>JADMNL010000036.1:69170000-71570000 GCA_016271365.2 Neoceratodus forsteri
CGTTGGTTATTTCAGCACAACAGCACAAGTTAGAAATACTTAACTTTCTAAACCATGTTACATGGTTCCAAAATTACAACTAAGGGAAGCATTTTGTATTCACAATAAGGCACTCCAGGGTGTGCACAGTTGTTGAATAATGCCACATCTCGGGTGCATAAGGCACTAGGCTTTGCCTCATGCCTCACTTTCCAAGGCATGCGGTTATCCCACAGTAACACACACCCACTCTGGCTATAGTGCTAAATTAAGATACACAAGTACAAGTTTTAAATGATAGACAAAGACAGCACAAGCATACCCATGACAACAGTGTAGGACAATATATGTGAATGACGCCAAGGCCACTGTTATAGTTGTGAGAGTAGTCTCAAGCCCATTCCTTGTGTAGGAGGACTGTGAACTGAAGCCACTGGAGTCCAGGGCATTATACAGATGGACATGGATTTTATCCCACTTTTTATCCCTGGCTCCACCCTCCTCCCCTGGTGTGGCCATAGCCCTTCAGGTGGCATCGGCTGCATGCAGTGACCCTTGCACAGGGATCAAGCCCATCACAGGAGTCCCTGTGGCACCAGAGTCAAACACCATTCCTACCCAATCCCTGAGGCACTGCCAAGTGGCTGTTGCTGTCATAGGTGCCGGAAGGGGGGGCCACAAGGGCCATGGCCCTACCACTTTTAAAAGTGGCCCTATCAGTTTTTGCAATCATGCTAATGTATTTAATAGGGGAGAACTTACCCCTTATTTCCTTGGCCCTACCACTTTTCAAACCGTTCCGGCACCAGTGGTTGCTGTGCTCTGGCCTGCATCCTGATAAAGTGTACTGCATTAGCTCTTGAACGCAGCTCACCTGCACTGTACTGTAGCATATTCCACTGGGCCATGGCACGGCATATGCAATGGTATATTTCAAAATTTCTTTCCTGAATCTAAAGTTCCTAACTCTAACGTTCTCAGTTGTAAGGGCACTTCAGCATTGAAAATCAAACAACAGGCTGTTTCATCAGAGCAGTGGTAGTGCTACTGCTCGTAATGCTGCTGACCCGGATTCAGGAATGAGGCTGGGTCCTCGGGAGCCTCCCGGGGATTAAGCATCCCATAGGATGCTCTCTTCTCCAGGAAGGGATGCCATTCACATTGCAATACTGCCCCCACATGGCCACAGATGGTAGTGCATCAAGGACACAAAGTTGTATGGGGAAGGTGCTGGCCAGGGACCCATGCTGCCCACACAATGCATGCGTATTGGCTCTCCTCACATGTGCCTTCCAAGTGGAATTGGGGGGGGAAACAGAAAGTGGCCCGAGGCCCTGATATATTTGGGCTGGCTCCTGCCTCCTTGCACACGTCCTGAAATTGTATATCTTTGGGGGTATACCCCACTACATGGGGTAAGCAGAGGCTCCATAGAGGATACTGGGTGCAAATATGTGGGGGCAGGGGGGAAGTGTCAGAAGGTTCCAGGGAGAACTGGGTATGAAGAAAGAAGGGGCAAAACATATAAACTAAACAAAAACAGCAACAAATCCCGCAGTTTACCAAGGAATAACTTAATTAACTCAATTAAAAGTCTTTGGTAATCAACAAAATGTTGTTTAGCAACCAGCCTGGTCGAAGGAGCAATTTCACTAAAAGGCAATTTTCATCTAGACAATACACTCCAGGAGAGTATAATAGTGAAGTAAAAGTGTCAAACTGTGAGAAAAACTACCACAATGCTGTACTTTGTACCACAGCTGTGGGAACGTTTTACCACCACAAATAGTAAATTTTACTGCAATGCAGCAAATAAGTGGATTAGCAAGTTCTGCTAATCAAGGCTGCCCTTAACAAGGAAAAAGCGCTTCTAAACAGCGAATACTGGTGCGAGCCTGCTCATTTCATATTCTGCCGAGCTTTCAAATCTCCACTCTGGACTGAAACGAAATGGAAACGGAACGAAACAAAATCAAACTGTGCCACTGTAAGGCTTGCTGACCAGAGCTCCGCTGCTATTAGTCGTGTACGGCTGCAGCTCAGAACACGCAACTCCCTAACAGACCATTATCTGCTCATGGAGACACACACACACACACACACACACAATGCTTACAATATCATTAAACTGAGTTTTAGGGGGAAAGGTTGCAACAGTAAATTTGGTAGCAAAACTAATCAAAAAGCAAGCAGAATAAATGGGAACAGAGTTCCTCTTGTTAAGAGGCTGAAGTCTTTGAGTTCTTAGTTATAAAAAAAAAAAAACTTGTTTTTTCCTGTTTTTTTTTTTTTTTTAAATCAACAAAGCCTCTACAGGTTCCACATTGTTAGGTTTTTTTTTTTTATTTTTTTTTTTAACGGCTAGAACACAGAGTAAATAAAATACACTGTCATAAACATTCAAGCCAAAATCCATCGCCATTTCTTTACCTTTCAAAAAGCATACACAGGTTGGCTTCACAGAGCAGTTTGAGGAGAGTTTCAGTATATTCTGTGCTCCGAGTACAGTCCTGGAAGTCAGTTGCAAAGAATTGTTGCCATACAACTCTACGTCTGTATTTTCCTCTTGCACAGTCAGTTTGCCGATTGCTAAACTAACCTTGCCTACAACACTATCCCAAAAGGGAAGAATTTCGACAAGCCAAGCCTCACCCCATGCAAAGTCCTCTCAGCAGGTACTAGCCTAGGGGATTACACTTCTAAGACCCACACAGACACACAAAAAACAGCCATTCAAAGTCATAACAAAGCTTGGAAAACAGAACAGCTGAAGCAGGAATATCAACAACAAAACCTTATGAAGACTTACTGGTGGCCAGTAGGTAGGTGTGGAGATGTAAAGAAGGCTGAAACCCAGCAGTTGAAATTCACAGAAAAATCATGAAGTGATCAGCTCAATAGTCATTTGATGCTGGTAGGGTTAGTACTGACTTGTCTATATGTATCACCTGCCAAGAAGTCTCATGAAATTCCTGCCTTAAGCAATAATTAGGTAACTTCCCACTGCTATGCAATCCACACTTCCTGCTTTGTGTAAGACTGCTGACTTCACTTGTTCTTTTGACTGTGTTAAGTAGCAAAGTGCTGAGCAGGGAGCAGAGAACCTATTAAGGTGGCGGGTTTCAGGTTCAGAACTGAACCCAAAAAGGCGTGATGAGGAGATTCAAATCAAAGTTCCGCCACAAAAACCCAGATCCCTCCCCGCCTACTGCACCCAGTCACTGTCCGAACCCCATTCTAAAATGAATTCCAGAACTACTACAGCATTCTTGGTCTACTAGTACCAAACAACAGTGGGATAAGAAAGCATATCCTTACACTGAGGTACTTTTCCTGCACCCTAATCTGACAACCACATTTCAGAATGCTAACAAAAAGATTACACTGACCCACAGATGACACAGGTAAAAACTCAAGAGAATTCCACTGTGTGAGCCCACAACAGAAGTGAGTAACCAGTGTCGGGCAGACTGGATGGAGCTTTGGTCAGTTTCTGCCATCACTGTCCATGTTTCTATGTGTTCTCTTATGGTCTAATATTCCATATCGGGTTACGCTTCACAGCACTTGTAACATCTGTTAAATATATTCTCAACTATGTACCTGTACTCCATATACTGCACAGAAGTCATTCTTCCAATTCAAAATAGATTTAATTATCTCTGATATCTAGTACTTTGAAAAATCCATTCATAGATAAAAGTAAATTAGTGCTTCAAGGGACAAAGTGCCTGAAGTCATAAAGTGCACAAACGTGGATCTATACATTAATCAAACCTTACCCTAGCCTATCGGCCAGCCTCTTCCCCCAGCACTTCACTTCAGCTTTGTTAGGGGGCATCATATAAAAACGCAGCAGTTCTCTATCAGTGTTACTGGCTTCTAGTTTATCTCAACATCTCGTGCCTGCATATATAAATGTTTTTGTTTGCACTGACTGCACGTTACCTTTGTATGCATGTCTCTCCCTCTACCCCCCCCATCACACCAGGAAACGAGCCTTGGCTCAGTGTGCCTTTCCATGTTACCAGTTTTCAATAACAAATAATAAACTTTCTTTCAATACCCTTTCTCTCAGTACCACTTTTAGTACTTCCAGCTTTTGGTTCACAATTCTCTTTCCTATCTCTCACAATCTAACCCCCCTCTTTCTCTCTTTTGAATGTGCAGCCAGCTCCCTTATATAAAAGCAGCACCACAGCTAGGTTTGAGCTCAGTAACTAGCACTCAAAATCACTCACTCAAACTGAAAATACCCTCAGCAGTGTTTTCCTACCAATTACATTAAAACTTTTTTTTTTTGGTCAACTGTATTTTTCCTCCTTACCCACTGGTCCCTTACGATATCTCTCCGGCATGAACACCAGGATCTGGCTTTCTCCCACTTAGCCATGCACCTCCTGCCAAACCTCTGTCCAAGCAGCTCCCCACCTCATCCCAACCTAACCAACCCGCAGGCTCAGAGTCCCCCGAGGTGGCACCACCAACTCCTCCGGTGCTCTATCTATAATCTAGACAGCGGCTGGAGTGAGGCTGGGAGAGCTGGAGGTTGGCAGGAAGTAGCCAGTGTTGAGTGTGTGCGCTGTCCATGGGTCCTGCTGTCGCCATCCTGGGTGCCAGGGCATTTTCCTTTGTTCCAGAGATCCCCGGGGCTGTGGACGTGCAATGACATCCGGCGCATGATGGGCGCACTCCCGCACCCATGCGCAGGGCATTTGCCATTGCCCCCATACACCAACTACATGCCTGGTCATATGCACTACACCCAGTCTCCACTGGGAGCCACTGGGGCCATGGGAAGCACTACCTTCCCTCCCCAGGAGAGGAAAGGAGAACAGTCTGACAGACGCTCAATCCTCTCCTCCCCTGCCGCCCCCCAGTACTTACATTACTTACTGTATAAGGGGGCTGGGGTGAGCTACACGGTGCTCTGGTTTTGGTTCAGTTACTGTACCTTAACCGTCTAACCCATTCACACCAAACAGCCCCATTCCACCCAGACTTTGATACATTACCAGTTAATTTAAAAACTGACTACAATTCAAATACCAAGATAGAAAGGAAACAACCACTGAACCCCCCACACCAACCAAAACTGATTCATGTGCTGCAGCCCACTCATACGCACATTAACCAAAGTCACCCATTCAACAAAATGGTGACATACCCACAGCAGTGTACTATTACTAATTGCCTTAAAATTACAATAATTATTTACATTACAGTATAAGAGGCTGGGGTAACCTAGATGGTGCTCTGATTTTGGTTCAGTCGCCTTAGCCACCTAAACCATTAAGTCACCTTAACCACCTAAACTGTTCACACCAAAAAGTCCCATTCCACCCAAACGTTTGGTACATTGCCAGTTTTACAATTTAAAAATTGACTACAATTCAAATACCAAGACGCAATACAAAACAAAGACACAACAGCCGAGCTCCCACACCATCCCAAAATTATTCATCTGTTGCTGGAGGATAAGGAGGGGGAGGAACTTGTGGATGGGGCAGGAAGAAAGGGGGGGGTACTGACAACCCAGAGGGCAGCTGTATGGCAGATGGAGAGGACAGGAATATAATGGGATTTACTCACCTGGTAAAGGTGATTATCTGAGTACCCTTTATAGTACTCCGCAGTCAGAAACCAGTGGGTATTCCTCGTCCATCCTATAGGCTGATGCACGAACCAATTAAAATGGAGGGGGTGAGGACATACCTCTGTGATCTTCTCCAGTGAGAGTCTTCCTTAGCTACAGAAACATGATAATGCAAACAGAAGCCAAGCGAAACAAAGACCTTATATATGCAGGCCAAGAGTATAAAATAAGAGGACCCTAATGCTTGGGGGTTGCCCCTGCACAGCACTTGGTGTCCTTGCCTGGTAGCCTACCTTGTAAGGTTTAAGATATAACACACCAAACAGACAGTCTGTGCTGTGTAACTACCTTTATTGTAGCCCAAGAATTAACAGCCAAGCATGGTAATCCACTTTTGTACTGTGTGTTGTCATGCACTGCATAAGAAAAAACATCATATCCTACACTCCTTTCGTTGTGTGTGTGTGTCAGTGGAAGGTAGTTGTGTGGTGAGTCTGCCTTCACCAACCTTTTCCCCTGTGCTATCTGCCGTCCTGGGTGGGGCTGTGGAGTACTATAAAGGGTACTCAGATAATCACCTTTACCAGGTGAGTAAATCCCATTATATTTCGCACCCTTTATAGAACTCCGCAGTCAGAAACCAGTGGGATCTTTGTAGCAGTGAGCACTCCCAGAGTGACTATTATAGGGAGGGTAATGGAGAGGCAGATTCCTTGGTTTGTTTGTGTTGTTGTGTCCTCACTTCCAGCACTGGCCTAGCAAAGGCTGTTCTTTCTTGTGATGTAATGTGTAGCCTGTAGTGCCTGGTGAACGTGTGTGTGGAGGACCATGTTGCAGCTGAACAAATGTCTGCAATGGAAACATTTCCCCTTTCTGCCCAAGAAGTGGCCACTACCCTAGCTGAATGGGCTTTTGTTCCTATGGCGGGGTTAACCCGACCACCTTATAGGCCTCGGTAATGGTCTGTTTGATCCATCTAGTGATGGTGTCCTTGGATGCTGCCTGACCTGCTTTCTGTCCCTTGCGTAATACGAAGAGTCTGTCTGTCTTGCGCATGCTATGCGTCATGTCAAGATACTATCTCAGAAGCTGACCAGCGTCCAGCGGATGAGGCCATGACATGTCTTGTGGGGTCACCCACTGTGTAAGGCAGGAGAACATCCTGTTCCCTGTGATATGTGGAAACTATCTTAGGTAGGAATGAGGGTACTGTTCGTAGCACTGCTCTGTCGCTATGAAATGTTACGTAGGGTTCCCTGCATGACAGTGCTTGTAGTTCTCTTATTCTCCTTGCGGAGCAGATTGCTACTAGGAAGGCTGTCTTAATGGTGCACCACTGCAGGCTGTCTCGCTGAAGAGCTGGGGATTAAAGGGCATCTAGAACTGTGTTGAGTTGCTAAGGGAGGCACCTTGGTTTTTCTCATGGCGAAGCTAAGGCCATTGCCCTCAGTAATCTGTGTCTGGAGATGAACCTATGTAACCTATCCCTAGTAAGGGTCCCCTATAGTGGAGATGGCTGAGGCCTGTACTTTCAGTGATGCTGGACTAAGACCCTTGTTTGCCCCTTCATTTAGAAAGTCCAGTATTTGTGGGAGACCTGCCACGGAAGGTGAAGTCCCCTTTTCGTTGCACCACTTATGGAAGATCTGCCATTGTATATGTAGGTGTGGTTGGTGGACTGTTTGCTGGACTGCAGTAGTCAATTTAGCACTCTGGTGTGATAGCCTTTGTTTAGCAATCAGTGCCTTTTAACAGCCAGGCCGTCAGTTTCAGGTGGAGGGGTTCAGGTGGCAAATGGGGCCCTGTGACAGAAGGTCTTGTCTGTGTGGCAGGGGCCAGGACTGGTCTACTGTTATTGCTTAAAGGAGAGAGTACTATGGTCTCCTTGGCCAGTTCGGTGCCACCACCACTACTGATGCCCCTGTGCAGCATATCTTGCATAGTATTTTGTAGAGCATTGTTACAGGAGGGAAAGTGTATGCTCATTTGAATGTCCAGTAGGCCAAGAGAGTGTCGACCTGTTGGGTCTTGGGATCAGAGAACCTGGAGTGGTAGTTGGGTAATTGTGCATTCTTGTGTGATGTCATGAGGTCCACTGGGAGGGGACCCCATTTTGCCTTCAAAGTCCTCAAGACCTGTGGAATGAGTTTCCACTCTGCCTCATTTATGGTGGTCCTGCTCAGCCAGTCTGCCTCGGTGTTGGATGTCCTGGCCAGGTAGATGGCTGTGAGTGATTGCAGGTTTTGCTCTGCCCAGTGCAGTAACTGTAGAGATTCTTTGATCATTGACTTTCTTCTGGTCCCTCCCTGCTTGTTAATGTATGCCACTGTCACTTGGTTGTCGCAGCTTACCAAAACTGTTTTGTTGTGGAGAAGAGGTGCGTAAAACAGCAGGGGCAGTCATACCATCCTTATCTCCAGTATGTTGATGGGCACTGTGGCTTCTTGCTTTGTCCATAGGCCTTGAGTGACGTGGTTGTTGTAGGTCACTCCCAAGCCTTGCAGTCTTGCAGACTTGCATCTGTGGTTATGACCTCCAGGGGTTCCCGAGTCAGTGGCCTCCCTTTCTGAATGTTGTTTTGCCATGTCCACCATTTGAGTGTGGCAATGACTCGAGGGTGTGGTGTCAGTTTGAACTTGAAATGCTGGGTGGTTTTATCCCAGGATTCTATGAGGTACCTCTGCAGAAGACGTATATGAAGTTGGGCCCATGGCACCACATCTATGAGGGCTGCCATGACCCCCAGGATCTGCAGATAGTCCCATACCTCCCTGGTTGGTCTGCTGATCAGGCTGGATGCCAGTTTGCATATGTTGGCTGTCTTTTCTGCTGTCGGTGTTACCTTGCTGTGGCCGTGTTTATCGCTGTGCCCAAGTGTGTGATTGTTTGTGATGGGGTCAGCTGGCTCTAGGCTGTGTTCATCACCCAGCCACAGCTCTGAAGGCATTGTATGGTTAGCTGCACACTGTGTCTTGCTTGGTCTGCCGTTCTGGCCCTTATTAGTGAATCATCCAGGTATGGATACCCCTAGTTTTCTTAGGTGTGTCGCCAGTACTACCAGCGTTTTGGTGAACACCCACAGGGCCGAGGCTAGGCTGAAGGCAGGTGCATGTGTACTGGAAGTGTTGTTCCAGGATGTTGAACCTGAGATAGCAGTGGTGTGACGGCCGGATGGGGATGTAAAGGTAGGCCTCCTTGAGGTCTAGTGAGGTGAGGAAATCCCCCAGCTGTATGGCTAAAAGTGTGGACTGCAAGGATTCCATCTTGAATCTCTTGTAAGTCACATATTGGTTTAAATACTTTAGGTCCAGTACAGGCCTCATCCCACCCATTTTCTTTGGGACCACAAAGAAGGAGTATACTCCTGTGTCTCTTTCCCTTGTGGGGACTGGCGTGATAGCCCCATTGTTGAGTAAGCCCCGTATTGCCTCCCGTATTGCCTGTGCCTTGATCTGGCACCTTGGGGGGGACAGGAGGGGTCTGCGTTGCTGTGGGGTGCTGCAGAATTCTATTGCATGGCCTCTTGTCACCACATCTATTACCCATTTGTATGAGGTAGTTTGGGCCCATTGTTGCGCATACCATTGGAGCCTCCCGGCTAGCAGTGGATTTGCGCGGGCCCTCGCACCTTCATTGTTTGTTGACTTGGGGTCTAAAGTTGGGTCTGCGGCCTCTGTTAGCATAGGCCCCCCTTGTGTTCCCCTTGTGCTTGTTGTTGAAGGCTCTGTGTTGGAACCGGGGTCTTTGATTCCATTGTTTGCTGGCAGGGGGGTTACAGGCCTGTGCCTTGGGTTTGAAGAACTTAGGTTTGGGCCAAATGGATTTGTCTGCTGGCAGGTAGACATCTTTGTCTCCTTGAGCTTGTTTACCACCCCTGTGCTTGAGGAAAGGAGTTAGTCCCTCACCGAAGAGTGTTCCTTCCTTGAATGGAAGTTTCATGAGTGTGTTTTTCGACTTGTTATCTGCTTGCCAGAGCTTGAGCCACAGTGCACTCCTTGCCCTACTGGAGAGCACCGTTGTTCTGGTGGCAAACTTGAGTATGTCAGAGGATGCGTCCATGATATACTTTACCGCTTGGGTGGCACACTCTGCTGTGTTGGCCTGTGAAGAGTCCTGAGGATGTTCTCTGTGAGGACGTCCAACCATCTATGCAGCGCTCTGGAGGTGAACCACACCGCTGTATCCGCAGAACATAGCATTCCAGAGGTCTCGTGGATTTTGTGCAGGTGCTCCTCAATTTTTTTGTCTATTGGGTCCTTGAGGGCTGCTGTGAGCTCTATTGGTATGGTGGTACGTTTGGAAAATTTGGAGCTAGGCTGGTCCACTTTGGGAGCCTTGCCCTATAAATCGCTTCTTTCTTGTGACAGGGGGTACCACTTGGCTACCATGCTTCACTCCGGTAGCCTGGTCAGCTCAGTGGCCTCTTGTTCCTTTGTGAGGATGGTACTGATCGACTTGCAGGAGAAAAAGTGGGTTCTTTCCTTTGGCTCCCCCATTGAAAGGAGTGGAACCTCTGAGGAGGTAGGTTTTTCCGAATGTTGGGATATTTTAAGGGCCACTCTGATCATAATGATGAGCTCATCTATGTTGTTGCCAAGGCACATTCTGGTACCCTTGTCTGAGGAGGTTTCCTCCTGATCTGGTGGCAGATCGGTAGTGGTGCTATCCGAGTCCCGTCTGGGTCATTTGCGGTTGGGTTCCTTGGGGAGATTTGAGGGTCCTGTGGTTGGCAGGGGTGCACTTGCTTTTAAAGATTCCAGGAGCTGAAAAAGCAGCTGTGTCTGGCTGGCATCTAGGGCTAAGGGGGCTGTGGAGGGGGGGAGCCTCCTTTTGTGGACTCCTCCTTGTCTGTGTCCGCCATGCCCCTTCGTGGGGTGAGGATACAGACTGAGCACCTCGTGTCATCATCTTCTATTGCCTTGAAGGCAACCCGCATTCTTTGCAGTTTGCCATGTTAAGTCTGTGAAAAGCAAGATAAAATTGTGTCAGATAGGGCCCCTGCAGTCTGGCAGACCACATTGTAGCCAAAACAATTCAAAAAAGTAATTATTAGTACTGCAGAGGTACTCCCATGACTCTGGTGAGCTGCATAGACACTGTGTCCCTTTTTACCTAGGGATAGACCCAGGCCAGATGGCGGCGGGCAGATCCCGTGAGAACTGGTGCGATTTGGGCTGCCTGTATAGGGAATAGTGCCATCTCCTAAGATGGTGTTGAAATATCGTGAGAGCAAGTGCGACATGTAAGGGGCAGTTGTTTGGATGTGCCTGGACTCTTGCAAGATTCATGGGTCCTGCTGGGGCTTGTGCACTGAGAAGTAATGCAGCAGTATGGCCACACGGCGTCTTGGGGGGTGTACTATGATTTATGCCCCCCGAGACAAAGGCTTTGCGAGTTTCACACCCTGGAACTTTGAGGGGGTCTGGAGAGAGAGTGGGGGAGCTCCTCCCAGAGAAAGTAGAAAGGAGCCGTTGGGTCGCTGATTGTTCTAAGAGCAGGTAAGTCATTTGCCCTGCACAGTGTTGCCCAGGAGATGTATGTGTGGCTGGAGAGGGGTCGTGGCATTTACTGGCTGGGAGGTCACTGCAGGAGGGAGCTCCCATCATAATACATGGCTGCTAGATCCCTGGGTGGTTCCAGGATTGATCTGAGGGAGTGAGGGTCACTACAGGAGGGACCCAGGCTCTTGTTGTAGAGTTTGTCAGACTTGGAGGCCCTAGGTGGAAAACGGCAGGACCTGCTGCTGGAGGGGGGGTGCCTGTGGATTTCTTTGCCTCATTTCTCCATAATGCTGCAGAATTTAAAAGGCCAGTGCATATTTTTTTTTTTTGATGCAGCTGCAGGCTGCTGCTGTGCAGAGTGGGGAGTCTGGTTGGTGAGGGTGTGGGTCGCGCTACTGGAGGGGGACCTCACCCTGTGTGCTTCATCCAGGGAACTGAAGCCAGGGAGTTAGCTAAAGCCCTAGCTTCCCGGAGCTTAATAGATGCTTTGTTAGTGAGAGAGTTAGGCATTGTTAAAAGATTCCTAGCTGGCTACCAGGTTATGATAGAAAGGTGGAATATAAATAGGGAAAAAATCAGGCACTGTATCTGAGAAAACAGTAGAATAGTTGGGAGCTGGTAAACGTGACCAACCTATCTTGATGCACGAAGGGAACTGGAGAAGATCAGAGGATCAAAGAGGTATGTCCTTGCCCCCCCCATTTTCATTGGCTTATGCATCAACCTATATGATGGATGAGGAATACCCACTGGTTTCTGACTGCAGAGTACTATAAAGGGTTTGAAATATAATGGGTAATGGGAAGAGGGAAACGGCTAGGAGGGTGGGCAGGGGGGACTAATGTTAAGGAGGGGGAAGGGAAGCAAGGATTAAGGGGGGATGGGAATGATAGTGCTGAAGCAGGGAGTGCATTGGGGCAGTGGAGTTTGGGTCAAATAAGGGACTCAGTGGGGGGGGACAGGATGAGGGTAGTGGCAGGGAAAGAGGCAGGGGGCATCAGGGATATGCAAGATGGGGTGAAGACTCAGAACTGGGGCCAGGAAACTGGGAAGAGGCTGGGGCCAAAGCATGAAAAAGAGGGTAGGGTCTTAGTTTTAGGAGACTTAATACTAAAAAAAAGTGAGATGGGGAAGTAAAGGGAATGGCAAAGCCGCATATAGGTAGAGTGCATGCCAGGAATGCAGCAGGTAGGGTGGGACAGTTTATTCTTAAGTTTGCAAAGAAGGGAAGGGAGTGACCTCATGTTCTAGTGTACTCGGGCATGAATGATTTGGAGGGGAACATGGTCGAGGAGGGGCAGGAGGGGTTCTTGGAGCTGGGGAGGTTGTGTGAGGAAGCAGGGAGCTCTGTGGCTTTCTCAGACGTGCTCCCATTACCCAGAGCAAGTGCTGCAAGGAAACAGAGAATAGAGGATTTTAACACTTGGCCGGGAGCCTGCTGTCAAATCAAAAGGTCCAAGCTAAGGGTGGGTGGATGGGGTAGAACTTGGGATAGCAGCACCCTGTATGCCAAGGACAGGTTACACTTGAGCAAGTAGGGCTCGGGGATACTAAAACAGAGACTGAGGAAATGCATAACAACCAGAGTGGATTTAAACTAGGTGTGGGGGGAGGCAAGTGGGTGAAAATCAAACAAGCTCTCCAGAACGGGGAGCCAAATGGGCTAACCCCCATACCAGTAGGGATGGAACAAGGGAGTGTTCATACAGTGTTGAGAATAATAGTGGGCATAAGGGAAAGGATAGGAAGGGCACATATCGGAGGGTAGTCTCCATGAATGCAAGAAGCCTGGGGAACAAAATGGCCAAGTTGCAGGCTCTCATGGCAGAGGGGAAGGTGGACATAGCTGCCATCACCAAAACATGGGCCACCCAATACCAGGACTGGGACCTGATGATCCCAGGATACAGGATATACCGCAGGGATAGGGGAAAAGGGAAAGGGGGTGGGGTGGCGATTTATGTGAGTGAGGGGATAAGGAGTGTCAGGGAAGAGGGGAGGAGGGTAGAACAGAGACACTATGGATACAATTCCAGGATTCAAGAAACAGCACACTTAGGATGGGGGTGGTGTATAGGCCACCATCTCAGGCAGAGGACTTGGACAGAGAACTGGTGTAGCAAATAAGGAGGGTCAGCGGGAAGAGTAACACTGTGATTGTGGGAGACTTCAATCTGCCAGGAGTGGGCTGCAGCACCCCAGCCACCTCGAGTACAAGGGAGCAGATCCTCCTGGAGGCTTCTAGGACAGCTTCCTAGTACAGATGGTAAACAAGCCAACCAGGTTAGGCAATACTCTGGACCTTGTGTTGTCTAATAGGGAGTTTGTCAGGGAGCTGGGGGTGGAGGATCCACTAGCAGGGAATGACCACCACACAGTGTGGTTCTTATTCACCATGGGCAATGAGGCTGTGGGAACAGGAACCAGGGTGTTGGACTTCAGGCGAGCCGACTTTGGCAGGATGGGGGAAAATAGTGGCCGGGCACCTAGCCAGAATCCAGCCACACATGGATGCTAACCAGAAATGGGAAGTTATCAAGCCAGGGTTCACAGAGGCCACTAGATCCTGTACCAAAACAGAAGGCAAAAAGACTAGGGCCAAGAAATCAAGTTGGTTAAGTGAGGAGGTGTTGGAAAAGGTGAGGGGGAAAAAGAGCAGCCTTCAGGAGATTCAAGAGATCCAGGTGGGGGAGGATAAGGAGGAGTACTTGAAGAAATCAAGGGAGGTGACCAGAGCAGTAAGGGCAGCCAAGGTTTCCAGACAGCTAAGGTTGGCGCACGGAATCAAAGATGGAGAAAAGGACTTCAGGTACTTAAGGAAGAGGAGGATCTGCAAATAGTAAGGATCAGGAAGAATGGGGGTGGGCAGAAAAAGGGGCAGAGCAAGTGGAAGCACTAAATGAATACTTGTGTTCTGTATTTACTAAGGAGAAGGATGGGTCACTGCCTCGGGTTTAAGGAGGGTAGGCATGGGAGAAGTGGGTGGCAGAGAAATTATAGCAGACAGGGTACTAGAAAGTTTAAGGGCAGTAAGGGTGGATGAGGCACCAGGGCCAGATGGCGTACACCCCGAATACTGAAGGAATTGGTGGAGGTCCTGGAAGAGCCACTGGCAGACTTGTTCAGTACCTCTCTGGAAACAAGGTGCATACCCCAGGACTGGAGGATGGCTCACATGGTGCCCCTCCACAAAAGGGGACCCAAAGATGAACCGGGCAACTATTGACCAGTAAGCCTCACATCCATTGTGGGAAAGTTAATGGAGATAATCCTTAAAGGGAGGTTGGTAACCTTTCTTGAAGGTAATAGTCTCCAGGATGGAAAGCAACGTGAGTTTGTCTCTGGCAGATCTTGTCAGACCAACCTGGTTGACTGTTATGACTGGGTGACTAGAGAACTTGACAAGGGCCATGCACTGGATGCCCTGTATCTGGACTTCAGCAAAGACATTCAATTCAATGCCACATGGGAGGCTGATTAGCGAGTGGGGACTAAGATGGTGAACTGGATCAAGAAGTGGCCGCAAGGGAGGCAACAGAGGGTAGTGGTGGGAGGGGAACTCTCATCTCCAAGGGCTGTAATGAGTGGGGTACCACAGGGCTCAGTACTGGGCCTGGTGTTTGGCATTTTCATTGCCAACATCTTGCATGGCATTAAGAACAAGATTAGTCTCTTTGCGAATGACACGAAGATCGATGCGGTAGCGGATAACACTGTAGAGTAGCAAGGGCTGCAGGACGATCTGGCAAAACTTGAGTGTTGGTCAGACACATGGCAGCTGGGGATCAATGCTAAGGAGTGCAAAGGTATGCACTAGGAAGCAAGGAACCTAAGGTGGTGTTATCAGTTGGGAGGGGTACAGATAGCCACTACAAAGGAGAAAAAAATATAGGGGTGGTTATAACAGGGCAAATGAACCACTCAGCACAGTGCAGAAAAGCAGCAGCTAAAGCCAACAAGATGCTGGGGCATACTGCTAGAGGAACCACCTACGGGGGAGGGGGGAGGTGATCCTGCCTCTGTACAGGCCGTTGGCCTGTATCTGCTGGCAGTTTCGTATGTTCTTAGGATTGTATGCAGCTCACTCACACTCAATGTAACCAAATCACCCACTCAAGCAAAATGGTAACATACCCACAGCAGTGTACTATTACTAATTACCTTAAAATTATAATAATTATTTGCATTACAGTATGAGGGCTGGAGTAAGCTAAATGGTGCTCTGGTTTTGGTTCACTTACCTTAACCACCTAAACTGCTCGCGCCAAAAAGCCCAATACAACCCAAACTTTGGTACAGTATGTTATCAGTTTACAATTTAAAATTTCACTGCAATTCAAATACCAAGGTGCAGACCAAAAACTACACATCAAAAGTTGACCCTCCACACCAGCCACAAGTAGTAGGATTTCATTCTGCAGGTCACAGTAAGACAGGGGTTGCCCTGTGCATCACAGAAAGCGAATATCCCAAGATAAGCTACTGGGCTAGATTTTGGATTTCACGTCCTGAATATTCAGCACATTACAACTCAAGAGTCACATCCAGAATAATTCGAAGGCAATACTTTTATCAAGGATCCATATTCATTAGAATGGGGTCACATCCAGTACATTTAAATACCACACAGGCTTCCTTACACAAAGTCCCATCCAGCAGGTTTTCCTCCAACCTCCCTTACTAGTTCCCTTTTTCTTGGGCCCACTTTCCCCGCTGTCATCCCTGGCATACAAACCACCCTCCTGCTTGCATTTGGGTCTTCTTTCCTTCCTATGGGAATACCCCTAATTATGGAGTCCCCTATGATTGCAACCCTTCCATCCCCTGCGTCCATGCTCCCCTTCCTTCCTTTCTCACCCTCAGTACTAGCTGCTTCCACACCTAACTGCTCCCTCTGCACCCTGGTGAACTTATCTCCACATCCACAATTTATCCCCTTAACTGTTTTTCCATCCCTCAATCTGCCTCTCCCCTTCTATCTGTATCTGCTTTCAGCTTTCCTTCCCCTCTTCCATTCCTTTTCTCTCCCTTCCCACATCCTCCACTCTGGTTTGCCTGCCTCCTCTTCCCTGCCCACCTTAATTAGTTCCTTCCCCCTCCCCTGTACTCCTACTCTCAACCATGGTTCAACCTGACCTTCTACATCACATCCTGCTGCAGTCACCCTCCTCAGTATTCAACAACAGAGGTCCCAGATGGCATAAACATTTCCTCCCAACCCTCACGCAGCTGACTTTCACTGAAAATGTGTGTCCCCAGACAGACCAGAGTGTAAGATGAACAGGTATGCTTAATCTTTTACCTGATGCCTACTCTCTCAGCAGGCTCAAACTGTTTTAATGACTGACCCTTTGCTCTGTGCCCTTAGTTCAGCACTGCCTAATTCACACAGCCCTCTGGTAAGCCTGAACTATTATCGTCTCTTGCATTCTGTTTGACTTTTGCACAAGACTTTCTTCCAGGAGTCTGCTAACAGTTTTGTGGTTCTTTGCATTCAGCCACTGAGATGAGAGATGCTCCCCCCCCCGACCCTTAGTTTGTGTTGGGTTTGGGGGGGGGACGTGAAATGTGAACAGTGATTTGAACTGCCTTTATTAGGAGTTCCTGCTGGCAGATGGATTGATGGCCTTAACAAAAGTCAGGTAGGAGACTGCACAACTTCTAGACACTTGTGTGGTTATGAAGTTACACTTTGGGAATGCAGAGGGAATTTGCCATGCCGCAGAGTGAGTTCCAAGATGGCTATGGCAATGGCTCTAAATTCTGCATCTTATGCCGAGATTCCCTGACCTTGCTGCTAATTACATCAGCTGACTTCCCCTGGTACATCACCCAACCCAAGCTAATGGCAGCTGGAACTCGGCAATGCACAGATCTACAGTATACTCCTGTAACCCCTAGATGGCGCTATCCCAAGGGCTACTACCCCTGCCTGCTTGGCTAGTAGCAGGTTAAGGGGCCTGAGTTTTGAAACGGGTGCCTCCACCCGGAGGTCAGGGTTGGTAGTGGTCAAGCAAACCTGGGCACAGCCCTCCAGGACACAGTAACCCCCCCCCCAGTGGCCTGAACACTGTACAATAATCACTGTCACAATACCCCCGGAACACCACACAAGTACCCACACTGTTTGCACTTACCACCAGGGCTGGTTCCTCTGGCTCGACCCGGGGAACCCCCTGTAAAACAAGGTTAAGCACAGCAAATAGCAACAGTACAGTACTTTGAGCACAAACTGGAACCACAATCAGATTACATGCACAAAAAGTTAGATCTGATTTATTCAGGGGACTTGAACAAGGGAGGGACAAAATCAGGTTAATTAGCTTAAAGGCTATATCAATCAAGCAGTTATGCATGCACTTTGAGTCCCCCCACACAGTCCACCTCTGGGTATCCAGGTAAAGAAGAGATGGGCTAGCCAGGACAGTTGCCCGGGGTTGCAACTGGTTGGGGCCCTGTGATGGAAAACACAACATGCACAGTACACAATATTTGTAATCCAGAGCCAGAGGGTTCAGTTTGTAAAAGGAAACAAAACAACAAGACAATCAGATGACACACTCAGATTAAGCTGTTGTTGTAGGGAGCTACCCTGGTATTTACTCAAGATACCCAAGACTGGACACAGGCTGGACGAAAATCGAGACTATAGGTGGTTGATCTGGAATGCCAGGAGAAGCAGGGCCCACACAAGTCGCATAGGCGTCGTTCCTGTTCAAGCGTGGAGCAGGGGGCTGATCCCCCAGGCAGGTCTCTCATCGATGGCTTCTCTGTGCAGTGGGTAGTCTGGCTGGGCCAGTCTGGCAAAGCCCAGACCGCATGGAGACAAGTTTGGAAGCAGTCTATTTTGGGCTGGATACAGCTTCCAGCAAGCAGAACACAGTTCACACAGTGGGGAACTACCTCACAACCCACTAGCAGCTCAAAGCACATTTACATGTACGGGAATTCTACTGTACCAGGCAAAGCGCTCCCCAGGCACAATCGCAAAGTCTCTGCACACACCGGGAGCTTAGGGGTAGCTGGAACTCCTGACAGGCCGATCGCACTCAGCAAAAATATTCGGTCTTCTTCAGGTTGAGCCTGGCCCACTTCAGTAGCTTACTTTAGTCACACAAACTTGGATTTAGTCCAAAATAATTCTCTTCTCTCCCTCTTAGGAGCAGCGCACCAGCATGCAGGCCAAAAACTTAGCCTTTTCCGAGTTCTCCCATGCAAATCCATTCAGGATAGCTGCTTCGAAACACTTCAGCTCCTTCTTGCTCAGCTTCCAGCTTAGTTCTAACTGAAAACTGCAAGCATCCCAGGACTTCCCCAAGATCCAAAAGATTTGGTTGGCTGATTTGGCTGTCAGTCAAAGCAAGAGCTCCCCCTTCAGTTGGAAAAAAAGGCACACAAAAACTCCAAACTAAAGTTCCTACAGATTTTGAATTCAGACAGCTCCTGTAGTCCGGCTACATTTTAGGTCCCACCAGTACTGTTTGGTCCAATTTGCAGTCCAGGACCAAGATAGTGGAGACAAACAAAACAGTCCTTGCTACAAAGAAATCAGGTTAGACAAACTACATTATCATTATCACTCTAAATGATTTTCAGTAAATAGCTACATTTTTCAACAGAGCTTCCTCTCAGATTACTTAAGCTGCAATTAGGCAGCTCTTGAAGAGAGAGTACACAGAGGCTATACAAGCTCTGGTAATCACATTTAAACTGCTAAAACGTAGGACACCAGCCTGGCAGTGAGCATTTAGGCAAGCTCAAGGAAGACTTTTTGGGAACCCCCATTTGTAGCAGGGTTACACTCCTATTGCCTAGAACAGTAAGTGTGCCTAACCCTTCTCTCTCTAGCCCTTTTTATGCAGAATTGGACCTGATGCTGGCTCCAATACCCTACCCAACCAATTCCCTTTCTGCCTGCTCCCCAACTTGAACTATTGACTTTCCCACCTGGATTACTGTTGCCATCATCCGCCGTCCTCTCCTGGAGCGAGAAACTGCTAGCATGTCAAAGCCACTATGGCAGGGAGAACCCCTTACTCTGTAAAATGCTGCGATTATAATACTCTGTTGGGAGGTTATTGCAGTGATTGAATGGGGGGTATATAGCAGGTGAAGGGGGGTTGTAGTGGTTCTGAGTATACTCAGCAAGACGCTGTGAAGTGTTTAATCCTACTGCGTGGGAACAATAAATGTAAGATGCAAAGCTACATTCAGACAGATTGTCATAACTGGCAAGGATGACATATTGGTACCCTGTCTGAAGAAGCTGAACAGTGATAGTCCCAGTTAAATATTAGATGCACTCCTACCACAGACTCCTGAGTGATCCAATCCCATCCACCCTTCCCTCCCCACCTCCCCATTTCCACCCTACCCTTCCTGCAGGGTGTAGGTACCCCCTGGCAAGCCCCATCTCCCCAAATGCCCACAGCCTCTAAACTTAAATAGGGCACCTCCTCCCCTCACATACGCTAAGTATTAAGCCGGTATCTATGTCACAGGAATCAGCTGACTTTCAGATCCCAACTGCAAGGACAGGGTGGACAAGACTACACTATGTCTAGTTGAGCAGCAACTGTACATTGTTTGCTGTGAACATGTAGGTGAATTGTCTTGGAAACTCCATGTAGCATTCCCTGAAGGGAAGTGAACTGGCTGACTAACCAGACTCGGATGAGCTCTATTGAGTAACAATCTTTTTTTTTTTTTTTTTTTAGTTATGTTTAATTTAGAAAATAATACCCATAAGTGTAGTCTCATGGGGGCGTATCTCCTCTAGGTCACTTTAATCCCTGCACATATAGGTGAGGGAAGGTTCAGACAAGCACAGAAAGAAGATTAGAAACACTTTACTCAACTCTGCACCTTGGCAGTGTTTGCCAGTGTACACATCATATCATGGAATGTAAAGGGTTTACTTTGTTCAGTGAAGAAATACAGGAGTCTTAATAAACTGAAAGGTATGCGTTGCGACACTGCCTTGATACAAGAGGTCTACCTGGATCCAAGAGGGGGGCAGAGAGGTTGAAATGTACGTTGGTGGGGCAGTACTACCATAATGAACAAGCCAGTAGAGGTGGGGGACTGGCTGTCCTGGTGTGAAGGGTCTGCAGCTCAACATCCAGGCCGTACACAGAGATAAGGAAGGTAGGGCAGTTATAATCTCAAGTGTCTTCCAGGCAGAACCCATTACCTTGAGAAGTATTTACACTCCTAACAACCCTCTGTGCACTTCTTGGAACAAATCTTCCAGGCACTCCGGCAACCCCACAAAAACACAATCCTAGGAGGAGACTTAGCCTTACAGCCTCCCCTAGATGGATACCAAATAATCTTGGTAATACTAATATTGTAAATAATTTTTTATTATGTACAAATGTTAATGATTGATGTCTGATTCTCTAAGTCGTACCACCTTTACCTGTATCTGTGTAACCCTCCTACAAATGGGAGTTCCCAAAAGTCTTCCTTGGGCTTGCCTAAATGTGCGCCCCACTGGTATAACTCCCTCCCTGCCAGTGTCTCAAACTCTCTAACCTTAGCTTGCTTTAAGCCCAGGCTCAGAAACTTCCTGCTTAGCTCTCGCAAATGCAACTGCCGCTAGCCTAGTGTAAAAAAAAAAATATATATATATATACTCTGTTTGACAATGCTCACTGAGCAGCTCCCTTCCTTTCCCTACTTATTCCTCCTCCCTATCTCCTCCCTTCTACCCCCACCAGCTCTCCCCGACCATAAGTTTTGCACCTTTTGTTATCTTTTGCTTGTTGGAGATTGTACTCTATTGTAACAAAACTGTAATTGAACTGTAACTTTTTTTGTTTGTAAGTACTGTGTCCCTTGTACTACTGTTCTGATGTCCTCTTTGTGACGAGGTACCTTTGTAAATGAGCCTCTGGCTCAAAGGTTTCTAAACTGATGTTTAACTAAATAAATAAATAAATAAATAAATGCTCACTGCCAGGCTGGTTTTCTGTGTCCTAGCAATTGTAAAAGTGTTTGCATGTGAGTGCCTTGTTAGCCTCCGTGCCTGTCTCTTTAAGATGCTGCCTATTTCGCAGTGTATAATTAATCTGGGTAGGGGCCGAGTAATTTCAGGCTTGAGTCCCACCCGGGCTGCTGTATTATGTCTCCAGTCTGCCATTGCTATTTGCGCAGAGGGGGCCCTACAAGGATCTGTGACTGTGAGTTGTTTATCTGCTTTATTAATAATGATATTGTGGTTTGTCTAACCTGCCTTCCTTTGCAACATGGACATTTCTGTATTGCAGCACCATCTAATTCTGGACTGGGAGTTTAGACCAATCAGTATCTTTGGGGACCCTAAAATGGAGTCTTCCCAAGGGGTCTTGTGGGAGTAAATTTCTGTAGGAATTGTAGTTTTTACACTTTGGTGCCTAAATGGACCTGGAGGGGGAGCTCTAGTTGTGACAGACAGATGGATCAACCAACCAAACCTTTTGGACCCTAAAGGAAGTCCCGGTGCTGCCTGCAGCAGAAGTCAGTCTGAGCTTGGAGTTGGAAGAGTGAACAGCTCGAGAGATTCGAGCCACTGCTCCTGTGTAGTACACAAGTGAAAATCGGTGGGAAGGCTGCATTTGGCCTGCCTGCCACCATCTTCTCTAGTGAAGAAAGTCTGCTTAAACTTTCTGACTTTATCTGAAGTTGCTCTGCTTGGGACCAGAATCCTGAATTGTGACAAATTGAATTTACCTGAAGTGGACTGAAGGTTTGCCTCAGTGCAATCGGCCTGTCAGGACTTGAGACTGCCACAGAGCATATGGTTTGTGCAGAGACACTGTGAATTGCAACCAGACTGCCATCTGAACTGTGATATTTACTTGCTTTACTCTAAGTGTGCGGATTGTAGATTGTGGGCTGTGATTTGGTTCCCCACTTTGCTTAATGTGTCATGCTTGCTGGAAGCTGCACCCAGCACTTATTGGACTGAATCTGCCTTCATCTCCAACAGGTCTGGGCCTCAACAACTCGGCCGAGACAGCTGCTCACGCCACAGAGAAAACCATTGACGAGAGACCAGCCCAGGGATCAGCCCCCTGCTCAACATCACAAACAGGAACGACATCATGGTGAATCGTATGGGCCCTGCTTCTCCTGGCAAACTGGCAAGTCATCCTGCAGTCTCAATTTCGTCCGTCCTGTACTGGGTAGCATGAGTAAACACCAGGGTAGCTCCCTGCAACATCAGCTCAATCAAAGTGTGTCATCTGATTTAATTGGTTTGCTTGATTATCACTAACTGAGCCACCTGGCTATGGATTACAAATTGTGGGTTATTGTGCATGGCTATTTCTTTCCATTATAGAGCCCTGACCAGATGCAATTCCAGCCTACCCTGGGCAATGCTTCAGGCTAACCTACCTCAACAACTGGGTACCCAGAGTGTGTGTGACTGTGTTATGGGACTCTAGAGTGCATGCCTTGTAACCTGATTAAATCAGTTGCTAAACCAATCAGCCAGATCATGCCCCTTCCTTGTTCATGTCCCTTAAATAAATCAGATCTGAATGTTTTTGCATTTAAACTGGTTGTGGTGTACCTCTGTATAGATAACACTGTGATACTGTTGGTTGCTGTGTTTAACCTTATTTTGTAGGGGGTCTCCAGGGCCGAGCCAGCTGAACCATCCCTGGTGGTAAGTGCAACAAGTGTGGGGTTAAAATTGTTGTCAGGGGTAAACTGCAGTTGTGTGTGTTGTGAACCATTTAGGCCACTAGAGGGAAAAGAGGGGGGTAACAGTGTCCCGGAGGGCTGTACCCAGGTCAGCTACGCTACCACTAACCCTGTCCTCTGGATGGAGACACCCATTTTCAGTACCCAGGCCCCTCAACCTGCACTTGGTCATGCAGGCAGAGGTAGTATCCCTTGGGATAGCGCCACCTAGGGGTTACACCTGTACCTATACTATTGAATGTAATGAGTTACCTAATGTTTTATGTATCTACTGTAGCTGTGGAATTGCTTTATTCCCCGGGTCGCTCCTGAAAAAGGGACTTGTGTGTCTTAGTGGGCTTCCCCAGTTATCAAAATTAAAATAAAATAAATAAACTAGTAAGGGCTCTCCTCAGGAAATATCAACAGCAGCTAAAGTCCTACAACCGTGTCACCTCTTGGGCCTCATAGAAACAGGGGGAGACGCATGTTGTCAGCAAAAAGAATATTATGATGCAAGAACTTAGCTGGCCTGGGGCAATACTACCAGCAGGCAGAATATGTTGAAACTTAACCTTTAGGTTGGCAACAGAATTAGAATGTATAGGGATTCTGGACTGATATATCAGTCCATTGCACAGCAAGGGGTAATACTGTACCTCACTAGGAGATTTGCTTACGGTATTTATTGTATAGGTGCTCTGAGTCCTAGAAGGGTGCTTTGTAAAAATCAGATAAACTAACCTCTTCAGGCCTTCCCCTTTTGCAAGTGGCTGAAGGAGAGATACTCCTTTAAATCTATCCCTCTTTCCTAGGGACCAAATGGACATTAACTTTCCACAAGTGTCTATTACGTCGGGGTGCCATACACTTAAAACATTACATTCCTCCTGACATGATGGGCTTAGTTAACATCTGCCGGGTAATCTTGTGCCCTTCCGGTAATCAGTTAGCCCTGACTGGAGTTTTAGGTGAGGGTCTGCCCACCCTGGTCCCAGCCAGCCTCTACCATTCCATCCAGGTTACGCAAATAGAGCCTTCAACCCCCTCAGTTTGCTAAAGATCTCTACACTCTTAAATTCCTTCATTAAGCACATTTTTGTGGTGATATTTTGGGCCCCGAGTGGCGTATTCTAGCCTTGTCTTTGGGCACGTACTGTCCACCACCAGACGATTCCCTCTGAAACATTCCCATGTAGCTGTACTCACGGTTTGTTTATCGCTTTGTTACAGACATGGACCTTGGAATAAACATACTTCTCCCCTTTTCTGGTAGCTTTCACTGAGACTCTCTCCATCTCTGATCTGGGCAGCTGAACAATCTTCTGGTCCCTCATGGAACTGCCCCTTGGACCCACTGGATCTCATAGTCCCATCCATTTCTCATGAAAGTGACCCACTGGAGTCTTAGAAGTTACAGGTCTCCACCAGTTCCTGTGGTACTGCTGTTTCACACACTGGGGTAAGAAAAATGGCCAGAGGTCCTTGACCCAACCTCAGGGCAGGCTGGCAGGCACCTCCACACTGGGAGCTCCTCTCTCCACTGCTCCCACACTCAGACTCTCCACTCAACTGAACTCAGCATTCTAAACTGTCCCCAAGCAGCCGATTCCACTGTGGCTCAGGCTGCTGCAAGAGTTCTAAATGACCTCACTCAGCTTAGCTAGGTAAACAATGAGAGGTCTGTAGAGAGCTTCTAATAAACTCTCTAGCAACTGCCCACTACCTTCCTAGTCTAACACTGCTAGAATTCTAGTAACCCCAGGAGGCTGTGTGGTTACGTCTGCAATAGAGTTGATACAAAGGAAGGGGGTGGACAGCATGAGGAGGGACCTGTGTAGGCCCAAGGAATAGTCAAGGGTATGGCAGTTAAAGTTTAATTCAAAGACATTTAAAAAAATGCATTTAGGAAGGGGAAACCCTAGGGAAAAATATATAGGGAGGATTGCTAACACCCACTGAGCAGGAAAGGAACCTGGGACTGATTACAACAAATGACCTGAAGATGACCAGGCAGTGCGAGAAGGCAGCCAGGAAGGCCAGTGGAATGCTGAGGTGTATAGGCAGGGGCATAGATAGCAGAAAAAGTCAGGTAGTGATACCATTCTATAGGTCGCTGGTGAGACCCCACCTGGAATACTGCAACAAGTTTTGGAGACCATATCTCAGGAAGGACATGGACAGGCTGGAGGCACTCCAGAGGAGGGCTACAAAAATGGTACAGGGGCTACACCAGAAGCCATACGAGGAGAGGCTGAGGGAACTCGATATGTACTCATTGGAGATGTGAAGAGAGAGTGCGGACATGATAGAGACCTTTAAATACCTAAAAGGTATAAATAAGGTTCGGGACGGGAGCATGTTTATGAAACGGGTATGCTCAAAAACAAGGGGTCACGAGATGAGGTTGGAAGGTAGGAGACTCAGTGGGGATTGTGAGGAAATATTTCTTCACTGAACTGGTGCTGGACGCATGGAACAGCCACCCTAGGGAGATCGTTGGTGTGCAGACAGTGAGGGAATTCAAAAATGCTTGCGATAGACACAGGGAAACACTAACGGTAGGGGGAAAAGAGTAGACAGGGGACTCGGGGGAATTAGGGTAATGGGCAGACTAAATGGGCCAGGTGGTCCTCATTTGTTGACTTAACCTATGTATCTATGCTGCAGGAGGTAGACTCCATTATCCATTTGGCATATTAAAGCCCCCACCAGCACCACCTCTCGCTTCTTAGCCATTTTGCCAATCTTTTCCAACATTTCAAGGCCTAAGTCCTTCCTCTATGTCAAGAGTCAGATCAAATAAAACTTTATTTCTAAGTACTTTTCCAAAAAATTTTCAAAACGCTGTACATCAACAGATAAAATTCATAAAACAGTATTCACAAGCAACAATAAAAAATATAAACTTCAGGATTAAAAAGAGGCCTGTATACAACTCCCATCTGAATGGTGGCTCAGTTTCCTGACTCGAGGTTGACCCACAACACCTCAACCCCCAGAAGTCCCTGTACCTCCACGGCCTTAATGCTTTCCTTAACATAAAGCACCACTCCCGCACCTTTCCTTCCTACCCTGTCTCTTCTAAACATTACATAGAAACATAGAATTTGATGGCATATAAGAACTGCTTGGCCCACCTAGTCTGCCCATTTCCCTACCTAATGGATAAGCTGCAGATCCTAGTTAACCAGCAGCCTACTTCCTCCTACCTCCACCCCCTAGAATTGCCTTATGACTGTCCCATGCATTCTTGAATTCCCCCACTGTTTTTGACTCCACTACCTCCTTAGAAAGTCTGTTCCATGTATCCACAACCCTGTCTGTGAAAAAATACTTCCTTGCATTACCACCGAGCCGTCCCCCTTCTATCTTTAAATTGTGCCCCCTTGTTCTTGTACATCTCTTTTTCTGAAAGATGCTACCGTCTTGGACTCTGTTGATTCCCTTGATGTACTTGAAAGTTTTTATCATGTCCCCCCTCTCCTCGAGTGTATACATATTAAGCTTCTTTAATCTCTCTTCATATATGTCTTCTGGTGCAGGCCCTGCACTCTTTTGAGTCCCTCCTCTGGACAGCCTCCATCCTGTCTATGTTCTTGTGGAGATGGGGGTCTCCAAAACTGGATGCAGTATTCCAGATGGGGTCTCACCAACTGTCTGTATAGAGGGATAACAACTTTCTGTTTTGCACTGATGATACCTCTCCCTATGCATCCCAGTATCCCACCAGCCCTCCTTACTGCCGTCTCACATTGTGTTTTGGTCTAAGTCCTCCCCTATGCCAAATGTAGAATGGAGTTTACCTCCTGCAGTATACATACACATTGTTTAGTGAGGTATGACAATTTCGCAGTTATGGTTGTCAGTGCACCATATTTCGGTGATGGCCACAATATCTAGGCTTGTCTCAGTCATGGTGGCCTCCAGGTCTGGTATCTTATTTCCCAGACTACAGTTCAGTTTTTGCTAGTCCTACTATTGTCCCTTCCCAAGTCTCCTAGTTGTTCCCCTTTCCTCTCCTTAGCATACTGCCTACTTCACTACACCCTACCCCATGCTGATCCCTTCTTCCATCAGTTGTCTTCCATTCCTGTAGGAGTCTTTTCCCTCAGGAATTCTTTACCCTCCAGCTCAGTGAACCAGGAGGGGCAGATTCTGCCACCCCTTTGCCTTCTGCCACCCCCCCCCCGGCTGGTTTAAGTGCCAGTCAAAGTAACTCTTAAACCGTCCACTGAGGACTGCCATTCCCTTCACAGAAACTTAGAAACAGAGAATCTGATGGCAGATAAGGACCGCTTGGCCCACCTAGTCTGCCCATTTCCCTACCTAATGGATAAGCTGCAGATCCTAATTAACCAACAGCCTACTTCCTCCTATCCCCCACTAGAATTGCCTTTTGTCTGTCCCATGCATTCTTGAATTCCCTCACGGTTTTTTTGACTCCACGACCTCCTCAAGGAGGCTGTTCCATGCATCCACAACCCTCTCTGTGAAAAAATACTTCCTCACATTACCTCTGAGCCATCCCCCTCTATCTTCAAATTGTGCCCCCTTGTTCTTGCATACCTCTTTTTCTGAAATATGCTACCCTCTTGGACTTTGTTGATTCCCTTGAGGTACTTGAAAGTTTCTATCATGTCCCCCCTCTCCCTCCTTTCCCCGAGGATATATATTTATTTGTTTATTTTATTTGTTGGAGATCAGAATTACAACCCTTTGAGTCAGAGACTCATTTCCAAAGGCTCCACTTCATAAGTAAACATTTACACACACAAGGTACACATACATACATACATACATACATACATACATATTAAGCTCCTTTAGTCTCTCTTTGTATGTCTTCTGGTGTGGCAGGATGAGAATTTGACCCTAGAATTATTTTCTTTTCACTCTGTCCTATTGTTTCTCTCTCTTCTATCTATCCTATATTCCTGTCAGGATGACCAACCTGATGGTTCTTTTCTTATCTTTACTGTCTCTTTGTTGAAATTTCTTTAATTACTTTAAATTGCCACATGACATTAAAAATCAGTCTCCCCCATGTAAACAGACCATTATGCCATGTTTAAACCATTGATTTCTGATGAATCATTGCATTCACTCATCCATCCTGAGTGCTGTAATCCCCAGAGGGATCTGCTAAACTATTCTCAATTGAATAGCAAACTTCTGTGCGCACGATTTCACTCCCGCACGATCGCACAGGAGTGTGTGTACATTCGTGCAGGGAGAGTGCGCACCTTTGTGCAGTTGTATGTGAATTTCGAGCCACAAAGCTCTTAGAAGGCAAACATTCCCTTGCTTTAAACTGTTTTCAGCAGAATCACTGAAAAATGAAGAGCGAGCAGCCTGTTGCCAGAGAGATGTAAACAGATCTGGCAGCAGCTCGCTGTACCGCTCACTCTGCAGTTTGGGGAAAAAAAAATAAAAGAAAAAGCTGAATAAAGTTAAAGAAGTGCTGCAAAGAGAGAGAGTGCAGACTTGGCAATGCCCATAGATAAATTTTTTGGTGTTTAAACTTGCTAGTTTTGGAAAAAGTAAGGAAAGTGAAAGTACAAAAAAAAGGTGCGTGTGTCCTGAAATGTTTTGCCGACGGCTGAAAGTCAAAACCATCTGGAAGCTGCAAAATAAGAAATAAGGCAGCAATAGTGTGCAGCCCAGTCAATTATGATGGGATATGAAAGAGGCAGATTCTGGCATATGTTTCAGTTGTGCAATAAAATGAAACAGTTTTGCAGCATAAACAAACTCCTGAACATAAAATAACAAGCATTTGTCAATGCCGAACGTTCGCTTGCAGGTATTTGCAGTGGTGTTTGGCATGCGTGGTGCTTTACCCTAATGCCCTGTGCGATTGCTGGTATTTGCACAATAAATTTTCAGCATGACCTTTTTGTTACCCCCATTGTGCGCTACATAGGCGGAAACCCGTTTTGGGCAGGATGTGAAAAATGACAGCTGTACTGCTCATGAGGAGGTGTGGTAAAATGGCAATGTTGAAAATCTGGAGTGGAAATATTGAAAATTCGCAAACTTATGAGCGTGTGTAGGAACTGCACAATGCACGCTCGTAAAACAGTTAATTTTAGGAATTTGTTCACCAAATTTTCAACATAGCCATTTTAAGACCTCTGCTCATGAACAGTGTCACTGTGATTTTCTTAATGTGTCCCATACATTGATTTCAGACAACGACTGCGCCATTCTGCGCTACATGGCGGAAACACGCTTTGGATGAGATGTGAAAATGACAGCTGTACTACTCATAAGAAGGTGTGGTAAAATGGCAATGTTGAAAATCTGGAGTGGAAATATTGAAAATTGCAAACCTACGAAAGGCAGTATAGGAACTGCGCGCAACGCACGCCGCAGATTTTGATTTTAATACCATCATAGTTGACTCCTTCTCATGAATGATGTCCTGTCATGGCGTTATTCAGGCCCGGCGGTGATTTCAGCGCAGTGACTGCAAAATCACCCTTCGGCCCGAGTAACGCCATGACAGTAACAGTATTCATGAGAAGGGGTCCCAAAACCCATGTTGAAAATTTGTGCAAAAATTCTCAAAATGCCTGAGATATGCAATAAAGTTGAAACCCCTATCTAGCTCATTATACAGCTTACCGGCATTTCCTCAGTTCCAGGTCGGCTTTGAAGAGTGCAGACATGTTCCCGGTCCACCAAGATCGCGCCGAGCTCGGAGTAAGTATGGGGTGGGGTGTGTGAGGCTGGGTGCGCAGTGGGTGGGTGCGGGTTGTGGGAGGGGACTAGGAGAAGCGCCGTGGGACCGTTTTGCTTTACAGGTAAAAGACAAGACTACGTACGCCATACGCTTGTGGGTGGGCTCTCAGCGGGCAGAAGGATGGCTGGGTCTGAGGTCGGCTGGGGATTGGGCACCCCTGTTGGCAGACAACCCGAGACGTTGCCACGCTGGGGTGGGCTCCCAGCATGACAGAAGGATGGCTTGGGGAGGGCCGTGGAGCCGACGGGGATTGGGCACCCCATCGGCGAGATGACGCTGGATTTTGCCACGCTTGGGTGGGCTCCAGCGTGGCAGCAAAGATTTGGGGCGGCGTGATCGCTGGTAGCTTGTATGACAGCGGTGGTTTTTGAACGAAGACCACCGCTGTCATACACAGCTCCCACACCCATTGGTGCAGGATCGCCATGCCTGCTCAACGGAGCAGTGGATTGAAAGGGAGAGGCACACCTCCAAAGTGTGCTACTCTCCCAAAACGTTCCTTGCGCATGCGCGCAAGCGAACGTAAAAAGTAAAAACAACCTAGAATAAGGTTTCTTTTATCAGAGACACTCTCTACCTTTGCAGGGTACTGTAAATAGAGAGGGAGCGTGCCCCTACTCTGCTTATCCTGGGAAAGTTAGAGTGCTCTATAAAAAACTAGAAATGAGCATTTTTGAAAATGTTTTGTCCCTTACCTAAACAGGGCAGGTTATAGGTCTTCTATATGGCTGGCAGCCCCAAAAATGACTGCAATTATAGGAAAGAAGATGGTGATGTCACTGAAAGGGGAGGAGCTAAAAAGCCTCTTATGATGATATACTGCTAATTAAAGTTTTTCTAGTTTATATCAATACTTTTGCTAGAGTTACTTATGAGACCCCATCTCCACAAAGACATAGATAGGGTGGAGGCTGTCCAGAGGAGGGCAACCAAAATGGTGCAGGGTCTGCACCAGAAGACATATGAAGAAAGACTAAAGGAGCTTAAGATGTATAGCCTCAAGGAAAGGAGGGAGAGGGGGAACATGATAGATGCTTTCAAATACCTCAAGGGAATCAATAAAGTCCAAGAGGGTAGCATCTTTGAGAAAAAGAGATGTGCAAGAACAAGGGGGCACAATTTGAAGATAGAAGGGAGATGCTCAGAGGTAATGTAAGGAAGTATTTCTTCACAGAGAGGGTTGTAGATACATGGAACAGCCTTCCTGAGGAGGTCGTAGAGTCAAAACCAGTGGGGGAATTCAAGAATGCATGGGACAGACATAAGGCAGTCCTAGTGGGGGGTAGAAGGAAGCAGGCTGCTGGTTAACTAGGATCTGCAGCTTATCCATTAGGTAGGGAAATGGGCAGACTGGGTGGGCCAAGCGGTCCTTATCTGCCATCAAATTCTATATCTCCTTGTTTCCATGTCATAACAGTAAGAAGACATAGGAAGCTACGTGCAAGGAGATTTCAAAACCTAAACCTGTTCTTCCAGATCAGAGGAATAAGGTTTTCAGTATAATTACTAAGTCACATGTCAGTGATGTCACAATTTTTGTGTTAGATAACCTGTGCACTAGGGGTCCAAGTTGGTGAGGTTGGTTAGTACCTGCTGATCAAGTGAGGTGAGAGGAGGTGTGAGCGTTTTCACACAGTATTGAGAGTTAGAAAAATATATTGTATATACAGAGGAGAACAGGGAGCCTGAAGGAAGGAAGCCTGATTTTGTTTTGGATTCATTTTGGCATGAAAGTTTTAACACCATTTATTTATTTTCTGTAAAAATCTTATATTTATTTACCAATTGAAATAAAATGATAAATGCAGTACTTGCGTTTTTTATGCACTATACTGATTGACTGGAAAATCTGTTACTGAATCCACACGTTTACATCTGGTACAGACTCTGCACCATTTTGATTACCCTCCTCTGGACAGCCTCCACCCTGTCTATGTCTTTACAGAGCTAGGGTCTCCAGTATGGCATGCAGTACTTCAGATGGGGTCTCACCAACTGTCTTTACAGAGGGATAACAACTTCCTGTTTTCTACTGGTGATGTCTCTTCCTATGCATCCCAGTATCCCTCCAGCACTCCTTACTGCCTTCTCACATTGCTTGCCCACCTTTAAGTCATCTGATATACCTACTGTCAGGTCCATTTCCATTTTTGTTGTTATCAGTATCTCACCCCTCATTGTGTACTCTTCCCCTGGGTTTTGGTTTCCCAGGTGCATTACTTTGCACTTCTTTGCATTGAATCTAAGCTGCCATACATTTGGCCATTCTCCAATCTTGCCAAGTTCCTTCTCATCCTTTCCACCCTACCTTGTTTATCAACCCTGTTGCAGATCTTTTCGTCATCAGCAAAGAGACATACTTTTCCTTCCAGTCCCTCTGCAATGTCACTTATGAAGATATTAAAAGGATCAGACCCAGTACTGAACCCTATGGTACCCCACTAATGACCTCCCTTTCTTCACTGTGGACTCAGTTTACTATTACCCCCTGCGTCCTATTGTCCAACAAATGTTTTACCCAGGCTACTACCCTGGGACCCACTCCCAGGTTGGCTAATTTGTTTATTAATCTTTCATGTGGGACTGTGTCAAATGCCTTGCTAAATTCTAGGTAGGCCATGTCCACAGCCCCTCCTTGATCTATTGCTTTGTCACCCAGTCAAAGAAATCAATTAGATTAATCTGACATTATCTTCTTGCTGTGAATCCATGCTGCCTTGGGTTCTGTGCGCCACTTGCCTCTAGGTACTCAATTCTTTCCTTCAGAAGCAATTCCCTCATTTTCCTTACCACTGAGGTCAAACTAACAGGTCGTAGTTTCCTGCCTCTGTCTTGCTCCCACTTTTGTGAAGGGGAATTACATCTGCCCTCCTCCAGTCCTAAGGTGCCACACCATCCTCCCATGATTTGTTAAAAAGGGTAGTCAGTGGTGTTACTAGTTCTCCCCTAAGTTCTTTTAGAATTCTTGGGTGAATCCCATCAGGCCCCATTGCTTTGTCCACCTTCAGTTTTAGGAATTCCTTCAGAACCCCTTTCTTCTGTGAATGGACAGATATTGACCCCCCTATCCAGAGTGCTTCTATTAACTGGATTAGGCACCTCCCCTCCTCTTCTTTTGTGAATACTGAGCAGAAATATTCATTCAGTATCCTTGTATTTCACTGTCCCTCTCTGCCCACCCACCCTCTTCTTTATTCAGCCTCAGTATCCCTCCTGTTGTCATTCTTTGCTCCCTAATGTACCTAAAAAAGGTTTTATCCCCCTTCTGAACCAAAATGGATGCAGGCTGTCCCACCGGTACAAGCTCTGATGTCACTAGGTGGAGCCCCAGTCCCCAATGTAGCCATACCTCTCATCTCTACACTATTGCCTTAACCATGAGTTGAAGGCTTTTGTGTGGAGCTCCTTCTCCTTTCCCCCATTGCAGACATACAGTACTTCTGCAAAGGCTATAGTGCATGCTACCTGACTAAGTCCCTTCCCCAGCTCCCTAAACTGCCACTGCACTGCTTCTGTCCATTCCAGAGCTAGGTCATTCAACCCCAGATGGATAATGACATCTTGCTCTCCCTCCCTTCCTTCCTATAGCCCTTGTGATCTGCTGGAGATGCTTTCCATCTCTCCATGCCAATGCACCAGGTAGTCACTTACCTTCCCCCTCTACCCATTTCCTTTCCCCAGCTATATCCCAGACTATAGAGCCCCCCAGTAGAAGTTGCTTCCTCCTTCTCTTGTGGCCCCCTCCCTCCCCCTGTGGACCCCATTTGGGTGGTCTGCCACATCCTCACTGTTCACCACCTTGAGTGTCCTTTCTTGGCAGTCCCACTCCACCAGACAGACATAGGAGTTTCTTAGTTGCACTGGATGAGGAGTGTGCCTGCAGCCTGTTACCCAATCCACCTAGCCTACTTGAACTTACCATCCCTGTCCTCCTTGAGCCCACCATAGTCCAATGGCTCCTTCCTTTTGGCAACCTATGAGGTAGCAGTTTCTGGCTAGGTGGTCCCTGGGTGGGAAAGATTGTCCTCCGATTCCTCATCAATGCAACCTTGAGTCTTGCAACATTCTGCTGACTCTCTGCCAGTGCTGCCCATAGCACTGAGACCTGTTCTCTCCACCCAGAGAGGCACATGCAGATAGGACAGCACTGCAGCCTCCAGAAGGTCTCCCTGTAGACTGCCAGCCCACAATCACTGCATTGCACCACGCCCAACATTTTTTCTATTCTACTTGTCCTTCCTTTCTTACTGTCTCTGACCCAGTAGGTCTATCTTCCTAACCCCTGGTAACAACAAGCTCTTAAACCCTGAAACTCACTAGTGCTTAGCAATTCATATGCCAAGCAAGCTTCTGTACACCCTAATTTGCATGGCAACTATTTAACAGTAAGACTCTGATCCCAGAACACACTAGTACCTAGCAAGAATTTACCAGAAATTCCTATATCCCATAAATACACTATTACCTTATAGCAGTTTCAAACAGTGACCTGCAAGAATACAGTTAATAGTAAAAGGAAATACACAAGCAGGAGAAACAAACAGCAAGCCCCCACGCCCACTGACACACTTACCCCTGATGCCTAGCTAGCCTTCCAAGTGCAGCCTCCCTATATAATGCAACCCCCAATAGGCTTACCTGGGTAGGGGTCCCAGTGAGTTGGCCAGGGACCTGAGTGGTTGGCTGCTGGCTGCCTCATTCAGCTGACTCCAGTAGGAAGATTTCCATGTCTTTTGCACATTGGTCCTTAATGCAGGGGACCGCAGTGCTGGGGCTACCTGATGGCCTAGTCCTTAAGAAGGCTCCTGCCCACTTCCTGGATTCGCAGGCAATGCCCAGGATTGTCTGGTGATCAGGGAGGGTGGCACGTCTTTTCAGCATTGGCTCCTTCCAGGAGCCTGAGGGAGCTTTCAAGCACCATTCTGTCTTCTCCACCCCTTGATTGTCTGTCCCTTTGTGGTTGGTGGAGGAGGTCCAAGTCCCCTTCATGACGAAATTGGTCTGGGCTCTACTGTCTGCTGCAAGGACTATTTAGAGCCTCTGCCCACTTCCTGAATTCCCAGGCAGCACCCAGGATTGGCTGGCAATAAATCCCTTTCCGTTGGGAAGGGAAGCGTGGCTTTTCAGTGACTGGCTCCCTCCAGGAGCCTCATGGAGCTTTCAAGCTCTGCTCCCTCTCTTCTCCCCGGTGATAGTATGTCCCCCTTTGTGGCTGGTGCAGGAAGTCCGAGGCCCCCTCACACTGAGACTGGTCTCTCTGCCAAGGTAAGCAGACACAGACATGTGCTTCATCCTTGTTAGGACTCATCAATGTGCCATTTCAGTCCGGGTGGTGTACCATTAGACTACTACCAGGGAAAATTAAATAGAATGCGGACAGGTGATCAGGGGATGTGGTAGGTGCAGTAGCCTTAAGATCATGTTTGGGGACGCTGTAAATAGCACAGCACTAATGGCTATAAATTGCCTCTACCAATCCTTGGATATGTCAGGGCACTCACATGTAAGCTGATTTGAATATGTGCATCAGCATCTGTTAGTGCCCCTTGCCCATGAGTTAGTGACATGCTAACTGCCAGCAAGTCCCCTGCATTTGGGGCACTAATCACTGTTGTGAGGCACCAACCCATTCTGCATTTGCTAATTGGCTTCTAATATCCCTTTCCTGGTGTGATTTAATAAAGTAGTTCTGTATAGCCAGGTTAGGACAGTGAAAACTTGGTTACGCTTTCTGTGCAGTTCTGGAAATTACTGCACATCCTGCTAATAAGGTTCCAGTGACACCATTGTTCTTCCATAAAGTTTCTCAGCATTATCTGACTGAATTATTCACCCCCATGAGATGTTTATAGGTTTCTGCCATGTCCCCCTGCTTCCTCCTCTCATTCATGGTGTACTTTATTGAGATCCCTCAATCAATCAATCAATCAATTAAGTCTATTTATCCAGGTGAACACCATTGAGCAAGCTCATTTATAAGGTGGACTTGCATCACACAAGGTCAAAGAACAATACAATAAATTTATGTACAGGCAATAAATAGGCACTATTATACATAACACTGAAAGGGAGAGTACATACAGTGCCAAGGTAAGTATGGTTAGATGATGTCTTAACAAAAATTGGAGGGAAGAGAGCAAGTAGTGGGAGCAACATAAATACGCCAGTTGTATTATCAGAAAGTTTTTAGGAATGCAAGTCGGGCTTTAGATGGCGTGGAGTAAAACGCAGCCAAGGGTGGATGAGGTATGGGGGCAGTTGCTCTAGGAGGACTGCTAGGAGAGCGGGCTGAGGACACATCTGGTGGAGGTAGGGGTAGAAAGGGGTGAGAAAAGCAGTGTGAGAGGAGAAATTTAGTATGGTAGAGGAGGTCAGGGATAAGTGGTGATGCGTAGGGCAGGGAAACTCTAGACAACAGAGCATTTAGGCATGAGGAAAGCAGTTGCATAGCTCCTCAACAGTTTTTGCATACAGGGTCTTAAAAACTGCAAGACTAACAGGGGTGCTCAGTTTCTTTGATTTCTGTATATTGTTCCAGAGAGAAGGCAGCACAAAGGCCATGGTGTCTCCTCATCAGGCTTTTGATGTAGCCCCTGCACCATTTTAGATGCTCTCATCTGGACAGCATCCACCCTATGTCCTTTCTGAGGTATGGTCTCCAGAACTGGACAAAGTACTCCAAACAGGGTCTCAGTGATCTCTACAGTGGTAACACCACCTCTCTTCTGCACCCCAGCATCCAACTGGCCAAATCTACTGCCTTGTCACATTGTCTCACCACCTTGAGGTGATCTGATACGATTACCCCAAGGTAACTTTCCTGTCTAGTGACTGTCAATACCACCACCCCAATTTTATAGTCCGCTTCTGGGTTTCTGTGCCTTAGGTGCATGATTATGCACTTTTTCACACTGAAATCCAGCTGCCATACCCTTGACCTCTACTGAGGTTCTCTCAGATCTCTGCATAGTCTTCCTACCCCCTCTGGGGTGTCTAACCTTGTGCAGATTTTGGTGTCATCAGCAAAGAGGCATACCTTCCCTTCTAGCTCTTCTGCAATGTCACTTGTAAAGACATTAAAGAATATTGGTCCCACTACAGAGCCCTGAGGTACCCCGCTGGTCACTCTCCCGTATCCCAAGTGAGTGCCACTTACCACCACCTTCAGTTGCCCACCCATCAACCAATTTCATAACCAGTTTACCACCTTGGAACCCACCCCCCCGATTGTCGAGTTTCCTTACGAGCCTCCAATATGGCATGATGTTGAAGACCTTGCTGATGTCTAAGGCTGTGTCCGCCACCCCCATCCTGATCTACTGCCCTGGTCACCCGGATGAAGAAATCGATCAGCTCCATTTGACAACACTCCCCTCCCTGAGTCCGTGCTGCCTCATGTCTTGTAACCTGCTGAATTTGAGATACCCCACTAGCTTTTCCATTAAAAGTGTCTCCATTAATGTCTTCAGTTACAAGAGTGTGGTGCACTTATTTATAGAACACATACAAAACAGAAGAGAGAAAGAAGTACTGTTAGTGACTCAGCTGGGACTTGAACTCAGGGCACCCAGAATACTGTTCCAGTTGTGCTACCAGCAACACAAACAAGGCAACTGGAAACTGGCCTGTCCCAGAGCACATTACTCTTTCTCCAGTGCACAACCTAGTGCTGCACAGACAATTACATTTTCAATCACAAGAGTGTGGTGTGCATATTTATGGAACACTTACAAAACAGAAGAGAGAAAGAAGTAAGTGCCTCAGCTAGGACTTGAACCCAGGCCACCCAGAATACTGTTCCTGTTGAGCTACTAGCTGCACCACCAAGGCAGCTGGAAACCGAACATTACACATTCTCCAGTGCACAGACAATTACATTTTCAATGCTACCCTTTTAGCCTTAACCTTTGCAGTCACTTCCTTTGAGAACTATAGTGGTGTCTTTTTATGTAAACCCTTGCACTTCCGCAATGCAAACACACTGCTGTGAAACTGCATTTCAAAGGTGCGTCACTGTCACACCCAGTGCAACTCAAGCTGCAATGGGCTCGACCGTGACAGTCCAATGATCAGTGATGCTGACTGATGCTGATCTGCTAGTTGATGGACAGAAACTTCGTGTTGTTGAAAAGAGGTAGCCACACCAATCAGACAGTGGCTATCTTCCTTCATCTGCATGCCACTGCCCACAAAATCAGTCGGTGGTGTCAAACATATCACTTGCATATTTCTAGCGTACAACAACTTCCCCATATAGACACTCCTATAATGTGCATGCGACGTCGTCCCTCTTAAGGCCGTCGGCTGGCACACGCTCACGGAGATCTGCATCTCAGTTGGGCTATCCTAGGTAAATAGAATGCATTTCAAAAACAAACAGGCATTCTGTAGGGCTGCATATTTCATGTCTGAATTTTCTTTTGCTCCACAAAAAACAAAATAAAGTTCCACATAGTGCTGGAGTCCAGGCATACAATTTGGAAGGTTAAACTAACTTTCTAGAAACATTCCTTAGTAGCATTAAATGTCTGCCGTGTTTAACTGTTTTTGCCTTTCGCTTTAGTAGATTCCCATTTTAAGGTTCAGTGGTTTACATTTAATGTTGGTGACAGGACGGGCGATATACATTAACACCACTACTTGTTCATTTTTCATCTTGCTGCTTTTCCATCACCTCGAAAGCAAAAACACAAAACTGAAATTGCCACCACTGCTTTTGTGAAGAAGTCATGTGGTCGCTGGACCAGAAGTAAGACCGTGCACGCTTGTTTGGTTATTCTTTCGAATCACAGGTTCAGATGAGCTTGAGCTGCCTCATTGTGGCAGCCCATTGCAGGGCACTGAAGCACAAGGGGGTGTGTCTCGCACACTCAGTGCAGCCTGGAGCTGTCAGCAGAGCTGCTGTAAGAAGTAATTCAGGTAGCTACATCCACATGGACTGAAATAAATCTGGAAGCTAAGCATTAGGCTGCAGCCTCACCAAAAAAAAAAAAAAAAAGAAGAAACACACAGATGCTGCTAGAATATGTCCTATGCAGTGATAATGCAGTTGCCAATTTGGAAGAAAAGGTAAAACTTTTCAAATCCTGCAGACCTTCCTAGTTCCTACCTGCTTGCCACTGCAGGGTGGTACAAGAAATATCATCTGAACAAATAAGGGTGCGACTGCATTCCGAGATGGTCCTTGAACACTTTCCTTTCATTGGGAATGTGCTGACAACTGTGTGCACCGCTTATAACCAGGCTGCAAGAGTGATGATGGGGTCCAAAACAGAACACCTGACAGATTCGACCAAAGGTAAGGGTAATACGTTTTATTGATTTATTTTTAATGTTTTGACATGGAGTAGTTGTTCATTTGCTCTTTGGATGCCATTTACTTGCCCACATGTTAGCCTGCTTCATCTTCGTGTTGCACAAATGCAAAGGGAGGGCTTGAAAGGAGGGTACTGCATACAGCGTAGCTACAGCAAGTTCCTCTACCAGCAGGTAGACTACAGCTCACAAGGGCTGTTGTGTAGGGCTGATTGACTGACCAAATGACAGCACTGACAGCTTTGTTTGAATGAAGAACCCAAAGTCATAACGGATCTTACACGCTCACAGCTGCCCTAAAGTTAGTCATTTAGGAGGAAGCAAGGACTTCAATGTGCTGTTCTAGAGACTGGTTCTATAAGAGGAACTTTGCAGTGAGGAGCATGATTTCTGAACTTCAAGCCGAGAAAACTTCCCGTTTCCTTTTTTTTATATATATAGATTTCACAGAACTGAAAACTGCAACGAAGGGTTCATTTGTATTGTCAACAAAGCCTTGTAGATTTTCTTGGGGTTGCATCGAATGGAGCTTGATGTTTTTATGTTCACCCTTGTGAAAGGTGAACATATTTCTGTGATTCTGCATTTCGGAGGTGTGTCACTGCCGGGTCCAACACAGGTCAAGTTGCAGTGGTCTCGACCATGACAATGTAATGATCAGGGAGGCGGATAATGGTCGCTGTTCTGCCGGTTGATGGGCAAAAAATTCATGTAATTGAGAAGAGGTAGCCACATCTATCAGACACCAGCTGTCTTCCTTTATCTGCACGTCATCACCCACCAACCAGCTAAGCAGTGTCAGCATATCATTCCCATATTTCTAGAGTACAACACCCCCATAGAGACACTCCCATAATGCGCACAAATCGCCCTCCCTCACACAGCCTTCAGCAGGCATATGCTCAGTACATTCATACATACTGTGTAAATTCATAGAACAGAGAGGGTAGCAAACTGGAAATCAAAAAAGATTTAAAACAAAATACACTTATGTTTATTTTTTTCTGACTTTATCAACCCCTAAATGACTTATGCAATGCACCGATGATCAGCTGGGGGGAGGGGGCTGCAGATAGCAGCATGCCATGTACCACACGATGAGGTCAGCGGTAGTTCCTATGTTTAAAAGCTGATCTATGCCTTGTGGCTGTGAAATCAAATATGTGCACACAGTAGTACAAGAACTGCCAGGGGCGGGGAGTTGCAGATTTGTACCGGCAGCCAGGAGCTCAGTATGGGCTCAGTCACCAAATGGCTGCCGTTAGATGCCAGTACACTATTGGCTGAGTTGGCAGTTGGATCATGTGTTTATTGGTTGCAATGAGGAAAGGGGTTGTGCTGCATAACTCAGTCAGTGGGAAGTGTAAAATCCCATTCCTTTCACAACTACACGGATTGTGGCACCACTTTCTTCAGTCAGTGAGAAACGAAAGACTGTATTTGGAGCTGGTGGGAGACAGTGCACAGGAGAAAGATAACAAGAAGTTCTTGAGATGTTGAAGGATTCAAGAAGAGAAGCCCCCCCCCCCCCCAACATTAACACCAAGCACCCTACCACCACAGATGGCCACCTGGAAGAAAAGAGAAACAGAGAGAAAACCCAGCCTGAGGCTGCAGTAGTAATCACCCGTGGAGCCCGACCCTTTGTTTGTGTCAGCGCTAATGCACCCTAGTAGAGTCCTACAGACCATCTTATAGCAGCAGCAGCCAGGGTACACTACAAGTAATTTCTTTTCTAATCTTCAGTGTTCATTTCAAACCCAATTCTGGATTCATTTTTTTTTAAGTAGTGCTGGCAGTATCAAAGAATGTGGTGGGGTCCCAGTGCAATTCAGTCAAGCAGAAACGTGCTTCTTGCTTTCTTACACGTATACTGTTGTGCTAATGTAGGTGTAACCCATATGCCCATTTTTGTAACATGGATATACATATGGTATCTACAGGTTCGGGGAAGGATAGGTTACCTGGCACAAGAGACCTAGGTTTGGCTACTCTGGACAGGGGCACCCAAGTAAATCCAACTACAGGAAGCAATAACTGTAATGTCCAGAACCGGGATTTTTCAGTGTGGCTTTATTTATTAACTCACTGAACATAAACAAAGCACTGCATGGTCCCCCCAAGGGCTACGTAACTGTAATGCAGATTAGAGGTTAAACACAGCAGTCCATTTGAGGAATGAACACAATACAACAGTTGTCTGGCTTTGGACCCACCAGGCACTCAGCCGGACTTGCATGTGCATTGGATACACAGCCCGACTGGCCCGCCCTGCCGGCCACTGACTGACGGTCCACTTGGCATAATGAACCCAAACTCTACTTGGAAAGACATCCCATCAAACAAGGAGGCTCCCAAACTGTGGCTCCCCACACCACTTGAAGTCTGCGACTCCTAGAGAGATTTTGTTTTCGTACTTCCAAATCGAAACTCCCATCCAACAAAGAGACTCCCATCCAGCAAGGAGTAATTTTCCCATCCTGTGGCTCCCCATGCCACTTAGAGTCTTCAACTCCTAGAGAGATTTTCAAGTTGCGACCCACGTCTGGGTACCCACCCCATCACTGGCCAAGCGCATGAGGCAAGTAGCAAAAACACAGAAGAAATCCGTAGAGGTGTACCTGGTTACTAAAGATGGGGGGTTTTCCCACCTCCAGCTCCCACAGCCCATACCCGGCCATTTCTCTGGACACACTGAACTTCAGACTTTAAAATGTAGATTGACGGTGGATGACCTGAAGCACTCCTCTACAGTGAACTCTAAACCATTAACACTTTAAACAGATGACTGCTCTATTTGTTTGTCCTAGTGACATAGTCCTCCCAAATAGCAGTCCCCAATACTTGAACCAACTGAAGAAAAGAAGTTGTTTGCCCTTCCAATGGGGGCCAAACACTCACCCATTCGTTGCAGGTGCCCCACAGGCGAAAAACTGTAACCTTTGCTGTTACACATGAACAGACTGAACTTAAATTAAAACAGGCAGCTTTCTTCCCAAGGTGGGAGAAGGGGATTGCCCCTGGAACCCACAAATAACTTTTCCTCACCCCCCCCCAGAGGGAGGGGAGTAAACAGACAACTACTGGTGTCCTTCTTGTTTGCTTAAGGACAAACTGAAGACTGACTTTGAATTCTCAAGGTTCTAAACTTACTCTGAGCTGAAGATTCCAAATGTGGCTCTTGCAGCTGCGACAGTTCTATAATGATGTCATCTCTCAAGTCTCAGCTGTGACTGAGGACAGAGTGAGACAGTGTGAAACCCATTTAACTGGAGTTTCACAAGCTGCCTTCCCTGCCTACCACTAGGTCTTAACGGGATTCTAGTAACCCCGGGTAACAAAGGGGTTACATAGAGACATGTTTGGATCCTCATGGATATTGTTATAAGGGGTTCAATTCTCGGAATTTAGGGTTTATAAACACAGTTACAAGTTAAGTAATTTTTTCTTAGTCTGAAGTACTGTCTACACAGATACATCGGGTTAAACACAATAGTTAAATTACATGAAATACTGGCATTTTTTCATTTTTGTGTGTGCTATTTAATATATTTCGTTAGATCCTGTCTTCAGGGTGAACATTGTGTTTTTAGGCCTGTAACTGAATAAATGTTGACAGGGGTATGAGTAGAGATGGGCAAAGTCGGCAAACTTCATTCCATGAGTTAATTCGCAATGTTTGCACAATTCATTAAGTGCTATTCGTGAATTTTGTGCAATTCATGGAGCACAGATCGACCATGAAGTGTGAAGTTTCACACTTGCGGCAAAATTCCACACTCATCGGTAAAAACTTCACAATTCAGGTGAAGCTGAAGTTTCTTAGGTCTGGGAAACAGTGATGGGTCTGATAAGGTGCTTTGAGTACGAACCTGCATATACTGTGAAATGTAGTTGTCAACAGTGACAGATCTGCTTTTGTGAGATTTGAAAAAAGAAATGAGTTATAATTCATAATTGCTAATAGGACACTTCTAGCAATAGCTGTTCTAGCCTGCAATGTAAGGCAATTTTGAGATCTGAAAGTACACCCAATTTCTGATTTACCTTTTTACAAGATTGTTTAATATGTGCAGAAAAAGTTAAATTTGAATCTACTACTATATCCAGATACCTAAACTGAGTCACATGCTCCAGTATCTCACCATTCAGATCAGATATAATCAAAGATAGATTATTTACCAAAAAAATTTTGAGCCAAAAAGCATGCTCTTTGTTTTCTTGCTTTTTAATAATAAGTTGATTTTTTAACCAAAGATCCAATTTATAAAAATCGTCTTTCAGATCTTGATTCAGATTTTCAACAGAAGCAGAACCACTTTGTAAGATAATATCATCTGAATACATCAGTGTATTTGTGTTTTGAAGAAGTGACGGAAGTTCATCCACAAACAATGAAAACAAAAGAGGCCCTAGGAAAGATCCCTGGGGCACACCCAACTCCATTTTGTACTGATGGTTAACACTTCCCTATATTCCACACATAGTAATCTATCAGTTAAATAGCTTCTAAACCAATCTATAGGTAATTCTGTTACACCCAGGTGCTCCAGCCTCCCGAGCAGCAGGGAATGATTTACGAGGTCAAATGCCTTGGACAGGTCCATGAACACAGCACCAGTGAGCTCACCCCTATCCATTGCTCCACTGATGTGGTCCGTGAACCTGGCCAAGGCATTCCCCGCAATGACAACATTCCCTAGAGTGTGTTATCACACTTATTAAATGGGATTTCATTTGTTAAAAATATATGTAGTTCATGTGAGTTGTGTGTTTTTTTTCTGAAAATAAACAGTCATGTGATCTGTTTCAACCAGTGAGGTATGGGTTGTTGGGGGGGGGGGGACCTGGGAGGACAGTAAGCTGTACGCCAAGGATAGGCTCCACTTAACAGAGGAGGGCAGGAGGGTACTGAAATAGAGACTGGGAGATTACACAGCAAAAGAAGGAAATTTAAACTAGGAGAGGAGGGTGGCCTGCAGAATCCACAGGAAGGGAAGGGAAGCAGAATGAGCTTACCCCCCCTTACCGGAAGCAAGGGACTAAGGGAGAGTACTAGAGGGAAGGCTAAAAAGGGAGTGCAGGAAGGGAGGGGGGAAGGAAAAGGGGTGGAAGATGGTTACCTTGAACGCTAGGAGCCTGGGGAACAAAACAGCGGAGTTACAGACTCTCATGGCAGAAGGGGAGGTGAACATGGTGGTCATCACCGAAACATGGGCCACCCATTACCAGGACTGGGACCCAGAGGTACCAGGGTATAGGACATTTCACAGGGATAGGGTAAATGGGAAAGGGGAAGGGGTGGTGCTGTATGTGAGGGAAGGGCTAAAGTGTGTTTGAGAGGAGGGGGAGGAGGGTATTACAGAGTCATTATGGATACAGAGCCAAGATTCCAAAAATAGGACTCTCAGGATGGGAGTAGTGTACAGGCCACCCTCTCAGACAGAGGAGTTAGACAAGGAACTAGTGGGACAGATCAGAAGGACCTGCAGGAAGTGTAGCACAGTGATTGTGGGGGACTTCAACCTGCCGGAAGTGGAGTGGAGTGCCCCAGCCACCACTAATAGAAGGGTGCAGGGACCTCTAGACACCTCCCAGGATAGCTTCATGCTGCTAATGGTCAGCGAGCCAACCAGGTTAGGGAACACACTGGACCTTGTGCCAGCTAATGAGGTGTTGGTGAGGGAGCTGGGGGGGTGGAGGAACCACTGGTGGGGAGTGACCCCCACTCAGTGTGGTTCACAATAAATATGGGCAAGGAGGGGGTAGAAACAGGTACAAAAGTGTTAGACTTCAGGAGGGCCAACTTTGAGAGGATGGGGGAAATAGTAAAGGAGTATCTAGCCAGAATCCATCCTAATATGGACACAAACCAGAGGTGGGAGGCCATCAAACTGGGGATCGAGGAGGCAACCAGAACCTGTATCAGGATCCAGAATAAGTGAGTGAGAGCCAAGAAACCTAGCTGGGTGAACAAGGGGGTCATGTAAAAAGTAAGGAAGAAAAGAGACATCTTTAGGAGGTTCAAAAAACAGGGAGGAGGGAGGACAGAGATGATTACCCGAAGGAGTCGAAGGAGGTGACAAGGGCAGTAAGGGCAGCCAAGGCATTGAGGGAACTCAGGCTGGCACAGGGCATTAAGGGGAGGAGAAGGACTTTTTTTAGGTACATCAGGGACAAAAGAAGTTGTAAGGACCCAATCATAAGGATTAAGAGGGATGGGGGTGGGAGGAAATGGGGGCAGAGCAGGCAGAAGCACTTAAATACTTCTGCTCAGTATTTACTAAGGAGAAAGGAAGTGGTAGCAAGGGGAGGTGGTGACAGATAGGAGAATCACAGCTGGCAGATTACTGGAGGGTTTGAAGGCACTGAGGGTGGACAATGTGCCAGGGCCAGATGGCATACACCCCAGGATGCTGAAAGAGTTGGCTGAAGTCCTGGCAGGGTCCTTGGCAGACCTGTTCAATGCCTGCCTGGACTCAAGATGTGTCCCTCAGGACTGGAGGATGGCTCATGTGGTACCCCTCCATGAAAGCGGCCCCAAGAATTAACCAGGGAACTACAGACTGATGAGCCTCACATCCATCGTGGGTAAACTGATGGAAACAATCCTGAAGGAGAGGCTGGTGTCCCTGTGGAGGCTAGTGGGCTGCAGAATGGTAGACAGCATGAGTTTGTCACAGGCAGATCCTGCCAGACCAACCTAGTGGATTACTATGACTGGGTAACGAGGCAGTTAGAGAAGGGCCATGCTGTAGATGTCCTGTACCTGGACTTCAGTAAGTCATTCGACTCGGTGCTACATGGGAGGCTAGGAAGTAAGCTGAAGGTGATGGAATGGGTAGTGAACTGTCTGAAAGGGAGACAGCAGAGTGTGGTGGTGGGAGGGGAGCTCTCATCTACGAGGGCAGTGACAAACGGGGTGCCGCAGTGCTCTATGCTGGGGTCGGAATTGTTTGGGATATACATAGCAAACATTTTGGTGGGCATCAAGAGCAAGATCAGTCTGTTTGCAGATGACACCAAGATGGGAGCAGTAGTGGATTACCTAGGAGGGTGGCAGGGGTTGCAGGATGACCTGTCAAAACTGGAGACCTGGTCGGACACCTGGCAGCTGGGGTTCAATGCCAAAAAAGTGCAAGGTGCTGCATTTCGGCACGAGAAACCCAAGGAGGGCCAGCTCAGTGATGCTGAGCATTAGGCGCTGGATGCCACACCTCACGCCACCCTGGTGACACGGATTCAGGAATGAGCCCAGGGCACTGGAGGTCGGCAGAGAAGAGAGAGGATTGAGTGTCCAGAGGACTGCTCTCCTCTCTTGGGAGGGAGGGACTGCTGTCCCGCTCATTGATCACCCTCTAGCGGTGGCTGGAGGGCAGTATGGTTTGGGAGGCAAGTTGTCGATGTACGACATCGGCAGGGAGGTGGGAGAGAGAAAACTGAGAAGGAAAATGGAGCTGGCAGGCTCCGTGATAGCCCCACTAGTGCCCGTCCTGGGAGGGGAAGTCACCGCCCCTCACCTCGGCCCTGTCACGGGGGGGGTAACACATGCTGGATTACTGGGAGGGTCGGGCAGGGAACGGTGGGATTGGAGACTGAGTCCCCCTCAAGGGGGGGGGGGGACTGGAGCTGCCTGACAGGCTCCCAGAGGAAAAATACAATCATTTTTAAAAAAGGAAAGGAAAAGAAAAGAAAAACCCAAGGAGGAACTACCAGTTGGGGGTGGGTTCAGCTAGCCATGACAGAGGAGGAGAAGAAGGGTCTGGCGGTTGATCATCACGGGCTCAATAAATAACTCAGCGCAATGTAGGAAGACACCTGCTAAGGCCAACATGATGCTAGGTTGTATTGTTAGGGGTATATCCTCCAGGAGGGAGGAGGTGATCTTGCCGCTATACAGGTCACTGCTTAGGCCGTATCTGGGGTACTGTGTGCAGTACTGGCACCCATACCTGAAGAAGGATATTAAAGTTATTGGAGGGGGTGCAGTGCAGGGCGACAAAGATGATCCAGGGGCTAGGGGACGTACCCTACGAGAGCAGGCTCAGGGAGTTGAAGATGTACTCACTGGAGGGAAGGAGAGATAGGGGAGATATGATTGAAATCTTCAAGCACATGAAAGGAATAAACAAGTCAGGCATGGAGGGGCTTTTCAAGTTAAGGCGGGGAGGGACACTCGAGGACATGATTTGAGATTGGAGGTGGGAAGGTTCAGGAGAGAGATGAGAAGACTTTATCACAGAGAGGGTGGTGTCTGGGTGGAATGCATTTCCTGTGGAAGTGGTATCCTGTAATACAGTGGACGACTTCAAAAGTGGATGGGACAGGGTAAAGGGAGGGTCACAGGAGGGAAGGGAAGGGCAGCTGCAGTATAGGGGCTGCTAGCTGCACAAACAAGCAGTCAATAGATCATAAGGCCTTTATCTGCTGACAGTGTTGTATGTTTGTAACCCCTCACCCCTGCCTTTTTACTAAAATGACAGGTGGCATGCTGTTGGCGTTGGCAGCAATACCTGGTGGGGACCTGGGTTCGGGAAGGATGAGGTTACCTGGCACAAGGGACCTAGGTTTGGCTACTCTGCACAGGGGCACCCAAGTAAATCCAACTACAGGAAGCAATAAGTGTAATGTCCAGAACCAGGATTGTGATTTTTCAGTGTGGCTTTATTCAAAACTAGCTGAAACATGACAAAGCACTGTATGGTCCCCCAAGGGGCTACGTTCACTGTATATGCAGATAGAGACTAAAGCGGTCCATTGGAGAATGAACACATTTTTACATTGTCTGGCTCTGGACCCACCAGGCACTCAGCCCAGACTTTGCAGGCGCTTTGGATACACAGACTGACTGGCCCGGCTCCCCTGCCGGCCACTTGACTGACGGTCCACTTGAAGAATGAACCCAAACTTTACTTGGAAAGACTCCCATCAAACAAGGAGGCTCCCAAACTGTGGCTCCCCACACCACTTAAGAGTCTGCGACTCCTAGAGAGATTTGTTTTCTTACTTCCAATCGAACTCCCATCAAACAAGGAGTACATTTCCCATCCTGTGGCCCCCCATATCACTTAGAGTCTGCGACTCCTAGAGAGATTTTCAAGTTGCGACCCACGTCTGGGTACCCACCTCATCACTGGCCAGGCGCATGAGGCAAGTAGCAAATCACAGAAGAAATCGGTAGAGGTGGACCTGGTCACTAAAGATGGGGGGTGTTCCCACCTCCAGCTCCCACAGCCCATACCCGGCCATTTCTCTGGACAAACAGAAAACTTAGAACTTTAATATGTAGATTGAACAGTGGATGACCTGAAGCACCCCCTCTACAGCATTACTTGAAATCCATTAAAACGTTAGACTTTTTGACTGCTCCATTTGTTTGTCCTAGTAACATAGTCCTCCCAAATAGCAGTCCATATCCATTTCCCAACTGAAGAAAACAATTTGTTTGCCCCTTCAAATGGAGCCAAACACTCACCCTTTCGTTGCAGGTGCCCCACAGGCGAAGTAACACTTTCTTTGCTGTTATACAAGAACAGACTGACAAAAACCAGGCAGCTTCCTTCAAGTGGGCAAAGGGGATTGCCCCTGGGACCCACAGAGAACTTTTCTACCCCCTCCCCGCGGAGGGAAGGGGCACTGAGACCTGAAACGTGGTCTCCACCACTTAAAAGGTAAAAACAGGATGACTTCCTTCCTGTTTGCTTTAGGACAAACTCAAGACTGCTTTGAAAACTCCCAAAGTTCTAAACTCACTCCCTGAGCTGCAGATTCCAATGTGGCTTATGCAGCTGCGACAGTTCTATGGTGATGTCATCTCTCAAGTCTCAGCTGTGACTGAGAACAGAGTGAGACAGTGTGAAACCCATTTAACTGGAGTTTCACAAGCTGCCTTCCCTGCCTACCACTAGGTCTTACTGGGATTCTAGTAACCCCGGGTAACAAGGGGGTTACATGTTCATATGTTACAGGTTTTTCTTGTCCTTTAATCAGTGATATTAAAGGTCACCAGTAGTGCTCAGCCACCATCCCTCCCCAAAACATTTTTAGTTTACGAATAAAGGGAAGGGAAGGGATTGTATAAGGTTCCATAGTGCCAGTAGGGCAATACCTTCTTCTCTGTCATATGCCACACCCCATGCTCAGACTTTTCATGACAGTTGGGTTTAGAGGGCGCTATAGAAGTGAATGGGGTTTTTAGAGGCCCTTTTGTTGAAACTCACTCATTGCTCTGCTAATGAGCAAAAAACATTTTGACTCTAAACAGCAGAACTGGTTATCTGTACCAGTGTTTTACACAGCAAACCACAGGTTAAAGGCCCCCAAATGTCAGAAGGAAAACTTTAGAAGTAATCCTTCCCCCAACTCAATTCATACTCCCTGTTTACTGACCAGGACATCCTTTGCCGATTGCCAGCACCACTATCCAGTTCATCAAGGTTTCCTACCAGAATCCAGAAGCTCAGTGACGCTCCAAACGACCCACAACACACCACCGGTCCTCCCTCCCTGCCCCCCTTGCCCTACTGCCTTGGTAGGGTTAATTTCTCCTACATGGTGACTTCCCACACTAGTCAATGTGCTTCACAGTGGTGTTGAAGTCTGCAGCCTAGATTATATTTGCTAAAATTTGGCATTGGATACTGGTTCAGTTCTTGGTTACTATTTACTCAGACTTACCATATCTTGTATTATTGGTGTTTTTTTCTGTCAAAACTTAACAATTGTCCTAGATCTTTTTTTATAATACCTATTCAATTGTACGCCAGAATGATTTAGTGTATGTATTTGAATCTTCGTTTTGATACAGATGTATTTGTCTTTCCTAATGCTGTTTGTATTTCCTGTGTGCAGCCATTCCCAGGACCAGGTGGCAGGGGCCCCTATGCTGGGCCTGGGGTGTCAGGTGAGGCTCCATCTGCAGGGTCAGCAGCTATTTTCCCCTTTTCTCTCCTGTTGCTGCCTGTGCAACAGTACCTCAGGCACTTCTGTGGGCACTCCCACAAGCAGCATGCTGGCATCTGGCTGCACCTCACGCTCAATATGGTATGCTACCATCTAGCCTCCTGTAGAGGACAGTCGTGTACCAAGAGCATGAACCCTCCCACCCCTAGGAGGAAGACAGTGATTCCTAGGGCACTCAGTTCTCCTCCCCTGACCTCTGACATAGCCAGCTTGTTGCTGAACCTAGATCATTGGCATCAGACATGGGAACACTACAGGCTGTCAGTATATCCTAGAGGTTGGAGTAATGAGCTGTGAATAAGCTGGGCACATCCAGCAGACCTGGGTTTGATTCCCACAACCTCTACTTGCATACTGTGCGACTCTGAACAAGTCACTTAATCATTCCAGTGCTCCCAGGTCACCCCTGAAAACAGGCACTTGTGCCTAGTGGGCCTTACCTGGTTACCAAAGAATAAAATAAATAAATAATTTTCTTAGGTACAATTCAGCTTACATTTCATTAATGTTCTGTATCCAGCTTCCTCTTTCTCTTTATAACACTGCATATTGACATGAACACAGGATCCAGGATTGCCGAGTTATTTTGAAAAGGGTGGTGCTAAATACAGAAAATATATAAAACAAAATAGCTGAAATGTGTACGATTATTATATAAACCAAAAGACTGTTTAGCCGTCTGGCATGGGAAATTGCTACTAGGTGGTGGACATACAAACCATTACTGGGTTGAAGCACGACTGGGACAGAGTAAAGGGCATAATGATTACTCAGAGAGGTAGCAGTGAGGCAGGGGGCGATGGGGTAGATGAAGACAAAACCCCCATTTGGGCAATAGGTCACGGGGTACAGTAGGGTAAAACTGGGCAGACTGGATGAACCATTTTTTTTTTTTTTTCTGCCAACATTGTCTATGTTCAGTTTGAGAGTTTGGCTCACATAAACAGGGGCAGTTTACTTATCAAATTCAGTTAATGTTTTCCTAACAAAATAATCCCCTCCCCCACCAAAAAAGAAAATGAATCGGCTACAGCTGCATCGATGTATTAGAGCTATATTATTTTGACGTTCAAATGCTCAGCTCGTACAGAGTTTGCAGTTCAAGTTGTGCTAGTGAAATCTGGAACTACAAAGTGACAGTGATTATTTTGATTTATTTTAACTTCTGTGTAACTGCTCTTCCCTTAAGGAAAGGTACTGTAGCTGTTTTTTGCCAGCTGCCTTCCACTGAAGGAGCGTGCAATCACACAGGTAAAAGAAACTTCTCCTTGCAGAAGGAAATGTGTCTGATCCTGATGTTGGTATCGTATATTTGTGAGGCTAAGAACAGAATGTTCAGTGTCATACTTAAAAACGCATCTATGTGTGTGTGTGTTCAGTTTGCCTTCTGTCTGTCTTTCAGTCTGTCAGGGCTTCGATTAGTTTTTCATAGTCACACAAAAGTCAGTGACTCATCATTTATCTTAGGTTGCTTCATTAAAATATTAATGTAACCCCCCTGCAAATGGGGGTTCCCAAAAGTCTTCCAGGAGCTTGCCTGAATGCTCCAAGTCTGGGCGGTGTTCAGCGTTTAAGCTGTTTAAATGTAGTTTCAAGGGAGTGCTATTTGAGCCTCCACGTACTGTCACTTTAAGATCTGTCTGCTTGCAGACTTAATTAGTTTGTATGGGGGGGACTGTGTATTTAATGCTCGAATCCCGCCTGAGCTGCCGTCAATTCACTCTGTTTCTGCCATTGCTACATGTGCAGAGGGAGCCTTGTTGAAAGATATAACTATTTGCCAGAAATCATTTGGAGTGACTGAGAAAATGTAATTTGTCTAACCTGTCTTCATTTCAGCATGAACTGTTTCATTGTAGCTCTTTCATTTTGGTCCTGAACTGCTGAAATGGACCAATCAATGGGGAGGGGTTCCTTAAAATGGAGCCTGTGGACGAATCTGAACTTGGACTCTCAGTTTTGAGCCAGCCACAAGGGGATTGTATGGGCAGTGACTCTGGGAAATGTAGTTTTGACCTTGGCGCCTTTTTTCACCAACAGAGGGAGTCTCATTGTGAGTGACAGCCGAACCAGCCAACAGAATGGTGTAGAGCTAAAGGAAATGCCCTTCTCTGTGACTGGAAAGATCAGATCAGTTATGGCAGTGAAGAGGGAAGGAGCTCTGTGCTTCTGTGGTGTATAGTTTCATGCGGGAAGCGCATGTGAGGCCCTGAGGTTCAGCCTGCAGCAGTTGTAAGTGCCAGTTTGGACCGAATCCGATTTGTGAGGAGAAAGAAGGAAGTCTGAAGAGTGGAAACCAGGCTCACCCTGTAGAAGACTGGAGAAATTGCTGAATTGCACTCGGTCTGTCAGGAACTGAAGCTGCTGTGTGTGCTCCCGGGTATTTTGCAGTAATTGCGATCGGGATCCAGTAGCAGCCTGCCTGGTATAGTTACTTTCCTTTTACATATGAATGTACGTAGTGCTTGTGGGGAATCACTATTTCCAATCCCCTGTGCTGTGTGTTGAAGCTGGAAGCAAACCCCAGCTTGTCTCGGACTAAATCCGTTTGCTATCTGCTGCAGTGGGGTTCAGTCACAAGGACCTTGTCTCCATGTCCTGTTATTCTGGCAACCCAGAAGAACATCCACCATCCAGTTCTCAGCTTGGGTATTGTGAGTACAAATCAGGGTATTCCCCTGCAGCCTGCTTTCAATTACAAGTGTGTCATCTAATTATTGTTGTTTCATTTCTTCATGGACTGAGTCATCCGGCTCCGGATTACAATTGGGTGTTGTGCATACATTTTCTTCTACAGGGCCCTGTCCATCTGCACCTGCCGGCCAACCCCGGGCAACAGACCTGGCTAGCCCCCCTCCCCCCAACCTGGGTACCCAGAGTGTGACTTTTCAGACCCTGTATGTGTGCACAGTACTGTGATTTAATTCTGCCAATTAATCTGATTGCCCCCTCCCGTGTTACTGTCCCCTAAATAAATCAGATTTGTTGTTGTTGAACTATATACTGTCTGTGGTGTTGGTACTTATGGAAACAGTATTGTATTTTGCTGTGTATGTTTAACCTTATTTTACAGGGGGTCCTCAGAGACATGCTGCAGAATCAGTCTCGAGGGTAAGTGGTATCTATATGAGTGAACAGTGTGTATACGTGGGGTATTGGGGCTGTAACTTCTGTGTACTGTGTGAGCCACTAGAGGGAATACAAGGGGGTCTCAGTGTCCCGGAGGGCTGTGACCAAGCTAGTCTAACCACTACAAACCCTAACCTCTGGGTGGGGGCACCAGCCATAGGACCTAGGCCCCCTCAACCTGTCAGTTGTCAAGCAGGCAGGGGTAGTAGCCCTTGGGACAGCGCCACCTGGGGTTTACATTAGATTTAAGAGGACCAGGGTAGAGTGTATGAGGAGTGGGAAACGCGATTTCAAGTGTGTGTGTGTGCGCGCGCATAATAAACCCAGATCTGCAATGCATGCTGTTATAGCTGACTGTAGCTGGGCCACATAATGAGTATATTAATATAACAGCACTTTCTGACCTAAATGTTGTTTCATAACAACATAGATAATGTCAGAAGAAAAAGACCATTGCATCATACAATCTGCCCTGTTTTACCATACTCTACCCTGTGACCAATTGTCCAGACGAGGTATTTGCCCTCCTTCCCCTGCTCCCTGTGACCTATTGTCTAGATGAGGTATTTGCCTTCTTACCACACTAGCTCCCTGCCTTAGTGCTGCCCCCCTGAGTAACTATTAAGCCCATCCCTCTGTCCCAGCCGTAGCCGAACCCAGTGTAATATTCTGGTGCCCTAGGCAGACAGACTCAGACCTAGCACAGCAGTTTAGTGGCCGTTTTTGTTCCTACTCAGGAGATACTCATCACACACTGCTGGACACAGACAAAAGAATTACTACTAGACCACTGGGCATGATAGGAACTATACAGAGATAGGACTACAAGTATCTATAGGCATGAACTACAGCCCTAATGGTGTTCCCCGTACTCCCTACCACCATATACGTAGATACCTATATGTATGTAGAATTTAGAATCTTAATTTTTCAACAGGACTGAACTGTTAGGACTTTAGCAGCTCCGTTTACAACATTACCCTGCTAAGTGCAGTTTGGTCTAAGTCTCACACCCCCAAAGGAAGGTTAAGAGCTGAAGCGCAGAGGTTAGCGTGACCTTGTTATATATTCCAGTGGAATTTAGCATGTTTTTTAGTGAACTGCTGTAAAGTTTGAAATAAATTCAGCAGTAATCACTTCATTTATGAACGCGATGTCTTTTTGTGAAGCTGAAGTAGCACTTGCCCCAGTTGAAATAGCTTGGTCTAAGTGTGTAGTCCAGTTACATTGGGTCTAGGATTTCAGTTTCATACAATTGAGTGTCCCATCAGTCATGAGTCTAAGATTACAATTTCAAATGATCGATTGTACCATCAGTCACTTCAGGCCTCTACAGAGTAAGCACATTGCAGATACAGTGAGACAATAATCATAGGTATGTACAATCACTGTACCACTTCATAGTTATTTTTCATGAAACATGTCTGGCAACACACATTTGTTAGTCAGAACATCCAGTCATGTAAGTTGTGTATGGCCCAGTATCTGTTTCTGTGCAGTAGCGATTGGTACTTGTTGTTGGGTCCTTCCTGAGGGCACTGGAAACTTGATTCAGATCATACACAGTTACAAGTGACTGTCTGGGTTTTATTCAGCATAAGTTTAAAACTGTTTATTGTAATTGTTTTTCCTATAAGGTATATCTATATATGGGGGGGGGGCAGCTGCAAACTAGGAGTGTTGGCTGCACACTCGAGCAGACTTAGATAGACTGGGTGGTCTGTTTCTGCTGGCACATTTGTATGTTCATATGCCAAATGGGTGCTTACCTGCCACCTAGCAGCTTTGCTCCAGTCGCTCTCCCGAGCACCTCCAGGACTGGCCTGCATTTTTTTTGTCCCTCTGGTCCTCTTCTGCTCCCTCAGTCACAGCCCCCTGTAAAAGCCAGCTTTCCGGGGCTCGAAGAGCTCAACCAAGATCTCCCGCGTGAAGCATGCCCTCAGGGCAGCAGGGATCATGCAGACATGAGCAGCACCTTTTATCTATGACCGCGAGATTGTGGTCAATCAGAGGAGTGTTGCATCGGTCCTGGGATCCCCATCGACTAAGTGGGACCCAGTGACCATGGACAGGGACCTGAGCGGCCCCACTCTAAAAAATTAAAAGGAGATCCTCAAGGGAGTTTCAATTGGGGCTCATAAATATTCATGAGCAGGAGCCCCAATCACATTTACATATTCATGAGGGTCAGTCTGCCCTCGGGGCAGCTGTATTTCAGCTGCGGACAAAAGGAAAAAGAAATGTTTAGATAAAAATATTGTAACTGCTGTATGTTTGGGGAGAAAGTGGTAAAAAGGGGGAAAAGTGTTTAAATAAACCGCATGCTTTGCTCCTGGCTGTACCAGCACTTTTGGGACTGCCGGTCTGCTTCTGCAAGGCATCCTTAAATATCAGCAGTAGCGACAGGAAAATAGATTGAGCAAATTACTTTCTCTGTGCAGTGACAGCAAGTACACCTTCAGGGTTAATGGACTGTGGGGCATTGGGGCAAATAATTATTTTATTCTGGCTGCACCACAACTTTGACTCAGGACTGTACCTATCTGCTAAATGACTGTATTTTAGCAGTCATTGTAAGCAGCCACAGACAATCAGAAAGCCAGGACTTGTGGGACATTTACCAAAGCTCATGGATAAATGCCAAGTGCACATGGAAACTTACAGGGACCTAATTCTAGGTGCCAAAACAGCAGACCAACAGTGCATCGAGTGAGGTTCACACAGTATTCATTTTCTTGATTGACAGGTCTTCTAGCCAGTCAGAGGCCTTGCAACCCAAAGCTTCAGCCAATCAGGGGCCTCAGGAGAGCCCTATAAGAGACTGTGTTTTCCAGCATTTTGCTAGATTAGATTCTAGATTTGAGCCAGCCCGGTGATGCTGAGGGTTGAGGCACTGGACACACCTCACGCCACGCCAGCGACCTGGGTTCAGGAGCAGAATCTGGTCATTGGGGGTCGACAGGGGAATAGGGAAGATTGAGCTTCCCAAGACAGCTCTCCTCTCTCTGGAGTGGGTAAGGGGATCACATCGCTCTGTAGTGGCGCCTGGTGGTTGTCGGGTGAAGCACAGTTGCGATGCACAGAAGAGGGTGGAGCTCAGCGGATGACAGCCTCTGGCATAGAAGGCCATTTCACTGCTGGCTCAAGGGGAGAAAATGTGTCAGAAAAATAATTTGGTGGCAGTCATGGTGGCTGATGGCCACGCGTTACACCCCCGGAACTGTAAGAAGTATGCCCCCGGGTATTGGTTCCTGGTCCCCGGGGGGGGGGAGAATACTGTGCATGCCAGCCTGTGGAGGAGAGCAAGTCACTGAGCAGACCAGGTATGGGGGTCCGGGTGCTGGCGGCTGGACGATCGCTGGGCCCACTCCACGGAGGAGGTGGAAAAGTATGACATGGGGAAAAAAAAAAAAAAGATTTCAGATTCGAGAGGGAGATCGAGAGATAGAGAATTCAGCAGGAGCCCCCACAGGGGTGGGGAATCCGGCCCCCAGCCATGCTGCCAAGCCTGGAGACCCAGTTAATCCTCTCTAGCCTAGAGAGGGTTTGCCTTCTTTATTTAGTTAAAGTTAAAGTAATGTAGTTTGTTAAACTGCTAGCCTGGGGGGTTACCAGAATGTTTTCCAGGTGCTAGCCCTCCCTTCCACATCAGGGAAAGTTGTGGACCAAAACCAGATGACATCAAGCAGCTGTGAGAGAGCTGAAAAAGACCTCAGTTGTGAGAGAACTGAAGACCATCAGGAGCCTTCTATAGTGGGGATCGTCCATGAGGAACCCAAGTAAGTACTCTTGTACTCCCCGGTGCAAGAGAGAGAAAGCAATCTAAGTAACTATGGGCCATCATGCTCCGTAACTGTTCAAGTGATCAGAAAACAAGCTTAATCAATCTGGACCACTTTGCCCAAACAATAGGAGATAGCTCTTCAGTTCGCACCTTGCCCTGCCTGCCTTGTGCTCAGCACAGGTGGAGCTCAAGAACTGTTTTTGCAGATTGTAGCTGTTGTTGTGGGACCCAAGAGAGCCCTAACAATGTCTAACTATTGAGGGACCCATCGGAGCCTAATAGTAGTATAAATGTGCTGTGATGCACCCATGCTAGTATCTGGTCAGGGCTGTCCTGTGGAGCCACCAACCATAGCTGCATTGCTACATTAAGGGACTGAAAACTTGAAGTTAAATTGGACTGGCCAATAAAAATCTGGAAATGACAGTTTTCCACCTTGTTCAAATTATGTCCGAGAACATAGGCGTACTAGAAATATAAATGTACTGGGTGTGACAACCATATGAATGCGCTGGATATTCAGGATTGCCAATCCATGTTCCAGCAGTGACAATCCGGCTGGCTACTTCCTTCTGAATTGTTCAATTCGTGACAAGTAGGGCAATCCCAGCTCTTCTGCCAAATGCAGGAAAATCCCTGCTCCACTGCCAAAAGCAGGGCAACTCCTTGCGCCTCTTCTAAAGCCAAGGTGTCATTGTTTGTTAAACTGTCTTTCGAGTTAATCCTTTCCTCTTCTGAATTAAAGCCAGCCAACTCCATCAGCTGCAACATTCACCAGGCCTGCAACCATCCCGGACTATGTTATCTGGGTACCCAGGGTTTAGTGTGAGATTGCGGGGTTTCACATGTGTCTGGGAACTGGTACCAATGGTGGGGAAATAAAGGTGTAACATCCGATTAGTCAACAGCTTAAGATAGCCAGGGCTCTGGATATCTTTTGGGTTCGTAAAATGAGATTCCTCTTTTCTGATTAAGTGGTACTCACCCAGTTGGAGGGTTTCACCAGAACAAGAAAATCGTGTGTACATTTGTAAATACAAGAATCACTGCATAACCTCTAGTCCTCCTGTTTCCCCATCCTAACTCCTATGTCCCCCAAATATTGTTATTACCTTTTTGCAAATGGTTGCTGTGAGCATATTATTAGAGAGGGTTTTTAATTCCAAAATGTTTGAAATGTGGGGAAGTTATAATGGGTCATGTTTTGGGGTGGCAAAAAGGTAATTGTGGATAGTACAACATCTCAGGAGATTGTACCAGGTAACAGCTAGCCTATGTTAGAGTTAAACTCTGAGTGGAGGCACTGCGCATTTTAAAACTTAATGTAAGTTTAAGAACCCCTCAGCCTAGCTCGTAGGTAGTAGGCAGGGGTGTAACTCTAGGAGTAGCACTGCCTAGGGGTTACATATATGTATATACTACACTCCTCCCCTTTAGACAGAAGCTAGTCTAAAATACTTCAACAGTAACATTTCCTAACTTCCAGGCCGAAGTAGACTATTCAGTACCCAGAAACAAGTTCAGAGGATTATTCTGCCCCGTGGCTAGAACTTATCACTAACTAACAGTACAGGTAAGAGTCCAGTTGACAGAGATATAGGTTCAATACATGACTTAAAAGTCAAGTCTTTGTGGTGGTCTTTGGTGCCTCGTGGGATATCTGTGGACTGGAACAACTGCTGCTGGTGAAACAGGTGTTCTTTTATTATTTGGCCCCAGCCCTGGTGAAGCTTCATGGGCAGGAGCAAAGTCCTCTGTGTCACTGTCCTCGTCTGGAGTGATATCTTCTGCTGCATGCGCTGGAACCTCAGAACATAGCAGGTGATCCACATGTATGTGAACAAGTCAATGTCCCATGTGTTTCAATCATCACCCCAGGAATTCAAGAAAATGTCTACTGTCTGAAACCATCACCCGCTCTCCAGGATGAAAAATCCATACTGGCTTGGTCGACTTGTCACGACCCTTTTGCTGTTGTAGTTGATGTTTTGCACCAGTATCAGCCAAGTCTGGCTTGAGCAATGACAAACGGGGACAAGGTAGACATTTTAGGAACAGTTCAGCAGGTGTTCGCTCTGACTGTGCGAGGGTGTTTCTGTAAGCAAACAGAAAATGAGCCAGACTTTGAGTTGTAGGTACTTGCTGTGAATCTATTTTAATCCAAGCTTTTTGAATGTCTGTACAGTTCATTTGGCTGCACTATTGGATGCTGGATGGTAAGGTGGAGTCAACATAAGTGGGACCCCATTCTGCTTTAAGAACAGTTTAAAGTCATAGGAAGAAAATTGGGGGCCATTGTCCGACACTAACTCCCGTGGTAGTCCATATGAGGTAAAAAGTTGTCTTAGAAGGTTTACTGTCTTTTCAGTGGCCCTGACTCCATATGGGGATGCATCGCATGCCAGCCTCAGAGGTTTAGCTGGGTCATAGTGCGCTAACCACTTGCTGTTTAGAAGATGTTGCTTGCAAGCCTGGAATGCTTCCTAATACTGCCAGTGACCAATTCCATTGAGCTTCTTTCTGTAGCAAGCCATAGAGTGGTTGCAACAATGTGGACGATTGGGCTAGGAACCATTCATAGTAGTTCAAGAGTGTTAAGAATGATCTTAACTCTGTCACATATGTTGCTGCAGATGCCTTGACTATAGCATCCACTTTGCTCTCTGTTGGGTGTAGGCCTTGGGCATCGATCCAGTAGCCTCGATACTCAACAGAATTTTGCAGAAATTGGCATTTGGCTAGCTTCACTCTCAGTCCATACTGCTGCAGTCTGGACAGGACTTGGTCCGGGATTGTCAGATGCTCTTCCACTGTAGGTGCTGTTATCAAGATATCATCCATAAAGCAGACTACATGTTCCAGTCCATACAGTATCTAATCCACTGTGTTCTGGCAAATTGCTGGCACTGTGCAAACTCCATATGCCAGGTGATGATATTGGTAAAGTCCCTCGTGGCTGTTGATGGTTAGATATGGTTCTGACTCTGGTTCCAATTCCAACTCCTGGTATGCAAAAGACAAGTTTAACTTGCTAAAGAACTTTCCAAACTGCTAGTGTAGCAAGCAAGTCCTCCACATTGGGTAATGAGTATGGGTCTGGCTCTATACAATGGTTCACTGTAACCTTATAGTCACTACACTGCCTCACTGCTTTGTCTCGTTTCAGTACCACAATGACAGGGGCAACCCAGTCGCTCCTCTGTACTCGTGACATGATACCATGGCTTTTGAGATGGCCCAGTTCATTCTCCACGACTTCCCTGAAGGCGTAGGGTACCGGCTGAGCTTGTGGAAGATTGAGGTGGCTCTCGATTGCACTCTGATCTTTGCCTAGAAATCCCGGATTGTGCCATAGCCATCGTAGAAAATAGGGCCATGTTTGTCCAGTCATTATTCAATATATCTTGCGGCACCTTGGTCATGGTATTTAAGCTAAAAATCTTTTCCCAGTTCAACTTGATCTTTCTGAGCTGGTTTCTTCCTAGTAAGGCAGGATACTGCTGCTCCAGTGTCTAGCTGCATGCTAACCGGTTTTCCTGCAACTCAATTTGAAGGCAAATTTCCTCTCCATTGGCTTTTTTTTGTCATAGACCATGAACAGTGGCAATGTCTCGTCTTCTCTCTCAGTGGCTGGAGTGGCATCTGTGACATACTATGCACGAGGAGTCCGTGGTGCAGTCTTGCACATTTTTCTGTATGTGACCCACTTTCCCACAGCTGTAGTGTAACCCCCCCTGCAAATGGGGGTTTATAAAATACTTCCAGGAGCTTGCTTGAATGCTCCAAGCCTGAATGGTGTTTGGCATTTAAGCCATTTATCAGTGAGTGTTTTTAGAACCTCTGGTACTGTCTCTTTAAGAGCTGTCTGCTTGCAGACATAATTAGTTTGTATGGGGACTGTGTGCTTCTCTGAGTACCACTCGAGCTGCTGCCAATTCACTTAATTTTTGCAGTCACTAGGGTGCAAAGGGAACCTATCTGAAAGATGTAACTGTTTACCAGAAATTATTTAGAGTAATAATGAAATTACAGTTTGTCTAACCTGCTTTCTTTGCAGTCAGAACTGTGTCTGCTAGTTCCCCATTCTAGTTTTGAACTGCTGAACTGGACCAATCAGTGTGGGGTAAGCTAGCTCTAAAATGGTGCCTTGGACGAATCAGAACTTGGACTCATAATCTGAGCCAGCCACAAGAGGATTGTATGGGCAGTGACTCTGGGAGATGTAGTTTAGACTTCAGTGCCTTTTTGGACCAACAGCAGCAGTCTATTGTGAGTGACAGCCAATCCAGTCAAGAACTGGGAGGAACTCAAAGGAAGTGCCCGGTTTTGTCGGTTGGAGTTTCAGTTGAGCTTTGGCAGTGAAGAAGGAAGGAGCCCTGTGCTTTTTCAGTGTGCAGTTTAGTCAAAAACGTGTGTAAGGCCCAGAGTTCCGGTCTGCAGCTTGTGTAACAGCTTGTTAGGACTGAATCCGTCCTGTGAAAGAATCAAAGGATCTCTGAAGAGTAGAAACCAGGCTCACCCTGTAGAAGACTGGAGGAATTGCTGAAAATTACACTTGGTCTGTCAGGAACTGAATCTGCTTGTGTTCTCCCGGGTATTGTGCAGTAATTGCGATCGGGATACAGATGCAGCCTGCCTGGTATAGTGCTTTTTATATGGATGTGTGAAGAGGTTTGTGTACCTCAAGTGAGCCCTGCTGACATTGAAGGACCCTATCTTATTTGGAGGTCGTGAGTACTAATTCAGGAGTCGCTCCTGTTGAATTGCCACATTAAATCCAAAATGAAATTACTGTACTGCTGACTGTTTAATTCTCCTTTTCTCTGTGTGAAAGGGCCCTACCAGCTGCCACGGTTTGGACTAGCCACTAGGGCTTGGGTACCCAGGGACAGTAACTGATAGGGATAGGCCTGTGCACAGAGCCATAAATGATTATTAGAGTGATAAGCTAATTAACCTGATTTCCCCTGTCCTTGTTATATCCCTAAATAAATCAGAGCTGCTTGTTTCAGTAAAGTTATACTGCCTGGGTATTTGTCTATGTTAAAGTACTGTACTGTGATTGTTGCACTGTATCTCATTTCACAGGAGGTCCCAGTGCGGGAACCAGACCTGGGGTAAGTGTATACTGTGAAGGTAATTCTGATATATTGTGTGGGCCACTAGTGGGAAGAAAGGGGTTGCAGTGTCCCAGAGGGCTGTGACCAAGTTAGTTTAACTATTGCAAACCCTGACCTCTGGGTGGAGGCACCCGCTATTGGATCCAGGCCCCTCAACCTGTTAGTGGCAAATCAGGCAGGGGTAGTAGCCCCTGGGATAGCGCCATCTAGGGGTTACATCTTGGAGGCTCACCGCTGGGATTGTGTGTCCTCTAGTGGCCATATTTACGAACCACTGTTAAGAAAAATGTGTACCCGACAGAAGTGGCTGTGCACCGGCTAGTGGAGTGGTGTACTGGGAGGAGATCGACCCCCAAATGCTATGCTTATCCTGGACATCCCCTGGTATTAATCAGGACACTGTGCAGGAGTACTTTCCAAGGTGGAAGGTTTACAAAACCCTGTGGTGGTGGGTCGGCATGCTAATCTGCTCACCCACACTTTCCTGGCCCTAGTAGAGTTTAAGGATCCCATAGATAGCTCCAAAGTGCCACAGACCATTACCCCAGAGGAGCCCTCACTGCTTGGAGAGTGATAACTAAGGACAGTAAAGACCGGGGGAATCAGCCCCACCACTATCTGAAACTTTTGAGGAGAAATTTGCTGAATGGTTGCTGGGAGAGGGAAAACTGTGGAGGACTTGAAGAAACTATTCTTGCCACCTGGGGTGTTCCTCCCAACACCCTCTCCTGCTCCAGTGCCGTAATGGTGGCTGAACCAATGCAGACTCCTATTTCTGCACCTGCCATTAGTCACGACTCTTACCAAGGTTGAGGATCTTCTGGCACCTCCCACCCCCAAGGGAGGATGACTGGGAGACCTGGATAGACTATGTTGCCCCAAGTGCTAGAATGGCAATGCTCGGAGGCGGCGAAGAGGGTTGGTGAGCCTCCGAGGTCCCTGCCCCTGGCTACCATCCGTGCTAAACGGGCCAGTAACCCTGAGCGACTGCACAGGCCTATCTTGAGGCCTTGGAGAATGTGTATGGGAGCCCAGATTCTGATGAGGACCTATGGTGGAGAGTAAGAAATGCACAACAGTACCAAGGGAGTTGTTGTCTGTGTATGTCTCGGCTGGAAAAATTGTTGCAAGAATGCCTCAGAAAGGGTAGTTTGCCAGCGATTGAACTGGACCGAACCAGACTGGACAGAATCCTTAAGTCTGCCCCCCTTCTCAGAACTGCTGTTGCTTCAGTTACGCCTGGCAAATCGACTGGAATCCCCACCCTCCTATGATGAGTTAATGAGAGAAATTCGAGGAGTTGAGAAAAGGCGACCTCGGGAGGTACCTGCACCAACAGCTGTGGCTACGACCCGAGTGACTGAGGGTGACCCATCAAGGAAGTTCAGGGGCAGAGTTGACAGTCAATGAGTGCTCTGACAAGGAAAAGATATGCCACAATGGGGCGAACTGTTGAGAGATCCGGGAATTCAAAACAGTCCCTTTATGAAGGCCAGCCTGCAAAATGCGGGCCCTGACCTATATCCGACTGCATCTGCTATGGGGTGGGGTACCCACCCATGTACTGCTGATAACAGCTCCAAACTCAATTCCTTGACCATGGAAGTGGAGAAACTGACGAGATGTCTCCAAATGCTTATCACGCCCAGACAGAGATGGCACCCAGGTTTCCAGTTAGTAATACCCCCTGGCTCCCAGTGTGGCGCCTCGCCAGCTCAAACTCCAGAAAGTATGTTTTGCTATAATTGTGGGAAAGATGGGCACATGAAAAGGAATGCCAGTCCCCAAAAGACACTGACAAAGTTGCATATAGGCTACAAGGAGAGCTTCGGAGAAGAAATCAGTGGTTAAGAGGTGCGACATGATCCCAGTGAGGGCACCAAAATGCTAATTCACATCCTTTTGTGGCAAGGTCAGTTGCCCAGGCCCCCACTACCGCCTCTCCAGACTGGTCCAGAATAGTGGGTCCTCCATGGAGACCACTGTAAAGGTGAATGGAGTGTCTACAAGAGCTGTATTAGACAGTGGCTCCCAAGTGACAATTATGTTCCAGGATTGGTATCAGAAGCATTTGTCAGGCGTACCCTTACAACCATTAGAAGGACTGCATGTATGGGGTTAAGTGAGAAGGCCTACCCCTATTCGGGTATATCGAATTTGGCTGTCTTTCCCACCTCCGTGGCTGGAGTGGCCGAACAAGTAGAGACCCTAGCCTTAGTGTGTCCCCCACTGGACTGTATGATGGTGTCCCTTTGTTGATTGGAACAAATGCTCATATGTTCGGAAGGCTGGCACAGTTGTGTTATGAAAACAGGGGTCAAAGACTAGTAGAGCTTTAAGAGTTCCGGCTTTAATTAAGAAGGCCTATGAGGCACAGAGAGATGCTGAAAAACAGAACCAGAGGAACCGGTCGGAATTGTATGGAAGAAGGATCCTGAGTCTCTGATCCTGGCGCCAAATGCCCAGTGTACCTTACAGGAGAGGTCCGTATCAGAAAGGATGTTAAGAATAAAATATTAATGTTGGATGCACCAGGCGATGGAAAATTGCCAGAGGGACTGCTGGTCAAGCCTAGTATTTTGCCCGCTAGAGCCCATGCTTATGCCAGAAGGGTAATGGTCCAAGTTCATAATGTGTCTGAAAGAGACATTCGAGTAAACAGAGGTTGCATCCTGGCTAATGTGCATTGTGCAGACACTGCAATGCTACCCAGCAGCAAGAGTTCAAGGAAGAATGACAGAGTAATGCCTGACTTGTTTGATTTCGGCGACTCCGCTGCCAGCTGAATGGAAAGTGAGGATCAGTGAGAAGCTTGCCCAGAGACCAGGTGTTTTCTTTAAAGGAATGGGATGTAGGATGCGTGCAAGGAGCTGAGCACAATATCCGGCTGCATGGCGAAAGACCATTTCGTGAGAGGTCTCGGCTTGGCACCTGCTGACATAGATGATGTGAGACGCATCTGCAAGAGATGTTAGCTGCTGGTGTAATACAAGAATCCAGAAGCCCTTATGCTTCCCCCATTGTTGTAGTGAGGAAAAAGAATGGAACAGTAAGGATGTGTGTGGATTATCGCACCTTAAACCGGCGGACTATCCCTGATCAGTACACAATGCCCCGCATTCAGGATGCTTTGGACTGCCTAAACGGGAGCAAGTGGTTCTCTGTGCTGGATCTCCGCAGTGGGTACTACCAGATCCCGATGGCCCCAGAGGACCGTGAGAAGACGGCCTTTATCTGTCCGCTTGGCTTCTATGAATTCATGAGGATGCCTCAAGGGATTTCAGGTGCCCCAGCCACTTTTCAACGATTGATGGAGCGTGCAGTGGGGACATGAACTTACTAGAGTGCCTGGTATACCTAGATGATGTCATTGTGTTTGGCAGCTCACTGGAGGAACATGAGAGCAGATTATTTAAGGTATTGGACCGACTGGAGGACTTTGGCCTTAAACTGTCCATTGATAAGTGTCAATTCTTTCAAACATCAGTAAAGTATGTGGGACACATAGTATCCACCGAGGAATAGAGACCGACCCAAGTAAAGTTGAGGCCTTGACCACCTGGCCACAGCCCAAAATCTAAAAGAACTGCAAAGATTCCTGGGATTCTGTGGTTATTATCGGCGCTCATCAAGGACTATTCAAGAGTGATCCGCCCTTTACTTAACCTTACTCAAGGGTATCCCCCAACCCACAAAAAATACCAAAAGTCAGCGTCCCTCAAGACTGAAAGAGTGTATTTTCATCCGAGTGAAGTATTTGGGGCCCGCTGGACTTCTGATTGTGAGACTGCTTTTCATGAGATCATATATCAACTTACCCATGCTCCAGTGCTGGCCTATGCCGATCCAAGAAAACCTTACGTCCTGCACACTGATGCTAGCTTGCAAGGGTTGGGGGCTGTGTTGTACCAAGAGCACGAGAATGGCCTGAGACCAGTGGCCTTTGCCAGTAGAAGCCTGACCCCATCCGAAAAGAACTATCCTGTACATAAGTTAGAGTTCCTAGCTTTGAAGTGGGCTATTGTTGACCAATTCCATGAGTACTTGTATGGGGCTAAAATACTAGTAAAAACTGACAATAATCCTTTGACCTATGTGCAGACCTCAGCTAAGTTGGATGCCACTGGCCATAGGTGGCTTTCTGCATTATCTACACATGACTATGCTCTCGAATACCGAGCAGGTCTGAACCACATAGATGCTGATGCTCTCCCGGAGGCCTGTTCCCAGAATGATTGGGTCTGATTGGCAGAACCTGACATTCGGCACTCTGCCGGAAGTTTGACAGGGAGGAACAAATGTCCACGGACGCAGTGGACTGCATGGTGGATTGCTTGGGAGCTCTGAGAATTGCATACCTGCTGCTTATTGCCACTTTTCTGCAATAGACATTGGTGCACTGCCTCAGCTGGACAATGACAGTATTCGGGCTCAATCCCGATCCCATGATCAAAGCAGCTTTAGAAGCCCTCTATGCAGGAAAAGATGTGTCCAAATTACGCTCCACTGATTTGAGAACTGCACTGTTATACAAAGAAGGTCCTAAGTTGAAACTGATCAATAAACTGTTATACAGAGAAACAGTAGACAGAGGGGACAAGTAGACAAACAACAACTAGTGCTGCCCACTGCCTTTCGAGACTCAGTACTGAGGTCCTTGCACAACCACATGGGGCACCTTGGTATAGACAGAACACTTGACTTGGTGAGATCCAGATTCTATTGGCCTAAGATGGGGGCTGATGTGGAGCAACACATCTAACTTGTAGTCGCTATTACAGAGGAAAGCTTGCCCCAGAGGGCTGCCCCTTGTTAACATCACCACCAGTGCACCCATGGAGCTGGTCTGTATTGATTTTCTGAGTTTGGAGTCAGATCAAAGAAATATCAGTAATGTGCTGGTGGTCACTGACCATTTCACGAGATATGCCCAAGCTTTCCCCACCAAAGACCAGAAAGCATCCACTGTGGCCAAAGTACTTGTAGAAAACTTTTTTGTTCACTATGGGGCTCCACAAAGAATCCATTCTGATCAAGGGAGAGACTTTGAGAGTCGTCTGATCAAAGAGATGCTTTCTCTGTGGGGAGTGCGAAGTCCAGAACCACTCCTCACTACCCCAGGGGGACCCACAGCCTGAACGTTCAACCAACACTTTGCTAGATATGCTAGGAACCCTGCACCCAAAGGACAAGCCTAGATGGAGCCAACAAATTAGCACCCTGGTACATGCTTATAACTGCACCAAAAGTGATGCCACTGGATTCTCCCCTACCGCCTGATGTTTGGAAGAGAAGCTCGACCACCAGTAGATGTGTGTTTTGGGGTCTCTCCTGATGGGGTTCAAGCTGACAACTATTTACAGTATGTGCAAAGTTAAAGGCCCAGCTAACTCATGCGTACCTAACTGGCTCAAACCATGGCTGCCAAAGAAATCTGGCCAACAAAGAAAGGTATGATAAAAGGTGAAAGCACAGGAACTCCAGGAGGAGATCGGGTATTGCTAAGAAATCTGGGACTGCATGGCAAGCACAAGATTGCTGACAGATGGCACCATCTCCCTCACATTGTAGTGGGCAAACTAGATGATCTGCCAGTGTACAAAGTAAGGCCTGAGAATAATTCAAAAGATGTAAAACAATGCATAGAAATCATTTACTGCCCATTGGACAAATCCTGATTGAGTCTGAGCCCCCAGAAGATGCCCCTCTGGACCAGTGACTAGAGCTGCTGCTAAGAAAAGATCAAGGAAGTCTGCACCTACAGAAGCAGAGTTAAGTGTTCCCTGCACAAGTCCCAGTTGAGCATGACTGTCAGTCCATATCGGAAGAAAGTGAGAGTGACTTTGAATACTATCCTTCTTACGAACTGAGTCAATTGTTCGGGCAATCCCTAGTCAATACTGGAGATGAAGCTGGGCCTTCTGGACTGCCTAAGCCCCCAGCTTCATCCCTGGAGCCAATGCTCCCAGTAAGTGAAGTGCAAAGCATCAGATCAGATGAAATGGAATCATTGTGCATGGTTGAACTGTTTGAGCTTTCAGGGGAGGAAAATGATAGATTGGGGCAGACTGGTGATACACCCAAACAAGAAGAGTATTTTGAGTGCCCTGACAGTCCACTGCCAGTGTCCGAAAGCTCTCCCTGCGAGCCAAATGTTGTGGACTCAGAAACTGTAACTCCTGGAGCTGAAAGTGCCCCAAGTTCTAGCCTCTCTACCCCCATGGAGACTCCACTGACAAGTGAAGACAATGCTGAAAATGAGGCTCAGAGTGCAGAGACTATAACAGTTCCCCCTAGAAAGACTGGTCGAGCTGTAAAGCCTGTGGTGCACCTCAGTTATGATTCCCTTGGGAGGCCTGTGGATTTGCCTCTCAATGTTGTCCATAAAGGAGTGTATGTGTCCCGAGCTCATTGCCCAAACTGGCGTCAGTGCTAACTCAAGTTACTTGTGTTGCCCTCTAAGTATGGTGTCCTTGCCCCGTCCAGCCCAAAGGTAACTGATAGGAAGGCCCCCTCTCTTCAGGTTTCATGTACAAGAGGTAATAACTTGAGTTATGGTACAATGTGTGTGTAATACTGTAAAGAGTGACGTCTGCAATGTTTCAGAAATGTGTTCTTGGTAAAATGATATATTGACTGATGATTACATGTGCGAGCCTAATGCAAATGTATATGGTTGCAGTTAAAACTTATGGGGGTACTTGCTTGACGCGGACGTCAAGCTTTCCCAGGCCAGGAAGGGTGTAACCCCCCTGCAAATGGGGGTTTATAAAATACTTCCAGGAGCTTGCTTGAATGCTCCAAGCCTGAATGGTGTTTGGCATTTAAGCCATTTATCAGTGAGTGTTTTTAGAACCTCTGGTACTGTCTCTTTAAGAGCTGTCTGCTTGCAGACATAATTAGTTTGTATGGGGGGACTGTGTGCTTCTCTGAGTACCACTCGAGCTGCTGCCAATTCACTTAATTTTTGCAGTCACTAGGAGTGCAAAGGAACCTATCTGAAAGATGTAACTGTTTACCAGAAATTATTTAGAGTAATAATGAAATTACAGTTTGTCTAACCTGCTTTCTTTGCAGTCAGAACTGTGTCTGCTAGTTCCCATTCTAGTTTTGAACTGCTGAACTGGACCAATCAGTTGGGGTAAGCTAGCTCTAAAATGGTGCCTTGGACGAATCAGAACTTGGACTCATAATCTGAGCCAGCCACAAGAGGATTGTATGGGCAGTGACTCTGGGAGATGTAGTTTAGACTTCAGTGCCTTTTTGGACCAACAGCAGCAGTCTATTGTGAGTGACAGCCAATCCAGTCAAGAACTGGGAGGAACTCAAAGGAAGTGCCCGGTTTTGTCGGTTGGAGTTTCAGTTGAGCTTTGGCAGTGAAGAAGGAAGGAGCCCTGTGCTTTTTCAGTGTGCAGTTTTAGTCAAAAACATGTGTAAGGCCCAGAGTTCCGGTCTGCAGCTTGTGTAACAGCTTGTTAGGACTGAACTGTCCCCTGTGAAAGAATCAAAGGATCTCTGAAGAGTAGAAACCAGGCTCACCCTGTAGAAGACTGGAGGAATTGCTGAAAATTACACTTGGTCTGTCAGGAACTGAATCTGCTGTGTGTTCTCCGGTATTGTGCAGTAATTGCGATCGGGATACAGATGCAGCCTGCCTGGTATAGTGCTTCTTTTATATGGATGTGTGAAGAGGTTTGTGTACCTCAAGTGAGCCCTGCTGACATTGAAGGACCCTATCTTATTTGGAGGTCGTGAGTACTAATTCAGGGTCGCTCCTGTTGAATTGCCACATTAAATCCAAATGAAATTACTGTACTGCTGACTGTTTAATTCTCCTTTTCTCTGTGTGAAAGGGCCCTACCAGCTGCCACGGTTTGGACTAGCCACTAGGGCTTGGGTACCCAGGGACAGTAACTGATAGGGATAGGCCTGTGCACAGAGCCATAGGTAGATTATTAGAGTGATAAGCTAATTAACCTGATTTCCCCTGTCCTTGTTATATCCCCTAAATAAATCAGAGCTGCTTGTTTCAGTAAAGTTATACTGCCTGAGGTATTTGTCTATGTTAAAGTACTGTACTGTGATTGTTGCACTGTATCTCATTTCACAGGAGGTCCCAGTGCCGGAACCAGACCTGGGGTAAGTGTATACTGTGAAGGTAATTCTGATATATTGTGTGGGCCACTAGTGGGAAGAAAGAGAGTTGCAGTGTCCCAGAGGGCTGTGACCAAGTTAGTTTAACTATTGCAAACCCTGACCTCTGGGTGGAGGCACCCGCCATTGGATCCAGGCCCCTCAACCTGTTGGTGGCAAATCAGGCAGGGTAGTAGCCCTGGGATAGCGCCATCTAGGGGTTACAGTAGCATTTCTCGTCCCAAAATCAGCATTTAAAAAAAAAAAAATGTAATGTTATGGTAAATATGGGGAAGGCCCACTAGGCACAAGTGCCTGCTTTCAGCGGCAACCCGGGAGCACTGGGGTGGTTAAATGACTTGCTCAGAGTCACACAGTATGCAAGTGGAGATTGTGGGAATCAATCCCAGGTCTGCTGGATGTACCAAGCTCATTTACAGCTTGTTACTCTAACCTCTAGGCTATTCTGCAAGCCCACGTACCACAATGGCATGTGCTTTGCTGCTGGTTACCTTAGCACCTGTAACACAGTTATAACTGTTTTGACCTTGCAGAAGGGTCCTGTGGTGCCTTCTTCCTAAATGCTTGGGGTTGCTGGACAAATGGGTGGTGGACCACTTCATAGTATGAAATGTTCTTGGGTTCTGGTGTATGGGTGACCTTGTCAGCTCCACTCCTCTGTGGTTCAGAATGTCCCACTAGTGCTCTGGAACCTTTTTGGGGTGAGCTCCATAGCGAGTGCTGTGTCACAAGACAACTTAAAGTTTAGTTCTGCTTTTGACAAAAGCCGTTTGTGATAAGCTTCCCTTCTCAGACTGGAGACAAATCAATCCCGGAGGGCCTCATCCAGGGACTGGCTAAATGCACAGGTGCATGCCAGATGCTTTAATGCAGTGATGTAGTCAGCATGCAATAGGTTCCCCCTCCTCTTGGTTGCAATGATGCAAAGTGTAACATTCAGCAGTGATAAGGGGCTGGGTTTTGAAATGCCGTGCAAGTGTCTCGGTGACTGGATACCATCCGGTTTAGTAAGATTACAGAGAAAGGCATAAATCTATGGTGGCAAAACTGTTAGGAAAACATCTACTTTGTTGTACTCTTCAATTTTGTTTGCTTTAAACCAGCGCTGGAAACACTCCAAATATAAATCAAATGTTTTCCTTCAATTCATAGAATTCCAGTACACGTCCAATTTGTGCCATATCGGTAAGAATTCTGATGAGCTTACCGTGCTCAGGTGTGCGATTTTGCACTGAGCTGCACTGATTTGGCTGCAGTTATGCAGGTCAGCCACTAGGTGCTGATGTTGTGTTGCTTGGTGCTAGAGAGGTGCAGTTCCTGTCCTCCAGCCTAGATGGTGCTGTGGGCAGAAATCTATGCTGTGGCTGTGCAGGCTTGGTATTTCCAGCAGTGAATGTTATGGCTGGTGGAAGATTTATGGCTCCCTTAGTTTCGAATCCCTGGAATTCCATGGGCTGCCTGGATCACAATCTCAGAGAGACAGAGATGGAAGTGTGTTTATTTTGAGTGCTCAGGAGGTTAAAGTAACAGGCAGAACACAGTGTTGCAGCTGGTTAAACTTGCTATATACCTGTGGTTTAAGAAAGAGACTGCAGCTGGCAGGTTAAGGGTGCTTAAAGTAATTTGGCTATTCCATGGGGGGTTAGCAGCATGACACCCGAGGATAGGCAGCAGGGGAGTGCCTTTGCACTTAAAGAACATGCAGTAGCTTACCCAACCTTTCGGGCACCCGTAGGGGTGGTATTTCTTGTGATCCTTGTTGCCAGTGTAATATTCTGGTGCCTCCTAGGCAGAGACTCAGACACAGCACATCAGTTCAGTGGTGATGCTTACTCTGTCTACACTGCACTGTCTCCAGCTTGTCTCTGTCCTTCTTCATGTGAGGGCTGAAGCACTGGGCACAATACTCCAGATGGCTCTCACCAGTGATCTGTACAGAGGTAGTATTACCTCCTTCATCTGCTATCAGAACCCCTTATAATATATCCAAACATTCTGGGTCCCTTGCTGTAGGCCTTGTTACATTGGCTAGTTTGTATAAGTGAGTCTCCTGTTATTACCCCTAGGTCCCTTTCTTCTAACCCCTCCCATCCAGAATTCCATATTGGAGATCTTGTTCCATATGAGCATCACTTTACATTTTTTGGTATTGAATTTCAACATCCAGAACTTGGTCCACCTCTGTAACCTTTGCAAGCACTATACAACTCCCTTACCCTGCCTTGCTCTCTACCCTGCCAAAAGCTTAGTGTCATCTACTGTTTGAAGAGACATCTTGTACTGTGTTTTTCTCCTATGTCACTGATGAACATATTGGGAAGGACTGATCCGAGGACTTATCCTGTGGTACACCACTTGTGACCTCCCTTTCCCACAGCCTAATTTTACCCCATTTGCCACCAACCTCTGCTGTCTTCCCCCTAACCAACTTCCCACCCATTTTCCCAGGTCCTTTGCTGTGCTCAGATCCTCTAATTTCTTCAACAACCTTCTCTGTGGTACCAAGTCAAATGAGGCTACTGCTTCTCCCTTATCCACCACCCTTGTTACCCAGTCAAAGAATACCATCAGACTGATCTGACAAGACCTCCCTGCTAGAAACCCGTGATGCTTACTGTCCTGGAGCCCAGCTCTCCTCAGGTTGTCAGCAATGTCTTCTCTGACGAGTGTCTCCATTAGGTTTGCCTACAATGGAGGTGAGATTGATGGGCCAGTAATTTCCAGGTTCCTTCTGGTCCCCTACCTTGTGGGTGGCACCACATCTACTGTCCTCTAATCTGTCAGAACCCCCACACACATGATTATTGTGAGCTACTGGATAGCCCTAGCAGGGTTCAGCAAGTTCTGATGCCAATTCCTGACAAACTTGGGTACATCACATTTGACTGCGAGCTTTGTCTATTTTCAGGGCTGCAAGCCTTTTCTAACCCTTTCTCCTGTGATTACTACCTGTCCCAGTTCTGAGATCCCCCATGCAGCAGCCTTTATGCCGCTTTCCAGAAGAGGGTCACTATTCTCCGTTGTGAGTACTGAGCAGAAGTCATTGATTGCAATAGCTGCCTTCTACTTGTCCTCTACCACCCTGCTCCTCTCCATCAGCCTAATAATTTTCCCTCTCACGTTCCTTTTACCTAATGTACCTGAAGATGACACCACAGAGTAATTTGTGAAAAACAACAATAAATTCAAAAATGGTGCCTATGCACTAATGGGGTGTAAGGTAAGTGCCAAAGACACATATCCTGCCCTCAGAGCTCTGCAGCCCAGACAGGCACAGGGTGCCTGGTATGCAAAACTGCAAGCACCCACAGGGTACCTGTCCATGGACCCACCACCCCCCCCTCCCTCCGTATGTTGGTTCGTGGAAGGGCAGCCAGGTGCAGAGGGGTGGACCCGTGCAGACATCCAATCAGATGCCTGACCTGGATCCCAGAGTGAATTCCTTGTGCCCTGGGAGTGGGGTTGTGTGGGATGGTGTGGATCACACATATGTCAAAGTATGGGCACTCACCTGAATGACTGCCCTCCCACTCAGCCTACTGGGCTGGGGCAACATGGAGGGTTGTATCCTGGTCCCACTGTGGCCAGCAGATGTCATCCTTGGGGGGCGTGTAGTGGGTTATGGCAGGGCCCCCATCAGCTGGAGCCTGCACTCCCCTGTGCTTGGCATCATGCACCTTAGTGAATGGCACGTAGTGCAGGCACACCTCCAACACTCCCTCTGACTGCCCATGGTGCATAGCTATCCCCGTGGCCAGGGGATCCACAGCACAACTGGCTGGCACATGGTCTGTGAATGCCACTGTGGGTCTGTGGGATCCCCGCTGCATGGCATTCCCACTTAGAGTTGCGTATGCATCTCAGATACGCAGCATGTTGGCAATCTGTTTTTTTGTGCATAGGGCCCATTGTCCTTTTTTTAAAAACATTCTTACCATCTTCTTGTATTACTTACAACATATTCATTAAAAGATTTCTGTCACTTAGACTACAAGGGATGAGCGAAGTCTGCAAACTGTGACTTGTTTAGACTTCATGGTAAAGAAAAAACTACATAAAGTTTACTCTTCACGTACTATAGGTTGAAGTCCATGACAAGAAGTTCATGAAGTTGCACTTGATGAATGGTTAATTCACAGAGGCCACTACTTTACACGGAAGAGCAACTTTAAAAAGAAACATAATCCCCCCCCCCACACACACACACACATACACACTTACAGTATAATTTCCTCCAGCCACCATGGTCTTAGTAAAACATTTGAAATCTACCCCTCCCCCAATCATTTTGCACTTCTATCATCATACCTACCCTATGGTTATGATCTGTCCTATAAAAATACATTATAAAACTGGGACCACACTAAAAGTGTGATATCCATTCTGAGTAAATGCAATATAAAACTGTGTATAATTAGCACCCCATTGAAAACGATATATTGCACCTCATCTAGTCTAACTTGACTTGACTTAACATATACTATAAATGTATACAAGCAGGACGCAGTACAACAGCAATGCAAGCGAAGAACATTCAGCATTGACAAATAGGGGCCACTGACAGACAAACGGGGTGTTGACAGATGGGGGCCATGCTGTGGATTCGCTCTACTTCAACTTCACGAAGGCTTTCTACTCGCTAGCCTCAGACACTTGCTGAAGAAGATGGAGGATCTGGGTGTGGCTAAAGCGATAGTAAACTGGGTAGGTAAGTGGCTAAATAGAAGGCAGCAGTGGGTAGTGAACAATGGAGCTAAATCAGAAGTGAGGGAAGTCATGAGTTGGGGTTCTACAGGGATCTGTCCTGGGTCTGGTCCTCTTTAACACGTTCATCAGTGACATTGGTGAGAGGATCCAGGGCAGGCTGTATCTCTTTGCAGATGACACTAAGCTCTCTGAGGGGTAGATAGTGATGAGGACATAAAGGAACTGTAGAAAGACTTGCAACAGCTAGAAGGTAACCAGGCAATTAGACAGGGGCCATGCAGTGGATGTCCTGTACCTGGACTTCAGTAAGGCATCTGATTTGGTGCTGCATGGGAGGCTAGGAAGTAAGCTGGAAGGCACAGAGGCATGGTGAAGATGATGGAATGGATAGTGAACTGGCTGCAAGGGAGACAGCAGAGGGTGGTGGTGGTGGTGGTGGTGGGTGGGGAGCTCTCATTACCCAGGGCAATGACAAGCAGGGTGCCACAGGGCTCTGTACTGGGGCTGGTGTTGTTTGGGATCTTCATATCAGACATCTCAACATGCATCAAGAGCAAGATCTGTCTGTTTGCAGACGATACCAAGATGGGAGCAGTAGTGGATGACTTAGTAAGGTTGCAGGGGTTGCAAGATAATCAGGCAAAATTGGAGGTCTGGTGAGACACTTGGCAGCTGGGGTTTAATGCCAAGAAATGCAAGGTGCTACATTTCAGCACCAGAAACCCAGGAGAGAGCTACCAGCTGGGGGGTTCAACTAGCCAAGATGGAAAAGGAGAAGGATCTGGGGGGTAATCATAACAGCAGCAATGAACAACTCAGCACAGTGTAGAAAGGCAGCTGCAAAGGCCAGCTGGATTGTATTGCCAGAGGCACATCCTTCCAAGAGGGGCAGTGTTGGGTGAGTTACTTTTTCTATTACTTTCTATTACTTTTGTAAACTTGCTCCAGGAAGCTCTGTGCAGTCACTAGCAAGGATGGAAAGGTACTAGAAGCACTTTACAGTTACAGCCGCTCATTTCTTTTTAAACAAAAGTAATGCATAACTGTAACTGATTATATTTAGTTGAAAGTAACTAGTAACTAACCTATTACTCTCAAATAAATGTAATCTGTTATAGTTTATTACTTTTGTATTGTTTTTGTATAAAAAGAAATAAGTAACTAACTGCCAGGTGTATTACTTTTTCTAGTACTTCTCCTTCCTTGCTAGTGACTGCACAGAACTTCCTGGAACAAGTTTCTAAAAGTAATAGAACAAGCATTTGTCAATGCCGAGTGTTGCTTGCTTCTATGTGCTGTTTAGGTATTTGGAAGTCATTGGAGTGCAAATATTGACAATTTGTGAACTTACGAACGTGCATAGGAACTGAGCAACGACGCTCGTAAAACAGTCATTTTTAGGAATTTTTCACCAAATTTTCAACATAGCCATTTTGAGACCTCTGTTCATGAACAGTGACACTGTGATTTTGTTAATGTGTCCCATACATTGAGTTTGCACACGACTGCGCCATTGTGTCGTTATATGGGCGGAAACACGTTTTGGGCAGGATTTGGAAAATGACAGCTGTACTGCTCATGAGGAGGTGTGGTAAAATGGCAATGTTGAAAATCTGGAGTGAAAATATTGAATTCAAAGCTTACGAACGGCAGTGAGAACGCGCAACGTAGACTCGTAAAGTCATTTTAGGAATTTTTTCACCAAATTTTCAACACAGCCATTTTAAGACCTGCTTATGAACAGTGTCACTGTTATTTTCTTAATTTGTCCCGTACATTGATTTCGCACACCGACTGCCGCATTCTGCTATATGGGCAGAAACACATTTTGGGTGAGATGTGAAAATGACAGCTGTACTGCTCATAAGAAGGTGTGGTAAAATGGCAATGTTGAAAATCTGGAGTGAAAATATTGAAATTTTGAACTTACGAGCCCGTGAGAACTGCACAACGGACGCCAGAACAGTCATTTTTGATTTGACACCATTTCACAGCTAATTCTTCCTTACGCGAATGATATCACTGTCATGGAATTCAACTGGCGGCGATTTCCGCAGTCACCGCGCCGAAATCACCCTTCGGGCCTGGAACACGCCATGACAGTGACGAGTTATTCGCGAGAAGGGGTCCCAAAACCCCATGTTGAAAATTTGGCAAAATTCAAAAATGCCTGAGATATGCAACAAAGTTGAAACCCCTATTCTAGCCCATTATACAGCTTACCGGCATTTCCCGTCAGTTCGCGTCGCTTTTGAAGACTGCAGATCGGTTCCCGGTCCACCGAAGATCGCCGCTACCGAGTCCGGAGCAAGTATGGGGTGAGGGGGTGGGAGGCTGGTGCGAGGGTGAGTGCGGTTGTGAGGGAGACGCCGCCTGGACTGTTTTCGCTTTTCAGGATTAAAAAAAGACGTGATTGCTTTTGCCACGCTGGGGTGGGGCCCTACGTGGCACGAGGACATTGGGGGCGCTTCAGCCGACGTGGATTGGGCACCCCGCCAGTCATGGATTTGTTGCCACGCTGGGGTGGGCCTCAGCGTGGCAAAAGGATCGGGGCGCTCAGCTGACGGGGATTGGGCACCCCCATCGGCAAAGGACCGCTTGCCATGCTGGGTGGCCCCAGCATGGCAGCCATACTGGGGGGCGCGCTCAGCCGACAGGAATTGGGCACCCGTCGGCTATACGGTGCGGGCGCGCGCATGCCTGCGGTGGGAGGGATCTGCATGTGAGCAGCCGATATCTTATTGGTGCTCACTCAAGCATAGCTCCCCTTTCAACTGTATACCACTGCATTTTGGGCGTGTCATAGACAGCTCCAAAATACACATTAACCTGAGCGCCTGCCAGCACACTGACTGAATTGGAGGAGGTGACACACCTCCGAAATCTCTGATGACGGCACTATGTTTCTTGCACATGTGTGCAAGCAACATAAAAAGTAACTTACCCAACACTGAGGAGGGGAAGGTGATTCTGTCACTATACAGGTAACTGGTTAAACCACTCCTGGAATACTGCATGCAGTTCTGACGACCGTGCCTGAAGAAAGACATTAGTTTACTGGAGGGGGTGCAGTGCAGGGCAAGAAAAATGATCCAGGGGTTAGGGGACTTACCCTGTGAGAGCAGGGTGAGGGAGTTGAACATGTACTCCCTGGAGAAGAGGAGGGATAGGGGGACATGATTGAAACCTTCAAGTACCTGAAGGGAATAAATAAGATGGGTGTGAGGGGCTTTTCAAACTGAAGAGGGGGAGGGACAGTTGAGGGTATGATCTGAGATTGGAAGGGGGGATGATCTAGGAGGAAATTAGAAACTTCTTTATGGAGAGGGTGGTGTCTGGGTGGAACACATTGCCAGAGGAAGTAGTATCCTGTGGAAGAGTGGGCTGCTTCAAAAGGGGATGGGACAGAATAAGGGAAAGGTCACTGGAGGGCGGAGGGGCAGCTGCAGTACAAGGGCTGCTAGCTACACAATCGAGCAGACTTGATATACCACCAGGCCTTTATCTGCTGGCAATTTTGTTTGTTTGTAGGGTTGGTCAAGGGTTTGGCAGTTGAAATACAATGCTAAACGAGTGCAAGGTGATGCTCCTAGGGAACAAGAACCCCAGGATGGAGTACTGAGACTCAAGGCTGAGAAACGATACCTTGGAGTTATCATTGGCAGCTCCCTAAAGCAATTCCCCCCCCCAATTGTTTAACCAGGAGAAGCACACTAAGCTGAAAGCTTGTTTCCTGGTGCATCCTGGAAGCACAGGAAAGTTAATTGACTTGCTCAGGGTCACACAGTATGCAAGTGGGGGCTGTGGGATTCAAACCCAGGTCTCCCAATTTGCAGCTCAGAGCCTTAAACCACTGAGCTATAGTGCTTCCCAAATTGCATCTGTCTAACAAGGCTTACAGCAAGAAAAATAACACGCTTGGATGCTGGGGGGGGGGGGTGTCTCGATAGCACAAAAAGGGTAATACTTCCCCTGTACAGAGCCTTGGTGAGGCCACACCTGGACTACTGTGCCCAGTTTAGGGGGTCCTCACCTCAGGTAGGATTGAGATAGGCTTGAAATGGTGCAGCACAGGGTAGCAACAATGATTTAGGACCAGCAGAGCATGTCCTATGAGGAGCGCTTCAAGGCACTCAACAAGTAATTGGTGGCCACCAGAAAGGGGGGGGCAGGGATATGACTGAGACCTTCGAATTCCTAAAAGGAATAAACGGGGTGAACCACAGGAAACTATTTATCTTGAATAGCAGCTTATGGTCACGAGTGGGAGATAACAGGAGGGACATGAGGAAATATTATTTTACTTATTATGTTGCTCAGTTCTTAGATAGTTTGTTTGTAAATGAATTTTGAAAGTATACTTTTTTTTTTTTTTTTAAACCAGGTGAGACTCACTAAGCTTAAGTTCGTTTACAGGTGCGACCTGGGGGTACAAGGGAGTTAAGTGACTTGCTCGGGGTCACACAGTATGCAAGGGCTGTGGTATTCAAACCCGGGTCTCTCCAGGTTTACAGCTCAGAGCCTTAAACCACTGCGCTATACTGCCCACCTTTGCTGCCTTTAGAAGCAAAAGTGAGGCAATTGTGATATATTTTGCCCCACTAAAATTGTGTTTTTTTTTTTTTAAATTTTACAGCACACTGCTAGCAAAGGATTCCTAGGAAATCTAGGACAAAGCACCAAACACAAAGGTACATTCTCAGCGGAACTGAAAGCACCATCAGAACATAAACGTCCTCCTGGAAAAGAACACTGGATTTTTCTTTCTGGAGATCAAATATCTGTTAAAGACCTATGGACTTCATGCACACTCACAAGCAGAGTTTTGAAGATTGCCTGAGCATTTACTTTTAACTGCAGCCTTTATCAGGCTGTTTTTTTATTTCTCTTACCATTGGACATTAGCTATTAATGTTTCACCTGTCTATATCAGAGAAATGTGTTCATAAGTAATATGGTAAGGGGGAAAGAAAAACAAGCATAATGGTCATGGTTTAATGTCTAAGAATAAAACACAAAATTGAAAGACCCTCCACTGCCTGAAAAAGTACAAAAATAGCAATTGGCCATTGTGGGTTCCAAACAGCATTGTTAGAATACAAGATGCCCTAAATCTGAAATGCACTTCCTGCCCAACTAGAGGGAGGTCATTACCAGTAAATATGACTCACCCTTACTTTCTGAAATTAAAGAACTTGAAAATTCAGATACAGTACCTTGGAAGACACAAATGAGTCTAAGTGTAGACAACCAAAGGACGGCCAGAATGCTAAAAGATCAAGTGCCACAGAGAACAGTCACTTAACTGAATGACCAGGTGCAGGAAACTGCCATCTAGGACTGGAAATAGTCAGGTGCTAATTAGTAAGGCTGCCACATAATGTCAGCAGGCTAAATCAACCCCAGCTGGAGCCAAATTAAGCTTATTAAGGAGACAATCATTTTAGTTGACACTGGAAACTTTATCTCACCATATGTTAAGCATCTAAGTCTAGAACCACCCCCAAAAAAAAAACAACTTGGGACATTACACATCAGGAGAAGACAGTCGGTGTAGCTTGGGAAATTTTTAAGGCGATCTAAAAAAGAGGAGATCACAGATATGAATAACAAAAATCAATCTAGTAACTGGCATTGAACTTAAAATGTATTTATTCTTTTTGGTAACTGGGTAAGGCCCACTGCCCACGAGTGTCTGTTTTCAGGGGTGATCTGGGAGCACTGGGGGCGTTAAGTGACCTGTTTAGAGTTACACAGTATGCAAGTAGAGGTTGTGGGAATCAAACCCAGGTCTGACGGATGTACCAAGCTCATTCACAGCTTTGTACTCTAACTTCTAGGCTATACTGCCTGTAAATTACACACATAGGATTGCACAAGCTAAAAATGGAATTATATATAGAATAAAGTATGGGTCGGGGTGTGTAACAAGATTTTACACACACCCAAGTTGTGGAATGCTACATAAACCCTGAGGGCGAAGCCCAAGGAGTTTGTGAAAAGCATCCCACAACGAGGGTATGTGTAAAATCGAGTTTGATACCCCGACCCTTTTTATTTTATATAATTGCTGGGTTTGCCTTTTTTGCCTCAGCAATTATATAAAATAAAGAGGTCTGTGTATCCTGCCAGTGTATGCCAAGGTCGGTCCTTTTACTCCAGTGCCGAGATTTCTGTATTTTAAATTGTTTTTCCCCATTTCTTCAGGTCTTTCTGTGCAAGGTATAATGGGGAGAAAGAAAGGACTTTCTACCGAGTTGTTCTGGCAGTTTGGTTTTGGTAACATGGGCGAGTGCTCTTGGCTGGTGGCGCTGCCTTGAGCATCATGGAGGAAGGAAATCGGCGCGTTTGCCATTATAAACGCCTTTTATAACGGCAATTACGCCACAGTTTCCTATGGAAAAGACAGAGCCAGTAATTATAAAATAATAATGGCTAGTTACATCAGATGAACTCAATAATGACATTTTTCCTGGATTCTTACCTTTGGTGATAAATCTGACAGCCATGCTCCTGCTTTGAATTTTGATGAAATTTCCCTTGCTATTAAGAAAGAATACAAGTACAGTACTTAGGCTTGGCCTTTGCTAGGTCTATGAACTGGAAACATCATGTGTATAATAACAAAAGGCAGGGAATCCAGGCATCTATGGCAATTATACGCATCACCAAGACATTTGCCAGTAATTCCTACAATGCTCTTAAGCAAGCCGTTGAGACAAAAGTTGTCAATATTGTATTATATGGGTCAGAGATTTGAGCCTTTAGCAAACTGCAAAGGACCTGGCATTGGTGCGGAATATTTTCTACTAGCAACTTTTAATGCTGATTATGGATTGTGGGAGTGTCATGTGATGCTCCCCGACCAATCGTAGCACTTTCTTCAGTTGCACGTGAGGTACTCATTGCCATAAAAGAACCTCACGTGCTCACGCTGTAATGGGCTTCCCTGACAAGTGGCACTTGCAACAGACAAACAGACCACCCAAAATAAGTTTATAGGGTGCTAGAGGGCTTCTTATGGATATAAGAATATCGCCACTTGTGTCCTTAAGGCACCTTGGTTGCAAGTTCTCTTGCCCTAAGAATGTGCGGTGACACACTTCTATTCGTAGAGGTCCTTCTAGCTCCCTATACACTTATAATATAGACATGCCTACAACATTCCTGAGGAGGAACTAAGTTTGAAATTAATTGTATTCGCTCAAATAAGACCTGTAAGGCTGTGGAAGAAAACTATGAAAATGGAACCAGAAAGAACACTTCAAATGCTGAGAAGAAGCAAAACCAACCACAGCCAGGTGTCATGGTTCTAGCAGCTCATTGAAACTTTAAAACAAGCATTTATTCAATGCTGAATGTTCACCTTTAGTATTGTTGCTGTACTGGGTCTTGCTTGTACACATTTTACTATATATTTACCCAGGATAAAGCAGATGAGATGCAATGTCTCTCATTTTCAGTGGTGTCCTGCTTTTACCTAAGATAGGGCAGCTGAGAGTAATAGCTACTTTAAGTGGCTCCCACATTTTGACCCCAAATGTCCAACAGTCTTTTATGACCTGATGTTATGATCAAGACAGGATGAATTTTTAAAATCCCATCCGAAAGGTGACTTTGCTGTGTGACTGTGGAAACAAGGTTCGGAGGGATTAAAAATGACACCTGCCATGTTCAAGAGGTGGGGCAACACAAGATATACGCTAAACATTAGGGCCAAATCTGCAAAAATAAAGTTATGAGAAAATGCTGGAACAATTTGGTTCCTCATAAGCGTAGTTGTTTTTACCCCAAATTTTCAACATAATCTTTTTTAACCACTCCTTCTGAGCATGACAGGTGTCATTTATAAAACAAGAACTGAAACATTATTTTTTTTTAATAGTTATATTTTATGGGCAGAATTCACAAAGCAGATGTGCTGGGCACGTCTGAGATGTGCACTGGTGCTATTCGCATAGGGTAGAGATGCGCTGGCACATCCCAGATGTGCCGCGCTGCACGGGATGGGCCGGACCCTGAATATAATGATATGTGGTGCATCTGGAGGGGGCGTGTAGCTGGCTACACGGCGCATCCCCATTCACAAAGCAAAATGAATGCGCAAACACAGCGCATACACCCAAAGGTGCACTAAGGAGATAAGTACTGTATAAAAAAAGCAGACTTAAGTGCAAGCCCCCAGCAGGCAGACTGTAGGACAGCAGCGCCATCAGGCAGAACAGCAGCAGCACAACAGAGGTCACAGGCATGGATGGTGCACCGTTCCTGATGTTGGGAATGATAATGGGGAGGGGGAGGGGGAGACGGGCAATCCAACAACGTGGCAGCAGAAGCCACCATAGGCAGCCTACCCCATGGTGGCATCATGCCAGACTAACATTCAAATAACTGACAGATAAACAGTCAGCCGATACCATCTGAACAGGGCAATTCTGGGGCAGTTTTGTGAGCTGCGGCAGGATGAAATGCAGGCACTCACTGAAGGGGTCATGCCATATAAGTGGAGACCAAGGTGACAACAGCAATCTGCCCGCTTGCCATAGGAACCTTCCAGAGGCCAGCTGGAGACACTACTGGCATATCCCAGCCATCCACATGCCCTGTCCTCACACATCCTCACCGCACTGCTCCACATGCTTCAGAGTTATTATCCTCAAGCACACAGGCAGGGCAGACAGAAGCTATGCAACAGTTCCACAGGGTGGCATGCATGCCAGGTGTCATAGAGGCCATTGACTGCAACTCCATGTTGCAATCCACATACCACCTGGTGATGAGGCAATGCCATACATGAATTGCAAGGGTTCTACTCCATAAACTGCCAGGTGGTGTGCAATTCCAGAGGGTGCATCAGCAGTGTCTGTGCCACACCCATGGCGTACACACAATGCCTTCATATGGCATTAATCCACCCTGTGCCACCAGTCTGAGACCAGGAATATACCCAGCGACCACCTAGTGGGCGGGAGTGGGCCATACATAAATGCCCACAAACAGGACACCATGGCACAACAAACATGAGGAGGTAGTGCAGGTGTGTGTGGGGAACCAGCAGAGACCTGCACAGGAGGAGGTGGGCACACCGACAGAGACAACCTGCGATTATGGAGGATAGTGCAGCTGCTGCACAGCATGGGAGGTGAGGTGATGCAGAACAGCAGGCACATGTGGCAGGGTGGAATGCACCACACGCACCCAGGATGTGATGACTGCAGGGCCATGGAGGGTAAGCAAAGCCGGACTGCACAGAAGTGGTCAGCAGTAGTTGCTGGCATGGGCAGGTACAGGGTAGAAGAGGGCAGCCAGGGCAAGCAGTCACTGGTGAGTGCACAAATGTGATGCCCCACTGTTGGGGAGGGAGATGCACCGGGAGGTGGGCCTCAGGGACAGAGGAGGACAGGCAGTAGCCATACCACTGTGCCATGGCACACAATGCACATAATAGCAGAGTACTAACAGACTGCTTTGTCCCCCCACAGGTGATGTGGTGTATCCCCTCTGACCCTGGCTTCTCACCCCCTTCCACCGTCCTGGCACAGAGGCGGAGGAGCGCTTTACTGAGCCACACATCAATACATGCACTATCATCAGTCGTGTCTTCGGCATGCTGAAGATGCACTTCAGGTGCTTGGATAGGTCAGGTAGTGCCCTACAATATAGTGAGAGAAGGCCTGTGGCATATTCCTGTCCTGTTGTATGCTGCACAACATGGCCATTGACCATGCAATAGCTGTCCAGGCTGAGGAGGAGAAGGAGGTGGGAGAGGAGGAAGAGGAGGATGTAGCACAGCAGAGACCCCATGGTGGAAGTGGAAACCACCCTGGCCTGCAGGGACCCATGCCTGGTGGCCAGGTCCTGGTGACACAGGGACACCGTGATGGAAGAGCACTTCAGGCATCAAGGTGAGTAACACAGGTGGGACATACTCTGCACCCCCCCACACACACACACACAGACAAACACCCACACCCACACCCACACTACAGATCAGATGACAACCATGCAGCCATCATGTAGTGCACCCATGAGTGGTGACAGCAATGCACAGACACACTCACAGCAGGCCACACATGGACGGGGGGACATGGTGTCTGTGCTAGGGATGGCATGGATCAGTGTACATCCACCAGCACACGTGCACAGCAGACACAGGGCCGCACTCATCATGCCCATGCCACTTAGCACAACACCGGTGCCTCCGGACAGGCACAGTGCAACACACAGGTGTCCCACACAGGCATTGTACCAGGATGGGAGTGCACCACCTCATGCTACCCCAGACACTGTCAGCCTGGTGTGTGGGCTGCAATGGGTGCTGATGGCAGAGGCCATGGGAGCTGGTAACCCAGGCATCAGTGGGAGCCACCAAGAACATGTGGGTGGTCACGCCCTTGTCTGGTGATCACTGTCAGCACTACTGGCTGCAGGGAGGGTGTCCCTCACCCCTGGTGGGATACTGCAACAAGACCATGAACAGGTGTTCACTGGTGTGACATCCTCGAGAACCAGGTTGGATCCGAGGGTGTTGGGGATGGACATGTGTGGTGACACATCAGCAGCAATGGATTCACCGGATGCTGTGACCTGGGGGTGCATGAGGCACTCCTGGAGGTGCGACTGGTTGCTCAAGCTGACCCACATGGCACACTGTGTGCACTCACTGCCCCTCCAGCAGTGAGTGCAATCTGCTCCAGAGCAGCGGTCATGCCCACTCACAGAAGCCGAGCCTCTGCCAGCATATGGGCGCACTATGCAGCCACGACTCATGTTCCATGGCCAGCTGTGTTGGAACGCCCTCAGCTCTGCTGTGAGGGATGTCTGCCCTCCATGGTGTCCCACAGGAGGGGTGCATATCCCTCAACCTTGTCGGCAGGGGATGCATCATGGGGAAGGTGCTAATGGGCAGGTGGGGTCCTGGCCTGCTGTGCTGCATCCACCATAGCCAGATGCACCACAGCAGACCACTGTATGGGTGGGGACTGGGCATGGGCAACCACTGTTCATCCGGGGACACCCGCACCATGGCCCCCTGCCGCCTGCTGCTGCACCATAGCGCTCTGCTGAACAGTGCTGGCAGTCCCTGTTACCACAGCAGCACCAGACACAGGGTCCCCAGCAACCACTACCATGGGTGGCTATGCAGGCTCTGTGGGTGCACCTGGGGCCACAGGACTGCCAATACCACATAGTGCCAGCTGTGCATGCACCTATACCTTGGCTGGACTGCTGTTGGCCATGTCCCCCCATATCTGTGTGGCACTGGGATCTTCATCGTATGTCCCCTGGGTTCCAGATGCCAGTACCAGCAAGGCATCCACAATGTCGACCCTGTCACCTGGGTCATTGTCAGCCAGTATGCAACATATGTTGACCAGCCATAAGTGACCATGGCCACCAGCCATGGCACTGGATGCAGAGAGAGTTGATGGCTCTGCACCATCTGACATTGCATCTGTGGCTGCTGTGGCATTGGAAGGGCCTGGCACGCCATCAGCCACAGCCCTGGTTGCAGCGTGATGTGATAGCCTGGCCTCCTCCCCCGCCAGGTCATCGGGGAGTCCACCGGCCATGGCAACACCCATGAGGTGTGATGGAGCTGTAAGAGAGGAGGAAAACATGGTTACTTACATGTGTAAATGGTGTGTTCAGACAGGCACGTCCTGGGAGACATGCAGGTGTGCCACAAGTGTGGCTGACGTGCCAAAGAGGGGTGAGCCACCCATGGGGCCACTGCCGCGGCCATGCACTAGTGCCAGCAGACATGCACTGAGACCTGTACAGGTGCTCAGAGACATGTGTGTGACTGCCCCCCCCCAGCCACCACCCGCAGGTAGATCATCCTAGATGACCACCCCCACCCACCACGGTAGCCCCCCCCCACAGTGCTACACAGGGGCGGCATGTGTCTTCTGTCTGCATCACACCGTAGACGGACAGGTGTGTGTGTAACATGCTCATTGCACTGACTGACACATGGGTGCTTAGCAGCCCATGGTGGGGCTAATCAGGGCACCCATACACAGACTGGCACAGCTGCTTCATTCTATGTGGACATCGTGGTTCCCGGGGAGGGACAATGGGCAGGCATCAGCACAGTACAGGCATATGTGATGTGTGCCAGCAGAGTGGCAGGATGCTACACAGACACAGCACCTGTGTGCCCTCAAAAGCCCACTGTCATATGGTGCTGACAAACTGTAAATGGTAAGATGTTAACAGATCTACCTTCAAGGAAGCAATACCTGTCGGTTACCTGTAGAGTGTGGAGGTGCATTTCGGAGCATTCATGGCTCAGGGCATACAATGAGATTGGGAGCATCTATAATGAGATGCTAAACAGGTGAGATGCCCTGAATGTGACAATGAGCTGATTTGGAAGCACTGTCTGTGAACTGCATAATTGCCCCCAGCTATTCTCAATTAGCAATGCACAACTGGTGCATTGGGCACATCCCCAATGACTTGGGGGAACTTCCTGAATGCGGTGCAAGTCGCACGGTGCATCCCCGCACATGCGCGATGCAGAATCAGTGCCATGTCATGCATAGAGCACCCTGTCCGGTTGTGCCATTAGCGCAATTGATGGCAGCAGTGCATCCAAGTCCACAAGTGCTATCAGATCTGTGCTGCATGACTTGTGTGCGTGTATGGCACATCAGTTGCGACACTGTGTCAATGCACACCTGCAGTGCATGGCACACCACTGGCAGTAAGTGTAGTCCCAGCACACTGTGGGTGGCACTGTTTGCCATTCACAATATGGCAGAACTACACAAATCGAACATGTGCAACCCAGTCATGACCCCTGACCCTGGTCTCCCACCTGTGCTGTGCACACAGCACATGCACAGTGATGTTCAGTGCACACCTGCACCAGACAAACTGTATCAAGCTATGCCATGTGCACAGGCAGCAGGGCCCAGGGCCTTGAACTGGGGGAAGTGGAGCTGGTGAACCTTGTGGCACTAGTCATACCTCTGGAGGGCCAGCAATTTGCGATCCAGGACCTCACTGAGCCATACTCAGCAGTGTGGGTGGGGGTTGCGGAGCGCCTGATGTGCAGGACCAGTGTGGAGCACAAGGGGGAGCAGTGTAGGCATCGCTATGGGGACCTGCAGCACCAGGACCTGGACAGGCTCCACAGCGTATGTAATTGGGCACACAGGGGTGCAGTGCCACTCCCAGGTGAGCCACAACAACCTACAGCACCTCAGGCAGGCAGGGGTTGGTCTCGGGAGGGCAGTGTGCCCTGGCACAAGGACCCCACCCCACCACATACACACTATGCAGACGTGGCTACTCATGCATAGCCGTAAAGTGCTTGGTGCATGATTGAGGGGTACGGGCACTGTGGCAGGTGCATTGTGGCTCAGATGGTGGCATGGTACACATCTGTTCACACACCACCATGGTGGGTATGGGCTGGGGTGCTGTGTGTTACTGCACACTGACCAGGATGCTTCCACTGCGTCACTGTGGGGTGGGTACATCACTGCACGCTGGCATCAGTGGTGTGCGTTGTAGGACACAGGTGGGGCTGTGGTGTACACCTCCTACCGCCTCATGGTGCTCTTTGCTTGTGTTTCCCTCGTAGGGCTGGCAGACAGGCAGAAGGCCATGGGGCAGTGGAGGACAGCCTTGCTAGGGCCAGTGGAGAAGGCCGAAGATCTGGTTGTGTGGTGCAGGTGAGTGTTCTGCTTGTGCATCCTCTGTGTGTTCATCAAGGTGTGGGGCAGTGCTCACTGCGGCCCCATGTGCATGTCCGTGTGCTGCAGGTTGTGCACAAGCATGGGTGTTGCCACGGCAGTGTGCCTAGGCCACAGTACATGCTCTTGTGTGTCCATCCACCTTGTGCGTATCTGCTAAGGACCAGGAGCATGCAGTGGTGCTCCACTGGTGTTCAGACAGGGTGTGTAGCCAGCTGACATCAGCACATGCTGTGCGGGACAAGCCTACGTGCCCCTCTGCGCATCACTCTGCATGCACATATGGGCCTTGTGCTGTCTCAGTACCATTGCACGGTCACAGTGTGGCACTCTGTGGCAGCCTTTTGCTGGCATGCTGTGTGCTTGGCGGGCTGTTGGCCATTGCCATGGGGGCTGCCTTCTGCACACTCATGTGCTGGGCAAGGGGGGGGCAGGTGTGGACCATGGTACTTAGTTCCTATTGTCTGTGTCCGCACTGTAGATCCACAGCGAGTCCAGCCAGGTGTGCCAGGGCAGAGGAGGAGAGGAGTCTTTGGTCGGATGGCAGGTTGCAGCTCAGAAGGGCACTCTGGTTAACACTGCAGCCACTTAACTGAAGGCAGGGGCAGCTACTGCAGGCTATCACCCTGCTCATCAGGGTGCTGAGAACTGGTGCAGGAGGGTGGCCACCGGCTGTGGCCCATCCAACACACTAGGCCAGTGGGTCACCTGTATGTAGCCCCTTTGTTGTTTGATCACCGCCCTCCATGCCATCCCTGTTCCCAGTTGTCGTCCCCTGTTCTCCCACCCCCATACCATCACCTTACTGTGCACTGTTTATTGTGTTGCTGTATTGATCATCACACCACCCTATCCCTGTTTGTACTGTTGTTTTACCTTTGTAAATAGTTTCTTGTGTTACTTTTCTTGTTGGACTAAAGAGATTTATATTGATAACAGTGTCTGTGTTCATTCACTGTACCTCATGCTTCTGCTCTGTTGTGCTTGCTGGTTTCCACTGTACCTTTGTTCCCATTCGCACATGTGCACCTGTAGTACTGCGCATCCACGCACCCTGTCCACCTTTCATGTCCGCTTCAATGTGCGCCCTCCTTGTTGCATATGGCCTGTTGGGAGGCTTTACACCAGGTTGGCTTGTACATTGCCCCTATTCTGTGTGTGTGTGGTGCATGCTGGTTGTTTCTGTTGTGCTGGTCCCTATTCTTGTGCTGCTCTTTCCGTGGTCCATATTGCCTGTCGGCATGTTCCACCCGTGGACATGGTCTTTGGCCTGTGTGCACCTGTGATGCAGCTCTAATGTCCACCTGCTGTGGTCCTGTGCACCAGAACATGTGTGGCCCCCTCTGCCATGCTGCATGGTGTACCTCTGCTGCTGTGGCCCTCCTTACCAGTCACCCCTGTGCATGGTGCCTGTGCCTGTAGGGCCCCTTTGCTGGGTGTGTGTCTGGTGCTTCCAGGTGTCACTATGTATGCTCGGTCTGTGCAGCTCATCTGCTTTGGCCACTCTCTGGCCCTTTGGCCCTCTGCCCAGTCCCTGCGGGGCTGTTCACCTGCATCCTTTGTGCCACTGCAGTCTCCCCCTGTTGCTCCTGTGTCCCTTGCTGACTTGCTCTTTATTCATCGTTGTGTGATCCAGGGTGCTTCTGTGCATCCTGGTTGCCCTGGGGCATCTCAGGTTGCACCGTGCCACTTCAGTGGTATTCACAGTGGGGATGCGCACAGTGATAACGTAGTCTGTGCAACCTGCTTTATGGATGTGGGGGTATTCCTTATAAATCAAGTCCATATATTGTCCATGAAATGCTGCACCCTATGGGACTTTGGGTGATGGATTCTTGCTAAAAATAAAATTCCCAAACATATAAGCTCAACAGCCTGTGTTGATGTGTCCCCCTAGCAAACAATTTATTCCAAAGCATCTGTAGTGCTCAGGAAGAGAACAAATACAAAAAAAGATAATAAGAAAGCAGTCTAGCTTCCAATGTTAATATATCAAAAGCATAACATAAACTGGAATACATTTGCATACTGCACTCCCCTGTTGACAAAGGTAAACTGTGTAGTAAATAACCACACAGTGCTCACCACAAACTTCTATGCCATATGGCAGTGTTGCCATACAACCCATTTGCCAATATTTTTAACTTTATATCCATCCAGAAATGGGCTAAACAAACACTGAAGCCCTGCTGAAAACAGTAAAAGAGACCCATATGGTTCTAGAAACCAACAGTGAACATTTTGGGCCACTAAAACATGGTAGCAGTTAGGCTCTTAACTTTTATCTGCTAGTTTAACATTTTGCTTAGTGAACATGAGTATCCAGTCTGAAAAGTAGACCTCTTCAAGCATCCTCCTCAGATCTGGATAATTCACTCGGTCCTGCTCAGGCAAACTCCTTATAGATTGCCTCCATTATCTTCCCCGCTTCTTCAGGGTCGGTGAATTGAAAAGTATGCCCGCTGTAATAAATTTCAGGTGAGCTGGCATAAGTAGAATGGGTGACTCCCAAACTCTGAAGCTTCACCCATACTCCATCAAACCTCTTCCTCCTGGTTCAAGTTGCAAAGATAAGTCCAGGAAAAGATGCACCATCTTTCCTTGGTAATGCAAAGACCCTGCTCCTCTAGCAGCCTGCAGGATAAGATCCTAGGTAAGTGATGTCACTCGTAGTTAACGGAATCATCCAGGGTGTTTCACTTTGATTTGTAGCAACCCTGGGGCAAATGCAATAGGTTTTAAGAAAGTTGTTCAGTGGGAGGGTTGTTTCTAAATGCAAGTGTAACCCCTAGATGGCGCTATCCCAGGGGCTACTACCCCTGCCTGATTTGCCACTAACAGGTTGAGGGGCCTGGATCCAATGGCGGGTGCCTCCACCCAGAGGTCAGGGTTTGCAATAGTTAAACTAACTTGGTCACAGCCCTCTGGGACACTGCAACCCCCCTTTCTTCCCACTAGTGGCCCACACAATATATCAGAATTACCTTCACAGTATACACTTACCCCAGGTCTGGTTCCGGCACTGGGACCTCCTGTGAAATGAGATACAGTGCAACAATCACAGTACAGTACTTTAACATAGACAAATACCTCAGGCAGTATAACTTTGCTGAAACAAGCAGCTCTGATTTATTTAGGGGATATAACAAGGACAGGGGAAATCAGGTTAATTAGCTTATCACTCTAATAATTCATCTATGGCTCTGTGCACAGGCCTATCCCTATCAGTTACTGTCCCTGGGTACCCAAGCCCTAGTGGCTAGTCCAAACTGCGGGTAGCTGGTAGGGCCTTCACACAGAGAAAAGGAGAATTAAACAGTCAGCAGTACAGTAATTCCATTTGGATTTAATGTGGCAATTCAACAGGGAGCAACCCTGAATTAGTACTCACGACCTCCAAATAAGATAGGGTCCTTCAATGTCAGCAGGGCTCACTTGAGGTACACAAACCCTCTTCACACATCCATATAAAAGAAAGTACTATACCAGGCAGGCTGCATCTGTATCCCGATCGCAATTACTGCACAATACCCGGAGAACACACAGCAGATTCAGTTCTCGACAGACCGAGTGCAATTTTCAGCAATTCTTCCAGTCTTCTACAGGGTGAGCCTGGTTTCTACTCTTCAGAGATCCTTTGATTCTTTTCACAGGACGGATTCAGTCCTAACAAGCTGTTACACAAGCTGCAGACCGAACTCTGGGCCTTACACGCTTTTTGACTAAAACTGCACACTGAAAAGCACAGGCTCTTCCTTCTTCACTGCCAAAGCTCAACTGAACTCCAACTGACGAAACCGGCACTTCCTTTGAGTTCCTCCCAGTTCTTGACTGGATTGGCTGTCACCACAATAGACTGCTGCTGTTGGTCCAAAAGGCACTGAAGTCTAAACTACATCTCCCAGAGTCACTGCCCATACAATCCTCTTGTGGCTGGCTCAGATTATGAGTCCAAGTTCTGATTCGTCCAAGGCATCATTTTAGAGCTAGCTACCCCACACTGATTGGTCCAGTTCAGCAGTTCAAAACTAGAATGGGGAACTAGCAGACACAGTTCTGACTGCAAAGAAAGCAGGTTAGACAAACTGTAATTTCATTATTACTCTAAATAATTTCTGGCAAACAGTTACATCTTTCAGATAGGTTCCCTTGCACTCCTAGTGACTGCAAAATGAAGTGAATTGGCAGCATCGAGTGGTACTCAGAGAAGCACACAGTCCCCCATACAAACTAATTATGTCTGCAAGCAGACAGCTCTTAAAGAGACAGTACCAGAGGCTCTAAAAACACTCACTGATAAATGGCTTAAATGCCAAACACCATTCAGGCTTGGAGCATTCTAAGCAAGCTCCTGGAAGTCTTTTGGGAACCCCCATTTGCAGGGGGTTACACCTTCCTGGCCTTGGGAAAGCTTGCGTCCGCTCAAGCAAGTACCCCATAAGTTTCAACTGCAACCATATACATTTGCATTAGGCTCACATGTAATCATCAGTCAATATATCATTTTACCAAGAACACATTTCTGAAACATTGCAGTACGTCACTTTACACAGTATTACATACACATTGTACCATAACTCAAGTTATTACCTCTTGTACATGAAACCTGAAGAGAGGGGGCCCTTCCCTATCAGTTACCTTGGGGCTGGATGGGGCAAGGGCACCATACTTAGAGGGCAACACAAGTAACTTGGAGTTAGCACTGATGCTCAGTTTGGGCAATGAGCTCGGGGACACATACACTCCTTTATGGACAACATTGAGAGGCAAGTCCACAGGCCTCCCAAGTGAATCATAACTGAGGTGCACCACAGGCTTTACAGCTCGACCAGTCTTTCTAGGGGAACTGTTATAGTCTCTGCACTCTGAGCCTCATTTTCAGCATTGTCCCTCACTTGTCAGGGAGTCTCCATGGGGGTAGAGAGGCTAGAACCTGGGGCACTTTCAGCTCCAGGAGTTACAGTTTCTGAGTCCACAACATTTGGCTCGCATGGAGAGCTCGACACTGGCAGTGGACTGTCAGGGCACTCAAAATACTCTTCTTGTTCGGTGTATCACCAGTCTGCCCAATCTATCATTTTCCTCCCCTGAAAGCTCAAACAGTTCAACCATGCACAATGATTCCATTTCATCTGATCTGATGCTTTGCACTTCACTTTCTGGGAGCATTGGCTCCAGGGATGAAGCTGGGGCTTAGACAGTCCAGAAGGCCCAGCTTTGTCTCCAGTATTGACTAGGGATTGCCCCAAACAATTGACTCAGTTCGTGAAGAAGGATAGTATTCAAAGTCACTCTCACTTTCTTCCGATATGGACTGACAGTCATGCTCAACTGGGACTTGTGGAGGGGAACACTTTAACTTTGCTTCTGTAGGTGCAGACTTTCTTGATCTTTTCTTAGCAGCAGCTCTAGTCACTGGTCCAGAGGGGCATCTCCTAGGGCTCAGACTCAATTAAGATTTGTCCAATGGGCAGTAAATGATTTCTATGCATTGTTTTTACATCTTTGAATTATTCTCAGGCCTTACTTTGTACACTGGCAGATCATCTAGTTTGCCCACTACAATGTGAGGGAGATGGTGCCATCTGTCAGCAATCTTGTGCTTGCCATGCAGTCCCAGATTTCTTAGCAACACCCGATCTCCCTCCTGGAGTTCCTGTGCTACCTTTTATCATACCTTTCTTTGTTGGCCAGATTTCTTTTGGCAGCCATGGTTTGAGCCAGTTGGTACGCATGAGTTAGCTGGGCCTTTAACTTTGCACATACTGTAAATAGTTGTCAGCTTGAACCCCATCAGAGAGACCCCAAAACACACATCTACTGGTAGTCGAGCTTCTCTTCCAAACATCAGGCGGTAGGGGAGAATCCAGTGGCATCACTTTTGGTGCAGTTATAAGCATGTACCAGGGTGCTAATTTGTTGGCTCCATCTAGGCTTGTCCTTTGGGTGCAGGGTGCCTAGTATATCTAGCAAAGTGCTGCTGAAACGCTCAGGCTGTGGGTCCCCCTGGGGTGGTAAGGAGTGGTTCTGACTTCTCGTGACTCCCACAGAGAAAGCATCTTTGATCAGACGACTCTCAAAGTCTCCCTTGATCAGAATGGATTCTTTGTGGAGCCCCTACAGTGAACAAAAAGTTTTCACAAGTACTTTGGCTACAGTGGATGCTTTCTGGTCTTTGGTGGGGAAAGCTTGGGCATATCTCGTGAAATGGTCAGTGACCACCAGCACATTACTGATATTTCTTTGATCTGACTCCAAACTTAGAAAATCAATACAGACCAGCTCCATGGGTGCACTGGTGGTTATGTTAATAAGGGGGCAGCCCTCTGGGGCAAAGCTTTCCTCTGTAAGCAGCTATTACAAGTTCGAATGTGTTGCTCCACATCAGCCCCCATCTTAGGCCAATAGAATCTGGATCTCACCAAGTCAAGTGTTCTGTCTATACCAAGGTGCCCCATGTGGTTGTGCAAGGACCTCAATACTGAGTCCTCAAAGGCAGTGGGCAGCACTAGTTGTTGTTTGTCTACTTGTCCCTCTGTCTACTGTTTCTCTGTATAACAGTTTATTGATCAGTTTCAACTTAGGACCTTCTTTGTATAACAGTGCAGTTCTCAAATCAGTGGAGCGTAATTTGGCACATCTTTTCCTGCATAGAGGGCTTCTAAAGCTGCTTTGATCATGGGATCGGGATTGAGCCCGCCAATACTGTCATTGTCCAGCTGAGGCAGTGCACCAATGTCTATTGCAGAAAGTGGCACAAGGCAGGTATGCACTCAGAGGCTCCCAAGCAATCCACCATGCAGTCCACTGGCGTCCTGTGGACATTTGTTCCTCCCTGTCAAACTTCCGCAGAGTGCCCGAATGTCAGGTTCTGCCAGTCGGACCTAATCATTCTGGGGAACAGGCCTCCGGAGAGCATCAGCATCTATGTGGTTCAGACCTGCTCGGTATTCGAGAGCATAGTCATATGTAGATAATGCAGAAAGCCACCTATGGCCAGTGGCATCCAACTTAGCTGAGGTCTGCACATAGGTCAAAGGATTATTGTCAGTTTTACTAGTATTTTAGCCCCATACAAGTACTCATGGAATTGGTCAACAATAGCTCACTTCAAAGCTAGGAACTCTAACTTATGTACAGGATAGTTCTTTTCGGATGGGGTCAGGCTTCTACTGGCAAAGGCCACTGGTCTCAGGCCATTCTCGTGCTCTTGGTACAACACAGCCCCCAACCCTTGCAAGCTAGCATCAGTGTGCAGGACGAAGGTTTTCTTGGATCGGTCAGGCCAGCACTGGAGCATGGGTAAGTTGATATATGATCTCATGAAAAGTAGTCTCACAATCAGAGTCCAGCGGGCCCCAAATACTTCACTCGGATGAAAATACACTCTTTCAGTCTTGAGGATGCTGACTTTGTATTTTTGTGGGTTGGGGATACCCTTGAGTAAGGTTAAGTAAAGGGCGGATCACTCTTGAATAGTCCTTGATGAAGCTTGATAATAACCTACAGAATCCCAGGAATCTTTGCAGTTCTTTAGATTTTGGGCTGTGCAGGTGGTCAAGGCCTCAACTTTACTTGGGTCGGTCTCTATTCCTCGGTGGATACTATGTGTCCCACATACTTACTGATGTTTGAAAAATTGACACTTATCAATGGACAGTTTAAGGCCAAAGTCCTCCAGTCGGTCCAATACCTTAAATAATCTGCTCTCATGTTCCTCCAGTGAGCTGCCAAACACAATAACATCATCTAGGTATACCAGGCACTCTAGTAAGTTCATGTCCCCCACTGCACGCTCCATCAATCGTTGAAAAGTGGCTGGGGCACCTGAAATCCCTTGAGGCATCCTCATGAATTCATAGAAGCCAAGCGGACAGATAAAGGCTGTCTTTTCACGGTCCTCTGGGGCCATCGGGATCTGATAGTACCCACTACGGAGATCCAGCACAGAGAACCACTTGCTCCCGTTTAGGCAGTCCAAAGCATCCTGAATGCGGGCATTGTGTACTGATCAGGGATAGTCCGCACGGTTTAAGTGCGATAATCCACACATCCTTACTGTTCCATTCTTTTTCCTCACTACCACAATGGGGAAGCATAAGGGCTTCTGGATTCTTGTATTACACCAGCAGCTAACATCTCTTGCAGATGCCGCCTCATCATCTATGTCAGCAGGTGCCAGGCGTCGAGACCTCTCACGAAATGGTCTTTCGTCATGCAGTCGGATATTGTGCTCAGCTCCTTGCACGCATCCTACATCCCATTCCTTTAAAGAAAACACCTGGTCTCTCTGGGCAAGCTTCTCACTGATCTTCACTTTCCATTCAGCTGGCAGCGGGAGTCGCCAAATCAAACAAGTCATGCTACTCTGTCATTCTTCCTTGAACTCTTGCTGCTGGGTAGCACTGCAGTGTCTGCACAATGCACATTAGCCAGGATGCAACCTCTGTTTACTCGAATGTCTCTTTCAGACACATTATGAACTTGGACCATTACCCTTCTGGCATAAGCATGGGCTCTAGCGGCAAAATACTAGGCTTGACCAGCAGTCCCTCTGGCAATTTTCCACGCCTGGTGCATCCAACATTAATATTTTATTCTTAACATCCTTTCTGATACGGACCTCTCCCTGTAAGGTACACTGGGCATTTGGCGCCAGGATCAGAGACTCAGGATCCTTCTTCCATACAATTCCGACACGTTCCTCTGGTTCTGTTTTTCAGCATCTCTCTTGCCTCATAGGCCTCTTAATTAAAGCCGGAACTCTTAAAGCTCTACTAGTCTTGACCCCTTGTTTTCATAACACAACTGTGCCAGCCTTCCGAACATATGAGCATTTGTTCCAATCAACAAAGGGACACCATCATACAGTCCAGTGGGGGACACACTAAGGCTAGGGTCTCTACTTGTTCGCCACCCAGCCACGGAGGTGGGGAAAGACAGCCAAATTCGGATATACCCGAATAGGGTAGGCCTCTCACTTAACCCCCATACATGCAGTCCTTCTAATGGTTGTAAGGGTATGTCTGACAAATGCTTCTGATACCAATCTTGGAACATAATTGTCACTTGGAGCCACTGTCTAATATAGCTCTTGTAGACACTCCGTTCACCTTTACAGTGGTCTCCATGGGAGGACCCACTATTCTGGACCAGTCTGAGAGGCGGTAGTGGGGCCTGGGCAACTGACCTTGCCACAAAAGGACGTGAATTAGCATTTTTGGTGCCCTCACTGGGATCATGTCGCACCTCTTAACCACTGATTTCTTCTCCCAAGCTCTCCTTAGCCTATATGCAACTTTGTCAGTGTCTTTTGGGGACTGGCATTCCTTTCATGTGCCCATCTTTCCCACAATTATAGCAAAACATACTTTCTGGAGTTTGAGCTCGGGCGCCTACACTGGGAGCCAGGGCGGGGTATTACTAACTGGAAACCTTGTGCCATCTCTGTTCTGCGTGATAAGCATTTGGAGACATCTCGTCAGTTTCTCCACTTCCATGGTCAAGGAATCGAGTTCGGAGCTGTTATCAGCAGGAGATACATGGGTGGGTACCCCACCCCATAGCAGATGCTGATCGGATATAGGTCAGGGCCCGTACTTCACGGCGTGGCCTTCATAAAAGCACTGTTTTTGAATTCCTGGATCTCTCCAACAGTTCGCCCCATTGTGCATATCTTTTTCTTGTCAGAGCACTCATTGACTGCCAACCTCTGCCCTGAACTTCACTTGATGGGTCACCTCAGTCACTCGGGTCGTAGCCGCAGCTATTGGTGCAGGTCCCTCCGAGGTCGTCTTTTCTCAACTCCTCGAATTTCTCTCATTAACTCATCATAGGAGGGTGGGATTCCAGTCGATCTGCCAGGTGTAACTGAAGCAACAGCAGTTCTGAGAAGGGGCAGACTTAAGGATCCTGTCCAGCCTGGTTCGTCCAGTTCAATCGCTGGCAAACTACCTTTTCTGAGGCATTCTTGCAACAATTTTTCCAGCCGAGATACATACACAGACAACAACTCCCTTGTACTGTTGTGCATCTCTTACCTCTCCACCATAGGTCCTCATCAGAATCTGGGCTCCCATACATATTCTCCAAGGCCTCAAGATAGGCCTGTGCAGTCGCTTCAGGGTTACTGGCCGTTTGCACGGATGGTAGCCAGGGCAGGACCTCGGAGGCTCTCACTAACCTCTTTCGCTTTCACCTTCCGGCATTGCCATTCTAGCACTTGGGGGCAACATAGTCTATCCAGGTCTCCCAGTCATCCTCCCTTTGGGGGTGGGAGGGGCCAGAGAAGATCCTCAACCTTCGGTAAGAGTCGTGGACTAATGGCAGGTGCAGAAATAGGAGTCTGCATTGGTTCAGCCACCACACGGGCACTGGAGCAGGAGAGGGTGTTGGGGGAGGAACACCCCAGGTGGAAAGAATAGTTTCTTCAAGTCCTCCACAGTTTCCCTCTCCCAGCAACCATTCAGCAAATTTCTCCTCAAAGTTTCAGATAGTGGTGGGGCTGATTCCCCGGTCTTTACTGTCCTTAGTTATCACTCCAAGCAGTGAGGGCTCCCTCTGGGGTAATGGTCTGTGGCACTTTGAGCCATCTATGGGATCCTTAAACTCTACTAGGGCCAGGAAAGTGTGGGTGAGCAGATTAGCATGCCGACCCACCACCACAGGGTTTTGTAAACCTTCCACCTTGGAAAGTCCCCTGCACAGTGTCCGTATTGATACCCAGGGGATGTCCAGGATAAGCATAGCATTTTGGGGGTCGACTCCTCCCCAGTACACCACTCCACCAGCGGTGCACAGCCACTTCTGTCGGGTACCCATTTTTTCTTAACAGTGGTTCGTGAATATGGCCACTAGAGGACACGTAATCCCAGCGTGAGCCTCCAAGATGTAACCCCTAGATGGCGCTTATCCCAGGGCTACTACCCTGCCTGATTTGCCACTAACAGGTTGAGGGGCCTGATCCAATGGCGGGTGCCTCCACCCAGAGGTCAGGGTTTGCAATAGTTAAACTATCTGGTCACAGCCCTCTGGGATTTGGAGACCTCATCTACGCAAGGACATAGACAGGATGGAAGCAGTCCAGAGGAGGCAACTAAAATGGTGCAGGGTCTACATCAGAAACCATATGAAGAGAGACTGAGAGAGCTTAATATGTATACCCTTGATGAAAGGAGGGACAGGGGGACATGATAGAAGCGTTCAAGTACCTCAAGGGAATCGACAAAGTCAGGAGGGTAGCATCTTTCAGAAAAAGAGATGTGTAAGAACAAGGGGGCACAGTTTAAAGATAGAGGGGGGACGGCTCAGGTGTAGTGTGAGGAAATTCTTTTTCACGGAGAGAGTGGTGGATACATGGAACAGCCTTCCTGAGGAGGTCGTTAGGTCTAAAACAGTGGGGGAATTCAAACATGCTTGGGACAGACACAAAGCAATTATAGTGCGGGGTTGCAGGAAGCAGGCTGTTGGTTAACTAGAATCTGCAGCTTATCCAGTAGGTAGGGAATGGGCAGACTGGGTGGGCCAAGTGGTCCTTTTCTGCCGTCAAAGTCTATGTTTCTATGTCTAAGTCTGCCTGCAGGCTGGTATCTCTCTCTGGTCCTTAATGATTTTTCATACTGCATGCAGCCCAAGAGTGCAGGTGAAAGTAAAGGTGAATCACACTCTCCCCTTTCACGTGTGCTCCTTGGTAGCTCCGGGAGCTTAGGTTCCACCTGGCAAAAAGAAAAATAAATATTAAGTTTAGCTGGTACAGCAGCACAGGTGCTAAATAAAGAAGAAAATAAATGGCACTGCCTCTGGAGGCCCCTCATACTTGAGGCCCTGGGCAGCTGCCCCTTCTGAATGGTTAATCCAGCCCTGCATAGGAGGGGTCTGGCAAAAGTGACACATAAAACCAATAAGAAGTGTCTTTAAGATGAACTATTGATCCTCATAGCTTAGAAAGTCCAATAATAGAAGGCAGTGCAACAGCACTTCTACGCCACCATCTCGTGGTGATAAAGTCCAATAGCTGTGAATGAAACCTATGACAGGTACAAAAGCAGCCCCACAAAAATCAGAAACAAGTCACAAAGGCTCCTCAACTTAAGGCCACATTTTGAAACAACATTTCACAGTACAGCTTCATACTACCTCCAACTACCTAGGATTTAAACGGTTAGGCAGGACATACAAATCATACTAGTCTAAACACCAAAGGCATTACAGTGTAAAAACAGTAGACTTCGTAATATTGGTGCTGTGTATTGAAGTATCTTAAACTAACAGTAACTTTGCAGTGGTAAAACGCCATTTTAATTAGCATCTAGGAATAGGATGTAGTGTTGTAATCTTTGAGGTACTCGCGACTGAGCGAGCAGTAAAAGGCTCTATGTAGACAACGGCCGCCATTGTGCATATAGCGTAGAGATAAATCACCCCGTGGTTGTCACCATATTTGCCACAGAGGCTTCCCTCCGCTGCAGATGGTTCCCACCAACTGGGCTTACCTTCATTTCACATCATTCGACGAACAGAGATCCACATCGTACGAGGAGGCTAACAGGCTACTTAATCAACAAACCCAGGCATTTTCCCTCATAAGCACACACTGCAAAAACATTTTAAAGCAGACTACTGAACAAGCTATCATTGGCTGCACTTAGCAACGCGTTCCGAGTCATCACCTGGCTCGTAACTACATAATAGCTGCTTAAAGATACATAAATACACTGTCAACCTTTGGCGTCAAAGCCCTGTTCATTTTGACTGATTACAAAGCCATTCCTTATCAACTCCAACCTTTTCCCAGCCTCTTGAGGGTCAAAAAGTATATAAACTCTACCAGAGTACAGGACCCTCAGTTTATAAGGGAGTTGAAATGCATGGGAGGTTCCGAGAGATCGAAAGCCAGCCGGAAGAGAACTGAAAGCTCTTTGGTGCTGGCACATCAAATAGCTGAGGTCTGGAAAGATATATATTGTTGGTCCATCATCCACAGATAGCGGGTCTCTGTTCTTAGCAGCATGCAACACCGTGTCCTGCACGTGAGGCCCATGCATTATCAGCAGCAGTGTTCTGCGCTGAGGCAGCTTTACAAGTTGTCGATGAACCTTAATACAGTACACTTTGTAAAGACCATCCCCAATGTTAATGTCCAACAATTTTTCAGTAGTCCCACCATGAATTTAGCTGGATCTGTTCCCCCCTATCCTCTGCAATGCCCAGAAGCCCTAGGTTAGATATCCATGATCTGTTCTCCAGCTGCTCGAGGAGGACACAAAGAAGTTTATTCCCTTTAATCAGGAAATTGCGGTGGCTGTTTTATTGGCAGAGTCCTGTGCCGCTGTAGATTCAGTGGTGATCAAGTCCATGCGAGTCTCTACATTTGTGATTCTGTTATTAAAAGAATCCACTTTACTGTCAAGTTCGTGTATGGCCTGTAGTAAGGCCACATTTGTGAGCACCTCTCACAGACTCCACTCAGCGGCTCAGCTCTGCTACCTCTGGCCTACTCCTGCAGCTTCTGACTCGTGTTCTTCCCGCTTAGTTGGGTGACCTGCTGCTGAGGCCCCGCCATCATATGAAAATGAGATTTTTACACTGCCATGTAGGATTTTAGAAAATCTATCAGTCCTGCTTATTCAGCAGAAATTTAAATTAGAAGCTTTTACGGATGCAAAACCGTAAGCTGAGTTGGAGCTTCTCTTCAGGGCATCCCTCCCACTGGTTGCTAGCTTCACCACCCACAAACAATGGACTTAAACTGGAAGGGGAGAAATACAGGAGGGATGTCAGAGCGTGCTTTCTCTCACAGCGGGTGGTGGACAGGTGGAACAGTCTGCCCGATAATGTGGCGAGGAGATGATCGAAACCTTTAAATACCTTAGGGATTTCAATAAAGTGTGCTTAGGACCACTAACGGGCACTGCCTCAGTCTGGTGGGGAGAAGATTCAAGAAGGAAATGAGGAGATGCTTTTTCACTGAGAGGGTGGTGGCGAGATGGAACGAGTTGCTGGAAGAAGTTGTCTCCCTGAAGACTGTGGACAGTTTTAAGAGATGATGGGACACAGTAAAAGGGAAAGTTGCATGGAAGGGGTGGATGTGGGGGAAGGAGGAACGGAATGTATAGCGAGAGGGCAGATGATCCCTCAGCAGATACTGAAGGCCTGCAAACTCAGGCAGACATGATAGACCGCAAGGTCATTTTCTGCTGGCTCAGCTGTATGCTAGTATTTACTTCTGACAGCATTAGAAAGAACAGATATAATAGGAGAGACTGTTTTGATGGGTGATCTTAATTTCCCAGGTATTGGTTGGAAAACTTATTCAGGTACTAATTCTGTGGAAAAAGGCTTTATGGAAATATTAGCACTATTAAATCTAAACCAACTACAAGAGGAAATATTAATATATTGGATCTGGTACTTACTAACATACCAGAAAAAATTAGTAATATAAAAATATTACAACCTTTGGCAGACAGTGACCACAATATAATGTATTTGTTTATTTGTTTATTTAGATCTAGGATTACAATTACCTTTGAGCCAAGGCTCTTTTACAAAGGTTCCATGTCGGGAGAGTACATACATATTAAACATGTTATACAAGGGCATACAATATTAAAGAGAGCATACAACCATATTCATCAGTTCAGGTATGGCACCACGGTAAATTTATTATGAGTATGCAATTAAACAACAACTTACCAAAGGTAAAACCGAGTTTAAAGAGTTCAAAAATGCAGATTACAACAGTATAAAACATTACTTAAAATCTTGGAATTGGAAACAGGAACTAGTGGGAAAAGATCTAAAAACTATATGGGCACTGTGTCATAAACAGATAAGTTACTGCATTAAGAACTGGGTACCTACAAGAAGTAAATATCAAAATTAAAAAAAGAATTCCTCTCTGGTGGAACCCCAAAAATAAAAAAAACTAATAAGAAAGAAACACAAATATTATAACAACTATAAATTCTTGCCCACGGATTCAAACTGGATGAAGTTTAAACAATTAGCCAGGGAAATGAAAAGGATTATTAACCCTTGCAGGGCTGCAGACTGATATATCAGTTCAGAATTCCTATACGTTCTAATTCTGTCAGCAGGCTAAGAATTAAGAAATCTAAAACTAATCTGGAAAAAAGTTAGTCGAACAAGTAAAAGATAACAAAAATAATTATTTTCCTATGTCGGTCACTAAAATCCAAGCAAACATTCATAGGCCCCTTTCATACACCTACCGGAATTATCAATAACGAAATAGATATGGCAAATACTTTGAATGATGATTTAATTAGTGTATACAACACAAAGGATAGTGTGTCATTACAGATCCCTGAATCTATAACACCTCCTGTTCTTTTTAACATTAAAGAAATTATAAATTGTATCCATTATTTAAAGACGTCAAGTGCCCCAGGACCAGATGGTATAACAAATCTATTCTTAAAAAAGTTAGTTTAATAACTTGCTGGGCTTACTATTTAATATGTCTCTATCCGAAGGCAAAACGCTAAAAGAATGGAAAACAGCCTTTGTGACTCCAATATTTAAAAACGGAAACAAGGCCCATGTAGTTAATTATAGACCAATCGGCCTAACATCGGCACTGGGTAAAATTATGGAGAGATTATTAGTTAAACAATTAATAACACACATAGAAAGTACAGGCAACAGGGATATTACACAACATGGCTCTGTTTCCAGTAGGTCTTGTTTAACCAACCTCCTGCATTTCTTTGAACCAGTTAGCGCAGCACTGGACACCAACATACCAGTGGATGTAGTGTTCTTGGATTACGCTAAGGCTTGTGATAAAGTCTCATAAGCAGTACTATTGGAACAATTGTGTAAGTTGAAAGTACACACAAAAAATATTTCAATGGGTTGAGTCCTGGCTGACAAACAGAACTCAGAGAGTGTCAGTTAAGGGACACTACTCTAGACTTGGCCAAGTTACTAGTGGAGTCCCTCAGGCCTCAGTTTTAGGCCCAATCCTTTTTAACATTACGATATCTACCTTACAACCAACAAATAACATCTGGATCTGCAAATATGCACACGATTGTAAGGTAGGAAGTTATGTAACATCATTAAATGACGCTAAGATGTTTCAGAAAAAAGATAAAATAGCTATCTGGGCAAAAACAAATAAAATGGATTTCAACATCTCTAAGTGCAAGGTTATGCATTTTGGGAAGAAAAACCCTATGTATACACACACTATCGAGAATATTAAATTAACAGAGGTTGAAGAAGAGAAAGATCTTGGGGTGTTAATCATCAATGACCTGTCCTTCATTAGACATAACAATGAGGTTGTTAAGAAATGTCAAAAGATTACAGGATGTACTGTATATTAAGGAATATTAACAGTAGAGATAAAACCATAATTCTTCCATTCTATACTACTCTGATACGCCCACATGGAATATTGTGACAATTCTATGCACCACAGGATGTTAAATCTAAGAAATTGCTAGAAAAGTCCAGAGAGACTTACAAAAATATCAGGCAATGCTCAAACTTTAATTATGGTATAAGACTGGAAATGCTAAATCATACTCAAACCATTACTGAAGTATCAGGGTGATATGTGCTTGAATTTCAAGTACATACATAATCTACATGAATTAAGTAATATTGGCCTAACTAGAACACTGGTACAGAGCAGACCAGATCACATGGATTGAAATTACTTGGTGATCGTTTAGCAACAAGAAGAAGAAGAAGTAAATTCTTCACACAAAGAGTTATTAATAGATGGAATACCTGGCCAAAAGACATAGTCAATAGTAATACCATGGACACATTTAAAAAAAACGACTAGATAGGTTTATGGGGAATCAAAAATATTTATTCCACCACTAAGTGGTGGCAAGTTCATTAATGGACCCTGGTTCACTGAACTCGTACTTAATCTATGAATCTAGTATGTTCATATGTGATCAGTGCTGCTGGAACTCAGGGTTCAAAACCTAATGGGCTATTGTCAAGGGAGTTATTTGGAACAAAAGGGAAGCATAGGGTGGGTAAAGCTCTATAAGGGCTGAGTAAATCATTGTGGGAATATCAGGGCAAACTTTACGGACTATTACTCTTCTTCTATTCTAAACCACCTATGTATTACTGATTGTGAGTTCCCAGCTTCTCATCCCCAGAGAGACACACCAACAGGCCATCTGGCACCTGGACCCATTCCTGGATCCTTGGAATGACTGGTGGGTTGCCTAGGCTCCCACTGGCTCCCTGACCTGGGCCTGGCTCTGGACCCCCTGAAGACTGCCTGTTCCAACCAGGGAGCCACTAGCAGCCTGGCTGAGCTGTCACTCCTAAACCTCCACTATCACTGTCACCCCAATGGACATGCCTACCCTGAGGTACTCCCGTTTTGTACCCTGGCAAGGAACTCATCTCCTTCCCACCAGTCCCTCAGCTGGGGAAACCTGGAATGCTTACCTGAGACTCCAGAATACGGACCTTGGTACACAGTGAACAAAAGACCCTCAACTACAAGATAAACACTCATAATTATCAAAACATTTCTGTTCCAAAATGTAAGCAGGGGATTATTTTTGCTTCCAAAAACATCAGGAAGGCTTCCAATTTTGGATGTATGGAATTACTTTATAGTCAGATCATGACTGGAGTAGCCCCTGTGACATACTGTAACCCTGTATGCACCATGGACACAGCTTTGTCCATGCCATGGGGTAACCACCTTGCAAATCCAGCCATGCTGTGCAAATCCCCACAATTGAAACCACAGGAAAAGCAACATTTTTCTGAATTTTTTTCCTTAGTGATGGTAACAACCTCCCCCCCCCCAAGGGTAACATCCACTTGGTCTCCTGCATCAGAAAGTCATGGTTGTTGTCTTGGAACTCTGGCAGTAGGACAGCTGGCCAAGCTCTTGGCAAGGCCCACTAATGCTGTGTAATTACTAACTGGGCACTCTTTGTGAGGACAGCAGTACTTCATTCATGGGGCTCCCGTACAGTATCTGGACAGAATCCTTGGCAATGTCAGTCCACATTAAGGATGTGAACCAGATTCTTCTAAGCATGAGGCCGTCCCATCCAGTCTTAGCATAAGGGGTTACCTTCTGCTGGCCAAGCACAGTGGAAAAATGCTTTCTAAACTGGGCAGCATTTCAGGAATTCCTTGCCAGCTCCTCCCCCTATAAACTAAGAAGCCCATCCTATTAATTACGCAGCAGCCAATCACCTCCAGCTACTGGGAGGTACGTCCTGAAGAAAATTGCCTCATGGAGAAATTACTAACTCAGTCCACAAAAGTCTAGTTTCAGAACCAGGGAGGAAGTGCTTTGGGATGTTAAGGGTTATGGATGGGGCAAAGATGGTGGGCTGAGGTGTTGGGTGGCTTGAGGGGGACACAGAGAGTCCTTATCTGGTGCACTGGAAGTGGGCTCTTTTCCTGTGTTCTCCATCCCTTTGCCCATCTCCCACATCATGGCTGTATGTTGCAGTGTCTTGGGGGAGGGGGCTGTGCCTGGCATGCAGGGTTACCAACACTGCCAAGTGCACTCTACTGGGCCACCACCAGCAGCCTCACTAGAACCAACGAGTGCCATTCCCTCACCGGATGGAAAACATCCATGCAGATGCTGCCAGCCCTCACCGTCAATCTCTGCTCCAATCATCCCCGGTTTGGGGTGCAAACCTGGGGTACAAGCCTGGGTCATCATTGTGCCAAGTGGGAACCTTAACGCTTGGTGCCATGGAGCCAGCTTTTACCCAGTTTTAGAGCCTGATAGACCAGAGCATGACAAGTTCAATTGACTTGCTGAAGGTCACCCTGAGTGAATTACTCTGATGGGATTCGAATCTGTGCCTCCTGATTTCCAAGGCTGCTCTCCAGCCACTAGATCTCACTGTCTCAAAAGCATTTAACTTTAATTTTTGACCCATGGAGGACTGTCTTACCTTAATCCCTGCCAGTACTAACTCCCATCCCAACAGTGATGAACAAACTTTTTTCAGTCAGAATTGTTGTTGCCACACGTCTTTTCACGTACAGCAGGTCCAATAGCTGTGTTATGCGAGTGCATAGGTTGGAGACAATACTCTAGGTGAAATCATAAACAGGAATACTGGCACTTTCTTGCTCAGTAGTTGTCCTGTCTAAATGTCAGTGAACTGCAGCGGGTGAGTTCTCCCCTTGTAAACTTTACAATATGCTGGTAAAACTCATAACTATACAAACTCAGTTCAACTAATCAGAGATAACAACAGTAGCAGTATGTCATCACACAGGACTCTTCCACCTGGACTGTTGTGGATTATTGTGACGTGGGTGGCTGGGACCTCAGCCAGGACCTCTCCTGGGGTGCAGATATGAGAAGAAGGGCTGCCAGCAGAAGTGTTTGTGAACACCCCCCTTTTACTTGTTCTTGTTGAGTGTTTGCGTACACTTCCTTTTGCTCCCCTTGTCACTCCTCCCCCGGGTCGCCCCTGAAAAAGGGATCTTGTCTCAGTGGGCCCACCCGTTACCAAAAATCAAATAAAAGTAAATAAACAGGGATTAAAGTTATTAAGAGTGTCAGCAGCTTATTCAGCATACAAGAAGAGATATTGGGAAACACGATGTGGTAAACTACATGAGAAACTAAGGGAAATGCAAATAAAGTTTATTCCTAGTACCACAGAGGCCCAAGCCCAGATTAATCAGACAAAGGCTGAGCTCCAGAAACATTTAGACGAAAAAACACAACAGGCGCTATTTTACTTGAAAACATATAGGTATGAGGGAGGGCCAGAAGGGGCGAGAAATTTAGCCCGGAGGCTTAGGGGACATAGGACAGCCACAATCATAACACATTTAGTGGATCCGGAGAGAAAAACAAGAGCTCTTAACTCACAGCAGACATTGCAACTGTTCCAGAAATATTATAGGCAGCTATATGAGAAACCACAAGGTCCAGAATTTAACAAAGTTGAGGAATTTGTTTTACCCCCTTACATTAAAAAAGCTAACTAAGGAAATGGAAACCAGATTAAAAGCCCCTATCAGATCACAGGAAGTCAGAAGTGCCATAAAAGAAAGTAAATCATTAAAACCCCCAGGCCCAGATGTATTTCCGTCCGAGTGGTACAAGACTTTTAGTAACCAACTGACTCCTTTACTACTAAAGGCCTTTTTAGAAATTCAGCAGGAGGGTTCCCCTCCTCCGTCATGGGATTACACTAATATTTCACCTATCTTAAAAGTAGGCAAACCAGCAGAATTAACTACTTCATATAGGCCAATATCCATATTAAACATGGACTACAAGTTATTTATGTCCATATGGGCACATAGACTGGAGGAACTGTTACCCTGTTTGATTAATTCAGATCAATCTGGGTTCACTAGAGCCAGAGAAACCACAGATAATATACACAGAACGTTCCATTTGTTGGACCACTTAAATCAGAGACAGATACAGGCAGTGTTGCTCAGCCTCGACGCAGACAAAGCTTTTGATCGCGTCAGTTGGCCTTTTTTATGGGAAACTTTATGCAAGTTTGGATTCCCTGGGGAATTCTTTAGCATGATGCAGAGAATTTATACCTCTCAGAAGGCATATGTTAAAGTGAATGGACAGTTATCTTCAATGTTACAGCTGGGAAGAGGAACTAGGCAGGGCTGCCCACTTTCCCCCTTACTGTTTGCCATAAACATTGAGCCATTGACTGAAGCCATAAGGCAACATCCTAATATTCAGGGGTTCCCTTAAGGAGGGAGGGATTTTACCATATCATTATATGCAGATGACGTTTTATTAACACTCCTAGAACCTGAAAAGTCCATTCCTGCTACCCTACAAGTGATAGCTAAGTTTTCAGAAATAGCCAGATACAAAATAAATATACAAAAGATAGAGTTATTATCTTTAAATTTCACCCCCTCGCAGTCTCTGAAGAACCAGATCCCTCTGAAATGGAGAAATAATAAGATTAAATATTTGGGTATAAATATTCCCCAGAAACTGGAACATTTGGAACTGTTTAATTTAGAGCCTCTGTCGATAGAGATAGAGAATTTAGTTGGGAACTGGACACATCAGGTATTCTCTTTTTCAGCTCGAATACAAGCTATTCGGATGACCTTGTTTCCTAAGATATTATATTATTGCCAGACTTTACCGATTATTCCATCACAATTCTACTTCGCATCCTGGGCTAGAATTTTTTCGAGGTTTATATGGGCTGGGCAGCAGCCAAGGATCAGATGGTCTCTGTTACAGTTACCAGTGGCAAAGGGGGGTTGTAATCTTCCAAACCTTAAAGATTACCATAAGGCAGTAACATGTAAAATAGTGATGACATGGCTGAACCCTCAGGTAGAGAAACCATGGAAATTTATTGAATTTATACTAAATGATCTTGTAAACATTATCCCTATTATATTTGCCCCCAAAAATTCTTATCCACAGTTACAAAACTTCTTATTTGGAACCCATTATACGTTAAAGACTTGGTATGAGCTAAGGGCGTCTACTACATTAACTGAAGTTTTTGGTTATTTTAAACTAATCGGTACAGAAAGTGTATCTTTGGATATGGGTGCTGTTCGGGTCCATCAAGAATAGCAGAAAAAAGGTTTACTTTTGTTGTATCAATATCTGATGTAAATGGAGTACTGCCTTTGCCACACTGCAGGCAAAATATCAATTCCCCATACACAACGTTATAGATATTTACAGATTCGACATTTATACAGAAAGAATTAGCATTAAATACTCTGCCCTCTCTCATACCTATACTGATGTCCCTTTTAAGGGATGCTATAAAAGGCAGGAACAAATTCATTTAATTGGACAAATATATAAAGCAATAAGAGACTTTTGGAAGGAATCCACTGAGGATATCTTGGAGAGATGGAATAGAGAATTAGGGACTCAGATAACTTATGAGAAATGGTTGGAACCTATTCCTCACTCGATGAGAGTATCACAGTCATCATATTGGTCAGAATATATATGGAAATGTCGTAGTAGATATTTTTAAACTCCTGACAAAATTGCTAAATTTGTATCTACAGTATGAGGCATGGCCTTTGTTGAAGAGAGTGTGGAGAAAAAATGGCAAATATAACACATACTTTTTCCGCCTGTCCGAAAGTTACCCAAACTGGTTAAATATAAAAGAGCATACAGAATATTGTGGGACCAGAAATTCAATTATCCAGTCAGATGATTCTGCTTTATATTGGGGAAGATGGAAAAGTTCCACCAAGTAGAAGTAAGTTATACTTTTCAATTCAATTCAATTCAACTTTATTTTTAAAAGGCGCTTTCTTAAAACCAAAAGCGCCTGTACAGTTTCATAAAAAATAAATACAATAGAATTAAAACTAATATAAATCATTAAAAGCTATGCTAAAAAGGTGGGTCTTCAAAGCTCCTTTAAAACTAAGGACGGTCGGGCAATTTCGCACCTGACGAGGTAGAGAATTCCACAGGGTCGGTGCCATAAAACTAAACGATCTAGCACCTGATGTTTTCAAATGAACCCTGGGAATCTCTAGCAATCCCTCGTCAATGGATCGGAGGGGGCAGGAGGGACAGTAGGGGCAAAGGAGCTCTTTCAGGTCGGTAGGTCCCAGATCATGTAGGGCTTTATAGGTCAGCAAACCGACCTTGAAGGTGATTCGCCAAAACACTGGCAGCCAGTGCAGTCCGCGGAGCACAGGCATTATATGGCTGGATCTAGAAGATCCAGTCAACAACCTGGCTGCCGCATTCTGCACTAGCTGCAGACAGCGAGTTCAACCCCGATAGCCCTAGGTATAGGGAGTTACAGTAGTCAAGACGGAGGTAACGCGTGGATCAACGTTGGAAGATCCTCTGGAGGAACCAGGTGCTTCACCCTGGCAATATTCCTCAGATGGAAAGGAAGTTTTGACCACCGCTGACACCTGAGATTTAAGCGTCAGGCGGCTCGTCAATTATTACGCCAAGATTCGCGACCTGATCTGAGGTCGTCAGCTGAACACCTCAAGCTATAAGCCTGAGGGTGATCCATCTGGCAGACCACCACAGCTGCCTTTGTCCAATGACCAACACCTCAGTTTTCCAGGTTTAACCTCAGCCAACTCCCATTCATCCAGTCTTGGATTTCTGCAAGGCAGTTATTAAATACCGACAAGGCAGCATCCTGGCGGGCATAAAAGACATATACAGCTGGGTATCATCTGCATAGCAATGAAAACCCAAACCGTATCGTCTAATAATCACTCCTAACGGCAGCATATACATCGCAAACAACATAGGTGCTAAGATAGAACCCTGCGGTACCCCGCAGGATAGGGAGACTGATGCCGAGAAAAAAATTCCTGACACCACTCTCTGAGTCCTACCCTCGAGGTAAGATCGAAACCATCTGAGGACCGTATCAGATAGTCCACAGATAGACCACAAACATTCTAACAGCACACCATGGTCAACAGTGTCGAACGCTGCAGAGAGATTGAGTAGTACCAAGATGGATCGGGTCCTACGATCTCTTGCTATTAAGAGGTAATTTAGTACCCGAACAAACGCTGTCTCGGTACTATGCCTTTTCCTAAATCCAGACTGGAGAGAATCGTAGATATTGTTGTTGGTCAGATGATCCTCCAACTGCACTGCGACCACTTTCTCAATAACTTTACCCACAAAGGGTAAGTTAGAGACTGGTCTGTAATTTGCTAGACAATCTGGATCTAAGGAGAGCTTCTTTAATAGAGGCTTAACTATAGCCTCTTTAAGGGGATCTGGAAAGATCCCCCTCTCCAAAGACTTCCAGACTATCAAAGCCAGGACTAGGCCGATTTTATCCACACAACCCACTAAGAGGCGTGTGGGGCCAGGGTCCAAATCACAGTTAGTCGGTCGCAGCGCTCAAATGATCATCACAACATCATCGACTGTGGGAAGGCTTAAGTCAGACCATCTAAACTGGGTGTTTGACATCTCCTGCCGACCACCGTCGCTCCCATTGGGGAGGGAAGAGCGGATATCCGATCTGATTTTGACAACCTTATCTGCAAAGAAGAGAGCAAGTTCATCACACCATTCTTGAGATAAGGCTCTTCTGGGCTGAAGACAGACTGGATTGCACAGTCTGTCCACAGTCCGAAAGAGCTGAGCTGGTCTATTCTGTGCAGCCGCTATCTCTCTGGACAGGAATTCTGCCTTCTTACGAGAGATTGCGGATTGATAGGCCACATAATGGTCCATCAAACTAAGCCTGTCATCATCAAGACTGGACCTCCGCCACGCCTTTCCAGCTTCGTCCAACCCTCCTCAGCTCCCCATGGTCTCATCAAACCAAGGAGACCTGGGGTAGGAGTAGAGGACGAACACAAACTGGTGAATAGAATCCAGGCCCTGTCACTGCCTCATTATAAGCATGTACCAGGTCACCTGGGTCTAAGCAATCTATCGGTAGGCCTGATAGGTCCAATACCGCCATCAGGTCATCTGGGGATACACCCTTAAGGGGCGGTATCGACCATCTCAAAGGGGCTGACCTAACAGGGTGGCCTCAAACTGAACCTAATGGGGTGATGGTCAGACCATCCGACCGGTTCCACCACCAAGTCGGATATCCCATCCCCAGAAGGACACCAGGTCCAATGAGTGTCCACCAATATGGGTCGAGGAGGAAACAAACTGTGAAGCCCAATGATATCATCAACTGAGGAAGTCTTGACCAAATCGAGATTCATCTCGACCCAGCATTGAAGTCCCCAGAACCAACCATCTGGGGACTCCAACGCCAGGTCGACAACGAAGTCTGCGACTTCCTGCAGGAAAAACATTTTGTCACCTGGTGGATTTGCATACGAGAAGTATCCTGCACCCCACACCCTCGCCCAGAATACACTCAAAGGATCTGGTGATCCCGGTACCTCCACCAGGCCCAGTTGTGACTTAAAACATATGGCAACACCCCCGCCTTCACGATCCTGCCTCGGGCAGTGTATCACCGAGTACCCAGCTGGAACTGCTGCGGCTAAAACTGGCCCAGCATTTTCATCCAGCCAAGTCTCGGTGATGCACGCCAGGTCAGATGACCCAACAAGATCGGCTATAACAGCCGTCTTGTTTTTAATAGACCTGGCATTGCACAACACCACCCGAGTAGGATTAACCTCCAATGATGACCACCCTACCTGCTGATCCTGATCAGAACCCTTGGGTATGGACACAAGACAGGGAGATCCCCTCTCCTGTGCCCATTTCGCCCCAGGCGCTCCTTGACCCCACTATCCCTATCCTCCGCCTCCTTTCCATCTCCCCAAGCCCAGCACCAACCTCCGTCTCTCTCACAATCCCCAGAGCCCTACACTTTCTATAGACTCCCAGTGACAAAGGGGACAGGAGAAAGGACGGAGGTCCCTGGAGCATAGAGGGGAATAATACCCGACTTGTCTTATTATCGCTCCAGCACATAATTCACACCACAATTACAATAATAAACCCTACTCAACTTATATAAAACAAAATTCAAATAAACTGAAAATACAACACTAAAAATCATAATATAAATACAAAATCTATTAACAAATTTAGTGCTGTCAGATTATCAAACGTATTATTTTTTTTCTACCCCACCCACAGTACTCTCACCACTGCGGAGAGGCTTACCACCTAAAACCACAGAAATTGGCCAGTCACTTTAAAACCCATTAATCAGTACCCTCGTTTTACCCAAAAACAGAGTTCAAAGTCTTTTATATGTCCACACTTCTGTGCTTCTGTACTTGTACCTGGCAGCAGCTAAAAAGGTTATAACTCGCCTATGGCGAACAGCTAAAGTACCCACCCTCTCTCGCTGGCATTCATTGATGACTGAGATATGTTATCTAGAGAGAATAGTAGCTTCTAGAGCTGGAAGGATGTCACAATTTGAGCTCCAATGGAGGCCATGAGTTTTCTATATCTCGCCTCTGGATGAAGCATTTGTTCCCTGATAGAGCTATTTGAAAGTAACCAATTTTTGTAGGAAATGAATTTTGATCTAGTGTCATTTTATGTATAACAGAATGATGTTGTAGAAACATGAATTGCCATCCCGAAGAACATTCCATGTATTGTAAGACAAAAGAGCAATACTGTATAGATGAACTCCTGCTGTCATATGTGTAACTATATAAAAAACAATAAAAAATAAAGAATATTAAAAGCGTGTCAGCAGCTAAATGGGACAGCTGGTCTAAGGAAGCAGTCTGAGCAAGGCCTGCCAAGAGCTCCTGATAGGACGGTATCACTGGTGTACGCCAGTGATACAGAAGAAGCCACTTTGCCTGCATGCTAAGTTGTGCCAGCCATCTGTGCCATGCTCAGGGTATACTTGGAGCCTCAAAACTAGGCCAAGTAGTGGAAGTCCCAGGGACATCGGGACCTGGCAGTGAAGAACAGTCTTGCCCAGTTGACAACCTGGGTCCAGAATGGTGTAATGAGTAGGCAAGCCCTCCGGATATGCAGCAGGTCTCAGCCACTGGTGCCACACCTCCAGCATTGATCACTGGGAAGTATCTTCAGCTTCTGTAGTATAGATGGTGTCCTGTATAGCTCACCCATGTTGCAATGACAAACATGTTGCCGATGTTGATTACGACGCAGGCAACATGCCGCCTGACATTACAGTGCCAGGCATTACGTCTCCTGGGAGTTACAGTGCCAAAGCGCCCTCCTGGGAAACAGTCAGCTATTGTGGGGCGCTTTGCCCCCTGCACCCCCAAAACTAAATATAACCACCTCCGGGGTGGGCATGCCTTTCAATGGGGCAGAAACTGTGTGGGTACAAAGGGTGACATGAGTGAGGACGATCTAAAAATCAAGATCACCCCGTCACTGTCGCCCTTGTTGCAGCACCTAATTATGTGCCAAATGTAGTCGGCAACTTGATGGGATACAGTCCTGTACCAGGAGCATAATTGTATTCTGATCAATCTGCTACCGCAGTATTTAAAGGCCTTGTGACAGAAAGTCCAGCTAGTCTTCTGTTCTTCCTCAGAGACCGAATGGCTTAGCATCTTGGCCCATTTGCCTTTGGGACAGGCTTGACTGATTGGGGATACAGGGTGTGGTATTCAAAGCCCTGGAAGTGCCACAGCTGCGGAAAAAAAAAATGGCACAAAGTGAGTCTCCATTTGGGAGCCACAGTTTGAAAGCGATGGAGCTGGTTTATGACTGACTTTAGAGACCAGCTTGCGGCTGCATTTTTAGTTACCAGCTATACTGCAAAATATTCGCCTGGTGGGACCAGGGCATAACATCCCCCGCAGCTGCGCCTGCTGAAAATATGAAACTCCGCAGGTGCAGAGGTTTTGTGCTATGGCCGTGGCTGTGTCGTGGGACTTAGTTCCCACGTCTTTTGAGAATCTAGTCCACCATCTCTAATTCACAGTGTATCTTGTCTGCTAGGCCTCATTTTTGTAGTAGCCAGTGTGGTATAGAGGGTGGGGGTGTACGTTTTTGCAGAGTCGAATGAGATGCTGCATAACATTACGTACCTGTAGGTAATGCCAGAAATCGGTGCAAGGAATGTCCCACTCATTCTGTAGTGCTGAGGAGGTATCCACAGTCAGTTTGCACCCACCTAGTAGGTCCTGAAGCATGATGTTGCCTTTGCTCTGCCAAGAAGGCCAGTCCAAGGTTTTATTGCCTACACGGATCTCTGGGTTGCCCCAAAGGAGTGTATAGGGCACAGATTTAGGATCTGGGCCCAGCCATTTATGCAGTCTGAACCAGTAACATATAGAGGGCTTTATTGTGGGGTGTGTTTTAAGATCTTTGGGAGTGGTGGAGTAAATAAGGAGTGCTGGTGAGAGCTGGTTGTGTAGGGTTTGTTCCATGCTGACCCACTGCGGCCTGCCTGTTGCGGAAGAGCAAAGCCACTGTAGAGTTTGGGCTGCTAAAATGTCCATACATACCCAGTGATCCAGGGTAACCCCCCCCCCCCACAGACCAGTGTGCTCATAATTAGTTACTGCTATACCTAGGGCACATTCCTTTCCACTTGAAGTTCCCCACAAGTTTGCCAATTTGAATGAACCACTCAGGAGGTATAGTGAGAGGCTGATGAGATAAGTCGCGAAAATGTTTGGGAGCCATAACCATCTTTCAGGCAGCTATTTTGCCTGCCATGATCAAGTGCAATAGTTTCCAACAGTCACACTCCATCCAGAGCTCTGATAGCAAGGGGAGGGAGAGACTGACCTCACAAATTTTAGAAATTTCAAGAGAGATCTGGATGCCCACGTAGGTGATAGCTTTGGGGGGACCATTTTAGTCGTAAGGATTCAATAAGCAGAGCTTGACAGAATCCCCACCAGTGCTCCTGGGACCTCACCCCTTATCCCACAGTGGGGGCCCCGATTCCCTTCATACAGATCTAGTGCAGAAATGGGGCTCAGTGTGTTGGGGTGGGAGTGCCATTCAGACATGGCAGCTGGTGGGCCTGCTTCTGCCACATCCATCTATATAACCGTGTCTGATGCATGACGCTGTGGCCACCACACCTGGCTTTCAGTGGGACAAAACCTAATGTGTACTAGCTGTAAATTTAACACAGGCCACAAGAATACCTTCCCAGTACTCTACCACTTATCAACCCTTTAGATTCGTCCAAGCTTGCCAAGGACAAAACACACAAGTCCAGAGAAAACAAGCATTTGTCAATGCTGAATATTCGCTGCGGTATTGCTGCTGTAACTGGGTCTTGCATGTACACATTTTTACTATATATTTACCCAGGATAGAGCAGATGAGATGAAATGTCTCATTTTAGTGGTATCCTGCTGATTTTGCGCAGCGATCACAAAATCACCTTTCAGGACAGATATGTCTAATTTCACTGCCATTATTCATGGTGAGGGGCTCCAAAAAGAGACATGTTGATAATTTGGGGCAAAAAAAATTCAAAAATGAGTCAGTTATGACGACACGTTTAAAACCCTATTGAAATACATTGAACTGCATTGCTGATTTCCTCAGTTCGTGGTCTGGTGTTGAAGAGTGAAGGCATTTCTGTGGTCCAGAGAGGATTACGGCATTTGACCCCCGGTAGGTAGGTAAGTAAGGGCTTGGGGGTGTAGGGTGGTGGGTGCTGAGTGGGTGGAGCGGTTGGGGGGACAGTAACAGCAGCAGCAGCAACAGACATCAATGGACGGATTGCTTTTTTACAGGGTGCATGTTAAAAAACTTCGGGGGATGATTTTATTTATTTCAGGTGGCGACACTTGGGGAATGGACACCCCCAGTGTTGGTGTTATGTTTGGCAGCACTGGGGGTGGGCTCTGCAGTGTCGCAGAAGCAAAACGGGCATGGTGAAGGGTGGCAACAGGCATCGGGGATTGGCAACTTCTGTGCCAGAATATTAATACGCGGGTTGAACTTGGGGTAGTTACAGCAGCGGCAGCAACAGACATCAGTAGATGGTTTTGTTTTCATGAGTGAACTAAAAAAACTGCGTAGAGACGGTTTTCTTTATTTCAGGTAGAGACACTGAGGATTAGGTACCCCAGTGTCAGTGTTATGTTTGACGGCACTGGGGGTGAGCTTCCCAGTGTCACAGAATCACAACAGGCAGGGGGTGAGGAACAGTAGACGGCATGGGATTGGGCAACCCCATGCCAGAATATTAACATGGGTCGGGCTTGGTGCTTGGGGGTGGGGGACAGTTAAGGCGGTGGCAGCAACAGACATCAATGGACAGTTTTCTCTTTTACAGGGTGTAATTCACCCAAAAATAAAAAAAACTATGAAGGACAGTTTTCAGCAGACTGATCATGACAGATCAGCTGCGCTTGCTGGGTGGTGTTATGTAGACCAAAGGAAAGAGCCTCCCTGTGATTGGGTCAACTTGCTCCTTTAAACTATATGAAATTTCCACCCAGCAAGCCGGAACACTGTCTTCACCAGCCTGGTTGACGATTGGTGTGACACTGATGAGCCCTTTGCAGACCACTCTGCATTGCACTGAAAGTGTCACACCTCTCAAAACCCACTCTTGTAGCAAAATGTCTGCTGCGCATGCGCACACGGCGAACATAAAAATGTGCTCACAAATTCTTCTTGGGCCTTATCTCCCTTTATTAAGGTACACTCTCCAACATGAGGTATAGCAACAGCAGTTAGGTACAAAGGTGCCCGATGTTTCACCTCCTTCGGGGCTTTGTCAAAGAATATGTGCCCCCCCAGTAACCATATCCTTTATAGTATACAAAGCAAATGCAATACATAGTTAAAGTGGCAGTGCTAAGGTGAGATTAAAAGGTCACCCAAAGAGAACTTCTATTTGTTATGTCAAGCATTTAATATTATAGATAATTATGAAATCTCATAATTAATATGGGATAGACATGATCCTTAAAATACATGCTGTTCATACAGGAGTACAAAAATAGTGTTAATTTCTGTTACACAGTGCTTCAGTACTATTTAATTTTTATGAAGCTAGAGAACGAATTATATTTTTGAACATGTATTATATCCATTTAATGTCATAAAGTGTAAAATCATACACCTGGGGAAATGGGGGGGAGGGGAGTACTGCCACTCACTAAGAAAGAAAGAGCCTCTAGGTTTGTAATATATAATGACCTCAAAGTCGCAGGGCAGCGGGCAGGGCCAACAGGATGGGGGGCACATAGAGGGATCACAAGCAGAAGGAGGGCGGTGATATTACCACTGTATACATCATTGGTTAGACCCCACTTGGAATATTGTGGACAGTTCTGGAGGCCGCATCTCAGAAAAGACAGGGACAGGGTAGAGGCAGTCCAGAGGAGGGCAACTAAAATGGTACATGGATTGCATAATAAACCATACGAGAGAGTCATGGTGGATCTCAATATGTACACCCTGGAGGAGAGGAGGGATAGAGAGGACATGATACAGACCTACAGGTATCTCACAGGGGTGAACATGGTACAGGTGGGGAGCTTGTTTCAAATGAAAAAGTGCAACAGAAGGACAAGGCATGCAACAAAGCCAGAAGAAGGGACGTTTAAGAGAGATGAGAGGAAATATTACTTCACTGAAAGAGTGGTGGTCATCTAGAACAGCCTGCCACATGAGGTAGGGCCAAAAACTGTGGGGGATTTCAAACATGCATGGGATAGACATAGGGAATACTAGTAAATAAAGGGCGTACCAGAGACCAGTTAGGGTCTACTGGGACATAACAGACATGGAAAACACTGGCATACTGGGTGGGCCATGGTCCTTTTCTGCTGACAAATTCTATAGTTTCTGTTTTTCTTATAAGAATACATTGTTGCAAACATGCCAAGAAGAAGGGAAGACTAGAAAAGAGAGTGATTTGGGGGGAGGGGTTCTTGGCAGGGGCCATTGGTACAAGGGGAGAATAAATACGTATTGCGCAAAAAATCTGTGAGTGCATTTTTACCCCATTGGGATGTGGTGAGTGCCGGCAGGATTATTGTTGTACTGTATTATGATTTAACTGGTTTGTCTTGCGGTGGCTAACACCAGTAGCAAAGCACTGTGGTGATGGGAAGAACTGAGTCTATCTTAATCTGCGCCTCCAGCTGCACAGAATATGCCATAAATTTAGTGCTGGCACGCGTAGTAATATAGCAGTTTAAGGCTGGAAGGGACACTAGGTCCATCGGGTCAGACTGGGTAGCAAAGGGCTCACCTGGAAATTGGGCCATGGGGCCTTGGTACCACCGTACATGCCCCAGTGTACAAACTGTAGCCTGAATTTTACTAACAGCAGCATGCTCCTAGCGCATTTAACTGTAGCCTGAATTTTAAACAATAAAGCTATTCCATTACCGGTATTAGAGTTATAATACCTGACCATTTCAGAGGTTTTAGTCCTATTGATTTATGGTGATCTCCCAGCTACCCTACAGAAATGCTGCAAGCCATGAACTTAGCTTCCTCCTCGCAGCAATGCTTAGGAACATGTGGTCCTGATTTAGCAAAACACGATGTCATAGTTTTTCAAGTCACTTAGTTAAAAGTAGTGTAGTTTTAATTAATTGATCTTGTAATTCACCCCTGCCTGCCAGTATTACATTGCATTTTACAACTCAGACCTCATAGTCCCGAGCAGCATTACTGCAGGGGAGCTGAGAGGTCCCCTTAAAATAAAATCAACGGTTAAGCTCAACGCCCAGCAAGGCACCTCTAGGTGTTGAGAACTATGATTTCCTACTCTTTCCTTCCTGAACACCATTCTTGTGAGATACCAGGATGCAAACAGATAAAGATGCAGGCACTAGGTTTGAAGCATGAATACAAGAACAGCAATAGCAACAACTCGCCTGCAACAACAGCGCCTAGTTAAACACATCTGTGGCTGCTACCACGGCCACAGACCAAAAGAATAAATCATGTTTTCACAGGGGGCCTCTGACCCCCAGAAATAATCAACTCTGAGGGGGAGTTGGATCATGGAGGAAAGTAGTAACTCGGTTGTGGGGAGGAGTCTGTGAGATTGGACTTAGAAAAATTATGTACACCCGTCCCACAGACAGAAACTCGAGACCAGGAACAGAACCCTGGTCTCCAGATCCACACTGGCTGAACTGCTCTATGCCTTAGCCCTTTCCACCACAGAAGCAGCTCAGCCAGCCAGCCACCAACTTTTTCCAGCTCTTCTTTTCTTCCTCCAGTCACTCCCTGTGGCATGACCGCTACAGGAGTAGTGGTAACTGCCGTTAGTTATCATACCCCTGTCGCTGTCCTTGTTTCGTTCTTTCTCCAGCGCTGTACTTAACATGCACTGTTAAGGGAGCGCTGTTCTAACTAGGTACCAAAAAGGCCTACTTTCAGGAAATAGTTTGCAGTGCAATGTCCGCTATGCCAAGACTTTTCTGGGGCTATCTATGTCCCCAGCGCAATGTGTTTACAATGCTACTGGGAGCCCCAGTTAAACAAAATGTGATTGGAAACAGCAATGTTCTGCCTGAAGACAGAGAAGGTCAATTCTTATGAAGACATTGGGATGCTGGTTTGTTGTATACTGTGAAAAAATAATCTCGCCAGGTGGGTTAGGGGTTAAACAAATAATGGTGAGTCCACCAGTAGGTTCTAGTGGGCACATTATGAAGCCACAGGAATTTAAGGCTGAAGAACTAGCGTGCTATGCCATGTTTAATACTGTGGTATCCTAAACTGGCATCATATACATTGTTTTCAGTGAAGTAAGTGCCGATTGTATCGTACTGCATCATCTCATTGTATTGTGTGGCATGAATTTGCCCCGCACACTCTTGAAAGTGGGACTTTGGCACAAGAGCCTTTCTGGTTATCATCAAACAATCAAGCCATCCATCCTAATCTTTTCCTATCTCTAGAAAGTACCTGCATTTTAACATTTCTTTTTTTTTTTTTTTAATCCCTGTATTTTTACCGCCCCGTGCACACTGGGGGCAGGAATTTCATCCCCGCTCAACCCGCCCACCAGCCCGACCGCCACCCCGAGACCCCCACGGATTACACCCCCCCCCCCGTGGTAGAAGCTGGAAGGAGAGACACCCTTCCTGAGAACAATCTAATCTGGGAGAGGCTGCCTAGCAGGACGCAGGTCGGGATCTTATAAAGCCCCCAGCCACCATTTTTTCAGTTTTCTGTGCCTCTCCAACATGCAATGAGCCACATATGCATGTGGGGGCACGCGCACGCCACGCTGGCTCCTTTTGCTTCCCAAGCCTGCATCACCCCCCAGCCCCCACTAGAGGGTGATCGACAGGAGGGACGACATGCCCTCCTCCCTGAGAGAGGACAGCAGTCATCTGGATGCTCCATCCTCTCTTGTCCCCGCCGACCCTCAGCGGCCCTGGCTCATTCCTGAACCTGCTGCCGGTGTGGCACGTGGTGTGCTGCCCAGCCCTCAACCTCCGCATCATTGGGCCTGCTGCATTTTAACATTTCTGTTGGACGCTTATTTTATATGTCACTTGATCACAATCATATAGTAACGTTATCAAACGTGTTTCTGTGTCTGGAGTTTTATTTTATTTTGTTAAACCACAGTAGGACTATGTAAGCATTAATGCATGACAGAGGAAGGCTCTCACGCCCAGTGCCTCCAACCACCAACCGGCATTAATTCCTAACAGAGCTCCTACTCTGAGCACATTAATGCACTCATAACATGGCAAGCACTACAAAATTTATAAGACATAGTACCTTTAGAAAGAACAGAGAGATGTACGTTTGCACGCTTGTATTGCTTCCAATTGTTTTTAATGTTTGTAGTTCATTTTTACTCAGGCAATGTCGTTTAATATTGGGGCTCTACATATAATTGTTCCAACACTAGAACATACAAATGTGGACAGTACCACATGATAATACATTTGACAACAAACTACTGTTCATATTGCTAACGTCCTCGTTATTTGTGCATTTCAGCGCTACTTCGGGTGAATGGCATTCTGGGACCGCTTATTAACATACTGCAATCAAAAAACACAAGCAAATATGGCTACAACACAGTGATTTCTTCTGCTAAGGACATAACTAGCGATCAAAGGTAATGTTCAATTGTGCATCTTGATTGCGATTCTGTGGCTTACTGTGCATTTTGATTCCCCCGATTGCCGCTGTGGTACTTCTGCAATCTGTGATATGCAGGGATACAACAGTGACCGCTGGGCAGGTGGGTGGGAGAAATATATTGCAAGTGTTGTTCAGCTAGCGATTCCAATGTGGAGATTTAGAGTACTGCAAAATGAAGCGGGCATTACTAGGGATTAATACCCGTTTCATTTTGCATCATGGGTTGCCTTTCCACCTACTGGGATGCTGTGTTTCAACATAACAAAGTTTGCCAGGTTACAAACCTCTTTAGGATGTCTAAATCAAATAGTAGTGTGTGTATGCTGCCATGCGGTGTGTGTGTGGTTATATTACATGGTAAATATAAGAATCAATGTTACGTGATGGTCTTATAGTACAAATACACAACCAACAGCCAGAAAAATACAGTTTATGAAATGAACCTTGAAACTAGCAATCGACTGGCTACTACATCTTCTGAGCTGTGTTCTTAGCAGAAGATATAGTAGCCAGACAGCACTTACTGCTACTCATGAGCCCAATAATATCAAAAATTGCTCACTAGTTCTGCCAACAGTAAACACAAACACTGACTGGCAGAGCTCACTGAAGCGGTTGCACCAGCAACTAAAGCACCCAGAAGAGCGACACCGTAGCCCCCCCTCCCCGCGAGCAAAGCCTCATTTTGGACCAGTTCCACGTCACAGAAAAATATATATTTTAAAAGTTACCTCTCACTGTATAACCCCAGCTTTTCTGATAAATCCGGTAAACAAACTGGAAGCAACCGACTGCAAGCTCCAACTGATTCCCCCGCCGCCAGGACACGGCTTTGAAATCACAGCCCCGCTCCTCCTAACCTTCGTTAACACACACAAAAAAAAACAGTAACCATCTCTGTCACCTGATCCGTTTCTGGTGTTATCACTGTGGCACTCAACCTCGCCCACCAAAACTGGACCATGATCTCGAAACTCCACAGCGCTCTCCAAAGTGGACTGCAAAAGCGGAAGTTGGTCCTCAGCGCTCTACTCAGCCAACTTTTACCTCTACGTAGTAAGAGCTGTCTTACATTTAACTTCCCTAAACAAAAGAAAGTTAGACACCATACAAAAATAAATCTTGTCGGGAAATCTGCTCACAGTGCAGACCGCGATCTCAAAAGTTCACTGAAAAAATGGAAGTAACTGTTCAGCAGTCATCTTAACTATGGACAGAAATCTTTGAAATAAAATTAGAAATATCATCTGTCCTCTGCTGTATTAACAGTGTACCGTATGAACATTTGCAACACAACCTGCGTGTGTGTGTGTGTGTGTGTGTGTGTGTGGTGGGGAGGACATAACATGTAGTGGACATCACACACCACAGAAAATACAAAAACAGAGGGACTATTTTACCTTAGAAAATGGTCAAAAAAATCCTCTGGCTCTGACTGGCTGATAGGCCTCCCAAGTGCTCATCTATGTAGCAATAAGAGGCCGACAGGGGTGTGTGTCAGACACTTTAACACACACGGCTAGGAGGCATAGTGAGGCCTGAGGCCATTGGCTTGATGCATCCAGCCTCCTAGCCGATGTTAAAGTGTCTAACACACACCCTGGAGTGGCTTACTGTGCTTATGAAATGGTCAGTGGATTTTTAAAACATAAATAATGAGTCTACAACTTTTATATTAAATAAATTTAAGTTTATTTGAGGAAAAATCACTGCGCTGGAAAAAATAGTTCCATCTGTAGTTAAGTAAATGTAACATTTGTTTTAAATTGTAAAAGATTGTAAACTTTATTTAGAGCAGTACTTGTAAAAGTAAACCTGAACATTGTGCAGCCTGTTAGTGTCGGTGTACGCTGATATTTATGGCGGCGGCGGCCTTGTTTATTTATATTTATGCTTTTGGCAGCAGGCAGTGTAAGGGAGGCAACGCCAGTACTGTTTCCATGACACGGGGAAACAACCTCCGCGGAGAAGAGCCAGTGAGCCAAGTGAGGATAGATAAAGGAACTAGCGAGCTGCTGGCAGGGGAATCGCAAAGCTGTTAGGTGACAATGTGGGCTGCATGTCTGAAAAAAAAGAGATAACAATTAGTATAGCTGAACAGCTACGTCAAGCAAAGTAGTGATCGGACACTGAGGAGGACAGCCAGTGAGCCGTTGAAGAGAGTCAGCGAGCGAGGGGCAGAAGGGGTGGAGGGAGATTATGGCTGGGATTTTTAAAAGGAATACTTTATTTAGTAAAAAAAATAAAAAGTGAGGATAAACACAGGAACTAGCGAGCGGCTGGCAGACCGGCTGTTGAGGACGGCAAGCGAGCGGGCAGACAGGGGAGAGATTTGAATACGCAGCAGTTTTGTTAGCGTTTGTCTGTCGTGTGCAGCAGGAATTAAAGGATATGTTTCTGTGTGAAAACGGAGGTTGCTTCTGTAGCGTTTTCATTTTGCCTACTGCAGCTAGCACAAAAAAAAGATGGCAGCTTTTATTTTTTGGACATTCTAATTTGGAACACTGGCAGAATGGGAAGAACAGTGCCCGTCTGGCACAGCACAGCGTGATCTTTTTCCCATGGTGTTAGACATATTAGCACACTCGTAGCAGTCAATCAGAATGCTGCTTTGCTACAAGCCACTTCATAACAGACAACAGAGCCCTGCTTTTAAAAGTGCCGATGTAAGTACCTGTTTACACATATTGTAGTGCCATGGAATGTTAAACCACGTCACACCGCCATTTTTTCCTCCATACTGTCCAGTCAGCTAGTTGGTACACAGCCTTTAACATCCACGCCTATATACAACATTTGTAAGCTGGAATCAAGTGAAAGCCTAACATGTCAAAAAAATACATTATAGGTAGTACTACCGTGGCAAAAAAACTGTGTAGATTCACATCTGTATCTCGATCCATAAAGTTGTCTGCTAAATTTTAAGCCCCAAGCTGACAACGCATCACTCAACGGTCAAGAGTAGCATGCAGAGTCCCGACGGTTCCTGTACCACACTATCCAGCCACCGCCACATTTTACAAAGTAGCGACCTCCAGATAAGTTAAACCGACCAATCAGTTCCCAAATAAATGAAGTTAAAAAATAAAAGTGAAACTGGTGGCAGACACCACGATGAGCATTTTGTGCATCCTTCGAAGCTGTTCAACTCGTCCGCCTTTCGCGATCACGCCTCTTCCATAAGAACACAGCATCAGTACTGAAAGTACTCTGAGACCGCAAACAGTTTCATCTGTTTTAATATAAAAGCATCTGTTATTGGTTTACCCAAGTGAAGGGAGATGCATAGTAATAAAATCACCTATTCCCGGGCGCCACAAGTTACACGCTGCACCTTCCTCTGCTAACACTCGCAGTATTACAGTAGGCAAACTAGACACACAAGCAGGACTGCTAAATGTACCTTTCTCCTGCTTTGATTTTCTTCTATCCCTAGCATTTTCTTCACCGCTCTCCCTGTTCTTATCTGACATGTTACAAAGTTAGTGCTAGACACTTCGGGTCTCCAGCTATGCATTAAACCAGGCGGCAGCTGCTTTTCAGTTCCAGTGGAACCAATGGGGAAACAAAAACACTGAATAAAATGTTAAACAAAAGCAATCTTAAGCCCTCACTCAGTGTGTGTGTGTGTGGAGACATGGCAACCAATTCCAAATTGAAAACACACAGTAGGACCAGGCGGAGGAACTATTTGATCACAGAATAATTGAAACAGCTAAAGTCTTAACATTTAAACATAAAAATATATATTTTTAAAACATATGTAATACAGCTGCCCATTTTCTAAGCGCAATAGTAGTGTGTTATTGCACTTATAAAATGGGCCCCTAAGTAAGCATTTAATAAAAAATAAAAAGAGTAAAAAACATGGGAAATATTTTTAAATTGAGTTTTAATAGGGACAGTGCAAGCAATAATACCCTCCAGGGTGGCGGTATGGACAATACTGGACCTTCCAGGGCTATAAGGTCTCCTCCGCCCTGGGCGGTCCGGTATTGCCCAATACCCGCCCAATTCTGTCGGGTGGTATTGCTACAATTATTTTTAATAAAACCTCAATTTAAAACTATTTTCCTGTGTTTTACTATTTCATTTTAAATGTAAAAGCCGATTATAAGTGACAATATCTCCTCGAGTGTGGTTATCACCTGATAAGAGCACTCCCAGGTGAATAAGGCACTTTGAGCGCAGTGCCTCGTGCCTTAATACACACCTGGGCGTGCTCTTATCAGGCGATAACCCACACCTCGTTGTATGTTACTGCTTGCGTATACAACTGTACTTAGTCACCTTAAGATATAAAGTCAAATAAATATGATCTGATGGCAGGGGATAAAGACTAGTGCTGTGTGGAATTTTCAGATTACGGTGGAACACGATTTCATTGAATTTTCTAAATTCTGCTGAAATTTGGAAATGGAATGATAGAATTCCATGGCAGAAAAACATGGAATGAGTTTTTCTTCAACAGTTCTGCAGAATTTTATTCGCAGATCTCAATATTTTCCTCAGAAATTTTTGCGGAATGATTTTCCACGGAAAAAAAATGCTGTTGTGTGGAATATTATTCCAAAAGTCATTCTGCACTAATTTCACTGGCAGAATTCCGCACAGCACTAATAAAGGCCATTATGTTCCAAACTACTATCAACTGGGGTAACATCCTTGCTCAAGGAAGGTTCATGTCTGGTTACTTACACCTCAGCCAAGATCCCAGGGACCTCAAATTTCAAATATGTTGCAACAGTCAGAATATTACAATGTACAGTGATATGCTTTGCCTCATCTTGCACGTACATGTGAAATTCATATTCTGTCTGCGTGAACAGATGTTCACCATAGCCAGAAGCAACCAGCACATATTCACATAGGTAACAAGTGGTTACAAATGCAAAGAATAATGACCTTTAGGGGATAAAAGCAATCTGTTACCTGTTTGAACTCCTGTACCATCTTTTCAGTGCTTGTCAAACTCCTAGTTTTACACAATGAATAAAGACCATTCTGAGCAATTCTGTTTCTAAATATACCTTGTGCATCAAATCTTCAAAATCCCACCCATAAACAGAAAAACAATGCCATTCTGAAGAGGTCCACCATTTTAGTGGCAAAAAGATGTTAGCCAAGGCAGCCTTAGACCACGTACAAGATATACTATTTCAATAACCTTTGTTTTCAGAAATTTAATATGCCAGATGTTCCAGACTAATAATATCATCACCCCCCCAACATAAAGTGATGCATATTATGGATTTTTTTTTTATTTCAATCTGTGGTAACCGGGTAAGGCCCGCTAGGCACAAGTGCCTGTTTTCAAGGGTGACCTGGGAGCACTGGGCAGTTAAGTGACTTGCTCAGAGCCACACAGTATGCAAGTGGAGGTTGTGAGAATCAAACTCAGGTCTGGTCTGCTGGATGTATCGAGCTCGTTCACATCTCGTTCCTCTAACCTCTAGGTTATCCTGCCAGCTCATATCATCTTATCATCAAGAACTGTGTGTAAACAGCATCATACACAAAGAAGTCTCTGGGACAATTTCAATAGTAATAAAATGCTCATTTTCCAAAAATTTTCAAACATCGGCCTTCCTTTAACTAGGATGCTTTTGTAGTTCTATTGCTACTGTTAGATGCACCTCAACACAGTTTCCACATCAACCAAAACCAGAAACATCCAAAGAAAAGAAATGCAGGCAAGGAGAACACTTTAATAGTGAGACGCAAGAGTTTTGAACACACACACACTCACTAAGTGGCAGGTGTTCTCAGAAGAGGAAGGAAACACCACTGGATGAAGTAGCGTGATGCCACCTTCACACCATGGGTCCTGCACCTCTGACTAAGGCACCCACCGCTGACTGCACTGTAATTTGAGAAATGGTACCCACTCCCAGATGGTCCTGCTTTGGGGGCAGACTAGGGAGGACCAGGCAATAAAGGTGAGTCCCAGAGAAGATGGGAGATGAGACTGGGTGTGCAGGGCCTGGTCAATGTCAGACCCCTGGGTGTGAGGATACAGAGCAACAGTAACAAAACAAAAAAGATTTATGACCAGAAATAACTGGAACAGGGCAGACTGCATATATTATTACCAAATAAGGGATTTCATAACTGCCAAAAGAGACAAATGGCAACTTGGCAGGACGAGAGACCCTTTCTTCAAGTATTTGAAGCCATATGGGGTAGTTCGGATGGCAAAGGAGCAATAACTATGCTATATAATAATTTAGTGGCAGACAGGGGCAATAATATTCAAAAGATTCAGCAAAATGGGCAATAGAATTGAAAACTACTTTAAACTCCCAAACCTGGGTAAAGATATTCAGAAATACATGGAAAACAACCTCTTCCTCGAGTTGGCAAGAGTTTACCTGGAAGCTCAGAATTAGGTAATTTTACACTCCAATGAAGCTAAACAGGGTGGGTTTATTATCTCAAGGGAGATGCTGGAGGAACTGTGGCAGTACCTCTGCTGATCAGTCACATATTTTTTGGTTCTGTAGTGAGATTCAGAATTTCTGGTCACAAATTCGTAGACACTTACACGAACTATTCACACCCTCAACTGACATAGCCTCAGAGCATTGTATCTTAGGCCTCTATCCGGAGGGAGTAGGGGGTAAAAAGACACACTGTCTATGGGCCATCTTAACAATAGCTGCTATGAAAGCAATAACAAAAAATTGGCTACAACAAAAGCCTCCAACGTTACAAGAGTGGCTAACAATAGTGGCCCAAATTCAGCAGATGGGAAGGATAACCCATTCCATAAACTATCAAAATGAAAAGTTTAACAACAGATGGAATAAATGGGACCTATATCAAAGTAAAGCGCAACAGGATATTCATATAACCTGAACATTAAATGGAGGCTTCTTCCAAAAATAAAAATAGAAAGAAATTGATGGAAACTGTTAGTGCTGCCTCCTCTCCCCCCTCCCTCCTTTCTTCATTATCTCCGGAGATGGGCTTTGGTAAATTATATACATAATTTTTAAATGAAATTGCTTGACAGTAACAGTTTGATAATGATTTCTTACTCTCCCACTTTACTTTTTTTTCCTTGTAACTTATAATGTAGTAATAAGGAGTCCTTTTCCTCCTTTTCAATTTTCTGATAAAGGATCAATTTGATATTTTGGTAGAGCATTTAAAAGCTTAAAACATATAAGTAATCTGAGAAATACAACACATTTACTTATATTGTGAACAAATTACATGATTCTGTAATGAAACAAACAATGTTTAGGTATGGACAACAATGTATGTCAGATGGGTGTTATCTTTATTGAAATACAATGTACTTGGTCCAAGTTGCTTCTGTCAATAAACAAGTATAAAAAAAAGATGAGAAGTGCCATTGCTGTTCGTTTTAGCTCTAAAGCCTTCTCAGCCCTCATTCACACCTTCTCCAACCAGTCCAGCAGGCATCTTCCCTGAATAAATTATATTTACTTAAATGTAACATAATAACTGGTAATAATAATTATTCAACAAACGAATAATATATGGTGTGCCCTTATTACCACTAAAAACGGCAAGATTATTTTCTTGTAATCCCATCGCTATGACATCAGGGTTGTTAACGCCTCTTGAGTACATTATAGTGATGGGATCATTACCTGAGCCGATCTACGCATGTGCGCATTTTAAGTAGCAGCTCAGAACAAACGGCCGCGGTGGTGAGAGCTGGCCCTTACAGAGAGAGTGGTGGCATCGGGGAAACAGCAAAGTAAGGGCTCTTTTCGGTCAAACAGGTGCTCATTTGCTGCTGTTTTTTGCCCCATACACTATAAAAAATAATGTATGGGAATTCATCAGTAACCTCGCTGAAATCGCTTCTCGAGGTTACCGTGACAATGTAAAACCTCTCGAGCTTTGTTCTCAAGGTTTACAAAGTTGTCACAGAAACCTCTCAAAGCAATTACAGCATGGTTACCGATGAATCTCCATACATTATCCTCTATATTATCAGTGCGATCAAATGCTGTAATAACAGGGTATAAGTGTACCCCCTTGTTACCCAGGGCTACAAGAATCCCAGTAAGACCTTGTGGTAGGCAGGGAAGGCAGCTCGTGAAACTCCAGTTAAATGGGTTTCACAGTGTCTCACTCTGTTCTCAGTCTCAGCTGAGACTGAGGGATGACATCACCAATAGAACTATCGCAGCTGCATGAGCCACATTGGAATCTGCAGCAAAGGGAGTTAGATAGAACGTTGTGAAGTTTTGAAGTCAGTGTTGTCAGTCAGTCTTCAGTGAGTGAGTGTGAGTTGGGAGTTTCGGGTGTGTCTCCACCTTAAAGAGACACAGAAGATTATTGAAGTGGTGGAGACCACTGTTTTCGGGTCTCAGTGCCCCCTCCCTCCCAGGGGGGCAGAAAAGGGTTCCCTGCAGATTCCTGGGACAACCCCCTAGTTCTGCTTGTGAAGGAAAAGGTGCCTATGTGTTCCAGTGTTTATTTGGGAGAACAAGAAGATTTGTGAGTCGCCTGTGGGGCACCTGCAACGTGAGGGTGAGTGTCTGCTCTGGCTAAAAGGGCCTATGTTTTTCACCCTGAGACTTGTGTGACAATGTGGGGATTGAACTGCTAAATATTTGGAAGCCTAGAGTAATGGGCTAAGCAAGTTAAAAGTAGGTTCAAGTCCAGAGTTTGTTGGGATGCAAATGTTATGTAGAGGAGATGTGACAGACATCTACCCAGAATCTACATTTAAAAGTCAGTAAAGGAATTGTTCAGTTTTCAGAGAAATGGCCGGGTATGGGCTGCGGGAGCTGGAGGTGGGTGGCCCCCCATATTTAGTGACCAGGTCCACCTCTACAGATTTCTTCTGTAGATTTCTACTTTGCCTCAGGCACTTGGCCAGTGATGGGGAAAGTACCCAGACATGGGATTGTAAGGAAAATTCTCTCTAGGAGTCGAAGACTCTAGTGTGGTTTGGGGAGCCACAACAGGATAATTGGTCTATTCCTCAAATGGACCGTAATTGATAATTGGTTCATTCCTCAAATGGACTCATGATCAAGTGGCCGGCGGGGAGCCAGGCCAGTGGGGAAAACCCAAGTAGTGTACAAGTCGGGCTGTGTACCCAAAGCTGCGTGCAAGTCCGGGCTGTGTGCCTGGTGGGATTAGAGCCTGAGGGCTGGAAATGGTGATAAAGTGTTCTGTTGTCTCTAATCTGCATTACCAGGAATGTAGCCCCGTGGGGGTCTGTCTATGCTTTGTTGGTTCAGCTTGGATGTGAATAAAAGCCACACTGTAGAATCCCATTCCTAGTATTGGACATTACAGTTATTGCTTCCTGTGTTCAGATTTACTTGGCTGCCCCTGTGCAGAGTAGCCAAACCTAGGCCCTCTGTGCCGAGTAACCTCATCCTCCCCAAACCCAGTCCCCACCAGGTACTGCTGTCAGCTTCAACAGCATGCCACCTGTCGTTTTGCTAGAAAGGCAGGGGTGAGGGGTTACATAACGTTGTACCCAATTACTGGTGTTTGTAGCATTTGTGCTTCATTGTCTATATTTTGAAATGCAAAGTAGGAAACCATACTCATGTCCAAAGTACAAAAAAAACAAAACAGTATCTCTTCACTCACCTCACTGCCATCTGGCTGCTGGGCTCGGTATGTTAAAATGCTGCACCATTTTAAAATGTTTCACGGGTCGACTGCACTTCTTAACGGAGGATAAAGAGATACTAACTGTGTAGGGTAAATGAAAAGACGCCGTTTGTTTTATACTTTGGACAGGAGAGCACTGTTTCCCACAATGGATTTAAAAACTTATGCAGTGAAGCGTTAGTGTTAGGTGTTCAACTTCTTGTGCGAATTATACAAAATAAAAACATGAGTGATTGTGTTTATGAAGTTTATATATCAATATATATTACATACTTCAGTTGTGTTAAAAAAATTCATAACACGTTATGCATTATTCTCAAATTTTCTATTTAAATTCCTTTACTCGTGCCAAAACAACTGGTTCAGCTCAGCCTGCATTGGGACCAGTGTTGATCATTTTGTACGTCAATAATGTCCTGTTGTGACATATAAATATTAAAAATATAAAATGTGCACAGCAGCAGTGTCAATGTGATTACTTCTTTTTTTATGCTTCACCCACCTCCCACCCACCCCCATTAGCACACCCACCCCATGAACTGTGGGACACACGGACACCTCTGAATGTGCTACCACTGGATGCTGTCGGGTCAGCCTGGCACGCCTTTGTTGGGTCCATTTTCTCCTACTGCTGGACCTTCTGCTCCCTAATTTAAACACTTACTCCAATCCCTCCCACGTGCTCTTTTACAGACTTTACAAATGACCTAATGACAGCAAAACTCCGCCCCTACCCTAGTCATAAGGGCATTGGTAGCAAAGCTGTCATCCTCCAGCAGGTGGGTGGACTGTGGACAACTATGGTTTCAGGCAAGCATCTACAGCCTCTCTTTCGTTGCATCCTTCCATCTCTTTTTCTACAGATGATTGGCTTCCCACCACTGAATGCACTGTGACAGAAGAGAATACATCACCCCCCTCAAAGGTCAGAGCATGGTGCCTTTGGATCATGATCAACACTTACCAGCTCAGGGTACGGAAGCCAGGACCAAGACAGGCATCAGCATGGCTCAGTTGGTAAAACATCCACCTCTGGGCCAGAAGGTCATGGGTTCTAGTCCCACATCAGAATTGGGCTCATAGCATTAAATGCTGGCACCCGACTGCAGTACTAAGTGGTTACTGTACTATCAGGGCATGCAGTCAATTGGAAGAGACATTAAACCAAGGTCCTGTCTTCCTTCTCTAGTGGTTTCTCAGGGGGAGGTAAAGATCACACGGCACACCTCAAAGAAGAGTAGGACAAATTTTCCTCTTTCATTAAAATACCGCCAACAACTTAATCTGATTTAGGTTCAGTTGGTTGCACCCTCCCCCAGAATGAGGCTCAAATAGGCAGCATAATCTAGCCCTCCTATCCCAGTTTAAAGGACTAAATAACACATAGTCCAGGCTATCCCATGTGGCAGTGTAGTGTGCATGTGATGTATGTATATGTAACCCCTGCAAATGGGGGTTCCCAAAAGACTTCCAGGAGCTTGCTTGAATGCTCCAAGCCTGAATGGTGTTTGGCATGCTTAAGCCATTTATCTGTGAGTGTTTTAGAGCCTCTGGTACTGTCTCTTAAGAGCTGTCTGCTTGCAGACATAATTAGTTTGTATGGGGGACTGTGTGTTTCTCTGCTTGAGTACCACTCGAGCTGCTGCCAATTCACTCCATTTTGCAGTCACTAGGAGTGCAAAGGGAACCTATCTGAAAGATGTAACTGTTTGCCAGAAATCATTTAGAGTAATAATGAAAATACAGTTTGTCTAACCTGTTTTCTTTGCAGTCAGAACTGTGTTTGCCTAGTTCCCCATTCTAGTTTTGAACTGCTGAACTGGACCAATCAGTGTGGGTTAAGGTAGCTCTAAAATGGTGCCTTGGACGAATCAGAACTTGGACCTGTAATCTGAGCCAGCCACAAGAGGATTGTATGGGCAGTGACTCTGGGAGATGTAGTTTGGACTTGCGCCCTTTTGTACCAACAGGGGCAGTCTATTGTGAGTGACAGCCAATCCAGCCAAGAACTGGGAGGAACTCAAAGGAAGTGCCGGTTTTGTCTGCTGGAGTTCAGTTGAGCTCTGGCAGTGAAGAGGAAGGAGCCCTGTGCTTTTTCGGTGTGCAGTTTTAGTCGGGGAACGCGTAAGGCCCCGAAGTTCGTCTGCAGCTTGTGTAACTGCTTGTTAGGACTGAACTGGCCCTGTGAAGAGAATCAAAGGATATCTGAAGAATAGAAACCAGGCTCACCCTGTAGAAGACTGGAGAAATTGCTGAATTAGCTCGGTCTGTCAGGAACTGAATTTGCTGTGTGTTCTCGGGTATTGTGCAGTAATGCGATCGGGATAGAGAAGCAGCCTGCCTGGTATAGTACTTTTTACCATATAAATGTGTGAGGAGGCTTGTGTAGCTCATGAATCCTGCTGCCATTAAAGGACTACTTTTGCCTGTTACTGTTTACCATATAAATGTGTGAGGAGGCTTGTGTAGCTCAAGTGAATCCTGCTGCCATTAAAGGACTTTTGCCTGTGACTGTTTACCATATAAATGTGTGAGGAGGCTTGTGTAGCTCAAGTGAATCCTGCTGCCATTAAAGGACTTTTGCCTGTTACTGTTTACCATATAAATGTGTGAGGAGGCTTGTGTAGCTCAAGTGAATCCTGCCACCATTAAAGGACTTTTGCCTGTTGCAGTTTGTCATATAAATGTGTGAGGAGTCTTGTGGAGCTCAAGAGTACCCCTGCTGACGTTGAAGGACCCTATCTTGTTTGGAGGTCGTGAGTACTAATTCAGGGTCGCTCCCTGTTGAATTGCCACATTGAATCCAAATGGAATTACTGTACTGCTGACTGTTTAACTAATTTTTCTTTCTCTGTGTGAAAGGGCCCTACCAGCTGCCATGGTTTGGACTAGCCACTAGGGCTTGGGTACCCAGGGACAGTATCTGGTAGGGATAGGCCTGTGCACAGAGCCATAGGTAGATGATGTAAAGTGATAAGCTAATTAACCTGATTTCCCCCTGTCCTTGTTATATCCCCCTAAATAAATCAGAGCTGCTTGTTTCAGCAAAGTTATACTGCCTGAGGTATTTGTGCATGTTAAAGCATTGTACTATGATTGTTGCACTGTATCTTCTTATTTTACAGGGGGTCCCAGTGCCTGAACTAGTCCTGGGGGTAAGTGTATACTGTGAAGGTAATTCTGATATACTGTGTGGGCCACTAGTGGAAAGAAAGGGGGGTTGCAGTGTCCCAGAGGGCTGTGACCAAGTTAGTTTAACTATTGCAAACCCTGACCTCTGGGTTGAGGCACCTGCCATCGGATCCAGGCCCCTCAACCTGTTGGTGGCAAATCAGGCAGGGGTAGTAGCCCCTGGGATAGCGCCATCTAGAGGTTACATATATATCTTATAGAGGTGGGGTCGTGCCCCTATAGTTAGGGCTGAGTAAGCACTTTAATGTTAAATTTCAAATTTTGCATGTTGATAACTTTGCAACCATTCAACAGATTTGCACGGAATTTGGAATGCGAGGTCTGTGTGGTGGATCTCTTGATTTACCAAGTTGCGTTTTGGTTGGACATATGGTTTCTGCTCAGCGAAATGCTAACAAATCCACTTTTTGCCAGTCTTGATGTGTTTTTTGCCCATGGCGCTGAGACCACACTATATGGTCTTTTGGTCTGAAATTTGGAACATAGAAAGAGTTTGGTTCAAAGAACAATCCAGCATTGGTTTGGTAAAAAAATATTAATTTGTTCAAAAGTTATTAAATTTATCAGTTTTAAGTTCTGAGCATGCTCAGTGCACTTCAAAATTTATATGTATTTTTTGCAAACTAAGAATGGTCTCATGGTCAAGGATTTTGCTACCTCATGAAGTAAAATCCTAGTCTGTCAGAAAAATTCTTTGTCCGCAAGCCGCCATCTTGTTTTCAGTTTTTTCAGCCAAACAAAATGTCATAGCTTTGTCTATGGGTGACTTTTGGGCCAGATGAGGCATGGGTTTTGTTCAGGGTGATGCCCACTACAAAGCCATGCCTTTGGTTTGTTCATTGTTGTCAAAAATAGCTTTTAAAAATTTTAAATGTCTCTTTGTGACTCACTAACAATCCTAGTTTGTGAGTTTACATAATCCTGGTCCGTGAGGGCGATCCTGGTCCATAGCTTTATCCGTCAGGGGACGACCAGATACTGTAGCTGGAATTTCGTGACCAGATGTCCCTGGGGATGACTAGATGGCCCTGATGGCGCGACCAGATGTCCCTCATGGACTAGGATTTTGCTTGCTTTGATTAGAACTGATCTGATAGCTCAGGATTTGCTATCTCCACGAAAGAAGAATTTTTAAAGGTGTAAAAACTTTAAAATTGCATAGCTCATTAATGGTTTGGTCTTTTACTTAAAATTTACAGGTGTTGAGAGGATGCCCGTCAGGTGTAGATTATGCTGTTTAGGTGTTGGGGAATTAAGTGGTTCCATAGATATGCCATCACGAAGTTAAGATTTTCCCCATGGGATTACATTCCGGGGTTTATCATGCCTTTCGGCGCCCATGTCTCAAAAACGAAGAGAGGTACAGAGTTTTCGCTACTGGCGGCTTAGATCACCTATAGGTGATTTATGCCCCTGGAACAAAATTTGAAACCATACAATATCCTGCTATGGAATTTTTTCCGTGGGTTACACGGTTCATGAGATATTGTCAAATTAGTGTCACAAGGGTTGAAAGAGTGCCTGTCCAGTGCATTTCAGTGCCTGTATCTCAGAAATGATGTAAAATACAGGTTTGATTGTTATGTTGTCACATACAATACTGGCATGATGATTCTGACGACACTTTAATTTTTTCTACCTGCTATGGTTCCTGACATATCGGCAAATTAGTGTTACAAGGGTTTCTTGTCCATTAGGGCTGCTGTATGGCTCTGTAGCTATGCATATTGTTATGCAGAAATGGGCAACTTGGTGGTTCATGCCCACTCCCACCAATATATTTTGTTTTACTAGTTATATTTCACTTTTCAAAAGTAAGAGAATTCACGGCAAAAAACTGCATTTAATGCATTAATTAGGTTAAAGCAACAAAGTGAGAAAATGAAATGTTAAGCCCCTAATCCCCCCCCCACACACACAACCCACCTTCCACAGACTGACAGACACCGGGTGTGCCATGGGATCGTGATGACTCACCCCATTCTGCTTTACTATAGCATGTCAACCTGCTTATACATGGAATGGGGTGAGCTGGGCCACATACAACCCCATGGCACACCCTAGCTGTCCTGTCGTCGGAGGATGGTGTGGGTTGTGTGTGTGTGTGGGGGTTAGGGGCTCAACACTCAACATTTAATTCCTCACTTTGTTGCTTTAACTCTAACTGATGTATTAAACTGTTTTTGCCATGAAAATATATATATATATATATATGTATTTACACACACACACACACGCACACTTTATACTCCAGGTGACCAGGGCAATATCTCAGCCTCATATCACCAGCCCACAAGCCCAACTGCCACCCAACCCACCTCTAGACCCCCCACAGACTACTCCTGTGCAGGACTAGGAAGAGAGCTCCCCTCCTGACTACAATCCAAATTCGGGCAGGCAGTGGACTGGTGAGACGCAGGAAAGGGGTCATGGAGCCCTGGCCACCATTTTTCTCTTTTCTTTGTCCCCCCTTCTCCACGGCATCTGGCATGAGCATGCACACGTGAGGGCACCCATATGCCACGCCCGATCATGTGCCTCCCATCCTGTATTGCCCCCCAGCCCCCACCAAAGGGTGATCAGCAGGTGGGATGACAATCCATCCCTCCCCGAGAGAGGAGAGTAGTCTTCCGGATGCTCAGTGCTTTCTCCCTCCGACCGACTCCTCACGGCCCGGGCTTATTCCCAAACCCAGGTCACCAGCATGACTCAAGGTGTGGTGTCCAGTACCTCAACCTCCAGTGGCACCAGGCCGGCAGTGTAGTAGTATATTTTAAGTCTACAGAGCATCATACTGCCTGGGTGGGGAAGGTGGATACAAGGAAAATAAAGCCAGCATTGGCCTGAGACCACACTTTTAGCAGCTTTCAGAGAAAAGAAAGATGTGCATAACAAAAGGAGTTTGCCTGATACATGCCAATTCCTTATTTTATTATTATTTTTTTTTAATAAAGGTTATTATACTCCTGGGCTGGACTGGGTGGCTTGTTCAACCCTGTCCCCAGGTGCTGTTGGCCAGCCTGCTAACTCTCTCCATTCCATTCCTCCTTCTACCTCTGCCAGAGTGGCAGGGTAGGCTGCGGCACCGTGGGCAGGGCTTCATGAAGCTTGGTCCGCTACCCATTTCCTCCTAAGTTTTTGCCTTTCCTAGGGCCACATCAAACATGGATGGTGTATGTGAGTTGAGGCACGCATGCGCTCCAGAACCGCCAGCCCCGTTCCACCCAGTGTCCCACCAGCCACCTGAACATCAGTGCTAAAACTGGGCTTTATCCAGTGGCAGCCAAAAGCAGGGATGGCTTACCGCTCCAATCCAGGAAAGAAGAGCTGCCAGGTGGCTGCTCGATCCTTTTCCAGCCCTTCCTCTGGCGGACTCCAGGCAACCCAAGCTTGTTCCTGAACTCGGGTCACCGGCGTGGGACAGGTAATGTGCATTACTGTGTCTTAACCCTCTACACCACCGAGTCAGCTCCGATTCCTTTATTTGAAGTACAACACACATCACAGTTTAAAAGGCAAGTCTCTAACTTTATATCGGCATTGCAGACTAGACGTCACTCGAGCATCTCTGTTCCTGTCTGGCTGTGTGCCAGGCCCTAAGCGTTTCGTACATGTGTGTTTTGACAAAGACTGCTAGGAAACCAGCCTGAAATCTCATTTATCTCAGTCTATTAAAGTACACACACCACAAGAGTGTGAATAGTTTGGGGTCAACCAGGGGACGACACCTTATCCTACACTCAACCACGTTGACCTGGTGATCAAGGCAGTAAACACCAAGCTAGGTGTGCTACCAGGCACAGAAAATACCTTACCACGACAGCCCTCTGCCTGTCCATAACAAAGTCTATCCTCTCCACCATTGACTACAGCCTGGTTGTCTGACGCAGCATCACACTCTGTGCTCAAGAGGATACATATAGCTCTCAACAAGGCCTGCAGGCTTATCCTGAATGCCCGACTCGACCCACCTGTTCCTATATGTGCTGACACCTTGTCCCTTGGATGCGGGGTTAAATTCCTCATATGCCTCCTAGGCAAAAAAGCATTGTTTGGGAAAGCTTCCCCATGCGTGGCTGGCATCTTCTCCCTACCAGGCTCAGAGTACAGAACCAGAGGTAGAACACAGTGACTATCATGGTGCCATTCTGACGCAGCAGCTCAGACTCCTAGAGCCCCCACTATGGATCAGTGAGGTACCAAACCATTCGTAACTCCACTAGCCTATTCAGTTTCAAATTAGACATTAAGCACTATCTGACCTCCAGCTCCGTGGCACCTGTTTCCCAACAGCTGATTTAGCCCTCTGGATGCCTGGCCCAGCTTGGCTGGCAGTCACTATTATTAGCACAAGACAGAGCGCAACTTCCATTAGCACAAGACAGTTCCCCAGTTCTTACTTCCCAGCCTCGACTACCTCCTTGCTTATCTCCTCTACACTGCCCACACACCCCTCCCCGCCTCCCAGCCTCTACTACCTCCTTGCTTACCTCCTCTACACTGCCTACACCTCCCCTGCCCTCCCCAGCCTCTACTACCTCCTGCTTATCTCCTCTACACTGCCCCACACACCCTCCCCCCTCCCAGCCTCTACTACCTCCCTTGCTTACCTCCTCTACACTGCCCACACACCCTCCCGCCTCCCCAGCCACCCCAGCGTCTACTACCTCCTTCTTACCTCCTCTACACTCCCCCACACTCCCTCCCGCCTCCCCAGCCTCTACTACCTCCTTGCTTATCTCCTCTACACTGCCCACACACCCCTCCCGCCTCCCAGCCTCTACTACCTCCCTTGCTTACTCCTCTACACTGCCCACACACCCCTCCCTGCCCTCCCCAGCCTCCACTACCTCCTTGCTTATCTCCTCTACACTGCCCCTACACACCCTCCCCTGCCCTCCCCAGCCACCCCAGCCTCGACTACCTCCTTGCTTATCTCCCTACACTGCCCACACACCCTCCCCGCCTCCCAGCCTCTACTACCTCCTTGCTTATCTCTACACTGCCCCCACACCCTCCCCTGCCTCCCCAGCCACCCCAGCCTCTACTACCTCCCTTGCTTACCTCCTCACACTGCCCTACACACCCCTCCCCTGCCCTCCCCAGCCTCTACTACCTCCTTACCTCCTCTACTACCTCCCTTGCTTACCTCCTCTCACTGCCCACACACCCTCCCCCAGCCTCCCCAGCCTCTACTACCTCCCTTGCTTATCTCCCTCTACACTGCCCCACACCTCCCCGCCTCCCCAGCCTCCCCACCTCCCTTGCTTACCTCCCTCTACACTGCCCACACACCCCTCCCTGCCCTCCCCAGCCACCCCAGCCTCTACTACCTCCTTGCTACCTCCCCACACTGCCTACACACCCCTCCCTGCCCTCCCCAGCCACCCCAGCCTCTACTACCTCCCTTGCTTATCTCCTCTACACTGCCCACACACCCCTCCCTGCCTCCCAGCCTCACTACCTCCCTTGCTTATCTCCTCACACTGCCCTCACACCCCTCCTGCCCTCCCCAGCCACCCCAGCCTCTACTACCTCCCTTGCTTACCTCCTCCCACACTGCCCACACCCTCCAGCCCTCCCAGCCTCTACTACCTCCCTGCTTATCTCCTCTACACTGCCCCACACTCCTCCCCTGCCCTCCCCAGCCACCCCAGCCTCTACTACCTCCTTGCTTACCTCCTCTACACTGCCCCACACCCCTCCCTGCCTCCCCAGCCTCTACTACCTCCCTTGCTTTCCTCCTCTACACTGCCCACACCCCTCCTGCCCTCCCCAGCCACCCCAGCCTCTACTACCTCCTTGCTTACCTCCTCACACTGCCCACACCCTCCCGCCCTCCCAGCCTCTACTACCTCCTTGCTTATCTCCTCTCACTGCCTACACCCCTCCTGCCTCCCCAGCCACCCCAGCCTCTACTACCTCCTTGCTTACTCCTCTACCTACCACCCCCTCCCACACCCCCTCCCCGCCCTCCCAGCCTCTACCTCCCTTGCTTATCTCCTCTACACTGCCTCCACACCCCTCCCTGCCCTCCCCAGCCACCCCAGCTCTACTACCTCCTTGCTTATCTCCTCTACACTGCCCACACACCCCTCCCCGCCTCCCCAGCCTCTACTACCTCCTTGCTTATCTCTCTACACTGCCCACACACCCTCCCCTGCCCTCCCCAGCCTCCCCAGCCTCTACTACCTCCTTGCTTATCTCCTCACACTGCCTACACACCCCTCCCTGCTCTCCCAGCCACCCCAGCCTCTACTACCTCCCTGCTTATCTCCTCTACACTGCCCACACTCCTCCTGCCCTCCCAGCCTCTACTACCTCCCTTGCTTATCTCTTCACACTGCCCACACACCCCCTGCCCTCCCAGCCTCTACTACCTCCCTTGTTACCTCCTCTACACTGCTTACACACCCTCCCCCCCCTCCCCAGCCACCCCAGCGTCTACTACCTCCTTGCTTACCTCCTCTACACTGCCCACACACCCTCCCCCGCCCTCCCCAGCCACCCCAGCTCTACTACCTTCCTTGCTTACTCCTCTACACTGCCCACACACCACTCTCCTGCCCTCCCAGCCACCCCAGCTGTCCTACCTCCTTGCTTATCTCCTCTCACTGCCCACACACCTCCCACCCTCCCAGCCTCCCCAGCCTCTACTACCTCCCTGCTTATCTCCTCTACACTGCCTACACACCTCCCTGCCCTCCCCAGCCTCTACTACCTCCCTTGCTTATCTCCTCACACTGTCTACACACCTCCCTGCCCTCCCCAGCCACCCCAGCCTCTACTACCTCCCTTGCTTATCTCCTCTACACTGCCCACACTCCCTCCCCTGCCCTCCCAGCCTCTACTACCTCCCTTGCTTATCTCCTCACACTGCCCCAACACCCTCCCAGCCACCCCAGCCTCTACTACCTCCCTGCTTATCTCCTCTACACTGCCCACACCCCTCCCTGCCCACCCCAGCCTCTACTACCTCCCTGCTTATCTCCTCTACACTGCTTCACACACCCTCCCCTGCCCTCCCAGCCTCCCCAGCCTCTACTACCTCCCTTTGCTTATCTCCCCAGCCACCCCAGCCTCTACTACCTCCCTTGCTTATCTCCCCCACACTGCCCACAACCTCCCCCTGCTCCTCCCAGCCTCTACCACCTCCCTTGCTTATCTCCCCACACTGCCCCAACACCCTCCCCAGCCACCCCAGCCTCTACTACCTCCTTGCTTATCTCCCCACACTGCCCACACCCTCCCCTGCCCTCCCAGCCTCTACTACCTCCCTTGCTTATCTCCTCTACACTGCCCCACACTCCCTCCCAGCCACCCTCAGCCTCTACCACCTCTTGCCACTTCCTCACACTGCCCACACCCCTCCCCACCTCCCCAGCCACCCCAGCGCCTACTACCTCCTTGCTTACCTCCCCACACTGCCCACACACCCTCCCCACCCTCCCCAGCCACCCCAGCCTACTACCTCCCTTGCTTACCTCTCTACACTGCCCACACCCTCCCCCGCCCTCCCAGCCACCCCAGCGTCTACTACCTTCCTTGCTTATCTCCTCTACACTGCCCACACACCACTCTCCTGCCCTCCCAGCCACCCCAGCCTACTACCTCCCTTGCTTACTCTCTACACTGCCCACACACCCCTCCCCACCTCCCCAGCCTCCCCAGCCTCTACTACCTCCCTTGCTTATCTCCCACACTGCCTACACACCCCTCCCTGCCCTCCCAGCCTCTACTACCTCCTTGCTTATCTCCTCACACCGTCTACACACCCCTCCCTGCCCTCCCCAGCCACCCCAGCCTCTACTACCTCCCTTGCTTATCTCCTCTACACTGCCCACACTCCCTCCCTGCCCTCCCCAGCCTCTACTACCTCCCTTGCTTATCTCCTCTACACTGCCCCAACACTCCTCCCAGCCACCCCAGCCTCTACTACCTCCCTTGCTTATCTCCTCTACACTGCCCTACACCCTCCCTGCCCTCCCCAGCCTCTACTACCTCCCTTGCTTGTCTCCTCTACACTGCCTACACACCCCTCCCTGCCCTCCCCAGCCACCCCAGCCTCTACTACCTCCTTGCTTATCTCCTCTACACTGCCCACACTCCTCTCCCTGCCCTCCCCAGCCTCTACTACATCCCTTGCTTATCTCCTCTACACTGCCCCCACTCCCTCCCCAGCCACCCCAGCCTCTACTACCTCCCTTGCTTATCTCCTCTCACACTGCCCCACACCCTCCCCTGCCCTCCCCAGCCACCCCAGCCTCTACTACCTCCCTTGCTTACCTCCCTCACACTGCCCCACACCCTCCCCTGCCCTCCCAGCCTCTATTACCTCCCTTGCTTATCTCTTCTACACTGCCCACACACCTCCCCTGCCCTCCCAGCCTCTACTACCTCCCTTGCTTATCTCTTCTACACTGCCCACACACCCTCCCCTGCCTCCCAGCCTCTACTACCTCCCTTGCTTACCTCTTCTACACTGCCCACACACCCTCCCCGCCTCCCAGCCACCCCAGCCTACTACCTCCTTGCTTACCTCCCTCTACACCGCCCACACCACTCCCCTGCCCTCCCCCAGCCACCCAGCCACGACTCACCTCCCTTGCTTACCTCTACATCCCCTCCCCACTTCTCCACCCTCTGTCATGCACAAACCTCTCCTCCTAACTCCACCTGATGCCCTCCTCCTCTGACCCTACCACCTTGTCCCTCCCAGTCCCCCTGCATACCTCCCACAGTTTGTACTGGCTGCCCCTCCTGGCCACCCGTCTCACAGCAATGCCTCTAACTGGTGGCCACTGCCTGTCCTCCTGGCCACCTGACCATCAGTATCACTTCAAACTTCACAGGGTCTGCCCACTACCTCCCACCCCACCCCACCTCAAGGGACTGCCACCGGACCCTGCTACAACTCCCAGCCCCTCATCTTACTCTCTATGCATGCCAACCCCTCCTTCCCACACATGCCTTGACAATGCCTCTGAATCACTAACAGGGCTCCTGTTTCCCTCCCTCCCTTGCCCTCTCCTCCTCCCTGCACCCCAGGAAGAGACATCACCTGCCCTGACCTCAGGTTCTGCCTCTGTGCCCACTTTTCTAGGGCCCCCCCCCTCCTACCTCTAATCCTGTCCTGCCTTGCCCTTTGTCAAGCCGCAAGTATCACTGCACTTTTACAGTACTAATATCAGCTTAATATAAAGTCTATGCATTGTGAAGTCTTTCAGATGTCTAAATAACTCTGTATCCTTCTTGATTGTATGTCTATCCTGTTCACATGACGTGGAACCTTTGTAAAAGAGCCTTGGCTCAAAGGTTGTTTCTGAAAACAAATAAATAAAAATAAAATAATACATATATATAGAAAGAGAGAGACAGAGAGATAGAGAGCATTGCTTTACTTATTTAGTTTTTGTTAGCCAGGTACGTGCACTGGGCAAACAGTGCCAATTTTCAGGCATGACCCAGGAGAATTACTCAGCAAATTCCATATAAGGCGAATTACATGCATCTGAATACAACTGTACAATAGGCAGAATGGGGAAGAGACATGGCTTCAATAAGAACACATTAAAACAAACTCTGGCCAGAACTGGTATGGCTGCAGCTGAGGTCTCGGTTGAACACGACACTCTCTGCCATGTGCAAGATGGCCTCTGGGTTCAGTGCGCATGCGTGACAACTCCCGCATGTGCACGTGGCTCCTTCAGCCATCTTGGACACAGCCGACTGTGTCGTGTTCTGTTCTGCTGCCACTGGTGTTCAGTGCGTACACAACTCGCTACGCAGCACTGGGCTCCAGCAGCCATCTTGCATACGTTCCGTTTCACACCGCTGACAAAGAAAAGTGTGGATGCACAGGGATTGCTGTCCACCTCAATTTGAAAGCGCATGTTCAGTATCCAGTAAGCTCCCTTTTCTACTGTTAATCGTAAACACGTCTGCAGGCTACACCACTGCAACCATAAAAGGGCTTCACGGTGTAGGAAGTCCTGATGATGACTCTTCTCCAACCAGAACTCCTTGATCGAGCTCAAGAAATATTTGCCTCCACTATACTCAAAGAAAATTCTCAATTTTAAATATGGCATGCTCGAGTGACATCTAGACTGTGATGCTGCTCTGAATGGATATCAGCTGAGAGAGTGTGCCTTTCTAAATCTGTGGGATTACTGTACCCACTGTGATGCTGCTCTGAATGGATATCAGCTGAGAGAGTGTGTCTTTCTAAATCTGTGGGATTACTGTACCCACTGTGATGCTGCTCTGAATGGATATCAGCTGAGAGAGTGTGCCTTTCTAAATCTGTGAGATTACTGTACCCACTGTGATGCTGCTCTGAATGGATATCAGCTGAGAGAGTGTGTCTTTCTAAATCTGTGGGATTACTGTACCCACTGTGATGCATGTTGCACTTCAGATAAAGGAATCTGCATGTCTCAGGTAAACTCCTTTTGCTGTGCACGTTTTTCCTTTCTCTGAAAGCTGCTAAAAGTGTGGGTTCAGGCCAGTGCCAGCTTTATCTGCCTTGTATCCATCTTCCCCACCCAAGCAGTATGTCTCTCTCTCTAGCCTTAAAGTGAAATCCCTGACTGCCTGGCCAGCAACAATACCCCCACCATCTCAGCTGCCCCACTGTACTGTAAGCCTTCTCTCCCTTCCAGACACTGACGTTTACAGCAGTCACCTTCCCAGACTAAGCATTAAAAAGAAAAGTAGTTGAGACCAGCAGGTGCCCCACCCCTGCCCATTCTCAGCCAGACTTCCCATCTGCCCATGAATACTACTATCCAGTAGCCAGTCACCCAAGCCAGTTTAAGTTTATATATAGCCAATGGTGCATGACAACCCAGATCCTCCCATCATGTGGCCCGAATGACAGCATTCTCACCCCAGTAATGTTATGTGGGGTGCACTACTTAGGGCCTGAGTGCTCAATGCCAGTATTTGGGCCTGAAGGTGATAGGAGTATTGGGACCATCATGCAGCACTGGATCTACTGGCGACTGGCTACTGGGGGGAGGGTGGACTAAAGGGGTGCTTACAACCTGGATGGGCCAAGTGGGCGGAAAAGCTGACATGGGTGGAATGGGTCCCCTTCAGACAAATAAGACAAAACATAATCCCTTCTACACCGATCAATCTAGAGCAACAGCAGACCACCTCTTGGTTTAGAACAACCCCCCAGCAAATCACACACACACATATTTTAGCAACCCTGGTAGCTTTAGAAAGACCAAAAGAAAAACAACATAAGCAGACAAGTCCCTGCTGGTATGCCCTCATTCATCAAGCCTATATAATTACCAGTGTTGTTGCTGGACTCACCCCGTCACTCTCTGTTCAAGACCCTTGCTTCTGAATCTTGCTCATCTCTCTCGCCTTAGGTGGCCGTCCCAGAGCATCACAGGTCAAGAGGGGGTCCAAAAGACTTTAAATAATCTGCGTTGAGGATCAACAAAGAACCCGTCCCAGAGGCTACTAATACCATTGCTACTAACCCATTGTCTTTACTTGTTTTTATTTCTGACATGTTATGCAGTGTCAGTGGCTCAGTAGGTAGCACACTCACCTCTTAGGCTGGGAGATCAGAGGGCTGTGGGTTCAGTTCCCACATCTGGCACTTGAGTTAATATCCCGAATCACGGACACTGTAGTCAGCATGAGAGAGGTGCTGCACTTGTGAGTGCCGTCTTTCGGATGAGACGTTAAACCGAGGTCCCATCTGCTTGGATTGGTGGTAGTTCAGGTGGATGTTAAAGATCCCATGGCACTTATCGAAAAGAGTAGGGGAATTTCCCCGGTGTCCTGGCCAAATTTCTCTCATTCACTAAAAATACCACCAACAGCTTAATCTAGTTCGAGGTCAGTTGGCATTCATCTGTATCCCCCTCCCCCAGGTTGTGCCTGAAAATAGGCAGGACTTGTCTAGTGCACTTACCCGGTCAACAAAAACTAAATAAAAGATATATTTCTGCCTTAAAGTCTGAATTTACAACAACTTCTCTGTGTTGGCAGCAAGCATCTTTTCTGTAAGGACAGAGGAAGAACAAATCAGTTTTGAGGGGGTGAATTAAGGGACATCCCTCATGATCAGGGAGAGGTACTCTGTAGCCCCCGAATCCACTTTACCAGAATTGTCCCCCCACCCATGTCCCCACCAACACTCACCCACACAAGGTACCTCATTAATTTAGAACGCCGCCTAGTCTCTTACCGTCACGCGCCCAAATAAACGCTGGCAGTCGTCAGAAGTTAACTGTGTTAGTTAATTTAGCCACCCAGTAGTGCTGGCTGTAGTATCCTCAGTCTCCCTGCTGCGGCCCAAACGGCACTTATGCGCTCCCCGGTAGTGCACTGCGAGCGCGCAAAGCACTACTGGGAGGTGACAAGTGCTGTTCGGCTCATGCCCGGTGAGACTGGGCGGCATTCTAAACTAATGAGGTACCTTGTGTGGGGAGTGTCGGTGATGTGTGGGGAAGGGGGAGGGTCACAGAATGCATCACACTTTTTTGATGAAGATGTGAGATACCGGCTATTTAAAACCCTGCACTGCACACACACGAGTCAGTCTGTCCCGCTAGACTGGACCTGGTGCTGTCAGTCGAGTGAACAGTAACTTTACCGGGGGAGGCTGCTAGGGCTAGTTACAACTCCTGTCTCAGGACTGACTGCTTATTCATGAGACCCGAATCCGGATTGTACTGTCCAGCTGGCCTCTGCTTGCTCCATATTCAGGACGGTGCCACAGGTCCCATCTCAGTCACATCTAAGAGAGGAGAAGAACAGGTCACTTCACGATGGGTGGGGACTCCTTACTTCCTCTGTTCCCAGCTGGAGAGCACCTAGGGAGGGTAGCAGGAACATAAAGGTGTGACACTTAAGGGGATCGGACAGAGTCCTAGGAAGGTAGGAAATTAAATGGGGTTGGGGGCAGACGAGTAAGTAGGTGGTCTAAAGAAATGGCAGCAACCAACCAGGAGCTGCAATAGCTAAAAATGCAAAAACCCCAAACAACTGCAATAGTCTAACTGCCATTGGATTAATTACAAACTAGAATCAGGACTGGGGGGGTGGTTAGGTGAGGTGGAAATGGAAAACAAACTAGACTGGACCAGTCTTTAGCAAAGAAAAACAAAATGGCAGGGTTCGGGAACGTGAAGTCTTACCTTATAATATAGTACTGATCAGGCAGACACCACTGACCACACCACCAGCTGCTTTATTCGGTTTGGGGGAGTGGGGAACTCTGGGCATGTTGCTCGCTCAGCCTGTCCTTCTCTGACTGGCTGTGCTCAGGTGGCTGGGTCAGGAGAAGAGCTGGACTCATTGACTCATTCAGATTCAGCTCGGCAGTTGGGTCTGTCTTAACCATTCGTCACCTGCTCGATCTCTGGTGCAGACACAAACAAACTCAAAGGAAGTATTTCAAGCAGTGAATCGAGCTTTGGTAAAAACTGTTTTTTGAAGAGCCCGCTGCCTGTGCTCACCGCTCCCCTGCACACCACTGACCAGTTACATGGGGCAAGGATCATGCAGGAAGGTGTGATAGAGGCACGCCAGGGTTTGCCAGTGTCTGATTTCATGTCTTGTCTTAATCCCTCCTTTGTTTGTTCTCTGGGGCAACTCCTAAATTATGTTTATTACAAAAACTCATCTAGCAGCGAACATCATAGGCAGAGGGGCTCATTCTTCCTCACCCTGCCTTATTTTCAGTGATACAGTCTTGACTCTCAGCATACACAAGTAACTGGGGGCCCGCATGGTCTTTGCTGTAACTGCCACCCCCCCCAAATGTTGAGATATTTAAAAGAGGATTAAAAACGTTTTTAATTCAACAAGCCTTAGGTGATTAACATAGTTAGTTATTGGTTTCAGAATACAGGGAATGTAATATAGACTGCAAAAAAAAAAAAAACCCAGAGCAAATGCCCTGAGGCATGGGTTATCCCGGACAATATTGGCCATACAGCCAGATTTTAAAGAAAACGCAATTGCACGTAACCCAATAATGCAAAACATCATGGGAAACATATGCAAATCCCCGTAAGAGAATTTGGACTGGCTCAACTTTAAGCAGTATTGCATGGTGCCGGAAGGCCTCACAGTTCAATCAGCAAAAGCTAAGAACAGCAGACACATACACATGTTTCATCCTCATTTGGACTCATCAGTGTGCCATATCTATGTTTTAGCCCAGGGAGAGGGAGCCAGCCACCCCTTAAGGGGGATGTTATTTGCTTGGCCCATGGGGACCCCAAACTAGAGAAGGAAACTACAAAAGAACCCCAGAGCAAATGCCCCGAGGCATGGGTTATCCCAGAGGATATTGGTCATACAGCCAAATTTTAAAGAAAACACAACTGCACATACCCCAATAATGCAAAGCTTTATGGGAAACATATGCAAATCCCCATGAGAGAATTTGGACTGGCTCAACTTTAAGCAGAATTGCATGGTGCCATATAGACTGGACTATTATATTTATAATTTTGTTGATGTCAGATGTATTACTTGATTTTATTGTGATGTTAATGATGGTTTATGTTGTAAGGGCGCCGTGAGCCTTCGGGGAAGGGCACCTTAAATAAATAAAATCTACAACTGCTGCTACTGCTCCTCCGTACACACACCGATATACAACGCTAAATATGCACAGCCGCGGGCTGACCTGGAAATCTCCTGGCCAGTCTGATTCTTGAGTCCACCCCCCTGCCCCCCCCGCTTCATAAGAAGGGAAATACAAGCATGTTGTGCAGACAAGTACTAAATTATAAGGATTTTCCACCTACCCTATTCAATCAATCAATCAGTCTTTATGTTACCAGGTGAAACACCATTGAGAGAACTAATTTACGGTGGACCTGGGCAGGTCAAGAATACACCGCTGTTTTATAGTGACAGGGTTACATCAATACAGAACAAAACAATGCAACATAATAACAACAATACAATACTCAGAATATATATCATAACCATATACATTTGTACAGTGTGGCTAAAATAGGGTGAGGGATAATGAACTAGGGTAGGAAGGAGTAGCAAGGCGGTATACTGCCCATCGTACCTAGGTGATTAGTAAGCTGAAAGCTGTCCAGACTTACCTTCAAGGCCTGTGGTCCTCATGTCCATAGTCTCTGCTTGTAGGCTGTTAAATAGGTTCACTGCCCTCTGGAGAGAAGAAGTGCCTCCTAAAGTTACCCTAAATGTTCCACCTTTGAGCTTAATGGAGTGTCCCTGTGTCTCGGTGGAGCACAACAGATCAAATACTTCTGTCTTTTCAACCCTGTCGGTACTCTTTAACATACAGAACACTGAGATTATTTTATTTTTATTTTATTCTTTTAGTAACTGGGTAAGGCCCACTAGGCATACGTGCCTGTTTTCAGGGGTGACCTGGGAGCACTGGGGATGTTAAGTGACTTGCTCAGAGTCACACAGTATGCAAGTGGAGGTTGTGGGAATCAAACCCACATCTGCTGGATGTACCAAGCTCATTCACAGCTCGTTACTCTAACCACTAAGCTACACTGCCAGCCCCATTACGTCCCCTCGCACCCCCCACCCAGCTTCCTTTCCTCCAGGTTCAACATGTTAAGGGCCACCAGCCTCTCCTCACAGCTTTAATTCTCCCCACCCCTGATAATTTCGGTGGCCCTGTGTTGTACTCTTTCCACTACCAATAATGTTCTTTTTGTACTGGGAGCTCAGAAAACTGCACACAGTACTCCAGATGGGGCTGACTAGAGCCTTGTAAAGTAGTAGGATTACTTCCTTTGCTGTGCTGGTCACTCCCTTTAAACACTTCCCAATATTCTCCCAGCCTTCTTTACAGCAGCTGTGCGCTGCTCATCATATTTTAGCCCCTTGTCTGTTATGACATCCAGACCCCTTCCCTCCACTGCAGCAGACTCAAACAGTAAATTGCTATGTACAGCGTATATTTCACACTCCTAAACTAGAAGAGTTCTGATTTTGCAGTACTTTACAACTCCTACGGGGGAAAACAGTGCAGCTTTAGTAAGTTAGTTGGGAAAGCGTGTGTAAGTCCTGGACAGTACTGGGCTACCTTCAGGACAGGCCCAGGCAGAAGATCTGCTCAGTCATCCAGCCCAGCTCTGTTTGAATTACAAATAAGGGACCCTTTAATTCCTACAGTTAGAGCTAAAATTGTGTTCCTGTTTTTGATTGTCTAAAAGTGCACCAACTTTAAGTTTACATCACTCTGTAACTACCAACAACTCAGTGAGGCACCCACCACAACTCAGAGCTGTCGCTAAGGCCTTTGGGGATATAAACTGGATGTACCTCCATTTCTAGGACTGGGACTGCCGGGGAAGGGGGGTAAATTACAGAGATTACATGGAGTAAAAGGATGATCCTATTGCTGTTGTTTTTTCCTCATGTCCCCTTGTTCTTTCCTTACATCTCCCTTTTAAATACTAATACGTTGTTCATTTATGCATTTTACCTTTGGGGTGATGGGTATTCCTGTTGTTGTTTGGGAGGTTATTCAAAAATGTACAGAAAGTGTAAACTAAATATTCCTAGAGGGTGGTTGGGGTTCAAGCTAGTACCCTGTTGTGCTGCTACACCGGTGGAAGCTTCAAACTGTTATTGTTTTACCCTGTTTTGTCCTGCTCATGAAAGAATCCACATTACACAGGTTACACGCATGAGTAAGGGTAACACAAATTTCTGAGGAGAATGACACTGAGGGTTAAAGGGCATGTGTAGAAATACAGGGCTTGACTAGGTTCCTGAGGGAGAATGGCTGGGGTTACACAACATGAGTAGGGGTAACAGAGGATTAGACAGATTACTGAGGGAGTAGCATTGAAGGTTACACTGCGTGAGTACATAGGAGTAGACAGCTCTAAGAGAATGGCACTGGCGGTTACACAGCATGAGTAGGGGTTACACAGGACTAGAGCAATTCCTGAGGAGAATGGCACTGAGGGGTTAAAGAGTATGAGTGGGGAAACACTGGGCTTGGCTGGGTTCCTGAGGGTGACTGGCACAGAGGGTTACACAGCATGGTGGGGTAACATAGGACAGCGAATACTGAATGGCAGTGAAGGTTATACAGCATGAGTAGGGGTTACACAGGACGAGACAGACTCCTGAGGGAGAATGGCCTTGAGGGTTACACAGCATGAGTAGGGATAACAGGACTAGACAGACTCCTGAGGGAGAATGGCATTGAGGGTTACACAGCATGAGTAGGGTAATATAGGAATAGACAGATTCCTAAAGGAAAATGACACTGAGGGTTATACAACATGAGTAGGGCAACACAGGACTAGACAGATTCCTGAGGGAGAATGGTGCCGAGGGTTATACAGCATGAGTGAGGATGACACAGAACTAGACAGATTTCTTTTTTTATTTTTATTTTTTATCATCACGACATTCTTTCTACTCCCTGCAGCTCAGTCTGTCATCGTCAGGCCGCTGTCCTCTGCACCCCATGCAACCTCCGACGGATCATTCACACAGGGATAGCATGCACAGTGTCCACAGTGGGGACCCCCAATCCCAGCCACCGGGCCCGGATCTAATACCCAGGTGCGATTCCATATGGGTCCGAGGGTGTGCAGAGGCATGGCCATCAAACTGCCACGACCGACTGCTATTTTCCGCCATGTTCTTTCGTCCTCCTAGGAGTATGGACGTGCAGTGAAGTCTGGGCACTGTGTGCCGACGTGTGCTGTACTCCTCTTTCTAGATGCACCGCGACTATGGAACCCCTGATCTCCATCGGGGGCAACTGCAGCGCGTGCGAGCCTTGAACCCTCCCCTGGGAGAGGAGAGCAGTCGGCAGATGCTCAATCCACTCCCTTCCCGGCCGACCCCTGACAACCCGGGCTTGTTCCCGAACCCGGGTCACCAGTGTAGCACGAGGTGTGGCATCCAGCGCCTCAACCCTCAGTGCCACTGGGCCAGCGAACTAGACAGATTTCTAAAGGAGAATAGCATTGAAGGTTACACAGCGTGAGTAGGGGTAACAGGTAGATTCCCCAAGGGTAATAGCATTGAGGGTCACACAGCATGAGTAGGGGAAACAGGTAGATTCCCCAAGGGTAATAGCATTGAGGGTCACACAGCATGAGTAGGGGAAACAGGTAGATTCCCCAAGGGTAATAGCATTGAGGGTCACACAGCATGAGTAGGGGAAACAGGTAGATTCCCAAAGGGTAATAGCATTGAGGGTCACACAGCATGAGTAGGGGAAACAGGTAGATTCCCCAAGGGTAACAGCATTGAGGGTCACACAGCATGAGTGGGGGTAACAGGTAGATTCCTCAAGCGTAATAGCATTGAGGATTACACAGCGTGAGTTAGGGGTAACAGGTAGATTCTCCAAGGGTAATAGCATTGAGGGTCACACAGCGTGAGTAGGGGTAACAGGTAGATTCCCCAAGGGTAATAGCATTGAGGGTTACACAGCGTGAGTTAGGGGTAACAGGCTGATTCCCCAAGGGTAATAGCATTGAGGGTCACAAAGCATGAGTTAGGGATAACAGGTAGATTCCCCAAGGGTAATAGCATTGAGGGTCACACCTCATGAGTAGGGGTAACAGGTAGATTCCCCAAGGGTAATAGCATTAAGGGTCACACCGCATGAGTAGGGGTAACAGGTAGATTCCCCAAACGTAATAGCACTGAGGGTCACACAGCATGAGTAGAGGAAACAGGTAGATTCCCCAAGGGTAATAGCATTAAGGGTCATACCGCATGAGTAGGGGTAACAGGTAGATTCCCCAAGGGTAATAGCATTGAGGGTCACACCGCATGAGTAGGGGTACAGGTAGATTCCCAAGGGTAATAGCATTGAGGTCACACCACTTGAGTAGGGGTAACAGGTAGATTCCCAAGGTAATAGCATTGAGCATTGAGGTCACACAGCATGAGTGGAAACAGGCAGATTCCCAAGGGTAATAGCATTGAGGGCTTGCAGCATGAGTAGGGAAACAGGTAGATTCCTCATACAGTATTGAGGGGTCACACCGCATGAGTAGGGGTTAACAGGCAGATTCCCAAGAGTAGTAGCATTGAGGGCTACACAGCATGAGTAGGGGTACAGGTAGATTCCCAAAGGTAATAGCTATTGAGGGTCACACAGCATGAGTAGGGTAACAGGAATAGACAGACTCCTGAGTGAGAATGGCATTGAGGTTACACAGCATGAGTAGGGTAATACAGGAATAGACAGATTCCTAAAGGAAAATGACACTGAGGTTATACAACATGAGTAGGGCAACACAGGACTAGACAGATTCCTGAAGGAGAATGGTGCCGAGGTTATACAGCATGAGTGAGGATAACACAGAACTAGACAGATTTATTTTTTTTTATTTTATTTTTATCATCACAACATTCTTTCTACTCCCTGCAGCTCAGTCTGTCATCGTCAGGCTGCTGTCCTCTCACCCATGCAACCTCCGATGGCTCATTCACACAGGGATAGCATGCACAGTGTCCACAGTGGGGACCCCAATCCCAGCCACCGGCCCCGGATCTAATACCCAGGCCGCGATTCCATATGGGTCCGGTGTGCAGAGGCATGGCCATCAAACCACTATGACTGACCGCCATTTTCCGCCATGTTCTTTCGTCCCCCAGGAGTATGGACGTGCAGTGACGTCTGGGCACTGTGTGCCGACGTGTGCTGTACTCCTCTCTCTAGATGCACCGCGACTGTGGAACCCCTGATCTCCATCGGGGGCAACTGCAGCGCGGTGAGAGCCTTGAACCCTCCCCAGGCAGATGCTCAATCCACTCCCTCCCCGGCCGACCCCTGACAACCCGGGCTTGTTCCCGAACCCGGGTCGCCAGTGTAGCGCGAGGTGTGGCATCCAGCGCCTCAACCCTCAGTGCCACTGGGCTGACGAACTAGACAGATTTCTAAAGGAGAATGGCACTGAGGGTTACACAGCGTGAGTATGGGTAACAGGTAGCTTCCCCAAGGGTAACAGCATTGAGGGTCACACAGCTTGAGTGAGGGAAACAGGTAGATTCCCCAAGGGTACTAGTATTAAGGGTCACACAGCGTGAGTAGGCGAAACAAGTAGATTCCCAAAGGGTAATAGCACTGAGGGTCACACAGCATGCGTAGGGGGAAACAGGTAGATTCCCCAAGGGTAATAGCATTGAGGGTTACACAGCGTGAGTGAGGGGTAACAGGTAGATTCCCCAAGGGTAATAGTATTGAGGGTTATACAGTGTGAGTTAGGGGTAACAGGTAGATTACCCAAGGGTAATAGCATTGAGGGTCACACCGCATGAGTAGGGGTACAGGTAGATTCCCCAAGGGTAATAGCATTGAGGGTCACACCACTTGAGTAGGGGTAACAGGTAGATTCCCCAAGGGTAATAGCATTGAGGGTCACACAGCATGAGTAGGGGAAAAAAGGTAGATTCCCCAAGGGTAACAGCATTGAGGGTTGCACAGCATGAGTAGGGGAAACAGGTAGATTCCCCAAGGGTAATAGCATTGAGGGTCACACAGCATGAGTAGGGTTAACAGGTAGATTCCCCAAGAGTAGTAGCATTGAGGGTTACACAGCATGAGTAGGGGTAACAGGTAGATTCCCCAAAGGTAATAGCACTGAGGGTCACACAGCATGAGTAGGGGTAACAGGACTAGACAGACTGCTGAGTGAGAATGGCATTGAGGGTTACACAGCATGAGTAGGGTAATACAGGAATAGACAGATTCCTAAAGGAAAATGACACTGAGGTTTACACAACATGAGTAGGGCAACACAGGAATAGACAGATTCCTGAAGGAGAATGGTGCCGAGGGTTATACAGCATGAATGAGGATAGCACAGAACTAGACAGATTTCTTTTTTTTATATTTTTATTTTTTATCATCACAACATTCTTTTTACTCCCTGCAGCTCAGTCTGTCATTGTCCGGCCGCTGTCCTCTGCACCCCATGCAACCTCCGACGGCTCATTCACACAGGGATAGAATGTACAGTGTCCACAGGGGGACCCCCAATCCCAGCCACCGGCCCGGATCTAATACCCAAGCGCGATTCCATATGGGTCTGAGGGTGTGCAGAGGCATGGCCATCAAATCGCCACGACCGACCGCCATTTTCCACCATGTTCTTTCGTCCCCCTAGGAGTATGGACGTGCAGTGATGTCCGGGCACTGTGTGCCGCCGTGTGCTGTACTCCTCTCTCTAGATGCACCACGACTGTGGAACCCCTGATCTCCATCGGGGGCAACTGCAGCGTGGTGCGAGCCTTGAACATTCCCCAGGGAGAGGAGAGCAGTCAGCAGATGCTCAATCCACTCCTTCCCCGGCTGACCCCTGACAACCCGGGCTTGTTCCCGAACCCAGGTCGCCAGTGTAGCACGAGGTGTGGCATCCAGCGCCTCAACCCTCAGTGCCACCGGGCTGGCGAACTAGACAGATTTCTAAAGGAGAATAGCACTGAGGGTTACACAGCGTGAGTAGGGGTAACAGGTAGCTTCCCCAAGGGTAATAGCATTGAGGGTCACACAGCATGAGTAGGGGTAACAGGTAGATTCCCCAAGGGTAATAGCATTGAGGGTTACACAGCATGAGTATGGGAAACAGGTAGATTCCCAAAGGGTAATAGCATTAAGGGTCACACAGCGTGAGTAGGGGAAACAGGTAGCTTCCCCAAGGGTAACAGCATTGAGGGTCACAGAGCGTGAGTGGGGGGTAACAGGTAGATTCCCCAAGGGTAATAGCATTGAGGATTACACAGCGTGAGTTAGGGGTAACAGGTGGATTCTCCAAGGGTAATAGCACTGAGGGTCACACAGCGGTGGTGGGGGTGTACAGGTAGATTCCCCATGGGTAATAGCATTGAGGTTTACAGCGTGAGTTAGGGGTAACAGGTAGATTCCCCAAGGGTAATAGCATTTAGGGTACACAGCGTGAGTTAGGGGTAACAGGCTGATTCCCCAGGGTAATAGCATTGGGGTCACAAAGCATGAGTTGAGGGATACAGGTAGATTCCCCAGGGTAATAGTATTGAGGGTCACACAGCATGAGTTAGGGGTAACAGGTAGATTCCCCAAGGGTAATAGCATTGAGGGTCACACAGCATGAGTAGGGGAAACAGGTAGATTCCCCAAGGGTAATAGCATTGAGGGTCACACCGCATGAGTAGGGGTAACAGGTAGATTCCCCAAGGGTAATAGCATTGAGGGTCACACTGCATGAGTAGGGGTAACAGATTCCCCAAGGGTAATAGCATTGAGGGTCACACTGCATGAGTTAGGGTAACAGGTAGATTCCCCAGGGTAATAGCATTGAGGGTTACACAACGTGAGTAGGAAACAGGTAGATTCCCCAAGGATAATAGCATTGAAGATGCACAGCGTGAGTGGGGGTAACATGTAGATTCCCCATGGTAATAGCATTGAGGGTCACACAGCATGAGTATGGGAAACAGGTAGCATCCCCAAGGGTAATAGCATTGAGGGTCACACCGCATGAGTAGTGGTAACAGGTAGATTCCCCAAGGGTAATAGCATTGAGGGTCACACAACATGAGTAGGGGAAACAGGTACATTCCTCAATGGTAATAGCATTGAGGGTCACACAGCATGAGTTAGGGGTAACAGGTAGATTCTCCAAGGGTAATAGCATTGAGGGTCACACAGCATGAGTAGGGGAAACAGGTAGATTCCCCAAGGGTAATAGCATTGAGGGTCACACAGCATGAGTAGGGGAAACAGGTAGATTCCCAAAGGGTAATAGCATTGAGGGTCACACCGCATGAGTAAGGTTAACAGGTAGATTCCCCAAGGGTAATAGCATTGAGGGTCACACCGCATGAGTAGAAACAGGTAGATTCCCAAAGGGTAATAGCATTGGTCACACATATGAGTAGTGGTAACAGGTAGATTCCCCAAGGTAATAGCATTGAGGGTCTCTAGCGTGAGTAGGGGGAAAGAGGTAGATTCCCCAAGGTAATAGCATTGAGGATACACAGTATGAATAGGGAAACACAATACTGGACAGATTCCTAAAGAAGAATGGCACTGAGGGTCACACCGCATGAGTAGGGGTAACACTCTGGCAGTTAATGTGTGTCAGCAGCACTCAGAGGGAAGTACTGTATGGTGGCCACCATGCCACACGGAGAGTGGAAACGGGGGATCCTAAGTCATTTCCACCTCTGCAGTACTGTGTTATGTTACCCTGCAATTCTCATGGGTAGCCAGGGGTCCAAGTCTATTCTGTGGTACTCTGGGAGTCTAGCTGATACCCTGGGATCCCAGGCTTCTCTTCAGGTTATAAAATTCTGTATTTTTCTATTGATCCTCTCTATAAAATTAAAAAGCTGAGTAGTCATTGTACGGTCCCTTGTTATTCCTGCACAGCGGTGTCTGCCAGGATCAGATACACTGGGCATAGTGTGTCACAATTTCCTGCAGGACAACAGCCACTGAATTGCACTGTTTCCTACACAATTCTGCAGGATCAGGTGTCAGTTCTAGCAGGCACCACTGTAGCTTCTAACGTGAGACTACACCACTACACTGGGAAACTGACTAAAATACACATTAGGTGCAAAACAAGCTAAGCACTCAATCCATCAGTGTACTTAAGAATTCAAACTGTTACAGTATTCTGTGACTCTGTTCATAGATGAGTTTAGGCCCTGAAGGTTAGATATGTATTTTTATTGAACTGAAGTGCACTGTTAAGCTTTAACTCTGAGCTACACTGAAGCTGTTTGGAAATGTCCTCATTGCAGCTGTAGAGCTGTTACTTTCTGCAGCGGGCAAAATGCTTCCAAACGGGGCCATATGGCGGTAGAGGTGGAAGGGTGGATCTACTAAGCGTGTACTGTGAAGAAATATAGTTGGAATCAGTTGAAACACCAACATTGGGCAGATCTCTCAGTGTAGCCCTGCTGCAGATTGTGTTTTGTCAATCCTTAAGCCACCCCACCTCCTACCCCGTCAACTTGATTAAAACAGTGCCAGCAGATGGATGCTGCCTGCCCTCCGTATTGTCTTTGTTTCGCTGCAGCTCAGTCAGTGATATTAAAAGACAAACACACACACACACATGCACACACATACAGAGGCAGACAGCCAGTGGAGTCCCAGCACTCTCAGCCAATCCAACGCTCATTCAGAGGCATGATCAATCACGCTACCCTGCCGGTGAACCCTCCGCTTAATACAGAGGAAGTTATGAAACTGACATCCATCACTTCTGCGTGCGCGGCCCCGGGCTGGCAGCCTGCTCTGTCGCTTTCAATTTAGACCCAGGCTTCATCTGGGGTCTCTTCATATTTTTCAGATGAGCCCCGCCTCCAGTGAAGTGGAATGGTTGGGGGTTGGGGGTGGGGGGTTTGGAGAGAGTGTGTGAGAGAGAGAGAGAGAGAGAGAGAGAAGAAGGCTTGTTTGTTTAAAAATTCATTCAGAGAGGCCTGCCATTTTTTTCCCAGTGATCAGCAATAAGTACAGATGGTAATTCAGACTGTCCTCATGGAAGCTGGCTTTATGTTGGGAAGGAAATATTGTTTCTGATCACTTGGTGTGTCTGCGTGCATGGAACCCTAATGCGCAAAAACATTAAGGATGGACACACACACACACACACACACACACAGACACGAATCACAGAGATGCAGCTGGGGACGAGGCTGTTAATGGAATCAGGGATACTGTGTGTTATCAATCAAAACCCCACCAAAAGGAGGTATTTTCTTCTCTATTAGTTGTTTTAATTTTTTAATTTACATTTTTAGCCCCGCTGGCTGTCTCCTCTTACCCGTCTGTACTGTCCTCCTCTTGGACTTCCAGCCTGACCCTACTAGAAGCTACAGCACCTGTCTGGATACTGGCCCTGTGCCTACATGCCTCCATCCAAGTCCCCGTCTCTCACTAAGCACCACGTGGGTATGTGGGTGTTTCCCCATGGTGGGGCCTAGCTGGGGAGACAGAGCTCAGGTGTGGACATATGTCCACTCAACAGGAGTGGAGGGTACACTGTGACTTTCATCCCAGGGCCATCCCTCACGCACAGCCATTAGTAGCATTCACCCTGCACATGCCCTACACACTTCCCATTATGCTATGCTGGCTACTCTGATGCCTGTTCTGCAGTAGGGGAGGGGTAGGGAGGAGCGGAGGTCATCAAGAAATCAGCCACAATGGAAGGCTACCCATCAACCCCAGCAGGAGGTGCTTGAGGAGCCGGTTAGCAGTCCACTTCCCGTTGTCTGCAGACGCTGAGCCCAGGCTTGAATGTGAACCTGACTCGCCCACACCCATAGCACAATGAGCTATAGTTAGCCCCACCAGGCAGGGCTCAGCCAGCATTATTAAACAGTGATTTTTAGAGTGTGTTTTTTTTTAAATAAATTATTTCCATACAAAGATATTTTTCACAAGGCTCTGCATGAGCCCGTGAGCCCAACAGTAGCACTCTCTTGATGCTGGTGACCCGCATTTGGAAATTAACGTGGCCTGCGGGCCACCAGTGGAGGAAGGATTAGCATCCCAAGGACTGCTTTCATTCCTCGGGGTGGGGTGGGGCGCTACTCCCGATGCATTGCTGCCACCTGGTGGAAACTATGTAGGAGCACAACTGGAAGCACAAAAACAGGGAGGGTTGGCCACCAGACACCTGGCACTCATACGTGGCATTGCAGACACGCGTGCGTTACTCCACGCTGGCACCGCTGGGGAGAAAAAACAGAGATGGAGGGAAAAGCTCGGTCTGCACCTACGCCGACATTGCCCACAAGCTCACGCATGACTGACGCAGCAGGTCACCAACAATTACATGGTCCTGGGTAAGTCATGGATAACCACTAAATCTATGGGAAGGTTGGTGACGGAGGCGGGGGGTGCCATCAGGCAGAACCAGAAATGAGAAAAAGCAGATTAAAAAACGAACAAACAGCGAAATCTGCCATTTTTGTGGATGTCACAAACACCAAAACCAGTATATAACATGCCTACATGTAAGAAGTGCTTGGTCCGTGCGTGTGTAAATCTCATTATTGTATCACTCTGTTATACTATCTACTTAAATGGGAATAGAAACACTAACATTCTAGTTCATGTTTACTGACCCCCGTTCTCTTTTTGTTTTCTGTCTCGTTTGTCCTTAAACCCAGTTTTGTATGTATTCCCCCAACTGCACCATCCTAAGTACTACAACCAGTGCTCTCCTCATTTGGAATCTGTCAGTGGCTCCTACGCTGATAACTACTACTTGCTCAGGTTGCTACTTCAGTGCAAACTGAGCACATTGGGGTGCTGATCCGTGTTCATTAATGTAACAGCCCATGTGGGTAGTGGTAGCAGTGTCAGGAGGCACGGACTGATTTTAACCAATGACGTCACTGGTTGGAGCATTTATAATGGCAGAGGAAGGAGGCTACACAAAGGGTGGGGTTTAAAGATGAGGTGTCAAAAACAAAGTACCAGTGTTACTGGGAAGCATCAAGCTGTCCTAAGCAGAAGCAGGACCCGCTGGTAATGAGATGTAGCATCTCAGCTATGCTATGCTGTGTACATAAATTGGTTGTAAAGCACTTTGGGGTAAAGTGCACGAACAGTACCACATAAACATACTATAGTCCTTTTTTTTTTTTTTTGCAGCTACTGCTGTTTATGTCCCATCATCTCTGGTTGGCTGCCATCTTCTCATCCACCTCAGCCCTATCACTCTGGCATCTCCCAGGACTTCACTTCACCTCCATAGCTCCCCCAGAGCTTAACCACTTCTGGCGGGGGCAGCGGAGGGAACCCCAATCTCTGCCACAGAATAGATCGGGTGTGTGGAAGAGGCACCTCCGTAGCCAGGTGCAGGGCCTGTGGGCAGCCAGCGTCATTCTGCCGACTGTGGTATTTTATGCTTTTGTATCCCTTTCCCTAGGATGTCGGCAAAGAGGGTGCAGAAGCGTGCATGGCACCAGCCGAGGGCCTGCCTCCCTACGAATCTCTCCCAACTGCACTGCCATCTGTGGTCACCCAGGTGACAGTATATGAAAAGCAGGCAGTTCTCCTCTCTGGGACGGAGAACATCCTCTAGGATGCTTGACCCTCCTGCCCGCGACAATCCGAGCCTGTTCCCAAACTCAGCTTGTCATCTTTGCAGCGGTAGTGCTACCTCATGCCAGGGGTCAGCCAAATTCTATACTACTTTTCAGTCCAGGCAGTACAGGTGGTGGATCCAAGAACCAGTCATATGGATATGTGCCAAGGACCAAGTCACTATACAGTCCACACCGTAGCCAGACCATGCAAATGAAGAGGTAACATTAGTCTTCCTAAAACACACACCTTCAGCTTCAAGAAACTGGTGAATTCTGGCAATGATTAAAGCAGTCACAACTACAGTAGCATCTGAGAATCTAGGGTCACAATTTCGATTCCCCAACTGCTAGTAATTTGTTTCCCCACAATGTGAGCTTTTCATAATATAAAGCAGTTATTGCAGTTGTAGCTGCCTGAAAGATACATTTTTTTAAATGTTGCAGTGAGTGAGTGAGAGAAGAAGGTGAAGTTATTTAAATGCTGGTAACAAAATAGAGTAATATGTACTGTAGGACATAAACCATACAACAAGGTAGATACTTTCCAGTGTGTGGGGGTTTCTGTAAACACATGTATAATGAAAAGCCTCAAACCCAGCACTAAATTTCATGGATATGCAAAGTGCATGGGGAGCCTCTGAGCACACATAAGCAATGTGCACAGCACAGGGTGGACATTGTGGGTGGGTGGGTGGGGATGAAGAGGACAGTTCTGAAACAGGAGCCCCTGTGAGCCTGACCCTGCATCCTGGACACCCAAACCCCACTGGCTATGGCTACAGGAATGGCAACGGAGGCTACTGGCATGTCGCTGAACCCCCAAAGGTAGGTACAACTACATGTGGAGCCCCGCGTGGATACATGCATTTAGTAGTTAGATGCATGGATGTTGTGCATCGCCTTGCAAATGTAGTACAGTTTATTTTTTATTGGAAGTTACTCCAACCAGGATATGCCCATGAGATCCAGCATCTCGTTTTCATGGGGTCCCAGTGAGACTACCAGCTGTCAACAGGTTAAGATAGTAAAGCAGGGCTAATCACATACAGGCTAAAATATACACCGAAAAGAAAAGCAGTAAAGGTAAGTGCCCCCCGAACTGTAATCAAAGCTAGTTAACAAAACGGGATCCCAGCAAACAAACAGCACGGGCATCGCCATGGAAGATAATCACCACGGACAGGGAGAAGGAGAAGGACAGTCGGGACTGACACACAAGGAGTTCTAGTGTGGCTGGAAAGACTTGAACTCAAACACTTAGAAACTAGAAGCGTTCCTCAGATGGAGAGGGAGTTTGTGCCAGGTGGCTGTTGCTTTAAATGCAAAGGCCTTTCTATGAAATTCACACTTCATTCTGGCAATTGAGAAGATACAACGATGCTGACAGCGTCATTCTGCACAGGGATGTCGCCATGCCCAGTCCCGTGGTAATGAGGAGTATAGGCCGTGCAGGACCCCCACTGGAAATGTGATGTTGCATCTCAGCTGCGTTATATATGCTGGGGTAATACCTTGTATTATATGATTGTGGTGCAGTAGCACCACTGTACTTAGGGTTGAGAAAGCATTTCTATGTTCAGCCCCTGCGTTTTGCACTTTAATAGCACTGCTGTCCCTGGATGGAATAACTTGGAAATCAGCATGTCCACAGTTGGCGCACGGAACTCTGGATCTTTTAAATTTAGTTATTGTCAGTTGGGCATTTTGAAAGTGCCAGAGGGATGAAGATGCATAAAAATATGATTTTCAAGACTTTGTTTTCCTCACTAATAGCACAAAAATGACTGAGTTGTAACATAAAACTTCATGGTTTGTTAGTGTTTGGCACAAAAATGGTTGCCACTAAAAGGCAACCTGAATTGTCAGGGGATTCCTGGAAATTGATGGGGGAGGGTGTAGATTGGCTAGGTGGGGAAGCTAGATTCAGAGAAGGGGTGGGGTAGGAGGGCAGGTGGGAAGGGGTCACATCAGTATGGCAGGTAGAGGGGAGGTACTATGACTTCAGGTGGGAGTCGAACGACAAAGTGGGAGTTTGACTCAGGGATTGCACAAGGTGAGGGGCCGAGGCAAGGGGTCATGAGTGGGTATAAGAATGAAAGCAGGACACAGATCCCCCCCTTCTTTTGCTGGGATTCACATAGATTATACCCACTCACCCACCCTGGGAGAAGGTTGTAGGAGCAGGATAGTAAGACAAGGATGTTAGGGATGGGGGGAGAGGGGCAGGGCACAAAGGGTAGAGGAAGGAAGAGGAAAGGGAAGGAATAGGGTCACCAGAAGAGGGCGGCTAAGGTGTGACAGAGCGGGTGGAGTGGCCTAGGAAAGGCAGGAGTGGGGATGATGGAATAAGGGGTTGCCTAAAAGAGGGCATTGGTGGCTCATGGTGAATGTAAAAGTCAAAAGGGAAGGGGAAAAGGGTTGCTGTGAGAGGGCAACATCATGTCATAGGGCAGCCAGTTCAGCCGGGGGAGACAGGTGGAGGGGTAGAGAGCCAAAAGGCAGGAAAGGTCGGGGCAAAAAGGTGGGGTTATAGATGGGGGGTAGGGGTGGGGGGAATCAGGCACAGGCTGGGGTCAAGCACACCCAGCCGTGACTACAACATGACGAAGAAGAGTCGAAAGAACTGGAGGATTGGGTTTAGCGGCACCCGGACTCCAGTTGGAGGAACTGAATTTGGTTCATATTAAGCAGAAGGGGTGTTGGGTTCCACACATCCAGACCCCGAGAAGATTTAGTCAAAAGAAGAGCAATCTAATACAAGTTGGGACTGAGTTTTACAGAATAAACTGGACTTATTAAGTGTATAAGAAAAATGGCTTGGAGAATGTATATATTGTAAACAAAATGATGATTTGTGGTGTTTATGTTGAAGGGTGATTTTGTAAAGGAAATAAATTAATTGCCAATCAAGCGCCCACTATACTAGAGTCTGCGTGTCATTTTTGAGGGGATCTCCCTCTGACAAGGGTGATTCCTTGTTAGGTGGCTTTACTGAAATATTTGTAGGTTTTACAGTATTAAGAAAATAAAATGCAGTTTTCATGCATGCACAATTCATTTTTTTCACACATTTTTCAGTACTTGATTTTTTTTTTTTACAAAACTGACATATGTCAGTTTCATGAGTCAGAAACCGCTTTCGTGAGATAAGTCTCATGGTGGTTTTGTAAGCCTTAGCAGTAATGAGAAAGTGGAAAAACTAGAGAGACCTCTGTGCATCAAAACAAGAAAATGTGCAGGAATTAAAGTCTGAAATGTAAGTGGCCAGAAGTTTAGGATGTAAGGTTGACTCTTCACATGTTTTATTCCTAAAAGTCAGTGGTTTTTAAAATATTAATGAAATTAGTCTGTTGCAGCTACAAAAAACAGACCCTGCTTTTGTGACTGTGAACCTGTTTTCAGTGAGTGACCCAAACTCACTTTTGTGAGCCTTAGCTGATCACGAAAGTGGGGACTAGAACAGAAAACTCTGTGCATGAAAAACAAAAAAAAATTGTTATTAAATTAAGTCGGAAATATGTTGCCAACAGTATAGGGTATAATGTTGATTTTTTCAAGTGTTGTTTGTTAAAAAAATAGTTTTTAAAATGTTAATGAAATTAGGCCCTGCTTTCATCACTCGTGAACCTGGTTTTGTGACTCACAAAACCACTTTTGTGAAAGACAGCCTTACGGAGTCTCAAAACCAGAACATTCTGGATAACTTCATATTGCCATATCTGTGAACATGCAGCTGAAATCCGCTGCCTATGCAACTGCTTCATGAGTGGCCAACAGGTCTGTCACAGTGCACGTCATTAAGCAACTGCTTCATGAGTGTCCCGCAATGTGTTATGATGCAACTGTAGTCAATTGGCAAATTCAGCTACAAGTCTGGTGCAAGGCGTGTGATGCTGCAGCTGCTTTTATATGGGGCCATATGCAAAATAAGCTAATGGCTGTCTACGTAAAAAAGAAATAAAATTCATTGCAAAAAATGTATGCTGAAGCACAAGTTTGGGGTTCTTAGAGTGACAAAAGTAAAGTAATGTGACGTTAGGGTTTTTAGAACCCTAACTCTGTCCACCCCCATGGACCCCAGTGAATTGAATGCCAAAGCACAATTTAGATTTGAAACATATGTTTTAACATCTTAAATATATAACATAGCACAAGGAATACAGATACACCCATGATGCACATTCTGGCCCCTGATGAAGCAAATCACTTGTAACTTGAGTCAACCCCGAACTCGACCAGAAAGTTATACGTGATTGTGTACTTCACACAGGGCACTAAAAAATTTATCACTGAAGCTGCAGGCCCTACGTGGATCAATAAACCTGTGGGGTGCAGCTCTGGACCTGTACGTTGAAGCAGCAGATCTGTGGGGTGCAGCTTTGGACACGTAGTTTGAAGCAGCTGATCTGTGGGGTGCAGCTTTGGACATGTAGTTTGAAGCAGCAGATCTGTGGGGTGCAACTCTGGACCAGTAGTTTAAAGCAGCAGATCCGTGGGGCACAGCTCTGGACCTGTAATTTGAAGCAGCAGACCCGTGGGGTGCAGCTCCAGACCTGGAGTTGAAGCAGCAGACCTGGGGAGTGCAGCTCCGGATCCGTAGATTAAAGCAGCAGACCTGTGGGATGTAGCTCTGGACCTGTAATTTGAAGCAGCAGACCTGTTAGGTGCAGCTCCAGACCAGTAATTTGAAGGAGCAGACCTGTGGGCACAGCACCAGACCTGTAGTTTGAAGCAGCAGACCTCTGGGGCACAGCTCCGGACCTGTAGTTTGAAGGCGCAGACCTGTGGGCACAGCTCCAGACCTGTAGTTTGAAGCAGCAGACCTCTGGGCACAGCTCCAGACCTGTAGTTTGAAGCAGCAGACCTCTGGGCACAGCTCCGGACCTGTAGTTTGAAGGAGCAGACCTGTGGGCACAGCTCCAGACCTGTAGTTTGAAGCATCAGACCTGTGGGCACAGCTCCAGACCTGTAGTTTGAAGTATCAGACCTATGGGGCACAACTCTGGAACTGTAGTGAGACCTGTGGGGCACAGCTCTGGACCCGTAGTTTGAGGTAGCAGAGCCATGCCATGACACACAGCAATAGGCCTGTAGTTTGAAGCAGCAGACCTCGGGGTGCAGCTCTGGACCTGCAGTTTGAAGAAGCAGACCTGTGGGGTGCAGCTCTGGACCTGTAGTTTGATGCATCAGACCTGTGGGGCACAACTCTGGACCTGTAGTTTGAAGAGCAGGCCTGAGGGGTGCAGTTCTGGATCTGTAGTTTGAAGCAGCAGACCTGTAAGGCACAGCTCCAGATCTGTAGTTTGAAGCAGCAGACCTGTGGGGTGAAGATCTGGACCTGTTGTTTGAAGCAGCAGACCTCTGGGGCACAGATCCAGACCTGTACTTTGAAGCAGCCGACCTGTGGGCACAGCTCCAGACCTGTAGTTTGCCTAAAAGAGGGCATTGGTGGCTCATGGTGAATGTAAAAGTCAAAAGGGAAGGGGAAAAGGGTTGCCGTGAGAGGGCAACATCATGTCATAGGGAAGACCTGTGGGGCACAACTCTGGAACTGTAGTGAGACCTGTGGGGCACAGCTCTGGACCCGTAGTTTGAGGCAGCAGACCCATACCATGACACACAGCATGCCTGTAGTTTGAAGCAGCAGACCTGAGGGGTGCAGCTCTGGACCTGAAGTTTGATGCAACATACCTGTGGGGCACAGCTCTGAACCTGTAGTTTGAAGCAGCAGACCTGTGGGGTGCAGCTCTCGACCTGTAGTTTGATGCATCAGACCCGTGGGGCACAGCTCTAGAACTGTAGTTTGCAGCAGCAGACCTGAGGGTTGCAGCTGTGATCTGAGTTTGAAGCAGCAGACCTGTGGGCACAGCTCCTGACCTGTAGTTTGAAGCAGCAGACCTGTGGAGTGCAGATCTGGACCTGTAGTTTGAAGCAGCAGACCTGTGGGGCACAGCTCTGGACCTGTAATTTGAAGCAGCAGACCTGTGGGGCACAACTCCAGACCTGTAGTTTTAAGCAGCAGACCTGTGGGGCACAGCTCTGGACCTGTAGTGAGACCTGTGGCGCACAGCTGCGGACCTGTAATTTGACGCAGCAGACCCATGGGGCACAGTTCTGGAGCTGTAGTTGGAAGCATCAGACCTGTAGTGAGACCTATAGGGCACAGCTGTAGACTTGTAATTTGACGCAGCAGACCTGTGGGGTGCAGTTCTGGAGCTGTAGTTTGAAGCAGTAGACCTGTGAGGTGCAGATCTGGACCTGTAGTTTGAAGCAGCAGACCTGTGGGGCACAGCTCTGGACCCATAGATTGAAGCAGCAGACCTGTGGGGCATCTCCAGACCTGTAGTTTGAAGCATCAGACCTGCGGGGGCACAACTCCGGACCTGTAGTGAGACCTGTGACGCAAAGCTGCAGACCTGTAATTTGACACAGCAGACCCATGGAAGCAGTTCTGAGTGCTGTAGTTTGCAGCAGCAGACTTTAGGGCAGACTCCAGACCTGTAGTGAGACCTGTGGGGCACAGTTGCGGACCTGTAATTTGATGCAGGAGTCCCATGGGGCGCAGTTCTGGAGCTGTAGTTTGAAGCAGCAGACTTGTGAGCCACAGCTCTGGACCTGTAGTTTGAAGCAGCAGACTTGTGGGGCACAGCTTCAGACCTGTGGGGCACGGTTACAGACCTGTAGTTTGAAGCAGCAGACCCGTGGGGTGCAATTCTGGAGCTGTAGTTTGCAGCAACAGACCTGTGGGGCACAGCTCCTGACCTGTAATTTGAAGCAGCAGATCCGTGGGGCGCAGTTCTGGAGATGTAGTTTTTTTTGTTTGTTTTTTTAAACTTTATGTTTATTGTTTTCACAGAAACACACAATTACTTTCCTAACAATCAATCTGACATTCAGATTAATAAGCATGAGAGCGACACCCGTCTTAATACACTCAATGTGAACATTGAAAGTTACCAGATGCATCAGTGGGGGGTAATTCTGAAAGTGAGATAAAACAGACTATATCGAAAAGGCTATTACAGAACCCATGAGCAGCACGGTGATACTTTAAAACAATGTTCTTCACAAAGTCTCAGTTCCTAACCCTACCAGAGGGTATGATAATTTGTATCCACCATGTAATCTCTTAGTTATAACACCAAAATGGTGCTTACCTTAAAGCAAAGCTCTTACTTCATCTCCGTGGTCTTACAAGCCCCAACCCATTCGGCTACATCCCCGAACAAAGTGAGATCCATTATAACATAATCAAACAAATATTTCAGCAGGGTAATATTTTTCAAACAATTGAACAGTAAAAATGCTCTTATACCACATACTCAGAAGGAGTGTTTCATTATGCAGCAACAGGCTACAATTATGTATTGGTATAAGTGTAACGCAAGCTGCCAAAAGAAGATTCCGTATCGGAATTCCGGGGCAGTCTGTTTTAAATAGTCCGCTGGAACAGAAAGTTTAATAGACAATTTTAATTAAGGTAAATCTGCCCTCAAAAGTACCTGACTCATTACAGCACATTTACAGTGGTACGTCATGTTAGGTCATCCTCTTCAGAGACCGACTCATCCTACTGACGCCGACGGATACGATCCTGAGTGTTCCTCTGGGCCAATTTCATGGCATCTGCGGTGTCCGTGAAGACAAATATTTTCCCTTGGTGGGCAATTCGTAGATGCGCTGGGAAGATCAAGCCGTGCGAAACCCCGGCCTCCCGCAGCAGTGCTCGGACCCCTTCAAAGCCCTTACGTTTCTGCCTCGTGGCATAGCTCAAATTGGGGAACATCTTTATCTGCTGACCATCCTGCAGCAAGGATCTCTTTACTCTGGCCAGCTAGCAAGCGATCTCTCAAACCCACTGCATCTGTTACCACCACCACTGTCCTAGGGGTTTCAGGGTTTTCAGAGCGGCCCCTAGGAGTGATGTGATACGCTTTTTGAAAGCGCTGAACTTCTGGGAGTACCTCCACACCCAATTGCTGAGGAAACCAGTTTCTAAGGAACATCAAAAGATGATCTCCCTCGCAGCCTTCCGGGAATCCGATGCACAAATTGTGGGATCTCGCCTGGTTTTCCAAGGTCTCTAATTGAGACCGCAAGTGAGAGTTTTCCTTTATAGTCTTGACTGCTGTTCCCATAGCCACTAAGTATGTGGTGGTAACTGTGTTTATCTGGGTCTCCACAGCTGTGACCCAATGAGTTGGGGCATCAGATTTATTTGAAAGACCGGTAACCGATTTGATTAGGACATTTAATTTAGCCCCTAAGGTTTGCAGCGTCTCCGTTGAGGTCTCCTCCAGCTGCTCTTGGTCTCGGGCCTGTGCGCCCACATGGTGGAAGCTTCAGAAACATTTTTAGAACTTGCTCCTTTCCTTTCTCTCTCTCCGAGGATGCGGCATTTTAACAAATCGGAACTTCGTAACAATATTTTAATGTTCAAACCCAAATTTAACATGATTTATGTTGAAGAACTGAGTTTTTAAGAGCTGGATTACGGAGTTCTAAAGACCACGACCATATCGCTCGGGCTCCCAGCAGCACAGTCTGGAGATGTAGTTTGAAGCAGCAGACCTATGGGGCATAGCTCCCGACCTGTAGTTTGAAGCAGCAGGCTTGTGGGGCACAGCTCTAGACCTGTAGTTTGACACAGCAGACCTGTGGGGTGCAGCTCTGGACCTGTAGTTTGAAGCAGCAGACCTGTGGGGTGCAGATCCAGACCTGTAGTTTGAAGCATCAAACCTGTGGGGCACAGCTCTGAACCTGTAGTGAGACCTGTGGGGAGCAGCTGTGGACCTGTAGTTTGAAGCAGCAATCCTGTAGGCCACAGTTCCATACCTGTAGTTTGAAGCAGCAGACTTGTGGGGCACAGCTCCGGACCTGTAGTTTGAAGCAGCAGACCTGTAGGGTGCAGTTCTGGACCTGTAGTTTTAAACAGCAGATCTGTGGGTTGCAGCTACGGGGCTGTAGTTTGAAGCAGCAGATATATGGGGTGCAGCTCCAGACTTGTAGTCTGATGCAGCAGACCAATGGGCTGCAGCTCTGGACCTGTAGTTTGAAGTGACAGACTTGAGAGGCACAGCTCCTGATGAAGAGGGTCTTTGCCCTCAATGCACTGGGGAACCGTTGTATGTCTCAATAAATTTGTATTTAAGCTTTATACTTGCTCTGAAGTTTTCTCCTGTGTGAATCGCTGCTTTTTATATATCTGCACAGCTCTGGACCTGTAGTTTGAAGCAGCAGACCCATGCCATGAGGCACAGCAGCGGACCCGTAGTTTGAAGCAGCAAGGCGCAACTTTGGACCTCTAGTCTGAAGCAGCAAACCTGTGGGGCAGAGCTCTGGAGCTGTAGTTTTAAGCAGCAGACCTCTGGGGCACAGTCACAGACCTGTAGCTTGCCCTTGGGTCATGACTGAGGCTAGGGGCTGGCAGAGGGGGGTGGGCATTTATGTTGAAAAAACCCTAATGCCACAGTCCCCTCTTTTTGTGACTTTGGAATCTTAACAATGCTCTAATGTACTTGTTTTGCAAAAAAGAGATGGGGGGGGGGGAGGTGTTTATCCAACAAGATAATCAAAGAAAATACAAAATCACACATGCCCCCACAATGCAAGGCATCATGGGCTGCATATGCAAATCACCACAGAATGTTATGCTGGTCCAACTTTAAGCAGAATTGCATGGTGCCGAAAGGCCTCTCACACAGTTTGCAAAGGGTGCTAACAGAAGATAATCAAAGACTTACTGCCTGCAAGGTCTGTCTGCCAGGGATAAGTATGAAGGTAAATGTATTGACAGGACCGATAGATTTTAGATACAGTGACACAGGGCGTACATTTGTTTGGGATTTTACCGACTCAGCTCCATGTCACAAAATCAGTCTCATTAGAATATATTCTGGTAGGGGGAGGAGAATGTGCCAATATATTGAAAAGGGATTGCATTTCTTGATGCAGGCAGTGATTTTCAAAAATCCATTGCAGTAAACAGTTGGCAAATCCCACAAACAGTCTGCTTTTTCTGATCGACTTTCTTGCCCTGATGTATTTATTTATTTATTTTATTTAGTTTTGTTAACCGGATAAGTGCACTAGACAAATCCTGCCTATTTTCAGGCACGACCTGAGGGAGGGGGATACAGATGAATTCCAACTGACCTTGAACCAGATTAAGCTGTTGGTGGTATTTTTAGTGAATGAGGGAAATTTGGCCAGTACACTGGGGAAATTCCCTACTCTTTTCGATAACTGCCATGGGATCTTTAACATCCACCTAACTACCACCAATCCAGGCAGATGGGACCTCAGTTTAATGTCTCATCCGAAAGACGTTACTCAAAGTGCAGCACCCTCTCATGCTGCACTACAGGTGTCAGTACTGGATATTAACCCAAGTGCCAGATGTGGAACTGAACCCAGCCTCTGATCTCCTGGCCACAGAGGCGAGTGTGCTACCCACTGAGCCACTGACACTTTTGGTGACTATTGTAGAGATTCTGTAAAGGAATCCTCATATTACAGTGATAGGGTCTGAAACCAGCTAACGCACCTGCCAAATGCTGGCGATTTTGTACTGTGCCAGTAAAATGTTTCTTTAACTGGCCCTGCTAGCTAGTATTAGAGGAGGTAGTATTTCAGTAAGTAAGCTGGTCTGGGCACGGTGGTTAGTGGATTTCCAAGCCACTAGCCCTGCTGATGAATGGCTGCAGGTTCAACCCCTTCAGAGGCAGAAATTTACTTGCAATATGGCTGTCTGTTTTCACTGATCAACCTGTAAGAAAAGCAGAAGAAAGGAATTTGATTTTATATAGCTTTCACGCACACTATATCCCAAAGTGCTTTACAATCCATGCACATGTCTGCGGTCACGGCACTAAATTTCAAAAACAGAATTAAATATGTTAGAACACCTGTTTGGCAGCAGAATGACTTTGTTGTGCTCAGGAGACTGTCTGTTGGAAAATAATTTTGGCTGACACTCAAAAGAGCTGAAAGTTTTCCATGCATGAGTTTACATGGGCTTTATAACCATCTTAGTAGTGCACACGTAGGAGCGGGTAGTCTGCCCAGGATAACTGAGATGGTGAGTAATATAAATATAGCAAAGGCCTCTGTAAGTGCTTGTTTTCTGTAAAAGAAACACCTTGTATGCAATGTAGAATTTATTTATTTAGTTTTTGTTGACCGGGTAAGTGCACTAGACAAATCCTGCCTATTTTCAGGCACGACCCGGGGAGGGGGATACAGATGAATGGCAACTGACGTTGAACCAGATTACGCTGTTGGTGGTGTTTTTTTTTTTTTTTTAGTGAATGAGGGAAATTTGGCTAGGACACCGGAGAAATTCCCCTACTCTTTTCGATAAGTGCCATGGGATCTTTAACATCCACCTGAACTACCACCAATCCAGGAAGATGGGACCTCGGTTTAACGTCTCATCCGAAAGACGGCACCTCAGAAGTGCAGCACCCCTCTTACGCTGCACTACAGTGTCAGTACTGGGATATTAACCCAAGTGCCAGATGTGGGAACTGAACCCACAGCCCTCTGATCTCCCGGCCTCAGAGGCGAGTGTGTGACCTACTGAGCCACTGACAGAGATATGTGCAAGTAACGTTTTTAAAGGAGGGTAAAAAAGACAGCTAAAAGCTGACAGTGTACCTTTAAACAATGGGTATTCAAAAACAACAAAGAATACTAATGATAGCCACTCTGTGGAGGTCCCTTAATGAAAACTCATATTGCAGACTCGAAGTGCCAGGGCTCTTTACTGCCTCTCAGTGTTGCAGAAATGAACATCAAGCAGTTATAACTATTTTGGCATCTTTGCCATTTATTTCTGTGGGTGTGGCGACCTGTGTGTTTATTTCGGAGCCTGAAGAGGTTTAGTGCCCCCACCCCGAGAGAATGCACATCCTATCTGCCATGTGTCCACCATCCTCTGCTCCTGTGAACAAGGGAACCCATGAGGCTATCTGACCTAACACCTGCTGCCCCGCTCTGCTCCCTCCGATCCTCCTGCAGGGGGCTCCTTGCGATTCCCAGGATGAGGTTAAAAACTGCCGGCGACAGAGCCTTTAGTGTCGCTGGCCCGTCCTATGGAATTCGCTTCCTCCATCACTAAGGGAGGCCCCTTCAGTTAAGGCATTCAAAGCCTGCCTCAAGACCTTATCATTCAGCCGGGCATTCCCAGGCACTGTCTTTTAGACAATATCTCGGAGACATTTGCATAATGGCACTTTAAAAATTTCTGCTGACAATTTAGACCCTTATTTTAGTGTTTTGATTTTAAGTGTTCCTTGGGATGTTTATATCTTATTTATTGTGTTTTAATTGTTCTGATACTCTGATTGTACGGCCCCCAGAGCCTCCGGGATTGGGTGCCCGAAAAATAAAATTTGCCTTGCCTTGCCTCTTCACAAACCCAGGTCACCCACACAGCCACAGGATCTCCTGCCGCTGGTCCTTTAAAAGCAGGAAACATTAAAAAAAAACAAAAAAAAACAGGTTTCTCAAAAAAAAAAAAAACCATGATCCCCACCAACGAAGCTCAACCCTGCAAAATGTAGGAAATCACTATTAGTGGGTGAGAGGTCGGCTCCATCATCCAGTACTTTGAATTCTTGAGCTCTCATGTGAGGCTGCCAAATTTTTTGTTGATAACTGCCAGTTGTGGTGGTGATGTTTGTGATGTGAACCCTCACCCACAAGGCCCTAGGAGAAGGCACTCATGGAAAGGAGACACTGAAGTCAGATAAAAGCTTAAATTAGCTTCCATTAAAGTGCTAATTGCTCAAGTACAAAAGAGAGTTTCCCAGCCAAACATTCCCAGCGCTTTGGGCAGCAGCTCTTCCTCGTGCTGTTTTTATGTTGCTTGCACGCATGTGCAAGAAACATAGTGCCATCATCGGAGATTTCGGAGGTGTGTCACCTCCTCCTCCAATTCAGTCAGTGTGCTGGCAGGCGCGGCCCCTGTAAGCCAATGCATTTTGGAGCTGTCTATGACACGCCCAAAATGCAGTGGCATACAGTTGAAAGGGGAGTTACGCTCAGTGAGCACCGATAAGATATCGCTGCTCACGCCGCAGCTTCCCACAGACACACGCAGGCATGCGCTCGCACGACGACTGTATAGCCAACGGGTGCCCAATCCCGCTGGCTGAGCTGCGTCCCCCTCAGAGGTGCCACGCTGGGAGCCCACCAGCGGGCAAGCTGTCTTTGCCGACGGGGTGCCCAATCCCCGTCGGCTGAACGCCTCATCTCAGCCACGCTGAGAGCCCACCCCAGCGCGGCAACAAATGCCATGGCCACGGGATGCCCAACTCGCTAGCTGAACGCCCCAACGCCCAGCACGCCTGAGCCCACCCCAGCGTGGCAAACGCCACATCGAGTCATTTTTTTTTTTTAAACCTGTAAACTAAAACGTGTCCCGCAGGCTGCCTCCCAACCCCTCCCACAACCCGCACCCACACACTGCGCAAGCCCAGCCTCCCCACACCCAACCCTCACCCCATACTTTCACTCTCCGACCTCGGCGCGACGATTCGTGGACCGGGAACACGCCTGCACTCTTCAAAGCCGATGATAACTGAGGAAATGCCAGTAAGCTGTATAATGGGCTGAGATAGGTGGGTTTCAACTTTGCATATCTCAGGCATTTTGGGAATTTTGCACCAAATTTTCAACATGTTTGGGACTCCTTCTCCATGAATGAAATGTCACTGTCATGACGATATTGGGGCCCAAAGGGTGATTTCGCGCGAGTGACTGCACAGTGACTGCGTAAATCACCCTTCGCCCGAACACCCCATGACAGTGACATCATTCATGAGAAGGGCTCCAAAAACCCATGTTGAAAATTTGATACAAATATCAAAAATGACTGTTTTATGTAGCGTGCTGCTACGCAGTTCCTATGCAGGCTCGTAAGTTCGCTGAATTTCACACATTTTTTACCCAGATTTTCAACATTACCATTTTACCACACTTCTTATGAGTAGTACAGCTGTCATTTTTCACATCTCACCCAAAATGTGTTTCCACCCATGTAGCACACAATGGCATGGGTCATGTAGATCAATGTCACGGACAAATTAAGAAAATCACAGTGACACTTGTTCATGAGCAGAGGTCTTAAAATGGCTATGTTGAAAATGTGGTGAAAAATTTAAAAATGACTGTTTTACGTGAAGGCTCTACAGTTCCTAAGCACGCCAAAGTTCCAAATTTTCAATATTTTCACTCCAGATTTCCAACATTGCCATTTTGCCACACCTTCTTATAAATAGTACAGCTGTCATTTTTCACATCTCACTCAAAATGTGTTTCACTTCATGTAGCGCATTAATGGCGCAGTCGTAAAAGCAAATCAATGTATGGATAAATTAAGAAAATCACAGTGACACTGTTCATGAGCAAAGGTCTTAAAATGGCTATGTTGAAAATTTGGTGAAAAAATTCCAAAAAATGACTGTTTTAAGAGCGTGCGTTGTACAGTTCCTACGCACGCTCGTAAGTTCGCGAATTTTCAATATTTTCACTCCAGATTTTCAACATTGCCATTTTACCACACCTTCTTATGAGTAGTACAGCTGTCATTTTTCACATCTCACCCAAAATGTGTTTCTGCCCATGTAGCGCATAATGGCGCAGTCGGTAAAAGCGTAAATCAACGTATATGATAAATTAAGAAAAATCACAGTGACACTGTTCATGAGCAGAGGTCTTAAAATGGCTATGTTGAAAATTTGGTGAAAAATTCCTTCAGATGTTCTGCAATATTACTAATGGAGACATTGAACAGAACTGGCCCCAGGACCGATCCCTGCAGCACCCCACTGGTTGCCCCCTCTCCCTAGACTGCATACCATTTACCACCACTCTCTGCCTCCTGTCTGTTAGCCAGTTTCTAACCCAGTTTACCACCCTTTCCCCCATGTCCAGCCTACCCAGCTAGTTTATCAGCCTCCTACATGGGATGGTGTCAAAGGCTTTGCTGAAATCAAGGAAAGCGTTGTCGCTGCCCCACCCTGATTCACTTCCTTTGTCACCCAGTCAAATAAATCAACCAGATTTATCTGACATGATGTCCCCACTGTGATTCCATGTTGTCTATGGTCCTGGGTTCCGATGGCCTCTAGATGCCCCACTATCCTTTCTTTAAGCAATGTCTCCATGATCTTCCCACTACTGAGGTGAGGCTGAATGGCCTATTGTTCCCTGCCTCCTCTCTGCTGTCGGACTTGTGTAGAAGGACCACATGTTCCCTCCTCCATTCACTCATGTTGAATGACTCAGTGAACATGGCTGCCAGAGGTACTGCTATCTCCTTCGCAGTTCTGTTAATATCCTTGGCCGTATGCCATCTGGTTCCATCGCTTTGTCTGCCTTCAATTTAGTGAGCTCCTGCAGGACTCTTTCGTCCACCTCTTCACCCCCTTGGCAACTGCTGTACTGCTGTGGCCCTTGCCCCTCCCACTCTTCTGTGAATACTGAATGGAAAGACACAGTGGATGTCTTGGGAGGAAGGCATGAAACTGTCACTTCCAAATACCTAAACAGCACATACAAGCAAGCAACATTCGGCATTGACAAATGCTTGTTTTTATCTGCGTGACTTCAATGTTCCTTTTCTCTGCATGTCCTTCTCCTTGTTTCACAGGGACATTTGTTGGAGCTAACCTCTTCCAGAGGGTGCACTTCTGGCTGCTGTACTTGGCGTGTCTGTTCCTTTTGTTTGTTTCCACAAGGAGCTGACCTGCTACTGCCCGCATTGCATTTCACATAGGCTACCAAATAAGCACTATACAGTGACACATTTTGAACGCTACTGACCTGGGTCAGATTCAAACCAGAGACCTACACATAGAGGGAGCTATAACTTGTTCCCAGTCTGTCCCCTTAAATGTTCCCTCTTGCCCAGGTCACTACATCTTTTGAATACCTTTTTCCCCTCTAGTACAGAATGAGGATGGAGGTGTATCGTTGCTGTGTTACAGAACGATGATGATGGTGTTGGGTGTTGCTGTATTAGGCAAAGGCAAATTTATTTAAAAAGATGCCCAATCCCGGAGGCTCTGGGCGCCGCACAAAACTTTACAGCATTTCATACCGCATAAATATATAAATTAAAATTAATACATACAGATAATCAGCATTACACTCCAAACATTTGCAAAAATAGGAAAGTCTTCAGGCGGGCCTTAAAGGCAGTTATAGTGGGGGCCTCCCTGACTGCAGTTGGTAAGGAGTTCCAAAAAGCGGGAGCGGCGACGCTAAAAGCTCAGTCCCCCTCAGACTTTAGTCTCGCTCTTGGAACAGTTAGGAGGCTACCACTAGAGGAGCGGAGATTACGGACAGAGGTGGAAAGTACCAGGAGATCTGACAGGTAACCAGGGCCCTGCCCGTGTAGGGCCTTATAGGTGAGAAAACCCACCTTGAAGAGCACTCTCCATCTGATAGGCAGCCAGTGCAATTCACGCAATACAGGTGTGATATGACAAAATTTGCTTTGCCCGGTCAAAAGCCGGGTGGCAGCATTTTGCACTAGCTGCAGTCTGCAAAGAGAACCCCCAGAGACCCCGAGATAGAGGGCACTACAGTAGTCAAGCCTAGAAGTGACTAAGGCATGTATCAAGGTAGGGAGGTCCAGAGACGGAACAAGAGGCTTAATCCTGGCAATGTTTCTAAGATGGAAAAAACAGGAACGAACCACAGAAGATATTTGAACCTCCATGGACAGGTTCCTGTCAAGAATCACACCAAGATTTCACACCCAAGGGGAGGCCATCAATGACGCAGCTCCTAGCACAAGTCCAGCTGCAGAGTCAGAGGCCATCCCATCACGAACTCTGTTCGACTCCACTACCAATACCTCAGTCTTGTCAGGGTTCAGTCATAGCCAGCTGGAGGCCATCCGGTCATTAATCTCTGCCAGACAGATATTTAACACATCCACTGTGTTTGATGTTCCTGGGGCAAAGGACAAGTATAGCTGAGTATCATCGGCATAGCAATGAAAACTCAGACCATACTTCCTAATGATCCCCCACAGGGGCAGCATATATACTGCGAACAACATTGGGGCCAATACCGAACCCTGAGGGACTCCACACAAAAGGAGGCAGGGTGTAGATGAGAAATTACCCATCACAACCTGTTGCCTCCTATTGGTGAGAAAGGACTCAATCCAATTGATGACAATACCGGTGAGTCCACACAACTCCCCTCTGGTAGAGAAGCAACACACAATGGTCCACAGTATCAAATGCTGAAGAGAGATTGAGGAGAACAGGAATTGTCCTGTCCCCTCGGTCTCTAGCCCTGAGGAGGTCATTCTGCACCCTAACTAATGCAGTTTCAGTGCTATGTCTGGCCCGAAAAGCCGACCGGAAGGGATCGATAACCTGTGAGTCATGAGATGTTCCTCCAACTGAAGCGATACCACCTTCTCAACAATCTTCCCCAAAAATGGGACATTGGAGATGGGACGGTAATTTGCCCTGATCTCTGGGTCCAAAGAAGGTTTCTTTAAAAGGGGTCTTACCAGAGCCTCCTTCAAGGCATCTGGAAAGACACCCTGACCTAAGGAGCACCGAACAATCAAGGCAAACACCGGGCCAACAGAGTCAATGCATCTCATTAAGAAACGCGTTGGCACTGGGTCCAGTTCACAAAAGGTATGCTTCAGATTGATTACAGTATGAGAAAGATGGTGTTGGGTGTTGCTGCATTACAGAATGAGGATAGCAGTGTTTGGTGTTGCTATATTACAGTGTAATAAAAATGGTATTAGATGTTGCTGTATTACAGCATAAGAATCAGTGTTGACTGTCATTGTATTATATAGAGAGTAATGGATGAGTACGAAGTCTTAACGAGTTTTACACCCCACTGAGGGGTGGATGCCACATAAACCCCAACAGCAAAGCTCGAGGGGTTTATTTAGCCATACCACCTGAGGTGGGTAAAATCTGAGTTTTTAACCCCTACTCATCCTTTATTTTGTATAATTGCTGGGGATCATTTTTTCACCATGGCAGTTATACAAAATAAATGCATTTCTTCACGGAGCCGAGCTGCGGACCATTGGGGTTTCAGCGCGGTCTGCGGGCACGGCTCCAGAAGTAAAGCAGTGTGTTGTTTTGGAGGTTTTTGTGCCCCTGGAGAACAAACGCTGTGCCACACATATTTTTGTTTAAAAAAACTAACTTACCCCCGTCTCCTACTTCAGGGAACTGCATAGGCTTGAGGAGCAGAACGGCAAAGAAGAAGAAGTTCGCGGCTGCCGGCTACTGCAAGGGACGAGCGGGAGCTGGTGCATGCCCAGTGTAATGAGAAACCAGGTGCGTGTCCATCGTTATAACCAGCTGGTTATAACGATGGAATTTTAACCTGGTTTCCCCAATGGGGAAAAACGATAACCAGTTATTATAGTAGAGTTATGATGGTGTTGGATGTAATTGTATTACAGTACCAGGATGGCAGTGTTGGGTGTTTCTGTATTACAATGTGTTGACAATGGTGTTGGGTGTCCCTGTTTTACAGTATGAGGATGGCAGTGTTGAATGCTACTGTAGTGCAGTTTGGTGACAATGGTGTTGGGGTGATTGCATAACAGTGTGAGGGCTGGCAGTGTTGGTGTTGCTGTATTACAGTATGAAAAGGATGGTGTTGAGTGTTGCTGCATTACCAATGAGGATAGCAGTGTTTGGTGTTGCTCAATTAAAGTGCAATGAAATGGTGTTGGATGTTGCTATCTTACAGCATGAGAATCACAGTGTTAGTGTCACTGTATTATAGTACAATTATGATGGTGTTGAATGTGATTGTATTACAGTATCAGATGGCAGTGTTGGGTGTTGCTGTATTACAGTATGGTGACAATGATGTTGGGTGTCCCTGTTTTACAGTATGGATGGCAGTGTTGAGTGCTGCTGTAGTACAGTTTGGTGACAATGGTGTTGGGGTGATTGTATTATAGTATAAAAATGGCAGTGTTTGATGTTGCTGTATTATAGTATGGTGACAATGTTATTGGATGCCCCTGTTTTATAGTACAAAGATAACGGTGTTGAGTGTTGCTGTATTATACAATATGAAGACAACAGTGATGGGTGTTACTGTATTACAGTACAAGAACAATGGTGATGGGTGTTCCTGTATTACAATATAAATATGGCAATGTTGGGTGTTGCTGTATTACAGTATCATGACGTTGGTGTTGGTTATCACTGTTATTACAGTACAAGGGTGGTGGTTTTGGGTGGGGTTGTATTATAGTACATAGATAGTATTTGGTGTTGCAGTATTACAGTTTCAGAAAAGCTGTGTTGGGTGTTGCTGTATTACAGTATCATGACGTTGGTGTTGGTTATCACTGTATTACAGTACAAGGGTGGTGGTGTTGGGTGGAGTTGTATTATAGTACATAGATAGTAGTATTTGGTGTTGCAGTATTACAGTTTCAGAAAAGCTGTGTTGGGTGGTGCTGTATTACAGTATCATGACATTGGTGTTGGTCGTCACTGTATTACAGTACAAGGATGGTGATGTTGGGTGGGGTTATATTATAGTACAAGGATAGTAGTCTTTGGTGTTGCAATATTACAGTTTCAGAAAAGCTGTGTTGGGTGGTGCTGTATTACAATATGAGGACAATGGTGCTGGATATCACCGTTTGAGAATGGTTGTGTTGGGTGTTCCTGTGTTTCAGTATGAGGATGGTGGTGTCAGGTGGTGCTTTATTACAATATGACAAAGCTGGTGTTGGGTATTACAGTATGAGGATGTCAGTGTTGGGTGTTGCTGTAATGCAGTATGAGGACAGCGGTGTTAGGTGTTGCTGTAATACAGTGTGAGGAATCTGCAGTGTTGGGTGTTGCACTACAGTATGTTGATGATGTTGGGTGTTGTATTACAGTATGGGAATGGAGTTGTTAGGTGTTGCTATATTACAGTATGATGACAATGGTGTTGGATGTAGCTCTATTAAATTATGAGGAAGGTAGTGTTGGATGTTACTGCACTACAGTATGAAAATGATGTTTGGTGTTTATCACAGTATGAGAAAGGAGACGTTAGGTGTTTCTGAATTAGAGTATAATGACAATGGTGTTTGGTGTTGCTGTATGAGGAAGGCAGTGTTGGGTGTTGCTGCATTAAAGTATGAGGAAGACAGTGTTGGGTGTTGCTGTATAGCATAAGGATGATGGTGTTGGGTATTGCTGTAACACAGTACGAGGATGGCAGTGTTAGATGTTGTTGCACTACAGCCTGAAGACAATGCTGCTGGATGTTGTTTTGCAATACGAGAGTGGAGATGTTAGGTGTTGCTGTATTACAGTATGATGACAATGGTGTTGGGTGTTGCTGTATTAAAGTGTCAGGAAGGCAGTGTTTGGGTGGTGTTGTATTACAATTCGACAATGGCAGTGTTGGTGGTCATTGTATTACAGTAGGTACAGCAGTGTAATTGGCACTGTACCACAGTATGATGGTGATAGTGTTGAGTGTCACTGTATTACAGTATCTGGAGGGCAATTTCTGGTGTTGCCGTATTGCATTACGAGGACAGTGGTGTTGGATATTGCTGGATTACAGTATGAGGGTAGCAGTGTAAGGTGTTGCTGTATTTTATTATGTAGATGGCAGATTTGTGCTGTATTAAATTATGAGGTCAATGATGTTAGGTTTTCTCTGTATCATAGTATAAAAATGGCGGTGCTGGGTGTTGCTGTACAATATAATACTAAGACAGCGGGTTGGGCATCTCCGTATTTCTTGCAGGATGATAGTATGGGTGACCCTGAATTAAAAGTAGGAGGAAGGCAATGTTGGCTGTTGCTGTATTACAGTACAAGGATGATGGTGTTAGTTATTGCTGTATTGCAGTGCAAAGGGTGATGGTGTTAGGTGTTGCTCTCGATCACAGTACAAGGATAGCGCTGTAGGGTGTTGTTGTACTATGGTAAGAGGCCAATGGTTTTAGGTGTCACTGTATTATAGTATGAAGATAGTGGTGTTGTGTGTTAGTGTGTTAAAATGAGGATAGTGGTGTTGGGCGTTGCTATATATTACATTAAAAGGATGATGGTTGTTTCTATATTACAGTATGATGATAGTGTGTGCTGTTGCTGTATTACAATGCAAGGATGGCAATGTCAGATGTTGCTGTATTACAATATAAGGAGTGCATTGTCTGGTCAGTGTTGCTGTAAGAGGATGGTGGTGTCTGGTGTTGCTGTATTTACATGTGACAGCCCTTTCACTCACCTAGCCTGCTCTGGGGCCCTTGGGTCGACTCGGTACACACCTCCAAGGGGGCCGGCCTGGGCTCCACAGTGGTCAGCAACTATTGTGCGGTGCCTCCACCTGGGTTGAGTGGCAAGGGATACCTGCGAACAAATAACAGGTTACTACCCCCCAGGAAAATAAGTAAGCTGCCCCACTGAACACTTTCCCTATACAATAATAGTTTCCCCCACACAGTAGCAATCCCCCAGCTCCAGCAACTCTATTGCAGTAAATCACAGTGACAGTGGTTAAAATGCAAACAATGAACTTATTTATTTGGGAGGGGAAAGAAGGAGGAGAATGTCAAACACCTCCACACTTTTGTTAGACAATCACTTTTCCCCATAGCAACTCCTCCTCCCACCACTGGGTGCACCCAGAAAGTCCCTGAACGGTGGGTTCCTCACTGAGGTGGTGATGCAGGTCTGGGGTCTTGTGTCGGGACCCAAATAACAATTAAACGCTTCCAAACTTGAACTCTTTGCTTTGTCAGAACCTGGGGTTACGCATAGATCTTTTCCAAGTCTGCCCCCCTGACACCTAACTAAACTAGCTGTCTAATAAATTCCCCAAGCCATAACTTGGGGTACTCACAGTTCTGCGGTTCACACAGGGGACGTGGAGACGGTTGAGTTGCACAGTACCGTGGGGTGTTTCCGTTGGTGGTGTACTACAGGTTGAAAGCCTTGAAGCGGGACGAAAGTCGAGGCATGATGATCTTCACCTGCCTGACTTTGCCAACTTCACCAATGGGCCTTTATAGACAGACTTCACTTAGGCAGGCCTGTCAATGTCCTTTCCCACTGGTTGGCTTCCTTCTTCGGTCTGGGGGAACAAGGAAGGAGGAGGCCCCCCCAAACCACTCGGTTGCACCTTTGGTCACACAGCATAGCTGGTCACTTGCTCAGTACTTCAGCCCCAGCACTCTCCCACTGGGCATCTTCTTACCAAGCAATGTTGGGCCTCTTTTTCAGTCACTGGCCACAGCACTTACAGTCACTCCCTTGCTAGATTTTCCACTCACACAAAATATTTCTCAGTTGAGGGGCAAAGCAGTTCAGTATATAGATACAGGTCAAACTAGCTTTCAGGCTTAGAAGCAGTGTCCAGCAGATTCATTCAAACAGGGAGCAAACGTCTTCTTTCAGCAAACACAACTCAGTATCTCTTCCTCCAGCACACAACTTGTAGCCTTTTCTCTTTAGTTGATGGCTAAATTTCAGCAGAAGCAGGAATGAAAAGATTTGGGCTCAGGAGCCCACACAGCCAGTCCCCTCACACGACACACTTCTGCTCCGCTTTGGCTACAAAGCAGTTCTATTTATAACTTTATGGCAGCCCTCTCTTGATTGGCTGCTGACTTCACAGGGTTGTTCAGTGATGGCGTTTCTCTTCCCAGCAGTCCCCATTTTGTAGTCTTTATAGGGGCTGCCATCTTCTCACCATTCAGGGACCAGAACAGTCCAGCCTGTATTTACAACATAGAGTCTTCCGGTCGTTATCCCAGTGAGTTTCATGCTCCTCTACTGCCTCTGGAGCCAGGAACATGCATTTATTTCATTGGCCACATGGCCGGGACCAAAAATGGAGCAATGGCTCCCTTAAATTTTCTCCTGGTGGCAGCATATGCATGGGGCACATGGGCGCCATATTTTTTACTTACGAATGAGCAGACTATTTTTTCTAAATTACCGTAACCGCTCCAGCCTCCCAGGGTGCTCAGAGGCAAGGGAACATTAATCAGGACCTTGGACTCACTTAGTACTTGGGTCAAAGGTCCCAATTCACTATGGCTGCAGCTGCGAAGCATGGAGGAGCACCAGGCAGAGCCCCACCACGGCCACTCACGGACACCATGCAGAGGGTTGGAGGCCGAGGCCCCAATAGGTAAGCCCATTTGGGGGACTTACATACAGTATGAGGATGGTGGTGCCTGCTGTTGCTGTATTTACAGTATGAGGATGTGGTCTCTGGTGTCACTACTTACACCATGAGGATGGTGGTGTCTGGTGTCACTATTTACAATATGAGGATGGTGGTGTCTGGTGATGCTGTATTATAGTAGGAGGATGGTGGTGTCTGGTGCTGCTGCTGTAGTTATAGTAAGAGGGATGGTAGTGTTTGGTGTCGCTGTATTATAGTAAGAGGATAGTGGTGTCTGTGTCTCTGTAATATAGTAAGAGGATGGTGGTGTCTGCTGTTGCTGTATTTACAGTACGAGGATGGCAATGCCTGGTGTTGCTGTATTTACAGTTTGAGGATGGTGGTGTCTGCTGTTGCTGTATTTACAGTTTGAGGACGGTGATGTCTGGTGTATTTACAGTACAAGGATGGCAATGCCTGGTGTCACTGTATTTACAGTTTGAGGATGGTGGTGTCTGGTGTCGTATTTACAGTAAGAGGATGGTGTCTGGTGTCACTGTATTTACAGTTTGAGGATGGTGGTGTCTGCAGTTGCTGTATTTGCAGTTTGAGGACGGTGATGTCTGGTGTTGCTGTATTTACAGTACGATGATGGCAATGCCTGGTGTCACTGTATTTACAGTTTGAGGATGGTGGTGTCTGCAGTTGCTGTATTTACAGTCTGAGGACAGTGATGTCTGGTGTTGCAATATTTACTGTATGACGCTGCTGGTGTTTGGTGTTGCAGTACTTATAGTAAGAGGACAATGGTGTCTGGTGTTTCTGTATTTACAATACGAGGATGCTGGTGTCTAGTGTCACTGTATTATATAGTAAGAGGATGGTAGTGTCTGGTGTCGCTGTATTACAGGAAGAGGATGGCAATGTCTGGTGCAGCTGTATTATAGTAAGAGGATGGTGGCATCGCTGTATTTACAGTATGAGGATGATGGTGTCACTATATTATACTAACAGGATGGTGGTGTCTGGTGTCGCTGTATTATAGTATAAGGATGGTGGCGTCCGGTATTGCTGAATTACAGTATCAAGATGGCGGTGTCTGTGTCATCGCTGTATTGACAGTAAGAGGATGGTGGTGTCTGTGTCACTGTATTTACAGTATGAGGATGGTGGTGTCTGGTGTCAGCTGTATTTATAGTAAGAGAATGGTAGTGTGTGTGTCTGTGATATAGTAAGAGGACGGTAGTGCCTGGTGTTGTATTATCTTAAGAGGATGTGTCTCTCTGTTGCTGTATTTACAGTACAAGGATGGCAATGCCAGGTGTAGCTGTATTTACAGTTTGAGGATGGTGGTGTCTGCTGTTGCTGTATTTACAGTTTGAGGACGATGATGTCTGGTGTTGCAGTATTTATAGTAAGAGGATGGTAGTGTCTGGTGTCGCTGTACTATAGTAAGAGGATGGTGGCGTCGCTGTATTTACAGTATGAGGATGACGGTGTCTGGTGTGACTGTATTATACTAACAGGATGGTGGTGTCTGGTGTTGCTGTATTTACAGCATGAGGATGGCAGTGCCTTGTGTCACTGTATTTGCAGTTTCAGGATGGTGCCTGGTGTTGCTGTATTTGCAGTTTCAGGATGGTGCCTAGTGTTGCTGTATTTATAATAACAGGATGGCAGTTTCTGGTGTCACTGCATTATAGTAAGAGGGTGGCGGTGTCTGGTGCAGCTGTATTATTGTATGAGGGTGGTGGTATGTGGAGTCGCTGTATAATAGTAAGAAGATGGTGGTGTCTGGTGTCGTATTTACAGTATGATGATGGTGTCTGGTGTCACTGTATTATAGTAAGAGGATGATGGTGTCTGGTGTTTCTGTATTTACAATACGAGGATGGTGGTGCCTGGTGTCGCTGTATGTATAGTAAGAGAATGGTGGTGTCTGGTGTCGTATTTACAGTAAGAGGATGGTGTCTGGTGTCACTGTATTTACAGTTTGAGGATGGTGGTGTCTGCTGTTGCTGTATTTGCAGTTTGAGGACGGTGATGTCTGGTGTTGCTGTATTTACAGTACGATGATGGCAATGCCTGGTGTCACTGTATTTACAGTTTGAGGATGGTGGTGTCTGCAGTTGCTGTATTTACAGTTTGAGGACAGTGATGTCTGGTGTTGCAATATTTACTGTATGATGATGCTGGTGTTTGGTGTTGCAGTACTTATAGTAAGAGGACGATGGTGTCTGGTGTTTCTGTATTTACAATACGAGGATGCTGGTGTCTAGTGTCACTGTATTATATAGTAAGAGGATGGTAGTGTCTGGTGTCGCTGTATTACAGGAAGAGGATGCAATGTCTGGTGCAGCTGTATTATAAGTAAGAGGATGGTGGCATTGCTGTATGTACAGTATGAGGATGATGGTGTCACTATATTATACTAACAGGATGGTGGTGTCTGGTTTTGCTGTATTATAGTATAAGGATGGTGGCATCGGTATTACTGAATTACAGTACGAGGATAAGCGGTGTCTGGTGTAAGCTGTATTGACAGTAAGAGGATGGTGGTGTCTGGTGTCACTGTATTTACAGTATGAGGATGGTGGTGTCTGGTGTCGCTGTATTTATAGTAAGAGGATGGTAGTGTGTGTGTCTGTGATATATAGTAAGAGGATGGTAGTGTCTGTGTCTCTGTGATATAGTAAGAGAATGGTGGTGTCTGGTGTCACTGTTGCAATATTTACAGTATCAAGATGGTGGTGTCTGGTGTCACTGTATTGTAGTATGAGGATGGTGGTGTCTGGTGTCGCTGTATTTACAGTAAGAGGATGGTAAGCGTCGTGTCTCTGTGATATAGTAAGAAAGGCGGTAGTGCCTGGTGTTGTATTATCTTAAGAGGATGTGTCTCTCTGTTGCTGTATTTACAGTACAAGGATGGCAATGCCAGGTGTAGCTGTATTTACAGTTTGAGGATAGTGGTGTCTGCTGTTGCTGTATTTACAGTTTGAGGGCGATGATGTCTGGTGTTGCAGTATTTATAGTAAGAGGATGGTAGTGTCTGGTGTCGCTGTATTATAGTAAGAGGATGGTGGCGTCACTGTATTTATAGTATGAAAGAATGACGGTGTCTGGTGTGACTGTATTATACTAACAGGATGGTGGTGTCTGGTGTTGCTGTATTTACAGTATGAAGATGGCAGTGCCTTGTGTCACTGTATTTGCAGTTTCAGGATGGTGCCTGGTGTTGCTGTATTTGCAGTTTCAGGATGGTGCCTGGTGTTGCTGTATTTATAGTAACAGGATGGTAGTTTCTGGTGTCACTGCATTATAGTAAGAGAATTGGCGGTGTCTGGTGCAGCTGTATTATTGTATGAGGGGTGGTGGTATATGGAGTCGCTGTATAATAGTAAGAAGATGGTGGTGTCTGGTGTCGTGTTTACAGTATGATGATGGTGTCTGGTGTCACTGTATTATAGTAAGAGGATGATGGTGCCTGGTGTTTCTGTATTTGCATCGAGGATGGTGGTGCCTAGTGTCGCTATATGTATAGTAAAGAGAATAGTGGTGTCTGTCTTGTGTCTAATATAAGTAGAGGATGGTGGTGTCTGGTGTCGTATTTACAGTATGAGGATGGTGTCTGGTGTCACTGTATTATAGTAAGAGGATAGACGGTGTCTGGTGTTTCTGTATTTACAATCTGCAGGATGGTGGTGCCTGGTGTCGCTGTATGTACAGTAAGAGGATGGTGGTGTCTGTCTTGTGTCTGTAATATAGTAAGAGGATGGTTGTGTCTGCTGTTGCTGTATTTACAGTCTGATGACAGTGGTGTCTGTGTTGCTGTATTTACTGTATGACGGTGGTGTCTGGTGTCACTGTATTATGGTATGAGGATGGTGGTGTCTGGTGTAGCTGAATTATAGTATGAGGATGGTGGTATCTGGTGTTTCTGTATTTACAATACGAGGATGGTGGTGCCTGGTGTCGCTGTATGTATAGTAAGAGGATGGTGGTGTCTGTCTTGTGTCTGTAATATAGTAAGAGGATGGTTGTGTCTGGTGTAGCTGAATTATAGTATGAGGACGGTGGTGTCTGATGTAGCTGAATTATAGTTTGAGGATGGTGGTGTCTGGTATAGCTGAATTATAGTATGATGATGATGGTGTCCGGTATCGCTGTATTGACAGTAAGAGGATGGTGGTGAATGGTGTCACTGTATTGACAGTATGAGGATGGTGGTGTCTGGTGTCGCTGTATTACAGGAAAAGGATGGCAATGTCTGGTGCAGCTGTATTATAGTAAGATGATGGTGGCATTGCTGTATTTACAGTAGGAGGATGATGGTGGTGTCTGGTGTCGCTGTATTATAGTAGGAGGATGGTGGTGACTGGTGTTGCTTTATTTACAGTATGAGGATGACAATGTCTGATGTTGCTTTATTATACTAACAGGATGGTGGTGTCTAGTGTCGCTGTATTATAGTAAGAGGATGGTGGTGTCTGTGTCACTATATTATTTACAGTATGAGGATGGCGGTGTCTGGTGTTGCTGTATTTACAGTATGAAGATGGCAGTGCCTTGTGTCACTGTATTTGCCGTTTCAGGATGGTGCCTGGTGTTGTTGTATTTATAGTAACAGGATGGTAGTGTCTGGTGTCACTGCATTATAGTAAGAGGGTGGCGGTGTCTGGTGCAGCTGTATTATTGTATGAGGGTGGTGGTATGTGGAGTCGCTGTATAATAGTAAGAGGATGGTGGTGTCTGGTGTCGTATTTACAGTATGATGATGGTGTCTGGTGTCACTGTATTATAGTAAGAGGATGACGGTGTCTGGTGTTTCTGTATTTACAATACGAGGATGGTGGTGCCTGGTGTCGCTGTATGTATAGTAAGAGGATGGTGGTGTCTGTCTTGTGTCTGTAATATAGTAAGAGGATGGTTGTGTCTGCTGTTGCTGTATTTACAGTCTGATGATGGTGGTGTCTGGTATTGCTGTATTTACTGTATGACGGTGGTGTCTGGTGTCACTGTATTATGGTATGAGGATGGTGGTGTCTGGTATAGCTGAATTATAGTATGATGATGATGGTGTCCGGTATCGCTGTATTGACAGTAAGAGGATGGTGGTGTCTGGTGTCACTGTATTGACAGTATGAGGATGGTGGTGTCTGGTGTTGCTGTATTATAGTAAGAGGATGGTAGTGTCTGGTGTCACTGCATTACAGGAAAAGGATGGCAGTGTCTGGTGCAGCTGTATTATAGTAAGAGGATGGTGGCATTGCTGTATTTACAGTAGGAGGATGATAGTGGTGTCTGGTGTCACTGTATTATAGTAAGAGGATGGTGGTGACTGGTGTTGCTTTATTTACAGTATTAGGATGACGATGTCTGATGTTGTTGTATTATACTAACAGGATGGTGGTGTCTAGTGCCGCTGTATTATAGTAAGAGGATGGTGGTGTCTGTGTCACTATATTATTTACAGTATGAGGATGATGGTGTCTGGTGTCGCTGTATTATACTTAGAGGACTGTGGTGTCTGGTTTGGTGTATTATAGTAAGAGGATGCTGGTGTCTGGTTTTGCTGTATTACAGTATGAGGATGGTGGTGTCTGGTGTCGCTGTAATATAGTAAGAGGATGCTGGTGTCTGCTGTTGCTGTATTGACAGTAAGAGGATGGTGGTGCCTGGTATCGCTTTATTTACAGTATGATGATGGTGGTGTCTGGTGTCGCTGTATTGACAGTAAGAGGATGGTGGTGTATGGAGTCACTATTTACAGTATGAGGATGATGGTGTCTGGTATCGCTGTATTGACAGTAAAAGGATGGTGGTGTCTGGTGTCACTGTATTTACAGTATGAGGATGGTGGTGTCTGATGTCGCTGTATTGACAGTAAGAGGATGGTGGTGTCTGGTGTCACTGTATTTACAGTATGAGGATGGTGGTGTCTGGTGTCACTGTATTTACAGTATGAGGCGGTGGTGTCTGGTGTCACTGTATTTACAGTATGAGGATGGTGGTGTCTGGTGTCGCTGTATGACAGTATGAGGATGATGGTGTCTGGAGTCACTGTATTTACAGTAGGAGGATGGTGGTGTCTGGTTGCATTGTAGCAAGCAAGGCATCTTTATTAAACACTATTCCAAACAAGATCATAGTGTTGTACATATATATAAAACCAATTAAAACATATACAGATAATAAAGCAAAATCCTAAAATAGGATAACAACTACAAATCTGGTTTGATCAACCAGGGAAAGTCAGAGTAAATAAATACGTGTTTAGGGCAGATTTAAAACCCTCGACAGTCAGGCATTCTCTAATCCGATGAGGTAGAGAATTCCACAGGGTCGGTGCAGCAAACACAAAAGAATGAGCACGAGAGGTCTTCAAACAGACCCCGGGAACCTGTAGCAATCTTTCATCAGAGGACTAGAGTGAACATAGGGGGCAATAGGGATGAAGAAGATCTTGGAGGTAACACAGCCCCTGCCCGGTCACTAACTTGACCTTGAAGGTAATCCGCCAATATACAAGCAGCTAGTGCAGCTCACGGAGCACAGGATAGACATGGCTAGATTTTGATAAAGCCAGTCAACAGCCTGGCTGCCGCATTCTGCACCAGCTGCAATTGGTGGATATCAACCCTCGGTAGCCCCAGGTAGAGGGCATTGCAGTAGTCAAGGTGAGAGGTCACAAACTGTATTATAGTAAGAGGGCGGTGGTGTCTGGTACAGCTGTATTATACTAAGAGGATGGTGGTGTCTGGTGTCACTTTATTCTGATGGGCCCTATGCACGAGAGTGGTACAGGTGGCTATACACGTGTGTCTGGAGCAAGTAACCTCCTGCACCAACTCGCCAACATGCAGGATGCATGAAGGGGAGGCGTGCAGGAAATATGCACCCCAATCCCCGGCCATGTGATGAGCAATGCGCAAGGGTGGGCTGGCACTCTGCTGTGCACTAAGCATGTAGTGCTGGCTGTGTGGGTGCATAGGGGTCACGGGCACGCCAGGGAGACCCAGCTGCAAACCTCTATGTGCCCCATGCACACCCGCAGGACTGGGCGCAGCCCATCAAACCACAAGGGCCACAGGTCACAGCCACCTGCCGCCACCCACTCCACCCCCTGCATGCAACAGTGTGTGCTGCATCCCCCCAACACCCACGACACCTTACCCCTCACAGGGGCACCAGGCATGGCTGCCGCCCACCCACACCAGCAGCACCGCATGCCAGCACACCCTCCCCTGCCACAGGAGGATGTGTCCCTCCACCCCTGTCTGCAGGCATGCCCCATCCCTCTGTCACAGGGCACTGCATTGGTGCGGCGGCGAGGGCCAGCGGCATTGCACCTCTGCCACCCGCCACAGCCACCAGCCCTCAGACATCCTCTGGGCATGCTGCCAGTGTGTGCCCTTGATGCAAGGATCCACTGGCAAACCCATGCCGGGCATCAGATTGGATGCCGGCTGGAATCTGTAACTCCTCCCATGCCCACCCTGTGTGGGACCTGCACGCCAGGGAGGTGGGGGCCTGACAGGTGGCTGGCATTTGTGAATGTAGGTACCGTGCACCTGTCCACGGGTGCACAGCTCTGTGGATGGGTACACACATTCGCGATGATTCTACACCCCGCCGCTGAATCTGGCCCAGTATGAGGATGATGATGTCTGTTATGCTGTATTATACTAAGAGAATGGTGGTGTCTGGTGTCACTGTATTTACAGTAAGAGGATGGTGGTGTCTGGTGTCACTGTATTTACAGTATGAGGGATGGTGGTGTTCTGATGTCACTGTATTTACAGTAACAGATGAGTGGTGTCTGGTGTCACTGTATTTACAGTATGAGGATGGTGGTGTCTGGTGTCACTGTATGTACAGTATGAGGATGGTGGTGTCTGATGTCACTGTATTTACAGTAACAGGATGGTGGTGTCTGGTGTCACTGTATTTACAGTATGAGGATGAGTGGTGTCTGCTGTCGCCTGTATTTACAGTTTGAGGATGGTATGCCTGGTGTCACTGTAGTACACTATAAGGATGATGATATGTGATTCGGTCACAGTATGATTGTATTATGGTATGAGGGCAGGGTGTCTGGGGTCATCATATTAGAGTATGAGAATGGCGCTGTGTGCTGTCACTGTAGTACAGTCACGAGGACGATGATGTTCGGTACTATTACAGTATTATTGTATTATAGTATGGGGATGGTGGTGTCTGGTGTCGCTGTACTGGAGTATGAAGGCAGCGTTGTCTGCTGTCACTGTACTAAGGTACAAGGATGATGATGTATGGTGTCACAATATTATTGTACAAGGATGATGATGTCTGGTATCATTGTGTTGCAGTGTGTGAGAACTGTGGTGTCTGATGTCATAGTATTCAGAGAGATGGTGACATCTGCCGACACTGGATTAGTGTATAAGAGTGGTACAGAAACAGCAGAGCTGAACACTAAACTCTTACCCAGTAGCAGAGTCCGCAAAAAAAAAAAAAATTAGAGCTAATCGAATCACTTAAACTCATCTGTCTGGAGGGAAATCAGAAAAATGCTCCGCCACCAGGGACTGGTCTGAACTTTTGAACTGAGTGAAGATGAGAGTGGAGAGGGAGGCCTGACATGTTTTTGAGACCTTTTTTCTCTTTTGGTTCCCCTGAGGCTAGAAATCAACATCAGAGCCATGAAACCTCAGGTTATCAGCAATATGAGACCCGTTTGTCATCAGGCTCTTACCATCACGTGACAGCTAATAGGTTTTCTGCTTTTTATCGGGTCTGCCGGCGCAAACATAATGTATTTTTAATAGCCAAATAACACTGTTTGCAAAGCGGGAATCAATCTGTAGTGTGCTGTAACAGACAGGGGTAGAAATAGCGTGAAGAATAGCTTAGGAAAAAAATCCCCTTCTGAGTTGTATTTTCACAGCCCAGCTCCTGAAGGATCTGGTCTGAGTTCAAATCTCACCAAGGTCCAATACTATAAAGGCTGTTGGAGTAGCTTACCAGTGAAATTATTTTCATTTAGACATAGTTCCCATATTGTTTCCTTCAACAGCTGTAGCTGATCAGTGTGCGAAGAACTGTGGTTATGTGTCAGTGTCTGTCCAGAGAGGCCTGGGATTTTCAATGTAGACAGTGTCAACAGCTCTTATCTGGCTGGCTTTGAGGTGCGTTGGGAACTAAGTGGAAGAGGAATGCCTGCGGCCAAAATGGTGGTGGAGACTGTCATTCTTCTGGAAGGAGCAGGTTGTGAGTTATCCAGCATAACCTAACAGCAAAACAAAACATATCCTGCTTACAGCAGAATCGGTCTAAATGTTCACAGTAATTTGCATATACATCCCATGACGCTTTGCATTATATGTATATGTATAATTTTGTATATCAAGGCATAAGCTTGTTAAAATTAAATGGGGTTTAGCTCTTCAGGACTGCCTTCCTGTCAACTCAGTGGTCATAGCAGCCCCTTAGAAGTCTGCATCTTCAGTGAAGAAGTGACACATCAGTAACAGAATCTTTTTAACATCCCTCCCCTGGCAGCTGAGAACACTAACTTCAGAACTGGAAGATTGCAGGTTCAAGTGCCGCTAGATCCAAGCAACTCACTGTGCGACTTCAGGCAAGTCACAGTCCACCCAGCTGCGGAAATGATTAGAAGCAGGACCCCACTGGACGTGGGATGTTGCATCTCGGCTAGGTTATCCTGGGTAAATAAATAAATATAATTACTGGTGATCGTATTTTCCCTAAGGGAAACAAGGTTGTAATTTGCCTTTATAACCAGCTGGTTATAACAGTGAACACAGCGCCGGTTTCCCTTGTTCATAACATGCGCAGCCACCGTTCTTCCATTCCTCGGTTAGTGTTGCAGCGAATGTAATTTCACTGGTGAAATTCTGGCAAAATCACAAATTTTGCTATGAGAAGCGTTCTCAGAATTCCACATTTTGCCCGTGAGTTTCATGGGTAGGTCGAAATTCCATTCCTGGCAGAATCACCTAATTTCACAAGTGGTGGAATTTCACCAGAGAGTGGCAAAAGTTCTGCTAGTCATGGTGAAATTCTGCATTTCATGGGTGAAATGCACGATTTCATGGGTGAAATTACAATTTCGGCCCGGAATTTTCACATTTTGCACCTGGAAATATTTCACATAAATACAAATTTCGTGAAATATTTCACGGAACGAAAGTTGTGCATTTCGCACATCTCAATCCTCGGTGCTGGCCGCCATTCTCCAGCGCTACACAGTTTGCTGTACTCAAAGTCAGCGGTAGGTTAATTTAAAAAAATAAATAAATAACTGGCTTAAACAAATGCTACTGCAACCTTTAAACTTAGCTGCCTGTAACAAAAAACAACACAAAAAAAAACAGTAAAGGTTTTTATCTTGAGATATGGACCACACAGAAACCCGACTGGTTCGCAGCTCTGTAGGGATGTCGTTATTTTATATAATTGCTGTGACGAAAAAAATGATCCCCAGCAATTATATAAAATAAAGTCCATGTAGGAGTGTGTAAACTCACATTTTACACACAACCCTGTGTAAGATGTTTTATAAACCCCTCAAGCTTTGCTCAAGGTTTATGGCATCCACATGTCAGGGTGAAATTTCATTATAAACCCCTACCCATCCATTATTCTGTATATTATGTCCCTGTGTTATGCACTGCTGCTTAATAATTGCTTTCTGATGCACTTATTATCTATTTATTTTTTAGTTAAGGTGTTTCTCCTACTGGATGCCTAATATCCCCAGCTGGTCCAGCTCCTGCCAGCCCCATCATCCACCTTCTCTGGGGCTCGTTCTCTCTCTCTGGCGAGGATTAACCCCCATGGTGGGGTCATTAGGCTAGCCAGATCCATCAGAAGCACAATCTACAGTCTGAAGAAGGAGCCCAGATGATAGTGCAGGGTCTATGGAGGACCAGAGCGCCATCCTGCCCGTTTATGTAAGCAATATAACATGACAGGGTGCGTGTTATCATGGGATAACTGCACACCTTGCATGCATTGGGTCATGAGGTCGAAGGGCGAGGGCATTCAAGCACCCAGGAGGTGACGTCATCCCAAATGATAACACAAATTCTGGAGTGCATTATTGCTGTTAATAAATGGTAACAATGCTAACAAAAATGCATTTTTTATTTGTTTTTTGCATTAAAGTGTGGGATGACATCATGGCTTGGAGTCTCTATTACCAGACTCCTGGATATTTCTTACCCATTTGATAATTTATTTTACCTCATTTTGTGTATTTCTTAATGTATCATATCATTTGTGTTTTCATTATTTGTATTTATTTCCCACTGCCTTGATTCCTCTATACCTTCCTCCCTCTCCCAGGTCGCCCCTGGAATTGAGTTGGGGCTCAGTAAGCCTGCCTGGCTAAAGCATGTGAAGAAAGAAAGAAATAATAAACAAACAGAACAGGACGATGCCACTGGGAAATGCATCAACCAAGCTGGAGTTCAGGTCCACTAAGAGCAGAGTAGAAGAATTCGGGAGAGCGGATGACAATATGCTTGTAAACGGACATCACTAATGGGTACCAGAAGGGGAGAATCACAATGACTAGTGGAGTGAGAGGAAAGCGTTCCTACTCCCTAGTATTGAGTATATGGAGAATGGAAATGTCTCCCACGGTAACAGCAGGGGTGCCTCACAAGCCTGGGATGAGTTTCCAGTTGATAGCAGAATGGAGGAGAGAAGGCTGCATTCCTTCACGCCCAGCAGGTTGGCATTGAGATGCACCAGCACTACTGAGCATTCTTCCTGTATGAGGGTTGTGGCTGCCATGTAGGTGCTATGCATGAGCACACCAGCAGCAAACAAGAAAACCAGTAAGGCTGCATTCACCAACGTGACGCCCCTCACCTTAACAGGCCTGCAATGAAAAGGATGCCAAGGAAAGCAAACGATTTTAAACCACAGCCTAACATCACTTTCAGTAGTGCATTTGCATCACCACTCCCTGGACCTGATGACATCTGTGTCTGTTTATGTTATGGTGTTTTTAATAAAAGTTAAACGCCATCATCATTTGCATCCTTGGTTGCTTGCATGGAAAGCTGTGGAAAGTCTTTATGAAAACATAGAAACATAGAATATGACGGCAGATAAGGACCAAGTGGTCCACCTAGTCTGCCCATTTCCTTGCTTGGTTTGGCAATCCCCTACCTCATCTGGACTGCTGTTTCCCCAACTCTGCTGCACAGCACAGGGCATGAGTGAAGATTGGACCATTGAAACCGAACGGACCAAATTGGTAAAGCCAGACCAGTTGGTCTGCTGGACCGGGTGCAACTTGCATGAATTTTTCTGGTCTGACTTTTACCTATCTGGCCTGGTTCAGTGCCAGAAGTCTGGTTTAAACCCATTCCTGTGACTTGGTGAAAACCAGACTACTAGAACTGGATCAAACCGGAGCAGTAAAAGCCAGACCGGCAAAGTTTGCACCACTTGCGAGCCCAGTGCAGCTAGAATGGCTGATTTGACTTTTACCAATCTGTTCCAGTCTAGTTCCAGTGGCCAGGTTTTCAACAAGTCCCTAACATGAAGGTTACTCTCTCTGGGACAGCCTGGATACACCAAGAGGAGCAGTCAAAATGTCTGAATAAGGAAGATTAGAACAGCTTCACAGAGTCTGCAGCCAATATGTGGAAACTCTGTGTTTTGAACATACTATATAGAGAATAATAGATAGGCAACTGTGTGTTATGGATTTGTTTACACACCCGAGGTGTGTGATGTCCATAAACCTTGAGAGGTTTATGAGGTCATCTTACACTGAGAAATAATAAAAAAAAATCTATAAGACACACTTGCCCATCCTTTATTTTTTTATAATTACTGGTACAGGGAGACAATGATACTGAAATCTCTGCTGCCTCTTACTCAGTCCCTCTGCTACACACGCACGCACACACACACACACACACTCACACTCACTCACTCACACACACACACACTCACTCACTCACACACACACACACACACACACACACACTCACTCACACTCTCTCTCTCTCACTAACTGACTCTCCAGTACCTACGTTTTATTCTTTCTTTTTCTTTTTTTACTTACAATGTGAACTAGCAATCGTGCTTAAATAGCGCTATTGGCAGTCAGCCATTACCACTTTCCTACTTGCAGGCATATCCCCCGAAGCCGAGGAATAGCAGGCTCAACCAGATACAAGTTTTTAACTGTCAAAGTAGGATCAACCAGCCAGCCCAGTGGCACTGAGGGTTGAGGCGCTGGACACCACACCTCATGCCATGTCGGTGACCTGGGTTCAGGAGTGGACCCTAGCTGTCGGGGGTCAGCAGGGGCAGGAAAGGATTGAGTGTCTGGAGGACTGCTCTCCTTTCCTGGGGGAGGGTTGGGTCACTTGCCGCAGTTCAAGTGGCTCCTGGCGGTGGCTGGGAGCTGCTGCAACCTGCGGTGCACATACATGGGGTGGAGCAGCGGCGGACACCTTACACACGGGGCGGGTAGGAACACGCTGCATGCAGGGTGTCATTGGACGTCCGTGCTCGGGGAAACATTGAACAAGGAAAATCCCTGAAGCCCTAGTAAATGAAGGTGGGTCGAGGGACCAACTACCACACCCAACACCAGATCCTCCAGTCTACCCCAGATGCTCCCTATGCAGAGTCCTGACCACCCAATAGATATTCAGAAAGGTCGCCAGTAGGAGTTGGCGGGCCCACCTTGGGGGGCTTACATCCAGGGGGTCATTGGACCAGGGGTGAGTGAGAAGAGCTGCCTGCCATCCAATAAGTAGGCTGGGGATTTCATGTGGACGGGATCAGATGGGTCGAGTGCCCCACTAAGAGAGAGAGAGTTGGGGGTCCACAGGAGGTATAAACAGAGTCTTAAAAAAAAAAAGATTAACCAGATAAATAATAAAAAGAAATAATGAGAAGGTCAGGAGGGACCAACGAATCTCGTACTGGCGGCTTGTCACTTAGCGACAAAGGCAGCCACCATGTTTGTGGAACTGTTCAGCCTCGCCCACACAGAGAATAAAAACCAATGAGGTAGAGCAATGACTGCAACTGACAGGACAGTTAAAATAAAAGTTCTGAGAACGCCATAATAACCCGTTTTCTGGTTATTGCGGTGTTTGACAGGCCCTGTTAACAGTGTGATGAAGGGGGTCACCAGTAATTATATATAGAATAATGTGTGCCGACCGTACACAAATGGGCAGTGTTTCCATCAAGGGGTTGAGATAACAGTATATAGACCTGGAGAGCTACGCTTGAGAGGTCTGAGCTTTATCTCAACCCCAAGATAGAAACACACAGCTATTTTGTCGGTTGCCCATATTCAGTTTTTTGTGGCACATGGTTTTGAATGAATTAAGTTTTCTGTTTTTTCAGAAGCCCTCTGGTGTCATGCCTTCTGTTTTTGGTTTGAGTGAAGAGGTGTTGTGTTAACAGTGCAGCAGGTGACAGGGCAAGCAGGAATACAGCTGAATCTGGTTTGGAATGTGCACAACAACTTGGAGTGTGCCCGACAGCATTTTTGAAATGGTCAGTTTTCAAGCGAAACTATTGTCTTCTCATGGATGCTGTGGACTCATCATCAGAACTTAAAGAGCAGGGCTAGACTCATAGAACTTTGCCCCAGCGCAGACCCAGGTTTGCATGAACAAACCAGGTTTTGCACCAAGTTGGTATTCACAAATCCTGGTTTGTATGCTCAAATCGGGTTTGCACCAGAGCAAAGTGTGGAGGGAGTGATAGTTCAAATGAGAGGGAGGGAGGGACCTGCATATCAAGCGCAGTCTGATACACAAAAATTTGCTCCTCGAAGGGCCTTTTGCGGGGTCCCCTTACCATAGCAAATACCGGTGGCTGTGACCTTGCCTTAATCCCGTGCAACCCTAGTGGTTGGCGGAGGTACTGCAGCAATCCCCTCGTGACCGCTGGCCCGATAATATAAGAAAGGTTCTCTGGTGGCTAGCAGTCCTTCCCCAACCCAATCACTCATCCAGTATAAGAAAATATTTTCCCTGGTGGCTAGTGGTCCTCCCCCCACCTAATCACCCACCCGATATAAGAAAATAGTTACCTTGGTGGCTAGTGGTCGCTCCCCTTGCTGATCTTGTGCCCGACATACAGTGACCGTTTCTCTGGTGTCTAGCAGATCCCCTTCCCTATCCCCAATCCCCTGTTTCATAATGGTATCCATTCCCTGAAGTCTAGTGGACCCCCCCATCCAGCAGCTAGTGCCCCACTGCACTACTCCCCCACATTCCAACCCCGAGCCAGCGACTGGCACTGCTTTTCACTCTCCACCACTGCCAGACACCGACTGGGCCATCAAGGAGCACGTACTGTATACAGTACGTGTTCATTGATTGACAGCTACTGTCTGTCAGTCAATGAGAGTGTACTGTATACAGTACGTGTTCATTGATTGGCAGCTACTGTCTGTCAATCAATGAGCATGTACTGTATACAGTATGTGCTCCTTGACAGCTCAGTTGGTGGCCGGCCATGGTGGAGAGTGAAGGGCTGTGCCAGTCGCCGGCTTGGGGTAGGGTGGGGGCAGTGGGGTGGTGGGGTACTATCTGCTGGGGTGGGAGATCTGCTAGACACCAGGAAATGGATATCATTATGATACAGAGGATCAGAGATAGGGATGGGGGTCCGCTAGACACCAGGGAAGGGTATCATGTTAATATACAGGGGATCATGATGGGGGGGCCACTAGACACCAGGGAATGGTCATTTTAGCACATCGGGCCAGTGATCATTCATGGGGGGTGGCAGTAGATACCAGGAAATAATATATTTTACTGGGCATGGGATTGGGTGGGGAAGGGATCACTAGATACCAGGGAAACTATTTTCTAAATCGGTGGGTGATTTGGTGGGGGAGGGACTGCTAGCCACCAGGAAACAATTTTCTTATATTGGGTGGGTGAATGAGTGGGGAAGGACCGCTAGCCACCAGGCAACCTTTACTATATTACTGGGCCGATGATCGTGTCTGTGTGTGTGTGTGTGTGTGTGTGGTGGTGAGGGACCACTGGACCCCGGGGAGGGTTAGAGGCACTGAATTCCAGTGCAGCTTATGTAAATAGGCCCTAATGAGCATGCAAATAGCCACCTAGCTCCTTGCATGCCCAATGGGCTCATTTACATGGCTGCTTCTGTGAATTCCAAATAGCGCACCTGCGCTACTCACTGCGAGACCATACTCCTGGTTGTATGTGGAGGGCAGTGCTAGTGGGGTTTGTAGTAGCAGTAATGGGGTTAGCGCTGACTCGTCCTGGCCCTGTTCGCATTCTGATAGCGCAGGTGCCTTATCCAACTGTGAATAGCAACCTTTGACTCTTTTTGCTTTTGCACTGTGCTTTGCAGTTTTGTGTGAATCTAGCCCCAGGTGTTAACCGCCCAGTTACCCAGTGTAACCCATTTCACTGTTGCACCGGTGATCCAGGTTTTTGAAACAGACTTGGAAGCTGGGATCAGGTGGCAGAATGCTGGGAGAAGCACAACCCATAATTAATTAGAGTTTTAGCTGCCATGGCCCCAGCTAGACAGCCAGAAAGTGTGCACATGGCTGATTGTCAGATTCATGCACCATGTGGGTGGAGGGAGAGCCGCTGGAGAAAACCTAGGCAGACAGACTATGTTGTCATATAAATGCGAGTTGCTAGCACTCTTGTGCTGTGGACCACAGGAACCTCCGCTGGAGGGATGGCTGAGGGAGTGGCAGACTGAGCTGGGACACCACCAAGGCCAACAGCCCCAGCGGAAGTCTGGGAGGATTAGCAGTGGAGGAGAAATGGCTCTATGAAAATGACAGAGCAGTGGCAGGCCACCACGATGGCCCAGCAGTGGTGCTTCGTGTTTACTGCAGGCAACCCCAGGTATGGGAGACAGTCTGGGTTTCCTGCGATCAGGCAGCCAATGGCAGTGTTTTCTGCCAGAAGCCTCGCTTCCTGCTCAGGTAGGAGGCATCACCCATTGTTGCTTCAGCAGTGACCCTTGGGGCAGGTGAAGAGGGGGAGAAGACACTCCTCGTTCACCACTGTGTCATTGGGGATGCAGTGGGGTTAACGCTGACTCGTCCTGGCCCTGTTCACATTCTGATAGTGCAGGTGCCTTATCCGACTGTGAATAGCAACCTTTGACCCCTTTTGCTTTTGCACTGTTCATTGCAGTTTTGTGTGAATCTAGCCCCAGGTGTTGACTGCCCAGTTACCCAGTGTAACCCATTTCACTGTTGCACTGGTGATCCAGGTTTTTGAAACAGACTTGGAAGCTGGGATCAGGTGGCAAAATGCTGGGAGAAGCACAGCCCATAGTTAATGAGAGTTTTAGCTGCCATGGCCCCAGCTAGACAGCCAGAAAGTGTGCACATGGCCGATTGTCAGATTCATGCACCATGTGGGTGGAGGGAGAGCCACTGGAGAAAACCTAGGCAGACAGACTATGAAGTCATATGTAACCCCTAGATGGCGCTATCCCAGGGGCTACTACCCCTGCCTGATTTGCCACTAACAGGTTGAAGGGCCTGGATCCAATGGCGGTGCCTCCACCCAGAGGTCAGGGTTTGCATAGTTAAACTAACTTGGTCACAGCCCTCTGGGACACTGCAACCCCTTTCTTCCCACTAGTGGCCCACACAATATATCAGAATTACCTTCACAGTATACACTTACCCCAGGACTAGTTTCCTGCACTGGAACCTCCTGTGAAATAAGATACAGTGCAACAATCACAGTACAGTACTTTAACATAGACAAATACCTCAGGAAGTATAACTTTGCTGAAACAAGCAGCTCTGATTTATTTAGGGGGATATAACAAGGACAGGGGAAATCAGGTTAATTAGCTTATCACTTTACTATCTACCTATGGCTCTGTGCACAGGCCTATCCCTACCAGTTACTGTCCCTGGGTACCCAAGCCCTAGTGGCTAGTCCAAACCGTGGCAGCTGGTAGGGCCCTTTCACACAGTGAAAAGAAAATTAGTTTAAACAGTCAGCAGTACAGTGATTCCATTTGGATTTAATGTGGCAATTCAACAGGGAGCGACTCTGAATTAGTACTCACGACCTCCAAACAAGATAGGGTCCTTCAACGTCAGCAGGGCTACTCTTGAGCTCCACGAGACTCTTCACACATTTATATGGTAAAAAAAGAAAGTACTATACCAGGCAGGCTGCTTCTCTATCCCGATCGCAATTACTGCACAATACCCGGGAGAACACACAGCAGATTCAGTTCCTGACAGACTGAGTGCAATTCAACAATTTCTCCAGTCTTCTACAGGGTGAGCCTGGTTTCTACTCTTCAGAGATCCTTTGATTCTTTTCACAGGACGGATTCAGTCCTAACAAGCAGTTACACAAGCTGCAGACCGGAACTCTGGGCCTTACACACGTTTTTTGACTGAAACTGTGCACTGAAGGAGCACAGGGTTTTTTTCCTTCACTGCCAGATCTAAACTGAAACTCTAACAGACAAAACCGGGCACTTCCTTTGAGTTCCTCCCAGTTCTTGACTGGATTGGCTGTCACTCACAATAGACTGCTGCTGTTGGTCCAAAAAGGCGCAAGTCTAAACTACATCTCCCAGAGTCACTGCCCATATAATCCTCTTGTGGCTGGCTCAGATTATGAGTCCAAGTTCTGATTCGTCAAGGCACCATTTTAGAGCTAGCTTACCCCACACTGATTGGTCCAGTTCAGCAGTTCAAAACCAGAATGGGGAACTAGGCAGACACAGTTCTGACTGCAAAGAAAGCAGGTTAGACAAACTGTAATTTCATTATTACTGTAAATGATTTCTGGCAAACAGTTACATCTTTCAGATAGGTTCCCTTTGCACTCCTAGTGACTGCAAAAATGGAGTGAATTGGCAGCAGCTCGAGTGGTACTCAAACAGAGAAGCACACAGTCCCCCCATACAAACTAATTATGTCTGCAAGCAGACAGCTCTTAAAGAGACAGTACCAGAGGCTCTAAAAACACTCACTGATAAATGGCTTAAACGCCAAACACCATTCAGACTTGGAGCATTCAAGCAAGCTCCTGGAAGTCTTTTGGGAACCCCCATTTGCAGGGGGGTTACACATATAAATGCGAGTTGCTGGCACTCTTGTGCTGTGGACCACAGGAACCCCCGCTGGAGGGATGGCTGGGGAGTGGCAGACGGAGCTGGGACACCACCAAGGCCAACAGCCCCAAGCGGAAGTTTGGGAGGATTAGCAGTGGAGGAGAAATGGCTCTATGAAAATGACAGAGCAGTGGCAGGCCACCACGATGGCCCAGCAGTGGTGCATCGTGTTACTGCACGGGCAGCCCGGGTATGGGAGACAGTCTGGGTTTCCTGCGATCAGGCAGCCAATGGCAGCATTTTCTGCCAGAAACCTCGCTTCCTGCTCTGGTAGGAGGCATCATCCATTGATGCTCCATCAGTGACCCTTGGGGCAGGTGAAGAGGGGGAGAAGACACTCCTCGTTCACCACTGTGTCACTGGGGATGCAATGGGCATGCTACGGTGCCAGCAGGTGGTGTAAGAATCGGTTGAAAATGCAGGTAAAATACTCCAGTGGCAAAGCACATGACCCGCTGTGCACTTACATCCACGCCAGTCTAGCTAGATGCGACCAGCACTGGGACTGGGAGATTGCCTGGGGGTCAGTGAAACGACAGCCTTCAGGGATGAGGAAAAGCAGAATTTCAAAAGGGCAGCAGCATGAACCTTGACCTTTTAAACTGCTTAGTGGTTTGTTAAAGCCTTCAACCAATTAATGTACAACTAACTGACTGATAAATTCCTGCGCACCCAAAACTGGGATGAGTCAGACCCTTATATATGCTAATTCATTTAAGCATCATGCAGCAGAGTGACTGTTTCTCTTATGCCTAGCCCCCTCCTATGGCAATGTCCAGTAACTGCTTGATTGCTGCAGTCACAGTGCAGGGAGCTCTGCTTTGCCTCTGTAGAAAACGCCAAACTGCTCCAGTGGAAGAGCTGCAGGAAATATGTGAGTGAGTGTTACTTGTGATTCTTCTTGTTATTACAGCAGAGCTGGGTTTGCTCATTTTTGCTTCACACTGGAGTGGCGTTGATTAAATTTTGATCTGCTGTCTGACCAAGTACAAGACGGCATTGTTCTCTGTTTTAAAATGGTTTTTAAAGACAAAGTGGAAGTTGTGTGTTTTTTTTTCTTTGCAGCAAAGTGGTAGAGCTGAGTCAGTTGCATCAGGTTTGTTGTAGTGCTCCTTGGATAGTAATCCAATGGATTTAGATTTTCTCAGATGCTGGACAGCATTGGATGCTATTGGTATCGGACTACTGGATCCAATTACCTAGGGTCCAGTAGGCTACCAACTTTCTGATGTGACTATCCAGGAACACAGGCAGATGTCTTACCTTGGATCCCACTATCTGAGCTCAGATTCACTATCTGACCTCGGATCACAATTTCTGACCTCAAATCCTAATTCTAAATGGGGTCGGATAGGATCTCAGATCCAGAGTCAGTTAACAGATGGGCTATCCATCAGATCCCATTGGGATAGCAAAATGCATTATCTAAATATAACAAACTTATTTTTTTCAGGAAGGGGTGACTGACTTAGCTTGTCTGTCTGCCTTAGCCTACCTGCTGCGTGTGTGTGTGTATATGTAAGTTTGTTAGTAGTTCAAAGGGTATTAGAAATATGGCTAGGTTAGTTGTACTGATATACAAAGCTAAATCTCTTGTGCTGTGCCTTGGGTAGTGAAGGAGATCTGGCTCCATGCGTACTTTGTCATGTATAGTCATGAAATGGGACCAACTTCATCCCTTCAGAGAGAAGCAGTGGTGGAGACCATCTTGAACCATGTTCTAAGCACTCACAAAACAACGTGCGACATTGTATTGATCCAACGCAACCACCATAAGTAAGCAATAACACATGACAGGTTGTGCAGTTGGTGAGGAATATGCACTCCTTGGGTGCACTGTTTGTTAAATGCCTTTAAACACACGCCCTGAAGTGTGTTATTGTGCTTGTAAAATGGACACTCTACAACAATTTAAAAACAAACAAAACAAGTACATTTACATACATGATACATATTCTGTTGTCATGGAGAAATAGTCCAAATGTAAAAAAATGCTATGTTTAACATGAACAGTGCAAGCCTGACACGGTGGCACTGAGGGTTGAGCGCTAGCCTTACCTCATACCCGCAACCTGTGTTTGGGAGCGGACTTGTGTCGCAGAGGGTTGGCTGGGAAAGAGAGGACTGAGCATCTGATGGACTGCTTTCCTCTCCTGGGAGGGTGGGTGTGCTTCCCATAGTACCTACAGCTCCCAGAGGAGACTGGAAGCAGTGCAAATAGTGGGGCACGTTCACAGTGTATGAATGCATAGGCAGATGTCCTGCATGTGGGTGTGGGAGCACGCCTGACACGTGCTGGATGTCATTGCACGTTTGCACCTCCGGGACCACAAAAAAGGAAAAAATCCCAGGCACCTGGGAAGGCGAAGGTGGGTCCAACGGTCAGCTCCCACGCTCAGCGCCGGGTCTGCCCCAGCTAACCTCCGGATCTCCTCCTCCTCGCTCCAGCCACTCTACTAGATTCTAGATAGAGTGCCAGGCCGGGGGTTGGGGAGTTGGTAAGGGAGGTCCTGGGATGGAAGCTAGGTATGGCGTACGCCAGGCATGCGTGAAAGTTGGTCGGTCCTAGAGACCACACTGGAGAGAGTCCTTTAAGGGCCAGAGAAGAATGAACATAAAGAAAGTTAAAAAACAAATTAAACATGAACAGTACAGCAGTGGTACTCACCAAGTTTTCATGCAGGGCCAGTTTCTAGGCATGAGTCTTCCAAGGGCCACGCCAGGCAACCTGTAGTTTTTTTTTTGGGAGTGGACTTTTCTTTTGTATCTTTTGTGCCCTTTTCAATCCACTTGTAGTCTTAACGCTCCTCTCACTCATCTTTTTAATTTGTGCCCCCTTGTGTGTATATTTCTGATTTTTTGCCTCCTGCTGCCAGGGGCAACAGCGTTCTGAAATTTACCTATTGGCATTGGTGGAAGACATTGGGCTACTGCCACTTACGTATTGAAACGCTACGGTAATTTATTTATTTATTGAAATGTTTCAATGGAAAGGCACACTGACTAACAAGATGCTCATCTCACAGTGTGACCTTGTGGGGGTTAGAGGAGAGCAGATGAGTACATGATACATGGAATTGAGTTACATATTGGAACATGAAATACGAGTAACATTGCATACATTGTCACGTGGAATTTGAGTTGCAAATTAGTGCAAGGAGTGAGAGTAACATTGTACAGGGATTTACAACAACCATACTTGTTAGGGGGAGGCTACATCAAAAAGTGATACAACATGGGTTAGGTTTAAACAATACTAAGTTGTCAGCCTTGGAAGAACATGGAATTAGGTTATGACCTGGATTATGTTTACACAATGCAGTGGTGACAGCCACTATCTACGGGTAACGCAGTAGACAGAGAGACAAGGCTAGAAGTGCAGTAGGGGGTAAGTGTGGAGGTCGGTGGATATAAGCCACCATTTATAGCCGATTGCTAAAGCCGCTGGTCAGGCCACATGGGATCTAGGGGAAGCAGTGGGGGGAGTAAGTAAGAGTGGGGGAAGAGGAGATCAGATACATGAACAGTTTACCGTGTAGAAGTTTGTCAGGGCAGAGGATAGGGAATGCCTAGAGGACGAGTGACAGATTTGGACCGACAGGTCATTCCAGAGCTTCGGGAGATGGTAGGAGAAGGCTGACTGGCATGCATTGGTCTGACGGCGAGGGATTACCAATAGTCGGGAGTCAGCAGACCTAAGGGCATGGGACGGGGTTGGAGGAGATGATAGAGAGGAGGCGAGATAGGGTGGAAGGGACCCGAGCCAGAGGTTAGAAGCAGATTTAACACTGTGGAGTAGGTGCCGGCTGTCAAGGGAGGGGAGGCCAGCGACTGGTAAAGCTCACAGTGGTGGGTGCGAGGGGTGGCATAATTGAGTAGGTGATGTGTGTGATCATGTAACGTAATTATTTACATGACGCACACGTCTACCTTACACTTAGGGAGTGCTCTGTCTGTTAATTCTTTTATTTTATTTGAGTTTGGGTGCTTCACCCCCCCACACCCACATGTTACAAAAGACACAGGGGTAGGGGCAGAGTCCCTCAACTCAGACAGAGTGATAAACCCTAAATGGACAGCAAACATACAGCACAAGTAGCAGTGTAACACAGCTATGGGTTATTTTTAGTTTGAGTTGTGGGCTTTGCCTCCCATGTTAAAAAAGACACGGGGGTGTGCCCCCCAACTCAAACAAAGTGACAAACAACCCTAAATCAACAGCAAACACATGGCACAAGTAGCGTAACACAGAACTGTATATAACAGTGAGTAGGTGACGAACCTACGCTATGCGTGATCACATAATGTAATTATTTACATAAAATTGATATCCCCATAGAAATGCTGAATTTAGTCTAATGTCCTTCACCTGTGTCCCAGTTTTATAGTGCAGGCTGTCTGGGAGCTAGTTGGGGACCACAGGAAATGTCTGGGAGATGCATAATGGCACCTATGCCTTATTATGAGTACCAATGTTGTATAGATTACTTACTGTAAAAAGTAGATCTTCTAGGGACATGGATATGTTGTTCATCCACACTGTCTGACAGGTTCCTTGCCGCTTTAAATCTTGCCGGAAGGTCTTCAAGCTGGCTCCTCCCACCCACCCGGGTGGTAAAACTCTTGGCTCCACCCCATGACGCCAGATCTTCCTTACCGCTTGAAAGCTCAGGTTCCCTCCCTAATGCTCTGCGTATAGACTGGATCCTAATTCTTCGGTTCGCTCGAAACTTATTCTTAAATTTTCAAGACTTCAGTCAAATTACTCCCTTGTGGCTGCGATGGACAAATCGACTCCCGATTTCGGCGGTGCCCATATGGGCAGAAAATGTCCAGGACGGATCCACACTCCATGTGCGTCTACTGCCTCGGCCTAGACCATGACACACAGGCCTGCAAGTTATGCCATTCCATTTTCAGCCAATGTCCTGAAGACTGCTACTGCTCGTTACAGCTTGGGCAGCAATTTCGAGAAGCGCTACCTACCGTGAAGCCAAAAGGAGGCCCATTGAGTGGTGACTGCTGGCGGGCTGGCTTGGCTGGAGCAACTGAAGCAGATGATCGCCTCGAGGAGGAGGCGACAGGCCGCATCATCCTCTTCCTCGGTTGGTGGCATTTATCCCGCTTTCTTTGGGTTCCTCCTACTCATCTTCTTTTAAGGAGCTTTGCCAATCCCTTTCCACGAAGGGAGAGGGGCCATCGGGACATTCTTTTCGGTCCAAAAAGAAGGACTCGAAAGGTAAGTCCCATCGTTGATGTTCGTGGGAGCGGGAGAGGTCCCCTTCCCCGGACAGTCAACACTCGACTTCGGTCGAGGTTGCAGCTAAAGTCGCTGGCTTCACGGTGTCCCCGTCAGGTCAGCCGGCTGAGACACCCGTCAAGCGGTCAAGATTTTCTCAACCCATCGGGTGGGCTGTCGACTGGTGAAGCCGACAACCCTTCTTCACCGGTTTCCCCGGTGGAGACCGAGGACTTGCCTGCGCCTCCTGTGCCAGAGTCCCCGGTCAAGGCTTCCGAGCCGAGGGAAGAACGGGTGTCCCCCACCCCTTCCCAGACCCATCCTCGGAAACACCGAGGATCTTGGTCTCAGTCTCGGACATCATCTCGGTCCAGCCGATCCCGCCAACATCGGCAGTCGGTCTTGGCCTTGTAAGTGGCTGCGCTTCGTCCTCGCATCTTCCTCCTTGAAGAGAGAGGCTTCGCGCAAGTTGCGCCGACACTACGAGGACCTGATGTGGCAGCAGTTACTTCTATCTGGGAACAAGCTGATGCCATCGCTTTTCTCGCCATCAAGTGGCTGTCACCCGAATGGCCGAAACAACCCCTTGCTGTAGTCGAGATGCCCAAGCCTGGGCCAGCCGTTCAGCCGAAACCAGCTGCCTCACCGACTATGGCGGAAACTGCGCCTCCACAACCGAAATCGGGGGCACCAACCAAGGACTCTCGGTCGGGTCAGGGTCTGCCCCACAGGTTGTCAGTCACCCTCACTCCCGACCATCCTTGGCAGGTAGAGGGTGGCTCAGGCCCTAGGCAGCTCTTCACAGACTCCTCGGAGTCTGACGACGACTCCTCCCTGTTCTCCAGGCCCATTAACCTGGAGTCCTCCAGGGGCCAGTCGATGGATGAAAGCCCATCGTCCTTCATGGGTTTGCTTCGGCTCATCTCGGAGTCCACCGGGATGCAGCTCAAGCCGTATCCAAGTGGGCCAAGCATCTTCTGATGGAAATACTGGACCGAGGGGATTCCCCCACAGAAGCCATTCTGGTGGCTGAAGCCATTGTTGGCCCAGCCTTGGAGCTTTGGCAGCAGCCGGCTTCCTGTCCTGTGCCTTCGGCCAGTATGGCCAGGAAGTATGCAGTCCCTACCGGCTCTTTGTCCCGTTTTTCGGAACACCCTCTGCCAAGGGGTTGGTCACCACAGCGCTTTCCGCGCCCGGGAATGCTAGGATGTGGATAAGCCCCTGGACAATGAGTCCAAAAGCTGGACTATGCTGGGCTAGGGGCACGCCATTCCCCTTGGCCTCCCTCCAGGCCAGCTCTGGCCGCGTTGATGGCACACTTCTCCCATGCCCTCATGGGCCCCTGGATGAGATGATCCCTCATCTCCCGGCCGACCTGCAGACCATGGTCAAGCAGGTACGGGACCAGGGAAGGGCAGTGGCAAAACAGCAGCTCCAAATGGCTCTGGACATTGTAGACTCCTGTGCCAGATCATTTGTGGCCGCAGTGGCCATGCGCCGCAGAGCATGGCTGAGGATATCCACCATCATGGTGGATAGCCAGCATAAACTGGAGGATGTCCCCTTCCTGGGGACTGACCTCTTTGGCCCTGGAGTGGAAAGTCACCTCCAGCGGATCGAAAAGTCCAGTGCCACTCTGGACTCGGTCACTTCCGCCCACAAGGACAAGGGCCGTCGACAACAACAACATAAGGCAGTTGCAAAGGCCAACAAAATGCTGGGCTGTATTGCAAGGGGTATATCCTCGAGGAGGGAGGAGGTGATTCTGCCACTGTATAGGTCAGTTAGACCACATCTGGAGTACTGCGTGCAGTACTGGCGTCCGTATCTGAAGAGGGACATTAAGTACTGGAGGGGGTGCAGCGCAGGGCGACAAAGATGATCAAGGGTCTGGGGGACTTATCATACGAGAGGAGGTTGAAGGAGTTGAACATGTACTCGCTGGAGGAGAGGAGAGACAGGGGTAACATGATTGAAACCTTTAAATACATAAAAGGAATAAACAAGACCGGTACAGAGGGGCTGTTCAAAGTAAGGAAGGGGAGGGCCACCAGGGACCATGATATGAGACTGGAGCGAGGAAGGTTCAGGAGGGAGATGAGGAGACACTTTTTTACAGAGAGAGTGGTGGCTGGGTGGAATGTCTTACTTGCAGAAGTGGTATGCAGTAGAACAGTGGACTGCTTCAAACGAGGATGGGACAGGACAAGGGGGAGGGTTAATGAAGGGGAAGGGTGGAAGGGAGGGGCAGCTGCAGAATAAGGGGTGCTAGCTGCACATTCGAGCAGACTTGATAGACCTCTAGGCCTTTATCTGCTGGCAAATTTCGTATGTTCGATAAGTCCTTTCGCCTTCTGCGCCTGTGCACGTCCGGCCCAACAGCACCAGCATCAGGGCCAGCAGGCTCTCGCTTGGCACCCCAAAGCCAAGCCTGTGGCTTCCAATAGGAAGCAGGGAGGAAAGGCCCAGGAGGTCCCTCGACCGGTCCCTCCTCCAAGCCTGCCCAGTGACGGGTTGAGGGGTGTCGTCCCCAGCCTCGTCACTCCCCTGGGTTCCCTCACGGGGACGGCTCTGCCACTTCCTTTCCGCCTGGTCCGCTATCACCATGGACCACTGGGTGTTGGAGGTGGTAGGAAAGGGCCTGTCCCTGAGTTCGAGCAGGCCCCGCCATCGCCTCGGGAGGCCAGTAGGTCCACAGCCTTCTGTCGGCTCGCCGAGCTGATATCACCCTGCTCTCGAAAAAGAGGTGATCAGGAAGGTGGCGGATCCTCCTCCAGGCCCAGGGCTTGTGTCCAGGTACTTCCTGGTCCCAAATGGATGGGGGGCTGGTGCCCCATTCTTGACCTGCATGACCAGAATAGGTTCCCAAGGTCCGGACCTTCAGGATGGTCACTTGGCTCAGATAATTCCATCTTTGGAACGAGGCATGTGGTTCTGTTCTCTGGACCTCCAGGACACGTTCTTCATGTCCCAATCTGTCCGTCCCACCAGAGACTCCTCCGCTTCAGGGCAGAGGGATCCCTCTATGAGTTCCGTGCCATGTACTTCGGCCTTTCCTAGCTCCCAGGGTCTTTACCAAATGCATGGCAGTGGTGACAGCATTCCTACGGCACCGAAGAGTCCGGGTGTACCCCTACCTGGATGACTGGCTGATTGCAGCCCCCTTCAGAACGGTGGTGGAGCAGTCCAGAGATCTGGCCCTCCAGGTTTGCTCTCAGGTTGGCCTCCTCATCAACGAGGCCAAGTCGGAACTCGTGCCAAAGCAGGTGATCCAATTCATCGGGGCAGAGCTCGACTCTCTACGAGCCAGAACACGGCTCCCGGCAGACAGAGCTGAGGTTCTTTCCTCCTTTGCCCAATCATTTCAGGTTGGGCAACTGCCTGACCGGGACTTCCTGTGCCTCCTGAGCCTCATGGTGGTTTGCACCAGCGTGATCCGTTAGGCCCATTGGTACATCGTCCCCTTCAATGGGGCTGGCCAGCCAATGGTCACAGCACTTCGATCCTCTGGATCAGCTAGTGACAGTGACCCAGGGGATGTGGAACGCTCTCCAGTGGTGGACCGTTCCAGCACATCTGCAGGAGGGCATCCCATTCGTCTGCTCCGAGACGATGGTCTCTCTAGCGACCAATGCCTGTTTGATGGGTTGGGGTGCCCATCTGGGGGAGCACAGAGCGCACGGCCTCTGGTCCCCTCGGCAGTCCCAATGCCACATCAACCTGCTGGAGCTTTGAGCGGTTCATCTAGCCCTCACCGCCTTCATTCCATTTCTACGGGGTCAAGTGGTTCAGGTCCAGACGGACAATACCACGACCATGTACTGCCTAAACCGCCAAGGCAGGACACGCTCCACACCTCTGTGCAGGGAAGCTCTCCACATTTGGTCACTCGTGCGCAGCCTGGAGGCCGGATCTCCTTGCCATCCATGTGGCAGGAGCCTCCAACACTCTGGCCATGCCCTAAGCCAGATAGGGGCTGCGTCCCATGAGTGGTCTCTCCTGTCAGAGGTAGTACAAGATCTGTTCTCCCACTGGGGCACGCCTCAGGTAGACCCGTTTGCCTCCAGGGAGAATGTGAAGCTGAGACTGTTCCATGCCCGCCCCCCTCAGCAGGTCTCGCTGCAGGGGGATGCCTTCTCGAGGCCGTGGACCCCGGGCCTCTTCTATGCCTTTCCCCCATTTCCCTTGATCCACAAGGTGCTTCTCAAGGCGAGGAGGGACAAGGTGTGGGGGGTAAAAGAGTGGGTGGTTGGTGAGAAGAGAGGAGGCTAGGTCCTCAAGCAGTTGCATACTTCTTTAAGTTCTCTTGTGGCTAGGGATTTGAAGAAGTTTAGCGAGACAGTGCTGGTAAGCTGGAGGACCACCTGAAGTCTGTTCCAGGCTGCAGGAAGGGCATAGAAGACAACGCTTTTACCAAAGGAGGTACATGTCATAGGTGTGTCCAGGTGGATATAGGCTGATTTCCTAAGGGAGTAGGTACTATGGGCGATATGGATAAGGGAGGAAATATACCCTGGGAGTTTGTTTAGGCATATATTGAGTGTCCACATACCATGGTGTATCAAATGCCTAATAGACAGGGCTGTCCGGCCTACAATTGCGTAAAGGTCACAGTGGTGAGTTCGGTAGGGGGCATTGGTAGCAAAACGCAGTGCACCGTGGTACAGAACATCGAGTTTATGCAGATTGGCTGCTGATGTGCAGTTACAGAGTATGTCGCCATAGTCAAGGAGAGGAAGGAATGTTGCTTGGATGAGTCTTAACCTGGCCATAAGGGGAAAGAGTGCCCTGTTTCTAAAGAAGAACCCTAGTCTGATTTTTAGTTTGTTAGCAAGATTCTCTATGTGAGTGTTGAAAGAGAGCTTGCTGTCGATCCATAGTCCTAGGTATTTAAATGTGTCAACCTCCTCTATAGTTTCACCTAAGGTGGTTACTGTAGCAGCCTGCTTTGAATTTTCGGGGGGTAGATTTGCTGTTGGGTGTAAAGAACATGTCTTTCATTTTTTTTTTTTTTGCATTTAGGAGCAGTTTAAAGTTGATGAGATTTTGTTCAAGCTGTGGGAAATCCGCTTGCAGCTTCTCACAAACTTCGGCCAGGGTCGGTTTTGATGTATAGAGAATGGTGTCATCCATGAAAAAATGTAGCTTGGAATTGACGATGTTAGTCTAGGGTATTAATGTATAGTGAGAAAAGTGTAGTACTAAGAATTGAGCCTTGGGGAACACCCCTTGTGATGGGAAGGGGGTCTGAGAGGAGACCATCGGCTTTGGTTTCTTGTATTCTGCCTGAGAGGTAACTAGCGAACCATTGTACTGTTGAGGCAGAGGCACCTAGGTTTGAGAGACTACGCAGAACAAGGTTGTGGTTGACAGTGTCAAAACCTTGCTAAGGTCAAGAAAGATGGCACCTGTGACTTGCTTTTTGTTGTTGTAGTCTGCGAACCAGTCATTGGTAACCTTAATATGACCCTTATGTATATCTCATGCATGTTTGATGCCCCTCACTATTTTGGCGCCCACCGCTCCACTTGCAATCTGTCCCAGGCATCTACTACCCCTTCAATGAAAATATATTTTCTCACATCAATCTTGAATTTCCCTCCATCTTCATTCATGCCCTCTGGTTCTGGTGCCTGTTCTCATTTATTTATTTATTGATGTATATCGGATAACACCTTTGAAAGAGACTCCCCACTTGTATCTTATTCACTCTATTGAGGTACTATTAGATCTCTGTTATATCCCCTCTCTCTCTACTTTATTCTAGGGTGTGCTGGGGATTGCAAACTCTGCAAGGGTATACATGTTAATGTCTTGCAGTCTCCTTTCATAGGGCTTCTCGTGCAAACCATGTACCATTTTAGTTGCACTCCTCTGGACCACCTCTACTTTATGTTCATTTTGAGCTGTGGTGTCCAAAATCACCTGCCACTGGAGAAAACCCTCCCTATGCACCCAGCATTCCAGTAGCCTTCCTACTACTTTATTACACTGCCCTGCCACCTTGAGGTCCTCAGATACGATAACCTCTCTCTGTATATGTATATATGATCCTCTATGCGGATGACATGGTACTTTACTCAAGTGCTGAAGACCTGCCCTCCATAAATGTCAATATTCAATCTGATTTTAACTGTCTATAAGCATGGCTGCTACTAAACAAGCTTCGTCTGAACTCTAAGAAAACGGTGGCCATGCTTTATGGCTCCTCACCTAGAATCAAATCCTGTACCTCTGCCCTCTCAATCCAGGACCTGGAAGTCTCCCCCCTGGAGACAGTCAACTCATTCAGGCATCTCGGGATCACACTTGACCCATCTCTTGATTTCACCCTTCACACTGCAGCCACGTGTAAGACAGTTATCATAAAACTGGGGCTGGCCTATAAAATCAGGTCCTCCCTCAGTTCTGCTGCCAGGCTTGCTATAGCACAAGGTATACTCCCTCCTTGTCTTACATATGGCTCTATGGCCTATGTTGATGAGCAAAGGTGCTTTCTAAAAATGGAGCACATGCTACAATAGCATATGCCGATTTGCACTCTGTGCACCCAGACTAAATCGTCGCTGTCAACTCTACTCCTGTCCAGGCTGGCTGTCCCCATCCTCGCATCGCCTATAGTGCTGGCTGTCTGATTGATAACATAGTCAAAACTGGAGCTCCAGAGTCCCTTTGCAGTATGTTATACCATCCCACTCTAGCTTACCACTCCGAGATCTTCTGAATAATCTCCTCTTGAAATTCCTAGAAGTTCAACAAAAAGGGGAACTTTTCTTTGCGATATCTGCACCCAAAATTTGGAACTCCCTTCCTCTAAATGTCAAACTCTCCAAATCCCACCAAGCTTTTAAAAAGGGTCTTCGATCCTTCCTTAGGGACTCTGATATTTGCTCCTGCTCTGACATTCTTGTGCCTCCCAACTAGTTGCTATACCTGCTTCTCTAACTGGCACTTACTCTCATATCTGCACTTGATCACCTGCCTGAGGACTGCCTCCTAAGTATTATATCAAAATGTTATTTGACCCACTGAATAGACTGTCTTGTGGACCCATTGCTGCATAAATCAGTTTGTGACTTGGATACTGTACTCCTGCATGCCACCCTCACTGGTTGTTGCCTGAAAATAGTTAGCATTCCTGTCTAGTGCACTTAATTAATGTATTTTTCTGGTCTTCTTGCCATTTTAACTGTCTTTGTTCCAGTTGTAAACACTGCTTTGTTGTTCAAATTTTGCTTAATTCCTGTTGTGATATGCCCATTGTATTTCCTGTCTGTACAATGTTCCATTGTTTGTAATTCTCTCGTTAGCCTGAAAATAGGCAACATTCTTGTCCAGTGCACTTACCCGTAAACAAAACTAAAAAAATATATATATATATATACACATATATATATATATATACACACACACACATATGTGTGTGTGGTGTCTGTCTGCCGTTACTATGTGCAAACCATGTTCATGTACAGTAACCACTGGATAAATTACTCTAATTATATCTATGTCTGGGAAGTCCCAGTGCCCCCGTGATGATACTTCTATTTTCTGTATAGTAGAAATATGTTTCAGCACACTATTTTTGGCCAGTATATTTTGACTGTGATTTGGATCCAAGTTCCAAACCCTCCGGTTCCAAATGTATCTCCTTTCAAAGTAATTCCTTTAGAGAAAGCTAACTTTGGGATGGTCTGTCAGTGCACCAGCAGGCCTACTGTGTGTGACAGTGGTGATCCTAGTTCAGGAATGAGCACAGGCCATTGAGAGCTGGCCATTGGGAGAAAGACAGAGCATTCCAGGGATTTTCTTCTCCTCGAGGAAGGAGAGCGGTGTGTCCCACTGTGATACTGCCACCTGGGTGACCACATGTAACAGTTGGGGACATCCATGGGGCGGGGAACACCTCTTGACACTGGTGAGCTGGCATGTTCAGTGTGCCTGTGCCTCCCATGAGGTCCAAGCTGAGGTGTCCCATGGGCGGAGGGAAACACAGAGGTAAATTCTTGGTACAGCCACAGAATGATGGCTTCTGTGGCACTCAAAAGATTCCCTGCTTCTCTCATGTGCACATGCTCTTTTGATTTAGAAAATCAGAGAGGTGCTCTGACTCTCTGTCCTATCTGAGGGGAAAATAGGTGGATGATGATGCAGATGCAAGGTAAGAGGGTAAAGGGTGGGCCTGGGTGGTGGCATTGAATACAGCTTGATAGGGCCTAGCTGGAGCATGCAGAAAAATAGAAAATAAAAAAGAGAAAATACTAACTCTTGTAACATTAGGGTTACAGTCTTATCACACTTCCAGTCTGGCTTCCAGAAGCACATTCCACTGTTTCCTCCCTGCTGCATGCCGCTAATTTTGTTCTCCCCAGGATGGATATGGGGCACATCACAGCTCCCATCTTCATCAGTCTGGGCAAAGCCTTCGACTTGATGTCCCATAAGCTCCTCCTCCTGGATAAGCTGAACTCTGCTGGCGTTTCACCTCCCACTCCGCTGTTGATTGGTTCTATTCTTACCTCACAGGTCATCAGCAGTTGGTACAGCTTGGAGGCATCTTATTACTGCCTCTTCCCATCCAGACTGCGGTCCCTCAAGGATCCATCCTGCATCATACTCTCTTCTCCATTTTCTTCAAAAACCTACCCTCTGCCTTTGCCAACTCACATACTCACATGTAGGTGGATGACACAGTCATCTTCACCTCTGGTCCCTCCACTGTTGCTGTGGAAGACTTGGTCCAGCAGGACTACCACAACTTTCTGCATTGGTTCCAATCCAACCAGCTTAGGGTCAACACTACAAAAATGGTGTCCATGACCTTTGGTTCCAGCTAGAAACTGTCCAACTCCTAACCCTTCCTGCTCTCTCCACATTGGATTGATCCCCCCCCCGAAAGCCGTGAATTCCTTCAAGTATTTTGGTGTGTGGCTGGACTTTAAATGCGACTCCTCAGGCCGCATCAATGTTATCCATGCAAAACTCCGCTGCAGGCTCGGTGTCTTGCACTGCACCAGAGGCTGCTTATCTCCGTATGTCTGCGGACAGCTTATCACCAAAATGGTGCTCCCTGTCTTTGACTACATGGATATGATCTTTGGCATGGCCCCCAACCACTTCCCTTGCCAGAGTGCGTACCCTCTATAATGCCTTTTGCCACTTTGCCACTAACTCCCCCCCCGCACTCACCCCTGCTCCCTTTGCTCCTCTTTATCCATCCTCCCTCTACCCTCACATCACAAGGCTTATTGTACCTTATTCAAATACTGGCTTGGTTCCCCTCCCTTCTACCTCTCCTCACTCCTCTCTCTAGTACCCCCGCCTCATGTGCCCTCCGCTCCAGGGGTCATTGTACTCTTGCCACTCCTCACCCCCTACTCCTGTGCTGGCCATTCTGCCCTCTACAGACTTCCCATACTCTGGAACCAGCTACCCTCTTCCCTACGCCTCTCTCTGCCCTCCCTTGGATTCTCAGGTACCAGATGAAACTCCTCCCCAACCCACCTGCTCCTGCTTTCCTTCCTCCTGGCTTGGAGCCCCTACTGTCCTTGTGTTAGGGCCCCTGCCTGCGTCTCCCCTTCCTTTCCCCTAGTTTTATTTCTCCACTGTCACTGCACTTCTTTCCACTGGTGGGGTAGATTGACACCCCCAATCAGATCTTTCGTCATGTTCTGTAATTTTACTATTATCATGCTGTACCTTGCTGCCGTTAATTATTAGCACCTGTAATTGTGCTGTTATTATCACGTTGTACATTGCTGCTGTAAAAGTGTCCCTTTTATACTATGACCCCACTTTACTTAGGTACCAGTAATTCTACCAAATTGTATTGGAATGGTGGTGGGGGGAGGGGGTCATTGGATGATACTGATGGTATTCTGTAATGATAGATCCCACCCTTTTACTAGTTACTGAAGTGTGTTTCCAGATGTAATCTTGACAGTGTCATTGCAAAGAATCCACTGGCTCAAAGTATCTTTCCTTCAGTTTGAAATATACCTATTCACTACTACTATATACTAAAAATAAAAGAATGCCAAATGGAAGGCCCTGTGGAACACGCATTCTCCCTTTACACAGGGGACTTGTAATCATGTCTCTTCCTGGCTCGAGGTTTCCAGTCAGCCGGTGGAGGCTCAGAGCGCAGTCCCCAAGGGACACATGATGCCTCCGTGAAGGGGTTATGGCAAAAATGCTACATGACTGCTCCCTGGTGACCTGGGGTAAAGGAGTCATGTAAGGGTGGTACTTCTTGTGATGCTCAACCCCTCATGTCAGGTGGAGCATCAACATGGGCGTCAGAAGTGACCCATGATCTGCCCCTAGTACCTGACGTCACACGTTGCACTGGATTTCAGCCCCACCCACAGCTGTGACATAGGGCATTCGAAGTGGTGAGTGGAGGACGCCATGATTAAGTCTCCCACTCACAGGAGGGAGAGGCATGACAGAACAACAGGATAGAAGGTGCTGTGATGGAATACAGCAGAAACTGGGGGAGGGGTTAAAAAATGTATTAAAAAAGAGGAGAAAAGAGCCTGAAACGTACAAACTTGCAGCACAATATTAAAATTAGCCCCCCTCCCCCCCAAACCTATGTCAGTATCCTTTTCATTTTAAGAAGTTACATTTTTTGATGATCTTTACTACTCGGTTCCATGATTATTATTTTTTTGGGTGGGGGAGCAGGGTGATCAGCGGAGAAAGGACAGCGTAGTTCTAGGTTTTACTGATTTTTCAGCCACTTGCCTGCCTGTCGATTGATACTCACTTGGATTGATTATTTCCACCGGATGATTTATCTCACTTGCTCTTTGGAGTGTGTTTGTGTGCTGTGACCGTGGAAAACAAGTCACATGTAACCATGGTTACCGGCAAAACGCAAAAGGTCAAGCAGCAGTGGAACACATCCAGTGTGCGCAGTATGTAAAAACCTCATTCAACAATAAACAAGGTCAAACCCAAAAGTCACCTCGTCATCGTCTCGCACTCTCTGCACAGGTAGTTGTCCTGTTTTATGTATTTTTTTTTTGCTCACATTTCCCTATCCTAGAAAAAGACACACACGCACACGCGCGCGCTTACTTAGAACAAACATTTTTCAACCTAAGCGCCTGGCACCCCTGCACCACCAGAGACTGCCTGCATCAGCTCTCTGACGATGATTGTCCCCCCGCCCCATTAGCCCCGTGAAAAATAGTTTATGAGCCCTGTTTTCAGACTATGTGCAACATACCTTACCTCGAGTCAGCCTCATACACAGGTCCATGCTCTCACTCCTTTTTCTTTTGTTAGCTTGATATGCACTTGGATAACTGTGACATCACAGTTACAGCAGCTCCAGTCTAGTCCTCACTCTCTAATGAGCATAGAAAGGCAGTACAGTTTTGTAGCTAGAACACAGGCTTGGAACCAGGATGGTTCAAACCCCACCAAAGCTACATCCTCGCTGTGTGACCTTGAGCAGGTCCTAAACCTCCCAGTGCTCTACTCCACCAGTTGTAAAAGGGACAGGAGCAGGACCTCACTGAAAACAAGATGTTGCATCTCAGCCTTGCTACATAATTTGGAAAAAAAATAACATATATTGAGAATTTTTGTATTTACGTGTTTTTTTTTTATTTTTTCCCTTCTGGTTATGCTCCTTACTTCTGCAGCTCTCCCTGCTGCCACTTCTTTGAGTCCATTGATGCTCCAACTGCTGACAGGACTTTGCTTCTTACTGGTTCCCACCCACTTCTTGGTGTCCTTCGTAGATCTTGTATGCAACCCAAGTCGCATCACTAGCCCCGACGGGGGGGGGCCCTCTCCTCCTCAGGGGGGAAGGGGAAATCATTTAACCAGGAAAGGAACACTAAGCCAAAGCTTGTTTCCAGGTGCGACTTGGGAGCACAAGAAAGTTAAGAGACTTGCTCAAGGTCACACAGTATGCAAGTGGGGGCTGTGGGATTCAAACCAAGGTCTCCAGGTTTGCAACTCAGAGCCCTAAACCGCTGTGCTATACTGCCTCTATATGTCCTATAGTCGGGTAAGGAAAGAGTATAAGTATGCTTTAGAAGTATGGAGTGGAGGAAGGACATTGAGGGAAGGGGCAGCAGAGGAAACAGGCCACGGTGACTTGGGGATACATAACAGCCATCATCCGGTGCTGTCAGTGATTGCTTCCTCACAGAAGCTTGCAGGAGGGAGATTTAAAAGGCCCCCCCATAGTCACTTTTTCACAGAGAGTGGTGGGCAAGTGGAACAAGCTGACAGAGGGAGTGGTACAGGCAAAATCAGTGAGCAGCTTCAAACAGGGATGGGACAGGCATATGGGATTAGTTAGAAGGGGGGGCAGAAAGAAAGGGGGCGTGGATCACTAAGGCCAGTGCAGAGTAATTAGATAGGGTAGGCAGACTGGATGGGCTGTGGGCCTTTTTCTGCTGGCATTATATAGGTATCTAAGTATTCCTCCCTCCCTTCCTTCCCAGTCATTCACTGACATGAAACATAGACTTTGAGGACAGATAAGGCCCGCTTGGCCCACCTAGTCTGCCCATTTCCCTACCTACAGAATATGCTGCAGATCCTAGTTAACCAACAGCCTATTTCTTCCTACCCCCCACAAGAATTGCCTTATGTCTGTCCCATGCATTCTTGAATTCTCCCACAGTTTTACAACCCACAACCTCTTCAGGAAGACTTTACCATCGTCCACCACCCTTTCTATGAAAAAACACTTCCTCACATTGCCCCTGAGCCATCCCCTCTATCTTCAAATTGTGTCCCCTTGTTCTTGCAAATCTCTTTTTCTGAAAGATGCTACCATCTTGGACTTTGTTGATTCCACTGAGGTACTTAAAAGTTTCTATCATGTCCCCCTCCTCCTCCTTTCCTCAAGGGTATACATATTAAGCTCCTTTGTAACATGGCAAAAATATGAACTGTCCAAGTAAGAAACACGATTGGTGCAAGAGGGTCAGGTGGTACAAGAGCAACATGGCATTATGAGACGATGATGCCGTGTTGCTTGTGAAGTACATGAAGTAGCCACGGGAGGAAAACGAGCAGTGTATCAAAAATGGCAAGCTAAGAAATGCAAGAGAGCAAGTTGTAAAAGAGCACGTAAGTAGGGTAGAGGACAAGTAGGACAATCTGAGAGAGACACAGGCCAAAAAAATAGAGCGAGGGAAGTGGAAGAAGCTAGAAATGGGGAAAAATAATGTTTCATTTCGAGAAGCAGGGAAAACTTGCCAAATATCAGAAATTAAAATAGTGACAACTACAGAACAGACAGCAGCAGAGAGAGACACAATTCATGAACGTGGTGGAGAAGCAGTGAGTGACACGGGATTCAAGTCAGCCAAACACACAGTAACAGATGGAAGAATCGGAAGCGCATTTAATTTTACCAACTTTACAGTCTACGGCACAGTAAAGTGTAATTATCCAGCAGTAGCGAGAGAGAGAAGACATAAGACAGTACATAAAGCTCAGCAGTGGAATTGACCGACTAGTAGAGAATCGTACTAGGTAAACAATACAATCACGATCAGCAAACAACCATACTTGTATGCAAATGAGAGAGAGAGCTACACGGAGAACTAGTAATACAGGAACATTGGAGTCCTCCTAAGAACAATAGCAAAGAAACAGCTGTTAGAAATTGTAAAAAATGTATACCAATTATTAACAAACACTTAATTGTAGTAGTATGCAAAAAAAAATAAACATATATGTATGTAACAGAGGTTCATGCACAGTTTTGAAAGTAACATTAAATACAAGTGAATAATTTCATTCCTCTCATTGTTTATTGTATAACAGCAGTACAAAGATATGTCTGAGATGTACAGCAATCTGCACACCATGTTACAAGCACATTAATCCACTCCGAAGGTGGCATCTAATGGGGAGTTAATGCATGGTTGGTCATCGTAGGCACTCGGCCTGCGGCCTCGTGCCACAATGGCCCCAACCATGCATTAACTAATAATAATTAGATGTCACCTTCATCGTGGATTAATGCTTACTTAGTCTCTCCTTGTATGGCTTCTCTTGCAGACCCTGCACCATTTTAGTTGCCCTCCCCTGAACTGCCTCCATCCTGTCTATGTCCTTGATGCTGTGTGATGAGGACATGCGCGCACACACACACACACACTGCTCTGGGCAGCAGTCCTGCCCTCTACCGCTCCCATCTCAGCAAGCCGTTCTCTGCATGCTGCCTCAGAGAGCCAAGCAACAGGACTTATGACTCACCTTCTACCCCTGAGGAAGGAAGTCATATCCAATTGACCCTTTCATTCCCATATAGCTATTCGGCCCTTGAGTCACCATCTTTTGCTTCCATTCTGGTCTCTGCCAGCCACCCTCACCGTCCCCCCCCCAGTGTCACGTCCAGTGGGGATCAACACAGAGCAGTTCCAGAGAGAGAGATCGCAACCGTCATTTAGAATGTTCGAGGCACTTCTTTTGAGGCTGTTCTCCCTTCCCCCAATGTCTTTGCTCTTCTCCCATTCCCCAGTGTCATTAGATCACTGCACGCCAGCCTAACTGCACAGTTTGGGACTACCTTGCCATGCTTAAAGTGCACCTATGCCATTCTTTTTGTCCAAACAAACAGAAAGTTCCCTTACCTGTACAGAGTTCTCGGCGACAAATTCAGAATTTTACTAATGCTCCCTTTGGAAGGAGAGGTTGTAATCAATCCCCGAGGTCCGGCCGTATCATCTATTCCACTTCCCTGTTAGCCTACTTCGCTCTACTGCTAAGACATTTAGTGATGTCAGTATAGGAAAGCATGGTGTGGGGCGCTCTATTGAACTATTTGGAGTGTCTTTTTCAATGCTTTTTTTCTTTTTTAGAAGGTGTTCTGGTAAAAACTGAAGCCAGGTATCAACTACCAAGGCTGTTGTTTGCTGAACCCTGGCATCGTTTTTTACCAAAAGGCCATTTAAAATAATAAAAAAGGCACTGAAAAAAACACTCCATAAAGCTGAATGGAGTGCACCCCTGCGCTCTCCCTATACTGATGTAACAAAACGTCTTGAGTACAGGGGTGAAGCAGGCTAACAGCGAAATGGATGGAATCATGCTGCTAGCCCTTCTGGGAGCAAATTACGATCCTTTCCCTTCAAAGGGGGGGCATTAGTTAAAATTCTTTATCTACCAGGTGAGACCAGTTTGATGCCTCAGACATGGCGGCACAGCTGAAAGAACTGACAGAGCGTATAAAAATGTTACAGATGGCACAGTCAGCAAACCTATGAGTCTCCTCTATGCCACCTGGCCAAGGTCATGCACTGTATCCTTCTTCTGCACTATGGGCACTACCCCAACCCTCAACTCTGCCCAGGGATGGACTCTTCCGCTACCAATGTGAGGAAGATGGCCATTTCACACGAGGATGGGTCAAACCTAAGAATCAGCAGCTGGGTGACCAGAAGTGGTAGAGACAGCAAAAGTAGCAGGGAAACAGTGAAGCCCAATAAGGAAGCACCCTGAAGCTCTGAGAGTGAACAGCTCAGTTAGAGTGACTGAACCCACTTTGTCTCCTGGAAATGAACTGTCACCTGGATTGCTGGGCCCACTAGTGAAAATTAAGATTGCTATGGAAGTATGCACCCTGCATGCTGTAGTTTGGATCCGGGACCAACTATCCTGATTATGGGTTGTAGTGATATCATTGGCCTGGTCCTTGCATGGATAGTCTGGTGCTCCTTGGAGACAGGTGAGTTTCCTAGCTCCCTGAAGGAGGTGGTGGTGACACCCCTCCTGAAGAAAGCTTCTTTGGACCCAGACTGTCCTGCTAACTACAGACCAATCTCTAACCTTCCCTTTATTGGGAAGGCGATTAAGAAAGTAGTGGCCCTACAACTGGAGAACCACTTGACCATCCATATCTATGAACCTCTCCAATCCGGTTTTCGTAAGAGGCATAGTACTGAGACAGCACTGGTTTGGGTGCTCAATGATCTCCTGATGGCAAGAGATCAGAAGAACCACTCCATCTTGGTTCTGCTAGACCTCTCATCAGCATTTGACACTGTGGACCATGGTGTGCTTCTCAGTCGCCTGAGGTTCATCTGTGGCCTGTGAGGTACAGTCCTCAAGTTGGTTTACATCTTTCCTCACTGGCAGAACTCAGAGGGTGGTGTTGGGGACTTATTCTTCTGACCCAGTCTCTCTGTCATGTGGGGTTCCTCAGGGTTCGGTATTGTCCCCCATGTTGTTCGCAGTGTACATGCTTCCCCTCGGAGACATTGTAGGAAGGTATGGTCTGAGGTTTCACTGCTATGCTGATGATACTCAGCTCTACCTTTCTTTTGCTCCTGACCAGGATAGAGCTCTCTCGGTATTTAACTGCCTATTTGAAATCTTGGACTGGATGAATTCGAGCTGGCTGAGGTTGAACTCGGAAAAGACTGAGGTGTTGGTCGTGGACCCGGGGCGCCAGATAGAGAGGTTGGGGGCAGGTTCACCTTCGGACTTTATCTTGGGGGTGTGCCACTCCTTACCTCCGAACGGGTGCGAAACATAGGGATGATTTTTGACAGAGGGCTGACACTACGATCGCAGGTGTCGGCAGTCGTCAAATCCTTTTTTTATCATCTGAGGAACATCTCCAGGGTTAAACACCTTGTTCCATCCAACGATCTCTCTCTACGTTGTTCCACGCCATTGTGTCCTCGTGCCTGGATTATTGCAATTCCCTTTACCTAAGGCTACCAGGGGTTGATATCCGCGGCCTCCAGCTAGTGCAGAACGCTGCAGCCTGGTTACTGACAGGAACTCTTTGTTCATGTCATATTTCTCGGTGCTGCGCGATCTGCACTGGCTGCCAGTGCAGTGGCAGATCGCTTTAAAGTCGGACTTCTGACTTATAAGGACCTACATGGATAGGGCCCGGACTACCTGAAAGAGCTTCTGGTTCCTTACTGCCTGGGGCGATCACTCCGCTTGGCTGAGGAGGGTTTGCTAGAGATCCCCAAGATTTCCTAAATCCTATGGGGCTCGTGCATTTATGTACGCCGCCCAAGTCCTTTGAATTCGCTACCCCATCAGCTACGTGGAGCAACCATGGAGGGATTTAAACGGGCTCTTAAGACCTATTTGTGGAATCAAGCCTACCCACTTGACTTAATATGATTCTGTATGCTGTTATCTTATTTTATTATGTTTTAATTCGTTTATTTAGTGTCCTAAGTGTTGTTTTAACCTATTGTTTTGTGCCTTGGTTTTGAAAGCACTACAAATAAATTATTATTATTATTTATTAACACTGTCAGTCCTTACTGGATAGTAGATTGTAGGCCACCAGCATTTACCACTCTTTTTTCAATATTTAGTACACTTTTACCCCTGCTAACCGACCGGCCCCATTGGTCCTGACCCCCTCACCCAGCCCCAGCCCCCACCTTCCCCAGGAGTTACCTCGACTCTGATGCACCCTTGCTTGCCCCCCAGGGCAGGGCTGTCGGGGGTGAACCCTATCCCTGACAGAGACTGGATAGGTACACTTTGGAGAGAGAGCCGCGGTCGGCTGTGTGGGACGTGCAGTGAGGGGCATACATCCTCCTGCTATAGTTGGGGATTTTCTGCTGTTCTAGTCCCAAGCCCCTAGGATGCCAACCTCTCAGCGCACACGCACATATGGGGTTCTCATGTGCTGCAGCGCTTTGGCATCCTCTCTCCCTAATTCCTCGGCTGCGACTGCACCACCATCTGTGGTCACCCAGGTAGCGGTAATGCAGTGTATTCTGAACCCCCTCCCTCCCTCCCTGAGGTGCAGAGCATCCTCTGGGATTCTCAGCTCACCTCTCCCGGCCAGCCCTCTGATGACTCAGGCTTGTTCTCAAGCCCAGGTCGTCAGTGTCGCAAGCAGCAATGTTCTCACTATGCCAGCAGGACGGCACATTCACTGCTGTTTTTATAAGACCTGCCTCAAGACACCTTACTCTCTCCTGATGCAGGGGTCTCTCCTTGGACCAGCCCTTTCTTCTAATATGTTTATCAGTGGCATAGGAGAAGGAATAGAGGGGAAGATGTGTCTCCTCACAGATGACACTATCCTCTGTGGCAGGGTAGGCAGCAAGGAGGGGGTGAGGGAGCTGCAGAGGGACCTTCAAAGAGGTGGTCCAAGATCTGGAGGTTGAAATGCAATGCCAGAAGGTGCAAGGTGATACCCATAGGGAAAAAGAACCCCAAAAAGGAAACCTAGATAGGAGGGGTTAGTTAAGCTGGCCACTACTTCAAAGGAGAAGGACCTGGGGTCATCGTAAGTGATTCCCTAAAATAAATTTGGTTTAACTTGGTTTTATTGAGACAGCAGAAGACATAGTCCATTTGAAACTGTCTCCTAATAATAACCTACTGTTTCTTTCTTTATTACATACTCATCCAGATTTTTTTTGAAAGTATCAGTGTTATTACTGTCTGTTATACATTGTGGCAGTTGATTCCAAAAACTGACCACTCGCTGTGTAAAAAAAAAATATTTGTTTTATTTATTTATTTGTATTTTTCCACCTGGAGCTCTGGCAGGCGGTTATGGCCCTCCTGGACGGAGGGACTCACTCTATCCGTCCCTGCTCCCGCTTCTATTGGTCCTGAAGTCTCCGAGCTACTCCCTGCATGGGGTCAGAGGAGGAGGTTGCCGACTTCCCTCCCCCCCAAAGACCCAATCAAGATGCCGGGGATGGAGCTCGGGAGTGGCAGACCATCACGGAGCCTGCCAGGCTCTTTTTCCACCTTTTTCTCCCCGCCCACCTCCCCTACCGAAGCAAGGCGTCAATACGTTCCTCCCAATCCGTACTACCCGTCAGCCACCAACAGAGGGCAGTCAGTGGGTGGAATGACAAACCCTCCCTCCCCGAGAGGAGAGCAGTCCTCCAGACACTCGATCCTTTCTTGCCCCTGGTGACCTGGGCTCATTCCCGAACCGGGTCGCTAGCATGACGTGAGGTGTAGCAACCAGCACCTCAACTTCCAGCACCACCAGGCCGGCTCTCATATTTGTTTTAAAATAATTTTCTCTTAGCTGTTTTGTATGACCTCTAGTTACAATATTTGTTCTGGAGTCCACGGTTCAATTTATCCTTTCTTCCTTTTACTTAGTAATTTTTTTTTTTGGTTACTGTTTCTTCCCCAGTTCCTGTCGGCCATCTCTGACGTCCTCCTGCCGCTCTGAGCATCAGACCCCCTCCCGTCACCCCACAACTTACCCTTCGTGGCAGGAGGTGGGAGCTACTCGACCCACCAGCACGGATCCAGCTTGGGAGGTGTCCTCTTGGAGCGTGCTATGGGGCGGGGACTCATCATCCTGCTGCAGCGGAACCATTTTCCAATTTTCTTTGTTGTGACTGTGAGCATGCAATGCCGCCAGTGACGCCTAGCTGTGTGTGTCCGCACACTGTACATCAGGCAACTGCTCCACCTCCACCCCCACATTATGGGACCTGGCATGCCAGCCCCCAGCCACCGTTAGGGTAAGGCAGGTGTCGGGCCTGTGTCCCCACCATCTCGGGAGAGGAGAGCTGTCCTCAGACGCTCAATCTCTCCCTCCCCGGCCAATCCCCGGCGACCTGCTCACACCGTGAAAATGTTTCGCCAGCATGGCAGGAGGTAAGGTAGTGATGCCGCAGCCCTCCACGCCACTGGTCCGGCTTACTTAGTAATGTTTTAATAGGTAGCACGAGTCGTTTCCCTAAGATAGCAGTTCTACTGATTGGTCTATAATTAGGTGCCACATTTGTAGCCCTTTTTATGGATTGGGTCTACCTTGGCTGTTTTCCAGTCCTTTGGGATAATTCCACTGTTTAGCGACATGTTAAAGAAGTGAGTAATTGGCTCTACTATCGCATCTATGACTCCAAACTAGCCAGTGTAACAAGGGCTACAGTGAGGCAACCAGGATGTTGTGGTGCATTGGAAGGGGTTTTAATAGCAGGAGGAAAGAGGTAATACTACCTCTGTACGGATCACTGGTGAGACCCCATCTGCAGTATTGTACCCAGTTCTGAAGTCCTCACTTGAGGAAAGATGGAGACAGGCTGGAGATGGTGCACCGCCGAGTAACCACAATGATTCAGGGCAAACAGGGCAGAACCTATGAGGATCAGCTCAGGGCCCTAAACAGGTACTCACTGGAGGCCACAGGGGAGAGGAGCGACATGACAGAGACCTTCAAGTTTCTGAAAGGAACAAACAAGGTAAGCTATGAGGAACTATTTAGTAGGAATGGAGGGTCAAAACAAGTGGATGTGGAATGTAAGCTGATGCAGAGGAGATTCAGGAGGGATGCAAGAATGTATTACTTTCCTGAGAGAGTGGTTGAGCCGTGGAACAGCCTACCAGCAGAGGTGCTGAGAGCAAGAAACATTAATGGGTTCAGGCATGACTGGTACAGAGTAAAGGGCTTAATAGTGTCTTAGTGGGGTAGGAGTAAGGCAGGGTGTGGCAGGCTCAGGGGCAACAGCCCTCCCTAGACAATAGGTCACAGGTTAGAGGAGAATAAAACCGAGCAGACTGGATGGACCCCCGGTCTTTTCTGACAACATTCTCTATGTTTCTATATACAGTAAACGTATTATAAATCATGACTAAAGATTTTTTTTTTTTTTTTTTTTTTATTTAAAGGCACTTGAATTAAAAATCAAAATGTTTAACTTTGTAGAAAATTTGTGACACCCCTGAGTAAGAAATGGGCTGTGCCAACTAAACTGACTTAGAACTTCAGAATTTTAGAACTGTTCGAGTGAGAGACCCTCTTATTGTTATAGGAGTGTTTGGAATGTTTAGAAATAGACAGTCTTGATTGGCTAAGAATGATATCATGATTTATAATTCTGTTTATACTATTGCCGTCTTCACCACTCGTTGCTTGGCAGCATTATTGGCAATACTCCAGATGGAACAGAAAGCATATTCCGTAACGCCCTACAGAATAGCCCCTGTTTATCCCATGGGACGGATAAACAACATAAGGGACTAAAAAGTATTTATCAAGCATGCAGTTTCCCTACAGGGCAAAAAACATGTTATTCACCCTACAGCCCTGTTATTCCCCCTGCAGGACTGTTATTTTCCCTGCAGCTGTCAGTCTTCTTAACTCTCAACAACCGCATTGTTTTCTGTGACTGGAGGGTGTACAGATGCAAACTGACATATTGAATCAGGTTTTATTTATTTACTGAAAACTTCGGAGTTTACCTTTGATTTCCCTGTCAAATGCATGGTCACAAAAAACATTACAAGTACAACTAGCAGTTCCAGAGGAAATGCAGTCGAGTCAGGCTGAAAGCACTTAAGACAGAACAACTACATACAGTTCTGAAAAAACAAAACATACAGATCATTGTATAAAAAGTCACAGGATAGCCCCTTTCAGACGGAGGCTAAATAAATCTTAACAGTTCTCCACACCACTCCACTCCATCTGAACTGCTACCTCCACTTGTACACTGCAGTGGAGTATACCAGTATCCTGGCTATTCCGGTATTCTGTTGTTTTTCCGCCCAGCCAGGAGCCTGAAATCGGGGCCAAGATGTCTTACTTCAGTGTGTGTATCCAGGAGGTGGGGGAGTGTTTCATGTAACATTCCATAACCGAGTTCAGCTAAATACCTGTATATGTTAAGGTAGTGGGAAGAAAGCTGAATTCGGTATACTAGTTATTTTTCCAAAACTAGAGTTAAAAAGTACTTTGAAAGGGCTCCGAAAGTGGAGCAGTGAGACTGGACAGGCACGTATGCATACTAATAGGGATATTAATATGCACAAGTGCATGAACGGCTCCACTTTCGGAGCCCTTTCAAAGTACCTTTTAGCCCTCATTTTGGAAAAATAACTAGCTTACTGAGTTCAGCTTTCTTCCCACTACCTTAACTTATATTTAGCAAAACTCGGTTACAGCATTGCACAAAGGAGCCACCGATCGGGTATGGGAGGGTCTCAAGAGACTGTCTACTAGATCAGTGTGAGTGCTTTCGAGCATGTACACAGCCACACTGAGTGGTGCAAAACACTAAAATGCAACGGCGAACCCAGGAAAACGGGGAACGCCGGATCAGCGAGCGCTCATTTGGGATGCAACGTGGCTTCCCTATACACAACAAAAGAGGAAATGCTTTAGGTGCTGTGCACCGCTCGCTGCGGTGCACAGCATGCCATGTAAAAGCGGTTGATATGCACAGAGAGAAACCGAATAAAACAGATTAACGACTACAGTTGCATTGGACTGCAAGGGGAGATGGCAAAGATCTCTTAAACTGATTAGAATTGGGGAGATTCAGCAGAGTATCAGGTTAAGCCATTGGTGGTATCCTAGCGAATGGGAGGAGATTTGGCCAGGAAATTCCTCATCTGTTTTCGAGAAGTGCTGCAGGATCTTTTTTTTTTTTTTTTAGTCAGTTTCCCTCCTTCGGTCCCTGTACCCGGCAGCATCCCTCCAGCCCGGACACAGACCCGTCTTGTGCACTTACAGGTTACTCACCACATCCACAGAGCCACGTTTGTTGGGGGGGCCTGCCACGTCAGCCCCCTGATGAAAATCTATGTGATAGAAGCATTGGAACACCTGGCTATTATCTTGTCTTGCATCACACTTCGCACATTCACGGTACTTGGATGTCCAGCAGTTTGTAAATAAAAGCTATTAAGAGTTAATACCATGCTAGTGTTTCCAACAAGGAGCACAGCTGCTTCCTTGTTCCTGCTGTTAGGGTTATGTGGTGCCTAGGTGGGATGTCGAGCGAGCCAGGGCTTTTTCTCTGTTTTGTTCCTCAGGTGTCTGCAGGACAGAAGTGTGCATGTGCTATTGATGCAAATACAGGCTGCATCAACAAATTCCCTCCCACATCTTCTGCTCTCACTGCTACCTCCCAGCCTCTGCTTGGTGGCAGGCAAGTGACGGGACTGGGGACCCTCTCCCCCATCCCCAAAGGAGGAGTCATCCTTGGGGTGCTCAGTCCTCCCTCACCCAGCTGGCCACCCGAATGACCCTGGTCCATTTCCCAACCCAAGTCCCAATGTGTAGGAGGTACGGGGTCCAAGTGCTCAGCCCTCCATGCCACCAGGTGTGCTGTGCCATTGGACCTTAACATCCACCTGAACCACCACCAGACCAGGCAGACAGGCCTTGCTGTAACAGCTCATCTGCAAGACAGCACCTCAGGAGTGCAGCATCCCCCCCATGCTGCACTACAGTGTCAGTATTGGGATTTTACCCCAAGCTGCAGGGATGGGCTATAACCCACAGCCTTCCACTTTTCCAGCCATAGAAGATATTCAAGAACCTACAAATGAACAACTGTAAACAGTAAAGTGGGAAAATGTATGGTAGACCCAGGGTCAGGATATCAGAAAAAGTAATACAAACTAATGTCTTCTTTAATCAGAAATATATAAAGTACACCAAAAAGACAGATACCATTGATAGGATCATGGAAAATCTGCCACCCCACCCCCAATTCTCCCCTTCCTCCTCTCTCTCTCTCTCTCCCCGTCCTTGCCAAGCCCCTGTCCCCCTTGCGGGGTTCTCAGCATCCTGAAGGGATCTTAATCTCGGTTTACCTCTCTACCATCCCTCTTTTCCTCTCCCCACCCTTCGCCATTTCTCTCTCCTCTCATTTCACTGCCATCCTATCAGGCAAACTTAGCACTTGGTATCCTGTACTCAACTTGCCACCCAGCACTTAAGGTGTACCTTCTCCCGGTCTGCACCTTCCTGTTCACTGTTAATTCCCTTGTGGTTATGGTATCTGCTAACCCTGTATGTTGTATCCTTACAATACCGTTGCTCTTTGTTCTACTCGTTGTCATGCTTGTAACGTATTGTAATTGTGTTGCATTTTACATATATTGCTTGCAATTGATTTTTGCTCTCCCCACGTGTGTAACCTCCTCCCCCCAGGATGCTTCTGGAAATGAGCTGTTTGCAGCTCTTGTTGTCTTTCCTGGCGAAACATTTTCAAATAAATAAACTGTCCCTGATTTTCAGTGACATCCCTGATTTTGCCTTAGAAACTTCCTCTGTCCCTCCTAAACTTAGCATGTCTGTCTGTAACCCCCCTGCAAATGGGGGTTCCCAAAAGACTTCCAGGAGCTTGCTTGAATGCTCCAAGCCTGAATAGTGTTTGGCATTTAAGCCATTTATCAGTGAGTGTTTTAGAGCCTCTGGTACTGTTCTTTAAGAGCTGTCTGCTTGCAGACATAATTAGTTGTATGGGGGACTGTGGCTTCTCTGAGTACCACTCGAGCTGCTGCAATTCACTTCATTTTGCAGTCACTAGGAGTGCAAAGGAACCTATCTGAAAGATGTAACTGTTTGCCAGAAATTATTTAGAGTAATAATGAAATTACAGTTTGTCTAACCTGCTTTCTTTGCAGTCAGAACTATGTCTGCTAGTTCCCCATTCTAGTTTTGAACTGCTGAACTGGACCAATCAGTGTGGGGTAGCTAGCTCTAAAATGGTGCCTTGGACGAATCAGAACTTGGACTCATAATCTGAGCCAGCCACAAGAGGATTGTATGGGCAGTGACTCTGGGAGATGTAGTTTAGACTTCAGTGCCTTTTTGGACCAACAGCAGCAGTCTATTGTGAGTGACAGCCAATCCAGTCAAGAACTGTGAGGAACTCAAAGGAAGTGCCCGGTTTTGTCGGTTGGAGTTTCAGTTGAGCTTTGGCAGTGAAGAAGGAAGGAGCCCTGTGCTTTTTCAGTGTGCAGTTTTAGTCAAAAAACGTGTGTAAGGCCCAGAGTTCCGTCTGCAGCTTGTTAGGACTGAATCTGTCCTGTGAAAAGAATCAAAGGATCTCTGAAGAGTAGAAACCAGGCTCACCCTGTAGAAGACTGGAGGAATTGCTGAAAATTGCACCTCGGTCTGTCAGGAACTGAATCTGCTGTGTGTTCTCCCGGTATTGTGCAGTAATTGCGATCGGGATACAGATGCAGCCTGCCTGGTATAGTGCTTTCTTTTATATGGATGTGTGAAGAGGTTTGTGTACCTCAAGTGAGCCCTGCTGACATTGAAGGACCCTATCTTATTTGGAGGTCGTGAGTACTAATTCAGGGTCGCTCCTGTTGAATTGCCACATTAAATCCAAATGGAATTACTGTACTGCTGACTGTTTAATTCTCCTTTTCTGTGTGAAAGGGCCCTACCAGCTGCCACGGTTTGGACTAGCCACTAGGGCTTGGGTACCCAGGGACAGTAACTGATAGGGATAGGCCTGTGCACAGAGCCATAGGTAGATTATTAGAGTGATAAGCTAATTAACCTGATTTCCCTGTCCTTGTTATATCCCCTAAATAAATCAGAGCTGCTTGTTTCAGCAAAGTTATACTGCCTGAGGTATTTGTCTATGTTAAAGTACTGTACTGTGATTGTTGCACTGTATCTCATTTCACAGGAGGTCCCAGTGCCGGAACCAGACCTGGGGGTAAGTGTATACTGTGAAGGTAATTCTGATATATTGTGTGGGGCACTAGTGGGAAGAAAGGGGGGTTGCAGTGTCCCAGAGGGCTGTGACCAAGTTAGTTTAACTATTGCAAACCCTGACCTCTGGGTGGAGGCACCCGCCATTGGATCCAGGCCCCTCAACCTGTTAGTGGCAAATCAGGCAGGGGTAGTAGCCCCTGGGATAGCGCCATCTAGGGGTTACATGTCTCTGAAGAGTACGTACGGATTCACACCACCTACACCACAGTCAGACCTAACCCTCAAGGTTATTTAAAATGCCACTGCTAAGTCTAATTCCAGCCCCCTACAGGTATCCTACCTCCATGCTGCCTCAGAATAAGTCCCCATCAGGCAGGGAAGGAAGGAGCTCCCCCCTCCAACCTGCAAGTTAGTCTTTGTTCGGCTGGCTCCTGAGAGTTCTGGTTTCAGTCTTGCTTTGGTTCATCAGAGGCCATCTTCAGGCTGGCTGCAGGGTCCTTTTTCCATTTCTTCCCCTCCTGAGGATGCAGGCACTCGAGATCCAAGGGGTGCGTGCACACTACCGCACCAGATCTTGGCCTGTGTTCTGCCTTCCCACTACACCCACGACTGCATTGCCACCTGTGGTCACCCAGGTGGCAGTATAGCAGTGGGGGACAGTGACCCTCTCTTCCCGAAGGAGAAGAGCGCCTCCCCAGCTGCCCCCGATGACCTGTGGTCATTCCCATACTCAGGTCACCAGCTTCGCCAGCGTTAGTGCTACCACTGCACTCATGAGTTGACCACTATACAGACTTGAATACGCATTTGAAATAACAGCATTCGCTACTGCACCACCTGATTGACTAGTGGAAGTGCGTTATGCTTCCGTGCTGGTGGCCTGCAGGTGGGAGTGAGCAACCAGGGCTGGGAAGGGCTGTTGAGTACAGAGTGACCCATCATCAGGAAAGAGGACCTCAGGTTCAGCTAAAGCAGTGATGTTCCTGGTGGGCAAGAGAGATGGCTCCCTCATGGGGGGGGGGCCTGCATACGCACTACGAAGTACTGCATCTTGCAGTTGTCAGGATGACTACAGGGCTACACAAAACTGAGAAAACTCAGAGCGTCAGGGCCACTGTGATAGCCTGCCCAGTGGCAGTCGTCGCTGCCATACAGTGACCAAGTTTGGGAAGCGGACTCAGGTCGCCGGCGGGGACACGGGCCAGGTTGGGGCAGTTTCTGAGATGCAGTGTCCCTTGGGTGGGAGGGTTGACGGTGGGTTGCAGTGCCATAGCAACATCTGCAGGCTGGCCAGGAAATGTTCTCCTTCCTCAGGGGTTAGCCACATGTGCCACGCCCGACAGGTATTGCTCACACCAAAAATAGGAAGGAAAGTGGATTCAGCGATATAAAAGGGCAGCCTCACTTTTTTGGAATGCTCTATCGGGCAGGTTACATGTTTATATGTCTCCGAGGTCTTTTAAGTTTAATTTAAAAAAATATTTAATGTCCAAGAATGTTTGTAAATGTTTCTCATGATGTATTGTGCTTTTTTTGTCACACTATTTTTTTGTTTGTTTTTGTTGTCAATATTTGATTATTTTGATACATTTGTTGTTTATGCATTCTGTGTGGAACAGGCCTGAAAAGGACTTTTGTCCAGTGCTCTTACTTGGTTAACAAAGTTTAAATAAAATAAAACAAAAAGTGTGCGGATGCCATCTAAATGGTGGCTTTAACCTGAGCAGGGTATATCCCTGGGAATCGACACCAGAGTTTGGGGCGAAAAAAAAAAGTATACAACGGGTGTGGAGACAAATGACACACTTTCTATTTATTTATTTTAGTCTTTGGTATTCGGGTAAGGCCCACTAGACACAAGTGCCTGTTTTCAGGTGTGACCTGGGAGCACTGAGCAATTAAGTGACTTGCTCAGAGTCACACAGTATGCAAGTGGAGGTTGTGAGAATCAAACCCAGGTCTGGTCTGCTGGATGTACCAAGCTCGTTCACAGCTCATTACTCTAACCTCTAGGCTATACTGCCAGCCTGCCACTTTACTCTCATGTTGCTGATGTCATCAGTCCAACTTTGTGTTGAAAATCTGCTCATTCTTAACAAAAGGGGGATTTGTTATTCTATATATCTATACAGGCTGTTTAGTTAACCCGAATCTACTGGTAAGGACCATTTTACAACTCTATGATGTAGTTTATGGCCTTCCTCTTACCTTGTTATCACATTCCATCCATGATCTACTGCAGAGGTCTATGGTTGCAAGGGACATAAACTGCATCATATAGTTCTGAAATGGCACTTACCACCAGAGTGGCACAGAATGTAGAATACTGCCAGCGGAAGTCGAGTGGAATGGCAATTCCACTTCCGGAATATTATTCTGCTGCGGTTTGAAGAAAATAAATCGGCAGTTTATGAAAACGCAGATTACTAAGCAGCATTTCCAAAATTCTGCTTTCAGAATTTCAGAATTCTACTTCTGAAAAAATTCCATAAAATTAGTCAGAATTTCTGAAAATCACCAGAATTCCGGTGGAAGCAGAATCTGAAAATTCTTCTGGCCAGTTTCACTTGGCACCAAAGTGTAAACCAGAAACATCCACTGCCATCACTAAAAGGCATGTAAAGATGTAACAATAGCAGATTTGGAATCAGTACTTAAAAGTGTTCTACTAGGGAAAAATGGTTTGTACGGGTTCAAGGCAGTTCTCCGTTAAGCCCTGAGCTGGGCAGTTGTCTAAAGGACCAGAAGAAGGCTGACAGGTGGCCGGTTGGGGTAAAAATGTGTACGGAAAAACAGCGTGGACAATGGCACTCCGTTATGTTAGGGGGGCAGAATCTCTAAAAGCGGTGGTGTACTGATATCTTCAAGAAACAGGGAGCTCGCCATGTTGCATCTTAACCCCCCATGACGGGGGAGGTGTGAAATTAGTTTGGTTGCAGGTGCTGAGCAAATGGGAGGTCACTTGTTTTGTCATGAAAAGGCATGGAAAGCCAATCTAACTGTCCAGCATGGCAGAGCTAACAATACACCAGTCGTCCAACACGGCACTGTGGAGCTGACTGATGTTGTTATGGCAACCAGACTTCAAAAACCTGATCTAAAGGCTTGCACACCACTTAACGTAATTTGCTTAACAGACTCTTCTTTTTTGTTATTTAATTATTTTAATATTTCCTGCCAAAGATTCCTGAAATCATTGCCCTTAAAAGTAAATCTCCAAGACTATTATACTTTATCATTTCCCAAATGTTCAATTTTAATTTCATATTTCATTTAATCAAATAATGTCATCCTGGTCCCATTTATTCTGTAGCCATCAGTCATCTTCACTGTAGAAGTTTTACATTTCTAATGGCTCTTTCATTAATAAATAACATTCAGGGACTTTATTTTACATTTCTCCTTGGCTTCCGATCAGGCGGAGTTATGGCCCTCGTCCCAAGCAAGCTTCTCCGCTGAGTCAGTTGACAGGCTTCAGAGTTAAGTAGGTCCTTTTTTATGTTTCCATCCAGCTCTCATCCGTCCGTCTGTCAGCAGTTGGGTCACGGCTGTCAAAAGTACCGCTTTTCACAGCACAGAGGGTCGGGCTCTCTGATACTAGATTGGAGCATTCACCTTGCAGGCGTAACCTGCAGAGCTGATGGGTAAAATCCAGAGTGGTTCCAGAACAAGAATGCACCAGTGACCAGGGGTCTGGAACCATAGCAATTTATTTATTTATTATAGATCGAGGGAGTGTCCTGACCAATCGGAGCACTCCTTTCCCCTGCGTGTGAGATACTTTTATTCTAACGTACTAAGACGCCAGCAGAGGGGGCCTAATGGTCTTTCATGTCTGCCCGATAGTCAGCCCCCATACTGAGCGCCGACTTTGCTGTCCCCCCCCACCCCCTTGGGATTCTCTATCTCCAGCCCAAGATGTTCCCCTTGAATCGGACTTCATCAGCTTCACCTTCCCCCTATACCTGTCCCAGCCCCTCTTAACCCCCTCCACAGACTCTGCCTCCACCAGTCCCTTAGGCTTCACATTCCATGGTTCCACCACCCTCTCAGTAAAATAACATCTCCTCCTCCTCCTGAGCCTCCCCTCTAGCTTCCACCCGTGCCCTCTAGTTGCCTCCCTCTTTCCTTTGGAGCACTGAGCCTCCCTTATTAATCCCTTTATGTACTTGAAGACCTCTCTCATGTCCCCTCGTCCCTCCCTACTCCAGGGTGTGTGTTGAGCTCCTCGAGCCTCTCCCCATAGGTCCTTTCCCCCAAGCCCCAGATTATTTTGGTTGCCCTCCTCTGCACCCTCTCCAGGAGTGCAATGTCCCTTTTAAGTGCGGTCTCCAAAACTGCACACAGTACTCGAGGTGCGGCCTAGCCAAGCAGTTGTACAGAAGGAGGATCACTTCCCTCCTTCTGGAGGTAATCCTCCTAGCTACGCATCCCAGCATCCTATTGGCTTTGGCCGCTGCCCACCCACAAGTCTCAGAGTTGTTCATTCTGACATCCATCACCACCTCCAGGTCCCTCTCACCCTTCGAGTGTTGTAGTGTGTCTCCCCCCCCCCGGTATACACTTGGGCTGAGTTTCTGGCCCCCAGGTGCAGAACCCTGCATTTCCCTGCAATGAACTTCAGTTTCCACTTCCTCAACCACCTTTCCAGAGCCTCCAGGTTCTCCTGCAAGGCCACTCTCCCCTCCTTCCCATCCACCCTCCCAGCTTTGAGTGATCCGCAAAGAGCCTCATTTCACTCCTGACACCCTTCCTTATGTGGGAGACATAGGCATTAAACAGGAAGGGCCCTAGGACTGATCTCTGAGGAACTTCACTAATGATTTTCCTTGGAGATGAGACTGTCCTCCCAACTACCACCCTCTGAATATGCTCCGAGAGCCAATGTCTTATCCATCTGATCATCTGCATCCCAACCCCCATTTCCCTCAGCTTAGCCAGCAGGCCACCATGAGGTACCAAATCAAGTGCCTTGCTGAAATCTAGAAAGAGGATGTCCATCGGCCTACCCTAGTCCAGGGCACTCGTCACGCAGTCATATAACGCCACAAGGTTTGTCTGACACGATCTTCCTGGGACGAAGCCATGCTGTCTATCGTCCAGGTACCCCATTTTCTCAGTACCCCTTAGCCTTTCCTTGACAGTACCCTCCATCACCTTGCCCACCACCGACGTCAGGCTAACGGGCCTGCAGTTCCCTCTTCCTCCCTTGATCTTCCCTTGTGGATCGGCACGATATGGGCCACCCTCCAGTCTTGGGGTACCCACCCCGTCCTCAGAGAGATGTTGAAAAGTTCCACCGGGGTGCCGCCAGGACATCGGCCAGTTCCATCTGCACCCTGGAATGTGTTTCATCTGACCCTGGTGCTTTCTCCATCCTAAGGGACCTGAGGGCCTCCTTCACTCTCTCTACCAGGATTTCATCTCCATGCCCTCCCCCTTTGCTCTCTGTACTGTCATCCCCCAACCTGACGGTGTGGCCCTTCCCACTCCGTAGACACTTCAGGGCTCCCGATCTCTAAGGGTCCAGCCCCTCCACCAGTTCACCTCCCAATCCTCCCTGGTAAAAACTGGAGGCAAAGTACTTGTTTAGTACCTCGCCTGCTCCCCGCATCCTCTGCCCACCCCTCCCCATCCTAATCGTGCTGATCTGCCTCCTCACTTTCCTTTTCCCCCAGTGTATCTAAAGAACCCCTTGTCCCCCCATCTGATCTCCCTGGTCAAGATCTGCTCCTTCCTAGCCTTAGCCACTCTCACCACCCTGGTGGCCCTCCTGGCCATCCACTCATACTCCCCCTGATCCTTTTCACTCCTTGAGCACTTGAAGCACCTATAGGCCGCCTTCTTTTCCCTCACCGCCTCCTGAACCTCCCGGGTCCACCAACAGGGTTTTCTGGCCTTACCAAATTTGTGCCTCTCTCTTGCACAGGACCTGGTAGCCTCATGTACCCCCCTCCTAATGATCTCCCATCTACTGCCAGCATCCATGCCTGGCCTTATCTCATCCAAATGCCCCTTAAGGATCCTTCCCATCCCTCTGAAATCCGCACCCCTAAAGTCAATTCCACCGTCTTTGTACGGCTTTCCTCACCCTCAGGTCCAGGAAAAACCAGACTGTGGCATGATCACTCCCTGTCAACAGGTCCCTCTCCTTCAGGCCCCTAATCTGGTCACTGTCCACCAGGACTACATCCAGTGTTCTGGCCTCCCCAGTCGGCTCCCCACCTGCTGACCTGCTGGGTCAGGAACGTGTCCTGGAAGACATCCAACAACCTCTGCCTCCTTCACCACTGGGGATGTCATATCCTCCCAGTCTGTTCCTGGCATGTTTAGGTCCCCATCACCACTACCCTTCCCTTCCAATCTACAGTGACCCATAATCAGTCACCAGACTCTCTTCCAGAGCCTCCACCATGCAGGTCTGTATACCACCCTAGTTTTACTCTCTTACCCCTTAGTTTGCAGGGTGACCCAAATTCTTCCAGCCCCCTCTGCCTCCTCCACCCCTCCTATACCGATGCCATTTTTAACTATCAGTGTCTCCCTCCCTATTCTGTGAAGAGCATCTCACGGGCAGATGCCCTAGAAACGGGCTAGTTCCGGAAACAGTTTTTTTTTAACTATATTATTGATCACTCTCAATCAAGAATATATTAATGTGTGTCCCATCACCACTCGTCGCTGTATCAGGTGGTTTCACTTGCCTTCAGCTGGAGCCAGCACAGCTCAGCTTCGCGTCGCGGTTCTCATTCCAGCTGAAGGCGCGTGAAACCACTCTTATACAGCAATGAATGGCTGGCTTCAAGGGATGTATTAACATATAAAATTGTTGTCAGGTCATGACCCAGAATGCAACCTGAACTTAGAAACATAGAAGTTGATTCGCAGATAGTAACCACAGACCCATCCAGTCTGCCCATTCACTTGGTGGGTTTTGGTTCTGGAACCCTGGCCGCATTCTGGTTCAAGAAACCTGGTTCTGGGTGCATTCTGTTTCCAGGTGCATTCCAGATTTTGCAAATCCAAGGTGCACGCAGTACAGTAACTGTGAGTGACTGCATCAGCAGTAAATACTAATGATTATCCTCACATTCTTTTGATTTCATTTGAGTTTTATTTTATATACTGGAGAGCAAGATGATCTGCTGTATATAGAGTCCAGTTATGTAAGAACTTACTGTAACAGTAGATCTTTGAGAGAATCTCTTGGGTCACACCTTAGGAACAATAGCCACCAGGACCACATGGAAATATTTTTGGTAGCAGTCTTCCTGGGGCCACCTACGCCGATGTAATCATACTGACATCCTGCCTATGTAGCAGTGGGTGGCCCCACATCCTCCTCAGTTCTCTGCTAGAGGCCAGCCACTGAGGATGAGCTCCCAAGGGAACCAAGGGAGAGACAGAGAAATCCACCTGAAAGAGGGTGGAATGCAGAAGGTTTACCATCCTGCAAAAGAGAGGACAGGAAAGGAGGACTCCAGAAGCGAGGGGGAAGGTGGGTGGGACAGCATGATCTGCTGCAAGAGAGTCCTGCAAAGATCTACTGTTACAGTAAGTTTTTACATAACTGTTCTATCTTCTTCGAGAGTCTCTCTTGCAGAAGGTCACACCTTAGGAATGAGTCCCAAGCAGTACTGCAGAGGAGAACAGTCCAGGTGGCTCGAAGGCAACGGCCTATGAAAGAAGACCTTGCAACACAACTAGACCAAACTTTGCCCTCTTTCTTGAGGCAATGTCCAGGCTGTAGTGCCTTGTGAAAGTGTGACCAGTACTCAAGATGCCGTAGCACAAATCTCAGCTTATAGACCCCTCTGAAACAGGCAACGGAGGGCCATATACCTCTGGTACAGTGGCCCTTGACAGCCCCAGGAAGTTCCTTAACATAGTTCCTATAACAGAAAATAATACAGTTGGCCAGCCATTTGGACAAGCACTGTTTAGAGATGGGTACACCTCTGTCCCAGGGTGAATAAGACAAACAGTTACATAGAAACATAGAATTTGATGGCAGATAAGGACCGCTTGGCCCACCCAGTCTGCCCATTTCCCTACCTGATGGATAAGTTGCAGATCCTAGTTAACCAGCAGCCTACTTCTTTCTACCCCAACCCCCTAGAATTGCCTTATGACTCTTCCCACGCATGCTTGAATTCCACCACTGTTTTTGACTCCACAACCTCCTCCAGAAGGCCGTTCCATACATCCACAACCCTCTCTGTGAAAAAATACTTCCTTAAATTACCTCTGAACCGCCCCCCTTCTATCTTCAAATTGTGCCCCCTTGTTCTTGCACATCTCTTTTTCTGAAAGATGCTACCCTCTTGGACTTTGTTGATTCCCTTGAGGTACTTGAACGTTTCTATCATGTCCCCCTCTCCTCGCTCGAGGCTATATATTAAGCTCCTTAAGTCTCTTCATATGCCTTCCGCAGACCCTGCACCATTTTAGTTGCCCTCCTCTGGACAGCTTCCATCCTGTCTATGTCTTTTGGAGATTGGGTGTCCAGTTGGGAGAACTTCCTTCAGTTCTTCATACGATGAGCATAATATTTAAGTATTCTGTGTACATCTAAAGTATGGAGCAATGCTTCCCTGGATTGGTATGTCTGATAACAAGCAGGTAAGTGGATGGTCTGATTCAAAGTAAATTCAGACACCACCTTTGGCAAAAACTTAGAGTCAGTATGCAGAGACACCCTGTCTTTGTGAAAAATCAAATAAGGCCGCTCACACATGAGAGCTCTAGAAACCTTTGATCAAGTAATAGCAAATAAGAATAATGCATTCTATGAAAGAAAGCGTAGCTCCCAAGTTGCGACAGGCTCAAAAGGAGTCAAGTAAGCTTCTCCAAAAACAAATTCGAGTCTCAGGCCGAGTCTGGCTATGGATTGGAGGTTTGTGTGTAGGGTGCCTTATAAGGTACTGACCACGCCGAACTCATTGCTGTACGACCTTTGCTGCACATGGAAGGCTGATATGGCAGACAAATGCTTGTTATTTATTTTATTAATTGAACTGTAATTAGAAAACCTGTGCATCAGAGACTCTTTTGCAAAGGCTCCATGTCGGGGAGGTACAATAAGGAATACAGGAAATAACAATCATGGCTGGTACAAATAAGACAAAAACAGAGAACACCAAATAAAAACTATCCAGGTCAGGAAAATACATTATACATTTTGTAAGTAATCAGTACGAGCAAGGAATAAAATCAAAGTCAGGTAATATAGTACCAGTCAGAGCTAGGACAAGGAGGGAAGGGAATAGTAGGTTTGGAGAGGATACTGAGGAGAGGAGGAAGTGTGAGAGGAAAAGGTGGGAAGGGAGGAGTCAGGAAGTGAGAGCCAGGGAGAGAAGATACACGACTAGAGAAATGGAAATAGGGTAGGCAGGGGGAGAGGTTAGAAGCAATCACAGGTGCTGGAGGAAATATGTTCCCGAAGAAAAGATTTGAAAGGGCCAAGTTTGGATGCAACTGAGGTAGCAGCCGGGAGGGAGTTTAGCCAAAGGGGGGCCCTATACTGGAAAGCACGCTGCCTGAGGGAGGTCCTATAGTGGGGAACCTGAAAGGAGGCTGTGGAAGAGCTTCTAGTGGCTCTTGCGGAAGGGGTAGATATATTTTAAGGAAGAGTACTTTAGTCCAGCATCTGACAGGGACAGCAAGTGCTCTAGAATTTGGTTCACTGGGCAGGTGAAGGGTTCCAGTTGATGGGAAGCCACCCACAAAGCAAATCACTTCCATTTCATGGAGTAAGCTACTCTGGTGGAAGGCTTTCTAGCAGCCACCAGGACATCAGCCACTTTAGAGGAGACAACAAATCTGGCAATGGCTATGTCTTCAGGAGCCAGGCATGCAGATGGAAGGACCGGAGGTTGAGATGGACCAGGGTTCCCCGTTTCTGTGACAGCAAGCCTGGGCAGTGGGGAAGGGGCATAGGAGGCTCCAATGCTAATTGCTGAAGCAGTGGGAACCAAAGGTTGTAAGGGCCAATAGGGTGCCACCAGAATCAGAGTGACACCCTCCATCTGGAGCTTGATTAGCACTCTCTGAATCAGAGGTAAAGGAGGGAAAGCATAGAGGAACCTCCCTTTCCAAGAGAGGGAGAATATGTCTTGCCAGAAAACCCTAGGCCTGGACCAAGAAAGCAAAAAGCATCAGTTTTGTGTTATGTGGGGGACGCAAAAGGTCCAGCTCTGGGCAATCCTACCTGTCCAACAGGTCTTCTACCACCAAGATGAGTAGTTGCCATTTGTGTGTAACCCCTAGATGGCGCTATCCCGGAGGCTACTACCCCTGCCTGATTTGCCACTAACAGGTTGAGGGGCCTGGATCCAATGGTGGTGCCTCACCCAGAGGTCAGGGTTTGCAATAGTTAAACTTACTTGGTCACAGCCCTCTGGGACACTGCAACCCCCCTTTCTTCCCACTAGTGGCCCACACAATATAGCAGAATTACCTTCACAGTATACACTTACCCCCAAGGCTGGTTCAGGCACCGGGACATCCTGTAAAATAAGATACAGTGCAACAATCACAGTACAGTACTTTAACATAGACAAATACCTCAGGCAGTATAACTTTGTTGAAACAAACAGCTCTGATTTATTTAGGGATATAACAAGGACAGGGGAAATCAGGTTAAATTAGCTTATCACTTTACTATCTACTTATGGCTCTGTGCACAGGCCTATCCCTACCAGTTACTGTCCCTGGGTACCCAGGCCCTAGTGGCTAGTCCAAACCGTGGCAGCTGGTAGGGCCTTTCACACAGAGAAAAGGAAATTAAACAGTCAGCAGTACAGTAATTCCATTTGGATTTAATGTGGCACCAACAGGAGCGAATCTAACTCAGTACTCACGACCTCCAAAGAAGATATGGTCCTTCAATGTCAGCAGGGCTACTTTTGATCTCCAAGAGACTCCTCACACATTTATATGGTAAAAAAGAAAGCACTATACCAGGCAGGCTGCATCTGTATCCCAATCGCATTACTGCACAATAACCAGGAGAACACACAGCAGATTCAGTTCCTGACAGACCGAGTGTAATTCAACAATTTCTTCAGTCTTCTACAGGGTGAGCCTGGTTTCTACTCTTCAGAGATCCTTTGATTCTTTTCACAGGACGGATTCAGTCCTAACAAGCTGTTACACAAGCTGCAGACCGAACTCTGGGCCTTGCACACGTTTTTGACTGAAACTGTGCACTGAAGGAGCACAGGGTTTCTTTCCTTCACTTTCAGATCTCAAACTGAAACTCCCAACAGACAAAACCGGGCACTTCCTTTGAGTTCCTCCCAGTTCTTGACTGGATTGGCTGTCACCACAATAGACTGCTGCTGTTGGTCCAAAAAGGCACCAAGTCTAAACTACATCTCCCAGAGTCACTGCCCATACAATCCTCTTGTGGCTGGCTCAGATTATGAGTCCCAAGTTCTGATTCGTTCAAGGCATCATTTGAGCTAGTTTACCCCACACTGATTGGTCCAGTTCAGCAGTTCAAAACCAGAATGGGGAACTAGGCAGACAGTTCTGACTGCAAAGAAAGCAGGTTAGACAAACTGTAATTTTATTATTACTGTAAATGATTTCTGCAATCAGTTACATCTTTCAGACAGGTTCCCTTTGCACTCCTAGTGACTGCAAAATGGGGTGAATTAGCAGCTTGAGTGGTACTCAATCAAAGAAACACACAGTCCCCTATACAACTAATTATGTCTGCAAGCAGACAGCTCTTAAAGAGACAGTACCAGAGGTTCTAAAACACTCACTGATAAATGACTTAACGCCAAACACCATTCAGGCTTGGAGCATTCAAGCAAGCTCCTGGAAGTCTTTATGGAACCCCATTTGCAGAGTTACACCCTTCCTGGCTTTGGGAAAGCTTGACGTCAGCGCCAACAAGTACCCTACAAGTTTCAACTGCAACCATATACATTTGCATTAGGCTCACATGTAATCATCAGTCAATACATCATTTTACCAAGAACCATTTCTGAAACATTGCAGTACGTCACTCTTTACACAGTATAACACACACATTGTACCATAACTCAAGTTATTACCTCTTGTACATGAAACCTGAAGAGAGGGACCCTTCCTATCAGTTACCTTGGGGCTGGACGGGGCAAGGGCACCATACTTAGAGGGCAACACAAGTAACTTGAGTTAGCACTAACGCCTCAGTTTGGGCAATGAGCTCGGGGACACATACACTCCTTTATGGACAACATTGAGAGGCAGGTCCACTGGCCGGCCCAGGGAATCATAACTGAGGTGCACCACAGGCTTTACAGCTCGACCAGTCTTTCTAGGGAGCTGTTACAGTCTCTGCACCTGAGCCTCATTTTCAGCATTGTTCTCACTTGTCAGGGAGTCTCCATGGGGGTAGAGAGGCTAGAACTTGGGGCACTTTCAGCTCCAGGAGTTACAGTTTCTGAGTCCACAACATTTGGCTCACATGGAGAGCTTTCAGACACTGGCAGTGGACTGTCAGGGCACTCAAAATATCTCTTCTTGTTCGGTGTATCACCAGTCTGCCCCAATCTATCATTTTCCTCCCTGAAAGCTCAAACAGTTCAACCATGCACAATGATTCCATTTCATCTGATCTGATGCTTTGCACTTCACTTTCTGGGAGCATTGGCTCCAGGGATGAAGCTGGGGGCATAGACAGTCCAGAAGGCCCAGCTTTGTCTCCAGTATTGACTAGGGATTGCCCGAAACAATTGACTCAGTTCGTAAGAAGGATAGTATTCAAAGTCACTCTCACTTTCTTCTGATATGGACTGACAGTCATGCTCAACTGGACTTGTGCAGGGAACACTTTAACTCTGCTTCTGTAGGTGCAGACTTCCTTGATCTTTTCTTAGCAGCAGCTCTAGTCACTGGTCCAGAGGGCATCTTCTGGGGCTCAGACTCAATCAGGATTTGTCCAATGGGTGTAAATGATTTCTATGCATTGTTTTACATCTTTTGAATTGTTCTCAGGCCTTACTTTGTACACTGGCAGATCATCTAGTTTGCCCACTACAATGTGAGGGAGATGGTGCCATCTGTCAGCAATCTTGTGTTTGCCATGCAGTCCCAGATTTCTTAGCAATACCCGATCTCCTCCTGGAGTTCCTGTGCTTTCACCTTTTTATCATACCTTTCTTTGTTGGCCAGATTTCTTGGCAGCCATGGTTTGAGCCAGTTGATAGCATGAGTTAGCTGGGCCTTTAACTTTTGCACATACTGTAAATAGTTGTCAGCTTGAACCCCATCAGGAGACCCCAAACACACACATCTACGTGACCGAAGCTTCTCTTCCAAACATCAGGGCGTAGGGGAGAACCCAGTGGCATCACTTTGGTGCAGTTATAAGCATGTACCAGGGTGCTAATTTGTTGGCTCCATCTAGGCTTGTCCTTTGGGTGCAGGGTGCCTAGCATATCTCAGCAAAGTGCGTTGAAACGTTCAGGCTGTGGGTCCCCTGGGGGTGGTAAGGAGTGGTTCTGGACTTTCTCCCCCACAGAGAAAGCATCTCTTTGATCAGACGACTCTCAAAGTCTCTCCCTTGATCAGAATGGATTCTTTGTGGAGCCCCATAGTGAACAAAAAAGTTTTCTACGAGTACTTTGGCTACAGTGGATGCTTTCTGGTCTTTGGTGGGGAAAGCTTGGGCATATCTCGTGAAATGGTCAGTGACCACCAGCACATTACTGATATTTCTTTGATCTGACTCAAACTCAGAAAATCAATACAGACCAGCTCCATGGGTGCACTGGTGGTTATGTTAACAAGGGGCAGCCCTCTGGGGCAAAGCTTTCCTCTGTAAGCAGCGACTACAAGTTAGATGTGTTGCTCCATCAGCCCCCATCTTAGGCCAATAGAATCTGGATCTCACCAAGTCAAGTGTTCTGTCTATACCAAGGTGCCCCATGTGGTTGTGCAAGGACCTCAATACTGAGTCTCGAAAGGCAGTGGGCAGCACCAGTTGTTGTTTGTCTGCTTGTCCCCCTCTGTCTACTGTTTCTCATATAACAGTTTATTGATCAGTTTCAACTTAGGACCTTCTTTGTATAACAGTGCAGTTCTCAAATCAGTGGGCGTAATTTGGACACATCTTTTCCTGCATAGAGGGCTTCTAAAGCTGATTTGATCATAGGATCATGCGGATTGAGCCCATGAATACTGTCATTGTCCAGCTGAGGCAGTGCACCAATGTCTATTGCAGAAAAGTGGCAATAAGCAGCAGGTAATGCAATTCTCAGAGGGTCCCAAGCAATCCACCATGCAGTCCATCATGCCCGTGGACATTTGTTCCTCCCTGTCAAACTTCCGGCAGAGTGCCCGAATGTCAGGTTCTGCCAATCGGACCTAATCATTCTGGGGAACAGGCCTCGGGAGAGAGCATCAGCATCTATGTGGTTCAGACCTGCTCGGTATTCGAGAGCATAGTCATATGTAGATAATGCAGAAAGCCACCTGTGGCCAGTGGCATCCAACTTAGCTGAGGTCTGCACATAGGGTCAAAGGATTATTGTCAGTTTTACTAGTATTTTAGCCCCATACAGTACTCATGGAATTGGTCAACAATAGCCCACTTCAAAGCTAGGAACTCTAACTTATGTACAGGATAGTTCTTTTGGATGGGGTCAGGCTTCTACTGGCAAAGGCCACTGGTCTCAGGCCATTCTCGTGCTCTTGGTACAACACAGCCCCCAACCCTTGCAAGCTAGCATCAGTGTGCAGGACGTAAGCGTTTCGGATCGGCATAGGCCAGCACTGGAGCATGGGTAAGTTGATATATGATCTCATGAAAAGCAGTCTCAAATCAGGAGTCCAGCGGGCCCCAAATACTTCACTCGGATGAAAATACACTCTTTCAGTCTTGAGGACGCTGACTTTGGTATTTTTGTGGGTTGGGGATACCCTTGAGTAAGTTAAGTAAAGGGCGGATCATCTTGAATAGTCCTTGATGAACCGATAATAACCACAGAATCCCAGGAATCTTTGCAGTTCTTTTAGATTTTTGGGCTGTGGCCAGGTGGTCAAGGCCCCAACTTTACTTGGGTCGGTCTCTTTCCTCGTGGATACTATGTGTCCCACATACTTTACTGATGTTTGAAAGAATTGACATTATCAATGGACAGTTTAGGCCAAAGTCCTCCAGTCGATCCAATACCTTAAATAATCTGTCTCATGTTCCTCCAGTGAGCTGCCAAACACAATAACATCATCTAGGTATACCAGGCACTCTAGTAAGTTCATGTCCCCCACTGCACGCTCCATCAATCGTTGAAAAGTGGCTGGGGCACCTGAAATCCCTTGAGGCATCCTCATGAATTCATAGAAGCCAAGCGGACAGATAAAGGCTGTCTTCTCACGGTCCTCTGGGGCCATCGGGATCTGGTAGTACCCACTGCGAGATCCAGCAGAGAACCACTTGCTCCCGCTTAGGCAGTCCAAGCATCCTGAATGCGGGGCATTGTGTACTGATCAGGGATAGTCCGCGGTTTAAGGTGCGATAATCCACAGCACATCCTTACTGTCCCATTCTTTTCCTCACTACCACAATGGGGAAGCATAAGGCTTCTGGATTCTTGTATTACACCAGCGCTAACATCTCTTGCAGATGCCGTCTCACATCATCTATATCAGCAGGTGCCAGGCGTCGAGACCTCTCACGAAATGGTCTTTCGTCATGCAGCCGGATATTGTGCTCAGCTCTTGCACGCATCCTACGTCCCATTCCTTTAAAGAAAACACTGGTCTCTCTGGGCAAGCTTCTCACTGATCCTCACTTTCCATTCAGCTGGCAGCGGGAGTTGCCAATCAAATGTTGTGTGCTACTCTGTCATTCTTCCTGAACTCTTGCTGCTGGGTAGCACTGCAGTGTCTGCACAATGCACATTAGCCAGGATGCAACCTCTATTTACTCGAATGTCTCTTTCAGACACATTATGAACTTGGACCATTACCCTTCTGGCATAAGCATGGGCTCTAGCGGGCAAAATACTAGGCTGACCAGCAGTCCCTCTGGCAATTTTCCACCCTGGTGCATCCAACATTAATATTTTATTCTTAACATCCTTTCTGATACGGACCTCCCTGTAAGGTACACTGGGCATTTGGTGCCAGGATCAGAGACTCAGGATCCTTCTTCCATACAATTCCGACCGGTTCCTCTGGTTCTATATTTTCAGCATCTCTCTGTGCCTCATAGGCCTTCTTAATTAAAGCGAACTCTTAAAGGCTCTACTAGTCTTTGACCCTGTTTTCATAACACAAATGTGCCAGCCTTCTGAACATATGAGCATTTGTTCCAATCAACAAAGGGACACCATCATACAGTCCAGTGGGGGACACACTAAGGCTAGGGTCTCTACTTGTTCGCCACTCCAGCCACGGAGGTGGGAAAGACAGCCAAATTGGATATACCCAGAATAGGGTAGGCCTTCTCACTTAACCCCCATACATGCAGTCCTTCTAATGGTTGTAGGGTACGTCTGACAAATGCTTCTGATACCAATCTTGGAAACATAATTGTCACTTGGGAGCCACTGTCTAATACAGCTCTTGTAGACACTCCATTTACCTTTACAGTGGTCTCCATGGAGGGACCCACTATTCTGGACCAGTCTCGAGAGGCGTAGTGGGGGGCTGGGCAACTGACCTTGCCACAAAGAGGACGTGAATTAGCATTTTAGTTGCCCTCACTGGATCATTTCTCTTTGCACCTCTTAACCACTGATTTGTTCTCAAGCTCTCCTTGTAGCCTATATGCAACTTTGTCAGTGTCTTTTGGGGATTGGCATTCCCTTTCATGTGCCCATCCTTCCCACAATTATAGCAAAACATACTTTTGGAGTTTGAGTTGCCGAGTGCCACACTGGGAGCCAGGGCGGGTATTACTAACTGGAAACCTTGGTGCCATCTCTGTCTGCTGCGTGATAAGCATTTGGAGACATCTCGTCAGTTTCTCCACTTCCATGGTCAAGGAATCGAGTTCGAGCTGTTATCAGCAAGGAGATACATGGGTGGGTATCCCCACCCCCATAGCAGATGCAGTCGGATATAGGTCGGGGCCCGTACTTGCAGGCGTGGCCTTCATAAAGGGACTGTTTTTGAATTCCCGGATCTCTCTCAACAGTTCGCCCCATTGTGGCATATCTTTTTCCTTATCAGAGCACTCATTGACTGCCAACCTCTGCCCTGAACTTCACTTGATGGGCCACCCTCAGTCACTCGGGTCATAGCCACAGCTATTGGTGCAGGTCCTCCCGAGTCGCCTTTTCTCAACTCCTCAATTTCTCTCATTAACTCATCATAGGAGGTGGGGATTCCAGTCGATTTGCCAGGCGTGAATTGAAGCAACAGCAGTTCTGAGAAGGGGCAGACTTAGGATTCTGTCCAGTCTGGTTCGGTCCAGTTCAATCGCTGGCAAACTACCCTTTCTGAGGCATTCTTGCAACAATTTTCCAGCCGAGACATACACAGACAACAACTCCCCTTGGTACTGTTGTGCATTTTTACTCTCCACCATAGGTCCTCATCAGAATCTGGGCTCCCATACACATTCTCCAAGGCCTCAAGATAGGCTTGTGCAGTCGCTTCAGGGTTACTGGCCCGTTTAGCACGGATGGTAGCCAGGGCAGGACCTCGGAGGCTCTCACTAACCCTCTTTCGCTTTTCGGCTTCCGAGCATTGCCATTCTAGCACTTGGGGGGCAACATAGTCTATCCAGGTCTCCCAGTCATCCTCCCCTTGGGGGGTGGGGAGGGTGCCAGAGAAGATCCTCAACCTTCGGTAAGAGTCGTGACTAATGGCAGGTGCAGAAATAGGAGTCTGCATTGGTTCAGCCACCATTACGGGTACTGGAGCAGGAGAGGGTGTTGGGGGAGGAACACCCCCAGGTGGCAAGAATAGTTTCTTCAAGTCCTCCACAGTTTTCCCTTCTCCCAGCAACCATTTAGCAAATTTCTCCTCAAAGTTTCAGATAGTGGTGGGGCTCATTTCTCCGGGTCTTTACTGTCCTTAGTTATCACTCTCCAAGCAGTGAGGGCTCCCTCTGGGGTAATGGTCTGGTACTTTGGAGCTATCTATGGGATCCTTAAACTCTACTAGGGCCAGGAAAGTGTGGGTGAGCAGATTAGCGTGCCGACCCACCACCACAGGATTTTGTAAACCTTCCACCTTGGAAAGTACTCCTGCACAGTGTCCGTGATTGATACCCAGGGGATGTCCAGGATAAGCATAGCATTTTGGGGTTGATCTCCTCCCAGTACACCACTCCACCAGCCGGTGCACAGCCACTTCTGTCGGGTACCCATTTATTTATTTATTTATTTTTTCCCTTAACAGTGGTTTGTAAATATGGCCACTAGAGGACACACACAATCCCAGCGTGAGCCTCCAAGATGTAACCCCTAGATGGCGCATCCCAGGGGCTACTACCCCTGCCTGATTTGCCACTAACAGGTTGAGGGCCTGGATCCAATGGCGGGTGCCCCACCCAGAGGTCAGGGTTTGCAATAGTTAAACTTACTGGTCACAGCCCTCTGACACTGCAACCCCCCTTTCTTCCCACTAGTGGCCCACACAATATAGCAGAATTACCTTCACAGTATACACTTACCCCCAAGGCTGGTTCAGGCACCGGGACATCCTGTAAAATAAGATACAGTGCAACAATCACAGTACAGTACTTTAACATAGACAAATACCTCAGGCAGTATAACTTTGTTGAAACAAACAGCTCTGATTTATTTAGGGGGATATAACAAGGACAGGGGGAAATCAGGTTAATTAGCTTATCACTTTACTATCTACCTATGGCTCTGTGCACAGGCCTATCCCTACCAGTTACTGTCCCTGGGTACCCAGGCCCTAGTGGCTAGTCCAAACCGTGGCAGCTGGTAGGGGCCCTTTCACACAGAGAAAAGGAAAATTAAACAGTCAGCAGTACAGTAATTCCATTTGGATTTAATGTGGCAATTCAACAGGGAGCGACCCAATTAGTACTCACGACCTCCAAAGAAGATATGGTCCTTCAATGTCAGGAGGCTACTTTTGATCTCCAAGAGACTCCTCACATTTATATGGTAAAAAGAAAGCACTATACCAGGCAGGCTGCATCTGTATCCAATCGCAATTACTGCACAATAACCAGGAGAACACACAGCAGATTCAGTTCCTGACAGACCGAGTGTAATTCAACAATTTCTTCAGTCTTCTACAGGGTGAGCCTGGTTTCTACTCTTCAGAGATCCTTTGATTCTTTTCACAGGACGGATTCAGTCCTAACAAGCTGTTACACAAGCTGCAGACCGGAACTCTGGGCCTTGCACACGCTTTTGGACTGAAACTGTGCACTGAAGGAGCACAGGGTTTCTTTCCCCTTCACTTTCAGATCTCAAACTGAAACTCCCAACAGACAAAACCGGGCACTTCCTTTGAGTTCCTCCCAGTTCTTGACTGGATTGGCTGTCACTCACAATAGACTGCTGCTGTTGGTCCAAAAGGCACCAAGTCTAAATCTACATCTCCCAGAGTCACTGCCCATACAATCCTCTTGTGGCTGGCTCAGATTATGAGTCCCAAGTTCTGATTCGTCTAAGGCACTATTTTAGAGCTAGTTTACTCCACACTGATTGGTCCAGTTCAGCAGTTCAAAACCAGAATGGGAACTAGGCAGACAGTTCTGACTGCAAAGAAAGCAGGTTAGACAAACTGTAATTTTATTATTACTGTAAATGATTTCTGGCAATCAGTTACATCTTTCAGACAGGTTCCCTTTGCACTCCTAGTGACTGCAAAAATGGGGGTGAATTGGCAGCAGCTTGAGTGGTACTCAATCAAAGAAACACACAGTCCCCCATACAAACTAATTATGTCTGCAAGCAGACAGCTCTTAAAGAGACAGTACCAGAGGTTCTAAAAACACTCACTGATAAATGGCTTAAACGCCAAACACCATTCAGGCTTGGAGCATTCAAGCAAGCTCCTGGAAGTCTTTTGGGAACCCCCATTTGCAGGGGGGTTACATGTGCATTTTGACTGCCACCTGTTGAGCTCATCTGCCAGGGCATTTTGGATACCAGGAACATGAATGGCCGACAGTTCGATACTGTGGTCCAGAGCCCAGTATGAAACTCTCATTGCTTCCCTACACAGGAGGTATGAGTGTGTGCCTCCTTGCTTGTTGATGTAGTGTACCACACTGATATTCTCCTTCTGCACTAGCAGGTGGCCCAGGGACAGGTGGCACTGGAAGGCCTGCAGGTCATGAAGGACAGCTCTCATCTTGAGGACACTGATATGGAGCAAAACTTCAAGCAGAGCCCACTTTCCGAGTTTGGTAAGGACCAGATGTGTACCCCATCCCATTCCTGAGGCATCCGTGGTGAGGATCTGATGAAGGAGGGTATGAGGAAAGGAACCCCTTGAGTAAATGAAACTGGGTTCCATCCATCACAGGAGAACCGTCTTTACTGGCGGACAGACCAGAACTGTCTTCTTCAAATAATCGGTTCATTGGTCCCACTATACTGTTGAAGTTAATTGAGGGATGCGCATATGCAGTCTTGAAAGGGGAACCATGGGAATGGCTGCAGCCATTAGGTCCAGCAGACTGAGGTATGTCCTGGCTGTGTAAGAGTCCCTGGGCTTGCACTATCAGGCACTCCACCCTGTCTGGAGGCAGGAAGGTGAAGCCCTGGGCTGTGTCCTGAATGGTTCCTATGTATTGAAGCCGCTGACCCAGTGTCAACACTGACTTGAGTAGGTTGACTGTGATGCCGATCTGGCTGAACAACTGCAAGGTACATGCCAGGGTAAGAGACAGTTGCTCCCTGGACTGAGCCTTGAGCAACCAGTTGTCCAGATAAGGGAAGACATAAAGTCTCTCTCTCCTGAGGGTCGCTGCCACCACTGATAGGCATTTGGTAAAACCCAAAGAACAGAAGACAAGCCAAAGGGGAGGACCCTGAACTGACACTGCTCCCTTTGGAAGAGGAACCTGAGGTACTTCCTGTGTGAAAGGCTGACCTTGATGTGCAGGTATGCATCCTGCATATCCAGGGAGCAGAGCCAGTCTCCCTTTCTGAGCAGGGTTAACATCTACTAGATCAATCCACCGTATGTAAGACGCGCGGGTGGGAATAGCAACAGGGTGCAAAACCACTAGCTGGTCTATGCGCGGTTGTGCACCATGTCACTGTTCTCTGGCTGAGGACAAGTCCTCTTCTGGGAGGAGGGTCTGCTGAGCAGCTGCCGTGGCTTGACAGGATGAACCACAGACAGCAGTGGAGGTGGTGCGTCTGTGGACGGTGTCGAATCCCGTCACAGGCGCATGGAATGTTATTCGTACTTTGGCGAGTTTAAGTGTCAGTGCCCCGAGTTGATTATTTTAGTCTGGGAATTCGGGGACACAGCCCTCATAACGGGGGGTGTGGGGAGGACCCCTCAAACACGAAGAATGTCGCTGGCAATATATCGCGCTGTATTGACAGCATGGTATATTGCTGCAGCATTGTATCTTGGGACATTATGACCCCATGCCAGGGTAACAGACCTGAAGGGGTGACCATCCTGAACCTCTTGTACTGGATGTAGTAGTTCAGTTCTCACAGGTCCAGGACGGGCCTCAAGTTCCCCATGGATTTGGGAATGAGGAAGAAGTGGAGTAGAACCCTGTGTTCCATTGAGACACGGTATAAGTTCTTTGACTCTTTTTGCAACAATGTCTGGAGCTCCTCTAGTAACATGGGTACATGGTCCGGAGGGTAAGTGGAGGGCCTTGGAAGGAAGTGTGGATGCACCTCTGCAAACTCTAAAGCATGGCCTTGTTCTATAAGTTGTAGTACCCAGGTGTCTGTTGTGATCTCCTGCCACAATGACTCACCCACCACCACCACATCCTGGGAATCTAGATGGAGAGGGTCGGGCAAGGAGTCAAGCTGAGGCTGAGCCTGCAGCTGGAGCTGCTCCTCCATCCCTTGAGGATTTCACTGTGGAGGAGGAGGGGCTAGGTAGGGTCGCTCCAGCTTTACGTTTGGTCAGCTGTCTGGCACTGTCCTAGGTCAGTGGGTGGCACGCTGAAAGGACACCCTCCACCCATCTTTCTGGTTGGTGTGGTAGAGGGAATGGATGGACTGAAGGGTTTGCCCCAAGGCCTGCATGTCATTAAGGACATCCTGCACATCTGCCACGAAAAGCTTGTATCCCCTAAAGGGAGCATTCATAGACACATAGATACTGTTGGCAGATAAGGGCCTACCGCCCACCCATTCTGCCCATTTGAGCTTGTAAGTTGCCTTTATGTTTTTCTAGAAGTCTGTTGCCCCTTTCCTCATACTTCCAGAATTCCCTTATGTCTATCCCATGCATTCTTAAGTCCTGTGATTGTTTCAGCCCCCACCACTTCCTCTGGCAGGGTGTCCACTTGTCCACCACCCTTTCTGTGAAGAAATTCTTCCTCATATTTCCTCTGAATCACCCTCCCTCCAACTTCATCCCATGCCCTCTAGTCCTGGAGCATCATTTTTGCTGGAAAATAGAGTACTCCTGCACTCTGTTCCTCCCTGTAAGGTACTTGTATGTCTCTATCATATCCCCTCTCTCCCTCCTTTCCTCCAGGAAGTACATATTCAAGTCCTTCAGCCTGTTCTCACAGGACTTGTGATGCAATCCCTGTACCATCTTTGTTGTCCTCCTCTGAACCTTCTCTACCCTATGTCCTTACGTAAGTAAGGTCTCCAGAACTGTACACTGTACTCCAGGTGGGGCCTCACTAGTGTCTTGTATAGTGGAACTATGACCTCCCTTTTCCTGCTGGTGATGCCCCTGCCTATGCATCCCAGCATCCTATTTGCGTTACCTGCTGTCTTTTTGCACTGTTTCCCTACATTGAGGTCATCAGAGATGATAACCCCAAGGTCCCTTTTCCTGCTAGGTACATGCTATATCCTCAACCCCCCACAAATGATATGTTGTTCCAGGGTTTTGTGCCCCATATACATTATCTTGCACTTCTTTGCGTTGAATTTCAACTGCCAAACCCTTGACCATTCTTCAAGCTTCTGCAGGTCCTCTTCATTCTCTTTACACCCTCTGCGTGTCCATTCTGTTACAGAGCTTTGTGTCATCAGTGAACAGGGAAATTCTTCCTTCTAGGTCCCCGCAATGTCACACTGATGAAGGCGTTGAATAGGACCTGTCCCAGCACTGATCCCTGTGGCGCCCCACTGGTCACTCTTCTCTCTGTGGAGTGACAGCCATTTACCACCACCCTCTGTGTCCTGCCACCCAGCCAATTACCTACCCACCACACTACTGTCCTGCCCACACCCATATTCCCCAGTTTGTGTAATAGTCTTCTATGTGGCACAGTGTCAAAGGCCTTGCTGAAGTCCAGATAGGCCATGTCCACTGCCCTCCCCTGATCCACCTCCCTAGTCACCCAGTCAAAAATTCAGTCCATTCAGGATGGACTGTTGGATATCTGAGGCGAAACCAGACACCCTGAGCCAGGAGTGTCTCCTCAGGCAAATACCCACTACAGAGGCATTGGTGAAGGCATTTAGGGCATTGTAAGTGGCCAGTAAAAGGTGCTTGCCCATGTCTGCACCTATCTGGACAGCCTTAAGCAACTCCTGTTTTTCAGGGCTCTCTGGAAGGGACTGGGCCGAAGACATGGCCATTTTCCAGAGATTCCACAGTGTCAAACCCCATGGCGGCCTGTCGTTGCCACATGACAGCTATGAAGCAGGGGTCATCTGGAGAGGACCTTGGGGTATAATTAGCCGAGCCCTCTCCCTCTGAAGAAACAGTGGAGTTGCTGGAGGGAGACCAGGCCCTGGCTGCCTCAACTGCCTTGTCCTCTTTGTCAGGGAGCAGGTAGTCAGGATGGTAATCATCTTTGTCCACTGGCTGCAAGATGGGTGTCAGGGCATGAAATGACCTGGAGGGGCTGGTCATGGTACTGCATGGTGAGGCGACATGGGTGGCGAGGAGGCCCCACCAGTGATGGCCCTGAGGTGAGGCAAACCTCTGCATAAAGACCTATACTAAGGAAAGCAGGGCCTGAATGTTGATGGTCACTGGTGTCGACAGGTGGCCCTATGACATTGATGGGGGACATTGAGATCCCAGTGATAGCAGAGAGGGCTAAAGTAATGACGTGATGGGGGCAGGCTGAGACAATAACTGAGGGTTCTGCATCCTCAACATCATAGGAATGGTCTGGGGTGTCGACAGAAAAGGACTGAAGCCCAACAACCCATGACCATCGCCAGCAACACTCAGGCTGACGTCACGCCCGAACTGTGTCCCCTGTTTGGGTGGGGGGCATTCAGCAGGGTCGGTCTCATCGGCGGGGGAAAAAAAAAAAACCATGGCAATGAAGGGCCAGCATCAGAAGAAGGGAGACCAGTGGGCTGGACTGCCAGAGTCCCTCCCCATGGCTGAAAAGGTGAGGGAGGTAGTAGAGATCATTGGAGGGAGTAAAGGAAGGCCCATCGCCAACGACCCAATGCCGGGCAGAGGAGATCTGGCAGGAAAGCCGCCAAGGCTGATCCTGTGGCAGTTGGGGTGTAGGCGGCAGCAGAGGACGTCGCCGGTCCGGTCGACAACCCTGTGGTAGTCAGCGATGGAAGCGGCGACCAAGAGCACGCTCGGCAGGACTTATCCTTCTCCCAGTGGCGGTGCCTTCCCGACAACTTGTCCCAGGCCTTTGCTGCATGAGAGCCCATGGACAGGGCCGGGGAAGCAGAGGAGCTCCTGGTCTGAAGCCCCTTTTCCAGGGCAGCAATCTTGTACTCCATCAAGAAGACCTTCAGCTCTTTGAGACAGCGCCGCCATGTTGTTTGGTTGAAGCCACAGCAGATCTCACAGATTCGGACATCATTGGTCAGCGCCGAGGCGGCAGATGAGGCCTCATGATCATTCTTGTTGAAAATCTGCCTGCAGCTGCAGTGACAGAAGAGGTTATTGGAACCAGATATAAAAAGAATGAAAGGGAGAATCACTTTAGGGGATAATGTGATTAGAAACTAGGATGAGAAAAATAAAAGAAGTGAAATTTCTATAAGAATAGCAGTCGACTGATGCAGTGATGCTCCGTGGAATCTGAAGTGTGAAGGTCAATGACAGGAAAAGAACTGAGGAGGGCGTGGGGCCACCCATGGCTGTATAGACAGGACGTTGGCATGATGATGTCACTGTGGGTGGTCCCAGGAAGACTGATAGCAAAAATGTTTCCATGTGGTCCTGGTGCCTGGCAGCTGTAGTCCCTAAGGTGTAACCTGCTGAAAGAGATATCCTTGAAAAAGAACTAAATTTTTCAGAAGCGACCCGTTAAACATATCAGTACAGGGTACAGAACAGGCAGCGAGATTCTATGCTGCACATCTCTCTGAACTGTCTCTCATCATGAGGGACATTCCCAGTTTGCCGCTCAGAAACCCCATGTTCCATATGGAGAAGGAGCTCTCTCTATTGTGTACTGAGATATTAAAGTACAAATTCATACCCAAGGAAACAGGGCATTTTTTACACCTCTAGATGCGCTCATGTTTTCCTTTTAGTGTCTGTCTAATATTCTGATAAGTCTGGACCTTTTCTGTTAAATTAGTAACCTATTTGTCTTGCCCTTGTTACTATACCCTGAATCCCTCTCTTCTCAGCAGTTGCTGCTCTCTTTTTGTACTGCTTGAACCTTGTATGGGTGTCTGGTCACCACCGCAACAGCTAATACGTGCAGTCAAAATCCTGGCAGTCATAACAGTGCCATGCGGTTTCAGAGTTAGTATATCTAAGTGTAACCCCCCTGCAAATGGGGGTTCCCAAAAGACTTCCAGGAGCTTGCTTGAATGCTCCAAGCCTGAATGGTGTTTGGCGTTTAAGCCATTTATCAGTGAGTGTTTTTAGAGCCTCTGGTACTGTCTCTTTAAGAGCTGTCTGCTTGCAGACATAATTAGTTTGTATGGGGGGACTGTGTGCTTCTCTGTTTGAGTATCACTCGAACTGCTGCCAATTTACTTCATTTTTGCAGTCACTAGGAGTGCAAAGGGAACCTATCTGAAAGATGTAACTGTTTGCCAGAAATTATTTAGAGTAATAATGAAATTACAGTTTGTCTAACCTGCTTTCTTTGCAGTCAGAACTGTGTCTGCTAGTTCCCCATTCTAGTTTTGAACTGCTGAACTGGACCAATCAGTGTGGGGTAAGCTAGCTCTAAAATGGTGCCTTGGACGAATCAGAACTTGGACTCATAATCTGAGCCAGCCACAAGAGGATTGTATGGGCAGTGACTCTGGGAGATGTAGTTTAGACTTCAGTGCCTTTTTTGGACCAACAGCAGCAGTCTATTGTGAGTGACAGCCAATCCAGTCAAGAACTGGGAGGAACTCAAAGGAAGTGCCCGGTTTTTCAGTTGGAGTGTCAGTTGAGCTTTGGCAGTGAAGAAGGAAGAAGCCCTGTGCTTTTTCAGTGTGCAGTTTTAGTCAAAAAACGTGTGTAAGGCCCAGAGTTCCGGTCTGCAACTGTTAGGACTGAATCCGTCCTGTGAAAAGAATCAAAGGATCTCTGAAGAGTAGAAACCAGGCTCACCCTGTAGAAGACTGGAGGAATTGCTGAAAATTACACTCGGTCTGTCAGGAACTGAATCTGCTGCTGTGTTCTCCGGTATTGTGCAGTAATTGCGATCGGGATACAGATGCAGCCTGCCTGGTATAGTGCTTTCTTTTATATGGATGTGTGAAGAGGTTTGTGCACCTCAAGTGAGCCCTGCTGACATTGAAGGACCCTATCTTATTTGGAAGTCGTGAGTACTAATTCAGGAGTCGCTCCCTGTTGAATGCCATTAAATCAAATGGAATTACTGTACTGCTGACTGTTTAATTCTCCTTTTCTCTGTGTGAAAGGGCCCCTACCAGCTGCCACGGTTTGGACTAGCCACTTAGGGCTTGGGTACCCAGGACAGTAACTGATAGGGATAGGCCTGTGCACAGAGCCATAAATGAGATTATTAGAGTGATAAGCTAATTAACCTGATTTCCCCTGTCCTTGTTATATCCCCTAAATAAATCAGAGCTGCTCGTTTCAGCAAAGTTATACTGCCTGAGGTATTTGTCTATGTTAAAGTACTGTACTGTGATTGTTGCACTGTATCTCATTTCACAGGAGGTCCCAGTGCGGAACCAGACCTGGGGGTAAGTGTATACTGTGAAGGTAATTCTGATATATTGTGTGGGCCACTAGTGGGAAGAAAGGGGGGTTGCAGTGTCCCAGAGGGCTGTGACCAAGTTAGTTTAACTATTGCAAACCCTGACCTCTGGGTGGAGGCACCCGCCATTGGATCCAGGCCCCTCAACCTGTTAGTGGCAAATCAGGCAGGGGTAGTAGCCCCTGGGATAGCGCCATCTAAGGGTTACATCTTGGAGGCTCACCGCTGGGATTGTGTGTCCTCTAGTGGCCATATTTACGAACCACTGTTAAGAAAAAAATGGGTACCCCGACAGAAGTGGCTGTGCACCGGCTGGTGGAGTGGTGTACTGGGGAGGAGATCGACCCCCAAAATGCTATGCTTATCCTGGACATCCCCCTGGGTATCAATACGGACACTGTGCAGGGAGTACTTTCCAAGGTGGAAGGTTTACAAAACCCTGTGGTGGTGGGTCGGCATGCTAATCTGCTCACCCACACTTTCCTGGCCCTAGTAGAGATTTAAGGATCCCATAGATAGCTCCAAAGTGCCACAGACCATTACCCCAGAGGGAGCCCTCACTGCTTGGAGAGTGATAACTAAGGACAGTAAAGACCTGGGAGATCAGCCCCACCACTATCTGAAACTTTTGAGGAGAAATTTGCTGAATGGTTTGCTGGAGAGAGGGAAAACTGTGGAGGACTTGAAGAAACTATTCTTGCCACCTGGGGTGTTCCTCCCAACACCCTCTCCTGCTCCAGTGCCCGTAATGGTGGCTGAACCAATGCAGACTCCTATTTCTGCACCTGCCATGATCACGACTCTTACGAGAGGTTGAGGATCTTCTCTGGCACCCTCCCCACCCCCAAGGGAGGATGACTGGGAGACCTGGATAGACTATGTTGCCCAAGTGCTAGAATGGCAATGCTCGGAGGCAGCGAAAGAGGTTAGTGAGCCTCCGAGGGTCCTGCCCTGGCTACCATCCGTGCTAAACAGACAGTAACCCTGAAGCGACTGCACAGGCCTATCTTGAGGCCTTGGAGAATGTGTATGGGAGCCCAGATTCTGATGAGAGGACCTATGGTGGAAGTAGAAATGCACAATCAGTACCAAGGGGTTGTTGTCCGTGTATATCTCTGGCTGGAAAAATTGTTGCAAGAATGCCTCAGAAAGGGTAGTTTGCCAGCGATTGAACTGGACCGAACCAGACTGGACAGAATCCTTAAGTCTGCCCCTTCTCAGAACTGCTGTTGCTTCAGTTCACACTAAGCAGATCGACTGGAATCCCCACCCTCCTATGATGAGTTAATGAGAGAAATTCGAGTTGAAAAAGGCGACCTCGGGAGGTACCTGCACTAACAGCTGTGGCTACGACCGAGTGACTGAGGGTGACCCATCAAGTGAAGTTCAGGGGCAGAGGTTGACAGTCAGATGAGTGCTCTGACAAGGGAAAAGATATGCCACAATGGGCGAACTGTTGAGAGAATCCGGGAATTCAAAACAGTCCCTTTATAGAACCACGCCTGCAAATGACAGGCCCTGACCTATATCCGACTGCATCTGCTATGGGGGTGGGGTACCCACCATGTATCTCCTGCTGATAACAGCTCAAACTCAATTCCTTGACCATGGAAGTGGAGAAACTGACGAGATGTCTCCAAATGCTATCACGCCGCAGACAGAGATGGCACCAAGGTTTCCAGTTAGTAATACCCCGCCCTGGCTCCCAGTGTGGCGCCTTGAGCCAGCTCAAACTCCAGAAAGTATGTTTTGCTATAATTGTAGGAAAGATGGGCACATGAAAGGAATGCCAGTCCCCAAAAGACACTGACAAAGTTGCATATAGGCTACAAGGAGAGCTTCGGAGAAGAAATCAGTGGTTAAGAGGTGCCGCGACATGATCCCAGTGAGGGCACCAAAATGCTAATTCACGTCCTTTTGTGGCAAGGTCAGTTGCCCAGGCCCCCACTACGCCTCTCCAGACTGGTCCAGAATAGTGGGTCCTCCATGGAGACCACTGTAAAGGTGAATGGAGTGTCTACAAGAGCTGTATTAGAACAGTGACTCCCAAGTGACAGTATGTTCCAGGATTGGTATCAGAAGCATTTGTCAGACGTACCCTTACAACCATTAGAAGGACTGCATGTATGGGGTTAAGTAGAAGGCCTACCCCTATTCGGGTATATCGAATTTGGCTGTCTTTCCCCACCTCCATTGGCTGGAGTGGCCGAACAAGTAGAGACCCTAGCCTTAGTGTGTCCCCCACTGGACTGTATGATGGTGTCCTTTGTTGATTGGAACAAATGCTCATATGTTGGAAGAGCTGGCACAGTTGTGTTATGAAAAACAGGGTCAAGAAGACTATAGAGGCTTTTTAAAGAGTTCCGGCTTTAATTAGAAGGCCTATGAGGCACAGAGAGATGCTGAAAAAACAGAACCAAGAGACGGTCGGAATTGTATGGAAGAAGGATCTGAGGTCTCTGATCCTGGCATAAATACTCCAGTGTACCTTACAGGGGAGGTCCGTATCAGAAAAGGATGTTAAGAATAAAATATTAATGTTGGATGCACCAAGCGATGGAAAATTGCCAGAGGGACTGCTGGTCAAGCCTAGTATTTTGCCGCTAGAGCCCATGCTTATACCAGAAAGGTAATGGTCCAAGTTCATAATATCTGAAAGAGACATTCGGTAAACAGAGGTTGCATCCTGGCTAATGTGCATTGTGCGAACACTGCAGTGCTACCCAGCAGCAAGAGTTCAAGGAAGAATGAGCAGCATGCAACGCCTGACTTGTTTGATTTACTGACTCCCGCTGCCAGCTGAATGGAAAGTGAGGATCAGTGAGGCTGCCCAGAGAGACCAGGTGTTTCTTTAAAGGAATGGGATGTAGGATACGTGCAAGGAGCTGAGACACAATATCGGCTGCATGACGAAAAACCATTTAGTAAGAGGTCGAAGCGCCTGGCACCTGCTGACATAGATGATGTGAGCGGCATCTGCAAGAGATGTTAACTGCTGGTGTGTACAAGAATCCAGAAGCCCTTATGCTTCCCCCATTGTGATAGTGAGGAAAAAGAATGGAACAGTAAGGATGTGTTATTGGATTATACTTTGTAAACCAACGGATATCACTGTCAGACACAATGCCCGCATTCAGGTGCTTTGGACTGCCTAGCAGGGAGAAGTGGTTCTCTGTGCTGGATCTCCGCAGTGGTACCACCAGATCCCGATGGAACGAGCCGTGAGAAGACGCCTTTATCTGTCCGGGCTTCTATGAATTCATGAGGATGCCTCGGGGATTTCAGGTGCCCACCACTTTTCAACGAATGATGGAAGCGTGCAGTGGGGACATGAACTACTAAGTGCCTGGTATACCTAGATGATGTTATTGTGTTTGGCAGCTCACTGGAGGGAACATGAGAGCAGATTATTTAGGTATTGGACCGACTGGAGGACTTTGGCCTTAAACTGTCCATTGATAGTATCAATTCTTTCAAACATCAGTAAAGTATGTGGGACACTGTATCACCAGGGAATGAGACCGACCCAGTAAAGTTGAGGCCTTGACCACCTGGCCACAGCCAAAATCTAAAAGAACTCAAGAGATTCCTGGGATTCTGTAGTTATTATGCAGCTCATCAAGGACTATTCAGAGTGATCGCCCTTTACTTAACCTTACTCAAGGGTATCCCCAACCACAAAAATACCAAAAGTCAAGCGTCCCTCAAGACTGAAGAAGTGTATTTTCATCAGTGAAATATTGGGGCAGCTGGACTCTGATTGTGAGACTACTTTCATGAGATCATATATCAACTTCCATGCTCAGTGCTGGCTATGCCGACAAGAAAACCTTACATCTGCCTGATGCTAGCTTGCAGGTTGGGGCTGTGTTGTACCAGAGCACGAGAATGGCCTGAACCGGTATTGCCAGTGAAGCCTGACCCATCGAAAAGAACCTCCTGTACATAAGTTAGAGTTCTGTACAAGTGAGCTGTTGACCAATTCCATGAAACTTGTATAGGGCTAAAATACCAGTAAAACTGACAAAATCCACGACTATGTGCAGACCTCAGCCAAGTTGGATGCCACACGCCATAGGTGGCTCTGCATTATCTACATATGACTATGCTCTCGAATACCGAGCAGGTCTGAACCACATAATGCTGATACTCTCTCCCGGAGGCCTGTTCACAAAATATTGGGTCGATTGAAAACTGACATTGGGCACTCTATGAAGTTTGACGGGAGGAACAAATATCCACGGACACAGTGGACTGCATAATGGATTACTTGGAGCCTCTGAAAGTACACCTGCTTGTGCCACTTTTCTGCAATAGACATTGGTGCACTGCCTCAGCTGGACAATGACAGATACAATGGGTCAAACCCAGCCATCCCATGATCAAGCAGCTTTAGAAGCCCTCTATGCAGGAAAAGATGTGTCCAATTAAGCTCCACTGATTTGAGAACTGCACTGTTATAAAAGAGGTCAGTTGAACGGATAATAAACGTATACAGAGAAACAGTAGACAGAGGACAAGTAGACAAACAACAACTGTGCTGCCACTGCCTTTCGGACTCAGTACTGAGGTCTTGCACAACCATAGGGCACCTTGGTATAGACAGAACATGACTTGGTAAGTCAGATTCTATTGGCTAAGATGGGGTGATGTGGGCAACACATTGAACTGGTAAGCTGCTTAGGAAAGCTTTGCCCCAGAGCGGCTGCCATTAAATCAACCAGTGCACCCATGGAGTTGGTCTGTATGATTTCTGGTTGGAGTCAGATCAAGAAATATCAATAATGTGCTGGTGGTCTGACCATTTCAAGATATGCCCAAGCTTTCCCACCAAAGACCAAGCATCCACTGTGCAAAGTACTTGTAAAACTTTTTTGTTACTATGAGGCTCCACAAAGTCATTTCTGATCAAGGAGAGACTTTCAGTCGTCTGATCAAAAGATGCTTTCTCTGGGGAGTCAGAAAGTCAGAACCTCCTTACCACGGTAGAGACCAGATGAATTTGGGGCTTGATTGTGGTGAGTGGCTTTACGGATGCAGTACGTGATGCAGTGATCACTAAGGGCATCGGAGAGGGTGCCAGAGGCAATGACCCTGTGCGGATGGGAGGTTAGGATCTAGTCCAGAAGGGAATGATTTTGAGACTGGTGATTTAGGTGGGTGGGTTCCTGAATTAGCTGGGAGAGGTTTACGGCTTCACTCCTCAAGGTGGTGGCTTTGTCATTGGAGGAGAGCCAGTCGAGATTCAAATTGCCTAGTAGAGTGAGTTCTCCATTTTTAGAGATGGAGGAGATTGTAGTGATCGCCTTGATGAGGGTGTTGGGGGGGTTTGGAGGGGCATATAGGACCCCAAAGTAAAGGGGGAGGATAAGGGAAAGGAGATGAGGGCTACTAGAGATTCATGGGATGTGGGGCAGGATTCCTTAAAGGTAATGGAACAAGTTAGGGATAGCCTAGCGTACAGAGCTACCCCCCTTACTTGCCACGGTGCTGCTGGAAGATGATGTAGTCAGGGATGTTAAGCTGGGGATTTGGGATTTTGGCAGAGAGCCAGGTTTCCATGATGCAGAGTATGTCAGGTTTGTACTGGTTTACCCAGACAGTGAGGCATCTATTTTGAGGCAAAACCTTGCATTAATATGGAATATACGGAGGCCCTTGGGAGAGAGTTTGATACCTGGGGTGAAGAGGGAGCAGGCACTGAGTATAGAATTGGATGTTAGGGGCCAGGGTTGGGGGGATGTCACCTGCCATGAGCAGTAGTAGTAGGGGAAGAGGGAGGGAGAAGATTTATTTTGCTACATGTGTGGTGCCTGAGGGTGGAGTTCTTAGGTTTAGACAATGGAGAAATGTCTCAGGGTTTAGCAGGTGAGAGTGGAGCAGTGACAGGTGGATGGTAGGAGAAAGTGAGGTGGTGGGAAAGTAGGGGAGGTGAAGGGAGGGGAAAAGAATTGATGCTGTAAGGTGGAGAGTGCCAGAGAGATTTGGGGTGGCACGCTAGGGAAGGGCAGGAAGGGAGGGGTTTAGGGGTGCCTAGATGGAGGGAGAAAGATGAGGCATTATGTTGAGAGAAGAAATTGAAAGAGTAGGGACAAAGCTGGAAAAAGCAGCATTGAGGCGAGAAGGAAGGTTAAGGATACAGTGACGGCCTCTAGTGGGGGAGAAGTGATAGCCTGCTAATGGGAAACTCGGCTGATTGGTTTCAGCCATCACGTGACTCCACCTCTATCTCTCTAAACTGACCAAGTGTGGTGGTTGGGCGGTGGGTCTTTCCTCAGTTGGAGCTGAGCGTGGTGCTCCTGAGTAGCATACCTGCTTTCTTTTGTGAACAGAGGCTGCTGTGGGGAGGGCATCCGCCTGCCCTCACGGACCCCCGGAGGACTGCCGGAGTTCGGGAGCTGCTTCTGTGGAGGTGAGAAAGACACAGGAATTAAATACAAGACAGCTTTTGGGGGGGGCTGGGGGCAGCTAGTGAGTGGGTGTAATCTGAATCACAATGGGGCGCGGAAGCTAATTTGGGGCAGGGCTGGCATTTGACTGTAGCTGTTTGCAGCATGCAAGTGACTGCAGCTGGTGTCTTGAGGGATTTGGCTTTGTGAATTAAATTAAATAAGGAATGTAGGTGATCAGAACCAGATCTATGTTTAATAAAACCAGCTTGTGAATGACAAGTTAGCTTGGGAATCAAGGATTCAAGTTGAGAAGTTAGTAGTTTAGCAAATATCTTCCCATCAGTGTTTAATAAAGAGATGGGCCTGTAACTTGCGTGGTGAGTGGGGTCTTTTTCTTTCTTAGGGATTAGGGTTGTGATTATTCGGTGCAAGATTAGGGAAGTTTGCCAGTACTGGAAGCTTCCTGATAAACAATAAGAAGAAGGGGACATAAGGTGCCGGAAAACATTTTATAGAAATCGACAGGGAATCCATCACCTCCAGGGGATTTGCTAGATTTCAGGGAAGACAAAGCTTTCTGGATTTCCTGAAGCAAGAAGGGTTCATCTAAAGAATTTGTTTCAAGAGTAGAAAGATGAGGAAGATGCAACAATTTAAGGAACTGTTGAATTTGTAAGTAGATGGAGGGTTTGTGTTAGAGTATCGTTTTGATAAAAGTTTTCCTGATTACAGTTTATAGAGGGTTGTCAGAGTGAATGTACCCTGTTCATCTTTTAGGCTTAGGATATATCGTTCCATTTGTTGTGCTTTGGAGCTGGTAAGAAAGGAGTTTTCCTTTCTTCTTGCCAGGTTACTAAAACTTATATTTAAGTTTAAACAAGGCCAATTCAATTTTACGAGAAATTAATTTGTTTATTTTGACTTTAAGTTGAAGAATTTCAAGATGAAGTTGAGAATTAGAATAGTGCTTCTTAGAAGAAAATAATAAATTCTCTTTAGCCTTAAGAAATTTTTTTCCAAATCAGCCAGTTGTTGTTCCTTACTCTTTTCCTATGTGCAGCATAACTGATAATTTCCCCTCTAATCGTAGCTTTAAGAGCTTCCCATACAGAGGACATAGAAGATTCAGTTGGGGTATTGTGGAAGAGGAAGTCCTGAGTTTGTGCTTTGATCATGGGTAAGAAATCGTGATCCTTGAGAAGGAGAGGGTCCAGCCGCAGGTAAGAAGAGTTAGGTGCTAATGGGCCCCAACAAAAGTTGCAATTTGACAGGGGAATGGTCCAAGATTATGGTGGGAGAGATGGATGAATCAATAGTTTTTTTTGCATTATAACAGGAGAGACTAATCTGTAGTCGATTCTACTGTATGTCTTATGCAGAGAGGAGTAAAAAGTAAATTCTCGATCGGGGGGGTGACGGAGGCGCCATACATCAGCTAATCCAACATCCTGCATTAGCAATGAGAGGGCTTTACTACTAGTAGGGTGGGCATCTGTAGTGGGGCTACTTCTGTCAATGCTGGCTTCTAAAGCTAAGTTAAGATCCCCTCCAAGAATAACTGGTGTATTATCAGTGTTAAAGGATAGAATCTGTTGAGCTAAATTGTGAAAAACTCTGGGGAATCGAGTTGGGTGCATAGATATTAACAAGCAAAGAGGACCAGAGTTGGTATTCAGTTTGACCGTCACCCATCTGCCATCAGTATTGGAAACGGAGTTTACAAGGGACCATTTGAGACTCTTCAGAATAAGAATCGCCACTCCTCTTTTTTTTTTGAGGTATAGGATGATTCGTAGATCTGACCGACCCAATCTTTTTTAAGTCTAGGAACATCCTCTGCTAATAATTTTGTTTCTTGAAGGAAAGCAATTTGTGGTTTATGTTTTTTGAGATGTGAAAGAATTTGCTTCCGCTTACAAAGAGAATTAAGTCCCTTCACATTCCATGTATATAAACGTATGTCACATATTGTCGGTGTTAAAGAAAAGGAATAATCACTGGAATGTGAAGGGGCAAATAAATGAGGCAGAGGATGATCAGAATACAATATAGAGAGCTCACATATATGCAGAGAGTGGCAGGGACATTCAAGCCAAATAAAGTGAAAATTATGTTACATGAGTGGCACAGATATCATATTAGACTAGAGAGCGGGAAGGAGAAAAGTCATTAATAACAACAACAATACTAGTAAGCTAAATAACAAAGAAAACTTTACGGGTGTGAGAGATATGAGTCAGCCAATTGGCTAAGAGACTCTCACCACACTCTGGGGTGTCAATGTAGGGAGGAGACTAGGAGGACTGGTTATAAATATCGTCCCAAACCTAAGTTTATTCCCAGTAATGTAATAAAGTAAGTATTCCTGATAAGCTAAACTGAAAGGGAATAGTACCAAGAAAGGCAGGGACTGTAATAACCTCAGCTTAATTTTAAGCTAACAGGACAAGAGCATAAGGATAAAGCTACACACCAGAACTTATTTATAAACATTAGTAGTAACAGTACAAGATATACCAACTGAAATAACAGTAAATAAAAGAACCATATACTAGATGCCAGTACAGCCTAGACATAGAGCAAGGAATTCAGGGAGCCTGGTGTACTGCAAATGAACAAATACTAACATACTAAAATGCCAGCAGAGAATAGGCCTAACTGTCTTTCGTGTCTGCTCGTTTGGTCAGCCCCCACCCTGGGAGTTAACCTTGCTGCCCCCTTGCCTTCTCTGGCTTCTCCCTTTCCGGTTCTGTACATTCTCGCTGCACTGGATTTTGCTTCCAGAACCCTTCCCTGTACCTGTCCCACCCCATCCTGAACCACTTCACCATCTCTGCCTCCACCAGCCCCCTGGGCAGTGCATTCCATGGCTTCACCATCCTCTCAGTGAAGTAGCACCTCCTCCTTTCTCCCCTGAATCTCCCCCCCAGCTTCCACCCATGCCCTCTAGTTGCCCCTCCTCCTTCCTTCAAAGCACCCTCACTGCTCCTGCCCTATTTACCCCTTCATGTACCTCTATGTCCCCCGGTCCCTTTCTCTTCCAATGTGTACATATTTAGCTCTTGAGCCTCCCCCATAGGTTCTGTCCCCCAAGCCCAAAATCATTTTGGTTGCCCTCCTCTGGACCCTCTCAGGAGTTTAATGTCCTCTTAATGTGGCTCAAAACTGCACGCAGTACTCTAGGTGTGGCCTCACCAAGCAGTTATACAGAGGGAGTATCACTTCCTCCTTCTGAGGTGATCCCCAGCGATGCATCCCAGCATCCTGTTGGCCTTGGCTGCTGCCCTCCCACAAGTCTCTGAGTTGTTCATCTTGACATCCACCACCACCCCCAGGTCCCTCTCAGCCATCGAGACTTGTCGCATCCCCGCTTGTACACTTTGGCCGGGTTTCTGGCCCCCAGGTGCAGTACCTTGCATTTCCCTGCATTGAATCTCAGCTTCCACTTTCTAGACCATCTTTCCAGAGCCTCCAGGTCCCCTTGTAGGGCCACCATCCCCTCCTCCCCATCCACCACCGCCCCCAGTTTTGAGTCATCCACAAAGAGACTTATCTCACTCCTGATACCTGTCCTTATGTCAGAGATGTAGGCTTTGAACAGGAGGGGCACAAGGACTGATCCCTGTGGGACCCCACTAATGACCCTCCTTGGGGATGAGACTATCCCACCAACTATGACCCTCTGGGTCCAGTTCTGAAGCCAATTGTCTATCCACCTGATCATCTGGTTCCCCACCCCCATTTCTCCCAGCTTATCCAACAGGCCCTTGTGAGGAACAGGGTCAAATGCCTTGCTGAAGTCTAGAAAGAGGATGTCCACTGGTCTACCCAAGTCCAAGGCACTCATCACCCAGTCATAGAACTCCACAAGGTTTGTCTGACATGATTTCCCTGGAACAAATCCATGCTGTCTATTGTCCAGGCACCCTGACTTTTCCAGGTCCCCCAGCCTCTCCTTGACAATGCCCTCACCTCTTACCCACCACTGATGTCAGGCTGACAGGCCTGTAGTTCCTGCCTTGATCCCCCTTGTGATAGGCACCATATGCACCAAAATATTAAAGGAACAGTATATCACTACCACATTAGGGTAACTTTGAGTATACTCACAGTGCAACAGAATAAGTACATAATAAATACAATATTGAGGGGGAAAAAGAAAGGGAGATCAATTCAAGCCCTTACGCCTGAGCCAGATGCAAATTGGGATTATAAGCTGAGGTATAGGCTTCGTGAAAACTGTGGACAGAGGAGATAGTCATATTAAAGTTCAGCTCTGATTACTTGAAATTTGCCTAAATAGGTGTTATATGGGATGACTAGGTCTAAAACACTAGGCCAGTGAGCCCCAAAACAGAAGGGACCACACAGCAGTGGATCTCTATGATATCTGAAGGCTTCGAGTAAAATAAGGAGCACAAGGAAGATGTAGATCGACAATCCTTTGCAACAATACACCAAACAAAGCCCACCTCTTTGAGTGCTAATGATAGTTCCATATTGTAAACAGGAGGTGTAAGAATAATGGAGCGTAGGGAAGGAGTTAGATTAAATGTACTTTCCAATAATACTTAAGAACCTGTCATCAGGAGAGGGAAGGGTAAGTTACCTGTAATATATAATAATTCACATATAAAAAAGAAAAGGCAATAATCAGGATGCATACGATTGAAGATACTCAGCTGAGCAGCCCATAGACTATAAACCTGATGCACTGCTAAACTGGAGAGTAAAAGGCTAGATATAGAGAGCCTGTCTAGTGAGGTAATGTATACGATCTAACACAAAAATAATGGCTTAGAAAAGTGTTGCTGATATACCCAAGTTCCCTTGAATACCTTTAAGCTGCTCATTTAAACATTACAACAAAAGTTAATTGATCATGAGCGATGTACAACCTTTGCTTTTCTGCACCTCTCTGAGACAGAAAGCAACCAGAGTATCATAGACTGTAAAGTGGGTGGCCTACAAAAAAAAGTGTACTGGCACTCCCTTTAAGTACCATGGAAGCAAACCCTACCAAGATATAGCAATTGTGACCATATTATTGACCATATAAACTCATGACACCTTAGATTTATTAGCGGATTGTCACTATTGATGTTTTTGCTTTTGGCCTTTGCCTTATGTTTCTTTTGGGCAGATTTAAAGATTTGAGGGGGAATTGCAACAACTTCTGCCCATGAATTATCTGCGGAAATACATCCCTGAGGCACAGGGCCCAAGTCAGATGGATGTTCATCTGAAATTTGCTGGGAAAGATCCTCCTACGAGGAGAGCACATCACCCTCCAAGAGCGCAAACTTATTGCTCAAGGGAATAGAGGGGTTGATTTGAAGGTGAGAGGCTGCAGCTTAGGGTGTTTGGGGTGAGACTTCGCTAGAACAGCATGAAAGTCTTGAAGAATAATGCCCCAACAGAAGCTTCTCTTGCAGCTGTGTTAATTGCCTTGGGGTAAAATCAGTTGCGGCATTTGCTGCTTGAGGCTGCGAGTTCTGCAACACATTTCCAACACTCCCAAACCTCGTCATCCTCCCTCCATGTGGATACCAGAGCTATGTTTAGGTTGACAATTGCTGCTGAACCTCTCAGGGTAAGATTACAGAGAGAAACCTCCAGATAGTTGGCTAAGGCATCTGGGGTTTCAAAATCTTTGAAGGAAGAGCCTTAAAAAACGGCATAGTGTTGTAGGGTAATGTAGAGTAAATTTCAATTCAGTTCAGTTCAATTCAATTTTAATTATATAGCGCCTTTCGAAACCAAGGCGCTGTACAAAAACATTAAAATTAATAAAATCCAAACATTTAAAAGTCAGCCACGACTAACAAGAGTATGCTAAATCAAAAAGATATGTTTTTAAGGCGACCTTAACCAAATTTAATGCTTCTTTGGTGGAGGATTTGTTTGAGTGGATTGTAGGCCTTCCTTCTAATAGTTAAATCTTTTAAAAAGTCTCTGTAGATGGAAATATTAAACTCTTGCCACTGAAGTTTCCCCATTTCTCTGGCTCGTTTCAATGTTAATTCTGTATGGAAATAGTTCAAGAAACGAGCAATGATGGGCCTAGATCACTGGTCTGATGCTGGCCTTGGACCCAGAGTGCGGTGAGATCGCTCAATGATTAATGTTAGGTCAGGAGGCAGTTTAAGCATTGCAGGCAGCACATGTAATAAAAGTGTCTCCTAATTCTACACCTTCAGGGAAGCCAGAAAATCGTAAATTGTTGCGACAATTACAATTTTCAATATTGTCATTTTTGGCTTGTAGAGATGTAATAGTTCGATCTTGATTGCGGACAGTAGCCTGGAGGTCATGAATAGTAGTGGTGTTACAGGCTGTTGCTTTCTCATTAAATGCAATTTTCTGGCTAAAAGTTTCAAGAGTGGTCGTATTCTGTTGGGTAGAGGTTTTTAGATCATTAATCTCAGCCATCAGTTTAGAAAACATTACTTCCACTCTAGCAAGCGAGCTTTGCTGTACTTGAATATCTGCCATGATGCTGAAGGATGAGGCCTAGTGTGCTGCAGTACAGTGTAGAATAATTGAATATAAGTAGACGATGGGTCAAAAATGACTTACAGACTGTGTCAGGCAGTAAGATTACAGGATGGTTACTGGAATTGGTACCGAAGAAAGGTCTGGTAAAGGCTGGATGAGGTTAGATTGCAGTCATCCTTGCAGAGATTCTGAATTATGCTGCCATCTTCTGCCTGGTCAGGCCACGCCCCCCCCCCTTCAAGAAAAGCAGTATGAAAGGGACACTGTCAACCTGTTTTGCATCATGTTATTTCCAGTTAAAACACCACATTATATGATTGCTTACCATCTCCAAAATTCATTGATGCTGCTGTTTGTTTGTCTGTCTGTTTCTTTTGTAGAACTGCAATGCGTGCTACTGTATATTTATAAACAACTCTGTTTTGTTTCAAATTATGTAATTATTCCTATTGAATACTTCCTGAACATTTGAAACATCTCTAAACAGTGCCATGGCTCATGGTGCACTAGCTTCCTAAACTCCCCTGCATCATGAACGGCTAGACTATGTTGGGGATGGTCCCAAATCCAGGAAAGATGCAGTTGGAGTTGATCAAGGAATGTAAGTAAACCTGTTTTAGAAATGGATAAAAAGGCTGAAATTTGATTGGCTGGCATAGTACACTTACAGTGAGAGCCCTCAGAGTTAAATGCACCAGCCATGCCAACCAAGTGAAGTATCATGGTGCCCAACTTGCCTACTAATTGGCTAAATGCCCGCTTAGCATTTCAAATCACCGCCATTTTTTTTCGCTATGAGAGATAGTGGCCCGGAATACCCTGTGCCAGCCTGAATGTTACATTTCACAGTCGCCCATTCACACAAGTCACAGCCACTCACAAAACAAATCTCTGTACCTGTCGCTGTTTTTTATGCAGCTTATCCAGTTTTTGTTTTTCATTAAACCTCTGCTGTCATCGCCACTCATCAGAGGCTCCCAGAGTATTCTCCGCTTCTGAACCACGGTCAGCAACGGCTCTCCACACAGTAGCCCCCAAACTACTCCCCCTGACTTCTCTGCTCCAACAATACCAAAACAAAAGCCTTCAAACCAATCAGCTTCACAGAACCGCCCATCAGCATTTTTAAATGTACAGCGCGTGCCTCTCCCTACTTGCTGTACTGTACCTGACTGCTACGATCAGCGAGTGGTCGCTTCATTAGCTCACTGGCAATACAGTGAGCAGGCTGCAACTAATCCATTTTGCCATATTTTCCTGTATCTTCAAAGAAAGACCACCAAGAAAAGCAAAACAAAACAAACGGGGACACAAGGAAACCAGCTGTAAAGCAGGCATCACAAGAAAATGAGCTTTCAAGCAGGTATGAAGGCACACAAAACAGAATATTGAAGACAAAAGTGCCCTCTACTGGCAGCTGTACCAGTACAGGGATTACTTTACAACAACATATTTTCTATTAATTTATACAAATTTTTTGAGCAAATTTGAGACATTTTAAATTATTTTATTAAAAAATATCACAAATAGCCCATTTTCTAAGTGCAATAATACCCTCCAGGGAAGGCGGTATGGACAATACCAGACCTTCCTGGGGCTATAAGGCCCTCCGCCTGGCGTCAGGCCTCATTACGCCCTGGGCGGTCCGTATGCCAATATTGCTTGCTTGTGTGGCAACACCAGTATGGTGAGAAGTCTGTTTCCATTTTTAAAAGAAAAAGAATCAGAACCAAACTCCAGCTACAGCAGCAATCTTTACAGAATGTTGGCAATTATAAAATGTGTTTTATGGCTATGGGCTGCTTTAGCTAGAATAACTGGGATACCGTGGAACACATTTTTAAATATTTTTCGGTGTATTCTTCCATAACTACAAACCATGATGACAGTAAAATACTCTCTTCTTTCTGTTTAGAATGTTGTAGACAGAACTCCAAGCTGCTTTTCAGATGGCCATTAGGAAACTGAAATAGCTTGTTAAATATTGGTTGCTTATTAAACTAGAGATTTATTTACCCCCTTCAAAATACAACAACTTGCACGTTTAGATACTTAGGGCCAGATATTCAAAACTTTGTGCTGGGCAAAAACTGTTTGCACAAGTTTAGTGTGAGATTAGTGCGGGTTTGCTATATTCAAAAGTCCAAATAGCGCGTGCAAGCTGCTTTAGTGCCGGGCAAAATCATAATATATGCAACAGGCAAACTGAGACAAACGCAATGCTATATTCAGTGACTAGCGCCTTGCAAAGTGGTTTTGAGTGACTTTGCGTGACACTTAGCGTGGTGCACATTCCGCCCAGGAAAAGGTAGTCTTAACCCTGGGCAATCAGCTTTGTGCAACATTATGGGTTTTGTGCAGTGTTTGCGTGTGGCTTTTGCATGGCTTTGCATGACCCTAACAAATAAATGTGACACATAGACAAAGCCAGACAGAGAGGAAACATGCTGCTCACTGATGGCATCACAATGATGCCATCATCTGCCACCACTCCCAGCCATGCCAGGCGGTAAGTGGTGACCCTGCCGCCAGTGGACAGCATGGCAGTGTGGCCATACAGCACACACCTGCTGATCACTCTTCTGTGGACACCAACAGATGCCAGCACACACATGCAGCACTAAGAGTATGGAGGATGTTGAGGGGAGAGTGTATGGGTGGCCAGACTGTGCCACAGACCAGGTGTGGCCACAAGGCTGGGGCACATCATGCAAGTGCACATGGACCAGTATTGGGCATACCCCAACACCAGTGTGCCTTTCTGATAATATATGCCTCCCCAGCCACATACCACACAGCTGTACAACTGCCACAGCACACAAAGCTGGACATGTATATGTCACTGTGAGCATCCCATGCCAGAGGTGCAGCATCTGTGGATCACACAACAGTGTAACAGTTATGTCCATTGTCAGTAAACGGCTGCATGTTGGACCTCTCACTATGTATAGTGCAGTCATCATCACTGCCCTACACACCATAAGCATTGCTGTGTCCACACACTACTGGCCCCCTTGCTACTGTAGTGTCTGCTGTGCACTGTAGTATGACCCACAGTGTGACGGCATGCAAGCATCACCACCACCTGTGCCTATGCCATGTTGTCCCAGTACAGCTGCAGGCAGCAAGCGCATGTGAAAAGTACAGTGTTCAAAACTCCATATAACATTCCCTGAACTACTTGCACAAGCTTCTAGCGTTTGCACAGGTTTAGCGCAGAGGCTAAAACAGTTAGCCGGTGCAAACTGCCTGCAAACCAGGGCATAATGAGATGCTAATCTGGATGTTTGCTCAGAGACTACCTAAGTAGGCTCATTTGCATGTCACTTTTGAATATGGAAAAGTTTGGCACCGGGCAAATGTATTTAGCCCTGCGCTAAACCCATGCAAATATGTTAGCACTGCGCAAACAGTTCGGGAAATATTATACAGTTTTGACCACTGTACTTTCACATGCACTGCTGCCTGCAGCTGTACTAGGTCCACACATTTGCTGGCACACACATTGGCCACATAGTTCACCTCTACCTACCTTCATGTCACTGTGCACTGTGTTGCTGTTGTGGTTTGCACTTCCTGATTGCTATATTCAGAGCTGTCTTATTCCAGGGCTAAGTTTGCCCTGCACTCCCAGCCAGTTTGCCTGGCCTCATTCCCATGATATATTCAGAGCTGTTTGCCCTGGGCTATTCCTTTGAATATAGCTTGCTTTGTGCTCAGGCTAAGGTTTGCCCACGGACAGTGTTAATTTACCCCCGGGGCCAAGTTTTGAATATCTGGCCCTTAGCATTTAAACACTTTCTTGCTACTAGCTTCAGTTGGGCATGTATTCTCTTTCAAGAAAGATTAATACCTCATAAATGTCACCTTTTTTCAGCAAGGAATCTCCCAAAAAGATTTACACTGCTTTTCTAACCTCTTAAGACACTGTCTGGTAAGCACTGTCTCAGACATAGTTTATTATATATACAGCAAACACACACTGCACACACACATACACACACACTGTACACACCATCCTCATGGCACAACATTCAAAATAAATACTACAATCTAATATATCAGCTATAATATATATATATATATATATATATATATATATATCAATATAATATAACAGCTTAATCTGGTTCAAGGTCAGTTGGCATTCATCTGTATCCCCCTCCCCCGGGTCGTGCCTGAAAATAGGCAGGATTTGTCTAGTACACTTACCCGGTCAACAAAAGCTAAATAAAAAAATAAATAATATCATAGAACAATAAAGAAATTGTTTGTCAGTCTTGGTTATGTGGAACACAGTAAAGTTCAGTTTACAGTAGATTTCCTTTAAATATTTCTTATCCTATATTTTGTATCCTGGCTAGCACAGGGGAGATGCTACATCTCATTGTCATAGAGATCTTCATTTTACACATGTTTGCACTGTATTTACTCAGGATGTCCCAGATTAGAGACAATATCTTGTTTTCAATGGGGTCGTAATTTTACCATTTTTATGATGTATTTATTCAGGGTAGCCTAGTCCAGATGTTAAATGTTGTTTTCAGCGTGTTCTGATTTTATGCAATGCAGCTTAATGTTGTGTAGATGTAGAGCCCCACTGAAAATAAGATGCCATGTCTTCTGTGAACTATCCGGGCTAAATACAGTATAGAGCAATCAGTAGTTATATTCCTGGAAAACAGATTGCAAAAATGTGGAAAAGGAAGACTGCATTGAAATTGCTTCTCAGCAGACCTGCATTGTGCAAATTCATTAGAAATAATGGGTAAAAGCATGACAACACTGGACGTGATATTTTACAGGATATGCCACTTGAGATTCAATATATCATATATTGAATCTCGGCTGGAATATCTTGTAAAAATTCAATATTTAAAATGGTTTAAATGCTTTACCCAAATGAAATAAATATTTTAAATATCAGTTTGGCTAGTTTTCCTTATAGGTCTTATCTCATATGCCCTGTGCCATTGTAGTTAGCCTGCACTGCACTACCTCCACCTTGTCTGTTTTTTTTTTCTCAGATGGGGCCTCCAGAACTGGATGCAGTATTCCAGGTGTGATCTCATAAGTGTCTATCCAGACATCAGTCACATCCCCACAGTCTCTTGCTGTAGCTGCTTCAGCTATGCTGCAACCGATCCTTCAGTAGGTGGCAGGCTGACTCCAGCGCAGTGAGAGCATTACAAATTCCTGTTTCAACACTCTTGTCACTCCTAAAAGCTCTCCACCACAACCATAGCCGCTCTGACCACAGTTTGTTTACACTAGGGACACTATGAGACCTAGGCTTGACGGTGTCCCTTAAGAAATACATATAATGAGAAGTTACACGACAAGTAATAAAAGGATGGGGACCAGGTCAGTGGATTTTTTGAAATATACACAGGTCGCCCATCGGGCGCAGCGGTTGATTGCCCGCGATGCGCCGGCGACCTGGGTTCGGACTGAATCTGGGCCGTCGAGGGTCGGCCGGGGAGCAGGATCGAGTCCGATGGCAGCTCTCCTACCCGGGAAGGGTGGGCAGCATTCGTGCACTACGGACCTCTGGTGGAGACTGGAACCGGGCAGCCGATGCTTGCTCGGGTGGGTGGGGAGGCGGGCGGACGCCATGCCATTGCACGCCCCCTCCGGGGAGTAAATTGGGAAATCTCCACCCACTCCGACGCCTACGATGCCTGCCTCGGCTGCAATGGGCTCCCCAGTGAGCATGGCTCCCAGCCCACACGTCGCTGGTCGTGGCACCCTATGGGGCCAGGGGTGCCTACGCCCCGCCTTGGGGGGTAAGCCAGGGGTACTGGGAGCGTAGCTCAAGAAGGGGGATGCCGTAGCAGGGGGATCCGTGACCGGGCGGATAACCTGGCGCGGAGGGGCACATAAACAGAAAATAGAAAAAAGAAAAAAAAAAAAAAAAAGTTATACACAGGCTGTCCAGTTGGGGAGGGAAGGGCTGGGAGGGTTGAATGTGCCACAGTGGGATGGGACGTGGGTCCCAGTTTGTTGTTTTTCCTTAAAGCTATACAGGCTGCAGGGAATGTGTCATTGTGCATGTGAACGGAAACCATGAAAGGAAGTAAAACCTCAGATGGGAATGTGAATACTGGAAATGAAACACACGGACACATACATTACAGTAATATGCTTTATTGTGGCTGTACAGTGAGAGCTATACTAAGGTATTGCTAAAGGAGGAGGACAGAATTTAGGGGGTCTGAAAGGGTGTGACCCCAGATACTGGATGGGTCACAAATGGTTGCTCCACATAGTGTAGCTGAAGGTTATAAGATACCAGGTCAATATAGCATGGACAGAATTGTGCATGGAATACTGCGCTGTGAGAAGCATGTATATTTTACAGTGACAGGGGTCCTATCAGCATGCGGTAAGAACCGCTGCCCCTGTTGCTGTAATCTCACATTGGAGGAGGTGAAGAACACCACCAGGGTAGCATCTGGCCAAGCCACTCCCTTGGTGGAGTGGCTAGAGTACCTGCTACCAGCGGTGGCATACTAGATCCCAGTATGATGCTGTTTGTTTTTTTTGATTGGAAAACAAAAAAATCCCTGCTCAGACTTTTTTGTTTCCCCACAGTCCACGACTCAAAGGAGTTGGTTATATCTAATGTGGTAGTATATCCCCCCCCAAAAAACAACATCTGCCCTGATATTTCCTCCCTCTGTGTGCTTCCCTCCCCCTCCTATGGTTATGGGGCCTGTGTCATGCGCCCCCATCCTTGGTTTCCACAAGTATCTTCAAGTGTTGCTACCAGTCATGATGACTCCTTTGATGCCCACTGAGCCAAGCAGTCACTTTCTGTCAGCTCTCAGTGACTCAGCAAAACTTTGGAAGCAAATAACATCACCCCTCTTAAATGTACATCTCCTTAAATCTCTCTCTCTCTCTCTCTCTCCATCCCTTCCGAAAAAGATACACCATCACTACCCTGGCTCTCCTTCCCTCTGTGTTCTTCCCTCTCCTACCCTCAGTTACTGGCCCAGTCTCACACCACCACCCTCCATCCTCCGTTTCTAGAAGCAGCTCTGGTTGAGGCAGTCCAGGGGAAACATAGACTTTGTCAGCAGACAAAGACTCTTTGGCCCACCCAGTCTACCCCTCTTATTCATGCCAACTCTACCTCTGCAGACCCTGCCTGTTCTCCGGACACCTCCTCCACCCTTCAGTCTCTCCTCATTGGACATTTGGTGCAGCCCCCGCACCATCTTTGTTGCTCTTCTTTGGATGGCCCCTACCCCGAGTATGTCCTCTGAGGTGTGGTTTCCAGAGCTAGATACAGTACTACTAGTGTGGTCTCACCAATGATGGACACTGTGGCAACACTACCTCCCTCTTTCTGCTGGTGAAGCCATTCCCTATCCATCCCAGCATCCCACTGGTTTACCCTACTGCTCTGTTACATTGTCTTGCCACCTTAAGGTCATCCATTGTGATTACCTCTACTTCCCTTTCCTGTTAGTGACTGTCAATACCTCCCCCATTCTATACACTGCCTCTGTGCTCTGTACCCAAGGTGTATAATTGAAACTCAGTGTTCACACCCTTGACCATTCCTTGAGCCTTTTTTTTTATACTCCCGCTATGAGCTAGGTTGGAACCTCCTTCTACCTACTGTCTACTACCTATATACACTCCGGTTGAGATCCGCCATCCATCCACTGGGCCCACCATCACCAAGACTCCAGAGACCCAAAATCCTAATGTGTTTTCCTTTTTCTGTTGTGTTTGATTCACTTCTTTGTGTTTTGAATATGTAATCATGATTGTTTTTGTATCACCACACATTTTTTTTTACATACTACATGATATGTTCTTATGCTTTACAGCGAATTAGTACTGTTGCTTTAAGAAAAAACATGTAACACTATTTTGGGTGCTATAAAAGGGTGAATCCACTTGAGAGCAGTATCTTTGATAAAGCCTCAGCTGAAGCGAAATGTCAGAGCTGTTTTTTTTGCTCTTCCAGGTCCAGGAGAATCATTTTGTATGGCTTGGACTGGCAAAATAAATGGAAATTATGCGACATATTAGTAGGTGGACAATCCGTTTATGCTTTGGTGCTATTAGTGTGCCGTGACTTCTCTTTTCTAAGTTTAGTATATTGTCACTGAGTACCCTTTTTTACCTTGTGTGGTTCTATACATCCCATGTTTTTCCTTTTGCTGTTTGGGGGATGAGGAGTGGAGAGTGAGGGCTTGAAACCCTGACACCACATTTCCCTACTTTTGTGGTGTTAAGTTGTCCTAACTGGTGCAATAACAAAGTTTTTTTGCAAAGAATTTTCTTTCTTTTTGAGATAGTGGAATGTTCTTTCTCATTGAGATAGTAGAATTGTATCCTCATTCATACCTTGGGACCTGCATGAACAGATGCAGACACACTCAAGCATCTGTGCCGTATACCAAGGAAAGATTCCATCTTGCTATGGAAGTGCAGGATCCTCAGACCCTGCCCTTCTATAGAGCATTGGATGTCAGAATTACTAAGGTTATGAATGTGTGTAGCAAAAATGTCAACATACCTTCATAACTGGGTTGTTTTTAATATTTTAACACCAAATGTTCAATATAGTCTTGATACCTTGAGCCTTTTATTACCTGGGAACATCTCCAGGGTTAAGCATTTAGTTCCATCCAGTGATCTGCCTACATTGGTCTATGCCTTTGTGACCTCATGCCTTGATTATTGCAACTCCCTTTATCTAGGGCTTCCTGGGGTTGATATCCACCACTTGCAGCTAGTGCAGAATGCTGCAGCCTGGCTATTGACTGGAACTCCCCTGAATTGTCACATCTCTCCGGTGGTGCGTGAACTGTGCTGGCTGGCAGTGCAGTGGTGGATTGCCTTTCAAGTTGGACTTCTGACTTATAAAGCCCTACACAGACTGGGCTCAGACTACCTGAAAGAGCTTCTGGTTCTGTACTGCCTCGGGCAATCGCTCCACTTGGCTGGCGAGAGGTTGCTAGACATTCCAAGGATTTCTATAAAATCTCTGGGGACCAGTGCATTCATATGGCCCCAGCCCTTTGGAATTCTCTACCCTATCAGCTTCAGGAGTGCATGACCATGGAGGGATTTAAACAGGCCTTAAAGACCCACTTGTAGCACTGAGCCTACTCTGTATGACGTTATTTATATCTTGAACTTTATGGAATCCTGTATTAACTGTTTTTATTGCATCCTGTTTTATTGTATTTTATTTTATTGTAAGACACCTTGATTTTTAGAAAGGCGCATTATAAATAAAGCATTATTATTATTATACGAACTCACCTCAACAAGCCAGTAGGTGAAATTTTTCAAATCTCAGTGAAAACATAATTTTGCAGTACAGGTATGAAAACAGATTTCAGCCAGGTTTTGAAAAATGGCAGCTGTCATGTTTATGAGATGATGTGAAAAAATGGCTATATTGAATTACCAAAGTTATAAGTGTGTGTTGCAAAATTTCAGTGTACATACATAACTTTGTTGTTTTGTAATGTTTTTAACCAACATTTTCAACATAGCCTTCTTATGTCCCCGCCTTATGAACAGAGCTGGAGAAAATGTGCAAAACCTACCCAAAAAGGTGATTTCACAGAGCAACAATGTCATTCTGTGCCACAGGAGTGGAAACACATTTTGGCTAGGATTTGAGAAATGACAGTTATCACATTCATGAGCTGATGTGAAAAAAAAAATGGCTATGTTGAAAATTTGGGGTCAAAATATTTAAAATCACCAGAATTGTGAGCCTGTATTGCAAAATGTCAATGTATGCTTATAACTTTGCCATTTTGAAATATAGCATTTTGACCCCAAGTTTTCATCATAGCCTTGTTATGATCCAACCTCATGAACAACGGCAGTAAAAAAAAATCCTGCACAAAAGGTAATTTTGCCAAGTGACCACAAAAATGTCTTTTGGACCAGATTTGCATAATTCCACCATGACTGGTCATAAGGAGGGTTCCCAAAAAGACCAAGTTGAAAATTTGGGCTCAACATATGCAAAAATGGCAAAGTTATGCATCAAGGTTTAAAACCTCATTGAAATACATTGGACCACACTTACCTTAGTTTCTGGTATTGCACTCGCCAGTTCCAGCAGCAAGATGTGTCTTTGATTGGAGAATGGATCTTCACCCTGGGACCTATTCAGGTGAGTCAAGATGTGTATGCGGTGGGGGTGGGGGTTGGGGTGTTGGTGGTGGTGAGTGCTGAGTGGGAGGTTGGGGTTTAGAGATCAACAAGGGACTGTTTTCCTTTTTTAGGGGTTAAAAAAACATTGAAGGATGATTTTCTTTATTACAGCGGACATTTCCCACATTAATATGGGGATGGCAACTGGAGGGTGGAGGTTTCACTAGACTCCAGGGAAACATAATGTACAAGAGATGGTGTGATTGGAGGGTGGGGGCAGCACTAGACACCAGGAAAACATAGTTTACATGAAGGGCAGTGATCAGAGGGAGGAGGCACCAATAGACACCAGGAAACATAATATACATGGCAGGACAGTGATCAGAGGGTGGGCAGCAGTAGACACCAGGGAAACATAATGTACATGGGGGGACAATGATCAGAGGGAAGGGACACCACTAGACACCAGGGAAACATAATATACATGGGGGAACAGTGATCAGAGGGAGGGGGCACCACTAGACACCAGGGATACATAATGTACAAGCGGGGACAGTGGCCAGAGGGAGGGAGCAGCACTAGACAGCAGGGGAACATAATGTACATGGGGGGACAGTGGTCAGAGGGAGGGGCAGCACTAGACACCAGGGGAACATAATGTACATGGGGGATGGTGATTAGAGGAGGGGCACCACTAGACTCCAGGAAACATAATGTACACGGGGACAGTGATCAGAGGGAGGGGCACCAATGGACACCAGGGAAACATAATGTATATGGGGGACAGTGATCAGAGGAGGGACATCACTAGACACCAGAGGAACATAATATACATGGGGAAGTGATCAGAGGAGGGCAGCACTAGACACCAGGAAACATAATGTATATGGGGAGATGGTGATCAGAGGGAGGGGTACTACTAGACTCCAGGGAACATAATGTACATGGGGGACAGTGATCAGAGGAAGGGGCAGCACTAGACACCAGAGACATAATGTACATGGGGGATGGTGATTAGAGGGAGGGGCACCACTAGACTCCAGGGAAACATAATGTACAGGGGACAGTGATCAGAGGAGGGGCACCAATAGACACCAGGGAAACATAATATACATGGTGGGACAGTGATCAGAGGGAGCAACACTAGACACCAGGGAACATAATATACATGGGGCAGTGATCAGAGGGAGGGGCAACACTAGACACCAGGGATACATAATGTACAAGGGGACAGTGGTCAGAGGGAGGGGCAGCACTAGACACCAGGGGAACATAATAATGTACATGGGGGACAGTGGTCAGAGGAGGGCAGCACTAGACACCAGGGAACATAATGTACATGGGGATGGTGATTAGAGGAGGGGCACCACTAGACTCCAGGGAAACATAATGTACATGGGGACAGTGATCAGAGGGAGGGCACCAATGGACACCAGGGAAACATAATGTACATGGGGGACAATGATCAAAGGAGGGGCACCAATGGACACCAGGAAACATAATATACATGGGGAACAGTGATCAGAGGGAGGGGCAGCACTAGACACCAGGGAAACATAATGTACATGGGGAAGGTGATCAGAGGGAGGGAGGCACCAATAGACACCAGGGAAACATAATATACATGGCAGGACAGTGATCAGAGGGTGGGCAGCAGTAGGCATGAAACATAATGTACATGGGGGACAGTGATCAGAGGGAGGGGAACCACTAGACAAGAGGAAACACAAATGTACATGGGGGCCCGGTGGTCAGAGGGTGGGGGCACCATTAAACACCAGGGAAATATAATGTATGGAAGAGATGGCAATAGGAGGGTGGTGGGTGCCATTAGACATCAGGGAAATGCTCACAGCATGGGTTCCAGCTGCAACTGCAGAACCCAAGAAAGTCCCACTGTTCTAATACAGACAACATGGGTCGGTGGCTCCTGTCAATAAGCTGGGCACCCAGGATTTTGGAATGCCCAGAAAAGGTATTTCTGGTCATTAAATTTTGATTTTGATTTGATAAAAATATATTTTTACACAGGAAAACATTTGTTGGGACGAAAGTCCCATTTACAACAAAGTCCTGTAATGACATCATATAAAAAATACATTATAATATGACAACTCAGTTTACAAAGAAGTACCCAATTACAACACATAACTAAAAACATGTGCAAGGTAACCTCAAGTAATTAAATAAAATAGCTCTAAATCTGGTAAGACTTGTAACAGTCTTCAATTTGTCTGACAAATTATTCCAACTACACGCTATACTGTTTTGATGGGTTCTATTTCCTAGCCTGTTAAAATGCCTGTGCATTGGAATTTGGTTTATTGAATTTTTTGTCTCAATATGTTGCTCATAGGGGGTTTCTGTTTTCACCTGGTTATGTAGTAGATGATTATATTTTTCATGCAATATTTGATGACATGTAACAAGACATATATACCTTCTTTGGGCCTCAGGTTGGAGCCAGTTTAAAACATTATAAACTACACAATGATGAGGCTTCCATCTACTGCCAGTAGTAAATTTACCAATTCTATAATAAGCTTGGTTTGTCTGTTTTAATAACTGAGTAGAGTTCATATAGATATTAGAACCATATTCCAACACTGGAAAACGCATTTGTTTAGCCAATCGTTCTCTAGCAACTAAAGATAAACTACCAGCTACTCTTCTGAGTGCCCCAAGTCTCTGATTTACCTTTTTTGTTTGCACAGATATGTACTTAGCATATGTCATCCTAAAGTCTAGCTGGAAACCCAGGTACCTATAGCTGGATACGCTATTTATACAAGTTCCATCTTGAAGGTGAAGTTGCATCTCATGCCCACTCCCCAACACGACCCACTGAAAACAACATATTTCGGTGTCTTCTTTGCATTAAGGAGTAGGCCTGAGCTACACATCCACTTCTCCATCTGAATTAAATCAGACTGGATTCTAGATTTCATATCTATCAAGTTATCTGCAGAAGTCACCAATACTGTATCATCGGCATATAGCCTTATTTCACTAAATTTTATAACTTGAACAAGACTATTTACATAGATATTAAATAGTAGTGGACCCAGGATCGAGCCCTGGGGCACACCCCTATTTAGTTCCCCAAGGTTTGATACTGATGGTCCACACATTACACACTGTTTACGATTAGCCAAGTATGATTTCATCCAAAAAAACTGGTACCCCTTGGATCCCCACATCCCCCAACCTCGCTAGGGATATTTCATGTTGAAACAAATCGAAAGCTTTACTAAGCTCCATGAACACATGCCCCTGTGCTCCTTCTCTGATTTAGAGATGATACCACCAAATCATTGAAGTCCAACAGGGCGGTGCTCAGGAACCTTCCCCTTCTAAAACCATGTTGTTTCTCTGTTAGTATGCCATTTTTTTTCTAGGTAATGGCTAAGCTATAAATGCACCCTCCATTCCAATATTATTGACAAGATTGGTAAAAGAGCTATTGGCCTATAATTTGAAGGGGCCATATTATCTCCACCTTTAAACATGGGTATGACCTTCCCTATTTTCCAAATGTTAGGAACAGTGGAGCTACTCAGGCTCCAATTATATGGGGAACTTACAACAGGGGCAAGTATCTGAGCTCCCACCTTAAGGAACCTTGCCTCTATCTCATCCACACACCCCTGCTTTAGCTGGATTTAGATGCTGCAATTCCTTTTCTATATCTTTGACTTGTATTTTCTCAGACTTAAATATTAATTCCTGGTTATTATTCCTTAGTTTATTTATATTCTCAGCTCTTCACATTACAGGTACATCTGCTATGTTTAATATAGGTTTTGCAATTTTTAAGCCAGGAAGGTCCCTAAAGTATGAGTGAAATATATTTGCCACATCCATAGAGTCAGTCACTATCTGTTCCATTTGTAAAAGGTTTCTAGTATTTATAGTCCTATTTGTTGTTTTTTAAATCAGAAATAAGTTTCCAAAATCACTTAGAATCAGAAGTATCATTTATTTTATTGAAATGATACCTAGGTTTAGCACTTTTAATAGCTCTTTTACATTCTTTTCTTCAATCCTTAAATTTATTCCAGTCTTCTATGTTTTTTGTTTTCCTGGCTTTCTTCCATATTCTATTATCTATTATCATATAATTAAGAAACAGATTATTAAAATCTAGCTAAGTGGGTCCCATTTACCCAGGTTCTGGAGCTTTTTCTTAAAAATTATGTCATTTTATATGTATATTCTATGCTTATTAGTTCAAGGAGAAAAGAAACAAGATGGCAACACTCACGGCACAAAAAAATATGTTTAGTGCTATGAGAAGCAAGTGGTAAGAAACCAAAAATGGTTTTGCAACGCAGAGATTTTGGTGTTGTATCAGGACGCTATCCCAAGAACCCTACTGAGCATGATCAGAACAGAAAAGCACAAAACTTTAAAGTGCTATAACCCTGGAACCATTTTATATTTTTTCAGGAAACCTTTCAAAAGCACTACCTTAGGACATCATGCCTGTACCCTGAAAATATGGGGGGGGGGGCCATTCTGTGTTGGCTGTAGGTGAGAATATATGAAAAAATTGGACAGCTACAGAAAAATTACATATGCAGATCTCAGACACCACACAAGCTGGCATCACAAAACTTTCCACAGACTTAGATCTTGCATCCTAAATAACACATGTAAAATTTCAGCTGATTTTGTCAAATGTTGCCAAAGCTATTAAGGTACAAAGTTTGGGGTTTAACATTGAACACTCTTCTCAACCCTAACTATAGGGGCATCACTGCACCCCTATAATAATATATTTCTCACATTAGTTACTATGGATTTTTGCTTTGAAATCTTAAAGGAACACTGTCCGCTCTTTACTTACTTTTCCTCAGGAACTCCCAAACATGCCTGCACTGCCTGCAGCAGTCTGTCACTTGCTGCCATAGATGCGGCAGGAGTGTACTCCCACAAATAATATTTCCTTTTTTTAATTTACTTGAAAAGTCAAACTACGACAGTCTGCTCCTGTTCGCCCTATGCCCAAGAGCAGGCAGTGTCCCTTTAGCACTGAATGAGGAAACATCCTCTCATTGTCAAACAGGTGGCTTTTGTGAAGTAAAATGAAGAACTGTTTCTCTTAATGTGGGACAGTTGAGAGGTATGCTGTCAGCACATAGGTCTGTGGCAAGGAGCGTATCGTGGCTTTTAGAGAAATGGTGACAATCTGCCCTGCAGGCTTCAGTATGGTTGAAACAATACAGTCTAATTTGAGCAGGGGTTCTACGTGACCCTTTCATCAGATTCACTTCCCCGGTTTGGTTTCAAAATCCTCTGGCCATGCACGAGTACACAGTTCAGCACTTACTCCTCTGTGCTGAAGCACACTGCCAGAAAACCTTGTGCTGCCACAATCACTGAAATAATAGGTGGGAGTAAAGGTGCAAATTGTTCAAATTACCTAATGGAGTGCTACCTGCAATGCTTTATTCTGAGTGAAAGGGTAAGTTTTTTTGTGTATACATACTTTCATCCTAAATGGATTTTGATTCACATCCGAGGATTTGGATGCTCCTTCTAATTGTACAATTGAATGTGCTTTTGAGGAGCTGGTGATGGTGGTCTCTCATGCTTATTTATTTATTTATTTATTTATGTATGTATGTATTTATTACCAGGTATATGCATTAGATGCTACTCAGTGCGAAGACTGCAAAAGAAACTTGAGTAACATTTCTATATCTAGTATTATGGTACAGGTGGCAGACCTGGGACTGATTCTAACAAGCTCTAGTTATACACTTAGTGAGCCTCAGCAAATCAATTAATCTCCATGTGTTGCCAGGTCATCATTGTAAATAATAATAATAATAACTTTATTTATAGAGCACCTTTCAAAACCAAGGTGCTGTACAGAATATAAAATAACCACATATAAATACAGCATTAATATTAATAAAATCCACTAAAATAACAACTAATCAACAGATTTCAAGATTACAGTATAACATTTATGGTTAAAGCTATCAAACAACATTTTCTGGGAATGCCTGCCTATACAGATAGGATTTTAGGGCTGACTTGAAACTTTGGATGGTCAAGCACTCTCTCACCTGATGAGGTAAAAGAATTCCACAGGGTAGGGGCTATGTAAGAAAAGGACCAAACCCTGGATGTCTTCAAGCACACTCTGGGAATCTCTAGCAATCCCTTGTCGGGGTATCGAAGCGGGCATTGTGCTCAGTGGGCCTTACCCAGGTACCAAATGAATAAAAAAAAATAGAGTGACATGCATTACAGGCTACTGTATGATGCAGAGAAAAAACATGGGTATAATGTGATGCTTTCAGTATTGGGTTTTAGACATTTTTGGACTTACAGTGTGCATTGGGAACAGCATTTTTGGTGACTGGGTAAAGCTTACTAGGCACAAGTGCCTGTTTACAGGGGCAACCTGGGAACACTGGAGAAGTTAAGTGACCTGCTTAGAAGTATGCATGTGGAGGTTGTGGGACTCAAACCCAAGTCTGCTGGGTTTTATTTATTTATTTATTAGATCATCGGTTTACAGACCTTGGGTTCACCAAGCTTGTTCACCACTCGTTATCGTAACTTCTAGGCTATACTGTCAGCCCATTCACATTAACAAAATAAACAGTTTATTTTTCACTAAAACTTAATTAGATACCCTGGTTATCTGCTTATTTTTATTTCTTGCACCAAAGTAGGCAGATAATAGAAGAAGCACTGAAAGTGCTGTTGTTGTTGAGCAAGTTTCATAATTTTACATTTATAAACTGAAAAATGATGTTACATCTGATTTATTATTGTCTTGACTGTGAATTGGCAACAATTAGCAGTGTATGAGGTAGATGTTCTTAGACATTGAAAGATGTTACCTGCTGATGAACTGATGATTCACTTCATGAATGCAGACTTAATTCACGTGAAAGCACATCAGTATTCACAAGTGCGGTTCTTAATGGCATGAACTGTGAACATATAGCTGTGTTTGTGGACCTGACCAAGGCATTTGATCTTGTTGATCATAATAAGCTTGGCTCGAAGTTGTAAACCCTTGGTTTTCTGTAAATGTAGTTTCTTGGGTGCAGGACTACTTAACCAATAGAACTCAGTATGTGGAGTGGGTTCTGTGTCCTTGAATCATTGTGAAATAATTAGGGGGAAACCGCAGAGGTCAGTTTTGGGTCCTTTAATGTTTAATTTGTTTGCTAATTCACTTTCTTCTGTTTTCAAATGTTGTGATTTTTATTATGTGCAGCTGATATTATTTTCTACTGGGAAGAATTAATGTACTGTATCAAGGAATTTAGAATCTGATTTTCTTTCTGCTTTCTTTTGGTTTTCAAATAATTCTTTGATTTGTAATTCTCGTAAAATAATATGCATGCTGTTTAGTATTCATGGTTTGATTAGTGGTGCTCCACTTCTTAAATTTTAAGACAATTTAGGAAATCAAATTGAGCAGGTTTTTCAGTTTAAGTACTTTGTGGTGTGCGGGACCCAGCTTTGTCCTTTTCTGATCACGTGAAAATAGTCCATTAAACTATTAATCAGAAAACAGAAGTATTACACAGGTCGAAACAGTTTTGTTTCTTTGGATACTCAAAAGCTATTGCTATGGTTCTCTTTTACCACATTTTGATTTGTAGTAAGTCTTACTTGTGGTTTCGGTGTGAAAGAATGCCAGAATCTTTCTGTTGTATATAATAATACTTGTTGTCTTGTTTTGTTAGCTCCTGAGTATTCATCACTGTATTTGGTATTCACAGCTTGGTTGGTTATTTCCATCCTTATGTAGTGAGGCGTTTTGTGGTTGCTTGTCTATAAAACCAAGCTTTCTATGTCCCTGGGGCTCTTTCAGATATGGTATCTATAAGAATAGTGTTACCCTGTTTAAGGTCTACTAAGGGGATTGTTTTGGCTGAAAAATCTTGTAAATCTAAGATTGGTGCCCCTGCATTTTTGCTGCTGTCCTCACTGTTGGAATGGTTACCTAATTCATTATGGCTACCCTCTTCATTTTATGCTTTCAGAATTAATTTTAAACACTATTTGTGTAATCAGTATACATGTAACTGTAAATATGTTTAATTTTCTATTGTATTTTACACTTACAAATGTTTATGGGCAGGATTATCAAAGGATGTGCCATAGCATCCAAGATGCCCTAGCATCCCACGACTTATGCACTGGCGTGGTGCTGGAAGGGGCTGATCTGCTGGCACATCCCAATGTGCCAGCACATTACAGAGTGCACCACACAGCACCAAAAATGATATGTGGCACATCTGGAGACGTTGTGCAGGGGGTGTGCCCATGCATATGGTGCACAGCCCCATTCACAACTCATTTTGGAGGCACATCCCCAGAGCAAGTCCAGAGATGCGCCTCCAAGAGATAAGTCTACATCAAGTAGATGTAAGTTGGTGGCCACCCACAGACAGGCTGCTGTACTGCAGACAGCAGCATGGCAGCCTGCCCACAGTACTGTACCCTCTCATTCACTTGTGAATGAGAGGGTACAGTACTCACTGCAAGCCCATTGGTTGATAGGGTCCACCAATAGGCTTTCAGTAGTACAGTAGCTGTAATTCTTGGCCAGCTCTGTCAGCAGGCAGCAATTGCTGTATGCAGGTGGGCTGTGCTGCCCGCCGACCATTAGGACCTGCTGGGACAGGGGAGCAGGGTGGGGAGAGGGTGCCTGAGTGGGTGAGGGGTAGGGGGCTGCTGCACTGATGGTAGGATCATTTGGAGCACCATCCAGTGGTGCATGCATATCGGGGGTGGGGAGGAGGGTTCTTTGTACAGGAACCACGCCACAGTGTATAGCTTTGAACGGGACTGTGGGCAGGGGTGGGGGTTTCTATGTACATGGCTCTAGCACTGCAGTGTGAGGCTTTGAACGGGACTGTGGGCAGGGTGGGGGTTTCTATGTACATGGCTCTAGCACTGCAGTGTGAGGTTTTGAACCAGGACTGTGGGCAGGGTGGGGGGTTTCTATGTACATGGATTTACCACCACAGAGTGTGGCTTGGAAACGGGACTGTGGGCAGAGTGGGGGGTTTCTTTGCACATGGATATACTGCCGCAGGGGTGTGGCATATGAAACAGGGGGTTGGGCAGGGAGGGGGGATCACTGGACAACCAGGGCTCTCTCATGGGCATCCTCATGGCCAGTGACCAGGCCAGGGATGGGTTGGCAGTGCAACTTGCCTCCCTGGGGCTATGTGTGTTGCCCATAGCCATTGCAGGGCACCTGGCACATTCTGCCGGGTGCATCCCTGCAAGGCACATGCAAATGGGGCCATAATGACATGCTAATGGCCCCATTTGCATGTTGTTGACTCTGAATGGCAACTTTGGGTGTAGTGCATAATGAGATGTGCTGCCCTACTGGTTTCCCAGCCTGGCCTGGGGGTTGTGCTGGTGCATCCAGGGCTGGGTGCAACTATGGTATTCACAGGGGGATGAGCCAGTAGCATCTCCCAGTGCATCTTCTATGAATACCATTGTTGGCACTCAGTGCATCTCATTTGTGTTGGGGCATCCGAGATGCGCCGAGCACAAGTCCTTTGTGAATCCTGCCCAATATGTTAATTTGTATAGCATTTTTTTCCCCCAGGTTGAGTCTGAAAAGGATCCTCAGTCCAGTGCTTCTACTCAGTAAACAAATAAAGAAATGCACACATTGTAACACATATTTATGCAGCAATTTATGTTGATCAATATCGCTGTAAAAACAACAAACGTTCTGTCACATTACCATACCAATGTATGGTTATTTCTTGTGATTAAGAGGTAACAACTGTTGCAGAAGGACAAGATGTTGTAATGTGCTACTCTTCTAAGTGCTTAAGCACAAACATATAGTGTATGGGAGAGCATTATTATGTGCTGAATTCAGCTGAAAGACAACTTTGTTATACCACCGATGTGGTCAACTTAATGTTGTGCTATCTCAAGTATGTCACATTGATGGTATGACAGCAGTGAATGCATTTGTGCATGTGCATTACTAAGGCACCACACTTCGGGAAACAACCACAGTGGTGAGACATGGACCTGAAAGTGAGCAGTGACAATTAAAGGAATGCAAAGTAAGGGCATATGTTTAGGGCTTTTTACAGCCATTTTGGGATCTATTGTAGCTGTAAAAATGGTTTATCATAGAACCTTCCATTGGACTTTTGGAAGTATCCTTCTGAAAGTCCAATGGAGCTTGAAACACTCTGCCACAATCAGCCACTACGGAATAACAGATGCACTATTTAGGTCTGTTACTTCCGCATTCGAAGGCAAGAACTATGCATCATTGACTTGGGTGTATGCATAGTTCCTGTGACACACGCCATGTTGTGAATGGCAAAAATTCCATTAAAATTATGTAGCCCACCTCTTAACTCATGTGGCTCACTGGGAGCCCAGTCCAGTGTGCCAACTGTATTTATATATGTATTGCCTCTTCCAACATCTTTTATTAGGGGGATAGAACTGGGGAGAGCAGGGAAAACTGAAGTAAGGTGCCTGCCTGGTGCCATGGCTTGGAGGGACAGGAAGCGCATCCTCAGGATCACGGGAACAGCTGCACGGGAGTCTGAGCTGGACGTCATTGTCCACCTAGGGATAAATGACTTGGCTCATCATGAGATTAGAGCAGTGCAGTAGGACTTTGTAGAATTGGGGAAGGGCCTAAGACAAGTAGCACACACAGTATTCTTCTCAGAGGTGCTGCCTGTCAATGGCATGAGTGAGGCGAGGTACTTTGCACCATGCAGTTTAATGAATGGTTGAAAAATGGTGTGGAGCACAGGGGTTTGGCTTCATTGGGGACTGGGGTTTCACCTGGAGGGACACCAGCCTATACTGGCAGGATGGTCTGCATCTGTCCAGGAAGGGAACAAGTCTTTTGAGCAATCGGTTTAAATGCTTCATTGACAAGCTTTTAAACTAGTCAAGGGGGGAGGCACTGATAAGCAGCAGGAAAATCCTGGCCTGCCCCTACAAAACAGGGTACTAAATGAGAAAAAGGCCAAGGTAGAAAGGTCAGTGGGGGATGATGCAACAGAAGGTAAAGCCATCAAAAAATGCAGAGCAATGAGTACCAATGCCCGTAGTCTGAGTAACAAGCTTCCTGAATTAGTGGCCTTGATGGAGGAGGAACATCTGGATATCGTGGCAGTCACAGAAACATGGTACACACAAAACCATGACTGGGATGTAAACATACCAGGATACACTATCTACAGGAGGGACAGGGAGGGTAAAAGAGGAGGAGGAGTAGCTCTTTACATAAGGGAAGAAATCAAAGCAACAGAACAAAGGGTAAACAGGGAGAGAGAAGAAGCACTGTGGGTAAATTTGAGACCGACAATGGCACCACAATACGCACAGGGTTATATACAGACCCCTCTCAGGGGAGGAAATGGACAAGGAAATGATAGAAAGCATACTTAGAATGGCAGAAAAAGGGGAGATATTGCTGATGGGTGATCTGAATATGCCAGATGTTAACTGGAGTGCAGTTGCAGCAGCCACTTCAAAGAGTGGGGTTATTCTAGATGTCCTACAGGGGGCATGCCTTAGACAACTAGTATTGGAGCCCACTCGAGAGGGAGCAATCTTAGACCTGGTTCTCTCAAATGGAGATGAAGAGAGGATCACAGATGTAGAAGTGGGTAGCCATCTGGGAACTAGCGACCATCAAACAGTATGGTTCACAATAAACACAGCAATAGAGTCAAGCCATACAAAGACAAAGGTACTGGATTTTAGGAGGCTGACTTTGTCAAAATGGTGAGTGCCTAAGGAATGCACTAGCAAATGGGCAGGAAGGAGGGGTGGAAGAACAATGGGGAATAATAAAACTGCCATCACAGAGGTATCAAGCCTTTGTGTAAAGCAAATAAACAAAGCGAAATGAGGTAAGAAACCACTATGGTTCTCAAAGGAAGTGGCAGTGAAGGTTCAAAAGAAAAGAAAGCATTCAGGAAGTACAAGGAATCACAGAAGGAACAGGACAGAAACTGTATCAGTTAAAGCAAAAGGAAGCTGGGAAGGCAGTCAGAACAGCAAAGGCCCAAACCGAGGAAAAGATAGCCAGCTTGGTTAAGATGGGGGATAAAACCTTTTATAGGTACATCAGGGAGCGAAGGAAGACCAAGGGAGGGATAGTGAGGCTTAATAAAGGGGAAGGAGGGTGGGCAGAGGGTGACTGTGAAAAGGCAGAGATACTAAACAAATATTTTTGCTCAGTATTTACAAAGGAAGAGGGGGAGGTACCTAAAACAAACAGTAGAAACACTCTGGATACAGAAGTTGATACCAGCCCATTTACAGAAGAACGGGTTCTGAAAGAGCTCTTAAAACTGAAGGTGGACAAAGCAATGGGGCCTGATGGGATTCATCTCAGAATTCTAAAAGAACTAAGGGTAGAACTAGTGACACCACTGACTAAACTCTTTAATAAATCATGGGAGGATGGGGTGGTACCCGAGGACTGGAGGAGGGCAGATGTGATTCCCCTTCACAAAAGTGGGAGCAAGGCAGAAGCAGGAAACTACAGACCTGTAAGTTTAACCTCAGTGGTAGGGAAAATGATGGAATCACTTCTGAAGGAAAGAATTGTCGAGTATCTAGAGGCCAGAGGGGCACAGGACCCAAGGCAGCATGGATTCACAGCGGGAAGGTCATGCCAGACAAATCTGATAGATTTCTTTGACTGGGTGACCAAAGTAGTTGATCAGGGAGCGGCTGTGGACATGGCCTACCTAGACTTTAGCAAGACATTTGACACAGTCCCACACAAAAGATTAATATACAAGTTAGCCAGCCTGGGAGTGGGTCCCAAGATGACAGCCTGGTAAAGAATTGGCTGGAGAATAGGACACAGAGAGTAATAGTAAATGGAGTCCACTCTGAAAAAGGGGGTTAGTAGTGGGCACACGCAGGGTTCAGTATTAGACTAGTCCTCTCAATGTCTTTATAAGTGACATTGCAGAGGGACTGAAGGAAAAGTATGTCTCTTTGCAGGTGACACAAAGATCTGCAACAGAGTTGATGCACAAGGTGGAGTGGAAAGGATGAGAAGGGACTTGGCAAGGTTAGAGGAATGGTCAAATGTATGGCAGCTTAGATTCAATGCTAAGAAGTGCAAGGTAATGCACCTGGGAAACAAAAACCCAGGGGAAGAGTACACAATGGGGGGTGAGATACTAAGAACAACAAAAATGGAAAGGGACCTGGGGGTAGTCATATCAGATGACCTAAAGGTGAATAAGCAATGTGAGAGGGCAGCAAGGAGGGCTGGGGGGATACTGGGATGCATAGGGAGAGGCATCACCAGTAGAAAACAGGAAGTTATTATCCCTCTGTACAGACAGTTAGTGAGACCCCATCTGGAGTACTGCGTGCAGTTCTGGAGACCCAATCTCCGCAAAGACATAGACAGGATGGAAGCTGTCCAGAGGAGGGCAACTAAAATGGTGCAGAGTCTGCACTGGAAGACATATGAAGAGAGACTTAAGGAGCTTAATATGTATAGCCTCGAGGAAAGGAGGGAGAGGGGGGACATGATAGAAATGTTCAAGTACCTCAAGGGAATTAACAAAGTCCAAGAGGGTAGCATCTTTCAGAAAAGAGAAGTCCAAGAATAAGGGGCACAATTTGAAGATAGAAGGGGCAGCTCAGAGGTAATTTAAGGAAGTATTTTTTCACAGAGAGGGTGGTGGATGTATGGAACGGCCTTCCAGAGGAGGTTGTGGAGTCACAAACAGTGGTGGAATTCAAGCATGCATGGGACAGTCATAAGGCAATTCTAGGGGGTGGGGGTAGGAAGAAGTAGGCTGCTGGTTAACTAGGATATGCAGCTTATCCATCAGGTAGGGAAATGGGCAGACTGGGTGGGCCAAGCAGTCCTTATCTGCCATCAAATTCTATGTTTCTATCTGGGTGCCCAATCCTGTGTCTGCATTATGTCCCCAACTCATGGCACACTAAGGCCCACCCCAGTGTGCCAAATGTTTGTTTTTTCTTTGCCCCTTCCAACATCAGGTGCCCAGTCCCCGTGCCAGCATCATGTACTCACCCTCAACTCATGTAGCACACTGAGAACCAACCCCAGTGTGTCCAAATGTATGTTTCCTTTTAATTTCCTGTAAAAAAAAATAAATAAAAACCCTTCCCATGACGCCTTTTGTTTACCTGTAAAAAAGAAAATGGTCACTCTTTGTTGCCCCAGTTCCCTCTCCCCATCCTCCCACTGAGCACCCACCTCCCTGCACCCCTACTTACCCAATACTTACCTCTGGAGGTTTGCACGCTTAATCATCTTCTCTGGACCGGGACACGTCTGCACTCATCAAAGACGAATCACAAGCTGAGGAATCAAGGGTAAGTGTGCTATAATGGCATTAAATAGGATTTTCGACTTAAGTTGATAAATCAGCCACTTTTTGGAATTTTGGCCCAAAACGTTTAGCATGGGATTCTTGGGACCCCACCTCATGAGCAGTGTCACTGTCATTTCGTCACTCAGTTCCAAAAGGCTATTTCGCAGTCACTGCACGGAATCACCTTTTGGGACTGATTGATGAAATGACAGTGTCACTGTTCAAGAAGTGGGGTCCTAAAAGCCCATGTTGCAAATTTGATGAAAAAAATTCCAAAACATGACTGTGTTATGAGCATGCATCGTGCAGTTTCTAAGCACTCTCCTAGTTTGGCCAATTTTTTATATTTTCATCCAGATTTTCAACGTTGCCATTTTTACACCTCCTTTTTAACAGTACAGCTGTCATTTTTCACATCACTCCTGACGTGTGTTTTTTACACCTGTGGCACAGAATAGCATAGTAACTCTGCAAAACCACCTTTTGGGACAAGTGAACAAAATAAGACTAGCACTCTTCATGAGGAGGAATCCCAAAAAGGTCACGTTGAAAATCTGGTGCAACACCTCCAAACAAGCATTTGTCAATGCCAAATGTTGCTTGCTTGTATGTGCTGTTTAGGTATTTGGAAGTGACAGTTTCATGCCTTCCTCCCAAGACATCCACTGTGTCTTTCCGTTCAGTATTCACAGAAGAGTGGGAGGGGCAAGGGCCACAGCAGTACAGCAGTTGCCAAGGGGGTGAAGAGGTGGACAGTAGTCCATTCAAGGCAAGAGTCCTGCAGGAGCTCACTAAATTGAAGGTAGACAAAGCGATGGAACCAGATGGCATATGCCCAAGAATATTAACAGAACTGCGAAGGAGATAGCAGTACCCTGGCAGCCATGTTCACTGAGTCATTCAACATGAGTGAATGGAGGAGGCACATGTGGTCCTCTACAAGCCTGGCAGCAGGGAGGAGGCAGGGAACAATAGGCCGTTCAGCCTCACCTCAGTAGTGGGGAAGATCATGGAGACATTGCTTAAAGAAAGGATAGTGGGGCATCTAGATGCCATCGGAACCCAGGACCATAGACAACATGGATTCACAGTGGGGACATCATGTCAGATAAATCTGGTTGATTTATTTGACTAGATGACAAAGGAAGTGAATCAGGGTGGGGCAGTGGGCAATGCTTACCTTGATTTCAGCAAAGTCTTTGACACCATCCTGTATAGGAGGCTGATAAACTAGCTGGGTAGGCTGGACATGGGGAAAGGGTGGTAAACTGGGTTAGAAACTGGCTAACAGACAGGAGGCAGAGAGTGGTGGTAAATGGTGTGCAGTCTAGGGAGAGGGGGTGACCAGTGGGGTGCTGCAGGGATCGGTCCTGGGGCCAGTTCTGTTCAATGTCTTCGTTAGTAATAATGCAGAACATCTGAAGGGAATTTTTTCACCAAATTTTCAACATAGCCATTTTAAGACCTCTGCTCATGAATGATTGTCACTGTGATTTTTCTCAATTTGGCCCGTACATTGATTTCGCACACCGACCTAAGCCATTGTGTGCTACATAGGCGGAAACACGTTTTGGGTGAGATGTGAAAATGACAGCTGTACTACTCATAAGAAGGTGTGGTAAAATGACAATGTTGAAAATCTGGAGTGAAAATAATGAAAATTACATAAACTTCTGACGTGCGTAGGAACCTTCTAGCACTGCGCTCGTAAACAGTCATTTTGGAATTTTTCACAAATTTTCAACATAGTCATTTAAGACCTTTGCTCATGAACAGTGTCACTGTGATTTTCTTAATTATCCGTACATTGATTTACGCTTTACGACTGTGCCATTGTCATCGTGGGCAGAAAACACGTTTTTTGGGTGAGATGTGAAAAATGACAGCTGTACTATTTATAAGAAAGGTGTGACAAAATGACAATGTTGAAATCTGGAGTGAAAATATTGACAATTCAGCGAACTACGAGCATGCATAGGAACTGTACAATGCAGCTAAGTAAAACAGTCATTTTTTGGAATTTTTTCACCAAATTTTCAACATAGCCATTTTAAGACCTCTGCTCATGAACAGTGTCACTGTGATTTTCTTAATTTGTCCCGTACATTGATTTTGCACACCGACTGCTCCATTGTGTGCTACATGGGCAGAAACACGTTTTGGGTGACATGTGAAAAATGACAGCTGTACTACTCATAAGAAGGTGTGATAAAATGGCAATGTTGGAAATCTAGAGTGAAAATATTGAAATTTCACGAACTTACGAGCCTGCTAAGGAACTGCGCAATGCACGCTCGTAAAACAGTCATTATTTGGAATTTTGGCACCAAATTTTCAACATGGGGTTTTTGGGACCCCTTCTCATGAATGATGTCACTGTCATGGCATTATTCGGGCCCAAAGGGTGATTTTGCAGTCACTGTGCAGTCACTGCATGAAATCACCCTTCGGCCAGAATAACACCATGACAGTGACATCATTCATGAGAGTGGGGTCCTAAAACCCCACGTTGAAAATTTGGTGCAAAATTCCCAAAATGCCTGAGATATGCAACAAAGTTGAAACCCCCATCTAGCCCATTATACAGCTTACCGGCATTTCCTCAGTTTGCGGTCGGCTTTGAAGAGTGCAGACGTGTTCCTGGTCCACGAAGATCATTGCGCCAGAGGTCAGGAGTAGTATGGGTGGGGGGGGTGTGGGAAGGCTGGGTGCACAGTGGGTGGGTGCGGGTTTGGGGGGTTGGGAGGCGTGCCACAGGACCGTTTTCTTTACAGGTTAAAATTAAACAAATAGAGGCGACCACGGGAACGTTTGCCATGCTGGGTGGGCTCCCAGCCTTTACAAAGTTAGGGGCCGTTCAGCCGGACGGGATTGGGCACCCCGTCGGCCTAAGGAATAGTTTGCCACGCTGGGTGGGCCCCAGCGTGGCACCTACCACCGGGAGGACAGTGCAAGCCGATGGGGATTGGGCACCCCGTCATTATATTATTGCCACGCTGGGTGGGCACCCAGCGTGGCATTTTTGAAGCCTTTGGGGAGGCGGGGAACGCAACACAGCTGATGGGGATTGGGCACCCGTCGGCTATACAGTGCATGGGGGGGGCGCGCACGCCTGCATGGGTGCGCATGCATGTGTGTGTGTGTGTATGTGTGTGTGTGTGTGTGTGTGTGTGTGTGGAGCTGTGCATGAGCAGGCGATATCTTATCGCTGCTCACTCAAGCGTAGCTCCCCCTTTCAACTGTATGCCACTGCATTTTGGAGCATGTTATAGACAGCTCCAAAATGCATTAGCTACAAGTAGCCTACCAGCACACTGACTGAATGGAGGAGGAGGCGACATACCTCCGAAATCTCCGATGATGGCACTATGTTTCTTGCACATGCGTGCAAGCAACATAAAAATGGTCAGGTTACACCTGGGCATTCAGTGATTTCTGTGCACACATGTAATTTTGGTCCCTTGGCAGCTTATTACAGCTCTGTCTGCTCTGGCTAGAACTGGTTTTGTTTACTATTGCTCATTAAACAGAAGAAGTGTGTAAATTTATAAAAAAAAAAAAAAAGAAGAAGTTCAATGTGTTGTGTGAGATTGGGGGACCGGGGATGGAGTTGGGCTTGTTCCTGGGTTTGGGAGGGTGGGCCAAAGTCTGAAATCACATAGCAATGCATAAGAAGTGGTCGGCTGTTGATTTACTGTTGTCCATACACTATAAAAGACAATGAATAGGCAACAATGAAAAACAATGCTGAGTCCACTTCTCGAGGTTGTCCAACAACTGAAAACCTCTTGAGCTTCACTTTTGAGGTTTACTTGGTTGTCATGACAACCTCTCAAAGTGAACACAGCATTGTTGTTCACTGTTGCCCATCCATTATTCTCTATATATTTTACCTCTGGTTGTACAAGCACATCTCTCCATATAATGTATATATAAAATCATATGTAGTTAACAATATACAACAAGGCAGTCCCTGCCCCCCCCGAAACACACACACACACACACACACACACATTGCCTATCAACAGTGTACTTTGATTAATTTAGACATGGTACTTTAAAATTTGTTATTATGGTCTTGCACTGTTATAGTTACAGAATGAACAGCTGTTGTTTCGGGGCAATTAAATCAATACTGCAGAGAAAAACAGTTTTGAAGAATATGCATTGTCATCAAACAGGCAATGAGGATAGAGAGGGGACTAATCCTAATTCTACTGAAAAGAAAAAACTTAGAGGAAAGAGTACAACAAAATAATAGAGACTCATAGAGAGAACCATAGGAAAAAACTATGGGAAGAACTGGAAAAAGCAGTTCTTGATAAGAATAGTAAAACATTTTGGAACTCGGTAGCAAAGGGCACAGGAAAATTCTTACAGGACCCAGAAGTATACATAGAACTGAATGACTGGGTAAAGCAAGGCCCAAGAAGAGACGATATAGACCTTATTATGGATTCCAGTAGAGCCTAAGTTCTCACTGGAGGAAATGTTCCATCTTTTCATTCACATGTCAAAAGCTCCAGGCCTTGATAGTGTCCCCATAGACAATGATGCACACCATATTTACAGTCACTGTTTTACTACATAAACACTATGGGTCAAATACCAACATCATGGGAGAAAAATATAATAATGTCAATTTTTTAAAAAGGGAATGAGAGATTCCAGTTGTTACTGGTCAATAAGCCTTATATATTGCACACAGTCTATTTAAGCAATAAACCATGACAGGGTGTGAGGTTATGCAGAGAATTACCCACACCTGGTGTTGTTTGGTCACAAGGTGCAGCAAGTGACTAAATCCACACCATTAGTGGTAAATGCCAGCATAACCCACACCCTGAAGTGGTTTATTGTGATTATAATGTGCTCCATTTTTTTTCATTACAAAAATAAAGAAAATAGTTTTTTTCATTTTAAATTATTTATTTAGAATTTATTGCTCCACCAGGAAAAATAGTTCTGTTGCTGAACTGCTTCCTCCTCTGTGCACCGCCTGCTGGGAGACCAGCTTCACCATCCTTGACACTGACCGAGATAGAGGGAGAACCAAAAATAAGTACACACGAGAGAAGGGATTTGAATGAAGCTGCAGGAATCAGCTCACAGGAGGAACTAGTACTGCTGTTCGGTACCTGGGAAACGTATTAGTCACTGTTTTTATTTTGTCTGCCATCTGTCTCGGCTCCCAGAAGATGGTGACATTTATCTGTGCTGACTCAGCCCGGCACACTGGAGGGGATTAGAGGTAGAGGGTGCTGAGCAATCTGGGATTTTGTGTGTGAGCGAATCTAACGTGTGGAAAGAAGTAAGCGTCAGCACCTACCCCCATGGAGTGCAGAAGTTTAGGGTGTAGTTCCAGGGTCTGTGTGGCATAAGTGCAGCTTTTTCAGTGGGGGAAGCATTTAAGCAACACGGATCCATTAACGGTTGTAAAGGTCATAGGCTCAGGTGAGTGCAACATAGCCCAGTGTTATGCCTTTGTCGGGGTTGACAGCACTGGAGTGTGGGCAGGGGGTGGTCACTTGTTTCTCGGTTTGGAGCTGTATTATGGCATCAATGGGGGAGGTTTCAACTTAGGTGGATATCTCGGCAATATTTTTTACTTTTGGCTACAAATTTTCAACATAGGATTCTTGGGACCCCACGTCATGAAATCAGTCACTATCATTTTGTGATTCGCTCCCGAAAGGTGATTTTACGGTCACTGCATGGAATCACCTTTCAGGACAGATTAACAAAATGACAGTGCCACTGTGCACGAGGCGGTCTCCCAAGAAGCCTATGTTGCAAATTTGGTGAAACAGTTCCAAAAAATGACTGTGTTATGAGCGTGTGTTGCATAGTTTCCACGCACGTAATTGAGAATTTAAAAATTTTCCTCCAGATTTTCAACATTGCCTTTTTCTCATCTCTTTATGAACAGTACAGCTGTCATTTCTCACATTCTGCCCTAAATGGTTTCGCACATTTGGCACACAATAGTGCAGTCATTATGGGAAATTAATGTTTGGGACAGATTAAGAAAATCACAGTGACACTGTTCATGAGCAGAGGTATTAAAATGGCTGTGTTGAAAATGTAGTGAACAAATTCAAACTCTGATTGTGTTATGAGTGTGCATTGCAGTTTCCACGCACACTCATAACTTCAAGAATTTTTCATATTTTTACTCCAGATTTTCAACATTGCCCTGGTGTGATAATATGAAAATGTGGCGAAGTTACGAGCATGCATGGAAAATGCATAATGCATGCTTGTAACACAGTTGTTGTTTTTTTTATTTGTTCACCAGATTTTCAACATGTCCTTTTTGGGACCTCCCCTCATGAACAGTAGAACTGTGATTTTATTAATCTGTCCCAAAAGTTGATTTTGCACAGTGACTGTGCCATTCTACACCACAGGTGCAAAAACATGTTTCGGGCAGTTTCACACCTGTGGTGTAGAATGTAGAGGCCACTTACTATTTATGACATATGAGCACCTCAGACAAAAGTTCTTCCCTGGGAGCCAAAGCAAGCAGAAGCTGCAGCTAGAAACATTTTAAAAAGAAACAATACCATAAAACCTTATGCAGTGTTTCTGCCCCCTGAATAAAGCATCACTATATGCTGGGTGTACAAACTACGCTGTGTCACCAAAACTATACTCGGTGTAACTGCACAGCACCAAATAGAAATAAAACCAACTTCCTAAATACAGAAACAAAACTCACTTAAAAACCATCTTGATAGCTTTCGGGTTTCTGAAGAGAATTGACTTTTGGCAGTAGGGAAATCTTGATTCAACACCTGCTCCCATTTCAGCATTCAGATGTTTCCTTAACAGCATCTAAAGTCAAACACAATAAAAAGAAAATAGTGGTGCTAACTATCCGACCACTTGAAATGATGAAAATTCAGCGTCGCATGGTATACAAAAAAAGAAAGATACTAAAGGCAGAAATTTACCTGACAAAACTATTTGCCACAAAACTCAGCAACCAGACAGCCGCGGTGTACAGTCATATGGCGAGACACTCGTAATGGCGAATCTACCCCCACCATGCCAGTGCCTGCGCTTTATTCTGTCCGATCATGTGACACCTTGGAATAAATTTCAGACCAGATAAAACAGTTTATTTTAATCAATTTTTTTTAAATATATGAAAGTTTCCTGTCTAAAGAAACAGAATAACAATACGGGGTATCTAAAGGGCTATACCTTTTATCCCCCAAATCCCGATGGTCTGACTGAACACTGCGAACCTTTCCAGGGCTATCCTCAGGTTAAATAATGAAAGTAAAAGATGAAAAAACTTTTAATAGCAAGAAGCCTAAGACAACACTATGATCCGACTGGCCTATAGCTTCTTAAAAGGGAGTTCACATAAAACAAAGACCATTTTTATTTCAGCTACTTAATGTCCGAAGAGGTTTTCTAATGAAATCTTCAGCTCTTTGGCTCTCATTATTTATACGCTCCCAATACCCCAATGTCCCTGATGCAGGGTCTCCCCACTCTTTCTCACCTAGAGTCTTGGATGCTACAGACAGCTCCCTCCTCCATCTTGTATTCCTTGTTCCAAATTCCTTGTTATACTCAGTATGTGTAATCTGGGAGAAAAGAGTCTCTTTGACTATGGCGTCTATGGTGTCTTACACAGTCATCCCTCCACAGGGCTCACTGCTTGCCATGCCCGATGGTGTGGATTCCTACTGCCAAAACAGCACCTGTGAGTGAAAAAGCAGAACAGGCAGACATGCAGGCTGGCCAGCTGGCACAGCAGTTGGATTTCTGCATGTGGCGCCGGCAACCTGGGTTCGGGAACGGACCCGGGTCATTGGAGGGCCAGCCGGGGGGGAGAAGGATTGAGCATCCTATGGATGGCTCTCCTTCTCTGGGTGGTGGGTGGGAAAGTGTCCAGTGCACTGAGGACTCCTGGTGGAAGCCGGGAGACACTCACACTACTGATGCTTGCTACACAGGCAGGTGGGGTGGACACAAGTGTCATTGCATGTCCCCGCCTCCACAGAACACAGGAAAAAGAAGTAGGTGGGCAGAGTCCACTGTCTAAGTGAAGCCCTCCTTGGAGCTTCAATCATCCACCACAGCCGCAATCCCCTGACCAGTCACTAGTCCCTTGGTGTGGATAGGGGACTGTTACCATGGCCCGCCCTCCAGGGGTAACTGGGGGATGGAAGCGGCTATTGGTAGCGGTGGAAGCCCTGGGGGCTGTGACCAGGGCTGATGAGTGATGGTGGACCTGCCAAAGAGAAAGAAAGAATAAAAAAATAAAAATAAAAAAAGAACAGGCAGACATCCCAGACAGAAACTACAGCACAAGTTATAACTGGAAAGCTGCTGGTGAAACTTTACCACAAAATAACAGGTAATGTGGCAACAGTGGTTTACCTGCTATAGATACAAATGAGCATAACCAGCAGCCTCCTCTGACTGCTTCTCCACAGCAAGCTCAGCATGGAACCACTGTCTTCCAGTGTCTCAGAGGCTCTGATTTGGGTAATCATTCATATATCTCTTGAAGTCACTCAATGGTATGACTACAAACCTGGAGTTGAGTCTAACTCAACAAAAGATATCTTCCAAGTTATGGTCTTGCAAGAGGTCCGGTGAAAAGATTCAGACCTTGGTTGATTGATCATCAAAACTGACTCTTAAATCTGTTGAGAAAGGAGCAGGTTGCCCTGCTTTTCTTGTTCAAGTCATGGAGGTATGTAAGCTCATTGAAAGGCAATTCTGACACATATGAGGAGCAAAGCAATGTGAGATATGAGACCTTCAAAACCTCAAATCCTGTTGTGAACATAAAAAGATTTGAATTAGAGAAAGAACAGCTAGAAAAGAAACTAGAGAACAACTGGAAGATGATACTCCAGTGAATTATTAGCACAACTGTGATCCAGAGGGAGAAGGCAAACTTGGAGCACCTCTTCCTATGAATGATCCTACAGTACTAATGTCAGAGGTTAAAATTGCCATGAAGCAGGCATGCCACTCTGATGTTGACATCTCTATCATAGAACAGCAGTTAAAGCAATGGCAGAATGTATATGTTAAGCATAGTATTTAGCATGGTAACAAATAATGTGTTTCTGGAAACACAAACCACTGTGTACGTTTGTGAGTGGTTCAGCTGGGGCAGATAAGAGTTTCCTTGTTGAAGCAATTAGTGCAAACACAAGGAAACTTACTGGAGTAACAATGTCTACCACTGTCAGAGCTCCAACTGGACTTGCAGCATATAATATAGGCGGAGTGACTCCATCCTGTATTTTTATGCTTCCTGTTGAACATGGTAAAACTGGTGAGTACTGCAAGTTGTCTTGATTATTGATGAAGTCAGTATGGTTTCCAATGTTATGCTTGCCTTCGCTCACCTGCACAGATGATGAAGTTGCCTTTGGAGGCAAAATATTGTTTTTGGTGACATACTTCAACTGGCACCTGTGAATGGGAAAAATATTTTTGCTAGACTTACTGTTGAGGAAGATAAAAAACCTATTGGGTAAATTGTAGTGCTGTGTGAACTGCAGAATTCCACCACCGGAATTAGCGCGGAATATGGCTATTATGCTGGTGGAATTTCTATGGAATTTTGCTGGTTCCTGAGCAGATTTCTGCCTACTGTGATACGTGGAATAATATTACATGGAAAAGCAATTTTTCCATGAAAACTATTCTGCAACATTTTCTACAGAAAATATTGAGATCCACAGAATAATATTCCATGGAACAGCATTTTTTCCCTCGTTAAATCATTCTGTAGCTATTTTCTACCACAGAATTTTACTGTTCTATTTGTGGCAAAATTTGGCAGCATTTCAGTGGAATTTTAAAATAATCTGCAGAATTTCGTTCCACTGGAATTTGAAAATTCCACACAGCACTAGTGAATTGGTGGAATAAATCTGTAGGAGATATTCACTTAAACTATTTCAAATTAGGCAGCGGAGTGCTGATCAACAGTACAAGGCTCTACTTGATGAGGCATGGACTGGAAACTTGTCAGCTTTCAATGCCTCTCTAATGAACACACATGTGATAGGGAAAGTGAGACTTCCAGGTCTGACGCTTGTGATATGTTTTCAAAACTGACAGTGACAGAATACAAATTGTGTGTTTGATACCAATGATTAAACAGTGTGCAGGATTCAATCCAATTATGCTGGAGAGACAGCAACAACTGATTGTTCTATGACCACTCCCTCCCAGAAACCACACCACACACTTTACATTGGGTACTCAATAGGCAGTGTATTTATTGCAACATTTCCAGATTATCACATCAATACATCAATTCCATTTAAAATCACCCATAAACATCAACAACCCTCCATTCATTATCTCATATACTGTTAATAAATGTATACTGTTCCCTGGCCCAGGCGTATGCCTGGGTCCTCCATACCACTTAAATCACCAGCTATGGCCTGGATGTACATCCAGGGATCCAGGGCCCCTCTTCTCTTGTTTGGCCTTGTTCAGAGCCTGCATGTAAACACGTGCCCTCTTCTGGGGCCTCAAGATGTACCCCCTGGGGCCCTATCCTCTCCCCAGCCCTGGTGTAAACCCCAGGCCTGAATTCTCCCTTTCCCCCTTTTTGCCACCAGACCACCTCCTGCTTGTGTTGGACAGTGGTCTTCCCCCACTGGCCCTAGTCCCATAGTCTATCCCTGCTTCCCCTGACCCGACTGCCTGCCTCACGCATCTATCACTAGCCCTATTTCCATGTTAAAGGTCTAGTTCCATGTCAGAAAGATGTACCCCACCCAACCTATAGTATTCTGTGTTCCAATTCTCTAATACTGTCATGCTTATGCTCCCCTCCCACAGAACCAAACAGGCCTGATACCCTGTGGTTCATCCTCCTCCACACCCTATCCAGAGCCCTATGATCCTGTGCATGCCTCCATACCCTCCTAGGTAACATTTCAGACCATAGTATTGTGATCTCAGGCCACCACTTCTTTACTGTAACAACATCTCTCTTGATTTGAAAATAAATGTCCAGCCAGGGTCGCGACCCCAGGTCATTGCCCTCCAGATGAATGATTAGGAGATCCGGTGCGGGCCACATCCTTTGCATATCTTGTAGTAATGGCAGCAGTTGCACCCACCTTATCCCTCTCAAGCCGTTCCATTTGAGCCATACTTTATTCCAATCATGGTATAACTGGTGACCGTGACCCCCTGCTGATATGTCTGCAGAGAGCCAGGGATTGCAAGGGCCTTTGATTTTCCACTTTTTTAGGGGTGAATGGAAGTCACAGGCAGCATTAAAGGTGTTGATGAAATAATCCTTTGCACTGTCGACAGGAGTCCAATCTTGCACTCTAAGGAGGGATTGGAGGGGTTCAGAATGGTGGTAAAGATGGCACCAAATAAAGATGCCTCAGACCAGGAGTGGCAAACCATCGGTGAGACCCCATCAGGTGACCTAGCAGGTCTTCCAAAATCAGCTGCCTCCTGTCAGGCTACCACACCTGACCCGAAGTGACCCTGCATCATTCGCCCGGATAAAGGTGCTTTTTTCCCAGATACCCATCCCTCAGGTTGCACATCATCCCTATAGCTGAGAGGTGAACCCCATGGTCGCATAGGCCATCCCACTCTCCAACTGCTGACAAAGAGTATACCATCTGTTCGCCAGCCACCACCCCATTTACCTCACATCCCAGGCTTTCCAGAATGCCTGGAACACCTTCCAGGAGGCCTCATATGCCTTCAGGGTCCTTGGTGCCCAGGAGCTTTGAAAGAGGAGCTCAGCTCCCTCCAGCCAATTTCCCATTGAACTTTGGAACCATTGTTCTGTGTTGTTCTGCCGCAGGGGCGACAGCCCAGAAGTGGTCCATCTGCACACGGGTAAAGGCTATCAGCTATGGTGTTCTTTGGCCCTCTATGTGTCTAGCTCTGAATGAAAACTTCAACCTCAGTCCCTGTAACACCACCTGATGCATGACTCTCATTACTGTCTGTGATTTTTCCCTTTTTCTGTTTATTGCCTCCATGACGGCCTGGTTGTCACATCAGAAGGTAACCTTCTGGTTCCGCAGCACCTCCCCCCACACCAGCATGGCTACCCAGATCAGGAATATCTCTAGAAATGTGATGTCTCTCTCCAGACCTCTCTTAACCCACTCCACAAGACACGGCTCCGACATCCATCTTCCCTTGAAATACACCCATCCCTACCCCCGAGGCATCGGGTGTATAATTCTAGGTCCTGTATTGAATACCCAATCATCCTGTCAGAATGTAATCTCATTATAATATCACAGGAAGTGTTCCCACACTCCAAAGTCCTCTTATATTCCTTGATATCCACCCAGTGGTGCAGTCTAAAGACTCCCATCATAGCATATGCTAGGCGGCATGTAAATGCCCATCCTGGGGTTATGGCCCAGCATGCAAAGTTGAGATGTCCCAAAAGCTTTGCATCATGTGAAGAGGGACCCTCCTGCACTTCCTAACCTCCACTAGGAGCTCCCTCAGCTGAAGGATTTTGGTCTGCGGTAACCAAAAAAACCCTAAAGATGTGTCGGTCTCTATTCCCAGGAACTTAATGCATTGGCTGGGCCCTTCAGTCTTGTTCTGCACAAGGGGGACCATGACTGCCTGGTACATCTACTTGAATTGCTCCAACATCTGTTCAACAGAGGGCGTCCTTCCCATATCAAAGGAAGTCATCAAGGTAGTGTGGGACGACACTTCATGTAGCCACCTCTTTGTTTATCTTCTGCCAGAGTAGCTCCTCCAACCCCTTCACTGATTTAAAATTCTTCACCTGTGTCACCACCTGAATCCCAGTATAGTTTAGGCTAAATCCCCCTGAAAACCTTCCTCTACTACTAGCATCACATCCCGGTTTGGATAGTCCACAGCCACTTCTGTAGGATATGCAGTTTGATAGATGTCCTAGCCAGTGGGTACTCCCCAACAAGCCTCCCCGATTTGGTGTTCTGACTCCCAGCTCACCTCCCTCTTAGCTGTTGATTTGTCCTCCCTCTGATGAAACCCTGGTCTCTTCTAGCAGACCCCAGGTGCCCCCGGAGATCTGCATGGCTGACTCAAAGGTGTCACTACCAATGCCCAAGCCCTGCATTTGTCCCGAAGGACCTACATTTGGTGGCCAGGTGGGTACCCCTGCACCTGGAGCAGGCATGCCGAAAACAACAGTTTGGTCAGGAGCAGTATGCTCTGTTAAATCCCCGGCAACATTTCTGGGACACTCCTGGGGGCTTCCCCCACTTGCCCTCACCTCCCCCCAGCACTGTCATGGGCTCAAATCAAATGTCTGCCTGCCGCATGTCCCATTGGATGTCTCCACCCGATGCCATGGGAGTCCTAAATATCTCATCATACAATATCCAGTTGTTGCCTCCTTTCATCTTGTATGTGCTGTGCACAGTCAGAAAATAAGCCAGCAATGGCCTGGCTAGTTTTGGCTTCTTCTCCAGCACTGCTGTGCTATAATGTAAACCCCACCATCCACGTGTCCCAGGTTTTCTTCATTGCCTTTTCTCCATATTTCTTTCCCAACAGCATTATGGCCATGGCCATATCCTTCTCTACAAAGCTTTCCCTTTCCTTGTACCTCTTAAGAGTTTCCTTGGTAGCTAAGGAAAGGGTCTAGTACAATTGCCCAACCATGAAGTTTCTGACGGCAATTGCCTGACTCTGTTTCCTGACTTATAACTTATAACTACAAAATAATGACAGCTAAAGGGGAGGTTCTGATAATAGGAGACTTCAACATGCCAGATACAGATTGGTCAATACTAGCAGGAACATCTTCCAGAACTAGATAGATGGTGGATTCCCTGCGGGGGCTCAAACAACTGGTACAATAACCCACAAGAGACAGGGCTATCTTAGATCTAGTACTGACTAATGGGAAAAAGATCACAGATCTCCAGGTAGAAGATCACCTGGGGGCCAGTGACCATCACATGGTATGGTTCAATTTGGCCACTAGAACAAATCATCCCATTCCAAGGCAAAAATATGGGACTTCAACAGCAGCCTTACATGATAAATCAACCCAGTTTGGCCTTAAATAGAAAAAAATGGGTCTGGTATATGGCACAAATTGACATGAACTTTATCCCATGATAGACCTCCTGCTGGCTGGGGAAAGTAAGAGGTGCCACCAACACAGTAATAGGTCTTTGAGACCTATGAAAAAGAGAAATAAAAGTGTAAATGTCTAATTTCATTGTATCCTTTCCATGAAAAGACTGACCTCAGATGTTAAATGTAAATTAAATTTCTCTGTTCTGTTAATTGTAAGTGGATGGGACAGAAAAGTACCATTCCACATTGAATGATTGTGTGGTGTCTTGGTATTTTTTATATTAAAAATGTAATAAAAATAAATAAAAAAAAATATATGGGACTTCGGAGTAGCTGACTTTGATAAGATGGCCAACAGAGTTAAGCTAGCCCTCGCAAGAAGAAATACTGGGGAGGGGGTACAGGCAAAGTGGGCAAGCATTAAGGATGCAATACTTGAAGCAACATCCCATTGTGTTAGAGAGAAAAACAAGAGCAAAAGAAGGAGGAAACCACTATGGTTCTCAAAAACAGTAGTACAAAAGGTCAGAGTCAAAAGGCTGGTCTTTAGGAAATATAAGGGAACGCAGCGGGATGAAGATAGGGAGGCATATCAAACTTCCCTAAGGGAAGCAGGGAAAGCAGTAAGGCAGGCAAAGGCCCAAACCAAGGAAACACTAGCATGAACAGTAAAAGAAGGTGATAAGACTTTCTATAGATATATTACTGAAAGGAGAAAGTCCAGAAGGGGTATTGCTAAGATCAAAGGGCATAAGAGGAATGTGAGGAGGAGGATCAAGGAAAATCATCTGTCTTAAATAGATGATACTTGTGCTCAGTATTTACTGAGGAGAAGGTGAGCTGACCACAGCTCAGCACCACAGGCACAGGGAGGAGGGAGGTGTGCACTAGTCCCTTCACAAAAGAAAGGGTCCTACAAGAGCTCGCTAAGCTCAGGTTGGACAAGGCAATAGGACCTAATGGCATACATCTCAGGGTACTATAAGAGCTAAGGGTGGAACTAGCAGAGCCATTATCAGAACTGTTTAGTGAATCTCTGAGCACGGGAGAGGTCCCAGAAGACTGTAGAAGGGCTCATGTGATCCCGCTCCACAAGAGTGGTAGCAGGGAGGAGGCAGGGAACTACAGACCAGTCAGTCTTACCTCAGTAGTGGGCAAGATTATGGAGGCACTCCTTAAGGAATGGATAATGCAACACCTGGAATCCATAGGAGCACAGGATCCAGACAGCATGGGTTTACAACAGGAAGGTCCTGTCAAACTAATCTCATAGATTTCTTTGACTGTGTGACCAAAGTGGTGGATCAATCCTGTGGCCAGTCCTCTTAAATATCTTCATCAGTGACATTACAGATGGACTGGAGGGTAAGGTTTGTCTGTTTGCAGATGACACCAAGATCTGCAACAGAGCAGGTGATCCAGATGCAGTGGGCAGAATGAGGAGAGATCTGGATAAACTGGCAAAATGATCAGAAGAGTGGCAACTGGGGCTTAACACAAAGAAATGCAAGATCATGCACATAGAGAAGAAACCAAGCCACCTATAGGCTGGGAGGAGTTGCTGGCAGTCACAAGGAAGAAAAAGACTTGGGCATCATCATCATCACCAATGACCTGAAATCATCCAAGCAGACCACTGAAGCAGTAGGTAAGGCTAGGGGGTGTTGGGGTGTATTAGTAGGGGTATCACAAGTCGGAAGATGGTGGTAATAATCCTTCTTTACAAGACACTGGTTAGGCCCCATCTGGAGTACTGCATGCTGTACTGGAGGCCACACCTGCACAAGAACGTTAACCAAATTGAGGCAGTCCAGAGAAGGGCAACCAAAATGGTGCAGGGACTGCATCAGAAAACATATGAGGACAGATTAACGGAGCTCAATATGTATACCCTTGAGCAAAGGAGGGAGAGAGGTGATATGATCGAAACATTCAAACACCTTAAAGGCATTAACAAGGTGAAAGAGTCTAACATGTTTCAGTATAAGAAAAATAGCAGGACAAGAGGACACAGTATGAGATTAGAGGGAGGCCGATTAAGGGGTAATGTGAGGAAGTTCTTTTTCACAGAAAGAGTGGTGGATGCATGGAATGGCCTACCTCAGGAAGTGGTGGATATGAATACAGTGCAGGGCTTCAAACAGGCATGGGATAGGCATAAGGGAGCAATACAGATGCGTATGAATAGATGGGCCATTGACAGAGCAAAGGCCGATGGCACATTCATAAGGTAGAAAAAGAAATGGGCAGACTGAATGGGCCTTGCGGTCCTTATGTGCCATCAACTTCTATGTTTCACCTATGACCTTCTCCAGTTAGGCGACCCGTTGTCCCCCATGGCTCTGAGCAACTGCTCAACATACTCTTTGATACTACCTTCAACTGTCATGTCTAGCATACCTGGTTTTGAGGGGCCCAGGGCCTCTGTTCTGGATGAGGTCCCAGTCCTGCTTGGTGGAAGCAGAGGCATAGTAAGGGTAGGAGGCACTGGCTCGCTCACTGGGACTGGAGGTGGGCCTGGAGGAGCAGATGGCTGTGGTGCCAGAGGTGGGACTGGAAGAGCAGGAGGCACTGTGGGTGCTGCTGGGGTAGGGGGTGCAACTGGCTGTGGGATGGCCGGCCTTTCAGGCATTGGGTCCTGGGGTACCGGTTGCTTTCTCCCCACCTGCCCACTCTGGGTTCTGACACCCTGTCCTTCCTCTCCCGTCCCTGTCTCCCAGGTTCAGACTCCTCCTACTCATCTTCCATGGCATCCAGGAGCTTCTTGGCCTGGTCCATCATCTGTGCCCACTGTCTCAGCACCTCCCCCGTGGTTGTCTTCTTAGTTTTAGGGGCCATGATTCCAGTGTGGTATAGCTGCCATGGCCTCAGAGCCTAGACCTCTAATCAGTTCTCGATGGTGGGTTCTGGTTCAGGAGATACCACCTGGCAGTCAATCCAATGACACTGAGTGGGGGTTCAGCAACAGAGAAGCATCAAAACGGAATTGGCTGCAACACCTGCTAAATTCATGGACCCAACCTTGTGGATAATGTGTGTTTAGCACAATTCAACTACAAAGGAGACTGAAAAATGGAAAACCCAAAAGTGAGTGCAATAAGCGCCAGGAAAAAAAATCCTTGTTCAATGCAAAAGTGGAGAAAGTTCGCACAAAAATGGCAAACACACCCTGAACACCAAATGAAGTGCTGGAGCTGTTGAGATTAAGCGTACACTTGACTCACCAGAAAAAGAGCAAAGAAAGAGGATTTCCACTGCTGGGGGCTCCTTAATATACCCCCTTTGCTCACCTTCTTTTTCTCCTCCGAGTGGCTAGTCAGAAAGTCCTACTTCTTTGGCCCCACCCCCTTTACCTGCAACTCACCTAATCCCCTCCCAGCTTACCTAGTTTCTCCCCCCTTTTCCCAGGGCCAGCTGACTCCAATGCATCCTGGGAGGGCTGCCAGGGATGAACAGTCTTGCCTCTTGATTAGGCAAGCCCCCTTGTCACTGTATCATTGTTTGGTACTGTTAATGGTGTTAGTTTAAGCCCCCAAATGATCTTGAAGAAGATTGACTGTCTGAAAGAGCTGAGTGTGGACATGTCAAGAATAGTTGGTCTAGAGGTAGCTCCAACAGTTGTAAAAATGCACATATGATGCTACGTTATAACCTTGGTGTGGAAAGGGAACTAGTCAATGGTGCAATGGGGCACAAACATGACCTCCAACATAATATTCAAAAAACATTTGTTGAAATCTGTCATAAAATTTGACAACCTTGATTACTGGTAAAGCATCAATAGATGCTTGGTAAAATTTCAGCTTGTGAAAGACATTTACATTACACAAAAACAGTTTCCACTGTGTGTTGCATATGCAATGTCAATTCACAAATCACAAGATTTGAGTTTAGATGCTGTGATGATCGGCATAGCATATTCAAATGGTAGCCTGTGACATGGGTGCCTGATTCTGGGCGACGTCTAAAGCGGCAACACGATATGGGTGAAAGCCGAAGGCGAGGGGCAGAGAGGTGACTGGATGTGGTGGGGTGGGTGACCCTAGTAACAGGATGTCGCTGTATGTACCACGCTGCATGTGGGGGAGCGAGCACTGTGAGCATGGCCTGGGAGGGGTGGCTGTGGTCAGCTGCCGAGCTGCACCGTGGCATCAGGGGTTGGCCTCTGCTTGTGGTGCCTGGAGTTCAGGTTCAGGTCTGGAGTCAGGCGCTACTGTGTTTTTTATTGCGACCCCAAAACTTATGTCTTTTTGCTTTGGCCCCGACATGCACCCCCAGGTTGAGAATCCTTAAGTAGGAGGGGGTTGGGGGACCCAGCCCCTCACAGAAAGCAAATGTATGTAGTCTCTGGCACCATTCCTCCGTGTGCCAAGGTTGTCAGGGTGGCAAAATTGTTTTCACCGCCCTGACTTCACGATAATGTGGGTCGCCATTTGGCGCTCGCCATTATCACATAGAACCTATTCAAAGACAACATGAGCTATGGCACTTAGTCATGCATCAGAACTCTGGCAGGATTGTACATCATAAGTGTGACACATTATAAAATCTGTGCTAATAACAAGTGCATCATAGAGTACAGTCGGTGGCACACTCTGTATCAGCCCATGCTATCTTTGATTTCACTGCCAATTGACCTAGTGATGTGTGATGTGTCTATCAAGATGTCACAGAAATTGAAGGAAGAAGTCAACTGCATAGGACTCTTCCACTCTAAGTGGTGATAACCAATCAACTGCCCCTTATCATACGAGATCACCTTCAACAAAGAAATCACTTGTTTGATCTGCAATAGTGGCATTTGTCAACAGTACTGGAGTTCATTGCTAAGCCAGTTCTGTGATGCAAGTGTTTCTGCATAGGCTAGAGTTTGTTGCCACAGCAAGTGCTTCTCAATCGACTGTTTTGTCAGTTCAATTCAATTAGTTTATTGTTCAACAATAACATTATCTTTACACAGTAAGAGGGAAAAGGAATGATTAAAAACAGTAATACAATTGTTAAAAATACATACATGCATATATAAATATTCCACATATACTTTGTAATTAACATTGTTATAATAATATTGCACTCTGTATTTGTTATTCAAATATAATAACAGTACTTGAAAGCACTTGCATATTTAATATTTCATGTACACTTTTATAATGTGCATTATTACTATCATATTGCACTCTCTATATTTTTTGTCTGCTTCACTAACACAAGCTGTGACTGCCAGCCAACAGCAAATCAATACTTTGCAGTCACTGACACCACTATGTCAAGCTATGGTAGTTGATGAACAACATTTGCTGACAATGTTCAGCAAGATGCATCAGAGTTTATGATAGCAATCGTCAACACATTACAGGATGAACAGATACCAGAAAGGCAGTACTTTACAGTCAAATATGTATGCAGATATGCTTGCCTGTCATGTGAAAATGTTGCCAGAGAAGTCACCAATTACATGCTGTGGATTTCTGTATATATCTCACATGAATCATCTGTCAAATTCAGACAGTTGTTTTCCAATGCTACTTCTGGTTGGGACTGCAGAAGTTGTGGTAGGAACAGTACCAGGAGAGTGAATCATTCTGCAAACTACCTCTTGCTTATACTAAAACAATTTGACTTGCAGTGAGTCACAGTTGTGGCACCAGTAACTGATTTAACCACAGGTAGAGTCATGTTTGGACGCACACATTTTGACACTCATTCAATAATTTTCCACCATGGAGCTTCGGTGTATTCTGGTCATGATGTAACCTGGCTCCATACAGGTTGCATTTCTTAGGAGTGTAATGATGCTACACACCTCTAAGGAAAAGTTCACAAAAACTTGAAGGATGGATACGATTGTTTTAAAAATAAGCAGTTTGTAACAGCTTCTGAAAATAGTTACCAATAATATGCTTTGCAGTTAGCTAGACTACAATCAGGTACATATCCACACTTATGTCAGTAACATTGTTTCCATTTCAATTGCATCACTCGTTGACTCAAAAAGTATTATTTCTGTTACAGTTAGTTCCTACATGTAATGGCTGGATAGTTTAATGGTACTGATCTACTTTCAGTTAGAGTGGGCTCTCATGAAGGTGCCAAACTGTGAGCACAATCAATTATTTTAACATATTTTGTCACATGAAGATGTTTGCTCCCTCTTCCCCAAAATACCCACAAGACTTCATACACATCTGTGTTGTCATGTGAAACAGCATGACACAAGACATTGCTTCATCTGTACCATACATGTATGGCTTGCCATCTCCTATAAAGTATGAGTCTAGGATAAATATGTAACTAATCTGGAAAACCTGTTGATGTGTAAATACGTTGCACTGTTATATGTTAAAGTACATAGCCTGAAACGTAATGCAGTTTCTGTATCTCTGCATGGCTGTACGTACTGTACCTTGCCTTTGATTTGCATGTGCACTAGTATATACTGAAGCCACAAAACATGTCAGTATGTGAATACTGTATGTTTAATTTAAATTGATTTTTTTATTTAAAATATTACAGATTTCAAAGTACAGTAACATGTTAAAAAGGAGAAACTGGCTTAACGTTTAAATGGTTCACCTAGTATACTGGTTATGCAGTGTTCCAGCTCTTTACAGGATCATCTTTATTAAGGTGTCAACAGAGGAATTTTCCAAGAATGCCCTTGTAAATGCTTGTAAATAGGTATGTGTTTTCTATTACATGTAAAGCAAGCAACCATTTATGTTTTGCATGTGTTGGTTGACTTATTGTTCTAATTAAAATTGTTTCATACTGTGCCTTTTTAGAGCTTGGTTTTTCACCCTGTCAGGCAAACAGCAAAAATTGGCAGTAATTTAATGGGCATTTGGTCTAATAAATTTTGAAAACTTCTCTACTGTGGTGTGCCTATTTCTTTATAAATTTAAGTAAATGTTTATTACTTGTAAACAGTGAAGAAATCAGATGGTACTGTATTTGGTACATAAACATCATATTTAGAATTTGTTTAAAAAGTGCATTTAGGTTAAAACTGTTATTGAATTTTACAAATGTTGAAATGTGAAATAGCCTTGGTCATTACTACATTTGATGGTGAACGTGAGGCTGTATGGTACGTGTGTAGTGCCAAGCAAGTAATATGGGGCATATTACTGAACATGTCTATTAGTAGTGCAGTGCAAAAAACAACAGAATGCAATGTATTCATTTTGTATATAATCTCAAATGGGAATGAAATTCTTTGCAAAAAAAAAAAAACTCCATTAATACACCAGTTAAGGTTCAGCTTAAAGCAACAAATGTAGGGAAATGTGGTGTTAGGGTTTCCAACCCTAACTTCCCATCCCACCACCACCACCACCATTAGCAGCCAAAGGTACAAGACAACACATGCAACAATAGACAGCCATCATCAGGTAAGGCAAACAACCTACAACTCTATACAGATAATACAAGAGACATCCATCATCATAGTCTAGCACTTCTGTAGCTATAAAATACACATGCACACTTCAACACATACACACCACTTTAAGCTGCAGAAGCGGACACCTTACAAAACAAAACAAACATCTATATTATCAAGACATTTGTATTTCAATACAAACATGACAACAGTAGGTCCCCACAAGCTATGCCTGGCAGCAAATTATATACTTCTTTGTGGGTTTTAAAACACATGGATGGCATTTCCATGTTGTATTGAAATGTTCAGGCTGGTGACAACAGCACGCTATCCTCAGTGTATATTCTTGTTACTGAGAAATATTCTATTTCACTTTCATATTCTATTTCCCTTTTAGGCCAAATGAGATGCATTTGACTGGAATGTTTCTATAAGGTAGTAAACTGAGGTGATGTGACGCAAGAGAAGAAGTTGCCCTTTGGAGAAGCAAGTCAATTCAAAAATGATGGATTTCAATGAAACTGATGACAATGCCTCCTGCTACAGTTCCTCTATAGTGCATTATCGTTATTTTGCTGCTTCCTGGGCCATTTTGCAACAATTGCTGGCACAATAGGAAACCTGCTCACAGTCCTGGCATTTGCATCAGACAAAAGCTGCAGACCAAGTTTAACCACCTGATTGTGAATCTGACCATTGCTGATCTGCTGTACAGTACCTGTTTGCTACCCTTTTCTGTGGACGCCTATGTGCACCTACACTGGAGGAGTGGGGCTAATGCCTGCCGGTTTCGGGTTGCTCCTCTTTGTTTTCAACTCAGTCTCCAACATGACCCTTTGCCTTATTGCTGCCAGCCGCTACCTGTTGATCAGCAACTCCCACACCTTTGATCGTATTTTCTCCAAGGTGGGCTTACCTTTGATTCTCCTCTCTACATGGGTGATGGGTTTTGGCTCTTTTACACCTCTCTGGGAGACAATTGTCTTTGTAAAGAAGGTTTGTACATGCAGCTTCCACCGTCAGAAGGGGAGACCCTATATCACCATTGTACTAATCTTTTATTTTGTGATGGGTTTCAGTTGTATGGGTGTTTTCTACTTTCTAATCCACATGAAAGTCAAGGAAGTTGCCAAAGTGCTAGATCAGTACAAAATCAAGAAGCTTTGCCTCAATGAAAGCAATGTTTCAGGACTTTATTCAACCACCGCTGGACAGAATGACAGTGAGGAGGACATAGGGGCCTCTCAAACCCAAACCAATGGCTCCTTATATCAAGGAAATGCCTCTTCAGCTGACTTGGTTAATGTAGAGTCTGCCATCCTAAAGACATTGTCAGGAAATGTTTCTCCCCAACCTAAGGACACCAGTAATGAGTTCAAGAAGGTCACCAAGATGTGCTTCATGGCCTTTGTTTTCTTTGTGATATGTTATATCCATACATCCTCTTGAGCGTCATTGATGCAAAGTCAGACCCCAGGTCCTTCACATGATCACAAAGCAACCTGACCTGTCTCCATTGCTGCATTAACCCCATTCTGTATGCTGCCATGAACAGACACTTCAAGGAGGCCTACAGGAATGTAATTTTGGAGTCCTCAACAGATGTCGACAATGGACTTAGGCAGATGTTTACAGATAGAAGTGCAAGTGGTTCTGTAGATTTATGACACATCTGGAGGCTCTGGACTCATGTCACTGTGCACAAGCATTAATACTTGATAAAGCAGACAGTTTTTGGCAAGCAAGAACCATGAATCTATATTACAGGGGCTCTGTTTGGAAGAAGAAAATTTCCATTCAATGTAGTCTATGTGAAGGGTCTACTTGTGCACCTTTTGTGTACTGACATACTCATTAGTAAATGTCAGATGCTTATATGAAAGGGTTAGATGGCAAATTATATGCAGTGGGTACACTTAATGATTAAGAGCCAACATTTACATCCAAAAGTTCTAAAAATAACATATAAATACACTTCTGCTTATCCGGTACCATTAGATAGAATTGTACCATTTCATAATGTTGTAGCAATCAATTTGTCTGGATATTTCCAGATATTTGGTGATATTTCTGAAGAGATTCACTCTGGTGGCCCTACAGTGGTATAGCAGGCAGGCAAGACATTTCTCTAGAGATATCACATACATTTTGAGAAATATCCATTACAATATGTCTTAGGCTAAAACAGTTCATCAACACATTTGCTAGAACTATTTTTTAGACTTTTTAGGATTGTTTTTAACTAAATCTCAGTTATTTGGTTACTGGTTTCCTAATATTATCCAATAATAATACTTTACAATGATGAAATATAATTATAGATTTATTTCTAAGTTGATCATAAAGCTATTCACTTTGCCACTGTGTGGCTGTCTAAAACTGTCACAATTTGTATAATCTCATAGCATGTCAATTGTTTTCTGTTTAATTTAAAGATGATGATGGTAATTTAAAGTAATTAAAAATGAAACAATGATGGACTGCCTAAAATTAAAACTGAATTTCGAAATACTGCAATAGGCACTATTAGTCTTCTTCAACTATTACAAAAATAGAAGTAGTAAATGCAAATGAGTGATCAGTAAACATAATTGAACAAGGAATTGTTATGCTTTCACAAGCTTCCTTTCCCATCGATTTCATCATCATCATCATGAGTTATGTTTGTTGGAAGATCAAGGAGTGATATTACAATCTTTTGAGCCGAGGTTCTTTTTTCAATTAAAAGCCAGGTTAAGAGCCTAAACACATATTAATCACCTCTTGAACTGAGTTAAAAGGGTTCCTATTATCCTACAAGGCAATGCATGGGCTGGAGTCAGTATACATCATCGATCTCCTGACACTTGACCGCCCTGCCAAATTTAGGGTCTCCAGCTGTAGCCTATTAGCAGTGCAGCATTCATCAAAATATCTTGGTGAGTGTCGGGCTTTTTCTGTCTGTGCTCCTACTTTATATAATGTTTTGGCAGCTGAGTGTAGGTTAGCACTGACGGTGTAAGCATTAGGATTAAAGTACAACAGCACCTGCTGCCTATATGCTTTTAGTGTTGATCTGAGATGCTTTACTCTGTATTGTATATATTTGCATCTCACTGTCTGAATTTGCATCAAAAATCAAAAACAAATTGCATTTATACAAAATTAGAACATTTCTTTACATCTACATTTGAGGTAAGTGCAGCACCTGGGTAGGTGCTGCAAATAGATAGACAATTTTAGATTTGTGTACCATCATAATTAAACATTAGGTGCCAGATATTCAGAAATGCACCAATGGCTGGTGCAGGTCTGGTGCATTGCAAATCCAATGTGTCATGGTGCAACGAGTGCCATATTCAGAGGTTGCGCATGCTGAAATGCACCAGCATAACACGGCTGAATATGGCAGGGATGCACCATGGCACAACCAGATCTGTGCCATCACACAACCAGACATGCACCATGGTGCAACCAGACATGCGCCATGGCACACAAAGAGCAGCCACAGACAATGGTGGGAGCACAGCAGCAGAGCAGCAGCGGGGGGGCATAGCACAGGAAGAGACCAAGGGACAGTGCCAGAGAAGCACAGTGGCAGGCCACAGGTGGCCACCACCAGCAGGGCACCCAGACACCCCCACCCCAGAACACAACAGTGGCACAGAAAGCAGGCAACAGGTGGCACCAATGGCCAATGGAGGGTCACCAATGGAGACCCCCGCCACATGCTGTGGCCCCACCCACCCAGACCCCAGCAAGCTACACCCAGAACCATGCTGCCAAGCACACACGTGTCACACATGCCTGACAGCTGCCCCATGGGCACCCAGGCACAGCCACTGACCAAGAATCAGGACACCACCACTGTGGGACACACACAGCACACAGCAGTGCACCACAGATGCATGATCTGCACACCGACACATGCACACCACACAGACAGACACCACAACACTGCAGCATGGCTTCTCAAGCCAGTGGCAAAGCAGACACCGACACAGGCAGGTAACTCAGATAATAAGGGTAATGTATAAAACTATTTACAACAGTAAGGGGTAGGAAAGTGAGCGATGGGGACAGGGAACAGGGACTGTACAGTGGAAAGGGGGATGGATTGGGGAGGGACAGCAGGGGAAATAGGGAAAAGCTGGGGCTGTAACTAAGGGCAGCCACACTCTGCCACCACCTGGCACCTCCTTCGCTGCTGTTCCACCAGCAACAGCCAGCTCACCGGCTGGACCACCTCCAGATACATGTGATATCTCCCTCTTTTCACAGGAGACTCCTGTTTTTTTGACTGAACTACCTTCCTCCCTCCTGGGAAACAGAATCTCCTACTTAAGTAAAATTCTGTCCAAAATATCCATGCTTTTTGGGCAGATAAAGACACACAAAAATTACACCAGTGATGAACAATGTATCTGATAACGTTATTCATTCTTTTTAGTGCTTATTCTTGACAAAATGAAATACATTACATTTTTTAATGACTTTTTTCTTATTTTGTTGACACCATTTAAGGACAAACTCACAAAGTTATGGCATCTCCCTGCTAGCATGCCAGTCTCCCTCCTAATTTGACCCAAATCTCCCTCTTGAGCAAGTTGGACATATCACATGTATGCCTCCATGGTAGTGGAAGTAATCAGAATGATCTGGCACAGCAGCTTACAGTAGAGGGCAGCCTCAACCTCCACGGATACCTATGACAAAGGACAGGACAGGTGATCAGTGCTGGAGTCCCAAGGTACCATGCCCACCCACTGTGCTAATGGGCAGTAGCAACACACACCCTGAGGTGCCTGGCCACCCACAAGGTGGTGGGCCAATGCTTGCCAGCAAACCAGCACACCATGACAGTGCACAGAGGTGGGCACCACTGCCCAATGGCCACCCAACTGTGCAGTGACAGTCAGAAGGCACAGGGCACCAGCAGCACCACAGCAACACCAGTGGCAGCCAGGCACACACCCACCCCACCAACAGCTGGTATACGTGCAATGGCTGCCCCACAGTGGAATGCACCACACACAGCACACACAACACACAACTGCCATGGCACATGGCACGTGGCCATGGCTGCACCCACTCCCCCACCAACCACCCTGTAATGTGCACAGAACTGAAACAGTGCCTACCTGCCTGCTGTGGCCCCGTTGGTGCCTGTCCCACTGCTGCACCATTACCACCACTGGGTCCTGCTGTGACCTGCTGGGCTGGCCCTGGTGCTCCTGCCTGCCTCACCCTGCAGCAATATACAGGTCCTGGGAATGGAACAAAGACAGGTACACATCAGTGAACACCCATAGCATGTGCCCACCACTGTGCACAGTGTGTGCCCCTGCCCGACATGTCCCGCAAGGCCGTATCACAACACAAGCTGGCTGGCAATGCCACACCACAGTGCGTGATGATGAGTGTACCCTCAGCAGGGCATGCCAGGCAGCCAAGCCATCACCACCTGCCTCTCTAGGGCACACATGCAGCATGGGAAAACTTACCTGGCGTGGCACTACCCTCAGTGAACACGTGCCTGCAGCTGTCTCAGGCACTCTGGGTCTCACTGCATGAGGTCTCCATACCAGTGGTGGTATTGCTCCCTGGTTCTGGTCACCCCAGTGTTCTGCACCAGGCTGGCTGTGATGCCCTGCCAGACATCCATCCGTGGCTGTTGCAGGGGTACCTGCCCAAACAGCCTTGGTACATGTGATTGCACACAGACCACCAGATTCACCAATTCAATATCAGACCAGTTATGGGCCTGGCAAACTCCCTGCTGTGTCATTATACCAACAGCAATGTGTGGGGACAAAATGGCAGCCAGAGGTGCACATGTACACAATGTGCGTGGGATGCACACCTCTTGGATGCATACACTGTGTCTGCCAATCATGCAATGCCAGAAATGCACAACATGGGCGTGGCCTGACAGGCACGTGGTGGTGGAGACCCAAGGGGTCAGAGGGTCACAGTTGGGGTCGACCGGTGCACTGTGCACCAGTGCGCAATAGCAGCTATGGCACACAATGTGCCATGGTCCCTATTGCACAATGGGTGCACAGAGCACAATAGGTGGTAGCACACTGCCTGATGCATGCACACTGTGGTCCTGTGCACTGCGCATGCCTGGACATTGCACCGTGACTTGCTCTGGAGCAATTCCGTTGTGCACGGGGCAATTATGCGATATTCAACCACCACATGCAAATGAGCTCATCAGCCAAGGTGCAGTGCACTGGAGAAATTAGCATGTCATTACCATTGCCCCAGTGCTCATTTGCATGCATTGCGCTATAAAAACTCCATGGACCAGCACAGGCCATGGACCGTTATTGCAACATCCTGAGGTAAGTTGCACGTGCTGCTGTGCCCAGCCAGCACAGCAGGGTGGATGGAGTAGGCTGCTGCTGACACTGACACACATGTCCATGTCCACAGGTAGCACTATGTCAGAGAGTGAAGAGAGTGAGGAGTGTGGGCCTGCTCACAAATGCAGGCCCAACTTTACTAAGGCAGAGGCAGATACCCTGTTTGAGGCCTACCTCAACAGGGAGCCACTGCTGAGTGGTGCCACAGACACACCACAGGCCAGGGCTGTGGCCAGGGAGGAGGTGGCAGTGTGTGTCAGCTAGCAGGGCAGCCACCAGCAGTCTGTGCAGGAGTGCCAGAAGAAGGTGGGCACTGATAAGTGCTGCATCAAGGAGAAGGTGGTAGTCATATGTGCAAACCAGACAGCCACCAGATGGGGGCTTGCTGATGTGCCACAGCTAACGGCACAGGAGGAGCTGGTGGCAGCCACCATGCACCACAGTGCTGTTGAGGGTGTGCTGGGTGGCAGTTTTCAGATGGACGGAAGCCCTTCACTGCATGGTACATATGTTAGGCACACACAGCAAGCAGTGGCCTGAGGGGAGGATGGGGGCTTGGGGGGATGGGGGCCTTGCATCACTGACACATCTGTTTTCTCATTCAGCACTGGCACACCTGCATGCAGAGGATGGGGCACCAGCAGCTGCCATGGAGGCAGGCCCAGCCCAGGAGGACCAGCCATCCACCTCCATGGGCATCCGGGGGGCCTGATCGGCTGCAGAACACCGCCGCTGTCCAGCCGGATGTCCTGGGTATGGGGTCATATGAGGCCCTGGCTGTGTTGATGCAGGATGCCAGCCATGGCATCCTCTGCATGGAGACACAGATCAGGGTGGGGTCTGACTCAGATGACGACCTGACCATGATCCTGGACAGCTTGGGTAGTGTTGTGGGGGAGATGCCCATACCAGGTATCATTATCGGCAGCATGCCCAGTGGCCTGCCAGCTGCAGGACAGCTGTCCGATGCCACTGCAGGTGCTGCTGTGTGCACCACCATGGCAGTGCCATGTGGTGGTGGTGGTGCAGCCTCACAGGTGCTGGGCAGTGTACAGAGGCCGGAAGGGTAGCAGTGGCAGGCAGCAGGGGCCATAGGGCAGCTGGATGTGGGGTCCACTGCCGGGGCACCTGATAGGGATCTACCCCATGGGGACCCCACTTTGCAGCATCCAACTAAGCAGGGGGCTGTGCAGCATGATCGTACACCACTGGAGGGTTTGCGCCCCACCCAGGTTCCCTGAGCACAGACCCACTGGCAGAGCACACCCGTTTGCTGCGGGCCTCTGTGGAACAACAAGTGCTGCTGGTAGCTGGGGTGTATGCACTGCATGCGGAGGTGCACCAGGTGGCCAACGCATTAGAGAGGCACTGGGCAGCTCCTGGATGCTATTCAGCACTTGTGGGAGGACATGGCCGCATCCCATTATCACAAAGCCAGTGTGATCACAGATGGCCTTACTGCTGGCTGCCACAGGTAGTGGCCAGCCACTTTAAACACCATGTAGTGCACTGTCCGCCCACGATTCTGGAGTTGGCGACACCCTCCTGTCGATGCCAGGCTCTGCTGTTGGCATCCCAGGCTCACCTGGGGTGGGCCTGTTTGGGTGTCTACACATCCCTGCACAGACCCAGTTGTGGTCCTCAGTACAGCCTTGGTGGGCTGTTGCAAACACCCTGTGGATGATGTGCAGCCAGTGACTGCAGATTGGCCCTGGCATGGCTGCCCCCATGGCCTCGGCGGCCTCAATTCCGTGCTGCCCTGTGTGTGCATGGGCAGTGTGTGTCTGTGCATGCAACAGGTGTGGTACCTGTATGTCATGCCACAAGTTGCCTCTGTGGGTGCCTGCCTTGCCGCTGACCCATGTGGTGTGGGCATGATGAGAGCAGATCTGTACCGGTTGTGCCTGTGCACCAGTGCACTGCATCTGATCCCCGCCACATGCCAGTGCCTGTGCATGTGTGTGTGTGTGTGTGTGTGTGTGTGTGTGTGTGTGTGTTTGTTGCTGTTCACTGCTGTGTGCAGTTGTGTGTGGCTGTGTGGCACTGTCACCCCCACCCCTGCACCATGCCTCTGTGTGTACATGCCCATTGCCATGCACACCCCTGCCTGTGTGCCGTACCTGTGTGTGTGACCAGTGCATGGGTGTGGTGCTACTTATCTGTGCCAGCACAGGGAACCATCGCACAGGAGCACCATGATGCACCATAGTGCTCCTGTGCGATGGTGTCCCTGTGCTGGCATACCATCCTCTGAAGCCAGGGATCTCTCCACCTGGGAGGGGCTGTCCACCACCCTCCAGCCCATTGTCCTCATTGTCCCCACTACTGTCCCCCTCATCAGCCTCCACAGCTATCCCATGGTCAATGGCCATGTTGTGCAGTATGCAGCAGGCCAGGAATAGGCCACAGGCTTTCGAGGGGCTGTACTGTAGGGCACCACCGGACCTGTCTAGGCAATGGAACCATGCCCTCAGCATCCCAAATACATGCTCAATGATGTTCCGTGTGCTGGTGTGTGCCTCATTGTATTGTTCCTCTGCTGGGATGATCGGGCCGATAGGGGTGAGCAGCCAGGGCCTGAGTGGATAGCCACTGTCACCTGTGAGGATAATGGCATGGTTAGCCCTGTGTTCTCTGTTACTGTGCCCTTGCCTATCCCTGGCACCCTCGCAACTGCACCCACATTGCCCTCCCCATCCCATGCCCTGTTCTGCCCTGCACCCCTTGCCCATCCTATAGTCACCCACTAGGTGGCCCATGGGGATGTTCCCATGCTTGAACCTGTGGCACAGGGCAGAGTTGTGCCAGATGAATGCATCATGTACACTCCCAGGGTGTGTGGCACAGACATTAGTGATGCGCCCCCCTTGGCATCGCACACCACCTTGCAGTTCACACTGGGGAACCCCTTCCAGTTAACGTAGGCCACACCCTCGGGGCCAGATGGCATGCAGATGCCCACATGGGTGCAGTCAATGGCCCCAAGCACACCAGGCATGCGTGCTACCCTGTGATAGTCCTGCATGGTTGATGTACACCCCACCTGTGTGCTGGGGAAATGGATGTATTCCAAAGCATGTAGCAGCAGGGTGTTGAGGAACTGTTTGAGGAGGCAGGATGTGACTGAATGAGTTATGCCTGTAGTGCCTCTGTTGGTCTCTGGAAGGTGCCTGTGGTGAGTAGGCACATGACTGCTGTCACCTTTGTCTCCACAAAAAATTGTGTGGCTCCGTCTTGTGGGCGTCTGCATCTCTTCACTGCACAGCTCACAGAGCTGCCTCAGAATGGCCCTGTTCAGGTGATACTGGCCCACAATCTCTGTATCAGTGTAATCCTCAAAGGTGGTGTGGACACGGTACCACCTGTGGTGGGTGTACCACCGATGGGCCCTTCCACAGTCATGTTGCTGTTCTCCCTGTCTCCTCACACCCCTCATTATGGCCTCCATTAGAAAGGGTGCACTGGCCATGGCCCCAGTGTCCTGTCTCACACCTGGGTGGTTGGCTGTTGTGGGCAGTATGCCACCCTGGTGCACTGCATGGCACTTTGCCTGCCTCTCCCTCTCACTCTTTCTGTCCCTGGCACACTCTCCACTGCCACCTCTGTCCCACACCCCTGTGGCTGCCTGTGCCAGTCACTCTGTCCTTCACTGGCTCTGTCTCCCTCCCTCTGTCTCTTTTTCTGTATCTCCACCTTCTCTTTCCACTCTCTCTTTCTGTCTCTCTCTCCCCTCCCTCCCTCTCCCGGTGCAAGTGCTGTCTGTGTACTTGGGCCCTGTATTTCTAAGCTCACGTCTGCTCAGTGCATCTAAGGTTTGCTCCACACTTGCGCCATGGTCCTACAGATAAATATCACACTGTACCACATATTCATGGGCATGCCCCTGCTCTTGTGCATGCATTCATTACAGTTGCACATTGGCACAATGGAACTTGTACTCGCAATGGCTCCCACTGAATATCACTCCTTGGCACAAGTCTGTACTTGTGCTGGTGCAACTCAGTTGCACCATGTGCAACTGCTTTGAGTATCCTAGCCCAGATATATTAGAATTTTTGAGTGCAGAACATTTACAAATGGAGTGTGTGTGCAAGTGTTATGAATATGATAAAAGTTATGTTTTATGTGTGAACATAAGGAGAACAATGGGAGATTGCAGGACTATGAATACACTAGCTTAGTGCAGAAGCTGAGGGTCTAAAAGACAGAGCTGTGCGCTAAAGGAGGTGGAGTAGCAGCAAGAGGAAGTCATAGGGTAAAGAGAGGGAATAAGTAGGCTGGGGAGGGGCGTGGAGGAGGAAGGGCAATAGTAATTTGAGATGGGAAGGAGATGAAGGTTGAACTTTAAAGAGGCAAGTGAGAGGAGTGATGAGTGTCCGGAGGAGCTGGTTCCAGAGAAGAGGAAATGATAGGAGAATGCATGTTGTCCTGCCTTGGCGTGAGGGTGTGGGAAGGAGAAGGAGCAAGAATCCCTGGAGTGGAGGGACTATGTAAAAGGGAGAGCAGGAGATAAGTGGAGAAGAAGGGGGGGGTGAGAGCCCTGAACCAGTACTTGACATTGAGGGACAGACAGTGGAGCATCCATCTGTGTGAAAGAGGGGTGATGGAGAGGGAGGGGTAGAGGAGACAGTGGTGAGTGAGGGGAGGTGGTAGCAAAGCAACAGAATAAATTTGGGAGTCTATCAAGTTTAGAGAGGTAGGTAGCAGGAGCAGAGGCATAGACAATATCTGCATAGTCGAATGCAGGCAGAATTGTTTTTGTAACCAGGTTGCAACATTTGGACAAGGTGAGGCAATCTTTGTTACGCTATAGCATGCCAAGTTGTGGGCAGAGTTTGGTGCAAATGGCATCTATGTGCGAGGGAAAATCTAAATGGATACCTAGCCAGACTCCTAGATATTTTAAGGTGTTGACCACCTCTAGGGAGGTGCTGTTCAGTGTGACAAAGATGGGGGGGGAGGGACTGTAGATGAGCTGTCCTCTGTCGGGAACCAGAAACCATAGAAATTTTTTTTTGCATTAAGTTTGAATGGGTTTTCCTAAAACCAGTGTTGGACTTTGGTAAAGTCTTGCTGTAGGGAGGGTGAAAACGTTGTCGGTGGGGGAGCCAGAGGAGTAGATAACAGTATTGTCTGCATACATCTGTATGTGGAAAGTGAAACAGATGGGGGAAGATCATTTATAAAGACCGAGAACAAGATGGGACCGAGTACAGAACATTGGGGAACACCAGCTAAGATGGGGAGGGTGAGGAGAGGGCATTACCAACCTGGACTGTTTGCTCTCTGTTGCATAAATAGGAGTTGAACCAATTGACTTTGGATTGGGATAGCCTGGACGTGTGTAATTTGTGGATTAGAAGGAGTGGGAAACAGATTTGAAGGCCTTGGCCAGGTTCACAAAGATGGCAAAAATGGCAGGGTCTTGATCCATTGCAGAGTGAATATGGGCTGTGACTGGTAAGCAGAGAAGAAGTAGTGGAGTGGTATTTCATGGAAGCCTGATGGGTAGGGAGAGATTGCTCAATGACTGGCCTTGGAGCCTGGAGTGTATCAATGATTCTTGCAATTTGGCAAGGGAGGACAGGAGTGAGATGGATCTGTAGTTTCTGGGTGAGGTTAGATCCACGACTTTGTGGAGAGATGTTGCTTTAGCGAGTTGCCATGCCTGAAGGACCATGCCTGATGAGGGGGTAGTTTTAGGATAGTGCAAGGAGACTGGCTATGGCTAGGCCTGAAATGCAGAGTACTTAAGGATGGAGACCATTGTGGGCTAGGTTTTGCTGGATTCAAGGATATAAATGCCTGGTAGACGTTTGTGGCCATTATGTGGAGGAGGATAAAGCCATGTTCAGGTGAGGGAGGGAAGGGATCCCAGTGTGGTGATAAAGGGGTTGTCTGGGAGCATGCAGGTTATGAAGAATTTGTTGAAGGTCTCAGCTATAGAGGTGGGGTCAGAGGTGGGCAAGTTCTCAAAACTGAAGGCAGAGGGCTGGTTTTGCAGGAGGGTTCATGAGTGAGTGTGTTACCTTCCAGAAAGTGGTTGGAGAGCCAGCATTTGCTTGGAGTTGAGAGTTGAAGTACTCAGTTTTGGCTTGATGAATTGCCTTGGTGCAGGTGTTTAAGTGATTTGTAGAGCTGGAGGAGGACAGGGGATGTGGAGGATTTGAACTGAGCCCAAGCTTTGTCCCTGGTTCTGCAGAGGGGTAAAAGGTCTGAAGATAATCCAGGAATGGTGACTATGCTTGACCCTGGCCTTTTTAGAGAGGTATGGGTGTTCCAGATCCAATGAAGGGTGCTTGAGAAGATGTGGAGGGCCGAGTCCATGTGGGGGCCTGGGACACTGGGGACCAATCAGCACAGTGTAGGTCTTGGATGACAGTAAAGGAGTCCAGAGTGCGGAGAGGGCAGTACCGGATGTATTTGGGGATAGATTGGGGGTAACCACTTTTCTTACACAATAGGTAATACAGAGGTTGCTGAGGGCATCTGGCAGGATGCTAGCAGCTGTGATGCGATGGGAGTGTGAGGACAGAACCCAGTCAAGGAGGGAATGGTTTGTGGATTTGGGATTTAGGTGGAACAGTTCTGAGATCAATTGAGAGGTTTAGCATCTCAATCTTGAGGAAGATTGATTTAGAGGAAAGGGAGAATCGGTCTATATTGAAATCACCAAAGAGGATGAGCTTGCCTTTACCATCGTGGGAGCAGATAAAGGAGATACAGGTGACAAGAAAGTTATGAGCTGCTTTTGGGGGGGGCATATAGAACACCGATGTAGACAGGGGTTGCAGAGGAGATGGAGAGGAGGGCAATGAGAAGTTCATGAGAGGAGGGATGAGAATCCTGGAAAGTAATAGAGGTTGACAGAGATTGATGTATGTACAGTGCTACCTCACTATCATGCTTGCCTTGTTCTTGGCAGTAAAGGGTGAAGTCAGTGATGGAGAGGGAAGATTTGGTAATCCTGCTGGATAACCAGGTTTCAGTGACACATAGGGTGTCAGGAGCATGCTTGGTGAACCAAACTTTTAGGGCATACTGGCATTTAGGTGAAAAAGATGGAGACCTTTTGATGGGACAGCAAAGGAGGGGGACCCCGGGTTGGGCTGTATGTCAACACCTGCAGGTAAGAGTGAGACAGCAAGTGGGACACAGGTCACACATATGGGGTGAGGCATTGTGAGGACAATGCAGCTGAAACATTTCTTCAGGAGGAGCGCAACAGGTAACCATTTTCTGTGCAGTGAGTTGTGAGAGTGCTTGAGAGGAATGACTATGGAGTTTGATAAAGAAATGTCAGTTAGATTGGGAGGCACATTGCCAGGAGAGAGGTCCATATGGGTTCTATGTGATAATGGTGAGTGCCGAACAGTAATTCGTGATTAGCGATGTCAGGGTGGTGAAAGTCTGCCACCTGACATTCCCAGCATGACAAGAATGGCACCAGGGACTTAAATCCTTTGCTTTCTGTGGGAGGGGTTGTGCCCTGTAACCCCTAATAAAAGATTCTCAATTCCAGAGGTGCATGTTGGGGAGGGGCAAAAGCAAAAAATAAGTTTTGGGCCAGGCGCAACAAAAACGCAGCAGCGCCCGGACCCAGACCTGAACCTGGAACCTCATGCACCGCAAGCGGAGGCCAACCCCCAATGCCATGGCACAGCTTGATAGCTGACTACAGCGCCACCCCTACATCCTGTCCACCCCTCCCAGGCCGCCACGCCGCTGTGCTCGCTCCTCGCATGTAAGCATAAGCAGCTATATCCTGTTGCTAGGGTCACCCACCCCACCGCATTCGTCACCTTCCCTGCCCCCTCACCTTTCAGGGTTTTGCCCACATTGCATCGCCATTTCAGATAGTGCCTTGATTCAGGCACTCACCTCATGTGCTACCTCTGTGGGCATATTGTCTTACATACTACAGACCTCTGGCATAGAGGGAGGAAATAGGAAACTAGTGGAGAACATACAGGACATGGCAGCTAAAGGCAAAATCCTGCTACTGGGGGATTTCAATATGCCGGATGTGGATTGGGCCACCCAGGTGGCTGCTTCAGCTAGAAGCACAGCCATCCTGGAATCCCTGCAGGGGGTCAAAGTCAGGCAGCTGGTGCATGAGCCAATCAGGGACAAGTCAATTCTGGACCTGGTATGGACCAATGGGAACAGAGTAGAAGAAATACAGGTGAAAGGGCAGCTGGGGTCCAGTGACCACCACATGGTGTGGTTCAGCATGGAGATATAGTCTCAATTTAGCCACACAAGGACAAGAGCATTAGACTTCAAGGGGTGGCTTTCACTGAAATGGGTGGATGTATACAAGCAGTCCTGGGGAAGGGAGAGGTAATAGAGGGGGTGGAAGAACAATGAGAGAAACTGAGAGGAAGCATTGTGGAGATAACAAACTGATGTATTAGAATAGTAGCCAAAGGGAAAAGAAGAAGGAAAACACTGTGGTTCTCCAAAGAGATGGGGGACAAAGTCAGGGCTTAAAGGCTGAGTTCCAGGAAATATAAGGGAGCCAAAGGGAGAAGGACAGGGAGGTGTACCTTGAATGTCTAAGGGAAGCAGGGAGGGCTGTTAGGAGGGTTATGGCACAGACAAAAGAGGGCTTATCAAGGTCTGTAAGCAAAGGGGATAAGCATTTTATAAGTACATCAGTGAAGGAAGAAAAACTGGGGGGGGGATGGTGAGGCTCAAAGGGGAGAAGGGAGAGTGCAAGGAGGGGGATCTGGACAAGGCAGAAATGCTAAACAAATACTTCTGCTCAGTATTCACTAAGGAGGGGGAGGGTCAAGGACCACAGTTGGATTGCAGAGGCAATGGGAGGGAGTGGACACCAGTCCATTCACAGTGGAGAGTGTTCTGGAAGAACTCACAAAGCTGAAAGTGGATAAGGCCATGTGGCCAGAAGGCATCCACCTGAGGATATTAAAGGAGCTGCGAAGGGTACTAGATGTGCCTCTGATGGCCCTGTTCACAGAGTCATTCAACACAAGTGTCGTTCCAGAGGACTGGAGGAGGGCACATGTAGTCCTGCTGCACAAAAGCGGCAGTAGGGAGGAAGTGGGGAACTACAGACCAGTCGGCCTCACCTCAGGGGTGGGGAAGATCATGATGACACTGCTGAAAGAAAGAATAGTGGCACACCTGGAACCTAGCAGTGCTCAGGATCAGAGGCAACACGGATTCACAGCAGGAAGGTCATGTCAAACGACTCTCACCATCATCGTCATCATCATTTTATTGTTCATTCATAAAAGAAATGGACTTTACAACATATAAGTTATACAATAAAGAAAAAAAGTTTAAAAAGTGCATACAGTGCATAGGAGAAATTTCTCAATCTCAGCAGCATGGCTAACTACACTTTTAATGGTTTACAGCTAGAAAAAGTAATACATGAATGTGACCTTGGTATTATTATTACTAACAACTTGAAATTTAACACCCATAATAATAATAATGTAATAAAAAAGTGTCATGGTATTGTTAATTGTATTTTAAAACATGTTAAAAGTAGAGAAGCCGAGGTCGTGGAGGATGACAACAGTAAAGCTGACATATTGAACAGGTATTTCTGCTCAGTTTTTACTGAGGAGGAGGAGGAGGAGGTATGGGTCTGAAAGGAGTACAAGGTGAGAATGGTGCAGAAATGGACACAAGTCCCTTTACATGAAAAAGGGTCCTGAAGGAACTGGAAGTAATAAGAGTTGATAAAGCAATGGGGCCAGATGGGGTGCACCCCAGGGTCCTTAAAGAACTAAGAGAGGTGGTGGCTGAACCCCTGGCTATCCTGTTTAGCCGATCACTGGAAACAGGGGAGGTACCCAAAGACTGGAGGACAGCAGATGTAGTCCTCTTATACAAAAGTGGGAACAAAGAGGAAGCAGGAAACTACAGACCAGTCAGCCTCACCTCGGTAGTGGGGAAGATCATGGAAGCACTACTGAAGGAGAGATTGTTGGAACATCTGGTTGTCAATGGACTCACAGGACCCAAGGCAGCATGGTTTCACCAGGGGAGGCTGCGTCAGACCAACCTCATTGAATTTTTGACTGGGTGACTAGGAGGTGGATCAGGAGGGCAGTGACATGGCCTATCTGGAATTCAGTAAGGCCTTGACACTGTGCCACATAGAAGACTATTACACAAACTGGGGAATATGGTGTGGGCAGAACAGTAGTGTGGTGGGTAGGTAACTGGCTGGGATTACAGGACACAGAGGGTGGTGGTGGTAAATGGCTGTCACCCACAGAAGGAAGATTGACCAGTGGGGTACCACAGGGATCAGTGCTGGGACCAGTCCTATTCAACATCTTCATCAGTGACATTGCGCCGGACCTAGAAGGCAGAATTTCACTGTTCGCTGATGACACAAAGCTCTGTAATAAAGTAGACACACCAGAGGGTGTAGACAGAATGAGAAGGGACCTGCAGAAACTTGAAGAATGGTCAGGGGTTTGGCAGTTGAAATTCAATGCAAAGAAGTGTTAGATAATGCATATGGGGCACAAAAACCCTGGCACAATTTACCAGTTGGGGGGTGAGGATATAGCAGGCACCAAGCATGAAAGGGATCTTGGGGTTATCATCTCTGATGACCTCAAGGTAGGGAAACAGTGTGACAAGGCAGCAGGTAAAGCAAATAGGATGCTGGGATGCATAGGCAGGGGCATCACCAGCAGGAAAAGGGAGGTCATAATTCCACTATACAAGACACTAGTGAGGCCCCACCTGGAGTACAGTGTACAGTTCTGGAGACCTTACCTACATAAGGACATAGACATGGTAGAGAAGGTTCAGAGGAGGGCAACAAAGACGGTACATGGATTGCATCACAAGTCCTATGAGGACAGGTTGAAGGAACTGAATATGTACTCCCTGGAGGAGAGGAGGGAGAGAAGGGATATGATAGAGACATACAGGTATCTTACAGGGAGGAACAGGGTGCAGGAATACACTATTTGTAAGCAAAAAGATGTTCCAGGACTAGAGGGCATGGGATGAAGTTGGAAGGAGGACGATTCAGAGGAAACGTGAGGAAGAATTTCTTCACAGAGCAGGTGGTGGACAAGTGGAACACCCTGTCAGAGGAAGTGGTGGGGGCCGAAACAATCACGGGATTTAAGAATGCATAGGATAGACATAAAGAAATTCTGGAGGTCAGGGGTAAGGGGCAACAGACTTCTAGGAAAACATAAACTGAACTTACAAGCTCAAATGGGCAGACTGGGTGGGCCATAGGCCCTTACCTGCTGACACTGTCTATGTATCTATGTATCATCATACCTCTTTACATTAGTCTGGTTAGGTCACATATTGACTTTTGTGCCCCATTTTGTGCACCAACTACAATTGGTAGCAAATCAGATTTACAGAAGATCCAGAGAAAATCACTAAGAAAGTTAAAAACCAAGAGTGTAAGGCATATAGTGACAGACTCACAAATCTGAACTTGTACTCACTTGAATACAGATTGCTTAGGGGAGATTTGTGTTTGGTTTTTAAAGCTTTTCATGACCCTGCCTTATTTGAAACCATTTGTTTAGTAAATCAAGTATCAGTTGTTAACACTAGATCACATTCTTCCAAACTTTACACTGTGACCAATAAAACCATTAAGTGTGTCAACTACTTTACCCAAAGATTACCTCCCTTCTGGAATTCACTCCCATCAAAAGTTATAACTAGTAATACTTTGGAACAATTTAAATATGGACTGGGTCAGTATATGGGAGAAAGAAAATTTAATTTCTGCGTAACATAATGGCGAAATTTCTGTTGGCCTTGCCCTCAGACTCATAAGCACCTATTAACCTATCAGCAGCAAATATAATGCAAGTGTAAACAGTGATAGAGAATAAATCATGATCATGTAAACAAGTAACAGTATTCATATAACTTGTTCTTTAACTTTGCAATGCAGAGAAGTGTTTTCTCTTAAACTTAATCACCTCTTGAAAAAGTTTTGCACCCAACATCACATCTTCTACTGTAAAAGGGTGAAGAAGGATGAACAAGGGATCATAATTAGCACTTATATATCTCATGAGAAAATTATTGAAAATCAGACTACAGCAGTCTTATACAAGGGACATTGATCACTATATGATATAAATTTTAACAAAACCCTGTTGCATGTACACATTTCTGGGTGCAGGCTGTCCATAGAAGTTTTGTTGAAATAAGCATATTTTGAACAAATAATTCCAAACCTTGCCCAGGTGATGGATTTTCTATATAGAGGAGTCAGGGGCAAGGTTAAGTACTTCTCTATTTGGATGTCAATTTTATGACTTTCAAACCAAATGGCTTAATGCATTTTTTTAAACCTGATCCATTTGTTTCACTAAAGCAAGGTCAAAAAGCTTCTTTTTAACTAAGTCCTTGAGCAAGGGTGAAATAACAGTTTCCCTTTCAGAGACCAAACAGAGATGTTTCATAGATATACTGGTCATTACTCTTTTCAAGGTATTCAACCATGAAAAGGTATAATTTTGATGAAACCATTCAATCATTTCCTTTAAATAATGTAATGGAAGGACATTAGTCAGACTATTAATAATTTGTAGCCAATAACCCACTACCTTAGATTCAATTTGTTACAATTGGAACCCTACCTAATTCTACCCTCACTATGGCATTAGATGTTGCAAGAGGGACTTGCAATAGGGATTTATAAAACATAGATAATGGACCTTCTACCAAGGGTGGGCTATAAGCTCCCCACACCTCTGCACCAGAGTGGATATAATTAATTTTAGCCTCCCTTGCCATTAAAGCTGGCACAACTGAATGCCCTCCATATTTTGTGTTGAAATGCAGCAAAGCTTTAGCTGACAACTTTGCTTTAGCATGTTGATCCTTCCAGTGTGAGGTTCATGAGGCATTAGTAGTGAATTTAATACCCAGCTATACATAAGAAGACACCACCTCTATCAACTCACTATTCAAATAAAATCTGGGAGATTACATTTTAGTTGATTGTGCACCAAATATCATGATTTTAGTTTTCTTAAGGTTCATTTGTTAAACCCAAATAATCTCACTTAATTTTTAATTGATTTATTTTATTTTGAATCCCCTGTCTGGATAATGCAAGTAATGTCAGATCATCTGTGTAAGCTAAAATATGAATTAGATAATTATTAATTTTAGGAGAATATAAATTAGATGATTTATTATAGTTCAAAAGAGAATCGATACAGTTACAGAACAAAAGATGTGCCAAAAGGCATCCTTGTTTGACTCCACCAGTAGTTCTAAAGTATTCTGAAATGTTACCAGAATTATCATATCTAACAGCTGAAAAACTTAGTGAATGTAACAAGTAAATTGGCACTAGTATATATAAAGGAAGACCTCTACTAATTAATATGTCCCAGAGTTTATCTTTCCTTATGGAATCGAAAGCTGCTGTAAAATCTATGAAAAGAACATACAACTTCATTTTACAGAATGCTTTATATTTTTCAAATAAGTGGGTCAAAATAAAGATGTTATCAATAGTCAAAAAATTGTTTCAAAATCTGGCTTGGTAAATGGATAAAGGAGAATCAGTTTCCATCCAACTCTGCAGTTTTAGAAGCAGGATCTTGGCAAAGATCTTGCCACTAATATCCACTAAACTGATTGGTCGATAATTAGTTGGAATACTGTATTGCCCTTTCTTGTGAATCAGAATGATTATATTTTTTGTCCATGATGGTGGTACATATCATTATTTTAAACAAATATTAAATAAATTCAGAAAAAAATATTACCCAATAATTCAAGTGTGCTTTATAGATTTCTTCGGGGATGGAATCCGGACCACGGGCCTTATTATTTGTTAAACTGGTTATAGCTATTTCAGCCTCAGCTAATGTAAATACTAATGGATGAAAATGAGCCTTACAAATTTCTATAAGATAATGGTCCTAAGTTGTGAATTCAAATTGTTTATTAAACCGTGCTTTGTAAAGAGATATCTAAGTTTCTTTAGGAATGTAAATTGGCAATGTTGATCCATATGTTTTAGCTCCCTTTGCAACCAGAGCCCAGAACTCATTGATGTTATTTGACTTTTATGGCCTGATACATATGTTGCCATTGTTTACGTGTATAATTGTTTTGTTTTTTTTTCCCCAAAAAATATTTTGTACTTCCTACTAGCTTTATTAAGTTTTAATATTCCTAATTTTGTCAGTGATTTTTTTTAATTTGTCTAATAAGTCTACCAAGGTTTCTTTTTCTCTTAGACATCGATCACTGAACCAAGACAATGCTTTATGTTTATTAGTGTCATTGCAATAAATTTCATTATTTAATTGTTGATAACAAATATCCAATTGTTGAATAATTTGTGTGCTATTGGATCACTGGCTGCAAGCCTAAAGAGAGATGAAAAAGAAGGTGAATATATCAAGTTAGAAACTCTTTCCATAGTTCGCATGTTTAATGTGAGCCTTGATTTACCTTTAATTTCTAAAGATGCCAAAACTTGATTAGAACAGACTATTTTGGGGTTACAATTTAAAAAAGATAGTAACATCGCTGCATGATCACTTTCTGGGCACATAACAACCTCCAGTCTATTAAACTGATAATAACTATGAGGGGAGCATAAAATAAAATCAATAACACTTTTTTCCATGGGGAGAAAAAAGTGGTCACTCCTCTTGGTCTCCATCAAGTCTTCCATTTAAAATTAAAAATATTATTAGTAATGAAGTTTCGAAAACACTTCCTGCTTCATTAATTACTTTATCTGTAATTTTTCTGTCTTCAAGATCCCCAAATAAAATAATTGCTGAAGAACATGTAGATCATCAAAATCTGCTATACTAGAATTAAAATTACCTAATAAAATTACAGTATCAACCTTGTGCTGTTGGATCATAGTATCCAATTCTGTAGCTAATTTTGACCAAATATCATATGCTGGAAGGGAGTGGAAACTCGGAGGGATATAAACATTCACTATCAATATCATGACACTAATACAAAAAGAATCTCTGATGATGGGGAATAATTCATTATAACTCTAAGGTCCTCCTGAATTTTAATCATAGTCACAAGGCCACCCTTATTTCTTCCATGAGTTTTCCCTTTAATTGCAGGAACATAAAAAGATTCAAAACCATTAAAATGGGGCTGGTTTGCCATCCAAGTTTCCTGAAATGTGACAACTTCAAATCCTGAAATAAAATTATTCATTGGGGTCTGAAAATGTATTACAGACCCCAGCTATATTCCAATTAAGAATGTTAAAACTCAATTCAAATTCAGCCCTAGATGAGGGAGAAATCAAAGATCTCCTTCAGGGCTGAGAGTTGTTTGTAGTCACGAGGGCCTGGCCAAATCCAAATCCTGGGACTCCCATTTGTTAATGGGGACCCAAAAAATACGTAACTCGTCCAGCATATAGCTCTTCCAGAAGAAGAAAAAATAATTCACCTGAGCATATATAGCAGTTAATCTGAGTTTCCCCACTCCCTTCAAAAACCCTTCCCACCTGATCAATTTCATCTGTATGTATTTGTATTTTCATAATAGATGACAAAATCACTGTAACATAAGATGCTAAATTACTTGCATTTTCCCCATCAAATACATTAATCCCCAAAATAGACATCAAATAAGCAGTTGGATTTGCACCAAAATCCCAGTTAAGTTTAGCTAGGATAGAAGAAAATGAATCAAATGACAAAGTTTTATCAAGTTTAGTCTCATGAGGAGTATGTTTCCTAATTGTGACCCAAGTAACAGGTGATGAAATCAAGAGGTCAAGTGTATTAATAGCTGCTTGTCTTGCCCATATAGTTTTTGCAAGTTCCATATTAGGAAGCATTATGTAAACTGGATTACAAACATTTAGCCAATCTCTAAACACAAAATTAATTGAACTAGCTGCATTGGGCAAACCCTAATTCAGTTTTAAAAAGATGGGCTATATCAAGGCCATTAACGATTTATTAGTCTGTTTGGGTTTAAGAAACATGTTATCCAGTTTAAACATAACTTCCTGACCTGTAATAAGTAATTGATAGGAGGTATTATCCTCATTATCATATAACTGTGACTCTTCTAGTAGAGGGATGGCTCAATGTTTGGGGAGAGACCATCTGTACCGAAATAACAGGGATCCCCTCAGTTGGTTCTCTACTACTAGGTCGAAAATGGTCCACTTCAGGATTAGGAACCTTCATTATCATTGACTCCTTAGGAATCACCCAACAATGTGATTCTTTATCTCTTTTCTGTTTATTCTGAAGTAATTTATTGTCTTTAGTACTATGGAGATGGTCCAAAGATACCAGCCCCTCAGTCTCCAAGGTCCTTAAACCCTCCCATACAAGCTTTTGTTTTAAACCGAGTTTAGTATTTTTGTTCTTTCTAGCTTTTTTGCCTTTTATTCCCCTAGTTTTTTTGTTCTGCCTTTACCTTTTTATTTAAATACATGCCTTTCCTCTTATTTCTAGGGGTATCAGGGATTATTAATGTAGAAAATTATAAGTTTTGATGATTCCTAAGATCTTTGTATTTTGTGGACAGCTCTGCCACACATTGCTCAAGTAAAGTAAACTGCTCTAGACAAAGCAAAGACCGTTTGTCCAAGGCAGGTTTTATACCAGTATAGGCTTCTAGCAGAACAATATTAGACATTGCTGGATGTGCCATAGCCTTAATGGTATATTTAGATATAGTATCAGGACACTGAGCCAGAAAGTCCTGTTCATGCTGTATATTCTCCACAGCTTTATCAAGTCTTTCAAATACCTCTTCTGGGGAGCCTGCAAGGCTTTCATCCATGCCCTCATTCTGGACAAACTCTATGCTTGCAGCTCACCAGATAATTCTAAAGGGCTAAAAAGGTCCATTCTAGAGGGATGGAGTGAAATACTGTCCTCCTAGGAAATTAAGTCATCCTTGACGGACAAGAATAACTAACACCAACCTCTTTTTCTTACCAAGCTACTTGTGGGGGTATTGAACTCTGGAATACTAGTTCCAGAGTAGCATTTTTTATAGACAAAATAGTCTGTTCATTTTGCTTGATTAGGTTGATTATTTTGTAATAGGTGGGTAGGGCTCTTATTGACAGATAATACAACTGAGTTATCTAAGGCTTCATTTAACTTCTGGGTTGCTCAATGTTCATTTTTGTTTTGGGGGAGATATCATAGGGATCAGTGAATTGTCCATCAAGGCTAACTCTGAGTTCCTATCCTTTATTGGTACCCCATCCTCCCAATCAGCCAAGTTCAAATTAATTCCTTGTGAGGAGGGGGTTGAGGTGGTGATTTTAATATATTGTGTAAATATGCAACCATTCTTTTTTTCCTACAACTCTTCTCTTTAGTATCCCTTTTAATGGGTTTAATAGGTTCCCCAGATTTTCAGTTTTTCCAGGATTTTTCAGGTAGATACTCATTTCAATGCTTCTTATGTTTAACATTTGTAATGGCGATTCTTGGGTACCACTTTCTTCCTAAATTCATTTACAAGTTTCTTAGAAGCATAGAAACATAGACTGACAGCAAATAAGGACTGCTTGGCCCACCTAGTCTGCCCATTTCCCTACCTACTGGATAAGCTGCAGATCCTAGTTAATCAACAGCCTATTTCTTCCTACCCCCCACAAGAATTGCCTTATGTCTGTCTCATGCATTCTTGAATTCTCCCACAGTGTTAGACCCCACAACCTTCTCAGTAAGGCAGTTCCATGCATCCACCACCCTCTCTGTGAAAACATACTTCCTCACATTGCCCCGAGGCGTCACCCCTCTATCCACAAATTGTGTCCCCTTGTTCTTGCACATCTCTTTTTCTGAAAGATGCTACCCTCTTGGACTTTGTTGAGTCCCTTCAGGTACTTAAACATTTCTATCATGTCCCCCCTCTCCCTCCTTTCCTCAAGGGTATACATATTAAGCTCCTTTAGTCTCTTCTTGTATGGCTTCTCTTGCAGACCCTGCACCATTTTAGTTGCCCTTCTCTGAACTGCCTCCATCCTGTCTATGTCCTTGTGGAGATGGGGTCTCCAGAACTGGACGCAGTACTCCAGATGGGGTCTTACCAACTGTCTGCACAGAGGCACTTCTAGTTGCGATAACTGGGGAAAGAGAGGATACTCATGTTCCTATCCTGTCTATCTCAGTTCACAGAGAAGATAAGAAAATATATAAATTACAGTACACTCAGGAAACTATCTCTACAGTTCCTGCAGTTTTAGAAAACAGGGTATCAAACAGAGTACCAGAATATATACCAATCTACTTAGTCTACCTAAAAGACCTGCACAAAAATACTGGTATAAGAAAATATAATTAAAACTGAGTGTAATGGGCAATAAACACGATAAGTCTAAGGGCCCCCAGATTTGGCAATTGAAAGACATACACACCCATATAACCCCAATAAGGAAATGGGGTCAAATAGTCCAGAGGCCCTAAGTCTTGGTATCTGTGAATAAGGCTAGACTTATAATATCTGGCATCCAATAATAGCCAACATCCAATATAACAATAATGGGGGTCCATGTTTTTTCTCAAAGTCAAAGTCAGAGTGATTTTTATATTTAAGCTTGTGCTCCAAGTTCAGATTCTATCAAGAAAAGGTCTATCTCTCTCAACAATACAAGGGAACCCAATGCAAAGGGAATCCAAATCAAGCAACAGTCCACTGTTTTGAAGCCAAGGTACATCCACAGGGCAGACTCCAAGGTGAACACCAGGCTTGTAAAATTCGGTTGAAAATAGGATGGAGAACAAGTATCATCACATGTCCTTTCAAAGGGAAATAATGCAACCACTGCCTAATCCGGAGAAAACCATTACAAGCAGGGAAAAAATGCTCCCTTTCTTAAACCTTGCAAAATAAACAATCTACAAGGAATTAAAACAACTAGATCAAACTAGTATATTTATACACTATTAAGGTCAGAACAGTCTACAATAATAAATTGATATCTAGCCATGCGAGTATAAAAGTATAAAAAATAGACCACAACAGGAACAACTAACCCCTCAACTCCTAGCACTGCTGCTAGCACTATATCACTGTTCTGACAATTTGTGCCATTAGAAACAATGTCATGAGTGACATTCATTATACAAGGAATTTAAAAAACAGCTGAATAAAATCGATTATTGATATCAAATCAGAAAAAAAACACTTATTGTAGCTTCATCTTCCAAAGTTCACTGCACATGCTTTAACAGAATCCTTGGATTGCCAGCGAATCAAATCTACACCAGATATGGATTAGTAGCAAGAAGAACCAAACTAAATTGCACTCCCAGTACTCAGTGCTCAGAGCTCAGTGCTCAGTTCCTCGAAAATGCTAATAAAACACTAGCAGGCTGTAAGGCGAAAATAAAGCCAAGCACTCCAGCTGTTCTAATTTGGAGTACTAGTACTTGTTCAACATGCTCCCACAAACACCGGTGTTCCAAGCAATCGAAAATGGCAATTTTGTCTCTCGGAAGGCCGAGCATGTGCTTTAAGCTGGGGATCACGAGACAAAAAGCAACAGTCAGGTGCTGGTTCAAACAACAAGCACGTGAAAAAAAAAAACTAAACTTAAAGTAATAAGTTAACCACATATACCCACATATTCACAAAAAAAGAAGAAAGAAAATAACAAAAGTGACAAGAGAGACACCAAGACAAAATAAAAGTATATAGTGGTGAAGACAGTTAAAAAGAGATCCAAAGGTACAATCGCGCCACTCCAGAATACAAAAAACAGAAAAATATTTTACGAGTAAAAAGCTAAGAGAGACTTAATACACCAATAAATAATAAATAGTCCCAAGTGATCCAGGACATGTGCTGATTCACAGGCTTCACAGGCTCACAGGTCCATCAATTCTCAGACAGAAACCCACAAATGCACAAATGTTCTCAGGTTTCAGCCAAAGTTTGAGCAAAGAGCAAAGAGCTCCAAAGGGTCATAGTAAACAAATCCAGGAATTCGCAAGCACGCCCACTTGCAGTTTTGATCTTTCCAAAGGGTTGCTCTCGCTGCAGGAAAAGACCAGTCCAATGCCACCGCCAAAGATTCACAGGTTCGCAGGATCTGGAGATCCAAGGGCTGATTCCTAAAATGAGAGAAACACAGCAAGGGAGCAGCGCTAACAAAGTGGGACACAGGCTAGACTCACAAAACTGGATTCATTCTAAGGCAACGGTGGCATACCTGTTAATGCCTAGAAAAGGCTTTAATCCAGTCCTGCTTCTGTAGGTACCCCTCACCAAACATAGCATGCAGCCTCCATCTTGGAAAAATGACTCTAATAGATTTTTTTGATTGATGACTTGGGAAATAAATCAGGGAGGGGCGGTAGACATCGCCTACCAAGATTTCAGCAAAGCCTTCTACACCATCCCGCATAGAAGTCTGATTAACAAGATGGGTAGTCTGGGCATGGGACACAAGGTGATAAACTGGGTTAGGAACTGATTAACAGACAGGAGACAGAGGGTGGTGGTAACTAGGGTACAATCTGGGGACAGGGGGTGACCAGTGAGATACCACAGGGATCAGTACTAGGACCAGTCCTGTTCAATGTCTTCATTAGTGACATTGCAGAGAGGCTGGAAGGAAAGTTCTGCCTGTTTGCAGATGACACCGAGATCTGCAACAGGGTGGATACTCCAGAAGGGGTGCAGAAAATGAAGAGGGACCTGGAGAAGCTTGAAAGATGGTCAGAGATGTGGCAACTGAGGTTCAATGCAAAGAAGTGCAAAATAATGTACCTGGGTACAGGGAACCCTGGGGAGAGCTACAGATTGGGGGGGGCCTGACTGTCACCAAAGAAGAAAGAGCCCTAGGGGTTATCATCTCTGATGACCTTAAGGTATCAAAGCAGTGCACAAAGGTGGCAGGGAGGGCCAGTGGCATGCTGGGGTGCATAGACAGTGGTATCACCAGCAGGAGGTGGTGATGCCATTGTATAAGACATTGGTAGGCCTCACCTGAGTACTGCATGCAGTTCTGGAGGCCACACCTGTGCAAGGCCATCAATAAGGTGGAGGCTGCCCAGAGAAGGGCAACAAGGATGGTGCAGGGCTTGACCACAAAACATGAGGAGAGACTTTGGGACCTCAATATGAACTCACTGGAGAAGAGGAGACAGTGGAGGGACATGATTGAAACTATTAAGTACCTCAAGGGCATAAAGAAGGTGCAGGTGGGGGACCTTTTCCAATGTAGAAAAAGTGCTAGAACAAGGGGGCACAATATGAAATTGGAAGGGGGTAGATTAAGAGGTAATGTGAGGATGTTTTTCTACACAGAAAGGGTAGTCGATGCTTGGAATAGTCTGCCACAGGAGGTGGTGGTGGGGGCAAGCACAGTGAAGGGGTTTAAGCATGCCTGGGACAGGCACAAGGGAAACTTGAGAGGGGAGGGAGTGATGAAAAGCCATTGATCACATAGGGTCAGTGGCCACATACAATGTATAGGGCCTACGGGCAGATTAGATGGGCCTAGTGATCCTTATCTGCCAACAATTTCTATGTTTCTGTGTTTCTACTAACAATAGAGCTGCTAGGGCTGTGAGGAGCTGGGCTGTCTGGCACAGCCTGTGCATATTGTTGGGGGAGCGCATGTGAATTACCATGGTTTAACAGTGAAAAAAGGTTCCTGATAATTTTGTTTATTTAGGTCGAGTGGAATGTGGTAGAAATCCTGAGTCTTGAACTAGGGTTTGTGTATCAGTCAGTATTTAACTTAGGTATGCTGTGATATAAATTGCTGAGCACTGCTGACACAGAGACAAGGGAGTGCATACATCCATTCATACAGTGTCTAAGAATCTATTTAAAAAATGTATTTTTTTCAGCTTTTCTTTTTTTTTTTTTTACAAACAAGTCATTTTATAATTGCAATAATGCACTTCCGTTTTATAATTAATCAGTAATTCATGACAGGGCATGCGTCCTGGGGATAACATCACTTCTTGGATGTTGGACGCACTCAGCCTGCGGCCTCATGCCCAGCCACCTAAGGTGTGACATTAACCCAGCACAACACATGCTCTGTCATGCATTATTGATTAATAATAAAACTGATGATTACGATGGTAAGTAAATCTTCACACTATTTAGAATTATATAAAAACTGACTCTAAAAACCTTTGCCCAATGGGATCCACTAAAAGTCTGCTACCTATCTGCAGTGCCTGCTCCTCAAGTTACTCTCTGAGATCTGTGGTCTCTCTGCCTCTCCATTTGCACACATGTTCCACAGGCCTTGGTAAACTGGCTTTTACAGTTTGTGCTCCAATTTACTGGAACAACCGTCCCCTAACTTACCCCTGTTCCCCAGTCACTCGATTTTTTGAAAGGTGTTTAGGAATTCACTGTGCCTTCTGGGTCCTTACTTCTGCCACTCTCAGATTTAGGAGTCAAGGCCAAACTAGCTCTATCACTGTGCATTTTACCACCATCTCACTGATGATTTTCTGCTCACTTTTACCAAGTCAGTTGCCATTGCAGATCCTAATAAGCCAATTTCCCTGCTCCATTTGTCAAACTTCCCATAGCTTGTAAACTTTTATGATTCAACTTGCTGTTCTGCTGTTTGACTTTTGCTTTACTGTTTCCTTCTGCTATGATACTGCTGTATGGCTGACTCCCAAAGGGTGCCTTTTTGTAATTGTGTTTTTACTGTTATTGCGTTGATGATGTAAGTTCTGCAATTCTTGCAGGTTGTGCCTGAATGTGTGGCCTGGGGTGAGAACCACACTCCGTGTTGCTGGACTGATGCTATGGGGGGGCCTAGCAAACCCCCAAAGTATCCAAAACTGTCAAATTCCTTGCACTCTATTCCAAGAAAATGCAGTGGAAGACTTCTGGTTCAAATGAGTGCTTGTGGTGTCCAGTACAAAAAGACACTGTGTCAGAACAGTGACAACAATAATGGCACGGTCAAGAACCAAGCGGCAATAAAGGTGCCAATTTCATTTATGCAGGGGCTGTGCCCCCCATGCCCCCACACACATCCTTGTGGGGGATCTGCCCCCTACACCCCCAGACTGAAGGATTCTCACTCTGGGGAGGGGGCGATCACAGGAAAGTTAAAATTATGGGGCCGTGGAATACTGTTTCCACAGCCCCACGTAAAAAAACCTAAGTCCCTAGTGCACAAAAAAGTTAGAGACCAGGATTAGAACCCAGGCCTCCAATGCTGCTGGCCAAGCTGCTTGATGCCCCAGCCCTCCACACCATGGGAGCCACTCAGCCAGGCTCCTGGATCCTGGTGCCCTTGCGTGCTTAAGCACCACGAACCACAACCAGGGGTGTTTACAAAGCACTGCAAACCCCTCTTGCTGTTCATGTTAGCGCTTATAGGGACTAGTGCTCTTGACCGGTGCTGTTCCTGTAGCTCTAATCTAACCGGGTACCGTACTAAAACGCTCCACTATCTGCTGGCTAGGAAAGAGACTGGTGGCATTTAAAATTGCTATTGCAGACCCTTTATTTGGAACACAATCTAATCTCCACAACACACTCAGAGACACCCACCCAAGAGCTCATTTGAGCCTGAAGCTTTACACTGCATTTTTCTGGAACAGAGTGTGCTGAAGTGTACAGCTGTGCCTGAATGCCTACTGTATCTTATTTATTATCACAAACAAATAAATATAAAAGAAAAACAAGTAAAATTTGAGTTGCATCTTGAATGTCTCCACTGAGGAAGAATTCCGCAGGCTAGTGGCAAGCCACTCCAGATTATCTGGTGAGCCAGGGAGCATCCCTTGTCCCCTGAGTGTTTCAGATGGGATCTGGAGACACATTGCAGATCTGGATCAGTGGACTGCAGAGGTTGGCCAGGAGTATAGTCTGGACACAGATTCAGGTGCAGATACGGATTCAGGGATAGGGGATCTGCAGCTGTGTCTGACTCTGACACCTGAAAATCCCCATGTTTTCATAATTTTTATATATATATATATATATAAATTGTATCCAGTGCTCAGAGTACCCTTGTAGATGGGCACCTTAACTAATTTACAAATCCTGCCAATAACATAGTACTTTGTCAGCTTCAGGTCATTGCACTGGGCCACTGCTAATTGAATTCCCCAATACAGACAGAAAGATTATTTGTTACAAGAGAGGAGAAAAAAAATGTTCACAAAAAGATTACGATCCTGAGATTAATGACTTTTGGGTTGTAAACTACACAGTTCCTAATTAAGCTGTAGATTTTCCAAAATTTAGAAAAAAGAAAAAAAATTAAAATAAATTATTTTGCTTAAAAGTCATCTCACTTCTTATATCCATAAATAAAATTGCTATATTGATATAATCATTTATTTATCATATAGCAACAAATAAAGCAGGTGTCTGACTGTTTGATAACCCTTGGTTGGTGACCCAACTACCCAGAGGCACGAATTAGTTTCAACATAACTGCCCAATCACATTAGTGTGGAATTCCTGCACCACACATTATAAAATTAATTTTGAATAGCTGCCATTGTTTCTCTTTAGTTACACAATGGAAAATCAGAGCTGCAATGTCATACCTGCTGAAATAGCTGAAAGTGATCCCTTGAGAAATTAGCTGTCCTTCCTTCCATTTAAGAAATGGACTGGGTAACCCCAGTGCTACTGTAGTGTCAGCTTTATTTCAGTTCTCTCTTGTTCATCAACCCACCCACACAATATCTCCAGGACACCAGGGTGTCCACCCTGGTGCCATAGAATATTCTGATAACACTGGGGTGTCTAATCCCAGTGTCAGTATCCTGAAAAATTGAAAACTGTGCCTTGAAGATCACATTTATTTACTCAGAAAAGAAGAAAATGGTCCTTCGTCGATCTCTATCCTGTCACCTCACCTCATCCTCTATCCCAATCTACCCACCAGCACCAACCACCTCACACACACACACCCACACACCTACAGAGGGTTCTTCAGTGTAGATCCACTCACCAGAAATGAAGTCCTCCACCTTAAAGTATGACTGCAAACTGAGAAAACAATGTAAGTGTTGTCAATGTATTTTCAATGCATTTTAACTTTTACTTATAACTTTGTCATTTTTAAATATTTCTAACCAAATTTTCAACATCGCCTTTTGGGACGCATGGGGACATTTTTCAAATCCTGCCCAAAATGTGAGTTCACATTCACTCTGCAAAACTCTGTATTGGTGGAGTTTGAAAACTTTCATCTACCAAGTTCATGAGCTGGAGTCATGAAAAGACCATGCTGATAATTTGGTGAAAAGATATGGTAAAATGACCAAGTCATGAGTGAACACTGACATTGTGCTGTCATTCCACATGGTGAGACAGATTTCCACAGAGAGAGGCACACTAACAACATAAATTGTAGTGAGTAAAAAAAAAATGTTCCCACTGGGAATCAAACCCACCCTCCCAACTACTGTCCTGGTACTCTGCTACTGCATGATCATTCCACTGGGTGAGACAGATTTCTACAGAGAGAGACATGCTAACAACATAAATTGTAGTAGAAAGAAAAAATATTCACAACTGAGATTCAAACCAAAGCCCCTTCCCAAATGCTGTCCTGGGACTCTGCCACTGTTCTACCACTCCACATAGTAATACAGAAGGTTTCCAGACAGAGAGAGAGAGAGATACATGCTAACAACACAAACTGCAGTGAAAAAGAAACAATGTTCCCCCCTGGGAACCAAACCCAGGTTCCCTCCCAACTACTGTCCTGGTATTCTGCCACTGCATGATCATTCCACATGGTGAAACAGAAGGTTTCTATAGAGAGAGGCATGCTAACAACATAAATTGTAGTAGAAAGAAGTAATGTTCACAACTGAAAATCAAACCAAAGCTCCCTCCCAACTACTGTCCTGGTGCACTGTCATTATGCCATCATTTCTTATGGCAAGACAAAGACTTCTAGGGAGATATACATGCTAACTATATAAATTGTAGTGAGAAAGAAAAAGTGCACCTCACTGGAAATTTGAACCAATGCCCCTCCCAACCACTGTCCTGGGCATGTTTGGGTAAGGTTTTAAAATAAATGAATATATTATTGATCATGTGCGATCAAGAATATATTAATACAACCACCAAGACCACTCATTTTTTTCGAACTCTATTTTTTCCTACGCTGTCCTTATGCCCCACCAAACTCTCTCTGGTGACCTTCCACTCAACGGACTCTACCTCCCTGTGCGATCCAACTCATCTCCACTCCCTGGCACTGGACATCCCCCAGGTATACCCTCCGGGGGAGGGACACCCCTGGCCAAGGCACTCTTTCTCATAATATTGAACTCCAGGCTGAGGAGGAGGGGCAAAGAGAGAGCTGCATCCGACTTCTGGGATTGTTGTCCTTGGAGGGGAGGTGCCTTCACCTATTGGAAGGAGGAGGGGAAGGTATTTTACCAGTAAGCCCCCTGTGGAGCCCGGCTATCAAGGCAACATACTGTCATGGCTCTACCCCCAGGCATATGCCACAAAGCTACTTTGGGCAACCTCCAGCCACCACCAGAGGTTGCTTCTTGAGCAGTTGCATCCCCATCCCTCCCCGGGGAAGAGAGAGCAGTACTCCGGATGCTCAGTCTCTTTCCTCCCCTGCCGACCCCAATTGCCCCAGGCTCATTCCCGAACCTGGGTCACCGATGTGGCACAAGGTGTGGCGTCCAGTGCCTCAACCCTCGGTGCCACCAGGCTGGCTCCACCGAGATCACTCTTAACAGTTATAAGAGTGGCCTCACATACATTCTTAGGGTATCAGAATGGCTCACCTTTGGTTTGCAGTTCTCATACCCTAAAAAAATGCACATGAGATCACTCTTACAACTGCAAAACTGCTCTTGGTGGCTGAAACTGTCATTAACATCAACTATGACATCCATAGGAAGTTTCAAGTCTAGTAGAGTGAGCCATATTGACTTGTTTGCTTCTTATATTTTTATATCACTCTCCCCAAATTTCCATAATGTTGTCTAGTTCTCTCTTGAACTTGGACATGCTTGTACTGTGGACTACATAACTCGGTAATTTGTTCCATTCAGCTGCCACTCTCTGGTTGAACCAATGACCCCTTGCATATTTCCAGTAGCTTCCCCCTTTTGATTTTAAATCAGGTCCCCTTATGTCCCTGCCCTTATCCTTAGCCACCAGGCCCGTGCACTCTCTCCTCTAACTGTTTCTCTCACACTGCATAAAAACTGTAGTGATACAGAAAACAATGGACCATACTGGGATTGAACCCAGGCCTGTATAGGTCTAACATACATATGAATATACAAACATATGAAATAACAGACGAAGGCCTTGTGTCTACTCAGTTGCCATGCCTCTGATCTAGAGATTTACAGTGGGCTATGTCCCCTCCGACCCTGGCCCTCCCTTCATCCTGTTTCACCTTCTCTTGAACCCCCATTGTCTTTTGAGAGACAGCCTCAACTTAAAGTTCATTCCATCTCAACACCACTCTCTCTGTAAAGAAGTGTCTCTGACCGCCCTCTGAACCTTTCCCTGATCAGCTTATAACAGTACCCTCAGTAGTCTTTTAGCTGAGCCAAAAAGGACCCTTATATCCATACCTTTCAGGTACTTGAAGGTTTTGAGGATGTCCACTTTCTCCCTTCTCTCCTCTAGTGAGTACATGTTGTGTTTTCTCAGTCTATTCTCATATGCCCTGCCCTCCTGTCCCTGAACCATCTTTTTGCCCTTCTTTGGACTGCCTCAAGCTGGCTGATAAGTTTTTCAGTGGGGCCTCCAAAACTTGCCATGTCAGGTATGGTCGTCGTATAAAGGATCTGTGCAGCTTATATAACCTCTTCCTTCTGCTCATGAATATTAAAGCAGTATATCCAAGCAGTCTGTTTGCAATGGTTTCTGCCTTCCTATACTGCATAGCTTGCTTAAGGTCACTAGAAATGGTTAACCCCAAGTTCTTCACCTCCTCTGATTTAGTGACCATGTCCATGCCAGACTGCACTCAGTCCTCAGGTTCTTTCTTCCTATGGGGATGACCATGCACTTTGCTGCATTGAAGCCAAGTTGTCATATGCCAGATCACCTTTACAGCTTTGCTAGACCTTCCTTTAGGTCCTGAACCCAGTATCTGTGTAAACCCTCTCACAGAGTGTGTTGCCATCCACAAAAAGGTATATTTTGTCATTAATACATTCCCCAATATCAGTAAAGAATACATCAAACAATTTTGGGCCTAGCACTGAGCCTCATGGGAACCTCACTGGTGACTTCCCTTGTATCTGAGAGCTACCCCCACACCCTTTGTGTCCCATTTCTTAGTCACTTAGCCACCAGTCTTGTTATTTGCTTCTTGCCCTGGGTCTTCCAATTTCCTGATCAACATCTTGTGGGGTACCAAGTCAAAGTTCTTACTGAAATCCAGGATTAGGATATAAACTGCCTAGCCCTGTCTGCTGCCTTCATTACCCTATCAAAGAAACTGAACAGGTTGGTTTGATGGGATCTCTCTGACAAGAACCCATGCTGTCTCTTGTCCTGAAGCCCATTTACTTCAAGGAACCCAACTAGCCTTTCCTTCACAATAGCCTCCATTAACTTACTGATACTGTAGTACAGAATACAGAATTCTGCTGGTGAAATTAGTGCAGAATAACCATTCTACTGGTGGAATTTCTGGCAGAATGTTGCTGGGTCTTCTGCAGAATTCCATCTGCTGTGATCTGCTGAATAATATTCCATTGAACAGAATTTTTGCTGCAGAAAATCATTCCCACAACCATTTCCATAGAAAATATTAAGATACTAACATACTAACATATACTAATATACTAGTTGCTAGCAGAGTATGCCTTATCATCTATCAAGTCTGCTCATGCTTCAGAACCCTGGGTAGGTACTGAAGCCATTTCCTGTCTCCATTCCGTTTCTTCCCCCCATCTCTGTCCCCCCAGGCCTCACCAACCCCTGCTTCTACTCCTGCTTGTACCTGTCCCACCCTTTCTTGAAGCCTTCCACCGTTGAAACCATTACCAGCTCCCCAGGCAGTGCATTCCACTGTTCCACCACCCTCTCCATGAAAAATCTCCTCCTCCTATCCCCTCATCCTTCTACCTTCGAGCTTCCAACTATGTGTTCTGGTGATTCCCTCCTTCAGCCTAAAATCCCATCTCTGTTTACCTTATTGATTCCATTTAGGTACTTGAAGACCTCTCTCATGGCCCCCAGTCCAGCATTTGTTCCACAGAAAATCATTCTGCAACCATTTCTGCAGAAAATATTAAGATCTGTGGAATAAAATCCCATAGAAATGTTGTGGAGAAACTCATTCCACATTTTTCTGCTGCAGAATTCCATCATTTTGTTTTTGTGAAACTTGGTGGAATTTCAGTGGAATTTCTTAAATTCAGTGAAATGTTGTTCTGCTAGAATTTTAAAATTCTGCACAGCACTAGTTACCAACAATGGAGGTCAGACTGACTTGTCTGTAGTTCACAGGGTCATCTCTAGGCCACTCTTGTTCAGTGGTACCACATGTGTGGTTTTCACACCTGTGGTACCGCCCCATATCTTTATTTATTTATTGGTTATTCAGAAGTACCTTAGAGTCAAAGACTCTTTTTCAAAGGTTCCACATCAGTACAGGTAGATACAGTATGAGCTGTTGAACAAATCTGCCAGTAGACTCACCAGTTCAGCAGCCAGCTCTTGCAACACCCTTGAGTGCGTGCTATCTGGTCCCAGGGACTTGTTTACCTACAGAGACAGGAGCCCTCTCCTAACCCTGTCTTCAGTTATCCTTTTTATTTTTCAAAAATAATCTTTATTATATTTGTAACAATACAAAAAAGAAAGAATATATAAAACAAAAAAAAAGAAAAAGGAACATGAGAAATACTATTTAAACAACAAATCATAAAAAAACCAAAAAGAAACAACTCATAATTACTGTTGTTCTAATGAGCTGCAGGGAGAAAATATAGTTAATTATCAAAAGGCAAATATATAGATTAAATTGAGGTTCTTCCTGGAAACTTAGAAAATATCTCCATCTCCCTACTGTGTGTTGGAGGTTCTTATCTTTTCCAACATTTAAAAAGTTTTGTAAAATGCAACATAGAGGATTTTATTATATTCTTTCTATACATAAATGTTGTATAATTTGCTTCCATGAATTACCATAGATATCATCTGCCATTTCATCCAAAGTATAAAGTATTTTCTCAAATAACATGATTTCATTGAAAATATATACCACCATGTACTTATTCCTAAATTTGGCAGATTGCTAGTATTCCCGTTTTCAAGTATCAACATTTTCAAGGCCATTGTGGCCAAAGAGAATATTTTGCAATGTACATTATTATGTAATAGTTCATTAAAATTATTAAATAAAAATATATATGATTTTAAGGGGATAGACAAGTCCAATATGTTCAGTAAAATATTTCCAACTTTAGTCCACCATGTATGTATTTGGGGGCATGACCAAAAGCAATGGAAAAGTGGTCCTCAGTTTCCACATTGCTTGTTCACTGTAAGAATGACTGATTTTAGAAACTTGTACCAGGGTATAATATGCTTTTTCCATTAATTTCCTTTGTATCGTTTTGTTTCTTGGTGATATATACATTTTATTAGCCTGCTGTCTCATATTTACCCATTGTTAATGAGTAAATTTTTGATCAGATTTTGTTCCAGTTCAGGTTTGCAGTGGATTTGTTTTTGAAGTTATCTTTTATAATCTGTTTATAAATTTTAGACAATAAATTTTCAATGCCTTTATTAATACTTATATCTTGTTGGGTCAAAATTTATTGAATAAATTTGGCCTCAATGCTGAAAAATTGGTATAACTTTTTAAATTTGTGATAGAGTGTATAGTATGATAAAAGAGTTATTTTACCATTTCTGAGCCATACATTTATTTGTCAAGAGGAAGAAAACTCATCATTTACTATAAGTTCTCTCCAATTACAAATGTTTTCTTCGAAACAGATCTTATTGTGAAATGTATTGATATTGCTCCATATTTGTTTGCTTGACCGAATATCAAAATACAGCCATGGTAGATTCAACAAAGTTGTGATTTTGTTACTTATTCCCTTAATAAGACTAAATTCTTAGGGAAAGAAAAATCTAACAATTAATTCTTAATATGAATTTCTTCTTTACTATCTAAACACGTTAATTTACAGAACAGATATATTTAATCATCTTTAAAAATGACCATCCCCATACCATACATAGGATATGGGGTTTGCATGTATTTTAAGGGTTCCAGGCACCATAATCCACCAAGTTTCTTTGAGGGTAATTAACACTGACCACACTATATGCAGTTTCCCTCCTCTCTGTAATAATTTCTTTAGTATTCTATTAAAATCAGTAAATCAAGTAAGTGATGGTGTACCCACAATATTCTGTAAAATAAAGATATAATGTGGATTTCCATCATCTTGATGGTATCCACGCTCTCCCCATAGTGATAAGGATAAATTATTCCACTTTGCTAATAAATGTTGGATTTTTTGTTTTGTCTCATTAAAATTAGTTGTAATATTTTATTTTGTTCAGAAAATAGGGTAATGCTCAAATATTTTATTTTTGAATCAATTTTAAAGTCTCAAGTAAACTCACTTGCAGAAGGACATATCTGAAAAGACTGGAGAAGGGCTGTCGTGGTGCCAATTTTCAGAAAGGGTAGCAAGGATGACCTGGCCAACTACTGACCAATCAGCCTAACTTCCATCATCGGCAAGATAATTGAGGCATAATCTTGAATGAAATTAAAGAGTTCTTGGCTAATAAAGATCACCTGAATAGGTCCCAGCATGGATTTTATCAAATAGGTCTTGCAATACTAATTTAGTAAGTTTTTATATTTATATAGAAACTAATGTTGATCAGGGATGTACTAATGTTGGACCTTAATAAGACATTTGATACTGCGCCACACAGTATGATGATCTCAAAATTGATCAATTTGGGAATTAATCATTCTATAATTAAATGGATTACCCACTGGCTGATAAATAGAACACAATCTGTGCACATCAGTGGCTATTTTTAGGATGAAAAAAGGGTTACCAGTGGTGTGTTGCAGGGGTCCATGTTGGGGCCACTGTTGTTTAACATCTTCTTAGGTGAGCTTAACATTATGAGCAAAAATAAACTAACCAAATTTGCAAACAATGTTAAATTAGGAGGTGTAGCAGATACCTTTGAGGACAGACACAGGTTTGGACAAGATATTATAACAATCACTGAATGGGCAGATAAAAATAAGATGAGGTCTATTATTTATAAATGCACAATTATGCATTTTGGTAAAAACAATATTAAACAGGACTATTTTTATTAAGGGGATGAACCTAAGGAAATCTAGCTGTGAAAGGGACATAGGAGGGTACATAAGCAATGATTTAAAAGTGAAGTTCACACCAAATACATAACAAACAAAGCAATGCACTTAATGAACTGCACACACAGAAGCTTCTTCTCTAGAAATGAGATTGCATTACTTTCTTTGTTCAAATCCTGTATAAGACCTCACTTGGATTACTGTTCCCAAAGTTGGAACCCATATCTGAAAAAAGATTAAAAAAGGTTGAAAAACCACAGAGATCATTTACCAAGTTAATTTATGGTTATAGGGTCAACCATATAAAGAAAGACTAGATAAACTAAGTCTATGGCCCCTGGAGGTTAGGCAAGTGGTGTGGGGGCATACTATTATTACACCAAATTTTAAAGGATGTGATGTTAAGAAATGATTTGGGAGTTGTGTACAAGAGCAAAAATATAACCGGAGAGGGCACAAGCATCAGATCATGGAGATGCCATGCAAAACTGAAATGCAGAGACATGGCTTTGTATCAAGATCAGTTAGGCTCTGGAATCAGTTACCTGAACAAGTGATCACTGCACCTAGCATTGACAGATTTAAAGCTACTGTATGTTGGACAAGCAAATTACAGTTGGTACTGTTGTTACCTCCATGGAGTAGTGGAGACAACTTATGTGGGCCTGTGCCTTCTTGTTGCCTTAATTATCCTAGTACAATTCCCAGGCCCAGATATTCAAACTGCGCCAGGCTGTGGCGCAAGCCTGAGTGCAGCACAACTTGGCTGCGCAGGGGCATTGACTGGGCGATATTCAATAGAGCTGCGCCATGGCTCAGCATAATTGTAGATCGCACCCTGGCCACCCACAGTGCTCATGGCGCAGTGGCACAGCACCAGTGCAAGTGGCCAGAGTGGAGCAGGGGGATGCGCTAGCGCAAGTTCTGTTGCGCTATGTGCAGCAACCACAATATTCAAAAGTGCACATGCAAATGGGACCATAATGTATGCAAGGCGCAAATGGGGCCATTTGCATGTCATTATGGTCCCATTTGCATGCAGGTGTGCTGATCCTCGGTGACTTGCACGTGGCGCCCTGCCAGGCAGCAGCAGTCGGGGACCAACGCCCCCTGCAGCACGACAATGTGCCCCACAGCCTGATTACGGGCATTTGTAAAATATAAACGGATCCAATATCCCTGTGGACCGCTGTCAGCCTGATCGTGGGCTTCAGTAAAATAAAAAAACAATCCAATATCCCTGGTGGTCCAGTGGAACGCTGTCTGCCCGATCGCGGGCTTCTGTATTAAAAAATGAGAATCCAATATCACTGGTTGTCCAGTGGACTGCTGTCTGCCCAATCGTGGCCTTCAGTAAAATAAAAAACAAACCAATATCCCTGGTGGTCCAGCAGACCCCTCCCCACCCACCCACCCACTGAGCCCCACCACCCACTCCCATCAGCGGCGGTCGGCAGCACCCCACCCGCCTGTCACCCCACCACCCACCAACTGACATCGTCGGTATGGCTGCATGTCCATTGGTCCACAGCGTGAGCCAATGGACATGCAGCCCATACCATACTACACATTCCAGATATGTGAATGGATCCATTCACATATACTGTTAATCTATCCTCATATGTTTTCTGATGCAGTCCCTGCACCATTTTGGTTGCCCTTCTCTGGGCTGCCTCCATTTTGTTAATGTCCTTGTGCAGGTGTGGCCTCCAGTACTGTATGCAGTACTCCAGATGGGGCCTAACCAATGTCTTGTAAAGAAGGATTATTACCTCCTTCTTATGACTTGTGATACCCCTACTAATACATCCCAACATCCCTCTAGCATTACTTCTGCTTTAGTGGTCTGCTTGGATGATTTCAGGTCATCTTTGATGATGATGCTCAGGTCTCTTTCTTCCTTTGTGATTGCTAGCAACTTCCCTCCCAACCTATAGGTAGCTTAAGGGTTTCACTTCCCTATGTGCATGAGCTTGCACTTCTTTATGCTAAACCCCAGTTGCCACTCTTCAGACCATTTTTCCAGCTTTTCCAGATCTCTTCTCATTCTGTCCACCCCATCTGGATCATCTACTACCCCATATGGGTCACCTACTCAGTTGCAGATCTTGGTGTCATCTGCAAACAGGCAAACCTTACTTTACTCGTCCATCTCCAATGCCACTGATGAAGATTTTGAAGAGGACTGTCCTCAGAACTGATCCCTGAGGTACCCCACTTGTGACTTGCATCTCTTCTGACTGAATATAATTTACTACCACTCTCTGTTTTCTGCCCACCAACCAGTTTGCCACCAAGTTGACCAACTTCTGACCCACCCCAAGCCTCCCCAGCTTATTAATCAATCTTCTATGTGGAACAGTATTGAAATCTTTGCTGAAGTCAAGGTTGGCAACATCAGCTGCATCCTCTTGGTCCACCACTCTGATTACCCAGTCAAAGAAATCTATGAGATTAGTTTGACAGAATGTTCCTGTTGTAAACCCATGCTGTCTTGGGTCCTGTGCTCCTATGGAGTCCAGGTGTTGCAACAATCCTTTCCTTTAGGAGTTCATCCATAATCTTGCCCACTACTGAGGTAAGACTGACTGGTCTGTAGTTCCCTGCCTCCTCCCTGTTACCGCTCTTGTGAAGCAGGATCACATGAGCCCTTCTCCAGTCTTCTGGGACCTCTCCTGTGTTTAGAGACTCACTAAACAGTTCTGATAATGGCTCTGCTAGTTCCACTCTTAGCTTCTTTAGTACCCTGGGATGTATGCCATCAGATCCTATTGCCTTGTCCACCCTGAGCTTAGCAAGCTCTTGTAGGACCCTTTCTTTTGTGAAGGGACTTGTGCATACCTTGCTCCTCCATGTGTCCATGGTGCTGAGCTGTGGGCCCTGCCCTACCTTCTCCTCAGTAAATACTGAACAGAAGTATCTATTTAGGATATATGCTTTTCCTTTATCCTCCTCCACACACTCCCCCTTATCCCCTTTGATCTTAGCAATACCCCCACTTTCTCCTTTTACTAATGATTCTACAGAAAGTCTTGTCCCCTTCTTTTACTGTTTGTGCTATGGTTTTCTCAGTTTGGCCCTTTGCCTGCCTCACTGCCTTCCCTGCTTCCCTTAGGGAAGTTTGATATGCCTCCCTATCTTCATCCCACTGCATTCCCTAATATTTCCTGAAGGTCAACCTTTTGGCTTTGATCTTTTCTGCTACTGTTTTTGAGAACTAAAGTGGTTTCCTCCTTCTTTTGCTCTTGCTTTTCTTCATAGCATAATGGGATGTTGCTTCAAGTCTTGCATCCTTAATGCTTGCCTGCTTTGTCTTAACTCCCTCACCTGTATTTCTTCTTGCCAGGGCTAGCTTAACTCTGCTGGCAATCTTACCAAAGTCAGCTCCTCTGAAGTCCCATATTTTTGCCTTGGAATGGGATACTTTAGTTCTAGTGGCCAAATGGAACCATACCATGTGATGGTCACTGGCCCCCAGGTGACCTTCTACCTGGAGATCTGTGACCCTTTCTCCATTAGTCAGTACTAGATCCAGGACAGCCCTGACTCTTGTGGGTTCTTGTACCAACTGTTTGAGGCCCTCCCCCTGCAGGGAATCCACTATGTGTCTAGTTCTGGCAGATGTTCTGGCTAGTATTGATCAATCTGTATCTGGCATGTTGAAGTCTCCCATTATTAGAACCTCCCCTTTAGCTGTCATGTTTTTATAGCTTCTAACAGTAATGTGTCTATGTCCTCCTCCTGGTCTGGAGGCCTGTAGACAACCCCAGTTCAAATGAGTGTCCCACTTCCTGTTTCCAGGGTGACCCACAGTTCTTCTGGTTCTGTATGCATATTCTGAATTTCTGTAGCTTTGATATTTTCATCGACATAAAGGGTCACTCCCCCCATTTTACACCTCAGCCTCTTCTGAACAGTACATAGTCGAGTACTGAAGTCTCCGAAGTGTGGTTTCTGGTGAACCTTGTCTCGCTAATGGCTACTATGTCCAATTTAGCCTCTGTCATTGTTACCTCCAGGTCTGGGATCGTGTTTTCCAGACTGCAGGCATTTGTGTACATGATTTCCCATTGGCCAGATGCCAGATTTCAGTGAGTTAGTTGTGGAGCGAGGTCTGGCTTTTCCCTTGCATGTCATAACGGGAGTCAGACCTTTTTCCTTACCTGGTAGTGAAAATGAACTACAAACATGCTAAACTCCTCTTGATCACTAGCTGAGGGGAGGGTGTTCTTCCTGTTCGATGTATCAGGTGCTGCACCCTCTCCCATTTGTTAGTTTAAATATTCTGCAACATTAAACTTCTGCCCCAATGCACTGACTCCCTCCTTAGTCAGATGCAGTCCATCAAATTTAAAGAACTTTCGCTCCCAAAACTGTTGCCAGTTGCCTACAAAGTTGTGTCCTTTTTCCTGGCACCAGCCCTTAAGCCACATGCTTAGCTCCCCTATCTCCCCTCTTCTGACCTTCCATCTGTCTGCCCCCTCCCATACTGGCAGTATCTCAGAGAAGGAGATGCCAAATGAAATGAATGACAGTTTGTCTCCTAGCCTGGTCAGGTATTCCTTGGTCTTCACAACTGACCAACTGGTGAGATCGTTAGTCCCTATGTGTACCAGGATGTCGATGCTTTCTCCTACTTCCTGCATGATTTTAATAATGCAGACAGTGTCTCTATGCTGATGTACCTGGGAGACATCTGACCATTACCCCTGGCTGGAGGTAGGTATCAACTCCCTGAATTATGGATTGTCCGATGATCAGAAGTGTTTTGAATTTCCTTTTTGCTGTTTTTATTTTGGTCCCTGTTTTTGGTACATTTTGTAATGCTAGCTCTTGTGCTGCATTGTTCTGCTCTGTAGTGTCCTCTGCCCCTTTGTTTGATTTCAGAGATAGAGGCAGATACCTGTTTGTAGTTTTTATATGGTTTGTGGAGGTGATCGTTGGTGAGCACTGAGTGATGGGGCACCCGATTTGGCCCTCCTAACTACCAGTCAACCTCCTGGACCAACTAGCCTCTGCAGTCAAGGTGCTTCAGTTGGATGTTGGGGAAATGGCGGTGGTTCTTGTAATATATTTCCTCCTGAATATGCAGTTAGAGGTAAGCAATATCTGACCATGCTGCCCAGAGCTGAGCCCTTAAATCTCCGTTGGTCCAGCATGTAGGACAGAATCCTAAGTCCTATATAACTGCCCTTTTGAAAAGTGTCTTGTAGTACCTGCAGTTAATAATATCCATTCCAGTTAAGTTGTCAAGTTTATAACCTGGTCCGAGTAATAAGAAGGAAAATGAAAGCAAAAGTTTGATTTGTTATGTTTTGTTAGTTTGTTTTTATATGACTTTTTATAATATCACTATCCCTTCAGTCTGTATCTCGTATGAGCTCCTGTAATTAGCCCTGAAGGCTTAGCCTAATGATAGATAATACTGTAAAACCTGCAAACACCATCTGTAACAATTTCACAGACGATATACCCTGCAAAAAATACTTTGCTACAGAGAAAAATAAAGCAGTAAAAAAGTAACAAAACCTGTAAGCACAATCTGCAGAACACTTTAACAGAAGCTATACCTTGCAAAAACGTATTTGAATCAGAGATTACTGCAGTAATCTGTAAGCACAAAACAATAACAAACCTGTAGGTGCACCCAGTAATAATGCTGCAGAAAGTATACCCTGCAACAACAATTTGAATCAGAGAACAATAAAACAGTAAAAGGTAAGCAAAAAAAATAGTAACGCAGTAAATCTGCCTAGCCAAAATAAACCTTAATTATTTTCCTTGCTCTGATGATGTTGTTTCTTGCTCTGTCCTTACAGGAAAACCTAGAAGAAAAGAGCTCAGGTGAAGCTAGGTGCCCCCTCGGTCTTGGGGGGGGGGGCAGTTAGTACAGAACATGACCAGGTGATAGCATGCTTACAGCTCTAGAGATTGAAAAGGATTCTACAGGACAGTAAGGGAAAAGTCATATTTTTTTTTTTCTATTTTGAATAATAATCCCACACCCTGGAAATTTATATTTTGATGGATGTTCCCATTTAATACAACTAGTAGGCCACTCCAGTGCAGTCTAATCCCTAACCCCAGAAAAATAATAAAAACTAAAAAAAAACCAAAAACACAATAATTGTAACATACACAAACCAAAATGCAGCTCATGAGAACTGCTGGTTCCCTTATGCTGTTTGTTGCGTATTACTACCCCCCTCCCCTCGCAAGACCTTAGTCACATTTTCATATTTATATTTAATTGAGGTTCTTTTTTTTTAATGAAAGATTTGAGAACATTTGTTCTGAAGAGCTGTCAAGGCTTCCTGAGGATTATCATATATATATCTGACCCCTTTGATGATTATGCTTAGCTTAGCTGGAAACATAGTTGAAGATCTGATATTATTCATCCAAAGTGTGTTCTTGATAAAGTTGAATTTCTTTCGTTCTTGTATCATCAGATGACAAGTTGCAAATTGAAATGTTTGACCCCATTAGGTGAACTGTATTCTTTCTATAAACAGCTGCCATTAGCAAATCTTTATCTCCTGATCTCAGAAATGTTAATATAATCAGTCTCAAAGGGGCTGTTTCACTGGGTTTTGTTCTGAGCCTCTATGGATTCAATCAATGTCAAAGTTGATATTGTTGGGATCTGTCTCCAGATAAGCAGCTTGAATGTTTGAATGATTCTCAAGGACTTCTAGTACTGTCCCAGTTTTTAGAAACTCCTAAAATTCTGATGTTTTTTCCTTTGAGCTCATGTCTCAAAATCTTGTATTTTAGCTTTTAAATACTTGTTAGAGTCTTCTAGGTGGCTTTTTAATAGGGTTATTCAGTTCAGTAACTTGATTGACAGTTTGCTGCAGCTGATATAGTTTTGTTTTTAACTCTGCGTTTTCTTTTACTAGGTTTTGAGTACAAGAAAAGTATGTTTTTTTGTTGTTTTTTTCCAATTGTTTAACCAGGTGAGACACACTAAGCTGAAAGCTTGTTCACAGGTGCAACCTGGGAACACAGGGAAGTTAAGTGACTTGCTTAGGGTCACACAGTATGCATGTGGGGGCTGTGGGATTCAAACCCAGGACTCCAGATTTGCAGCTCAGAGCCACTGCACTATACTGCCTCCTTTTTCAAATTTATCTTGTAGGCCCATCTGTTGCTCCATTTTTTGAGATAGATTATTTTCATGTATATCGCTGTGCAAGTCGTAATTCACTGCGTACTTCAAGTATTCCTGGATATTCATGTTTTTATACTGATGTTTTGATCTTGTGATTTTTGTGTTCTTGTTCCCTGTCCCCAGGTTGCACCTGGAAATGAGCTTTGGCTCAGTGTGCCTATCCCACTTATCAACTTTCTAAATAGACAAATAATAACTAAATTTGGATGAAAAGGTTATTAACCCAAATTGGAGGGTTTTCTGAGCTTCCATTTCCCATATCAGTCATATTATGGCCTATGGCTTGGGCAAAGTTAGGAATAGGTTTCATTTGATTTTGGGGAAGGAGATCTTTAACTATATTAGAAACATTTTTCCTTTTTCTTTTGAACAATCTTGACTAGGAGCACTATTTGTTGATACACTAGGTGTCTTTTGAGAAAAGATCTATTGCTCAACTTTCTCCATTCTTTTCATTTGTTGGCTTGTTAGTTATAACATTCAATAAATTATGAGAGTTTTTCTCACCTTGTTGCAAGTCATGCTCTCTCTCCCAATCAAGAACAGTGCCTTATGAACATATGAACATGCAACATACAAACATACGAATCTGCCAGCAGAAACAGGCCTCATGGTCTGTCAAGTCTGCTCAAATATGCAGCTAGCACACTTACATTGCAACTGCCCCACCCCACCCTCCCCTTTCCCTCATAGTTACCCCCCTCACCTTGTCCCAATCCATTTTAAAACTTCCCACTGTCTTACAGGATACCACTTCCTCGGGCAGAGTGTTCCATTTAGCCACAACCCTCTCTGTGAAAAAATGTCTCCTCATCTCTTTATTATATCTTCTCCCCATCTATCTGAGACCATGCCCTCTCATGTCCCTCCCCCTCCTCAACTTAAGGACCCCCTTCTGTACCTGTCTTGTTTATCCCCTTCAAGTATTTAAAGGTCTCGATCATATCCCCTGACCCCTCAGTTCCTCCAGGGTATACATATTTAATTCACTCAGCCTGTCCTCATAGGGTTGGTCATCCAATCCCTGAATCAGCTTTGTTGCCCTGCGCTGTACCAACTCCAGTAATCAGACATCCTTCTTCGGAAATGGATGCCAGTACTGCATGCAGTACTGCAACTGTGGCCTGACTAGTGACCTGTACGGTGGCAGGATCACCCCCCTACTTCTGCATGAGATTCCTCTCACAATACACCCCAGCATTCTGTTGGCTTTAGCTGCCACCTTCCTGCAGTGAGCTGAGTCATTCATATTCCCCATGATACCCACCCTTAGATCTTTCTCCTCCTTGGTAATACCTAACTGAACCCTTCCCAACTGGTACCTCCTCTCCGGGTTCCTTGCTCTGAAGTGCAGATCCTTGTACTTCTTTGCATTGGAACACAACTGCCACATTTCTGACCACTCCTCCAGTTTAATCAGGTCATCCTGTAGCCCCTGCCACTCTACTATGTCGTCCACCACCACCCCATCTTGATATCATCAGCAAATAGATTGATCTTACTCCTGATGCCATGTGAGGTATCTGCTATGAATATCCCAAAGAGCACCGGGCCCAGTACCTAGCCCTGTAGAACCCCACTTGTCGCAGCCCTTGGAGATTAGAGTTCCCACCACCACCCGTTGTTGCCTCCCCTTCAGCCAGTTCATGGTCCAGTTTACCATCTTTGTCCCCACCTCCACATATTCCAACTTTCCCCCCAACCTCCCATGAGGCACAGAATCAAAGGCCTTGCTGAAGTCCAAATACAGGACATCCACTGCATGGCCCTTATCCAGTTCCCTCATCACCCAATCATAATACTCAACTAGGTTGGTCTGGCAGGATCTTCCTGAGATGAACCCATGTAGCTGACCATCCTGGAGTCCATTGTCCTCCAAAAAAGGTCACCAGCCTTTCTTACAGGGTTGTCTCTATTAGTTTTTCTACAATGGATGTAAGGCTTACCGTTCTGTAATTGCCTGGTTCATCCTTTGGGCCACTTTTGTGGAAGTGCACCACATGAGCCATCCTCCAGTTGTGTGGTACGCATTCTGTGTCCAGGGAAGTATTGAACAGGTCCACCAGTGGCCCTGCTAAGATCTCCATCAGCTCTTTTAGCACCCTGGGGTGAATGCTGTCTGGTCCCAATGCTTTATCCACCCTCAGTACTTCAGACCGTCCAGCACCTTGTCCTCTGTAATTACCCCATCTGTACCTACTCCTTTGCTCACCTTCCCCATCTGCTGAAGTAGCTGCCACCTTCTCCTTCATGAACACAGAACAGAAGTAGTCATTTAGTGCTTCTGCCTGCTCTGCCCTTTCTCCACCCACCCCCACCCTGTCCTCCTTATCATCACTATCTGGTCCTTGCAGCTCCTTCTCTCCGTGATGTATCCAAAGAAGTTTTTTCCCCATCATTGATGCCCTGTGCCAACCTTAGCTCTCTGGAAACCTTTCAGTAGCCTCCATCAGCCCTAATTTGTTAATTTCCCATTTTTGGCTTGCATCCAAGTGGTCATTAATTCCTGCTTGGTACCTCTCATAAATGTCCCCCACCTTGCCAAAGTCAGCATGTCTGAAGTCAACCACCCTGGTTCCTGTGCCTACAGCTTCCTTGCCAGTGCTAGCGAGAACCACACTGGTGGTGGTCACTCCCAGCCAGTGGGTCCTCCATCCCCAGCTCCCTAACAGTCTGCTTGTTAGACAGTACTGGGGTCAGAGTTTTATCCATCAGAGTTATCTCATTAACCATCTGTCTCAGGAAGCTGTCCTGGAATGCTTCCAGGAGCACTTGTTCCTGCATTTGAGGTGGCTGGGGTGCTCCAATCCACTCCTGGTAGATTGAAGTTCTCCACAGTCATGATGTTCCCTTCCTTCAGATCCTCCTAATCTGCTCAGCTAACTCACTGTCCAAGTCCTCTGCTTAAGCTGGTGGTCTGTACACCACTCCCATCCTCAGTGTCCTACTTTTTGAATCTTGGAATTGCATCCATATTGCCTCTGTTCTACCCTCCTTCCTCTCTTCCCTTACACACCTTATCCCCTCCTTTATGTAAATCACCACCCCTCCCCCTTTCCCCTTGCCTATCCTTTCTATATATCCTATACCCTGGGATTATCAGATCCCAGTCATGGTACTAGGTGGTCCAAATCTCCATGATGGCCTCAATGTCCACCATCCCCACTGCCAAGAGAGCCTGTAACTCAGCTGATTTGTTCCCCAGGCTTCTTTCATTTAGGGGAAACAACCCTCTAACATGTTCTTTTCCCATCCTTAACACTTTTCTCCCCATCCTAAATCCCCCCATGAATTTATGCTAGTACCGTCCCTGCTAGCTTGGGGGTGAGCTTATTCATCTCCCCTCTCTGGCAGCCCTGTATACCTGCTGCACACCTGCCTTTCCCCATGCCTAGTTAAAATCCACCTTAGTTGCCATGTGTTCCCCCAGCCTCTGTTTCAAAACCCCCTGTCCCACCTTACTTAGATGTAATCTGTCCTCTGTGAATAGGCCAGTGTTGTCCCAGATGTTACCCCTGCCTACCACTAGCCCATACCCTTTTGTTCAACACCATTCTCCAAGCCAAGAGTTGAACTCTTCTATCCTTACTTTCCTCGCCATGCTTGCCCTAGGTACTAGGAGCACTTTCCAGAAGGCCACTGATCTCCCTGACTTCAGCTCTCACTGTCTCCTATGTCATCTCTCTGCCCAGTGCATTGGTTCTGTCTGTAGTCGTATGTACCACTGGCAGACTCTGCTCCATTGAGAAGGTTTTCTGGCCCTCTGTCCCAGTCTCCAAGTTGCCAACATGGTGGGAAGAAGGCTGAGACCATTCTGCAGGGGTGTTCAGACCACAAAGTTCAATTTGGGCTACCATCGATGTTGCAATAGCTTGTGGGTCATCTTCCATTGGCTGATATAGAGTGTTTGAGCTACATGCTTGGTATGTTTCTCCTTCACGAGCCAGACCTCCTCCAATGAAACAGATGGCTCCAGTGTCCCAGGTGTACTCACTCCCCGTTAATTGTCTGCTGCTTCTCTGTCTGCAGAAGTACTAGGAACAGGTGTGTGAAAACTCTGATGACCACTGGAGTGGCATCAAATGTAACTGTAGTATTTTTGACTTGTTTATCAGTGAGGTAGACTCCTTGTCAGCATCATTCTATAGGCATTTGATTTAGATGTAGACTTCACGTTTTCAAATCCTTCTTTGGAGTCATTATTCCAAAACTCAGCAATGACTTTATATCAGCTCATCTTCACCATGGACAGCAAATCTCTTTACACAGTGATCCACCACAATGATGGCCTGACAGATTTTCATCATTTTCTGAATAAGCAGGAAGTCCTGCAGCCACCCACACACATACACTAACTCGTCTGGTAGAACTTGGTCTTAAACTCAAGGCTTTGCCAATCTGTTTGTGGGTTAGGTGAATTAACAGTGTTTTTTTCTCATTCAAAGGGACTGTACCTGCACTCTATAAATGCTACATAGACAACTGTGTGGGGGGCTACCTCCTGCTCCAGGGAGACCCTGCAAGTCTTCATGGACAAGTTTACCACGGCCCATCCTTCCCTTCAGTACACTGTTGAAATATCCTCCTCCTCTACACTGCCTTTTCTGGATTTCAAACTGTCAGTGCAGTACACTGGTCTGAAGACATCAGTGTATTACAAACCCACTGACTCACACAGTTACCTCCTCCACAGCTCCTTCCATCCTAAACATGTCAAGAATGGCCTGCCATATTGCAGTTTCTTAGACTTCGCAGGTTATGCAGTGAAGATGATGATTTTGCTGAGCAGGCCCAAATAATGCATAGTTTTTTTTTATCAATAGGGAATACCCCAAATGCACAGTGAACAGAGCACTCTTCCAGGTCAGTAACATGCCCCATAGCAAGAGATTTCCCAAATTATGAAATTTCACTCGTGAAATATTTCCTGAAATTCGTGCATTTCGCGAAATATTTTGTGGGTGTGAAATGCGAAATTTCGACCATGGATAGCAAAATTTTGCCTGTGAAATGCAAAATTTTGCCTGCAGAACAGTAAAATTTCACCTTCTGCAGGTGAAATATCACCATTTTGGGTGAAACTGTGCATTTTGTAGGTGAACTGTGCCTTTCACAGGAGAAATTTCACAACCTGCACCCTGCAAAAAATTTCTACAGAACGCTGGAACTTCAAGAAAACGTTTTAGCATGGCTTAAATTGCCAATTTCGGTGGCAATTTCACCATCAAAATTTAATTTCACAACATCTCTACCCAAAACCTCCACCCCTATAGGAAGGATACTGTCATGCAAGAACAATGTCGAATTCCACTAGTGCTTCCCTTCCATCAGAGTACAGCTTTTCTTCTCAGGATCATCACCAGTAACTTCCCTATTTTGCAAATTGACCCCAATATTGGTGATTCCTTTACAGAACCACCTATTGCCACTTACCGCCAACCACCCAACCTGCAGAATCTCCTTGTAAGAAGCAGCCTACCTGATCCTAACAGTTCCTCCTTACCAGGTACAAAACCTTGCAACAGAACTCGTTTCTGCACCTGCAAATTTATTTCTAGTGTGACTGAAATTCGAGGTCCCACAGGTGTTTTTCACATCACCAAGGAGTTTTCGTGCATCTCCACTAATGTGGTATATTGTATTCTTTGCAGGAAGTGTGCAGCTATTTACATTGGAAAGATTGGTAGACACCTTGCTGACTGTTTCAGGGAACATTACAGGGCAGTCAGGAATGGAGACACTGATAAACCCATTGTATCCCACTTTATCTCCAGGGACAACAGTGTCAATGACCTTTCTGTTTGTGTCCTTCAGCAGGGGCTTCTGGGATTCTGACCATAGAAAAACATGGAAACAAAGCTGATCATCTGCCTTGTCTCCCAGCAGCCCTTCAGTTTAAATGATATTATTTTCTACTAACATCTTTCAGTCACTCCGTTTTCACATTTATTTTCATTTTCACCATAAGTCTCTGTCTCTGTCCCTTCCCCGCATTTAGTCACCTTTCAGCCTTCTTACTAGGCCCTGTTAATTAGTCCCCACCTGGGGACTTCTCAGCTCATTCACTGATATTATGTCCTGTCATTCCCATCATCACCTTTTTGTTTTCCAGATTCTCTTTTATCTAGCCATTTATCACTTCTCCCAGAACCTCCCCCTTTTCTTTCCCTCATACTGTATATATCCTTATTTCCTCCCATCTACACTAACTTTGTTTTTCTTTTAGATATTTTCAAAGAAGGCCTAAGGTTGAAACATCTTTTTAACTCTGTTTTCTATTTTCAGAATGCATTTAATATTACCATTTTGTTTTGCTTTCAGACCACATGCTGACGCAGCACCTTGTTTTTGTTTTTACATTTTGAATGACTTTATATTCTTTTTGAAAGCTCTTCTTCAGACGAGGTCAGCTCAGCATAAAAAAAAATCCCAAAACATATTCACATTTTCATGGAGATGTGGTTACAAACCACCAGAGAAGGAAGACGTTTGGCAGTTTCTGTCCCACAGGGCTGACCATTAAGACATCCATGTAGCTCCTCCTCCTTCTCCCTGTGTTCAGTTATCCTGTCCTCGTCGTTGTCCCCTCCCTCTTTCCCTCCCCTTATCCTCCCTTTTGGCACTAAGCCATCCTTTTTCTTAATGAAGACGTAGGAGAAATATTTGTTCAACACCTCTGTCTGAAACACTATGCCGCACCTTAAAAGCCCTATCACTTACATCATCAGTGGCATCATGCAGCCAAATCATTCAGAGTGAACATAATATTAAACTTGACTACATGCAGAAAACAACACATATGACCACAAGAGGTGCTTCGCAAATGATGCTTGCTCTGGTACCTACAAATTTGAAATTGTTTAAAACATTTTTAAAATCCTGTTTTTAACAACATATCATATTGTCATGTATAAACAAATATTGACACATGAAAACCACATTAGGATGAATGATGGAACTTTGTTATTAACTAAAATACATCACCTTCTAAAGGTTATGCAGTAGTAGCTATGTCATCATAGCTGTTATGCTACACTAGCGATGTAGCTACTACAGTGTAACAACATCAAATGCGCTAGTGCATGCGTGAGAAATAACAGGAAGCAGCCGTGGCAGTGAAAAGTAGAGCGGCACTTGGGAGTTACTCATTTTTTTTCTTTTCTAGATGTACAGCAGCTTGCTGCCAGCGTCATTCAGTATAAAAAATAATGGATACTGACTCATTGATAACAAGCTGGCCAGTACATCTTGAGGTAGCCAGTGGTCACAGAACCTCTCAGACTTCACTCTCATGGTTCTTAATGTCACCATGGTAGCCTCTCAATGTACTAACCAGCTTGTTACCGATGAGTCGGTATCCATTATTCTCTATGTTATACTTTGCTTATGTTGCTTGGACACCAAGCTCTCAGTTAAAAACAAAAACATGAATTGTGTTTCTACAGTAGCTCTAGTGGTTAAAAAGGTAGACTTTTTGAAGGAATTACTTTCAACTGGGCTAGAATTGCCCACTTTGCCATCTCGCCAGTTCACATTGAGCTTTCCTAAGGAAATTGCATTTTTTTTAGGTGAAGGCAAGATGAAGTTGCAATTGCAGCAGTGAATTTGCATGATGTGGCCTGAAAGAGTGTCACTTCACCTGCCAAAAACTTAGCGAAGTTGCCACTTTGCGAATTTGGAAAACATTGCAAATGAATTTGCAAAGTGATGTTTGAAACTTCCCACATCTCAAAAGACAAAGCCCCCAAATGACCTTATTTCTGAGTATACAAAACTTTTGTATGGCATGTGTTTTTATATTACATATAAAATAATGGCTGGGTAGGGGGTTATAACGAGATTTTATACACCCCCAAGGGATGGGATGCCACACAAACCCCAAGAGCAAAGTTCGAGGGGTTTATTAAGGCATCTTATCCTGACGGTGTGCGTAAAATTTGAGTTTTACATCCCCTACCCAGCCTTTATTTTATATAATTGCTGGGGAGTGTTTTCCCACCGCAACAATTATATAAAATGAAAGGACAACCCTACGGAGTCGCACCATGGACCAGTGAGGTTTTGGTGTGATCCATACATAGTGGTAGTGGCTCCTGAAGGAACCCAGTCTTTACTTTTTTTTTATGACCAATGGTACAGCCAGTAAATACTTTTGTTAAAAAAGGAAAAAGAACTTACCGCTGCATTCTCTTCTGTACCTCATTAATGTATACCCTATTAAATTTGCATATTTTTGCTGACTGGAGTGGTTCTTGCCTGTTACACCAACACGAGACAAACTAAGCAAGCCATGTTGTTCATCCAGTTTGTCCAGTTCGCACCATGGCCAGGTTCACAGTGCCTGCCCACATCTGAATTTCATGTTGGATGGTAGATAGAAGCAGCTTTGCCCTAAAAGCTATAATTTCTAAAAACATCTGGTTTATTTTGTGCCTGCCAGTTCTTGCTCACAGTGATTGTGCTACTCTCTCCAGCTACTGTATTACACACTGATACCGTACAGTATGTTCACTGAAAGAACAAAAACTGCTTTGATAAAGCTCTGGTTAGTACTGTGCTGATAAGCTTTGTCCAGACCGCCAGTACATTCAACTTGTGTATTTCTTTATTAATAAATCAAACACAACTACTGTAACAAAAAAAAAAAAAAAAAAGTTAGGTAATGGCACACACACTGTCACCATGTGGTCAACAGGAAATTCATGAATAGCATTTAAATTTATTTTCTCATCTAACAACATCCTCCCTGCCCTGCGACTGTATCTAGATTAAAACTGAATATAAAATCCCTTGTCCACATTTTTTTGTGAAACAACTGGAAGAGCAGTCTCCGAATCATTTGTAGTGCAGTATAAATAGCTTTGTGAGACACAGAGAAATTGGTTTTCTCTGAAGCTTTCTTGTGTGTGTTTATTTGCCACCCCGCCCCGATCAGTCATTTTTATGATTGCATAGGAAGTGCTATGCATGGCATAGTGCAGTTACATCAGAGGGGGGTTTAATAGCACAGGAGTGCAAATACAGCACAGCTGTAGACAACTTAACTTGGGGTGAGAGATTCGGTGATCACTAGCAGTGTTAGGCACGGACAGCTGAGGGGACAGAAAATATAAATTATACATCACCATTTGTGCCATTTATGGTAGCTCGAAGAGTAATGCTGATCCAGCTGGAATATCGAAGAAGCCATTTCTCCCAGATCCAAGGTGGACACCACCTGCAAGGTAAATCTTTAATCACCCAGGAAAGCCATGCGCTTTCTATAGATCTTGGGTACATATATTCACTTTAGTGGGTAAAATGTCACATGCACGTGTACCCTGTAATAACCCCAACAAGGTTAAAAGAAAACAGGGAATTCCTGAATATGACTAAAAGATTGTCACTTGACTAGGTTTAAAATCTGTTAACTGGCCATGACTACAGGAGAAGCTAAGTGAATATCATACCGAACCTGATGCTATATGAATGTTTCTACTGAGGTTGACTATATGTTGTAAATGTGTAAAGGTTGTAAACAGAACTCTATTGATGGTGGTTACATCCGACCTGTTATATCCTATGTAAATATATTGTAAAAAAATCGTGTGCATGCTGCAGACACCAAATGATTTATTTGAAAGAGCAGACATCACCCATGAGTATCAACAAAGGATACCAACTAGGATGCAACCCCATCAACAATATCATTTGTAGCCATATTGACTCTGATCAGAGTTTTTATTTGTTAGCTTTTGTGAGAGAACTTACAAAACACTTTCCACAGATGATAACAGGTTAGCATTTATCACATACATTGATATTGCTTACAAAAGATACTCCGTTGGACGCCATACCACTATTCCACCCCAAATTTTCAGCATGCTCTATTTTGTACCCCACCTCATTAACTAGGTTGGTGAATTTCTTTTAAATTCTCCAAATTGGATTTTACTGTTCTGCAAATCACATTTCAGATGGAGTTTAAAAATTTTCATCTGTCTTGATCATAAGGTGGGGTCATAAAACCTATGTTGAATATATGGGATCAAATATCAAAAAGTGGAAGAGGAAATTTTAACTAGGAAAGGTAGATAAAGCCAAAGTTTAGTTTCCAGGTGCGACCTGGGAGCACAAGAAAGTTAAGTAACTTGCTCAGGGTCACACAGTATGCAGGTGGGGGCTGTGGGATTCAAACCCAGGTCTCCAGGTTTGCAACTCAGTGCCCTAAACCACAACGCAGTACTTCTCCAAAGTTATGAAGAAACATTGAATTTTACTAATGTTTACTTATAACTTTGTGATTTTGTTTCCAGATTTTGGCCCCAAAATTTCAACATAGCCCTTTTGTTAAGCCGCCTCGTGAATATGATTGGTGTCATTTCTTAAAGGGAAACTCCTGACAAGTGATTTGCTTTGTTTATGTGTCCCTTACCTTCCCTCACTGTGATGTGTGGTGCTCCAGTTGTTTCTGTCCACTCGCGTTTTTTATTTTGTCCGAAACTCCTGGTAAATAAAATACCACCTGCGCCATGCGGCTATGGACACTCAACACGCCTGTGTATGCTAATTGTAGCATCCTGTTGTTGATTCATGCACATGTCTTAGCAGTGAGCATGCCGTTTCCATGGGAACAGTGTCAGAGGTCAAAGCATAGTCTGAGCGGTACGCACAAACCAATGCTGACACAGTGCTTTGACTTAAAGGACACTGTGCACGTGTGCTATATTATTTCTGTGGTTTGGCACATTGTTTTAATAAATGTTGTTATATTTGAAAACATTATTGTTGCATCTCTTTCTTTATTTTGCAGCCTAAGGAAGAAGCAAGCTTCTGGTAGTAAGAAGGGTGCTGAACTACTGGAGTTTGTAGTACATTAGCCTTGTATTTTCAGTTCAGTCTTGACTTTGAATGTTAGACCCTTATTACTTTAAATAAATGTGATTTGTGCAACACGGAGTAGGTGCAGAGTGAAGTGTGTGTGTGTTGTGGTGTGGGGAGTTCACAAAATGACACAAAGCTGTACAAAGTCTTCTTTAGTTCCCCCCACCACCACCTTATCTTTTACTGTACCAATGTTGTTCTTTTCTGAAGACCCACCCACCTTACTTTTTTGTACCACCACCATCTCGCTGGTAACTCATTGCACCATGTTACCACCTTTTACATGAAAAAGTGCCTCCTCATTCCTTCTGTATAGTGCCCAACCCCTGATCCACAATGTCCTGCTATAAGAATATACTATGCAACCCTTGTGCCTGGTAGTGTAGATGCCCCTCCACCACATTTCCTGATCTACTCTCAGACATAATGTGATATCCATGGATCACAGGTACCAGGTGGTGCAGTGCCCCCACAGGCCCTCAAGTTCTGCAGCCCCACCCCTGCAGTCCCATACGTCAGCCTGCAATTGTTAACATTCATTGGCCAGCTGCCAGCTGAGTTCAAAAGAATCTGGTGTGGTCAGCATATAATGCGAGGTCAGTGAATGACAGCAGCCATCATTGACCGAGCGCATACTAAGTCGTGCACCTTCTGAACTCAGTTTGCGGCTGGCGGAGGAGGTGAGTTGTGGTAGTGCCAGTGCTGACTGAGGTATGTGACTGTGGGGGTGGCTACAGATTGGGAGGGCACTTGTGTGGGGTTGTCCAGCAGACCACCAGGTATTTGTCATGTACACATTACATAAGATTGAGACGGATATGTGGTCCAGTGGACCACTAGGGATATCACATTATGTATGAGAGGAGATCTGGGAATGAGGAGGTGGGACAACTAGACTACCATAAGCAGTGGTTGCACAATATATTGTTATGCTGTGGACATTGGTGATCTGTGGTGGGGGGTACTAGACTACACTTGAGGGGATTAATATGTGACTTATATGGCACATTGGGGATCGTGGCACTGACAGCTCTCCCACAGTATATAGACAGATGCAGTCTGCCTTTGTGAATAGCTCATGGTAGTTTAGCTATGCGTACTGTACAACACTGTTGTCGAGGTTGGGCATATTGAGATCATCGATGTCAACAAGCGAAATTTCGACTGTCAAACATCAGTTTGTTTTCTATGTGGGGGAAGGGCTGAGTAGGAGTTAACTCGAAGTGGGGTGTTAACTTGGTGAAAGGGATAAATTTCTGACATGGGTCCACCACAGCCACAATACCAAAACATTTCAAAATTGTCACAATTGTCACTGTGGTTGATTTTGATGTAGGGGTTTCAACCTTCGTTATGCATACCATCATGGGGCAGTGTGTGACTTACACCAGTTATGTTTTGTGCCGGCACCTTGCATCAAACCTTGGGCTTTGTGAATTGGCCAATGTCTCCATGTAACCACCAGTCTCCATGTGTCCTGTCCCATAGCCATTTCCTAACCCATCCTACCATTTTATCCCCTAGTAGCAAGTATGTCACTTTGGTGCTTAGCCTTACATGATGTACTGATTGTAGTCACTAGCTGAAGTCTCCATGACTTTAACAAATATTTATATGAGGCTTACTGGTATATTTGTCCGTGTTTGAGCTCCACTGAGGCCTTCAATATACCTGCTTACATAATTCAGCATGGAACTCCTGCACCTCTTTTGGTACCCTGTCATGTACAACATCCGCCATGTTACCTCATAGACCCTTTTTGCCCTTAACACCTCCACCGCTCTCTGTTCTGTGATTTCACAGTATGTCACATCCTCTTCCTCTGTTCCTATACTGTCATTCACACCACATACACTTGCAAGAAGGTGTGACTCACAATGTATTGTGGTTCATCTGTGTGACTGCTGAATACAGTAACAGTGCAAGTATTTATGCACTGTCATGACAATATGGTGGGTGGTTGGCCAGGCCGTATTTTGGCATGAGGAGGAGGGGTGGGGCGTGCATGGCAATGCAGAGGTGGGGGCGGCAACTGGGATAGTGAGCAGGTCTAGGTTAAAAGGGTCGGTAACAGTGCTTCTCCTGGTGGACTCTATGACTAGGGTGATCAGATGGAGAGGGCGGGGGGAGGGTGGACTTCCTGTGGTGTTAAGTCAAGGAGTAGATCTGGCTTGATGTTGCATAAGGCAAAACATCTGGTCTATTCTGCAGCACAGGAGTGTGGTAGGACCCCTGACATATTAGTGCACCTGGGTGCAAACGATATAGAGAGGAACAGTGAGCATGAGATTCAGGCTAGCTTTAGGGAACTGGCCAAGGTCTGTCAGGACTTGGGGTGCTTGGTCTCCTTCTTGGAGATACTACTGGTGCTTAGGGTCAGTGTGGAGAACAAACGAAAAATAAGGGATGTAAATGTATGGCTCTGTGAATGGTGCAAGGCCAAGGGGTATGGGTGGGTGGGGGACTAGAGTACAACCCGTGAGAACAAGGAACTATATACAAGGGACAGGCTCCATCTTAGCTCAGAGGGAAAAGAGGTTCTGCAGCTTAGACTGGCAGAATTCATCCACTCCAGGTGGGGTTTTAAGTTGCGAGGAGGGATGGAGGGGGCTACCTGGCAGGCCAGGCCAGGAAGGCTCTGGCATTTGCCCGCAGATGGGGTGACACAGGCCAGGAGCACCCAATAGTGCACACGGGTGGGTGCCTTGTAGGCAGGAAATAGGGAGACCTCAGTGTAGGGGAGGGGAGCAAGGGGCACATTGAAGGGTGGTCCTGATTAATGCCAGGAGCATAGGAAACAAGATACCAGAGTTTCAGGCATCTTGAGTTGATGGGGGGGTGGATGTGGCAGGTGTCACAGAGACTTGGACCACTTCAAGACATGATTGGGACCTAAACCTACCAGGGTACACCACGTGCATGGTGGATAGGGTGAATGGAAGGGGGGGGTGGCTTTTATCATTAGGGATGGCATATGGATAAGCAAGGTTGATGAAGCAGGGAATCAGGTGGAGGCTACTGGGGAAACTGTAGGATATGGGGTGGGGACAGATGGTCCAATGGAAAGGAAACTGGCTAGTGCATGTACAGAAGGTGAGGATGGGGTTGAGGTGTCATCTCTATGAGAGTCATTACTGGGGTCCCACTGGGTCATTACAGGCCACTCCTGTGTAACTGCCCTTGTCTCAGACATCAGAAGCGGTATCAGGATCGGGATGATCATCTTGCTGATGACTCGAAGCCGTGTGCAGTGGTGGAAGGGAGGAGGAAGCTGGCTCTCCATGAGTACCTGAAGACTCAGTGGAGGTTGTCAACAGCATGGACGCTTAGATTGTAATGCTGCAAAATGCAGTGTTCTCCACTTGGTGCAAAAACCCAGGTCATGTATACACCTGGGGGCACTACAGGCTTCTAGGGGAGATGGACCTTGGGGTGGTGGTGGATGCCAAAATGAATAACTTGGAGCAGTGTAGAAGGAAAGCACAGCTGTGTAGTGGTGCTTCAGGTAAGCAAAAGACTATATACCAGGCAGCACTGTACTTAGTCCCATACACCTGTAACAGTTGTGTCTACAACCATTATTGAGTGTCCGTCTGATTTACACCACTGTTTCATTTTACTTTCAGCAAGTTTTACTTTTCTGCGATGACCACTTCAGGTCATCACGCCTCTGAGGATAGCAGCAGTGCAACAGCCAGTGATACAGAGCAGCTTGTGGTGGATGTTTTATGAGTGCAACTAATTCTGGAGGCAAATTCGCCCTATTTGTTTGAGCCAAGGCATGCCCGATTGTATCTTTGTCAAGTGATGCATCACAGTCTACCACTTCCACCGATGCCAATGATTTAGTAATACCCACTCGCTTGGATAACTTGGAGTGGTGTACCTGCAGTAAACGTTCTATAATGCCGACTCTGAGAGTGTGTGCTGCTGTGCTGAAGCGTCTCATCATTTGGGTGAAAAAGAAATGGTCTTCAGCGCATCACCCAGCATCCCAATTTTAATACTGGTTTCTTGGATCCATTTGTTGTTCCCTTGCCCTTATCATCATTTGTGGCTATTACAGACACCCTCGTCCTCCAGACCCTGCCCCCAACCAGTACAGTAACATTATTAATGTTATGAAGTGAAAATATATTTTATTTTTTCAACGTTCGTAATCTCTGTTTTTTCACACCAAATGGTGTATGCCTAGATGCCGCACAGCTTTGTGCGTGATCTGAGACATGTTGTCAGTAGCGTCCCTCCACCTGCCTTACTGAAATACTGAAAAGCCACTGGGTGTTGTGCTATAAGGCTGTGAGGGCATAACTTGGTGATCTGGAAATAGTGTAATGGGGCAATGGTGACACCTTGGGGCATGCTGGGACGTGGACAAGGTAGTGTGGCATGCCAAAATGAGGTCAGTGCAGCTGAGGCGGGAAAAGGAATGAGGACAGGTGGGAGACAGAAGTCTCAGGAAGGAAGACTCATGGCGTGTAATAAATGTTGAGGGTCAGGACACCCGTGGAGGACTGGTGGGTGCACAGTCTATATAAGGTGGTGAGGATACTGAACGAAGCACTATGGCTACTTACTGGGGAAGTGTCAAAGATGATGAATGGCCATATTTTTTGTGTGTGGGGGATGTCATGTGGAAAGCACAAAGACACATCCAGGCAAGAACAAAAAGTCTGGTATGAAAACAGGGACAAGTGATGATCAGGACAAGGTGGCATGTGGGTGGGGGGGGACACAGGTGCAGGAGACAAACATGGAAGGATATTAGGAGAAGGAGTACAGGTATTTGTAGCGCAGTAAACTGAGATTGTGGCTGACCTCTAACAGAGGAGTCAAGGAGGAGAAGGAAGAATGTGGTGCACAGTCCATGGGTACAAAGATCAAAACGGTGGGTGATGGGATGGAGAAGTAGGTGAATGGTTGAGTATAGTTGAGAACACGGGGTGGTGAACACAGACAACAGGGGCAAACAGTGTGCGGGAGGAAGAAGGAGAGGAGAAGTGGAAAGGGGGGAGTGAGAGGGGACAAAGGTAGGTGTCTTTGTGGACTAGATACTACTATGGTGGGTTGTACAGCAAAGGGTACAGTCCTAGTAGAATTTTTGTGGAAGCCATGCCAGGAATGAAGGCGGAAAGGGGTGGCAATCCGTGCTAAGGTATGCCAACGGGGAAGGAAAGGACTCACCTAATAATACACCTGGTGACGAATGACCTGGCTCATGGAACGTTACAGGAGGCTAAGAGGAGGTTTGAGGAACTGGGACCTCTGTGTGATGAAGTAGGCATATCTGTCACCTTTCCATTCTAAAGGCAAGTATGGCAAGAAAAGGTATTATTCATGAGTGAAATGATTTGCTTTGTTCCTGGTGTGTGAAAAGAGGTAGAGGCTGGTCAGAGGGTGGTGGGGGGTGATAGCAAGGTAAGGAGGAAAGCAGCTACTGTTGGAGTAGACATTGGGGCTAGAGACAGGGGGTATGGGGTCATAATGTCACAGGACATTATGCTGCATGGCAAAATCGCACTGCCAATACAGTGTGACTTCTGCCATGAGGCAAAAGTGTTTTTTTTGTAAGGGGCTCTGCCCCACACACACCCATTATGTGGGGCTGTGCCCCCTGAACACCCCCCCATGAAGAATTCTCAACTCTGGGGGGGGGTTCAAGTCAGAAATTGCGCAAAGTTAGAAAAAGAATTAAAGTTTCTGGGACCGGGAATCAAACCCAGTCCCAGAAGCAGTGCCTGGGTTCCTGGCTGCAGTGGCTCAGTCCATTGAGCCATGGCAGCTGCTTGGTAGAACCATATCCCAGCAGAGGTGTTATCCTCTGCCTGGGATTGTGTGAGTGGTGCAATAGCGCGTACAGCAGTATACGCGGTATTGCACCATTTGCTCTTGCCTATGGCATTATCCCGGGTTAGCCATAATGTCGTACGCTATTAAGCATGCGACATTATGACCTGGTAGGGAGACGGGGTTGGGAGGGTAGACACAATGGTTGGAGGGTGGTAACACTAAATGCTTGGAGTGTGGTGAATAAGGGGGCAGAACTACAAACATATGAACGTATAACATTTGCCAGCAGATAAAGGACTAGTGGTCTATCAATTCAGCTGCCCCTGTCTCACACCCTTCCCCTCCCTTGACCTTTCACCTTGCCCTGTCCCAGCCCCTTTCGAAGCAGTCTACTGCTCTACTGTATACCACTTCTACCAGTAACACATTCCACCCAGCTACCACACTCTCCATAAAAAAGTTTCTCCTCATCTCCCTCCAGAATCTTCCTCCCTCCAGTGTCATATCATGGCCCCCAGTTGCCCCTCCCCTCCCTTACTTTGAACAGCCCCTCTGTACCTGTCTTATTATTTTCATGTACATGAACGTTTCAATCATATCACCACTGTCCCTGCTCTCCTCCAGTGAGTACCTGTTCAACTACCTTAGTCTCCTCTCATATGGCAAGTCCCCAGCCCCTGGTTCATCTCTTTGTCAGCCCTGTGCTGCACCCTCCACAACTAATTCCCTCTTCAGACACAGGCACCAGTAATGCACACAGTACTCCAGGTGCGGGTCTAACTAATGATCTATACAGTGGCACAATCAACTCCCACTCCTCGAGGATATACCCCTTGCAATGCAACCCAGCATTTGGTTTGTCTTTGCAGCTGCCTTCCTACAATTGACCTAGTTGTGCAGTGACCCGTAATGGCACCCCAAGATCATTCTCCTTCTCTGTGTCAGGTAACTGCACTCCCCAGCTGGTAACTCCTCCTTGGGTTTTTGGCCCCCAAAGCAGCACCTTGCATGTTTTGCATTGAACCCCAGTTGACAGGTGTCCAACCATGTTTCCAACTTTGCAAGATCATCCTACAACCCCTGCCATCTCCCTATGTTGTCCACCACTGCTCCCATCTTAGTGTCATCATTAAACAGACTGTGCTTGCTCTTGATGCCAAATGATATGTCTGCAATGAATATCCCAAACAACACTGGTCCAAACACCGACCACTGCGGAACACCGCTGGTCACTACCATTGGTAGTCGCTACCCAACCACCACCACCTTCTGTTGCCTTCCCTGAAGCCAGTTTCCTTCCCATGTCACCTGCTTTGCACTGGCCACTGTACCTTCTATCTTACTTCACAGCCTCCCATGCACCACCAAGTCAAATGCCTTACTGAAGTCCAGGTACAGGACATCCACTACATGCCCCCAGTCCAAATCCCTACTTATCCAATCATAGAACTCCACCTGGTTGATTTGCCAGGATCTTTGACTTACAAAGCAATGTTGTCTGCTGTCCTGTAGTCCTTTGGCTCCAGGAGGAACATCAGCCTGGCCTTCAAGATGGTCTCCATCAGGTTACCCATGATGGATCTGAGGCTTACCGGTCTGTAGTTCCCTTCTTCATCCTTGGGGCCACTCTTGTGGAGTGGCACCACATGCGACATCCTCTAATCCTGAGGTTCACACCCTGAGTGGAGTGATGCATTAAATAGGTATGCCAAACTGCCCGCCAGTACCTCTGCCAGCTTCTTCTGTACCCTGGAGTTGATGCCATCTGTGCCTGGCTTCTTGTCCAGCTTCAGTGCCCGCCAACCCTCCTGAACTCTGCTCTCTGTGATGTAACTGTCTGTCACCACCTCCACCTCTGTTTCTGCCCTCCCACACCCCTTGGGTGCCACCCCCCTTCAACTTAGTAAATACCGAGGAGACTTAATCGTTCAGTGCTTCTACCTTATCCCATGCCTCCACACAAACTCACTCCTTCATAATCCTTGTCATACAGTCTTTATAGTTCCCTTTTCTCCCTGATATACCTGAAGAAGTCCTGCTCCACTCTTCTTAATGCCCTGTGCCACCCTGAGCTCCGTAGATGCCTTGGCTGCCCTTACTGCCCTTGTCACCTTCTTCAGCTATTTCAGATACTCCTTTCTGTCCTCACCCCTACCACCAGTTGTATTCTCCAACCCAGGCAGTTTTGAATCCAGTTGACCATCTGTGAACACACCCTCACGCCACTTAGGTTTCACACACAAGCCACCCATGAGGCATTGAATGAAAGGCGCTGCTGAAATACAAGTAGAGGACATCCACTGCATGGCCACTGTATTGTAACCACAGTTGCTGTTGTTCATCTGTTTTGGAATGCAGAAATTAGCAACATCCATAATGTTTTCTCTTACTTTATTTAGTGGGATGCACCTCGCTGTCTGCATCCAGTATACCCACTGGGTGCATGTTATTTTAGGATGTAAGGTTCGTAGAATCATTCCAGCATGTGTTGTTACTGCGATCAGAAACAAATGGCCTGAAGGGAATGGAGTGTACGAGGGATTCTAGGAAGCTGAAGAGAAGCTGGATGACATATGGACACAGTCATTCCTTGCAGAGTTCCAGCAACAGTTGCGAAGATACTATGACCAGCCGTCATCGTTACCATTAACTGTTCAAGAAGTGTCATTGCCTTTTGCAACATGACAGTTTAAGTTGTCTTTTTCCACTGCATGATTAGCTGCCTGTTGAAGACACCAACAGTTTGTTGTTACCTAAACGACATGTTTCTTATGTAACCTTGTTTTACTTTGTGCTTTCTATTGATAAAGTATGTAGTACCACAAATTAAAAGCATTTAGTTTGCTACTGATGCATTTTGTGGTTACACAACCAAAAACATGACTTTGTTCTGTAACATTTGTGTGTTGTGTTTGTCCAACACACTCATGCCAACAATCATAACTTTTTGTTTATGTATACATTATTTGAAGTATTTTTGTGTGGACTACTGTACTCACACGTCACTCAATGCAGGCGGCCTATGTTCGGGAACGAGCACGCACCACCAGTGGTCGGCCTGGGAGGAGAATGCTTGAGCATCTACCAACAGCTCACCTTCTCCTGTGGAGTGAGGGTTGCAGGACTCGGCCCTTGAGTGCCTCCAAGAAGGGAGGCAATGCATCACAGCCTGCACGCAAGTGGGAAGGTGGCACACAGCAGACGTTAATAGAAGCATGCTTGGGAGCAAGTGATTCACCCTTGGGCATCCTTGCACATTCCTGCACACCAAGGGGAAGGGGTGGAACCACCACAATAAGGAAACAGCCTGCAGTGGTGGTAGGTGGCGTCACAGCACCACACCAAGCCCTGGACCCCGACACCTATGTCCCGATCCTCCACGTGCCTCCGCTGCCTGGATGATACTGGATGTGTAGGATGCCTGTAGGAGTGGTGGCCCCAACATGAGGGGGTAAGCCAGGGAGATGTCTCACCAGGCAGGGGTAGGCAGTAGTGTAGTGCCAGGAGGGACCCAGAATGTGGTGTTTTCATGTTGGGTGGGGCACAACAAGGACGACGCTTGAGAAAGGTCACCTCCGTGACTCAAGGAAAAGAATGTTAAAGAAAAAATTTCAAATAAAGACAACCTTCCCTTATAATTTAATTTTTGTTTTTACCGCAAATTTGTTTAAAAAAAAACATTACTGCGTTACCAGCGTGCGGAATGCAGTGTGTACGCATGCTTATAACTTCATCAGTTTTTCATATTTTCAGTCAAGTTTTTCAACATTACCAATTTTTCACACCTCCTCCTGAACAGTACAGCTGTCATTGTAACATAAGACACAAAATGTGGCTGTGCCAAATCATCTGTGTAGATTAAGTAACAAAATGATTGTGCCACTGTTCATGTTGTCATCCGTAATGATCATGCAATTCCACCCCCCCACCATCACCCTGCAGCCAGTGACAGGCATTGAGGTGTGTCCTGTGGTCTTTGACAGTAACGTTTTTTTCGGTTGTCCTATACTGCACCCATCTCAGCGTACTTCCTTATGAAATCAGGTAAGCGTAAGGCCCGATGACCCCAAGGCACACCGTCACACCTGTCAGGGACTGCAGGGTAGGGTGAGTTGGAATGACATGAGCTTTAAGCTGGTGACCCAAAGCCACACCACCAATGCCTGCCAGTCTCTGAAAGGTGGGATGGTGCTTGCCGTTACTACAATAATTCAGTGACATTCCTATTATGCATCTCTCTAACTCCTGCAGTGCCAATGCCAATACCAGCAAGCAAAGATTTGGTTGTATTGCACTGAAATGCAACGATGATTACATTTTAGAGTGAAAGAAGCACTGCAGTATTTTTTTGACTGCATTATGTATCACTAAAATTGAAACTTTACTCCGCATGAAACCATGATAAACAAACAGAATGTTTTATTAATCATCAGTAAAACATGAATAACAAATACAACAGTTTAATAACAATTTTTGTAGTTGTATACGCCGGAACATTAAGTGATGATGATACAGTGAGAATGGCTTTCAATGCTAAGCACTCTATGAACCGGAAGTACAAAATGAGTACTTCTACTGGTTATTTATGAATGAGGTGGTAGCAAACAATTGTGAGGGGGAATGTGTTACTAATGAATGTCCATTGTAGTGCCTACCACCAATGACTATATAAGGTTTAAGGTGCTGATAGAGCCACTAAAGTCAATTAGGGTGGAGTATGCACAATGGCGTACCACGTGAAGGGCCTGCTAAGTACTGGGCAGTCAGCCTGACATAACTTGTGGCACAGATGCTGAAGTATGGGACAGTGGATTCCAGGAGGCACATGCTTGACCAGGAAGAACAGGTTGACGTCCATAACATGGACTTCATTATTGTTTAATTTTTTTTTTCACCCTCCTCCTCTCTGGTCGACCACTCCTTCAGGCCTCCTTAGGTCCCCCAGCCGGTCACTGTCCCCCAACACCAGCCACTTACCTCACATTGTGGCCCACCAGGTAAGCCTACCTTTCCCTTCGCTGGATGGGTCCACCTCCTCCGAGAGGGAAGGCACCGGTGGGGGGATTCAGCACAATCTTCATGGCCCTGGTGCCACTGAGGTAGGGTCAGTGTTGTGGAATGGCACCACATGAGACATCTTCTAATCCTGAGGTTCACACCCTGAGTGGAGTGATGCATTAAATAGGCATGCCAAACTGCCCGCCAGTACTTCTGCCATCTTATTCTGTACCCTGGAGTGGATGCCATCTGTGCCTGGCTTCTTGTCCAGCTTCGTGCCCGCCAACCCTCTGAACTCTGCCTCTGTGATGTAACTGTCTGTCACCCCTCCACCTGGCAGAAATGGGAGGCCAGAGACTTTCATCTGGCAGACCAGGGCAGTTTCCTGGGTTTCTCCCTGGGAGTGGTGTGCCACAGGTATCATGGCACATGCTGATGTCTGCCACTCCCAAATCATCCAAGCCCTGATGTTCTGCTATGCTCCCAGCCTCCAACAGGGGCCACTTCCCAGACCTCCCCCGAACAAGGTGAGCAGTCCCAGGGATGCTCCTTCCTTCTCTCACAGTTGGTCATCCAGTGACCTGAGTCCGTTACCGAAGCAGAGTCGCCGACATCGCAGGTGTTAATAGAACCACGGCACAGACGGTCCAGCTACATGGACTTCAATAAATGTTTACTCGTTGCACACATACACAAGTTTAAAGTTAAACTCCTATATAGTCACTAACTGACTTAAGACATGCTGACAAGCACAATTAGTTTTTTTACCATTAAACTTAATGTTAATTGTTTGATATTTACACAGAAAGTAGGATCAAGTACTGCATGAGGTAGTAAAATACTCATAATGTTACATGGTACCATGGCAGAAGGATGCTCCGACTTGTTCTGTTGTGTACGCCATACTCACATAAAGTGATATGCCCACAAATACTGTGGTGAGTGACTAGAGTGAAATTATGTATGTCTATGACACCGTTGCTCACAGTTACGTGGACTGCTCCAGCTTTACCCATGACTCGTCGCATGGATGACACAATCCATCTTTGTTCAAATGACTATTCAGAACATTTACTGCTGTTGTCTTCTACTTAGATACGTACTTTTGACCAATATCACTGCATGATGTCGATTTACTGACGCTTAAAGTGAGTGTAGTGCTTCTTAAGCAAGTCGTCAGTGGCTGGACGTTTGGTGGGTGCTATGTTGGAAGTTATTTCTGGAACCGTCAAGTGTTCGATGTCTGTCAGCGTACCACACTTTAACTGAACGACATCCTAAAATATTGATGCTACATATTGATAGGTCTTCTTCCCCTTAGTCTTCTTCACAACCCGCTGCTTTGTTCGTTTGGAGACCAGAAACCGATGCTGCCTTTTTCCCTTGTCTTTTCCCTTCTTCATCACGGCCTGCTGAAGACTGCAGTTTTCGGAGTAGTCCAGCATTGCTAGCTGAGTGCATGCAGTCATTCCCAGGTAACTGAAATGTTGTCTCTTGGGCAATATTTTGTTAGCAATGAGTTAAATATGTCCAAAGTAACGTGTGGCAAAATTTTGTGATTTTCCCAATGTCCTTTAGGAGTCTGGTATCCATGACAACACTTTTCAGTGCCTCATGGGCCGGTTCTCAATTGCAAAGCCAGTCAGTGGTCCTTTCGTCCTCTGGAAACAGTGCACCATGATCACATTGTCGATATACAAGTCCATCGACCCATATGTGTATATTGGCAATGTGGTCTAAGACTGACATCCTTTTTCCTGACGCACCATTGCATTCTCACCACACGCTCACAGCAGACCACCAAAAGTGGTTTAATATAGATCTAATCCATGGAATTAGTTGCTCATGAGTGTTTAACTTTAGATTTGTGCTAGTTTTTCACAATTGATTTAGAGACATGCCACACATCAAACTGATGTTCCAAGACTTGAAATTGTGTACTCCTTGTCATCAGTGCTGTGATCTGTGGATGTCTGTCCATTGCACAGTTCTGACTCATCAAATGCAATGTAGAGTGCAGATGAACCCTTCTTTTCCATTACATTGGAATTTGTTACTTCTGATACTTGAATGAGAGACGAGTCCAATATTTTATTACTGTCTATGTCCATAATAGTATATGTACAGTACTTAACTGAGTGTCCAAGTGAGTCACATCTACCATCGCTGATAACTGTTAGTGTGGTCTTGTCAGCCAGTGATGCCCAAATCCATTTCTTGTCCAAAATCCATGAATTGTTTATTATAGGGAATAGATATGAACACTGTATTGCATTGTGCTGTGTCTGTGCAAAATATGTATTCCAAAATGAAATTATTGACAAACATGAAATATGTATTGCCACTGAACAAAATAGCGCACTAAGCAATAAGTTTCTGCACCCATGCGATTAATCGAGTGGTTGAGAATGCCATGTGAAGTTGTGGTTGTTTGCACAGCAAAAGCTTGGCAACCAGCATCGTGCCCTGTGGAAAAACTGTCAGTCAACATGAGTGGTAGTTTGCACATTTTGCATACTATCATACTCATTAGCATCAGAATTGAACTTTAAAAACAATAAACTTAGCATCCTGTACCAGCCCATTATCCAATGTGAAGGAGTTGTCATGGCACATGTCATCATCTGTATCTGGATCATCTTCTGAGTCTGATATGAAAATTGATGGTTCAGTAACATTCTCGATGCTTGGTTCAGAGTACAGTTGTGAAAAATCATTTGCATCATTCATGCTATCAGCAAGACAACTTTTAATTGGCGTGGATGTTGTCATAGGAACATCAAAATCAATGTCCTCTTCCTCTCCATTGCGTTGAATCACATCAGTGTGCAAGCTACTACTTCCATCATCAACTCCTGTGTCCCTTACAGAAGTTGAACTTGATTTGGAATTGTAGTATGTGTGGTCCTTGTACACATTTTGAGGTGTCTCTGGCCTCTGGCAGCAGAAGTCACTGGCTGATACAGAACACTGGATTGCAATGGAGCGTGTTGTACTTTTCTTGCCAGGAATTTCTCTTGGGCTGCCATCCATTTCTGTCCAATGTTCATTCATCTGAAAGTACAAAGCAACATGGTCACACTTTCATTCAGGATGTTGTGGTATTAACTCATAGAGGTGCACTCCATACACAACTGGTAGACTACACCAGAATGCAAATGGAAAATAAGATATAAAGTAAAGGATAGGACAGTACATACAGGAGCATTTCAACTGTAAAAAGGGGGGGAGCAAGATGAATGTAGGCAATCACAGTCATAGAGAGTTGAAACCAAATGTGCTTACCACCTACTAATAGTAAGGTAAGGTTAAAGGCAACTGTGGAGGGAACAGACAGAAGGTGACAGGAGTAGGGGTGAACTTAAAGACAAGGGCTGGAGGGTGGTATCATTGAATAATAGTAGTGGGGGGAATAAGGGTGCCGAACTGCCAGCCGTCTTGGTGGATGGTGGAGGGTAGTTGACAGCTACAACCAACACATGGGCTACAGAATTCCTGTACTTGGACATGGCAGTTCCATGGTACATAGTATGTCAGAACAATAAAGAGAAGGGGAATAGGGTTGGGGATCAGGGTGGCACTGTACGTAAAGGCAGGATAACAATGCGTAAGAGAAGAGGGAAATGAGGGAGACACAGAGGGTATCTGGGTGCAACTACAGGATAAAAACAGTTGCATCAAGTGAGCCTATTCAGCAAGAATAATGTTGTGGGGTACTATGACTGGGTGACTAGGCAAATGGAAATGTGCCATGCGGTGGTTGTTTTGTAACTATACTTCAGTAAGGCCTTCTGTTCTGTAATGCATGTGAGGATTGGGAGTAAGACAAGGTGGACTGTGCTGGGAGAACAACTGGTGGGGTGGACTGATAATTGTTAACAGAATCAGTATCAGAGGGAGGTGGTTGGGTGGGAATTCTCACTACTTAAGCATGTGACTTGTAAGCAATAACACACAAGAGGGTGTGTGGTTACTGTGGATTAAGCTACACATTTGTATGATGTGTTGCTGTTTCACTAGTGCACATGCAAAGAAGTGGATTGTGAATGAGCAGGCAGGCTGGGAGACAGATCGCGGCTGTTTTTAATTTTTTTTTTCCATTTAATACATGCTGCATCCACGATCCACGAGGAGACAGGCAGATGGATTTAAAAAACAGAAATATTCAAAGACTGAGGCCAAGTGAACAGGAGGTCAGAGGCACTTATTTTATTTTTTGCAGTAAGGCTGGCACCACTTCTTGCAGAAACAAGTTGGCTACATTTTGTTTTCTTAAGTTTCTGAGTGGGCAGCATCACCCATATCAATGCCCACTGGGCAGTGCTGGACCTTTTTCCTATGTGTAAGACACTAAATTATCACATACTCAGTGGCCAATCAGATTGCTCATATTATGGTACCCATTTCATAAGCATATTTCTTGAAGGCATCTCGGTGTGCTTCACCAGCAAGATCAGTGTGTTTGTGGATGAACGAGTAGGTGTGCAGCAGTGGACAACCAGGGTGATGGAAGGGGCTGCATGAGGACATACAAAGGCTACAGTCATGGTCTGACCAATGGCAGCTATGATTAAATGAAAATAAATGTAAGGTTGTGCACTTTGGCACAAACAACCACAGGTGAAGCTACCACCTGGCGGTGGGGGGGGCTACCGGTTCATGGTGAGGAGAATTAGTTTGTGGCGCTCAACACGGGATATATAAAGAATTCCAAACAATGCAGGAGAGCAGCATCAGTGGAGTGCAGAATGGTGGTGTACATTGCAAGGTGCCTAGCCTCGAAAAGAAGGGAGGTGATTCTGCCATTATACAGATCATTGGTTTGACAATGCCTGTACTACTGCCTGCGGTACTGTAGACCATACCTACAGATGGACATTAAACTGCTGGGAGGGATGCAACCTGGAGTGGAACATGTACTTTTCAAGCCATAGTTTGGTCTCTCTGGGTTTGGTTGGGAACAGGTACCTGGGTTGAGAGGGCATACCGGGGTTGAGGGTGTGTGAAATACAGCCATGGATTGGCAGTTGTGGGGTGTTACAGGGAGTAGAGTCGGCACATTTCAGGCCATAATTTAGCCTCTCTGTGTAGGGTAGGATACCCACTGCAGAAAAGGATGATCAGGATTAGACATGATTAAGACTGGCAAATACATAAAAGGGATTATCAAGACAGAAACAGAGGGTCTATTCAGTAGTCAGTTGGGGAGTGAAAGTAGGAGCCATGAGAACAGATTGGGGGGGTACATTCAGAAGGGAGTTCAGGATGCATTTTGTATGGAAAGGACAGTGGGCAAGTGGAACGCACTACTAGCAGAGGCGATGATACAAAGGCCGATGGCACATCTATAAGGTAGAAAAAGAAATGGCAGACTGGATGGGCCTTGCGGTCCTTATCTGCCGTCAACTTCTATGTTTCTATGTGTTGCGCCATGCGCAACCCACCAATATGCCCTGGCACAATATTCAAAGGGGCATGTTGCGCTGCGCAACCCGCTATGCACCAGGGTGCACCAGTAATGTATGCAGCGCAGTGCAGTGCACGCCCATGCACATCCCGATATTCAGCCTGGGATGTGAGGCACATATGCTGGCACATACTCACCTTGCGCTGCACAGGGGGGTGCAAAGTTATGCCCAGCAAAACCAGGAGCAAGTCCTGCCCACCCACAGGTGAGCTGCCGTATAGCAAGGTGCAACACAGCAGCCTCCTGCTGTGATGGCCACCCGACCACCCAAGACACAGTCCGTGAGCCCCCTGCCCAGGGGCCATTGTGCCTCCCCACCCGATTGTGGGCAAATGTCGAAGAAACCCTGGTGGTCCAGTCGACTGCTATCCCGTGTCTGAACATGGGCATGTGTATATATATTGCCAGGTGGTCCAGTGGACCGATCCCCTTAGCCTGATCGCGGGCATATGTCATACGCCCTGGTGGTCCAGTGGCACCCCCCCAACTGCCCACTTAGTCCCCACCACCCGCACCCCCAGTCAGTGGCGGGCGGCAACCCCTGCCCACAAGATGCCTGGCTGCCCGCCAACTGACACTGTACAGTACAGCTGTATGTCTGTTGGTCTGCATCATGCGGGCCAATGGGCATGCAGACCTTTACAGTACTATATAGTCCTGAATTGTGAATGAGCCTTCATTCGCAACTTGGGGACTGTGTAGTACAGCACTACTGTACGCTGTCAGTCGGCCGGTGGCCGGGCGAGCGCAGTAAGCCAGCAGCTGCCCGCCCGCTGACTGGGTGCAGGGTATGGGACCCAGTGGGCGTGGGGGCACCCACTGGACCACCAGGAGTTTGACATATGCCTGCGCAGGTGAAGGGGATTGGTCCACTGGACCACCAGGGATCATTTGTGCATATGCCTGTGATTGAGCAAGGGATAGCGGTCCACTGGACCACCAGGGGATATTTCTACCCATGCCTTCGATCGGGCAAGGGATAGCGGTCCACTGGAACACCAGGGAATAGTTCTACTCATGCCTGCAATCAGGCAAACGGGTCTGCGGCACCCGCCAAGGGGTAGCAGGGCGTTGGTCCCCAATGGCTGCAGCCTGACAGGGCGCTAGGTGCAAGTCACCGGGGATCGGTGCACCGCATGCAAATGGGGCCATAATGACATGCAAATGGTCCCATTTGCACCTTGCATGCATTATGGCCTCATTTGCATGCCCACGGCTGAATATCGCTGTTGCTGCACGTAGCACATCCGCACTTGTGCTGGTGCAGCCCCCTGCTCCCCTGCAGCCACTTGTGCTGGCACAGTGCCACTGTGCCGTGTGCAGTGCGTGCGCCCTCAGTGCCATATTTAATGGTGATGAGCCATGGCGCAGCACCATTGAATATCGCCTGGACCATGCCCTGGCTCATCCCAGTTGTGCTGCGCCCAGGCTTGCGCCCCTGCCTGGTGCAGTCTGAATATCCCACCCTAAGTGTACAGTGGTGTGACCAGCAGGTTAACTCAGAGGTCAGTACATGTGTTGACATTGCAATTGTGCGTCAATGAATGAACTGACCAGTAACACATGACACACGATTACAGATGTTCGTGTACACCAAGAGATGTTACAGTATTACATTAGAATTTGATATAGTAATGGTTGGTGCAACAAAGTGTGTTGTCACAAAAAGGGTATTGGATGCACAGAAGGAAGGAACAGAAGGTGTGTCAATGGTGCAGTTGAAAAGAAAACATAGCCACGGCAGGGATCGAACCTGCAATCGTCTGTATATAAACAGATGTCTTACCATTAGACCACCTGGCTGGAACTGAAACACACACACACTCACATACGCACACACACAGCGACACACACATGGCAACACACACATAAGAAGAGAAGCAAAGAAATACACAGCTACGCAGACTCAGCAAAACAGGCTCAAGAAAGCACACAGTGACAAACACACACAGCTGCAGTCACACATAGAGTATGCAGACACACACACACACACAGAAGCACTCAAGCACAACAAACAGAAGCATACACAGAGACACACAAACTGACACACGGCAGACACACACACACACCATTGAAAAAACAGTTTGAACACTATCTCTCGATTTCTCTGTCTCTGTCTAAATGAATACTGTAATTATTTTATGGGACATGTATTTGACACACACATAAATGAAACACAGACAGCAACATACTAAAATGCAGTGACACACAAGAAAAAGAAACACTACATCCAACAGTACCAAACACAGACACAGCATGTCACACACACACACACACACACTCTAGCAAAGAATTTTCGGTCTGTCTCTCCCTTTCTCTCCATCTGTCACAAAGAATACGAACATACGTACTTGCCAGCAGATACAGGCCATATGGTCTATGTAGTGTAGTCACCAGGGACCTGTACAGGGGCAATATGACTTTGTTACATCTGGATGTTATCCCCCTTGCTATGCACTGTAGCATCCTGTTAGCCTTAGCCGCTGCCTTCCTACACTGGACAGAGCGGTTTAATTCCCCAGTCACCAGCACCCCCAGATCCTTCTCCTTGTTGGATGTGGACAGTTTAATACCATCCATCCAGTAGCTGTATCCTGTGTTTTGGGCTGCAAAATGCATCACCTTGCACTACTTGGCGTTGAACACAAGCTGCCAGGTGTGCGACCACTCCTCGAGTCTTGCCAATTCCTCCTGCAGTAATTGCCACCCTCCTCCCCATCCACATCAGCACAGATATTGGTGTCATTGGTGAAGAGGCTGATCTTATTCTTGATTCCAACCGCTATGTCTGAGATGAAAATGTAAACAGGACTGTTCTCAGTACTGATCCCTGTGAGACACCATATATCACTGCCCTGGGCTCCGATGCTTCTTCCCCAACAGCTACCCTCTTTTGTCTGTCCCTCAGCCAGTTTTCTACCCTTCGGGCTACCTTCCACCATATACCAAGACTCCTCAACTTAACATATTAACATACTAAAATGCCAGCAGAATAGGCCTAATGGTCTTTTGAGTCTGCTTGATTTTCAGCACCGCACTAGGGCTGATTTTGGTGCCTCCCCTTGGGTTATACTGTCCCAAGTCACAGATGTGCCACCTGCATTGGACCTAGTTAGATTTACCCTCCCCCTGTACCTGTCCCATCCCCTCTTAAACCCGGCCACAGTCTCCACCTCTACCTGCTCCCTGGGTAGCGCATTCCATGGCTCCACCACCCTTTCAGTGAAATAACACCTCCTGTTCTCCCCTCTGAGCCTACCCTCTTCCAGCTTACACCCATTCCCTCTCAGTGTCCCCTCCTCCTTCATTTGGAGCACCCTAACTGGGCCCCCCTTATTTATCCCCTTTATGTACTTAAAGACCTCTATCATGTCCCCCCATCCCTCCTTTCCTCCAGGGTGTACATGTCGAGCTTCCTGAGCCTCTCCTCACAGGTCCTCTCCCTCAGGCCCTGGATCATTTTGGTTGCCCTCCTTTGGACCCTCTCTAAGAGTGTAACATCTCTCTTTAGATGTGGTCTCCAAAACTGCACACAATACTCAATGTGTGGCCTAACCAAGCAGTTGTACAGGGGTAGGATCACTTCTGCCTTTCTGGAGGTAACCCCCCTGGCAATGCATCCCAGTATCCTATCTGCCCTTGCCGTTGCCCTCCTATAGGTCTCTGAGTTGTTCATTTTTACATTTACCACTACCCCCAGGTCCCTCTCACCCTCCGTGACTTGAATTTCATCCCCTCCCAGGGTATACCCCTGGCCTGGATTTCTGACTCCCAGGTACAGAACCTTGCACTTCCCCACATTGAATTTTAGTTCCCATTTTCCTGACCACCTTTCCAGCACCTCCAGATCCTCCTGTAAGGTCACCCTCCCCTTCTCCTCATCCACCACTGCACCCATCTTTGAGTCATCTGTAAAGAGACTCATTTCACTCCTGACCCCCTTCCTTATGTCTGAGACATAAGCGTTGAACAGGAGTGGCCCCAGCACTGACTCCTGGGGCACCCCATTAGTAATCCCCCTTGGGGGATGAGGCTAGCCCCCCAACCACCACCCTCTGAGTATGCTTAGAGAGACAATTTCCTATCCATCTTAACAATTGTCTCCCTACCCCCATTTCCTTCAGTTTTGCCAGCAGGCCATTGTTAGGTACCTAATGAAATGCCTTGCTGAAGTCCAGAAAGATGACGTCCACCGGCCTACCCTGGTCCAGGGTCCTCATCACCCAGTCGTGAACTCCACAAGGTTCATCTGACATGATCTTGCTGGGACAAAGCCATGCTGCCTATCATCCAAATACCCATTTTGCTCCAGTAACCCTCCCCAGCCTATCCTTGACGATACCCTCCATCACCTTGCCGACCACCGACTTCAGGCTAACAGGCCTGTAATTTCATTTCCTGCTCCTCTGACCCCTTGTGGATCGGCATGACATGGGCCACCCTCCAGTCTTGGGGCACCCATCCAGTCCTCAGGGAGATGTTGAAGAGCTCCACCAGGGGACTTCCAGGACATCCGCCAGTTCCCTCAGTACCCTGGGATGTATCTCATCTGGCCCAGGTGCTTTCTCCATCCGAAGGGACCTGAGGGCTTCCTACACTCTTTCTACCAGGATTTCAGCCTCCACCTCCTCCCCCATTGCACCCTGTAGTATCCATGGTGGCCACTTCCTTTCCCCAGACCCATCAGGGCCGCTGATCTGTACCGGTCCCATCCCTTCCTCTGGTTTGCCCCCCGCACCCCCCGCAAGACATAGCTCCTCCATCCCCCTGGTAAAAAGTGATGGACAGTACTCATTTAGGACCTCTGTCTGTTCCCCCACCTCCTGTGCCCAACCCTCCTCTATTCTTATCCTGCTGATCTGCACCCTTACTTTCCTTTTTTCCCCCTATGTATCTAAAGAACCCCTTGTCCCACCTTTGGATCACCTTGGCCAAGGACTGCTCCTTTTTTGCCTTAACTGCTCTCACCACCCTGGTAACTCTTTTGGCTATCCGCTCATACTCCCACTGATCCCTTTCACTCCTCTAGTGTTGTAGCACCTATAGGCTACCTTCTTGTCACTCACCACTTCCTAAACCTCCCAGGTCCACCAGTAGGGTTTTCTGGGTTTTTCAAACTTGCACCTTTCGCTTGCGCAGGATCTGGTAACCTCCTGTATTCCCATCCTTATGATCTCCCACCTGCTATCAGCATCCATATCCGGCCTTATCATGTACAAATTATCTTTAAGGATCCTTCCCATCTCCCTGAAGTCATAGATACATAGACAGTGTCGGCAGATAAGGGCCTATGGCCCACCCAGTCTGCCCATTTGAGCTTGTAAGTTCAGTTTGTTTTCCTAGAAGTCTGTTGCCCCTTACCCCTGACCTCCAGAATTCCTTTATGTCTATCCCATGCATTTTTAAATCCCATGATTGTTTCAGCCCCCACCACTTCCTCTGGCAGGGTGTTCCACTTGTCCACCACCCATTCTGTGAAGAAATTCTTTCTCATGTTTCCTCTGAATCGTCCTCCCTCCAACTTCATCCCATGCCCTTGTCCTGGAACATCTTTTCGCTTAAAAATAGTGTTTTCCTGCTCTCTGTTCCTCCTGTAAGATACTTGTATGTCTCTATCATATCCCCTCTCTCCCTCTCCTCCAGGGAGTACATGTCCAGTTCCTTCAACCTGTCTTCATAGGACTTGTGGATGCAATCCATGCACCATCTTTGTGTGCACTCCTCTGAACCTTCTCTTACCCTGTCTATGTCCTTACGCTGGCATGGTCTCAGAACTGTACACTGTACTCCAGGTGGGGCCTCACTAGTGTCTTGTATAGCGGAATTATGACCCTCCTTTTTCCTGCTGGTGATGCCCCTGCCTATACATCCCAGCATCCTATTTGCTTTACCTGCTGCCTTGTCACACTGTTTCCCTACCTGGAGGTCATCAGAGATGATAACCCCAAGATCCTTTCCTGCTTGGTGCATGTTATATCCTCACCCCCAACTGATATATTGTACCAGGGTTTTTGTGTCCCATATGCATTATCTTGCACTTCTTTGCATTGAATTTCAACTGCCAAACTCCTGACCATTCTTCAAGTTTCTGCAGGTCGCTTCTCATTCTGTCTACACCTTCTGGTGTGTCTACTCTGTTACAGAGCTTTGTGTCATCAGCTAACAGTGAAATTTGCCTTCTAGGTCCCAAGTAATGTCACTGATGAAGATGTTGAATAGGACCGGTCCCAGCACTGATCCCTGTGGTACCCACTGGTCACTCTTCCCTCTGTGGAGTGACAGCCATTTACCACCACCCTCTGTGTCCTGCCACCCAGCCAGTTACCTACCCACCACACTACTGTCCTGCCCACACCCATATTCCCAGTCTGTGTAATAGTCTTCTTGTGGCACAGTGTCAAAGGCCTTGCTGAAGTCCAGATAGGCCATGTCCACTGCCCTCCCCTGATCCACCTCCTATCACCAGTCACCCAGTCAAAATTCACAAGTTGGTCTGACATGACCTCCCTCTGGTGAAACCATGCTGCCTTGGGTCCTGTAGTCCATTGACAACCAGATGTTCCACAAATCTCTCCTTCAGTAGTGCTTCCATGATCTTCCCCACTACCGGAGGTGAGGCTGACTGGTCTGTAGTTCCCTGCTTCCTCTTTGTTCCCACTTTTGTATAAGGGACTACATCTGTTGTCCTCAGTCTTTGGGTACCTCCCCTGTTTCCAGTGATCGGCTAAACGAGGATAGCCAGAGGTTCAGCCACCACCTTCTTAGTTCTTTAAGGACCTGGGGTGCACCCCATCTGGCCCCATTGCTTTATCAACTCTTATTACTTCCAGTTCCTTCAGGACCCTTTCTCGGTAAAGGGACTTGTGTCCATTCTGCACCATTCTCACCCCTTGTACTCCCTTCAGACCCATTACCCTCCTCTCTCCCTCAGTAAAGACTGAGCAGAAATACCTGTTCAGTATGTCAGCTTTACTGTTGTCATCCTCCACGTGGCCCACATCCTCCCCTTCAGTCTCACTATCCCTCCCTTTGTCTTTTCTTTTCTTTTTCACTTATGTACCTGTAAAGGTTTTGTCCCCACCCACTGATTTTGCAATTGTTCTTCTGTCTGAGCTTTGGCTTCCTTATTGACCTCCTGCCTCCCTTTGCTTCTCTCCTGGTACTTCTCCCTATCCCTTCTGCCTGTGTCTTTTTGTATTGCCTGAATGCAATCTTTTTGGCTTTCACTTTCTTTTGCTACCTCTTTGGAAAACCATAATGGTCTCCTCTTCCTTTCCTCTTGCTAACCTGCTTAATGCATAATTCTGTTGTTCTTGTAATCCCCATTTTAAATACTGCCCACTGTTCCTCAACCCCTGATTCCTGTCCCATTCCCTTAATGCCTCTTTCAAGTATCTCCCCATTTTTCCAAAGTCTGCCCCTAAAATCCAGGATACGTGTTTTTGTGCGGTTTGGTTCTGCTCTTTTTGTGATTTCAAACCACAATGACTGGTGGTCACTGTTACCCCATCACACTGTCCCTGTTGTGAGCACAAGGTCCAGTATTGCCTTCTGCCGAGTTGGTTCCATGACCAGTTGCTTGAGGAAGGCACCCTGAAGGGAGTCCAGGATAAATCTGCTCTTAGTTGATGCTGCTGCTGGATGCTCCAGTCCACATCTGGAATATTGAAGTCTCCAACCAGTACTACCTCTCACTCTTGTCTGCCATCCTTTGATGGCTAGCATCAGCTCCTTATCTGTTTCTTCCTCCTGGGCTGGTGGTCTATAGACCACACCCAAAGTGATGGCTGTCCCATTTTCCTTTCCAGCTTAACCTCTGTATCTCTCCTCCATTTTGTTCCTCCTGGATCTCTGTGGCCCTTATGTCATTTTTCACATACAGTGCCACTCCTCCTCCCTTCCTGCCTGCTCTGTCTCTTCTGAATATGTTGTAGCCAGGTATGGCCATCTCCCAGTCGTGGTTATCATTACACCAGGTTTCAGTGATGCCCACAATGTCCATGTCCAGGTCTGACTGTACCATGACAGCCTCCAGATCTTCCATCTTGTTGCTAAGGCTCCTGGCATTTGCACACATGGCTTTCCATTATTTGACCTCCCTAGAATGTTTCACTGTTCTACTCCAGCCCCTTCCTTGGTTGTCATTTATCCCTTGTTCTCCTTGCTGTCTGCCCTTCTGCTGAATTTTGCCCCTTTTCTGCTTATCTACCTCTTGGGCACTAATCTCCATCTTTTGCACACTGCTCTGCAGAGATAGCCACTCCTCTGGTTCACTGATTCCACTGCTAGCTGTGGGGGGTGAGCAAGTAGGTACCCTCCTTGCTGGCCTGCCACCCCCCTTTGCTAGTTTAAATGCTTGTCAATGTAGCATTTAAACTTATCATTGAGTGCTTGGATTTCCCTCAGGATGGATGCAGGCCATCAGGCTTGAACAAACCTCCTCCCTCCAGGTGGGTCCCCAGTCACCATGAATCCAAACCCTACTCACAGCACCAGTTCTTCAACCATGAGTTAAAGTTCCTGGTGCATGCACTTATGCTCTCCTTGCTCTCTCACAGGTAGTACTTCTGAGAAAGTGACAGAAGTAGCTACTTGCTTGAGACCCTCCCCAGTTTCCTAAACTCTTCCTGAACTTCCTTTGGCTCCCCATTTGCCAGGTCATTAGTACCTAGGTGGATAATGACATCCAGCTCACCCTCCCGTCTTGCCTTCCCAGTGATCCCCAGGATTTTCTACCATCCCTCCATGCCGTGGCACCTGGTAGGCACCTCACCTCCCTGTCCTCCCCTCCTGTGTTCCTAGCTGGATCCCTCTTATGATGGAGTCCCCAAAGGATTGCTTCTTCCTCCTCTGGGGTCCACTGCTTTCCCATTGAGGTCACCTCCTTGCTAACCTCCACATCCTTTCCTTCCACTTCTCTGGGTACCTCTATTTGGTTGTCCTCATTTGCCAGTGTGGCATATGAGTTCTTGAGTGGAATAGGATCTGGGATGTGCCTCTGCCTGACTGCTGTAACCCTCCCTGAGCCCACTGTCATCCAAGTGCTTCTTGTTCTAGGCATCCTTTGAGGCAGTTGCATTGGACTGGGTGGTCCCTGGATAGGGGTGATGGTACTTCTGACCCAGTTTACTTCCACTCTGAATCTGGCTACCTCATCCCGCAGTCCAGAGAGATGCATGCAGATAGGGCAGCACCTCAGTGTCCAGAAGGTCTGCCTGAATATGGCTGCCCCACAGCCACTGCATTGCACCACTCCCCACATTATACTGCAATTCCACTACTTGTCTGACACCCATAAAGTCGGTTACTACTGTCCTTGTTCGGCTTTCCTCCCCCACAGGTCCAAGAAGAACCAGACTGTGGTGTGATCACTCCCCACCAATGGATGCCTCACCTCTAGGCCCCAATCTGATCAATGTCTGCCAAGACCACATCCAGTTGGCTCACCCACCTGCTGAATCAGGAATGCATCCTGGAAAACATCCAGCAGCCTCTGCTGTCTGGCCACTGGTAATGACATAGTCTCCCAGTCTGTTCCCGGCATGTTGAGGTCCCCCATTACCACCCATTAGCCTTCTGTGTGGCACTGAGTCGAAGGCTTTGCTGAAATCCAAGTAGACTACATCTACCGCATGGCCCACTGTCATTGTGGTACATCAACAGAGGTATAGCTGTACTCCTCAGTAACTTGTTGTGATAATCTGCAAGTAATCAGTAAGACATGATGGGTTCAGCATTAGACAGTTGAAATGCACATCTAGGGGCCTTAGTGAGGCACGAGGACACACGTCAAGCGTATCCAGTCCCGTAGCCAGACGTTAGAAGTGTGCAATGTACATACCCACAATGAGTAATTGGGCTTATAAAATGGTTCTGTGCATTCTAATGTGGGTTTCTAGTCTGAGCCATGCGTTCCACACTGTAATGCACCTCAAACAACCAATTACATTGCCTGAAGTCCTTTGCCCATTTTATAAAGTTGGCTACAGAGTAACAAAACAAGTTAGTAATGAGTACAGGGCTACTGGTTTTGATGTAACACAATGACAGTATAAACCTCAGGTGGTACACTGGATATGTCATTTACTTACTAGCAAAGGGTCAGAGGTTTGATTCCAAGGGAGGACATATATCTGACGTTACATTTAGATAAAGGAAAACACAGTTTAATTTGGAAATGATTGAAGGAATACTTAGAATGCAAGAAAAGGAGAGATATTGTTGATGGGGTACCGGAATATGCCTGATGTTAACTGGAGCACCTTTACTGCAGTCACATCCCAGAGTAAGGTCATTCTCAATGCCATACAGGGGTCATACCTCAGAGAACTATTGTGGAACAAACTCTGGACGGAGCAATCTTAGATATGGTACTTTTGAACAGGGATGGAGAGAGGATCTCTAATTTAGACGTGGGTAGCAATCTGGGGAAAAAACGACCACCAAGCGGTGTGGTTCACAATAAACAGAGCTGTACAGTGTAGCCATACAATTGCAAGTGTGTCGGACTTTAGGAGGGCTGACTTTTGCAAATTGGGCAACTGCCTCAGAAAAGCATTAGCAAACAGGCAAGAAGGAGGTGTAGAAGAGCAATGTGGAAAAATCAAAACTGCAATCACAGAGGCAACAAGCCTTTGTGGAAAGCAAATCACAAAAACAAAGCAAAGCAAAAACATACTATGGTTCTCAAACTAGGTGGCAGGGAAGGTTTAGGAGAAAAGAATATCGTTCAGGAAACATAAAAAAACAGAAAAGGAGCAGGACATAGAACCATATTTTCTGTTGAAAGTGTTGTACTATCTATATGTCTCCTCCAATGTAACTAATCCCGGGTCACCCCTGAAAAAGGGACCTTCGGGGCTCGGAGGGCCTACCCGGTTAACAAAATTAATAAATAAATAAATAAAAATAAAATAAGATACAGCAGAAGGAGGCAGGGACGACAGTCAGAATAGCAAAGGCCCGAACTGAGGTAAAGATAGCCAACTCTGTTAAGAAGGTGAATAAAACCTTTTATAGGTACATTATGGCGTGAACAAAGACCAAGGGAGGTATACAGAGGTTTAATAAAGAGGAGGGAATATGGGCAGAGGGTGATGGTGAAAAAGCAGGGATACTGAATGAATACTTCTGCTCAGTATTCACAACAGAAGAGGAGACTACCTTCTTTAACAGATCATGGGATAAATAATGGAATGCTTCCTGAGGACTGGAGGATGGTGGATGTAATTCCACTTCACTAAAGTGAGAGAAAGGCAGAGGCAGGAAAGTACAGAGCTGTTAGTTTGACCGCAGTGGTACGAAAAAATGATGGAATCACTTCTGAATTAAAGAATTATTGTGTACGTACTGTAGATGCCTGCGGTGCACAGGACACACAACAATATCGATTCACAGCGGGAAGGTTGTGTCAGATGACTCTAATAGATTCATCTCACTGGGGGACCAAAGTGGTACAGCAGGGAGGGGATGTGGACATGACCTATCTAAACTCTAGCAAGGCATTTGACCCGGTACCACATGGAAGAGTAATACGCAAGTTAGCCAGTCTTTCAGTGGGTCCAAATGTGGTAGCCTGGGTAAACATTTTGCTGGCAAACAGGACGCATAGCTCTTAAGAAAGGGGCAGTTACTAGTAGGGTACCGCATGGTTCATGACTGGGACACATCCTCTTTAATGTCTTTATAAGTGATATTATGGAGGTACTGTAAGGAAGAGTATGTCTGTCTGCAAATGAGTACAAATATACGCAAAAAAGGTTGATACTCACAGTGGGGTGGAAAGAATGACAATGGACTTGGAAAGGTTGGAGGAATGGTCAAAATTATGGCAGCTTACATTTAATGCAAAGAAGTGCAAAGTAATGCACCTGGGCAGAAACCCAGGGTAAGAGTACACAATGAGGGTGTAGGTATTAACAAGAACAAAAAAGGAAAGGGAAATGGGGTAGTCATATCTGACAACCTAAATGTAACCCCCCTATAAATGGGGGTTCCCAAAAGTCTTCCTTGGGTGCACTTAAATGCCCACTGCCAGGTGGGCGTTCTGTGTCTTTACAGTGTAAAAGTGCTTGCATGCGAGTGCCATGTTAACCTCTGTGCCTGTCCCTTTAAGAGACATTATTTTTGTAGTGTATAATTAATCTCGGTAGTGGCCGAGTGTTTCCAGGCTCGAGTCCCGCCCGAGCTGCAATAATATTGCTCTGTTCTGCCATTGCTCATGATGCAGAAGAAGCTCTGTTAGAACTGGTAACTGTTTGATGATTAGCTACTCTAATAATAATGGTATTATAGTTTGTCTAACCTGCCTTTCTTTGCAGTATGGACATTTCTGTATTGCACCAATCAGTACCTTTGGGGCATAGCCAGCATTAAGGATAGGTGAACTAGGCAGCCGCCTAGGGCGTCATTCAGTAGGAGAGTGCTATCACCATCACCGTTAAACAAACAAAGTTACATTTTTTACAATTTTTTTTTTTGCAAGTGACCTGGATGGACTGAAAATTAAAGAGCAGCTGACACCTTCAGGAGAACTTTAACAAAACATAATATTTAGACACAATTTAGCTGTTTTTTCACATTAGGTTTGTATTTCTCCTCCCCATTATTTATTACTGAGGTCACTTGCAGAAAAATATGATCTTTGCTCCTTAAGACTTTGCCTATTCCTGTTGCTTTCTCCCTACAGGAGGTCATAATGCACTCCTTGTGACATCACAGTTACTCTCATGGCAACCGATTGTGATGTCACAACTGAGAACTATGACTGGAAGTAGGGAGTCAGCTATAGAGGCAGATGGACTCTAAATGAACTCTAACAGATAAAGATCAATATTCATGCAAATTTCCACAGTAATAAATAACATGGAGGAGAAATCTAAGGGATATAAATGGAATGCAAGTAGAATTGTACCTAATTATCATGTTTTTTAAAGTTTTCATTGTGGTGTCCATAGCTCTTTAACATGGACAAATCTGGTGTCATTTGGGGGGGGGGGTGAAGACCCTTTCCATCAGTTTTGTGGCTGGATGCCTGCCTGCCTGACCCACCCTTCAAAGATCCACTCCCATTTCTATTGGATCTCTGCTGCTGTCTGTTTTATGTTTGGCGCCAGAGTGACTGGAGTGCATGCACAGAGTGGTGAGTACTGAGAGTGGCTGGCATGTGGCATAATCAGTTTTGGTGGTGCATGCAGACAACCATGAGGCAGTAAGGGGGATTGAGCGACTGTGTTAGCGAGTGGTGAGGGAGAGCTGAGTTTGGTTTTAACCTTGCAAATGAAAAGAGACAAACCCCAAAGAGGACTGGAGGTCAGTGTGTAGGGTAGGGGGAGCTACTGGGAGGAGCGCACAGGAGCGCTGTGCTGCTGAAGGCACTGGAGCTGACTCACTGTGACATGGGAGGGATGGGAGCCAGCAGCAGCCAGGACTTGCCGGGTCCAGACAGAAACATAGAGGTTGATGACAGATAAGGACCACAAGACCCATCCAGTCTGCCCGTTTCCCTACCTACAGATAGGATCGGGGAGAGGACAAGGTCCAAGGGGTTAGCATGAAGGGTGGGGGGATGGTACTGGATGATCATGGATTCACAGTCGAGCAGTGGTTTCTCATCACCGGTGGGGCAGGGCTGTGCAGTACGTGGTCTGGTAGTCAGTCAGAAAAGTCAAGAGAGACCCCTCGAGAGCAGGGACTGGAGTGGTGGGAGTAAAGTAAAAGTATCCACTACCTGTCTTGAATAGGGCCTGCAGGCCAGTGACTGCAGAGAGAGTAAGCAGCAGCGAGCCAGCTGGGGGGAGTAGAGCAGGCCCAGGCAGCAGGAACAACCCATATTTGGCTGTGTGGAGGAGACTGGGAGTCTCACCCTCCCCCCCTGGCATCCCAGAGGAGGAATTTTTCGTCTCAGGCTCGGGCCAGAGGAAAAATAACAACACATAATCAAATATTTTCATTGCGAAGTAATTCCCTCCTCCCACCCACTTTAGTTCATAAGATGCCCTTGAAAGATAACAGAACTTTGTTTTGTCTTCAATGTAAGCCTTAAAATGCACAAAAAAAGCACATAAAACCCCAGAGGTTCTGGGGGCTTACTGGCCACCAGACTCCCAGCTTTTTACAAACTTTTTTCACACACTACGTATGCAACATAACTTTAACAATCACTAAAAGAATCCACCCCAGAAAAATCCAGGTAACAGGCCTGCTGGAGGGGTGTGCCATTTGCAAGTTTGCCTAGGGGCGTCACATACCCTAAGGCCGGCCCTGCTTTGGGGACCTTAAAATGGAGTCTGTCCCCAGGGGTCTTGTGGGAGTGAATTTCTGTAGGAATTGTATTTTTTTCATTTTGGCGCCTAAATGGACCTGGAGGGGGAGCCCTTGCTTTGAAGGACAGATGAATCAACCAACCAAACCCTTTTTTGATCAGAAGGTAGTCCCAGTGCTGCCTGCAGCAGAGAATCAGTCTGAGTTTGGAGTGGAGAGATTGAACTGCTCAAGACATAGGATCACCTGCTCCTACGTAGTAGTGCAGGAAACTGGTGGGAAGGCTGTGTCTGGCCTGCCTGCTTCATCTTCAATTCTGAGGGATCTGCTAGTGAAATTAATCGGACTGAATCCAAACTGGCTTGTGACCAGAAATACCGAACTGTGCCTGCCCTGTTACCTGAAGAAGACCGAAGATTTGCTGTAAGCAATCGGCCTGTCAGGACACCTGAATCACCACAGAGATCACAGTTTTGCTCAGGAAAACTGAAATTGCAATTGGACTGTCATCCAACCTGTAGTATTGTGTTTTGCTTTACTATAAATGTGCTGTAAGCTGTCAGTGGGTCACAATTTGTTTCCTCACTACTTAAGTGTGTCACGCTTGCTGGAAGCTGTCTCCAGCACCTATCGAACTGAATCTGAACTGTTCACCTGGCCTGGACCCTGCCACCTTAGCCCAGTCAGCTGCTTCAGATGCAGAGATCACCATCGACAAGAGACGCACCTAGGGATCAACCTCCTGCTCAACATCTCGAACAGGAGTGACACCTCTGTGAATCGTGTGGACCCTGCTTCTCCTGGCATACCAGCTTGTCGACCTACTGTCTCCATTTTGTCCCTCTTGTGTTTCGTATTGGGTAGCGTGAGTAAACAACAGGGTAGCTCCCTGCAACATCAGCTAAATCAGAAGTGTTGTCATCTGATTCAGTTGTTGTTTTCTTGTCACAAACCGAGCCTTCTTTCCATCACAGGGCCCCAACCAGCTACAATGCGGTGCTGGCCTACCCTGGGCAACGTGTCAGGCTAGCCCACTTTTTTTTTTTCAGAAGGGTACCCAGAGTGTGTGACTGTGAAGGGACTCTAAAGTGCATGCATGATTGCCAGATTGAGTCAGTTACAAAACTAATCAGCCAAATTATGCCCCTTCCTTGTTCATTCCCCCTGAATAAAACAGATCTAATTCTTTTTGCATTTAACTTGATTGTGGTTAAATTTTGTACAAGAAGCACTGTACTGTTGTTATCTGCTGTGTCTAACCTTATTTTGTAGGGGGTCTCCAGGATCAAACTGGTGGAATAATCCCTGGTGGTAAGTGCAGAGTGGGGATTTGTATGCTGATTAGGGGTTATTTTAAGTGCATCTGTTGTTCATTGCTCAGGCCACTAGAGGGGAAAGAGGGGGGTTACAGTGTCCTAGAGGGCTGTAACCAGGTCAGCTACGCTACCAATAACATTGTCCTCCAGGTGGAGGCACTAGTTTTCAGTAACCAGGCACCTTAACCTGCACCTAGTCATGCAGGCAGGGGGAGTAACCCTTGGGATAGCACCACCTAGGGGTCACATAAAGATGGGCAAGCAATATGAGAAGGCACTAATGATGGCTGGGGTGATACTGTGATGCACAGTGACATGAGGCATCACCAGTAGAGAACTGGAAGCTGTCATCCCTCTCTACAGACAGTTGGTGAGACCACATCGGGAATACTGCGTGCAGTTATGGATAATACATGGCACAGACATAAGGCAGTTGTACTGAGGGGGGTAAGAGGTAGTCGGCTGTTGGTTAACTAGGATCTGAAGCTTATCCATTACATAGGGAATGAGGCAGACTACGTGGGCCAATCAGTCATTATCTGCCGACAAAGTCTGTTTTCTATGAACTCAAACAAGAATTCAAACAAACCACCATGCGGCATGGACATCTACAAACATACTCAGCAGCTACCATCTGACAAACAGTATTTGAGGCAGTCAAATAATATAAATCAGGACCGGACGGCTGCAGATACTGGCATGCTTTAACATGGACATCTCATGTTAAAGAAGGCGGAAGATTTTGACTATACAAGGAGATGGACACAATATGGACAGGCAAGAAGAACAGATTCACAACATGCCACCACAAGACATGATGAGAGTACTGAATGTGATGTAAAAACAGTCACCTGTACAGTGTCACAATAACCGCAGCCATACAGGCATACACAACACCATGCGGACCACAATCTGCAGCAGCAGTGACTTGCACTGGAGGTGAATGACAGCGACACTTTCTTGGGGGGGGTGACTGAATTACTGAAGGTGTAAGAAGCATAAGCTGTATACTTACCAGCATAACTGAGTATGACTGAAAACAGGACATCCTTGCCCCAGGAAAAACAGGTGGTACGGCACCTTCTCTCAAACGACACACAGGGTTCTCTAGGTCTGTGAAAAGCAGTAAATAGTAAATGTTATAAACATTTATGAAGACATTATTTCATAACATTACAATAAAATTAATTAACTGTATACTTACTCTTCAATGCACTGGAAACTGGGATATAGTAATCTTCATCCCTGAAGTGGTCTGAACATACCACATGGTTCCTAGTGTGCAACTCTCTCCCTAACCAAATAGCGAATGAAACAAGGCTAGGTCCCTTTAAATCTAGACTAAGGGAGCACCTTCAGGACACTAACGTATGTGATTGCCCCTGACACCGGCCCGTAACATATTGTCCTACTCCGCACCTTACTGTTTCAAGCCCAGCTCAAAATCCCCCTATAACACTATCTGACTGTCAGCCTGTTACAGTATTTCTGCAACTACGTAGCTGTGCTAAACTCGTATCAACTACTAGACTGTCTTATGGCTCCTACTGATAAATCCTTGACTGTCGTGTACTGTAATGTATTGTACTGTTTCCTACAGATCTTCCTGACAGTCATGTACTGTAACGTATTGTATCTTAGAATGTACTGTCCTTTACCGTCACCTCTGTTAACAAATGTTACTCTCTACCTAAATGTATGATGTGGAACCTTTGTAAATGAGCCTTCGGCTCAAAGGTTTTCTGAATATCCACAATAAACAATAAACAATAAATAGTTGACTGGAACACAGCTGCATTTATGTCAGTACAAGACATTGATTGCAGCCATGTTTCCATTTCTTGTTGTCCCGAAGGTAAATAATGAAAGTTTACTTTCTGCCAAAGTTTTTCTTGCCCGTGGTGTACCATAACCTTTGACCATACATGTCGGCATGTTTCTAAATATTACAGCAAGACAGTATATACTGTCCTTAATAACAATATAGATACAACAGCCTGAAATGTAGATGAATCTCCAGTAAAGCACAAATATACTAAAATACCACTGTGCAATTAAGCAACTGAGTCTCTGTAAACAGCAACCAAAAAAAAAAACACACAAATGACACGCATAAAAAGTTTAATGATTTTTATTGGATACTGGACAAGCAGGTTATTGAGACAAAACAAGGTCTGTCAAATTAGCAGCCACGATGTTTGCAAGAGCAGGACAATTTCCCGAACAATACACACATTGACACAGCTCCGTGCTGTCAATGGGTGCTGGACACGAACGCCAGAACTGAGCAGTGATGCAATGGCTGCAGGAATTAAGCACTGCAGCTTTAACAACAATGTGCACTCGTGCACTAGCGAGACTGCGCAAGAGCGCGCACATGCACAATGCAGAGCACACTGTGGACATGGCGCGGTCGACTGTAGCACGATATTGGGAAATCAGAACTTTAACTGCAGAAATCTGGATGCAGAATAGTAAGTGCAGTTAAAATAATGTTGGTTTGCCAAACCGGAGGTCAGACACCACGATTATAGCGCTAAAACGCTAATTGGAGTTTCCCTTTAAATTCACTCTGAAACATGTTTTCACACTTGCAATGCAAAATCACCTTTCGGACAGGATTTAAAAAATTCTACCTGTCTTGATCATATGGTGGGGTTATAAAACAACTAAGTTGAAAATTTAGGGTTAATATGTCAAAAGACAAGAAAGTTACAGAGAAACAATGAATTATTCCAGCCTTTACTCCTAACTTTGTCAAGCATGCAGACTGTGGCCCTAGGTATTCAACATAGGCCTTTTCGTGTCCCATATCATGAACACAGCAGTTGCCATTTTTCAAATCCTTTCTGAAACAGGCTTTCACAGTCACTCAAAATCACCTTTCAGGTGGGATTTAAAAAATAAACATGTCTTGGTCATAAGGTAGGGTCATAAAAATACTATGTTGAGGATTTTGGGGTCAAAATGTTAAAACACAACTAATTTATATGAACACGTATCTAATTTTTCCAACATTTACTCATAATGATGTCATTTTGCAGATTTTGGCTTCACATTTTCAGCACAGCCTTTGTTTTCCTCTGTCTCATGAACATGACAGGTGTCATTTTTCAAATTACCTCTGAAACATGTTTTCGCAGTCAAACCACAAAAATCACCTTTCGGATGGGATTTTAAAAATTCCACCAATCTGGATCATAACATGAGGCCATAAAAAGAATATGTTGTAAATTTGAAGCCAAAATGTGAAAGCCTGGCTGGCTCAGTGGTGCAGAGGGCTGCAGTAGGGTCAGCGGCCGCTGATACAGTAGGGTATATGCTGGGCCCCTGGTGTTCTGTGGCAGAATTTTCTGATTTCTGCTGCAGGGCTCCTTGACTTCTACAGCAGCATTTTCTGATTTCTGCAGCATGATTTATTCATTTATCTGGCAGAATGCAGTCCTGTCTTTGGCTAAATATGATGTGATGTCGTCGATGACATCATATGCTGAGCATAGAGGAGGGGCTTCAGGATAAACGAGGTGGGAAAGAAAGCCTGACACTATGGAAAAACAGTATATTTATATGAAAATTCACCAAAAACAATGAATTCTGTGGCACTATATATATTCTGCGGCATGATGCAAATTCTGCAGCAAATTCTGCAACCGCAGAACCGCAGAATTCCAAGGGCCTTGGATGTGCAGACTGGATAGGCATGGCGGTCCTTATCTGCTGTCAACGTCAATGTTTCTATGTTTAGGGCTGAATTGCTGCACAGCACCTGACCTTGTGCTATGCTGATGGCCTGAGTTTGGGAACAAGGTTGGTTGCCGGGGGCCGGGGGCTGGGAGAACGAGTGAGCAGCTGACAGGCAGCCCTTCTCTCCTAGGCAGGGGTGCTTCACCTTCCCAATTCTTGGCTGCCACCTGGTGGAGGCCTGGTAGTAGTGCTAATGCTCGGAGGCCAGATGGACAGCTGTGTGAGTGGGAGGAAGCCACAGTTCCAAAGTGCCTGTGTGCCTCCACGCATACGCACTTCTGTGCCACGCCGTGGCTTTGGGCTAACAAGGGGAGAACAACTTGTGGAAAAAGGAGGGGATTGGGTGACATGAAGCCCTGCCCAAGGCACCAGAGCCAGCCCTGCTTCTCTGAGCAGAGGGGGACTTCTGGATGAGGGTCATCAGCCCTCCCTCCCTCCCAGCCTCACCATGGGGAGCAATCTTGTAGAGGTCTCCCCCCGGAGGAGAGAGGCAGAAGGACAGCAGATGGCACTGGGGGACAGAGCTGAGCAGTCACACTGTCAGCCCTGAAGAGATAAAAACCTTTATTTAAAAAAAAGTCAAAGCCTACTGAAAATGAGACATTGCCTCTCAGCTTGTCTATCCTGGGCACATGCACTGCAAAAAAAAAAAGGATAAAAACAGGACCCCCAATTAAAATGAGATATTGCATCTCCCCTGTGCTATCCTGGGCACATACAGTCTAAAAATGTGTAAAAGCAGGACTCCACTGAAAATGAGATATTCATCTTTGCTGGACTATCCTACAGTATATATATTTAAAACATTTGTAAAAGCAGGACCCCACTGAAAATGATATTATTTGTAATCTGGCCCATCCTGGATAAATGTATAGCAACAATGTGCAAAGGCAGGACCCCAGTACAACAGAACCCCACTGAAATGTGTTTCTATGCTGCCGTATCCTGGGAAGAATATTTGACCCGACTGAAAATGAGAAATTGCCTGTCAGCTGGACTGTCTCGGGTAGTTACATTATAAAAATGGGAAAAAGCAGGGCCCCATCAAAAATGAGACATTACTTCTTCACTGTGCTATCCTGGGTAAATATTATGGGTTGGCGAATATCTTATTTCAAATATTAAGTCAAATATTTATATTTGGGGTCTTAAATATTTGGAAATCTGGTATTCGTTATTTGTGTACCTGTAGAGCAGAGTAAAAAAAGCCTCCCACCCTCCTCCCCAGCCCAATCACATTAGAAACAACCCCATCACCCCATCCTCTGGAACAAGCCCACTCCCACCCTCCTCCCCAGAACCCACAATTTAAGATTTCATTAAAGAACACTCCCATGATGGGTGACTGGCACAACCTGCCTGCCTCCACGGCCAGCTGTTACTTCCTCTCGCCATTTTTAATTTAATAAATCATCCTCTCACCCCAGCAGCAAAACTCAATTCTCACCTCCTCCCCCATCACCACCTCCTGCCCCATTACCAAATTTTGTGACATTGACTGACCTCCCCCCGGAACGAGAAGGTGACCAATACAACCTACTCTCCTCCACAGCTGGTGGCGTTCTTGTAAATGGCAGCCCCACACTTGCTCACATAGTAAAACCGCTGATCACATGATCAGCTGTTCTACTATGCAAGAAAGCGTGGGAGAACTATTCACAAGAAGGCAGCCAGCTATGGAGCTGTGAAGACTTTCAGATTGTTCCCCTGATCGGGGCGAAGCCACCGGCCCCGACTGCGGCTCAGCCATACTTCTTGGGCGGCTGTGCTCTTTCCACCACTCACAGACCAGGACCAAACACCAGACTGCGCCCCTGATCCAGGCAAAGCTGCCCTCCCCGGCTGCGACTCGACCATACTTCTTGGGGTGGCCGTGCTCTCTCTACCACCCGCAGACTAGGACCAAACACCAGATTGCGCCCCTGATCTGGGCAAAGCTGCTGTCCCCGGCTGCGGCTCAGCAACACTTCCTGGGCAGCTGCACTCTCTCCACTGTCCACAGACCAAGACCAAACACCTGATTGCATCCCGATCCAGGCAAAGCCACTATCCCCATCTGTGGCTCGGCCACACTTCTTGGGTGGCCACACTGTCTCCACTGCCCGCAGACCATGACCAAACACCAGATTGCGCCCTTGATCTGGGTGAAGCCACCATCATCGGCTGCGGCTTAGCCACACTTCTTAGGGGTCACACTCTCTCCACCGCCCACAGACCAGGGCCAAACACCTGATTGCGACCATGATCCAGGAGAAGCCACTGTCCCCATCTGTGGCTCAGCCACACTTTTTGGGCGGCTGCTCTCTCTCCACTGCCCGCAGACCAGGGCCAAACACCAGGTACAACTTCGGGATCAGAAAGCCGTACTGCCATTGCTGACTCCCTAATATAGCTCCGTCTGCCATTGGCTGCTCCCTTCCTGGCTCTCTCCACATTGGCTGTCTGCTATTTTCAGCTCTGGGGCCTGGTCATGGCTTTTTGGCAATGCTCCCCAGCTCCCATCTGAACTGCGGCACCCAACTAATTCTGTTTAAACTGCTTTGCTTTTTGAACTAGTACTTTTTCCCCACCTACCCTACCTGGCCTCATCCTCTATTAAATACACTTGAGCTCCTCCCTGCACCCTCTTCTATTGACTCCAGTTCCCCGCAGCTGTTCACCACTGTAGGTTCATCTAATCCATACCAGCTCTATACTCTGCCACCCCATCCCAAACTGAGCCTGCAGCTCCCTCTTCAGATATTCTCTATTTTTAGTCAAAAAACATGTGTAAGGCCCAGAGTTCCGGTCTGCAGCTTGTGTAACAGCTTGTTAGGACTGAATCCGTCCTGTGAAAAGAATCAAGGATCTCTGAAGAGTAGAAACCAGGCTCACCCTGTAGAAGACTGGAGGAATTGCTGAAAATTACACTTGGTCTGTCAGGAACTGAATCTGCTGTGTGTTCTCCGGGTATTGTGCAGTAATTGCGATCGGGATACAGATGCAGCCTGCCTGGTATAGTGCTTTCTTTTATATGGATGTGTGAAGAGGTTTGTGTACCTCAAGTGAGCCCTACTGACATTGAAGGACCCTATCTTATTTGGAGGTCGTGAGTACTAATTCAGGGTCGCTCCTGTTGAATGCCACATTAAATCCAAATGAAATTACTGTACTGCTGACTGTTTAATTCTCCTTTCTCTGTGTGAGGGCCCTACCAGCTGCCACGGTTTGGACTAGCCACTAGGGCTTGGGTACCCAGGGACAGTAACTGATAGGGATAGGCCTGTGCACAGAGCCATAAATGAATTATTAGAGTGATAAGCTAATTAACCTGATTTCCCCTGTCCTTGTTATATCCCCTAAATAAATCAGAGCTGCTTGTTTCAGTAAAGTTATACTGCCTGAGGTATTTGTCTATGTTAAAGTACTGTACTGTGATTGTTGCACTGTATCTCATTTCACAGGAGGTCCCAGTGCCGGAACCAGACCTGGGGTAAGTGTATACTGTGAAGGTAATTCTGATATATTGTGTGGGCCACTAGTGGGAAGAAAGAGGTTGCAGTGTCCCAGAGGGCTGTGACCAAGTTAGTTTAACTATTGCAAACCCTGACCTCTGGGTGGAGGCACCCGCCATTGGATCCAGGCCCCTCAACCTGTTGGTGGCAAATCAGGCAGGGTAGTAGCCCCTGGGATAGCGTCATCTAGGGGTTACAGTAGCATTTCTCGTCCCAAAATCAGCATTTAAAAAAAAAAAAAAAAAAAAAAAAAAATGTAATGTTATGGTAAATATGGGGAAGGCCCACTAGGCACAAGTGCCTGCTTTCAGCGGCAACCCGGGAGCACTGGGGTGGTTAAATGACTTGCTCAGAGTCACACAGTATGCAAGTGGAGATTGTGGGAATCAATCCCAGGTCTGCTGGATGTACCAAGCTCATTTACAGCTTGTTACTCTAACCTCTAGGCTATTCTGCAAGCCCACGTACCACAATGGCATGTGCTTTGCTGCTGGTTACCTTAGCACCTGTAACACAGTTATAACTGTTTTGACCTTGCAGAAGGGTCCTGTGGTGCCTTCTTCCTAAATGCTTGGGGTTGCTGGACAAATGGGTGGTGGACCACTTCATAGTATGAAATGTTCTTGGGTTCTGGTGTATGGGTGACCTTGTCAGCTCCACTCCTCTGTGGTTCAGAATGTCCCACTAGTGCTCTGGAACCTTTTTGGGTGAGCTCCATAGCGTGCATGTCTACAAGACAACTTAAAGTTTAGTTCTGCTTTTGACAAAAAGCCGTTTGTGATAGCTTCCTTCTCAGACTGGAGACAAATCAATCCCGGAGGGCCTCATCCAGGGACTGGCTAAATGCACAGGTGCATGCCAGATGCTTTAATGCAGTGATGTAGTCAGCATGCAATAGGTTCCCCCTCCTCTTGGTTGCAATGATGCAAAGTGTAACATTCAGCAGTGATAAGGGGCTGGGTTTTGAAATGCCGTGCAAGTGTCTCGGTGACTGGATACCATCCGGTTTAGTAAGATTACAGAGAAAGGCATAAATCTATGGTGGCAAAACTGTTAGGAAAACATCTACTTTGTTGTACTCTTCAATTTTGTTTGCTTTAAACCAGCGCTGGAAACACTCCAAATATAAATCAAATGTTTTCCTTCAATTCATAGAATTCCAGTACCGTCAATTTGTGCCATATCGGTGGAATTCTGATGAGCTTACGTGCTCAGGTGTGTGATTTTGCACTGAGCTGCACTGATTTGGCTGCAGTTATGCAGGTCAGCCACTAGGTGCTGATGTTGTGTTGCTTGGTGCTAGAGGTGCAGTTCCTGTCCTCCAGCCTAGATGGTGCTGTGGGCAGAAATCTATGCTGTGGCTGTGCAGGCTTAGTATTTCCAGCAGTGAATGTTATGGCTGGTGGAAGATTTATAGCTCCTTAGTTTGAATCCCTGGAATTCCATGGGCTGCCTGGATCACAATCTCAGAGAACAGAGATGGAAGTGTGTTTATTTTGAGTGCTCAGGAGGTTAAAGTAACAGGCAGAACACAGTGTTGCAGCTGGTTAAACTTGCTATATACCTGTGGTTTAAGAAAGAGACTGCAGCTGGCAGGTTAAGGGTGCTTAAAGTAATTTGGCTATTCCATGGGGGTTAGCAGCATGACACCGAGGATAGGCAACCAAGGAGTGCCTTTGCACTTAAGAACATGCAGTAGCTTACCCAACCTTCGGGCACCCGTAGGGGTGGTATTTCTGTGATCCTTGTTGCCAGTGTAATATTCTGGTGCCTCCTAGGCAGAGACTCAGACACAGCACATCAGTTCAGTGGTGATGCTTACTCTGTCTACACTGCACTGTCTCCAGCTTGTCTCTGTCCTTCTTCATGTGAGGGCTGAAGCACTGGGCACAATACTCCAGATGGCTCTCACCAGTGATCTGTACAGAGGTAGTATTACCTCCTTCATCTGCTATCAGAACCCCTTATAATATATCAAACATTCTGGGTCCCTTGCTGTAGGCCTTGTTACATTGGCTAGTTTGTATTGAGTCTCCTGTTATTACCCCTAGGTCCCTTTCTTCTAACCCCTCCCATCCAGAATTCCATATTGGAGATCTTGTTCCATATGAGCATCACTTTACATTTTTTGGTATTGAATTTCAACATCCAGAACTTGGTCCACCTCTGTAACCTTTGCAAGCACTATACAACTCCCTTACCCCTGCCTTGCTCTCTACCCTGCCAAAAAGCTTAGTGTCATCTACTGTTTGAAGAGACATCTTGTACTGTGTTTCTTCTCCTATGTCACTGATGAACATATTGGGAAGGACTGATCCGAGGACTTATCCTGTGGTACACCACTTGTGACCTCCCTTTCCCACAGCCTAATTTTACCCCATTTGCCACCAACCTCTGCTGTCTTCCCCCTAACCAACTTCCCACCCATTTTCCCAGGTCCTTTGCTGTGCTCAGATCCTCTAATTTCTTCAACAACCTTCTCTGTGGTACCAAGTCAAATGAGGCTACTGCTTCTCCCTTATCCACCACCCTTGTTACCCAGTCAAAGAATACCATCAGACTGATCTGACAAGACCTCCCTGCTAGAAACCCGTGATGCTTACTGTCCTGGAGCCCAGCTCTCCTCAGGTTGTCAGCAATGTCTTCTCTGACGAGTGTCTCCATTAGTTTGCCTACAATGGAGGTGAGATTGATGGGCCAGTAATTTCCAGGTTCCTTCTGGTCCCCTACCTTGTGGAGTGGCACCACATCTACTGTCCTCTAATCTGTCAGAACCCCCCCACACACATGATTATTGTGAGCTACTGGATAGCCCTAGCAGGGTTCAGCAAGTTCTGATGCCAATTCCCTGACAAACTTCGGGTACATCACATTTGACTGCGGAGCTTTGTCTATTTTCAGGGCTGCAAGCCTTTTTCTAACCCTTTCTCCTGTGATTACTACCTGTCCCAGTTCTGAGATCCCCCATGCAGCAGCCTTTATGCCGCTTTCCAGAAGAGGGTCACTATTCTCCGTTGTGAGTACTGAGCAGAAGTCATTGATTGCAATAGCTGCCTTCTACTTGTCCTCTACCACCCTGCTCCTCTCCATCAGCCTAATAATTTTCCCTCTCACGTTCCTTTTACCTAATGTACCTGAAGATGACACCACAGAGTAATTTGTGAAAAACAACAATAAATTCAAAAATGGTGCCTATGCACTAATGGGGTGTAAGGTAAGTGCCAAAGACACATATCCTGCCCTCAGAGCTCTGCAGCCCAGACAGGCACAGGGTGCCTGGTATGCAAAACTGCAAGCACCCACAGGGTACCTGTCCATGGACCCACCACCCCCCCCTCCCTCCGTATGTTGGTTCGTGGAAGGGCAGCCAGGTGCAGAGGGGTGGACCCGTGCAGACATCCAATCAGATGCCTGACCTGGATCCCAGAGTGAATTCCTTGTGCCCTGGGAGTGGGGTTGTGTGGGATGGTGTGGATCACACATATGTCAAAGTATGGGCACTCACCTGAATGACTGCCCTCCCACTCAGCCTACTGGGCTGGGGCAACATGGAGGGTTGTATCCTGGTCCCACTGTGGCCAGCAGATGTCATCCTTGGGGGGCGTGTAGTGGGTTATGGCAGGGCCCCCATCAGCTGGAGCCTGCACTCCCTGTGCTTGGCATCATGCACCTTAGTGAATGGCACGTAGTGCAGGCACACCTCCAACACTCCCTCTGACTGCCCATGGTGCATAGCTATCCCCGTGGCCAGGGGATCCACAGCACAACTGGCTGGCACATGGTCTGTGAATGCCACTGTGGGTCTGTGGGATCCCCGCTGCATGGCATTCCCACTTAGAGTTGCGTATGCATCTCAGATACGCAGCATGTTGGCAATCTGTTTTTTTGTGCATAGGGCCCATTGTCCTTTTTTTAAAAACATTCTTACCATCTTCTTGTATTACTTACAACATATTCATTAAAGATTTCTGTCACTTAGACTACAGGGATGAGCAAGTCTGCAAACTGTGACTTGTTTAGACTTCATGGTAAAGAAAATCACATAAAGTTTACTCTTCACGTGCATTATAGGTTGAAGTCCATGACAAGAGTTCATGAAGTTGCACTTGATGAATGGTTAATTCACAGAGGCCACTACTTTACGGAAGAGCAACTTTAAAAGAAACATAATCCCCCACACACACACACACATACACACTTACAGTATAATTTCTCCCAGCCACCATGGTCTTAGTAAAACATTTGAAATCTACCCCTCCCCAATCATTTTGCACTTCTATCATCATACCTACCCTATGGTTATGATCTGTCCTATAAAATACATTATAAAACTGGGACCACACTAAAAGTGTGATATCCATTCTGAGTAAATGCAATATAAAACTGTGTATAATTAGCACCCCATTGAAAAGCGATATATTGCACCTCATCTAGTCTAACTTGACTTGACTTAACATATACTATAAATGTATACAAGCAGGGCCAGCAGTACAACAGCAATGCAAGCGAAGAACATTCAGCATTGACAAATAGGGGCCACTGACAGACAAACGGGTGTTGACAGATGGGGGCCATGCTGTGGATCGCTCTACTTCAACTTCACGAAGGCTTTCTACTCGCTAGCCTCAGACACTTGCTGAAGAAGATGGAGGATCTGGGTGTGGCTAAGCGATAGTAAACTGGGTAGGTAAGTGGCTAAATAGAAGGCAGCAGTGGGTAGTGAACAATGGAGCTAAATCAGAAGTGAGGAAGTCATGAGTTGGGGTTCTACAGGGATCTGTCCTGGGTCTGGTCCTCTTTAACACGTTCATCAGTGACATTGGTGAGAGGATCCAGGGCAGGCTGTATCTCTTTGCAGATGACACTAAGCTCTCTGAGGGGTAGATAGTGATGAGGACATAAAGGAACTGTAGAAAGACTTGCAACAGCTAGAAGGTAACCAGGCAATTAGACAGGGGCCATGCAGTGGATGTCCTGTACCTGGACTTCAGTAAGGCATTCGATTTGGTGCTGCATGGGAGGCTAGGAAGTAAGCTGGAAGGCACAGAGGCATGGTGAAGATGATGGAATGGATAGTGAACTGGCTGCAAGGGAGACAGCAGAGGGTGGTGGTGGTGGTGGTGGTGGGGGGGGAGCTCTCATTACCCAGGGCAATGACAAGCAGGGTGCCACAGGGCTCTGTACTGGGGCTGGTGTTGTTTGGGATCTTCATATCAGACATCTCAACATGCATCAAGAGCAAGATCTGTCTGTTTGCAGACGATACCAAGATGAGAGCAGTAGTGGATGACTTAGTAAGGTTGCAGGGGTTGCAAGATAATCAGGCAAAATTGGAGGTCTGGTGAGACACTTGGCAGCTGGGGTTTAATGCCAAGAAATGCAAGGTGCTACATTTCAGCACCAGAAACCCAGGGAGGAGCTACCAGCTGGGGGGTTCAACTAGCCAAGATGGAAAAGGAGAAGGATCTGGGGGGTAATCATAACAGCAGCAATGAACAACTCAGCACAGTGTAGAAAGGCAGCTGCAAAGGCCAGCTGGATTGTATTGCCAGAGGCACATCCTTCAAGAGGGGCAGTGTTGGGTGAGTTACTTTTCTATTACTTTCTATTACTTTTGTAAACTTGCTCAGGAAGCTCTGTGCAGTCTAAACAAGGATGGAAAGGTACTAGAAGCACTTTACAGTTACAGCCCTCATTTCTTTTTAAACAAAAGTAATGCATAACTGTAACTGATTATATTTAGTTGAAAGTAACTAGTAACTAACCTATTACTCTCAAATAAATGTAATCTGTTATAGTTTATTACTTTTATATTGTTTTTGTATAAAAAGAAATAAGTAACTAACTGCCAGGTGTATTACTTTTTCTAGTACTTCTCCTTCCTTGCTAGTGACTGCACAGAACTTCCTGGAACAAGTTTCTAAAAGTAATAGAACAAGCATTTGTCAATGCCGAGTGTTGCTTGCTTCTATGTGCTGTTTAGGTATTTGGAAGTCATTGGAGTGCAAATATTGACAATTTGTGAACTTACGAGCGTGCATAGGAACTGAGCAACGCACGCTCATAAAACAGTCATTTTTAGGAATTTTTTCACCAAATTTTCAACATAGCCATTTTGAGACCTCTGTTCATGAACAGTGACACTGTGATTTTGTTAATGTGTCCCATACATTGAGTTTGCACACCGACTGCGCCATTGTGCGTTACATGGGCGGAAACACGTTTTGGGCAGGATTTGAAAAATGACAGCTGTACTGCTCATGAGGAGGTGTGGTAAAATGGCAATGTTGAAAATCTGGAGTGAAAATATTGAAAATTCGCAAGCTTACGAGCGTGCGTAGGAACTGCGTAACGCAGACTCGTAAAAGTCATTTTTAGGAATTTTTTCACCAAATTTTCAACACAGCCATTTTAAGACCTCTGCTTATGAACAGTGTCACTGTTATTTTCTTAATTTGTCCGTACATTGATTTCGCACACCGACTGCGCCATTCTGCGCTACATGGGCAGAAACACATTTTGGGTGAGATGTGAAAAATGACAGCTGTACTGCTCATAAGAAGGTGTGGTAAAATAGCAATGTTGAAAAAATCTGGGTGAAAATATTGAAATTTTGCGAACTTACGAGCCTGCGTAGGAACTGCCTAGCCTTGCTCGTAAAACAGTCATTTTTGGAATTTTGGCACCAAATTTTCAACAAGAGTTTAGGACCCCTTCTCATGAAAATATCACTGTCATGGTGGTATTCAGGCCCGAAGGGTGATTTACATGATCACTGTGAAATCACCCGCCGAACACATCTATGTTGCATGATGACATGATCATGAAGGGGTCCAAAACATGTTAAATGGTGCAAAATCACAAAAATGCCTGAGATATGCACAACAAGTTGAAACCCCCTATCTAGCCCATTATACAGCTTACGGCATTTCCTCAGTTCGCGGTCAGCTTTGAAGACTACAGGCGTGTTCCGGTCCACCGAAGATCGTCGCGCCGAGTCCGGAGGCAAGTATGGGGTGAGGGGGTGGGGAGGCTGGTGCGCAGTGGGTGAGTGCGGGTTGTGAGACACGCCGCGGGACTGTTTTCGCTTTTCAGGGATTAAAAAAAGACGTGATTGCTTTCCACGCTGGGGTGGGCCCCAGCGTGGCACGAGGACATTGGGGGCGTTCAGCCGACGTGGGATTGGGCACCCCGCCAGTCATGGAATTTGTTGCCACGCTGGGGTGGGCCCCAGCGTGGCAAAAGGACGGGGCGCTCAGCTGACGGGGATTGGGCACCCCATCGGCAAAAGGACCGCTTGCCATGCTGGGGTGGGCTCCCAGCATGGCAGCTACTACTGGGGGGGGGACGCAGCTCAGCCGACAGGAATTGGGCACCCCGTCGGCTATACGGTGCGGGGGCGCGCATGCCTGCGGGTGGGAGGGATCTGCATGTGAGCAGCCGATATCTTATTGGTGCTCACTCAAGCATAGCTCCCCCTTTCAACTGTATACCACTGCATTTTGGAGCGTGTCATAGACAGCTCCAAAATGCATTGCCTTACAGGGGCCGCGCCTGCCAGCACACTGACTGAATTGGAGGAGGTGACACACCTCCGAAATCTCTGATGACGGCACTATGTTTCTTGCACATGTGTGCAAGCAACATAAAAAGTAACTTAACCAACACTGAGGAGGGGAAGGTGATTCTGTCACTATACAGGTAACTGGTTAAACCACTCCTGGAATACTGCATGCAGTTCTGACGACCGTGCCTGAAGAAAGACATTAGTTTACTGGAGGGGGTGCAGTGCAGGGCAAGAAAAATGATCCAGGGGTTAGGGGACTTACCCTGTGAGAGCAGGGTGAGGGAGTTGAACATGTACTCCCTGGAGAAGAGGAGGGATAGGGGGACATGATTGAAACCTTCAAGTACCTGAAGGGAATAAATAAGATGGGTGTGAGGGGCTTTTCAAACTGAAGAGGGGAGGGACAGTTGAGGGTATGATCTGAGATTGGAAGGGGATGATCTAGGAGGAAATTAGAAACTTCTTTATGGAGAGGGTGGTGTCTGGGTGGAACACATTGCCAGAGGAAGTAGTATCCTGTGGAAGAGTGGGCTGCTTCAAAGGGGATGGGACAGAATAAGGGAAAGGTCACTGGAGGGCGGAGGGGCAGCTGCAGTACAAGGGCTGCTAGCTACACAATCGAGCAGACTTGATATACCACCAGGCCTTTATCTGCTGGCAATTTTGTTTGTTTGTAGGGTTGGTCAAAGGGTTTGGCAGTTGAAATACAATGCTAAACGAGTGCAAGGTGATGCTCCTAGGGAACAAGAACCCCAGGATGGAGTACTGAGACTCAAGGCTGAGAAACGATACCTTGGAGTTATCATTGGCAGCTCCCTAAAGCAATTCCCCCCCCCAATTGTTTAACCAGGAGAAGCACACTAAGCTGAAAGCTTGTTTCCTGGTGCATCCTGGAAGCACAGGAAAGTTAATTGACTTGCTCAGGGTCACACAGTATGCAAGTGGGGGCTGTGGGATTCAAACCAGGTCTCCCAATTTGCAGCTCAGAGCCTTAAACCACTGAGCTAGTGCTTCCCAAATTGCATCTGTCTAACAAGGCTTACAGCAAGAAAAATAACACGCTTGGATGCTGGGGGTGTCTGATAGCACAAAAGGGTAATACTTCCCTGTACAGAGCCTTGGTGAGGCCACACCTGGACTACTGTGCCCAGTTTAGGGGTCTCCCTCAGGTAGGATTGAATAGGCTTGAAATGGTGCACACTAGGGTAGCAACAATGATTTAGGACCAGCAGAGCATGTCCTATGAGGCGCTTCAAGGCACTCAACAAGTAATTGGTGGCCACCAGAAAGGGGGGGGCAGGGATATGACTGAGACCTTCGAATTCCTAAAAGGAATAAACGGGGTGAACCACAGGAAACTATTTATCTTGAATAGCAGCTTATGGTCACGAGTGGGAGATAACAGGAGGGACATGAGGAAATATTATTTTACTTATTATGTTGCTCAGTTCTTAGATAGTTTGTTTGTAAATGAATTTTGAAAGTATACTTTTTTTTTTTTTTTTAAACCAGGTGAGACTCACTAAGCTTAAGTTCGTTTACAGGTGCGACCTGGGGTACAAGGGGAGTTAAGTGACTTGCTCGAGGGTCACACAGTAATGCGAGGGCTGTGGTATTCAAACCGGGTCTCTCAGGTTTACAGCTCAGAGCCTTAAACCACTGCAGCTATACTGCCCACCTTTGCTGCCTTTAGAAGCAAAAGTGAGGCAATTGTGATATATTTTGCCCCACTAAAATTGTGTTTTTTTTAAATTTTACAGCACACTGTAGCAAAGGATTCCTAGGAAATCTAGGACAAAGCACCAAACACAAAGGTACATTCTCAGCGGAACTGAAAGCACCATCAGAACATAAACGTCCTCCTGGAAAAGAACACTGGATTTTTCTTTCTGGAGATCAAATATCTGTTAAAGACCTATGGACTTCATGCACACTCACAAGCAGAGTTTTGAAGATTGCCTGAGCATTTACTTTTAACTGCAGCCTTTATCAGGCTGTTTTTTTATTTCTCTTACCATTGGACATTAGCTATTAATGTTTCACCTGTCTATATCAGAGAAATGTGTTCATAAGTAATATGGTAAGGGGGAAAGAAAAACAAGCATAATGGTCATGGTTTAATGTCTAAGAATAAAACACAAAATTGAAAGACCCTCCACTGCCTGAAAAAGTACAAAAATAGCAATTGGCCATTGTGGGTTCCAAACAGCATTGTTAGAATACAAGATGCCCTAAATCTGAAATGCACTTCCTGCCCAACTAGAGGGGAGGTCATTACCAGTAAATATGACTCACCCCTTACTTTCTGAAATTAAAGAACTTGAAAATTCAGATACAGTACCTTGGAAGACACAAATGAGTCTAAGTGTAGACAACCAAAGGACGGGCCAGAATGCTAAAAGATCAAGTGCCACAGAGAACAGTCACTTAACTGAATGACCAGGTGCAGGAAACTGCCATCTAGGACTGGAAATAGTCAGGTGCCAATTAGTAAGGCTGCCACATAATGTCAGCAGGCTAAATCAACCCCAGCTGGAGCCAAATTAAGCTTATTAAGGAGACAATCATTTTAGTTGACACTGGAAACTTTATCTCACCATATGTTAAGCATCTAAGTCTAGAACCACCCCCAAAAAAAAACAACTTGGGACATTACACATCAGGAGAAGACAGTCGGTGTAGCTTGGGAAATTTTTAAGGCGATCTAAAGAGGAGATCACAGATATGAATAACAAAAATCAATCTAGTAACTGGCATTGAACTTAAAATGTATTTATTCTTTTGGTAACTAGGGTAAGGCCCACTGCCCACAGTGTCTGTTTTCAGGGGTGATCTGGGAGCACTGGGGCGTTAAGTGACCTGTTTAGAGTTACACAGTATGCAAGTAGAGGTTGTGGGAATCAAACCCAGGTCTGACGGATGTACCAAGCTCATTCACAGCTTTGTACTCTAACTTCTAGGCTATACTGCCTGTAAATTACACACATAGGATTGCACAAGCTAAAAATGGAATTATATATAGAATAAAGTATGGGTGGGGTGTGTAACAAGATTTTACACACCCAAGTTGTCAGAATGCTACATAAACCCTGAGAGAAGGCCAGGAGTTTGTGAAAAGCATCCCTAGCGAGGTATGTGTAAATCGGTTTGATACCCGCTATTTTTATTATATAATTGCTGGTTTGCCTTTTGCCTCAGCAATTATATAAAATAAAGAGGTCTGTGTATCCTGCCAGTGTATGCCAAGGTCGGTCCTTTTACTCCAGTGCCGAGATTTCTGTATTTTAAATTGTTTTTCCCCATTTCTTCAGGTCTTTCTGTGCAAGGTATAATGGGGAGAAAGAAAGGACTTTCTACCGAGTTGTTCTGGCAGTTTGGTTTTGGTAACATGGGCGAGTGCTCTTGGCTGGTGCGGCTGCTTGAGCATCATGGAGGAAGGAAATCGAGCGCCGTTTGCCATTATAAACGCCTTTTATAACGGCAATTACGCCACAGTTTCCTATGGAAAAGACAGAGCCAGTAATTATAAAATAATAATGGCTAGTTACATCAGATGAACTCAATAATGACATTTTTCCTGGATTCTCACCTTTGGTGATAAATCTGACAGCCATGCTCCTGCTTTGAATTTTGATGAAATTTCCCTGCTATTAAGAAAGAATACAAGTACAGTACTAGGCTTGGCCTTTGCTGAGGTCTATGAACTGGAAACATCATTGTATAATAACAAAGGCAGAAATCCAGGCATCTATGGCAGTGCTCATCACCAAGACATTTTGCCAGTAATTCCTACAATGCTCTTAAGCAAGCCCGTTGAGACAAAAAGTTGTCAATATTGTATTATATGGGTCAGAGATTTGAGCCTTTAGCAAACTGCAAAGGACCTGGCATTGGTGCGGAATATTTTCTACTAGCAACTTTTAATGCTGATTATGGATTGTGGGAGTGTCATGTGATGCTCCCCGACCAATCGTAGCACTTTCTTCAGTTGCACGTGAGGTACTCATTGCCATAAAAGAACCTCACGTGCTCACGCTGTAATGGGCTTCCCTGACAAGTGGCACTTGCAACAGACAAACAGACCACCCAAAAATAAGTTTATAGGGGTGCTAGGAGGGCTTCTTATGGATATAAGAATATCGCCACTTGTGTCCTTAGGGCACCTTCGGTTTGCAGTTCTCTTGCCCTAAGAATGTGCGAGGTGACACACTTCTATTCGTAAGAGGTCCTTCTAGCTCCCCTATACACTTATAATATAGACATGCCTACAACATTCCTGAGGAGTGAACTAAGTTTGAAATTAATTGTATTCGCTCAAATAAGACCTGTAAGGCTGTGGAAGAAAACTATGAAAATGGAACCAGAAAGAACACTTGCCAAATGCTGAGAAGAAGCAAAAACCAACCACAGCCAGGTGTCATGGTTCTAGCAGCTCATTGAAACTTTAAAAACAAGCATTTGTCAATGCTGAATGTTCACCGCTGGTATTGTTGCTGTACTGGGTCTTGCTTGTACACATTTTTACTATATATTTACCCAGGATAAAGCAGATGAGATGCAATGTCTCTCATTTTCAGTGGTGTCCTGCTTTTTACCTAAGATAGGGCAGCTGAGAGGCAATAGCTACTTTTAAGTGGGCTCCCACATTTTGACCCCAAATGTCCAACAGTCTTTTTATGACCTGATGTTATGATCAAGACAGGATGAATTTTTAAAATCCCATCCGAAAGGTGACTTTGCTGTGTGACTGTGGAAACAAGGTTCGGAGGGGATTAAAAAAATGACACCTGCCATGTTCAAGAGGTGGGGCAACACAAGATATACGCTAAACATTAGGGGCCAAATCTGCAAAAAATAAAGTTATGAGAAAATGCTGGAACAATTTGGTTCCTCATAACGTAGTTGTTTTTTTACCCCAAATTTTCAACATAATCTTTTTTAACCACTCCTTCTGAGCATGACAGGTGTCATTTATAAAACAAGAACTGAAACATTATTTTTTTTAATAATTTATATTTTATGGGCAGAATTCACAAAGCAGATGTGCTGAAGCACGTCTGAGATGTGCACTGGTGCTATTCGCATAGGGTAGAGATGCTGGCATCCCAGATGTCGCCGCTGCCGCAGGATGGGCGGACCCTGAATATAATGATATTGGTGCATCTGGAGGGCGTAGCTGGCTGCAGCGCATCCCATTCACAAAGCAAAATGAATGCAAACACAGCGATACACCCAAAGTGCACTAAGGAGATAAGTACTGTATAAAAAGCAGACTTAAGTGCAAGCCCCAGCAGGCAGACTGTAGGACAGCGCGCCATCAGGCAGAACAGCAGCAGCACAACAGAGGTCACAGGCATGGATGGTGCACGTTCCTGATGTTGGGAATGATAATGGGGAGGGAGGGGAGACGGGCAATCCAACAACGTGGCAGCAGAAGCCACCATAGGCAGCCTACCCCATGGTGGCATCATGCCAGACTAACATTCAAATAACTGACAGATAAACAGTCAGCCGATACCATCTGAACAGGGCAATTCTGGGGCAGTTTTGTGAGCTGCGGCAGGATGAAATGCAGGCACTCACTGGAAGGGGGTCATGCCATATAAGTGGAGACCAAGGTGACAACAGCAATCTGCCCGTTTGCCATAGGAACCTTCCAGAGGCCAGCTGGAGACACTACTGGCATATCCCAGCCATCCACATGCCCTGTCCTCACACAATTCCTCACCGCACTGCTCCCACATGCTTCAGAGTTTATTCGATTCCCAAGCACACAGGCAGGGCAGACAGAAGCTATGCAACAGTTCCACAGGGTGGCATGCATGCCAGGTGTCATAGAGGCCATTGACTGCACCCATGTTGCAATCCACATACCACCTGGTGATGAGGCAATGCCATACATGAATTGCAAGGGGTTCTACTCCATAAACTGCCAGGTGGTGTGCAATTCCAGAGGGTGCATCAGCAGTGTCTGTGCCACACACCCATGGCGTACACACAATGCCTTCATATGGCATTAATCCACCCTGTGCCACCAGTCTGAGACCAGGAATATACCCAGCGACCACCTAGTGGGCGAGTGGGCCATACATAAATGCCCACAAACAGGACACCATGGCACAACAAACATGAGAGGTAGTGCAGGTGTGTGTGGGGGCCACAGCAGGGCCTGCACAGGAGGAGGTGGGCACACCGACGAGACAGCACACGTTATGGAGGATAGTGCAGCTGCACTGCACAGCATGGGAGGTGAGGTGATGCAGAACAGCAGGCACATGTGGCAGGGTGGAATGCACCACACGCACCCAGGATGTGATGACTGCAGGGCCATGGAGGGTAAGCAAAGCCGGACTGCACAGAAGTGGTCAGCAGTAGTTGCTGGCATGGGCAGGTACAGGGTAGAAGAGGGCAGCCAGGGCAAGCAGTCACTGGTGAGTGCACAAATGTGATGCCCCACTGTTGGGAGGGAGATGCACGGGAGGTGGGCCTCAGGGACAGAGGAGGACAGGCAGTAGCCATACCACTGTGCCATGGCACACAATGCACATAATAGCAGAGTACTAACAGACTGCTTTGTCCCCCCACAGGTGATGTGGTGTATCCCCTCTGACCCTGGCTTCTCACCCCCTTCCACCGTCCTGGCACAGAGGCGGAGGAGCGCTTTACTGAGCCACACATCAATACATGCACTATCATCAGTCGTGTCTTCGGCATGCTGAAGATGCACTTCAGGTGCTTGGATAGGTCAGGTAGTGCCCTACAATATAGTGAGAGAAGGCCTGTGGCATATTCCTGTCCTGTTGTATGCTGCACAACATGGCCATTGACCATGCAATAGCTGTCCAGGCTGAGGAGGAGAAGGAGGTGGGAGAGGAGGAAGAGGAGGATGTAGCACAGCAGAGACCCCATGGTGGAAGTGGAAAACCACCCCTGGCCTGCAGGGACCCATGCCTGGTGGCCAGGTCCTGGTGACACAGGGACACCGTGATGGAAGAGCACTTCAGGCATCGAAGGTGAGTAACACAGGTGGGACATACTCTGCACCCCCCCACACACACACACACAGACAAACACCCACACCCACACCCACACTACAGATCAGATGACAACCATGCAGCCATCATGTAGTGCACCCATGAGTGGTGACAGCAATGCACAGACACACTCACAGCAGGCCACACATGGACGGGGGGACATGGTGTCTGTGCTAGGGATGGCATGGATCAGTGTACATCCACCAGCACACGTGCACAGCAGACACAGGGCCGCACTCATCATGCCCATGCCACTTAGCACAACACCGGTGCCTCCGGCCTGGCACAGTGCAACACACAGGTGTCCCACACAGGCATTGTACCAGGATGGGAGTGCACCACCTCATGCTACCCCAGACACTGTCAGCCTGGTGTGTGGGCTGCAATGGGTGCTGATGGCAGAGGCCATGGGAGCTGGTAACCCAGGCATCAGTGGGAGCCACCAAGAACATGTGGGTGGTCACGCCCTTGTCTGGTGATCACTGTCAGCACTACTGGCTGCAGGGAGGGTGTCCCTCACCCCTGGTGGGATACTGCAACAAGACCATGAACAGGTGTTCACTGGTGTGACATCCTCGAGAACCAGGTTGGATCCGAGGGTGTTGGGGATGGACATGTGTGGTGACACATCAGCAGCAATGGATTCACCGGATGCTGTGACCTGGGGGTGCATGAGGCACTCCTGGAGGTGCGACTGGTTGCTCAGCGGCCACATGGCACACTGTGTGCACTCACTGCCTCAGCAGTGAGTGCAATCTGCTCCAGAGCAGCGGTCATGCCCACTCACAGAAGCCGAGCCTCTGCCAGCATATGGGCGCACCATGCAGCCAATGACTCATGTTCCATGGCCAGCTGTGTTGGAACGTCCCTCAGCTCTGCTGTGAGGGATGTCTGCCCCTCCATGGTGTCCCACAGGAGGGGGTGCATATCCCTCAACCTTGTCGGCAGGGGATGCATCATGGGGAAGGTGCTAATGGGCAGGTGGGGTCCTGGCCTGCTGTGCTGCATCCACCATAGCCAGATGCACCACAGCAGACCACTGTATGGGTGGGGACTGGGCATGGGCAACCACTGTTCATCCGGGGACACCCGCACCATGGCCCCCTGCCGCCTGCTGCTGCACCATAGCGCTCTGCTGAACAGTGCTGGCAGTCCCTGTTACCACAGCAGCACCAGACACAGGGTCCCCAGCAACCACTACCATGGGTGGCTATGCAGGCTCTGTGGGTGCACCTGGGGCCACAGGACTGCCAATACCACATAGTGCCAGCTGTGCATGCACCTATACCTTGGCTGGACTGCTGTTGGCCATGTCCCCCCATATCTGTGTGGCACTGGGATCTTCATCGTATGTCCCCTGGGTTCCAGATGCCAGTACCAGCAAGGCATCCACAATGTCGACCCTGTCACCTGGGTCATTGTCAGCCAGTATGCAACATATGTTGACCAGCCATAAGCGACCATGGCCACCAGCCATGGCACTGGATGCAGAGAGAGTTGATGGCTCTGCACCATCTGACATTGCATCTGTGGCTGCTGTGGCATTGGAAGGGCCTGGCACGCCATCAGCCACAGCCCTGGTTGCAGCGTGATGTGATAGCCTGGCCTCCTCCCCCGCCAGGTCATCGGGGAGTCCACCGGCCATGGCAACACCCATGAGGTGTGATGGAGCTGTAAGAGAGGAATGGTTGCTTACATGTGTAAATAGTTGTGTTCAGACAGGCACGTCCTGGGAGACATGCAGGTGTGCCACAAGTGTGGCTGACGTGCCAAAGAGGGGTGAGCCACCCATGGGGCCACTGCCGCGGCCATGCACTAGTGCCAGCAGACATGCACTGAGACCTGTACAGGTGCTCAGAGACATGTGTGTGACTGCCCCAGCCACCACCCATGAGGTAGATCATCCTAGATGACCACCCACCCACCACGGTAGCCCCCCACAGTGCTACACAGGGGCGGCATGTGTCTTCTGTCTGCATCCACCGTGAGCGGACGGTGTGTGTGTAACATGCTCATTGCACACTGACACATGGGTGCTTAGCAGCCCATGGTGGGGCTAATCAGGGCACCCACACATGAGCTGGCAGCTGCTTCATTCTATGTGGACATCGTGGTTCCCGGGGAGGGACAATGGGCAGGCATCAGCACAGTACAGGCATATGTGATGTGGCCAGCAGAGTGGCAGGATGCTACACAGACACAGCACCTGTGTGCCCTCAAAAGCCCACTGTCATATGGTGCTGACAAACTGTAAATGGTAAGATGTTAACAGATCTACCTTCAAGGAAGCAATACCTGTCGGTTACCTGTAGAGTGTGGAGGTGCATTTCGGAGCATTCATGGCTCAGGGCATACAAATGAGATTGGGAGCATCTATAATGAGATGCTAAACAGGTGAGATGCCCCTGAATGTGACAATGAGCTGATTTGGAAGCACTGTCTGTGAACTGCATAATTGCCCCCAGCTATTCTCAATTAGCAATGCACAACTGGTGCATTGGGCACATCCCCAATGACTTGGGGGAACTTCCTGAATGCGGTGCAAGTCGCACGGTGCATCCCCGCACATGCGCGATGCAGAATCAGTGCCATGTCATGCATAGAGCACCCTGTCCGGTTGTGCCATTAGCGCAATTGATGGCAGCAGTGCATCCAAGTCCACAAGTGCTATCAGATCTGTGCTGCATGACTTGTGTGCGTGTATGGCACATCAGTTGCGACACTGTGTCAATGCACACCTGCAGTGCATGGCACACCACTGGCAGTAAGTGTAGTCCCAGCACACTGTGGGTGGCACTGTTTGCCATTCACAATATGGCAGAACTACACAAATCGAACATGTGCAACCCAGTCATGACCCCTGACCCTGGTCTCCCACCTGTGCTGTGCACACAGCACATGCGCAGTGATGTTCAGTGCACACCTGCACCAGACAAACTGTATCAAGCTATGCCATGTGCACAGGCAGCAGGGCCCAGGGCCTTGAACTGGGGGAAGTGGAGCTGGTGAACCTTGTGGCACTAGTCATACCTCTGGAGGGCCAGCAATTTGCGATCCAGGACCTCACTGAGCCATACTCAGCAGTGTGGGTGGGGGTTGCGGAGCGCCTGATGTGCAGGACCAGTGTGGAGCACAAGGGGGAGCAGTGTAGGCATCGCTATGGGGACCTGCAGCACCAGGACCTGGACAGGCTCCACAGCGTATGTAATTGGGCACACAGGGGTGCAGTGCCACTCCCAGGTGAGTCACAACAACCTACAGCACCTCAGGCAGGCAGGGGTTGGTTCCGGGGAGGGCAGTGTGCCCTGGCACAAGGACCCCCACCCCACCACATACACACATGCAGACGTGGCCACCATGCATAGCCGTGTGCGGCTTGGTGCATGATTGAGGGGTGCATGGGCACTGTGGCAGGTGCATTGTGGCTCAGATGGTGGCATGGTACACATCTGTTCACACACCACCATGGTGGGTATGGGCTGGGGTGCTGTGTGTTACTGCACACTGACCAGGATGCTTCCACTGCGTCACTGTGGGGGTGGGTACATCACTGCACGCTGGCATCAGTGGTGTCGTTGTAGGACACAGGTGGGGCTGTGGTGTACACCTCCTACCGCCTCATGGTGCTCTTTGCTTGTGTTTCCCTCGTAGGGCTGGCAGACAGGCAGAAGGCCATGGGGGCAGTGGAGGACAGCCTTGCTAGGGCCAGTGGAGAAGGCCGAAGATCTGGTTGTGTGGGTGCAGGTGAGTGTTCTGCTTGTGCATCCTCTGTGTGTTCATCAAGGGTGTGGGGGCAGTGCTCACTGCCGGCCACATGTGCATGTCCGTGTGCTGCAGGTTGTGCACAAGCATGGGGTGTTGCCACGGCAGTGTGTGCTAGGGCCACAGTGCACATAGCTCTTGTGTGTCCATCCACCTTGTGCGTATCTGCTAAGGACCAGGAGCATGCAGTGGTGCTCCACTGGTGTTCAGACAGGGTGTGTAGCCAGCTGACATCAGCACATGCTGTGCGGGACAAGTCTACGTGCCCCTCTGCGCATCACTCTGCATGCACATATGGGCCTTGTGCTGTCTCAGTACCATTGCACGGTCACAGTGTGGCACTCTGTGGCAGCCTTTTGCTGGCATGCTGTGTGCTTGACGGGCTGTTGGCCATTGCCATGGGGGCTGCCTTCTGCACACTCATGTGCTGGGCAAGGGGGGGGCAGGTGTGGACCATGGTACTTAGTTCCTATTGTCTGTGTCCGCACTGTAGATCCACAGCGAGTCCAGCCAGGTGTGCCAGGGCAGAGGAGGAGAGGAGTCTTTGGTCGGATGGCAGGGTTGCAGCTCAGAAGGGCACTCTGGTTAACACTGCAGCCACTTAACTGAAGGCAGGGGCAGCTACTGCAGGCTATCACCCTGCTCATCAGGGTGCTGAGAACCGGGTGCAGGAGGGGTGGCCACCGGGCTGTGGCCCATCCAACACACTAGGCCAGTGGGTCACCTGTATGTAGCCCCTTTGTTGTTTGATCACCGCCCTCCATGCCATCCCTGTTCCCAGTTGTCGTCCCCTGTTCTCCCACCCCCATACCATCACCTTACTGTGCACTGTTTATTGTGTTGCTGTATTGATCATCACACCACCCTATCCCTGTTTGTACTGTTGTTTTACCTTTGTAAATAGTTTCTTGTGTTACTTTTCTTGTTGGACTAAAGAGTTTATATTGATAACAGTGTCTGTGTTCATTCACTGTACCTCATGCTTCTGCTCTGTTGTGCTTGCTGGTTTCACTGTACCTTTGTTCCCATTCGCACATGTGCACCTGTAGTACTGCGCATCCACGCACCCTGTCCACCTTTCATGCCCGCTTCAATGTGCGCCCTCCTTGTTGCATATGGCCTGTTGGGAGGCTTTACACCGTGCTGGCTTGCACATTGCCCCTATTCTGTGTGTGGTGCATGCTGGTTGTTTCTGTTGTGCTGGTCCCCTATTCTTGTGCTGCTCTTCTCGTGGTCCATATTGCCTGTCGGCATGTTCCACCTGTGCGGGACATGGTCTTTGGCCTGTGTGCACCTGTGATGCAGCTCTAATGTCCACCCTGCTGTGGTCCTGTGCACCAGAACATGTGTGGCCCCCTCTGCCATGCTGCATGGTGTACCTCTGCTGCTGTGGCCCTCCTTACCAGTCACCCCTGTGCATGGTGCCTGTGCCTGTAGGGCCCCTTTGCTGGGTGTGTGTCTGGTGCTTCCGAAAATACTATGTATGTCGGTCTGTGCAGCTCATCTGCTTTGGCCACTCTCTGGCCCTTTGGCCCTCTGCCCAGTCCCTGCGGGGCTGTTCACCTGCATCCTTTGTGCCACTGCAGTCTCCCCCTGTTGCTCCTGTGTCCCTTGCTGACTTGCTCTTTATTCATCGTTGTGTGATCCAGGGTGCTTCTGTGCATCCTGGTTGCCCTGGGGCATCTCAGGTTGCACCGTGCCACTTCAGTGGTATTCACAGTGGGGATGCGCACAGTGATAACGTAGTCTGTGCAACCTGCTTTATGGATGTGGGGTATTCCTTATAAATCAAGTCATATATTGTCCATGAAATGCTGCACCCTATGGGACTTTGGGTGATGGATTCTTGCTAAAATAAAATTCCCAAACATATAAGCTCAACAGCCTGTGTTGATGTGTCCCCTAGCAAACAATTTATTCCAAAGCATCTGTAGGTGCTCAGGAAGAGAACAAATACAAAAAGATAATAAGAAAGCAGTCTAGCTTCCAATGTTAATATATCAAAAGCATAACATAAACTGGAATACATTTGCATACTGCACTCCCTGTTGACAAAGGTAAACTGTGTAGTAAATAACCACACAGTGCTCACCACAAACTTCTATGCCATATGGCAGTGTTGCCATACAACCCATTTGCCAATATTTTTAACTTTATATCCATCCAGAAATGGGCTAAACAAACACTGAAGCCCTGCTGAAAACAGTAAAAGAGACCCATATGGTTCTAGAAACCAACAGTGAACATTTTGGGCCACTAAAACATGGTAGCAGTTAGGCTCTTAACTTTTATCTGCTAGTTTAACATTTTGCTTAGTGAACATGAGTATCCAGTCTGAAAAGTAGACCTCTTCAAGCATCCTCCTCAGATCTGGATAATTCACTCGGTCCTGCTCAGGCAAACTCCTTATAGATTGCCTCCATTATCTTCCCCGCTTCTTCAGGGTCGGTGAATTGAAAAGTATGCCCGCTGTAATAAATTCTCAGGTGAGCTGGCATAAGTAAGGAATGGGTGACTCCCAAACTCTGAAGCTTCACCCATACTCCATCAAACCTCTTCCTCCTGGTTCAAGTTGCAAAAGATAAGTCCAGGAAAAGATGCACCATCTTTCCTTGGTAATGCAAAGACCCTGCTCCTCTAGCAGCCTGCAGGATAAGATCCTAGGTAAGTGATGTCACTCGTAGTTAACGGAATCATCCAGGGTGTTTCACTTTGATTTGTAGCAACCCTGGGGCAAATGCAATAGGTTTTAAGAAAGTTGTTCAGTGGGAGGGTTGTTTCTAAATGCAAGTGTAACCCCTAGATGGCGCTATCCCAGGGCTACTACCCTGCCTGATTTGCCACTAACAGGTTGAGGGCCTGGATCCAATGGCGGTGCCTCCACCCAGAGGTCAGGGTTTGCAATAGTTAAACTAACTTGGTCACAGCCCTCTGGGACACTGCAACCCTTTCTTCCCACTAGTGGCCCACACAATATATCAAATTACCTTCACAGTATACACTTACCCCCAGGTCTGGTTCCGGCACTGGGACCTCCTGTGAAATGAGATACAGTGCAACAATCACAGTACAGTACTTTAACATAGACAAATACCTCAGGCAGTATAACTTTGCTGAAACAAGCAGCTCTGATTTATTTAGGGGATATAACAAGGACAGGGGAAATCAGGTTAATTAGCTTATCACTCTAATAATCTACCTATGGCTCTGTGCACAGGCCTATCCCTATCAGTTACTGTCCCTGGGTACCCAAGCCCTAGTGGCTAGTCCAAACTGCGGGTAGCTGGTAGGGCCCTTCACACAGAGAAAAGGAGAATTAAACAGTCAGCAGTACAGTAATTCCATTTGGATTTAATGTGGCAATTCAACAGGAGCAACCCTGAATTAGTACTCACGACCTCCAAATAAGATAGGGTCCTTCAATGTCAGCAGGGCTCACTTGAGGTACACAAACCTCTTCACACATCCATATAAAAGAAAGTACTATACCAGGCAGGCTGCATCTGTATCCGATCGCAATTACTGCACAATACCCGGAGAACACACAGCAGATTCAGTTCCTGACAGACCGAGGTGCAATTTTCACAATTCTTCCAGTCTTCTACAGGGTGAGCCTGGTTTCTACTCTTCAGAGATCCTTTGATTCTTTTCACAGGACGGATTCAGTCTCTAACAAGCTGTTACACAAGCTGCAGACCGGAACTCTGGGCCTTACACGCTTTTTGACTAAAACTGCACACTGAAAAGCACAGGGCTCCTTCCTTCTTCACTGCCAAAGCTCAACTGAACTCCAACTGACGAAACGGGCACTTCCTTTGAGTTCCTCCCAGTTCTTGACTGGATTGGCTGTCACCACAATAGACTGCTGCTGTTGGTCCAAAAGGCACTGAAGTCTAAAACTACATCTCCCAGAGTCACTGCCCATACAATCCTCTTGTGGCTGGCTCAGATTATGAGTCCAAGTTCTGATTCGTCCAAGGCATCATTTTAGAGCTAGCTTACCCCACACTGATTGGTCCAGTTCAGCAGTTCAAAACTAGAATGGGGAACTAGCAGACACAGTTCTGACTGCAAAGAAAGCAGGTTAGACAAACTGTAATTTCATTATTACTCTAAATAATTTCTGGCAAACAGTTACATCTTTCAGATAGGTTCCCTTTGCACTCCTAGTGACTGCAAAAATGAAGTGAATTGGCAGCAGCTCGAGTGGTACTCAGAGAAGCACACAGTCCCCCATACAACTAATTATGTCTGCAAGCAGACAGCTCTTAAAGAGACAGTACCAGAGGCTCTAAAAACACTCACTGATAAATGGCTTAAATGCCAAACACCATTCAGGCTTGGAGCATTCAAGCAAGCTCCTGGAAGTCTTTTGGGAACCCCCATTTGCAGAGAGTTACACCTTCCTAGCCTGGAAAGCTTAGCGTCCGCGTCAAGCAAGTACCCATAAGTTTCAACTGCAACCATATACATTTGCATTAGCTGCTCACATGTAATCATCAGTCAATATATCATTTTACCAAGAACACATTTCTGAAACATTGCAGTCGTCTCTTTACACAGTATTACATACACATTGTACCATAACTCAAGTTATTACCTCTTGTACATGAAACCTGAAGAGAGGGGGCCCTTCCTTATCAGTTACCTTGGGGCTGGATGGGGCAAGGGCACCATACTTAGAGGGCAACACAAGTAACTTGGAGTTAGCACTGATGCTCAGTTTGGGCAATGAGCTCGGGGACACATACACTCCTTTATGGACAACATTGAGAGGCAAGTCCACAGGCCTCCCAAGTGAATCATAACTGAGGTGCACCACAGGCTTTACAGCTCGACCAGTCTTTCTAGGGGAACTGTTATAGTCTCTGCACTCTGAGCCTCATTTTCAGCATTGTCCTCACTTGTCAGGAGTCTCCATGGGGTAGAGAGGCTAGAACCTGGGGCACTTTCAGCTCCAGGAGTTACAGTTTCTGAGTCCACAACATTTGGCTCGCATGGAGAGCTTTCGGACACTGGCAGTGGACTGTCAGGGCACTCAAAATACTCTTCTTGTTCGGGTGTATCACCAGTCTGCCCCAATCTATCATTTTCCTCCCCTGAAAGCTCAAACAGTTCAACCATGCACAATGATTCCATTTCATCTGATCTGATGCTTTGCACTTCACTTTCTGGGAGCATTGGCTCCAGGGATGAAGCTGGGGCTTAGACAGTCCAGAAGGCCCAGCTTTGTCTCCAGTATTGACTAGGGGATTGCCCAGAACAATTGACTCAGTTCGTAAGAAGGATAGTATTCAAAGTCACTCTCACTTTCTTCCGATATGGACTGACAGTCATGCTCAACTGGGACTTGTGGAGGGAAACACTTTAACTTTGCTTCTGTAGGTGCAGACTTTCTTGATCTTTTCTTAGCAGCAGCTCTAGTCACTGGTCCAGAGGGGCATCTCCTAGGGCTCAGACTCAATTAAGATTTGTCCAATGGGCAGTAAATGATTTCTATGCATTGTTTTTACATCTTTGAATTATTCTCAGGCCTTACTTTGTACACTGGCAGATCATCTAGTTTGCCCACTACAATGTGAGGGAGATGGTGCCATCTGTCAGCAATCTTGTGCTTGCCATGCAGTCCCAGATTTCTTAGCAATACCGATCTCCCTCCTGGAGTTCCTGTGCTCACTTTTATCATACCTTTCTTTGTTGGCCAGATTTCTTTGGCAGCCATGGTTTGAGCCAGTTGGTACGCATGAGTTAGCTGGGCCTTTAACTTTGCACATACTGTAAATAGTTGTCAGCTTGAACCCCATCAGAGAGACCCCAAAACACACATCTACTGGTAGTCGAGCTTCTCTTCCAAACATCAGGCGGTAGGGGAGAATCCAGTGGCATCACTTTTGGTGCAGTTATAAGCATGTACCAGGGTGCTAATTTGTTGGCTCCATCTAGGCTTGTCCTTTGGGTGCAGGGTGCCTAGTCATATCTAGCAAAGTGTGCTGAAACGCTCAGGCTGTGGGTCCCCCTGGGGTGGTAAGGAGTGGTTCTGACTTTCGTGACTCCCACAGAGAAAGCATCTTTGATCAGACGACTCTCAAAGTCTCCCTTGATCAGAATGGACTTTGTGGAGCCCCATAGTGAACAAAAGTTTTCTACAAGTACTTTGGCTACAGTGGATGCTTTCTGGTCTTTGGTGGGGAAAGCTTGGGCATATCTCGTGAAATGGTCAGTGACCACCAGCACATTACTGATATTTCTTTGATCTGACTCCAAACTTAGAAAATCAATACAGACCAGCTCCATGGGTGCACTGGTGGTTATGTTAATAAGGGGGGCAGCCCTCTGGGGCAAAGCTTTCCTCTGTAAGCAGCGACTACAAGTTCGAATGTGTTGCTCCACATCAGCCCCCATCTTAGGCCAATAGAATCTGGATCTCACCAAGTCAAGTGTTCTGTCTATACCAAGGTGCCCCATGTGGTTGTGCAAGGACCTCAATACTGAGTCTCAAAGGCAGTGGGCAGCACTAGTTGTTGTTTGTCTACTTGTCCCCTCTGTCTACTGTTCTCTGTATAACAGTTTATTGATCAGTTTCAACTTAGGACCTTCTTTGTATAACAGTGCAGTTCTCAAATCAGTGGAGCGTAATTTGGACACATCTTTTTCCTGCATAGAGGGCTTCTAAAGCTGCTTTGATCATGGGATCGCGGGATTGAGCCCCCGAATACTGTCATTGTCCAGCTGAGGCAGTGCACCAATGTCTATTGCAGAAAGTGGCTACCAGGCAGGTATGCAATTCTCAGAGGCTCCCAAGCAATCCACCATGCAGTCCACTGCGCCCTGTGGACATTTGTTCCTCCCTGTCAAACTTCCGGCAGAGTGCCCGAATGTCAGGTTCTGCCAGTCGGACCCAATCATTCTGGGGAACAGGCCTCCGGAGAGAGCATCAGCATCTATGTGGTTCAGACCTGCTCGGTATTCGAGAGCATAGTCATATGTAGATAATGCAGAAAGCCACCTATGGCCAGTGGCATCCAACTTAGCTGAGGTCTGCACATAGGTCAAAGGATTATTGTCAGTTTTACTAGTATTTTAGCCCCATACAAGTACTCATGGAATTGGTCAACAATAGCCCACTTCAAAGCTAGGAACTCTAACTTATGTACAGGATAGTTCTTTTCGGATGGGGTCAGGCTTCTACTGGCAAAGGCCACTGGTCTCAGGCCATTCTCGTGCTCTTGGTACAACACAGCCCCCAACCCTTGCAAGCTAGCATCAGTGTGCAGGACGTAAGGTTTTCTTGGATCGGCATAGGCCAGCACTGGAGCATGGGTAAGTTGATATATGATCTCATGAAAAGCAGTCTCACAATCAGAGTCCAGCGGGCCCCAAATACTTCACTCGGATGAAAATACACTCTTTCAGTCTTGAGGATGCTGACTTTTGGTATTTTTGTGGGTTGGGGATACCCTTGAGTAAGGTTAAGTAAAGGGCGGATCACTCTTGAATAGTCCTTGATGAAGCCGATAATAACCACAGAATCCCAGGAATCTTTGCAGTTCTTTTAGATTTTTGGGCTGTGGCCAGGTGGTCAAGGCCTCAACTTTACTTGGGTGGGTCTCTATTCCTAAGTGGATACTATGTGTCCCACATACTTACTGATGTTTGAAAAATTGACACTTATCAATGGACAGTTTAAGGCCAAAGTCCTCCAGTCGGTCCAATACCTTAAATAATCTGCTCTCATGTTCCTCCAGTGAGCTGCCAAACACAATAACATCATCTAGGTATACCAGGCACTCTAGTAAGTTCATGTCCCCACTGCACGCTCCATCAATCGTTGAAAAGTGGCTGGGGCACCTGAAATCCTTGAGGCATCCTCATGAATTCATAGAAGCCAAGCGGACAGATAAAGGCTGTCTTTTCACGGTCCTCTGGGGCCATCGGGATCTGATAGTACCCACTACGGAGATCCAGCAAGAGAACCACTTGCTCCCCTTTAGGCAGTCCAAAGCATCCTGAATGCGGGCATTGTGTACTGATCAGGGATAGTCCGCCCGGTTTAAAGTGCGATAATCCACACATCCTTACTGTTCCATTCTTTTCCTCACTACCACAATGGGGAAGCATAAGGGCTTCTGGATTCTTGTATTACACCAGCAGCTACATCTCTTGCAGATGCCGTCTCACATCATCTATGTCAGCAGGTGCCAGGCGTCGAGACCTCTCACGAAATGGTCTTTCGTCATGCAGCCGATATTGTGCTCAGCTCCTTGCACGCATCCTACATCCATTCCTTTAAAAAAACACCTGGCTCTCTGGGCAAGCTTCTCACTGATCTTCACTTTCCATTCAGCTGGCAGCGGGAGTCGTCGAAATCAAACAAGTCAGGCGTTACTCTGTCATTCTTCCTTGAACTCTTGCTGCTGGGTAGCACTGCAGTGTCTGCACAATGCACATTAGCCAGGATGCAACCTCTGTTTACTCGAATGTCTCTTCAGACACATTATGAACTTGGACCATTACCCTTCTGGCATAAGCATGGGCTCTAGCGGGCAAAATACTAGGCTTGACCAGCAGTCCCTCTGGCAATTTCCATAGCCTGGTGCATCCAACATTAATATTTTATTCTTAACATCCTTTCTGATACGGACCTCTCCCTGTAAGGTACACTGGGCATTTGGCCAGGATCAGAGACTCAGGATCCTTCTTCCATACAATTCCGACCGGTTCCTCTGGTTCTGTTTTTTCAGCATCTCTCTGTGCCTCATAGGCCTCTTAATTAAAGCCGGAACTCTAAGCTCTACTAGTCTTTGACCCCTGTTTTCATAACACAACTGTGCCAGCCTTCCGACTTATGAGCATTTGTTCCAATCAACAAAGGGACACCATCATACAGTCAGTGGGGGACACACTAAGGCTAGGGTCTCTACTTGTTCGCCACTCCAGCCACGGAGGTGGGGAAAGACAGCCAAATTCGGATATACCCGAGATAGGGTAGGCCTTCTCACTTAACCCCATACATGCAGTCCTTCTAATGGTTGTAAGGGTATGTCTGACAAATGCTTCTGATACCAATCTTGGAACATAATTGTCACTTGGGAGCCACTGCTAATATAGCTCTTGTAGACACTCCGTTCACCTTTACAGTGGTCTCCATGGAGGACCACTATTCTGGACCAGTCTGGAGGCGGTAGTGGGGCCTGGGCAACTGACCTTGCCACAAGGACGTGAATTAGCATTTTGGTGCCCTCACTGGGATCATGTCGTACCTCTAACCACTGATTTCTTCTCCAAGCTCTCCTTGTAGCCTATATGCAACTTTGTCAGTGTCTTTTGGGGACTGGCATTCCCTTTCATGTGCCCATCTTTCCCACAATTATAGCAAAACATACTTTCTGGAGTTTGAGCTGGCGGCGCCACACTGAGAGCCAGGGCGGGGTATTACTAACTGGAAACCTTGTGCCATCTCTGTCTCGCGTGATAAGCATTTGGAGACATCTCGTCAGTTTCTCCACTTCCATGGTCAAGGAATCGAGTTCGGAGCTGTTATCAGCAGGAGATACATGGGTGGGTACCCCACCCATAGCAATGCAGTCGGATATAGGTCAGGGCCCGTACTTGCAGGCGTGGCCTTCATAAAAGCACTGTTTTTGAATTCCTGGATCTCTCTCAACAGTTCGCCCCATTGTGACATATCTTTTTCCTTGTCAGAGCACTCATTGACTGCCAACCTCTGCCCCTGAACTTCACTTGATGGGTCACCCTCAGTCACTCGGGTCGTAGCCGCAGCTATTGGTGCAGGTCCCTCCCGAGGTCGTCTTTTCTCAACTCCTCGAATTTCTCTCATTAACTCATCATAGGAGGGTGGGGATTCCAGTCGATCTGCCAGGTGTAACTGAAGCAACAGCAGTTCTGAGAAGGGGCAGACTTAAGGATCCTGTCCAGCCTGGTTGGTCCAGTTCAATCGCTGGCAAACTACCTTTCTGAGGCATTCTTGCAACAATTTTTCCAGCCGAGATACATACACAGACAACAACTCCCTTGGTACTGTTGTGCATCTTTACTCCTCCACCATAGGTCCTCATCAGAATCTGGGCTCCCATACATATCTCCAAGGCCTCAAGATAGGCCTGTGCAGTCGCTTCAGGGTTACTGGCCCGTTAGCATGGATGGTAGCCAGGGGCAGGACCTCGGAGGCTCTCACTAACCCTCTTTCGCTTTTCACCTTCCGAGCATTGCCATTCTAGCACTTGGGGGCAACATAGTCTATCCAGGTCTCCCAGTCATCCTCCCCTTGGGGGTGGGAGGGTGCCAGAGAAGATCCTCAACCTTCGGTAGAGTCGTGACTAATGGCAGGTGCAGAAATAGGAGTCTGCATTGGTTCAGCCACCATTCACGGGCACTGGAGCAGGAGAGGGTGTTGGGGAGGAACACCCCAGGTGGAAAGAATAGTTTCTTCAAGTCCTCCACAGTTTCCCCTCTCCCAGCAACCATTCAGCAAATTTCTCCTCAAAGTTTCAGATAGTGGTGGGGCTGATTCCCCGGTCTTTACTGTCCTTAGTTATCACTCTCAAGCAGTGAGGGCTCCCTCTGGGTAATGGTCTGTGGCACTTTGGAGCTATCTATGGGATCCTTAAACTCTACTAGGGCCAGGAAAGTGTGGGTGAGCAGATTAGCATGCCGACCCACCACCACAGGGTTTTGTAAACCTTCCACCTTGGAAAGTACTCCTGCACAGTGTCCGTATTGATACCCAGGGGATGTCCAGGATAAGCATAGCATTTTGGGAGTCGATCTCCTCCCCAGTACACCACTCCACCAGCCGGTGCACAGCCACTTCTGTCGGGTACCCATTTTTTCTTAACAGTGGTTCATTAAATATGGCCACTAGAGGACACATAATCCCAGGTGAGCCTCCAAGATGTAACCCCTAGATGGCGCTATCCAGGGGCTACTACCCCTGCCTGATTTGCCACCAACAGGTTGAGGGGCCTGGATCCAATGGCGGGTGCCTCCACCCAGAGGTCAGGGTTTGCAATAGTTAAACTAACTTGGTCACAGCCCTCTGGGACACTGCAACCCCTTTCTTCCCACTAGTGGCCCACACAATATATCGAATTACCTTCACAGTATACACTTACCCCAGGTCTGGTTCCGGCACTGGGACCTCCTGTGAAATGAGATACAGTGCAACAATCACAGTACAGTACTTTAACATAGACAAATACCTCAGGCAGTATAACTTTGCTGAAACAAGCAGCTCTGATTTATTGGGGGATATAACAAGGACAGGGGAAATCAGGTTAATTAGCTTATCACTCTAATAATCTACCTATGGCTCTGTGCACAGGCCTATCCTATCAGTTACTGTCCCTGGGTACCCAAGCCCTAGTGGCTAGTCCAAACCGTGGCAGCTGGTAGGGGCCCTTTCACACAGAGAAAAGGAGAATTAAACAGTCAGCAGTACAGTAATTCCATTTGATTTAATGTGGCAATTCAACAGGGAGCAACCCTGAATTAGTACTCACGACCTCCAAATAAGATAGGGTCCTTCAATGTCAGCAGGGCTCACTTGAGGTACACAAACCTCTTCACACATCCATATAAAAGAAAGTACTATACCAGGCAGGCTGCATCTGTATCCCGATCGCAATTACTGCACAATACCGGAGAAACACAGCAGATTCAGTTCCTGACAGACCGAGTGCAATTTTCAGCAATTCTTCCAGTCTTCTACAGGGTGAGCCTGGTTTCTACTCTTCAGAGATCCTTTGATTCTTTTCACAGGGACGTTCAGTCTAACAAGCTGTTACACAAGCTTCCGGACCGGAACTCTGGGCCTTACACACGTTTTTTGACTAAAACTGCACACTGAAAAAGCACAGGGCTCCTTCCTTCTTCACTGCCAAAGCTCAACTGAACTCCAACTGACGAAACCAGGCACTTCCTTTGAGTTCCTCCCAGTTCTTGACTGGATTGGCTGTCACTCACAATAGACTGCTGCTGTTGGTCCAAAAAGGCACTGAAGTCTAAACTACATCTCCCAGAGTCACTGCCCATACAATCCTCTTGTGGCTGGCTCAGATTATGAGTCAAGTTCTGATTCGTCCAAGGCATCATTTTAGAGCTAGCTTACCCCACACTGATTGGTCCAGTTCAGCAGTTCAAAACTAGAATGGGAACTAGCAGACACAGTTCTGACTGCAAAGAAAGCAGGTTAGACAAACTGTAATTTCATTATTACTCTAAATAATTTCTGGCAAACAGTTACATCTTTCAGATAGGTTCCCTTTGCACTCTAGTGACTGCAAAATGAAGTGAATTGGCAGCAGCTCGAGTGGTACTCAGAGAAGCACACAGTCCCCCATACAAACTAATTATGTCTGCAAGCAGACAGCTCTTAAAAGACAGTACCAGGGCTCTAAAACACTCACTGATAAATGGCTTAAATGCCAAACACCATTCAGGCTTGGAGCATTCAAGCAAGCTCCTGGAAGTCTTTTGGGAACCCCCATTTGCAGGGGGGTTACACAAGCTACTTGGCAACCAAGATTGGAGAAATTCCAGCAGACCCTCTCCCTCACAATTTTCTTGCAGGCTCACAATATGAATATTTGGGGCCTGCTACACGTTCTCCAAGGCCTCCAAGCTGCATCACTGCTGCGCGGTCTCCTGAGTAACTTTAGATGTAGTAGCCAGGACTTTGGCGGCCACCAACTCAGATAAAGTAGCTGTTTTAGTGGCATTGTTAATTTTGCCACCCTTCTCTGTCATCCTGGTGAGTATCAATTCAGTTTTGGAGTCAATCTCCCGCATAGATTTTTACAGGGCTTGCCATAGAGGTTTCAACCCCCGCAGTGGTTGTAGTTCAGCTGTAGATGGTGGCTCTGGTGCCAAATGGTTCTTTGGTCCACCTTCCGCTGCTTTATTGGTGCGACCCATTATATAAAAGTTATATGCTCCAATTCTGCTTGTCGAGTAGGTTACACTGCTAAGTTATGATTTTTTGTTTTCGGCAAGAAAATTGAGGTTTATTTAGTTTTTAAATATGTTTTTGTGCAGAGCTCTCCCTAAGCATGTCTTGTTAGGAGGTGTGCTCCACAGTGCCCTGAAACATCATTTTTGAAATGACAGCTTTCAAATTCACGAGGTGGTGTGAAAAAAAAATCCTACTGGTTCATTATGCCGTATGCTGTACAGTGCACAATATGACCACATAGCAGGAACAGGGAAGAGCGAGAGGGTGCAAAACTGTGAAAGGATGTATGCATGGTAGTGCACACGCTCACTCTTCCCAGGTAGAGGACAAGAACCCTGCTGGGACAAGGGTCTGCTGAGCAGCTGCCGTGGCTCTATGGGATGAGCCACTGGCAGCAAGGGAGGCGGGCAATGTGCTTGAGACCATGTTTCGATTCCCGGTCCCAGACGCATGGGATTTATTTATTTTTCGCACTTTGTGTGATTTTAACTGTTAAACCTCCCCCCCCAAGAGTTAACTATTTTAGTTGGGGGGATTCGGAGCCCCCCACAAAACAAAGACTTATGCATATGGCAATATATCGCGCTGTACTGGCAGCGCGGTATACTGCTGCGACATAATGTCTTGCGACATTATGACCCCATGCCAAAAAAATTGCTATTTTGAAAAGCTGGGGTCAAAATATTGAAACTTACCACAGCTACAAGTGTAAACTGAAAAACTGCAATATAGACTCTTGACTTTGTTGTTTTCTCATGTTTTTAACCACATTTTCAACATAGCCATCTTATGATCCCACATAACCTTCTTATGAGTCCACCTCATGAACAAGGGTGGAGAAAATATTCAAATCCTGCCCTAAAGGTGAAGTCACCCCACAAGTGTGAAAACACGTTTTAGCCAGAATTAAAAAAAGTTACAGAGGTCACATTCATGAGGTACTGGGAAGAAATGGCTGTGCTGAAAAATAGGTGTCAAAATATAAACAAGCATTTGTCAATGCCAAATGTTGTCTCGCTGGCATTGGTAGTGCAGGAGTTAGAGATGCAAATAGGAATGGCAGTGAAGTATTGAACTGACACCAATCCCACCCCCGCCCTGCAGAGACTGAGCATATAATTTTTATATCTCAAATCCTGTACGCTTGACACCAGAGGCAGCAGCTCTACCACCATGCCAACTAGCCAAGACAAATTTCTCTTGGTTTTTAAAGCTCTTAAAGCTTTTGGCTCCATAGTCAACAAATAATACTTTCTGATGTCTCATTACAGGTCTCGAACCCTGTACGCTTGACACCGAAGTCAGCAGCTCTACCACCAGTTCAGCTAGCCAAGATACTCTTCTCTTGGTTTTTAAGATCTTAAAGCTTTGGCCACCCCCCCAACCACTTTGTTTTGCGTCCAAGACTACTAAACACCATGAATATTCACCTCCATTTTATGTATCTCATCTTCATAAGCATCCTGGGGCTCACTTCCCACAAGGCAGACCCTACTCTCTGCCCTTTGTCAACTGCACCTTCATACCTCCCCAGAGCTACTTGCTCACCCCCTACCATGCCAATGCACCCTGGACCCCTGCATCCACCCCCTAGCTGCCCCCCAACCCCACCACCCACCCTGGCTCCCCTTGGCTCCACCGCCTTTGTGTCTTCCAGACCCTCCAAACCCTGCCCTCCCCTTGCTCCCCTATTGCCTGCCCCACCTCTCAACGTACCCCCAAAAAGTTAACAAACTGCCACCCCATGGCTAGAACCTTGGTCATTCTATTACTCCTCTCTGTTAATATCCACCCTAATCCAGGCCCTGCCCCCACCAGTCTACCAACTAGGTCCAATGGACTCCGCATTGCCTCCATGAACATATGCAGCCTGCTGAAAAAATTCACTGCCGTTCAGTGTTGGGTCATACTATATGAACCAGATATTATAGCCCTTGTGGAAACCTGGCTAACTAAGTCTACCCAGACTCCTTTATCTCTCTTCCGGGCTACACCCTATATCGTGAGGATAGAGCAGGTAAACATGGAGGTGGTTTTGCGTTCTACACTCGTGACACCATCTTAGGCCACGCTCTTCCTGCCCCCAAGCTAGAAAATGATGCCCAGGCCCTTACCCTCAAACTTACCCCCAGACCCCTCAAAGAGCCCGCTCTGTCTCACAGTTGCCTATGTACCCCCACAGAATCAGACCCCAGCGATATCATCTCTCACTGAATATCTCTCCTCCCTCCCTCATAAAGCACAATAAGTCCTAGTCGGAGACCTAAACGTGAACTGGCTCAGTCCTGCTTCCTCACCAATAAGAGACACCTTCGCTGCATTAGACCTAACCCAACTAGTCTCCCAACCCACCAGACGTAACCAAACTACAGGGACCTGCACCCTCCTAGACGTCATTGTCTCCAAAGATTCAGGATATTCAAATCCTCCCAGACTCCTTAAGCAACCACTCCCCTCTCTTATTCCTCTGGTCTACCCCAAACAGGTAGCCCAAAACACACACAGCAGGCATCTCCGCCTGGGTGGACTGAAAAAACGCAAACAGTTCCTTGCCCAGATTGACTGGTCTCCCATCCACCATGCAGCCAACACTGATGCTGTCCTCAACCTCTTCTCACAAGCCTTTAACAAGGTCTGTGATCTTTTTGCACCCTTCACCTCAGTCCGCTCCAAAAGGCATAACACACCTTGGGTCACCTCTGCTCTACTCCAAATGCTCAGGGATAGGGATAACCTCTGGCATCTAGCCACTGAGACTGGCCAGTTGGCTGACAGACAGGCATACAACACCGCACGTAACAGGTGCACGTGGGCCATCCGAAAAGCCCAGGCTGACCACTACCAGGCCACCCTCACCTCCTCATGGGGGTGTGCCAGAAAATTCTGGGGCAATATAAAAGAAATAAATGGGACATCATGCTCCCCCAAGCCCAGCTTATGGTCGATGGATCCACCTTTACTGACCCTACTGACATTGCCAACTGCTTTAACTCCTCCTTTACTGATCTCAGCCCTGTCCTCCCCAGAAACGTTTTTGATCCAACCCCCGACCCACCGCCCTTTGATCCCCAGCACACCTGGTTCTACCTACGCAAAGTGTTACTCCAGGAAACCAGACCACTCCTGCTTAAAGTGCTGAACAGCACAGCCCTAGCAGCGATGCCATGGATCCAAAAATACTCCGGCTGGTCCTGGATGATGTCCTGGTCCCACTCACTGGCCTACTAAACCAGTCCCTCTGTCTAGGGCAATTTTCCACATCCTAGAAAATGGCTATAGTCACACCTATTCACAAAGGGGGTGACAGGTCCATCCCCAGCAACTATCGTCCAATCTCTATCCCCCCCCCCCACAAAGCCTTAGAAAAAGTGGTGGCCACTTAACTCACTGAATATCTAGTAAAATACAACATTCTATGCCCAGAACAGCATGGCGTCCATGCTGGTCACAGTACAAGTACAGCACTAGTGGAGTTCTCCCACTTCCTGCACTCCTTCCTGGACTCTGGTTCCCTAGCTGGAGCAGTGTTCATTGACCTCTCCAAGGCCTTTGACACTGTCTCCCACCCCCTCTTACTAAATGCGCTCTACCATACAGGTTTCTCTGCTGGCCCCTCACCTGGTGCACAAGTTACCTATCAGCTCGCTCCCAGCATGTCAAAAACAATGGGATACTCTCTGAAACCCATCCCATCCACTTAGGGGCTCCCCAGGGCTCTATCCTGGGCCCATTACTATTTAGTCTCTACCTAAACACCCTGCCCAGTGCCTGTTCTGGCAATATTCTCCCATACGCCAATGACACCATTATTTATGCCGCCCACAGAAATCCCACCTCCCTCCAAGACTCCCTCCAACACTCCTTCAGTGATGCAGAGAACTGCTTTAAGGAGAGCAGATTAGTCATTAACCTCAAAAAAACCAAGGCAATGCTCTTTGCCCACCACCCAGAACAAAGCTAGCAACAACCCGCTCTAAATCCTTCCTAGCACTCGCCAACCATTTGAACAAATTTACTCTTACAAATACCTTGGGATCACCTTTGACTCGACACTCACCTTTCATGTCCACATTACAGCTCTCGCATCCACCGCTAACTCATGTCTTGGCATCCTCTATCGTCACAAGGACTGCCTCCCACCTGATGCACTCAGACTTGCCGTTACGTCCTCAATAATGTCCCTTGTCGATTACGGCCTCCCGGTCTATGGTGCTGCTGACTCCACAGCCCTCAACAAGATTCAACTCACCCTAAACAAGGCCTGCAGACTAGTGACCAGTGCCCCTAGGCTCACCCACACCTGTCAGCTTTATGACATAGCCAAACTCCTTAGCCTTGATGAATGCCTCTGCTACCAAACTTGCCTACTAACTAAGAAGACAAAGAACCTCTGTGTGCAAACACTGAGGCAAGGGTTACCCCAAAGGGCATTTGGCTGGGAAGCCAAGTTTCAAGAAAATACAAAATCACACATGCCCCCACAATGCAAAGCATCATGGGCTGCATATGCAAATCACCACAGAATGTTATGCTGGTCCAACTTTAAGCAGAATTGCATGGTGCCAAAAGGCCTCTCACACAGTTTGCAAAGGGTGCTAACAGAAGACATAACACATGTGTCGTCCTACCAGGACCCATCAATATGCCTCGTCTGTTTGACACCCCAGTGGAATGGACCAGCTACCCTTAAGGCAGTGTGCCTTGGATATATTATGGTGAACCATTAAAATAAAAACTATTTAAAGACAAAGAACCTCTGTGTGCAAACACTGAGGCAAGGAGTTACCCAAAGGGCATTTGGCTGGGAAGCCAAGTTTCAAGAAAATACAAAATCACACATGCCCCCTCAATGCAAAGCATCATGGGCTGCATATGCAAATCACCACAGAATGTTATGCTGGTCCAACTTTAAGCAGAATTGCATGGTGCCATATGCCCTTTGGGGCAACCCTTGCCTCAGTGTTTGCGCACAGAGGTTCTTTGTCTTTTAAATAGTTTTTTATTTTAATGAGTTCACCACAATATATCCAAGGCACACTGCCTTAAGGGTAGCTGGTCCATTCCACTGGGGTGTCAAACAGACGAGGCATACTGATGAGTCCTGGTAGGACGTAAATACGTGTCTATGTTTTCTGTTAGCACCTTTGCAAACTGTGTGAGAGGCCTTCGGAACATGCAATTCTGCTTAAAGTTGACCAGCATAACATTCTGTGGTGATTTGTATATGTAGCCCATGATGCTTTGCATTGTGGGGGCATGTGTGATTTTGTATTTTCTTGAAACTTGGCTTCCCAGCCTAATGCCCTTTGGGTAACCCTTGCCTCAGTGTTTACACAGAGGTTCTTTGTCTTTTAAATAGTTTTTTATTTTAATGGGTTCACCACAATATATCCAAGGCACACTGCCTTAAGGGTAGCTGGTCCATTCCACTAGGGTGTCAAACAGACGAGGCATACTGATGAGTCCTGGTTGGATGAAACACGTGTCTATGTCTTCTGTTAGCACGCTTTGCAAACTGTGTGAGAGGCCTTTCGGCACCATGCAATTCTGCTTAAAGTTGGACCAGCATAACATTCTGTGGTGATTTGCATATACAGCCCATGAGGCTTTGCATTGTGGGGACATGTGTGATTTTGTATTTTATTTCTACTAACTAAGAAGATTCTACTCGGGTTCTCCCACCCGGGGTTCCTGCCTCCGTTCAGCTTACACCTTCCACAGTCACTACCTAAACTGCTGACAAGGTCACCCTATTAGTGCCCAGAACTAGGACCACCCACGCACAGAGGTTGTTCAGCTACAGAGCCTCATTCTGGTTCACCTCGCTCCCGCATCCATTTCTAACACCTCCAAAATTGCCCCCTTCAAAACTGCGCTATGGAATCTACTGTTTAACACCCGCTGCTGCACCTGTCACTAATGGTTGTTTTTGCTGCTCTCAAAACTCTAATGACGTAGCCCTCTGGGCTGAACTCCACCTCTGCCACACCCCCACTCCCCATGGCCTCCCTTTCCTCTGTCAGTACCTGTTGGTACTATATCTGTCAATTCTGAAATGCTTGTTAAGTATTCTCTGTGTTGTAGCAACTATGTAAAACTATCTTATTCTGTATGATTGTACTCTGTAATTATGTTGACTCTGTATGTCCTGTCTGTGATGAGGTACCTTTGTAAACGAGTCTCTAGCTCAAAGGTTGTAAATCCAATTATACAATACATAAATAAATAAATAAATAAATAATGCTTATGCCATTTTACCTCACCCTACCCTGTAGACACTCACAAGTGTCGCAGTGTGCTTTGGGGTGTCTGGGCCTTATACTTACCCATTCCATAAGAAAATATACTAAGATGGGTGCAGTATAGGAGAATGGGGTGAACATTAAGGCCAAACACTCCAAGGCACACCTCAATGCCTGTCAGTGGCTGCAGTGTGGGGGGGGTGGAATGGCATGAGCATTACAGCCAATGATCCCAAGTCACACCCCTGATGCCTATCAGTCTCTACAGGGTGGGGTGTTACAGTTGGAAACCCTAACGCTGTAAGCATTTGTTGGTATTTTCACTCCAAATTTTCAACATGGGCTTTTTGTGACCCCACCTCATGAAGAGCGGCACAATCAGTTTGTTAGCCGAAAGGTGGTTTTGCACAGCGACTATGCCATTTGGTGACACAGGCATAAAAACACATTTTGGGCAGGATGTGAAAAATGACAACTGTATTTTTCATGAGGAGGTGTAAAAAAATGGCAACGCTGAAAATCTGGAGTGAAAATATGAAAAATTGGTGAAGCCATGAGCAGGCATATAAACTGCACAACACATGTCCGTAACCCAATTATTTTGGGGAATTTTTTAACAACATTTTCAACATAGGCATTTTGGGACCTCCCTTCATGAAAAGTGGCACTGTGATTTTGTTAATCTGTCCCAAAAGTTGATTGATTTCCCACAGCGACCACGCCATTGTGTGCCACAAGTGCGAAAACACATTTTGGGCAGGATGTGAAAAATGACAGTTGTACTGTTTATAAGGAGATGTGAAAAAATGGCAGTGTTGAAAATCTGGCTTGAAAATATTTAAAATTTGTGAAGTTACAAGGGTGCGTGAAAACTGCGCAATGCACGCTTGTAACACAGTCATTTTATGGACTTTCATCACCAAATTTTCAACATAGGCATTTTAGCACCTCTGCTCATGAACAGTGTCACTGTCATTTTCTTAAACTGTCCTGAAAATTAATTTTGCACAGTGACTGCACTACTCTGCACCGGGTGTGCGAAAACACATTTCAACCAGGATATGTAAAATGACAGCTGTACTGTTCATAAGGAGGTGTGGAAAAATGTCAATTTTGAAAATCTGGAGTGAAAATATTACAAATTCACGGTTACGAAAGGCATGAAAACTGCAGTAATGCACACTGTAAACAGCCATTTTTGAATTTTTTTTCACCAAATTTGCAACATAGAATTTTAGAGAGCCTCTCATGAAACAGTGGCACTGTCATTTTGTTACTCAGTTCTGAAAGGTGATTCTGTGCAGTGACTGCGAAATCACCTTTTGGGACCAAATATCACCATGACAGTGACTGAACTCATGAGGATGGATCTCAATAACCCTATGTTGAAAATTTGGCACCAAAATTCCCAAAAATGCCTGAGATAAGCACCAAAGTTGAAAAAAACCCTATTTATGCTATTATACAGCTTACCAGAATTTCTTCAGTTCACGGTTGGCTTTGAAGAGTGCAGACGAGTCCCGTCCAATCGAAGATCGCCGTACAGTGTCTCGGAGGTAAGCATGGGGTGAGGGGGTGGGGAGGCAGGGTGTGCAGAGGGTGGTGCAGGTTGGGGTCGGGGCCACCAGAGTCGACAAGGGATCGTTTTCTGCTTTGCAGGTTTAAAAAAAAAACCAAAAAACGCAGGACTGTTTTTCTTTTACTGGGGCATTTCACACGCTGGGGTGGGCTCCTAGCATGCCACCTTAGTGCTTTGTTTGGAGGGGTTCTGTAGCAGATGGGGGATTGGGCACCTCAGTCAGCACACAACAAGGGGAAGGACATTATGCCAATGGGGAGTGGGCTCCCCCCGTCGGTAAATTAAACTGGGATGGGGGGGACATGATGAAGAGAGGGATTGGGCACCCTCTCGGCATACACTTTAAAGTGAGGGGGGGTTGCATTATGTGGACAGGGAGTGGGCTCCTCCGTCGGCAAATGAAGTGGGTCGGAACACATATTTTGTGAACTGGTTCACCAGGAAAGGCACGCTGCTGCATGAGAAGCTTGGCTCTCATTGCAGCAGACCTTTTCTTTGACCTGATGGCCAGTTTACGTGTTGCTGGTGTCAGCACCTGCAGCTGCCTTATTGGGTAATGAGGGACGCACCTACTGATGCATGCCCTGCATTCGCCCACAGTGACCGCACCTCCAAATCTGCTACTACTGCAAGATGTTGGCTGCACAGGCACGAGTCAACATAAAAATTACCAAGGTTATGAGCCTGCACTTGTAAATTTCAACACAGGATCATAACTTTGTTGTTTTTTATTATTTTTACCCCAAATGTTTAACATAGCCTTCTTATGACGCCATCTCACGAACAAGGGCAGAAAAAATGTTCAACTCCTGCCCAAAAGGTGATTTTGCACAGCAACTGATTCAATGCAAAGAAGTGCAAAGTAATGCACCCAGGAAACAAAAACCCAGGTGAAGAGTACACAATGGGGGGGGAGGTAGTAACAACAACAAAAATGGAAAGGGACCTGGGGGTAGTCATATCAGATGACCTAAAGGTAAGCAAGCAATTTGAGAAGGCAGGAAGGATGGCTGGGGGGATACTGGGATGTGTAGGGAGAGGCATCACCAGTAGAAAACAGGAAGTTGTTTTCCCTCCGTACAGACAGTTGATGAGACCCCATCTGCAGTACTGCATGCAGTTCTGGATACCCCATCTCCACAAGGACATAGCGAGAGGATGGAGGCAGTCCAGAGTAGGGTAACTAAAATGGTGCAGGGTCTGCAACAGTAGCCATATGAAGAGAGACTAAAGGAGCTTAATATGTATACCCTTGAGGAAAGGAAGGAGAGGGGGAGGGACTTGATAGAAACTTCCAAGTACCTCAAAGGAATCAACAAAGTCCAAGAGGGTAGCATCTTTAAGAGAAAGAGATGTGCAAGAACAAGGAGACACAATTTGAAGATGGGGGGGGCGCTCAGGGGTAATGGGAGGAAGCATTTTTTTCACAGAGAGGGTGGTGGACACATGGAATGGCCTCCTGAGGAGGTGGCACAAAAACAGTGGGGAATTCAAGAATGCATGGGACAGACTTAAAGCAATTCTGGTGGGGGGGGTAGGAAGAAATAGGCTATTGGTTAACTAGGACCTGTAGCTTATCCTGTAGGTAGGGAAATGGGCAGACTAGATGGGCCAAGCAGTCCTTATCTGCTATCAAAGTCTATGTTTCTATAACTGTGAAATCACATTTTGGGACAGATTTGCCTCATTTCACTGCCATTGCTCATAAGGTGGAGTCCCAAGAAAGGCATATTGAAAATTTGAGGCAAAAATATTTAAAAATGACAAGTTATGCCAGTAAGGTCAAAACCCCATTGAAATACATTGAACTGCATACCTGATTTCCGCAATCCACAGTCCGGCTTTGAAGAGTGAAGATGTGTCTGCAATCCAGAGAAGATAACGGCATTGTCGGTAAGGTAGGGCTTGGGGTGGGGGGTGCTGAGTGGGAGGATCAGGTGGGTGAACAGTAATGGTGGTAACCAACATCAATGGATGTTTTTCTTTTTTACAGGGTTCACTTAAAAAAACTACAAGGGATGGTTTTTGTTATTTCAGATGGTGACACAGGGGGATTGGGCACCTCCAATGTCGGTGTTATGTTTGGTAGCACGGGGGGTGGGCTCCCAGGTGCTGCAGAAGTAAAACAGACAGGGTGGGAGTTGGCAGCCAGCAAGGGGAGGATTGGGCATCCTCATGCCAGAAAATCAGTGGGTAGAGGGGACAAAACCTTTTACAGGTACATAAGTGAAAAAAGAAAGACAAAGGGAGGGATAGTGAGACTGAAGGGGGAGGATGGGGCCCGCGTGGAGGATGACAACAGTAAAGCTGACATATTGAACAGGTATTTCTGCTCAGTCTTTACTGAGGAAGAGGAGGGTAATGGGTCTGAAGGGAGTACAAGGGGTGAGAATGGTGCAGAAATGGACACAAGTCCCTTTACACGAGAAAGGGTCCTGAAGGAACTGGAAGTAATAAGAGTTGATAAAGCAATGGGGCCAGATGGGGTGCACCCCAGGGTCCTTAAAGAACTAAGAGAGTGGTGGCTGAACCTCTGGCTATCCTGTTTAGCCGATCACTGGAAACAGGGAGGTACCCAAAGACTGAGGACAGCAGATGTAGTCCCTTTATACAAAAGTGGGAACAAGAGGAAGCAGGGAACTACAGACCAGTCAGCCTCACTCGGTAGTGGGGAAGATCATGGAAGCACTACTGAAGGAGAGATTGGTGGAACATCTAGTTGTCAATGGACACAGGACCCAAGGCAGCATGGTTTCACCAGGGGAGGTCATGTCAGACCAACCTCATTGAATTTTTGACTGGGTGACTAGGGAGGTGGATCGGGGAGGGCAGTGGACATGGCCTATCTGGACTTCAGCAAGGCCTTTGACACTGTGCCACATAGAAGACTATTACACAAACTGGGGAATATGGGTGTGGGCAGGACAGTAGTGTGGTGGGTAGGTAACTGGCTGGGTGGCAGGACACAGAGGGTGGTGGTAAATGGCTGTCACTCCACAGAGGGAAGAGTGACCAGTGGGGTACCACAGGATCAGTGCTGGGACCGGTCCTATTCAACATCTTCATCAGTGACATTGCGCGAGACCTGGAAGGCAGAATTTCACTGTTCGCTGATGACACAAAGCTCTTTAACAGAGTAGACACACCAGAGGGTGTAGACAGAATGAGAAGCGACCTGCAGAAACTTGAAGAATGGTCAGGGGTTTGGCAGTTGAAATTCAATGCAAAGAAGTGCAAGATAATGCATATGGGGCACAAAAACCCTGGCACAATATATCAGTTGGGGGGTGAGGATATAGCATGCACCAAGCAGGAAAGGGATCTTGGGGTTGTCATCTCTGATGACCTCAAGGTAGGGAAACAGTGTGACAAGGCAGCAGGTAAAGCAAATAGAATGCTGGGATGTATAGGCAGGGGCATCACCAGCAGGAAAAGGGAGGTCATAATTCCGCTATACAAGACACTAGTGAGGCCCCACCTGGAGTACAGTGTACAGTTCTGGAGACCATACCTACGTAAGGACATAGACAGGGTAGAGAAGGTTCAGAGGAGGGCAACAAAGATGGTGTATGGATTGCATCACAAGTCCTATGAAGACAGGTTGAAGGAACTGAACATGTACTCCCTGGAGGAGAGGAGGGAGAGAGGGGATATGATAGAGACATACAAGTATCTTACAGGGAGGAACAGGGTGCAGGAAAACACTATTTTTAAGCGAAAAAGATGTTCCAGGACTAGAGGGCATGGGATGAAGTTGGAGGGAGGACGATTCAGAGGAAACATGAGAAAGAATTTCTTCACAGAACGGGTGGTGGACAAGTGGAACACCCTGCCAGAGGAAGTGGTGGGGGCTGAAACAATCACGGGATTTAAGAATGCATGGGATAGACATAAAGGAATTCAGGAGGTCGGGGTAAGGGGCAACAGACTTCTAGGAAAACAAACTGAACTTACAAGCTCAAATGGGCAGACTGGGTGGGCCACAGGCCCTTATCTGCTGACACTGTCTATGTATCTATGCATCTATGTATTAGTAGGTTGGCTGGGGGCAGTTACGGCAGTGGCAGCAAAATACATAGATGGATGTTTTTCTCTTTTGCAGCGTGTATTAAGAAAAAATATCTATGAGGGACTGTTTTCTTTATTTCAGGAGGTGACACTGGGGGATTGAGCACCTCCCGTGACAATGTTATATCTGGCAGCCCTGGGAGTGGGCTCCCCCATGCTGCAGAAGTAAAACGGGCAGGGTGGGGGGTAACACCCTAAGCCAGAACATTAATATGGGTTGGGGCTGGGGGGAACAGCTAGGGTAGTGGCAGCAGCAAGCATCACTGCACGTTTTTCTCTTTTACAGGTGTAGGACAGTTTTGAGCAGGCTGATTATGACAATCAGCTGTTATGTAGATCAACAGAAAGAGATACCCTATGATTGGATCAGCTCTCTCCTTTGAAATACGTGAAGTTTCCGCCCAGCAAGCCAGAACACTGTCATGACCAGCCTGGCTAATGATAAGTGTGACACTGACAAGCCCCTTGCAGACCACTCTGCATTGGACAGACAGTGTCACACCCCTCAACAGCCATTCTCATAGCAAGATGTTCACTGCGGGTGCACACACGGCGAACATAAAAAGGCTGTTCTTCCTTCTTCAGGCTTTCAGCAAACCCAAGGCACTTGTGAGGCCCGATCTGCCCTGACTTTCGTCTCCTAGTTTTCTGTTTGTTTGCAAAAGAAGCCTTGTAAGTGCCTATTATGTCATATAGTGGCCTGCTGGAGCCCAGCTTTCATCCATCCACCAGTCCCACCTTTTCTAGTTGGCATATAAATTGAATTACTTGGCAGAAAGGTTTTCTTTGTTTCATTATTTCTGTATTCTTGACCAGTTCACTTGATAGGCAGCCTCCTCCTGTTTCATGTTGTCTTGTATGTATGTAAGCAACATTGTGTGGCACACCAGAGGCCCACCCCAGTGTGCCGCCGCTCACACACGGCTGACCTTGTCTGCAAGTCCCCCCCACCTCCATTATGTGGCACACTGGGAGCCCACCCCAGTGTGCCCAACATCTTTTTTATTTCACTTGTAAAGAAAGAAAACCGTCCCACAATGCTTTTTTTTTGTACCTGGAAAAAGGGAAATAGTCCCTTATTCTCCGTGGCAATCTCTCCTCCCCAACCTGCACCCACCTTCTGCACACCCCGCCTCCCCACACACCCCCTTCACCCCATACTTACCTCCGGAGATCCAGTGCTGCGATCTTCGGTGGAGCGGGAACATGTCTGGACTCTTCAAAGCCGAACTGCAAAATGAAGAAATGCCAGTAAGCTGTATAATGGCATCATTGGGGGGGGGGGGTTCAACTAAGGTGGATATCTCTGCCGTCTTTTAGAATTTGGGCTGCAAATTTTCAACAAGGGGTTCTTGGGACCCCACCTCATGAACACATGGGCTGACATCTCATTATTCGGTCCCAAAAGGTGATTTTGTGGTCACTGCACAGAATCACCATTCAGGACCAATTAACAAAATAACAGTGCCACTGATCATGAGGTGGTGTCCCAGAAAGCCTATGTTGCAAATTTGGTGAAATTATTCCAAACAAGCATTTGTCAATGCCAAACGTTGTTTGCTTCTATGTGCTGTTTAGGTATTTGGAAGTCATTGGAGTGCAAATATTGTAAATTCGCAAACTTACAAGCGTGCGTAGGAACTGCGCAACGCACGCTCGTAAAACAATCATTTTTAGGAATTTTTTCACCAAATTTTCAACATAGCCATTTTAAGACCTCTGCTCATGAACAGTGTCACTGTGATTTTCTTAATGTGTCCCATACATTGAGTTCGCACACCGACTGCGCCATTGTGCGCTACATGGGCGGAAACACATTTTGGGCAGGATGTAAAAAATGACAGCTATACTGCTCATAAGGAGGTGTGGTAAAATGGCAATGTTGAAAATCTGGAGTGAAAATATTGAAAATTCGCAAACTTACGAGCGTGCATAGAACTGCGCAACGACCGCCTGTAAAACAGTCATTTTAGGAATTTTTCACCAAATTTTCAACATACCCATTTTAAGACCTCTGCTAATGAACAGTGTCACTGTGATTTTCTTAATGTGTCCCATACAGTGATTTCAGACACCAACTGCGCCATTGCCACATGGGCAGAAACACGCTTTGGGCAAGATGTGAAAAAATGACAGCTGTACTGCTCATAAGGAGGTGTGTAAAGTGGCAATGTTGAAAATATGGAGTGAAAATATTGAAAATTCACGAACTTACAAGCGCGCGAAGGAACTGTGCAACGCAAGCTTGTAAAACAATTTTTAGGAATTTTTTCACCAAATTTTCAACATTGGCTTTTTGAGAGCCCACCTTATGAACATTGGCAGTGTCATTTCAGAGACTACAAGGGACCATTTTTTATTCCCAGGTTTTTTTTTTTTAAGAAGATGACGCGGGACGTTTGCCACGCTGGGGTGGGCTCCCAGCATGGCAGCAGGAAAAGCTGTTTGTGGGGACATGGAGCCGACGGGGGATTGTGCACCCCTGTTGACCAAAACAAGATTTGCCACGCTGGGGTGGGTTCCCAGCATGGCACCGGTAAAGCTTTGGGGGCATGCAGCCTTGGAGCCGATGGGGGATTGGGCACCCCGGTTGGCTATAACAGTTGTTGCCACGCTGGGGTGGGCTCCCAGCATGGCACCTGGACAGTTGTTGGGGGGGACGTGGAGCCGATGGGGGATTGGGCATCCCCCGTCGTCTATACAGTGTATGTATGTGGGGGAGCGCATCAGCACGTAATATGCATGCTTGCACATGTGTGTGCGGGGTGGGAGAGAGCTCTGCTCACTGAAGCGGAGCTCTCCCTTTCAACTGTATGCCACTGCATTTTGGAGCTGTCATAGACAGCTGCAGCAGTGATTGCAGAACTGGGGCTGCGCCTGCAAACACACTGACTGCATTGGAAGATGGGCGACACACCTCCGAAAACTCGGATGATGGCACTATGTTTCTTGCACATGCGTGCAAGCAACATAAAAATGACTGTTACAAACATGCATTGAGCAGTTTCCTCACACGCTCATAACTTTGACAATTTTTAATATTTTTTATCCAGATTTTCAACACTGCCATTTTTTCATATCTCCTTATGAACAGTATAGCTGTCATTTTTCACATCCTACCCGAAAAGTGTTTTCGCACATTTGGCGCATACAGGTGTGGTCGCTGTGGGAAATCAGCTTTCAGGACAGAGTAACAAAATCACAATGCCACTGTTCATGAGCAAAGGTCCCAAAATGCCTATGCTGAAAATTTGGTTAAAAAAATCCCTCAAATAATTGAGTTATGGGTGTGCGTTAAGCAGTTTTTATAAAATGGGCAAAGGATTTCAAGTAATATGATTGGTTGTTAGCTGTGCAGTAGATGTGTCTAATGCACAGCTAAAACTAGAACCCCCACTTAGAATACACAGGCCCATTTTATGAGCGCTGTATGCCACTCCGGGGATGTGCATTAGACAGTTCTAATGCATGGCTAGGGGACTGGATGCACTCGGGCTGTGGCCTCGTGCCTCACTACGTCCCCCAGCCGTGTATTAAAACTGTCTAATGCATACCCCATCGTGTCTTATTGTTTATCTATGCACGCTCATGACTTCAATTTTTCATATTTTCACTCCAGATTTTCAACATTGCCATTTTTTTACACCTCCTCATGAACAGTACAGCAGTCATTTTTCACATCCTGCCTGAAATTTGTTTTCGCACTTGTGGCACCAAATGGCGCAGTTGCTATGCAAATTAACTTTTCGGCTAATGAACTGATAGTGCCACTGTTCATGAGGTGGGGTCACAAAAAGCCCATTTTGAAAATTTGGAGTGAAAATACCAACAAACATCTGGGGCATTAGGGTTTCCAACCATAACACCCCACCCTGTAGAGACTGACAGGCATCAGGGGTGTGACTTGGGATTGTTGGCTGTAATGCTCAAGCCTTTCCACCCCCAGCCCACCCTGCAGCCAGTGACAGGCATCAAGGTGTGCCTTGGGATTGTTGGCTGTAATGCTCAAGCCTTTCCACCCCCACCCCCACCCTGCAGCCAGTGACAGGCATCAAGGTGTGCCTTGGACTCTTCGGCTCCAAAGTTCATTCTATTCTCATATAGTGCGCCCATCTCAGCATATATCCTTATGGAATGGGGTGAGCATAAGGCCCAAAGACCTCAAGGCACACTGCGGCACTTCTCGGTGTCTACAGGGTACGGTGAGGTGAAATGGCATGAGTGTTATGGCCAACGACCCAAAGGCACACCCCAATGCCTGCCAGTCTCTGCAGGGTAGGGGTAGGGTTGGCATCAGTTCAGTACTTCATTGCCATTCCTATTATGTTTAAAGTCATTTGGTGCACATGCCTTTGGGTTTGTGGCACCTACCCTCTGGAATTCCCTGCCCCATCAGCTTCAGGAGTGCAGAACAGTGGGGTGCTTTAAGCAGGCACTGAAGACCTTTTTGTGGGGAAAAGTTTACCCTGAATTCCTTTGATTTTTATCTGTATCTATTGTGTTTTGTTTTTAGTTGGCGGTGCAGCGCTTTGATGTGTGAAAGGCGCTATATCAAATAAAATGTATTATTTATTATTATTATTATGCATTTCTCTAACTCATGCACTACCAATGCCAATGCCAGCGAGACAACATTCAGCATTGACAAATACCTGTTATTGTGGTGTTCGGGTTGAATCAATCTTGCAGTCAGCTTTGAGGAAAAGTGTCTTACAATGAGGCTGGATTGACAGCTCTGACAAACCAAATGATTGACTGCGGTTGGGAAAGTGGTACTTGAGGTGATGAAACACGTGACATGACTAGGCAGCTACTTGCTGGGAAAAGCAAGCCAAGGCAGGCTCATGTGTGTGCATGTGTGTGCTTTTCCTGCAATGCTAGGCCAAAAACACACAAGACATGTTTTAAGAAATAAAGCCCACCTCTAATAACCTCATTGTGGCATTGTTTGAATCAGGACCCTCTGTCAGCAGAGGGGATGAAGTGATACTGTTTCCTTAGATTGACAGCAAATGGTTTTTGATGCAAGCGTGCATTTTGTTTCTAAACTGCAGTTTCTCAATTCTGTCTCTATGAACATAATCTAAAGGAATTAACATCTTCGCACGTTACCCTTCGGTGTCCTCTACTTTTCACATGGCTGTTCAGTACCAGTGTGGGTTAAAAAAAGTAGTCTTATGTGCACAGCAAGCCGAGCATGGCAATGCATGTAGTAACAATGACAATGCATGTAGTAACAATGACAATGAATAATATTCTCAGTTTATTTGTATCACACCCTTTCCAAGATCATATCAACTGAGGAACTATTTTTGGGGAGAGGGAATCCACTATCTACTTATCTGACATAGGAATAAACTGTGAAGGTGTCCCACCATGCAGATTAGCGTACTTTGGGTCCCTCGTTTCTTTACATTGGTGTTGTTTTGTGAATTTAGCAATATATCAGCACCCTGCTAATTCTCTTGCTGTTCTCTGTCCGAATGCTTTGGAATAAGTGACCACACATCTACCTCTTCATTGTTTGCAGGTCGTGTGCATCCCATTTGGTCCATTGAGTGTAGTCAGGTCGGAAAATCGCCACATTTTCTAACCCCATACTTCAGAAAGAAAATGTTTACTCCAATAAGAGAGTGCCCTGTCTCTTTAAGTCCAGTGGATCAAAGTGTTTCAGTCTTTTCCCTTCAGTGATCTGTATTTCTTATTCTCCCCTCCCCACCTTCCATGGGGTTGCTGTCTGTTCCATAGATTTGTGAAGACGTTTGGTTGTAAGGTTATTTGTCCAGTCCCCAGTACTAATCCAGTCTATTCAGACAGCTGCTGCCCGCTGGCTATCCAAACATGAAAGAAAGTGTGTGTGTTTGTTTTGAGAAAGCTGATGAAGTGACAACAGACACTGATGGATGGTTTTCTTTTTCACAGGGTTTATTCAAAAAAAACCTATGGGGGAAGCTTTTCTTTATTTCAGGTGGTGACACTGAGGCATTGAGCACCCCCAGTGTTGGTGTTAAGTTTGGCAGCATGGGGGTGGGCTCCCCTTTGCTGCAGAAGTCAAATGGGCAAACGAGCCAGGCTCATCGGGGAGCCAGCCAGGGGGAGGATTGAGCAGCCATAACGACAGCTCTCCTCTCCTGGGGAGCATCTGTGTTGCCCCCCCAGTAGTTCTGTTGCCATCAGGTAGCAGTCCAATGGGCCACGAGGTAACTGGGGGGTAAGCCAACTAGTAGGAGGGTGCTCAAAGCACTGCATGGGTGACCGCATGTGCCTCCACACAAGATGCATGACCGGCACGGGAGGGTGTAAGCAGTGTAAAAAACTGGGCCATAAAATATAAATAATAAAAAAAAGAAGTAAAATGGGCAGGGTGGTGGGTAGTAGCTGGAATAGGGGATTGGGCACCCCATGCCGGAATAATAATATGGGATGGGGTGGGGGAGGGTAATTATGGTGGTGGCAGCAACAGACATCAATGGACAGTTTTCTCTTTTTTAAGTTCAACTTTATTTAAAAAAATGCTATTCACAGGTGATCAGAGCACTTATACAGTATTCAATAAAATCCAAGTTAAAATATCTATAAAATTAAAACATTTCAGTGCCAATCATTCATACCAAATCAGGAAAAACAAGGTTGAAAAATATAGGTTTTGAATATTTGCAGGGTGTATTTAGAAAAAAATCTACAAGGCACGGTTTTCTTTATTTCAGGTGGTGACACTGGGGGATTGGACACCCCCAGTGTCAGTGTTAAGTTTGGCAGCACCAGGTGTGGGCTCCCCGCTACTGTAGAAGTAAAATGGGCACGATAAGGGCTAGCAGCCTGCATGGGGGATTGGGCACCCTCATCTTGGGATATTAATATGGGTTGGACTGGCGGGGGGGGCAGTTAGGGCAGTAGCAGCATCAGACATCAATGGAAGGTTTTCTCTTTTACAAGTGTAGGATTGTTTTCAGCAGGCTGCTCATGACAGATCAGCTGTGCTTGATGGGTGGCATTATGCAGATCAAAGGAAAGAGCCGCCCCTATGATTGGGTCGGCTCTCTCCTTTAAAATACATGAAGTTTCCGCCCAGCAAGCCAGAACACTGTTATGGCCAGCCTTGCTGATGATTGGTGTGACACTGACAAGCCCCTTGCAGACCACTCTACCTGAGACTGACAGTGTCACAACCTTCAAAAGTCACTCTTGTAGCAAGAGGTTCACTGCACGTGTGTGCATGGTGAACATAAAAATTTATCTTGGTTCCGGTGACAACACGCAATAAATGGTGGTCTAAAACTGAGCTCCTGCACTTCAGGCTAACTAATTTGCCGAATTAGTCACCATTGTGTAGATTTCATTGCTTTCTCCAGGCAAATAAATTTACTAGAGTGCAGCAAATATGGGGCGCACAAAAAAGAAGCCTCCTGTGGCGAGCAGAAGTCAATCCAGAGACAGAAGCACTCCGAGGCCTACTAGCCCAGAATTATCCCAATCCTCCCTAGTTACAGCCTCAGGAGAAGATTCAGATGGTTTGGGATCAGACGCTGCATCTACTTTTACCAAAGCTGATGGGAACAGGATGCTAAAAATTTTACATTGCATAGATGCCAGGATCTTGGGAATACAAAAAGACTTTAAAAAATTAGAATCCCCAATGGCAGCGATGGAAACACATTTGGAGGGCCTACAAGCAGAGCATATGGCCTTTGGCAGATCTCTAGCATACCTCCACAGAAGGAAGAAAGAATTAACCATGCGGGCGAAAGATGCGGAGGTGAGAGCCCGCAGCAACAAAATTCATATTTTTGGCATCTCTGAGGGGGTGGAACCACCTTGTATGGAGGATTACATAGATTCTTGGCTGAAAACCGAGCTAGACCTGGGGGAGGATTTTAAGACTGAAATAGAACGTGCACATCACGCCATTACACCAAAGCCAAAACAGGGTGCACCCCAGGTCAATAATGGTCAAGTTCCTGAGGTACAAAGCGAAGGAAAAAATCCTTAGGTTGGCCTGGGCTAAGCGGAACCTTAATTTACATGGCCAAAAAATATATATTGATCAGGACTTTCCTGCTCTAATGTTAAGTAAAAGGAAAAAGATGCTGCTGGCGGTAAAGACCCTGAGAGAAAAAGGTTGCAAGGCTTTCCTGAGATATCCCTCAAGGCTGTGGGTGCAAGATAGAGTAAAGCTGTTCGATTCACTCCTGATGGCCACCCCATATCTCAATTCTTTGGGGATCTCTATCCCAGATACAAAAGAGGAGCAAGCCAAACAAGAGATTGAAAAATTACTGTGGGCGATTGCGCCAGGGTCACGGAAGCGAGCAGGGAAGCAAGGTGATGCTCTGTTACCTTTACATGCGGGTATGTCTAGATGGCTTCAATCAAAGAAGACCTGAATATCCCAGTAAGTTCACAGTCCAGTCCTCTTTTGTGGGCCCCCGGGGGAATCTGGGCCCTGAATTTTGACACCACGATGGTACGTTTTTTTAAGGCACTGAAGACCAGTGTTCTACAACAACCCGTATGGATCTGTTAAATAGTTTAGGCTGAATTTTTACAAGCGGTTTCAATAAACAGTCAAAATTACTCCCATGTTTTGTTGGTTTCGGCAGTCCATACATGTTGTAAATGGTGACTTCCCTTGCTATGTGCGGTGGTTTCCAGTGGGACTACTCGGAAGGGGAGCTCCACTGCGGTCCGGCTATGTATGTCTTCCCCTAGGAACTTTTTCCACTTCGGGGGATGTGAAGATTGGGATATGAGATAAGCCATCTAATATTAACATTCTTTTTCTGCTGCTTTTTTCTATTTGGCTAGCCCTTTTATAATCTGAAATTATCTAAGTTGATGTACCTGCAGATCTAATTTCAGTGCTGAACGTCACAATATTTGGGATGTTTTAAACAGACTATGGGGTCCCCCCCCCAGTATCGTCTGTATATTTTGATCTGTGGACTTGGCCTCTTTAATTATTTCTCATCATTGATCTCAATGGACTGGGACACTCAGAATTTTTGAGGGTCCTGCAGGGCACTCAAAGCACTCTGTTCATTTGGGGGTAATTAATACATGGGCTTAGTGAGTTCCAGGGTCAATGCAAGGGGCTGTTGTTTGCAGTCTGAAACTATGTTCAAATTTTGATACTATTTACTCTTCTAGGTTGGTGTGGCAGGAGGGCAATTTCCCAGCACCCCTCGTGTTGCCGCTATTTGTGTTTGAGTATGACATCACATGAGACCCAGTGGGTCAGTTACGGGGGTGTGAATGGTTAGCCCTTTTGGCTCCCCATCTTTTGGGTTATAATAGGATAGTGACTGTTATTTTATCCCAGCTAGAGTATAGCTTTTTTCTTGAGTTATGCCCAAAATGCGTTGCACTGATCGCTGTCTTAACCGGAAGTTAAAAATTAGGAGAGGGTCTGGGCTCCTGGATAAACTGGGTGCTCATCCCCTAGTGCATTTTAGCGCTTGCCTCCTATCTATCTAGGGCCATGCACTACTAGACCCCGAAGTACTTCCACTCCTAGCCTCAGACTCAGAGCTCTGTTGTGACCTCTCGGGTAGTTAGTAAGTAACTAGTGCCCCTGTTTTCTTTTAGAATCCATGTTTCATGTCAAACTGGGTGAAATATACCCAGCCCGTGCTAGTTCCTGTTTTTTTGTTACTTTTTTTGGTATTATGGGTGTCTATGTTTTGCTATGTACACATGGATGTATTTGCATACGTTTTATTATAAATAAGCATATGGGCCTTAAATATGTGGGTAACAGAGGATCTGGATGGGGGTCCAAATCTGCTTTTCCCAATGGTATCCCTTGGAGTAACTTCTATCAATGTTAAAGGCATTAACGGGGTAGTCAAAAGGGGTGAGGGTCCTTCAAGAGTTGGGTAGGTTGAAATGTGATCTGGCATGCCTCCAAGAGATGAAACTATCTCAGCTGGAACACTCCAAGAAGAATGAGAAGAATGTGGACTGGGGCGGTGTACTCGGACTCTTACCCAGATGCATCCAGATCAGGTGTTGCTATACTGGTCCATAGAGGGCTACCATTCAAGGTGCACAAAATACAAGTGGAGGGATCTGGTTACTTTGTTTTGTTATCTGGAGAATATATAGGGCATACCCTCCATATAGTCTCTGTCTACACTCCCACCCCTCCCTCTGGGGTCTTCTTTAGACACCTCTTTGCCATTGTGGCTGCCCTCCCACCAGGCCGAACTGTCATGTGGATGATTGGAACTGTGTTGAGAATTCCCTTCTAGACAAGAGCTCGGTAAGAAGGGGGGGGGGCGGCAAGCTCCAGGCTCCTCAGAACGCTGGTTTTGGAGGGGGGGTTGGGTGGACCCCTGGAGGCTTCAAAACCCAGAGTCCAGAGATTATACTTTTATTCAGAATCTGCTGGTTCATATTCCAGACTAGATAGATTTTATATACAAATGGTGAATGCCCATTGTGTGGGCGACATGATCATACACCTTGTCACCTTTTCAGATCATGCGACGATGATCAGTGCAGTGGTTACTTTATCTGGTGAGAAAGCCAAAGGGTCCTGGACATTTGATCCAAGGTTACTAAATGATAAAAGGTTTGAGGATCAAATAAAAGATGCTATCCAGCATTATGTGAGAGAAAACAGAGACGAGGACACATGTTAGATTTACTCGGGACGGTCTGAAAGCAGTCCTCAGGGGCCAAATTATAAGCTAGGTCTCATATAAAAACAAAAGTCACCAAGCTAAACCTGAAAAGTTACTGGAGGGTACTGTGAAATTAGAGGGGGAACATAAGAGGAATACAGACCCACTTGTCCTGTCTAAGTTGAGAGAAGCTAGGGAGCAATGCAACGTAGAGATGAGAAGAATAACTGAGAACCATCTTAGATACACACGGCAAAGATATTACAAGATGGGGGAAAGGGCGAGTCGACTCTTGGCCCTCTGTTTGAGACAGCAGGAGGCCGAGAGACATAATCCTATGATTAAAAGACTTGGGACTATGTTAATTTCTTCGGATCCCTCGCAAATAGCTGATGGATTCTGTAACTATTATATCAAATTATATGCCCGAGAGAGGCCCTGATCATGTTAATAAGTCGAGAGTCTTCTGCAAAAGGTCTCCCTACTGAAACTTGAGGAATCCCAGAGCAAACAGTTAGAAGCACCCTTCACGGAAATGGAGGTGAGATCGGTCATTAAAAATCTTAGTAGAGGGAAGGCCCCTGGACCTGACAGGTTTGTGGTGGAGTTTTACCAACACTTTGCCACAGATCACATTGGTTAGGCCCCATCTGGAGTACTGTGTGCAGTATTGGAGGCCACACCTTCACAAGGACATTAACCAAATTGAGGCAGTCCAGAGAAGGGCAACCAAAATGGTGCAGGGACTGCATCAGAAGACATATGAGGACAGATTAACGGAGCTCAATATGTATACCCTTGAGCAAAGGAGGGAGAGAGGTGATATGATCGAAACATTTAAATACCTTAAGGGCATAAACAAGGTGAAAGAGTCTAACATGTTTAAATATAAGAAAAATAGCAGGACAAGAGGACACAGCATGAGATTAGAGGGAGGCCGATTAAGGGGAATGTGAGGAAATTTTTTCACAGAAAGGGTGGTAGATGCATGGAATGGCTTACCACAAGAAGTGGTGGCTATGAATACAGTGCAGGCTTCAAACAGGCATGGGATAGGCATAAGGGAGCAATACAAATGACTATGAATAGATAGGTCACTGACAGAGCAAAGGCCGATGGCACATTTATAAGGTAGAAAAAGAAATGGGCAGACTGGATGGGCCTTGCGGTCCTTATCTGCCATCAACTTCTATGTTTCTATGTATGTTTCTATGATGTGGCCCCTTTACTGACTAAGGTATGTAATGTTGCTCATGAGGAGGGCGAGTCACCAGCTTCTTGGGGGGAGGCAATGATTACCCTCTTACCTAAGTCAGGTAAAGACCTGACAGAGTATGGGAGTTATCGCCCCATCTCATTAATTAACCAGGATACGAAGATTTTTGCAAAAATTATAAGTATCCACCTTCAGGGTTTTATTCCAGAATTAGTTCACAAGGATCAGGTGGGTTTCATACCAGGGAGACATATTCATGATAATGTCAGACTCCTACTTAACGCCTTGTCCGCCTGGGGAGCATTCCCACCTGGAACCCTCCAGGCAGTGATGGCTCTTGACGCTGAAAAGGCATTTGATCACCTGGACTGGGTTTTCCTGGAGCACACTTTGAAGAAATTTGGTTTTGGGGTTAAGTTTAGAAGCTGGATAGCAAATTTTGATAGGAACCCATGGGCAAGAGTGAAAGTAAATGGGGTAATGTCTAACAGGGCGAGGATTGGTAGGGTAACCAGGCAAGGATGCCTGCTCTCTCCCCTGCTGTTTGCCCTTTGTATGGAGCCCTTGGAAGCTCTCATCAGGCAATCAAAGGAGTATAGGGGCATACAGATGCAGCGGGTAGAAATTAGGGTCTTCTTATTTGCCGATGATACCCTCCTCTATATTACAGACCCAGTAAGTCAAATGCCCTTGATCAACTCCATGCTAAAGGATTTGGGCAAAGCATCAGGTTTTAAAATTAATTAAACTAAAATGGAATTGCTATCTTTGGGCTGGACCCCGAAAGGGGCTCTCCCAGTTATAGGTAATTACAAGTGGTCAAAAGACAGTATTAAGTATCTGGGCATCTGGATTCCCAAAGACTTACAGAAATTGTATGCTATTAATTATGGGAGGCTTCTTCAGATAGTACAAGAGGATCTTGGGCAATGGGGAGAACTTCCTCTCACTCTGAAAGGGAGAACTGACTGTGTGAAAATGAATGTGCTCCCTCAATTTTTATTTCTATTTCAATCCTTGCCACTTAAGCACCCTGTCATTTTTTGGAAATCCCTCAAGTTCTCTCAGTCGAGGTTTATCTGGGCTGGTGTCCCAGAATAAAATGGAATTCTTTATTGAGGGTCAAGGGAAAGGGGGGACTGGGCCTTCCTGACTTTAGAAAATTTTATTGGGCAGCCCAAATTCTCCCATTGGCATCTGCTATGGTTTTAAAGGAGCCTTCTCTATGGATGGAGATAGAAGGACCTGAGACCTCTCGTGGGGACATGAGAGACTTAGGATACATGGATGGACAGGGGATTCAGTGTTTATATGTAAATAACCCCTGGAACAAGGTCATTATATCCACCTGGTTAGAGATAAATAGGAAATTGGTCTTACAGCTGGAATTGGGTAACAACTCGCCTATCAAGGCCTGTTTGGATTTGACACCCCTTAACTGGGATCTGGGTTTTGGGAGATGGTGTGGGAGAGGTCTCATTAGGGTAGGCCAGATGTATTTAGGCGTGACCCTTAAATCCTTTCAACAACTCTCCTCAGAGTTCGGACTCCCAGCCCAAGACCTATTCAGGTATCTCCAGTTTAGACATTTTCTACAGGAAAAGGACAGATGGAAGAAGGTGGGCAAGACAAATGGCAACAACCCATTAGTGGAATTTATGTCTAGAGAGGCCTGTCTTGTGTTGTCTCAAGGTCAGATTTCTAGATTGGTCTTGCAGCTGTCAGCTATTGAACTAGATCCCCTAGATAATGTCAAATGACCTTGGAGCTGGAGAGGGAATTGGGGGAACTGGTTTGGGATAAAATCTGGAAGGCTATTCATTGCACTACAGCTTCAAATTTTTGGAGGGAGTTTCAGTGGAAAGTCGCTACACACTATTTTTGCACCCCTGTAATTACCAAGAACTATGGTTACCACCCTTCAGACCTCTGTTGGTGGGAATGTGGAGAGAGGGGCACTCATACTCATATGTTTTGGACTTGCCCTAAGCTCCAGACTTATTGGTGTCAGATCATATCCTTGCTGGGGATCATCTTTGGGGATGCCCTCCCAGAAGACCCAGTGCACTGGGTTCTGGGGGTGTACCCGCAAATGATCAGGACCAAAGCCCAACAATATTTGTATAATATTCTGGTGGCTTTGGCCCTTTAAGCCATTACTCAGTGTTGGTTGTCCCCGGTCGCCCCCACGACAGAGGCCTGGTATAAGATTTGTTTAACTGTTCTAGATATGGAGGAACCTACTGCTAGAGTGAGGTTACATAAGGATAAATTTAAGGTGCTCTGGTTGCCTTTCTTTCATTTTCAGGCTGAGCAAGAGCAAATAAATATTTTGGCGGTCATTGCTCGACATACTTAAGAATTCTTGGTTCAGCCTTAGTAATCTTTGTTTGGCCTCTTGGGGTGGGGTGGCTCGCTCTGGGTATGGATGGATTGGTAGAGGAATCTAATGAATTACATTTTTTAATAATTAGTGGGTCTCTCCACCAATTGGTGTACTGTCTGTATGAATAGCTTTGGACACGAGGATAATGGAATGTATGCAATCAGATTATATTTTTTTTTTTTAAATGGCATTAATCCTTAAAAAATCCTTAAAATCCTTAAAAAAATCCTTAAAAGTAAAATTTGAGCTGTGTGGTAATTGAAATTAATGCATAGTCATGTGACCAGTTTTGACCAATCAGATTGCTTGTTTGATTCAAACCATTTTATAATATTCTGTAAATGTAATACTTTTACAAAACTCACTGTCAGCCATCTGATTTTGAATGTCCCCTTTTGAGTTATGCTAGGACTAAATGGCGTCTTCCAGTGTGGAAGAACATGCTGAAATGTAGTAACAGATAATAAATCCAGACAGGATCTGGGTTATGCTGGGATTTACCCATACCTGGAGTGGTTTGGTCAAGAGATCACAGGCCAAGTGGCCAAACCACACAAGACATAGGTACATCCTAGCATAACTCGCACCCTGGAGTGGTTTATTGTGATTATACAATGTTTCTTTTTTGCATTTTTAGTTATTTTTATTGAATGTATTGCTGTGCCAGAAAAATAGTTCTGTGTTGCTAGGTAGAATGTGTGTGTAGTAGAGGTGCTGCCTGTGGTAATTTGGCCACTGTAGAAATAATAATTTCAGACAATACTGTTTTTGTATATTTTTTCTATTTTTGCTTTAAAAAGGGCTACATGCAGAGGAACTTGGTTATGTTTTAAAGTTCCACACAGGCCAGAACTAAGGCTTGCCAAAAGATGGCCATGCTTGTTTTTTTTGAAAGGGGTGCATAGTTCACTGAAAAGGTCACAGGAAAGAGAGAAGGTCTTGCAAAATATTTGCATTCCTCTGTGAACTGAGAACAGGTTGATTAGCCAGGAAGCTAAGAGTCCATTTCAAAAGGGATGGAAGTCCTTGGTTAGCTAATTGGTGTAATAAAATCTCATGATGGGAGAAAACCATCTTCCCCTATCATAAAGTTACACTTCAAAGGAAAAGTGCTTTAGATTTCCAGGAACTGTCATTTTTATGAGGTACAGGAAGGATGAGGGAAGATCAAAGGATATTGGAACTGTAAGAGAATCTAACTAATCAATAACATGATTCTCTTAAAAAAGTCTTGGACAAAGTAAGAGAGACCCCTGCTGACCTAACAAGGTAAGGCTACAGACTGCTTGAACCCAGGGTATTTAACGCCCTCAGAGCAGAGCAAGTGGCATGCTTTTTCATGGGACACTCTTACTGTCACACACCATGCAAGACTGCACAGAGACAGACTGAGAACCAGTGAATGCTACAGAAGGACTGAAACATTTGCAAAAACAAATTTCTTTCTGGACTTTGATAATCCACGAACCGGGTAGAAAACTAGAGAGTTAAATTTCACAGTGCGCTTTTGCATGTATATTTCCACCTTTATTTTTGTTATTCTGGAACCAGATTTCTAAACCTTTTGTTTGTAAAGTTTGTATGATAGTCATTTAGATTTTAGTAAAAGCAATTTGCTTTTTAAAACTGCCTATGAGTGATGTTTGTCTGTGTAGAGGTAAAAAAGATTTATTCAATTCTGAGACCAGCCTGTAGTTTTTTAAAGTGCTGTCATTCGCTACCAAGACTAGGATCCTAAAAGAGAAGTCTGGGTACCTTTACATAGGGGAAATACACAGGTCTCAGGAGGAGTCTGTAAGATGGAACTAGTTGCTGCACACTCTGTGGGAGAGGACGAAATCAGGATGACGGGGGCAAATCCTGAAGAGCTTGTAACACCTGGGTCTCCCCCCGTCAGTACAGCAACTGAGGAGAGTTCTCGCCTGGCTACAGACTTGAGACAGTATTGTATCCTAACCCGGATTTGAGAGAGGAAGCCCTGGGACCTTGTGGTGGGTGTTCAGTTGTGAAGTGAAGCTAAGCTGTTCTGACACATGAAGGGTGCAAGTGAAACCATTTTCACAGTGGCAAGAGTGCTCAGACAAATGTATTACCACATTATAAATCCCTTTTATTAAAAACATTAAAAAAATACCTGTATCTGTGGGTTTTCATGTTTTAGAAATGTTCAGGTGGTCTACAGCGAGACAAAGTACTCATAGCTGTAAAAGAGAATCTCTTATGCTGAGAATATAATCGCCCCCATATTTAGAGCTGGCCACTAGGACTGTGCATACAGGTGTGCTGTGTGGTAGTTAGTGCATAGCCGGTGAGGGGCGGTTTTCAGACAGTTAGTGTGCTCTGACCGTAGTGCTCTAACTGTGTGAATATGGGACCAGACAGCACAGTGCAAAGTGACTATGTACTGTCGTGACACAGCCCATGGTTGAATATGGTCCATAGGGGAGTCCACTGGAGATGGCACTGCCCAAATGTGGTAGCACCAGGGCCCCTGTGGGCCATATTCAGCCTTAGCATGCTAATGAGCCCATTGAGCATACAAGGTACAAAGAGTCCATTGCCATGCCCATTATGAACTCATTAGTATGCCATCACAGCCCCCCAGACCACCCATGGTGCGTATATCCTTGAGAGTCCCTGGTATCTAGTAGACCCCTCTTCCCAATCACCCATGCTGAGTACATCCCCAAGACTCCCTGGGCCCCAACCCCCTGATTGCCCATACCAATAGTGTCTAACATAGTCCCTTGTGTAAAGTGGACCCCCCTCTCCCCGCTCACCCACACTGATAGTGTCTAATACATTTCCTGGCATCTAGTGGACCCCCCCCAATCACCCATGCTGACTACATCCCTGAGATTCCCTGACGTCTTGTGAACCCCCCCGATCACACATACTGATAGTGACTAACACATTTTAAACAATAATATGTCTAAAAATAGTGGGCCCTATATAATTAGTGATAAGGAAAGTGTCTATCAACCTAGTTCAATGATTTAATACTTTTTGTGTCCAGAAATAGCTCCAACATTATTAATAACATCAGTAAACCTATGCGGAGCAAGGGTAAATTTGGGTGTGAAAATCATAGTGCAATGCGAAATTCATAGCAGTTGAGAGGTATGATTGGGGCCCATGTATTTAATTGGCTAGGCTAATCAAAACAGATACAGAGGATTTATAATCTATACGAGTGCTTTTTGTAGTACCCCTCAGGCATTCTCTCTTACCTGAGGAACATGCATGAAACCGTATCATATTAAGTCACACTTTGTCTCAAACCAACATTCTATAAAATTACAGTGGCACAACGTTCCTATTTATACAGATTTGTAAAAGAGTGGACTTCTTTTCCAACCTCCTGTCACTTATCCATAACCTATTTCTCATTTAAAATAAGAATGAATTATTGTTGCATTAAGGGTTCACAGTGCAAATATTATATTGCGCCTGTTGTGAACTAACTGTAATTTAATTGTCTTGATTTGTGTATTACTGTTTTGTTATCTGGGCCCTCCTTGAAAATGGGCATGCAATGCCCAAGGACCCTACCTGGTTACCAAATCCGAGACAAAAAATACATATATAAGAGTGCCTCATCACAAGGTTTTAAAGCAGCAGTATTTGTTTCTATTAAATACATTATTTTTTTTGTTGGTAATAATGTATTATCTGGCAAAACATTAATATATGTATGTAATAGCGGCTGTGTGTATTCTGGAACAAGCAGGGTCTTTCCATTTCCTTAAATCTGTTGCAACAGTACTTTGTGTGTTTTACCATACTGCTACTCTTTGTCTTTTCTCGTTTGTTTCACCCAACTAGCAGGAAGGCCACCTGTACTTGTTCTTGGTGTCTCTATTTTTTCCTTATGACTTTGTTTTTCCATGTTTGTACATTGTTCCTGCTTACATTCCTGAGTGACTGTATAGCTGCTCAATCATTTGCATTACTGCATGCACGAATGTGCACATGATTGCCTGCACGAACGTGCAGAGGATCCCCTGCGATTCTGCGAAGCTAGACTGCAACGGGTGATAAGGGCTCATTTGCACTAACCTTTGGGTTCTGCATAGTTAGTGTAAGCCCTATTTAAAACACAAAAAGCATGCACTTGCAGGGTAGGATTAGTAAAACTGTAACTGCAGTGCTAGGTAGGGCAGAGGGAGTGTCTGTCCTGCTATTTAGCACATTTCCTCAATAAATGAAACTGCAGAGATAATTGTCATTTGTGTTCGCGTTTGCATAGATAACCAGCACTATGGTTCTGCAAACAACATTTCCTGTAGTTTAAACCTTGCTTTAATTAAGTTGCATTTCCTATTCGCTTGTTATTTTATCGGTGCTTTTGCCTGGGAGTCAGTGTGTTAGACTGCTCAGGCTCTTCCAACCTATCATGCTGGGGTTTTTTTTCTGTGAAAAGCAACAAAATACTGAGAATGGTGCCCCAAGGATATGTGCAGATACCTCTATCTACATACTGTATTTAATTGCTTTGTGCGATATTTTAGCCAGTATGATGCTAAATAATTCTGCTGTACAAAACATCATTACAATACTTGTTTTTGGTATTTCTTGATAATGTTTGTAGCCAGAATACCTCATCAGCCTGTTGATTCATCTATAGGGCCGGACGGCCATTGCTTCTATCAGTTTATTGTCAGAAGTTGATGGGAGGAGCCTGTTTCCTTGGAATATACTTACAACAAGGTATTTCTTTCTTCATACTGTCATTTGATTGTGTTAATACTCTAGTGAAGCATTATTATAATTTTCCTAAAATGTTAGGTTGCAAAATAAACATTTTATGATGATTCTGGGTGTTTAGGTAACAGAAGGGGCCGAGTCTATCAGGTCACATGACCCAAAACCTGCATAAAGGACTATGTATTGCAATTCTTAAAGGAGTAGTCCACCCAGAATGTGCAAAAAACATACGTCATGTAGAGTGTTTTGATATGTATGTTAAATCCTAGTGTGTCCTCTCCTCTGTCTGCTATTTGGAGTTTTTCCTAAATTGCCTGCTAGCTATATGGTAGTTTTACGACCCCTGGGGATCTCCATACCAAATAGTTTTATTGGCTTTCTTTCACCCAGGATGCCCACGTCTCATGTAACAGTGATGTAGCCATGCCTTTAGATTTAGCATGTGTATTGCTTTAAAATTAGTTTAGCAACAGCAGAGCCTTGCAACTTCTTATCCAGGGAGCACAAATGTCAACAGTTAATTTAGCAGATACCTGAGAGCAAGCTAACTGGGGTTTCTGTAAGACAACAGCCACTAAATAGCTCTAATTCACTATTTTTATTTTCTCTTTGCATCAGGTCTAGCTAGCAGGAGTGTTGTAACATCAAAAACACAAATAATGAATTATAACTATTTTGTAGCTGTTGTCTTACAGAAACCCCAGTTAGTTTGTTCTCGGGTATCTGCTAAACTAACTGTTGCCATTTGTGCTCCCTGGATAAGAAGTTACAAGGCTCTGCTGTTGCTAAACTAATTTAAAGCAATACACATGCTAAATCCAAGGGCATGGCTACATCACTGTCACATGAGACAAGGGGCATCCTGGGAGAAAGAAAGCCAATCAAACTATTTATTATGGAGATCCCCAGGGGTCGTAAAACTACCATACAGCTAGCAGGCAATTTAGGAAAAACTCCAAACAGCAGACAGAGGGAAGGACACACTAGGATTTAACACACACATCAAAACACTCTACATAACATATGTTTTTTGTACATTCTGGGTGTACTACTCCTTTAAGTTAGTTTGGTGATAACGTGCTGACCCTATCAGACCCCTAGCTTGTTTCTAGGTGGAACTGGAATTTTCTTGGAGTTTTATAAAACTGTTATGCCTTTATTTTGATATCTTCTTACGTTATATTTTGAAACTTTTACTTATTTTATTTTTCTGATGAATACAGTCTGCTTTTTGTTTATACCATTGTAAAAATAAATCTTCATTTTATTTGGCATCCTGACACTGTGTTGGACTTCCTTATTACCCACATTTACAATGTATTTTTCTTTTCAATGTATTTTGCTGCTGAACTGAAATATGGGGTTTTAACATTTTAAAAGTCCTGGCCACACTTGCTTTTAATAAATGAAACATTTTGGCGTGGTGCTGAGCTGTTTATCATCAGAAATGTGAGGTAGCATCCCCCTAAATACATCCACCGTATGATTCCAGTACGTAAAGTCAAAATGTAACCTCGACGGAAGCGATTTGTAAAAATTGCTAGTGGCAACCATTTTTAATGAGTTTATTTACAAAATTAGGAATTAAAGCAGTTTTAAAGACATCCTAAAGAAATAAAAATATATCAAAGATTAATCTAATTATCTCAGAAGTATATTAATCCTAGAAATCTAGATGACAACATTTTTTGATGACAGAAATAATGCTGATTTAATGTACATAAAAGTGTTAGGAATGTTTAGATATAAACAATCTTGAGGCTAAAAATGATGTCATGATTTATAATGTGTATTGTAAGTAACTTGCAATCTGTGTATCACTCTAGAGCTAGCAGTTGTGCCTCCTATTTGACAGCATTATAAAAAAGGCACTTTTTGCTTCCCACTGTACCAAATGACCCCCCACAAAATCAAGGTACTCTATCTCATGGGTCAGTCCTGCCATCTGAGCGATGCACATTTTAAACAGAGAATAAACCAATATGTGAGTTCAGTGAAAATTCAGCCCTTTTATTATGGTCTGAAGACATTTATTCTTTGTATGAGTTCTTTCTGTTCTGCCTGGTCTTACAGGGACTGAACAGCTTATCCATTCTGAACATACACCTGCATACAGAACGGAGGCATGATTGTGGCGGGGTCCGGACTACCTGAAAGAGCTTCTGGTCCCTTATTTATTTATTTATTAGCTTTTGGTAACCGGGTAAGTGCGCTAGACAACAGACCTGCCTATTTTCAGGCACGACCCGGGAGAGCACAGGACACTGGTTACAATATGCAGAAATGGACAGACATAATATAGGTGTACAGGAGCAAAACAAGATATACATTGGGTAGCACAGTAATAGTTACATACGGGTATATTTTAGGCATAGATCATAATAAGGATGTAAAATAAAACAATTAGGGTAACCATGAGACAGCTAAGGACAGTAAAGACATCAAGGTTCATAGCCACCTAGACAAGCGTATTGCATGGGAGAACATTAGTGTAGTACTCAAGGTCAGACCCGACAGCCTGCAGTGGGACAAAGCAAATTAAGAGCATTTGCATTGGCCAGAGGCTAGGAGGTGGGTGAACAAAAGTTTTGAATTCTCGATGGAGGTTGAAGTTTTCACCATTAGGTGAAGTGAGTTCCAGAATTTGGGAGCAAATGGGCAAATGCCTGTTCACCCATTTTTGTCATGCAAGGTCTAGTGGAGAGCATGGGGCAGAGGAAGACCTGAGGGTATGGGTGTGTGAGGCAGGAGTCAGGAGGTTGGCAAGATAGACAGGGCAGGGAGGTCTAGACAGGGAGTCGATAAAGCAGCCCAGGGAGTAGGCTCGAATATCCTTAGGTGACAGCCAATTTAAGCCAGCATAAAGGAGACAATGATGGGTAAGATGTGGGGCAGTTAAGGCGAATCTACAGATGTTGTTGTAGACAGTGTCCCATTTGTGGAGTGTAGCAGAGTTTGCAGCAAAGAGGAGGAGCAGAGCATATTGGAGCTGGGGTAAGAGAATACCTCTCGCAACAGAAAGTCTAGCGGAAGGAGTGAGGGAGTGGCGCACGTGATAAGCTCCGCCAATTTTAGCATTGACGGCGACACCATATTGACATGTTGAGACAGGTCAAGTGTGGGATCCAAAGTGACCCCAAGGTACTTGAAGGACTCAGTGTTTGAGATGAGGAGCCGTCAAGGCATTGAACCCGGAGCCTGTTCACAGGGGCATACAGTTTTTTAGAGGATCCGAATAGCATAGCACAGGTTTTTTCTAGGTTCAGGACTTGGTGGTTGCTAGACAGCCAGGTCTGCAGGAATTGGAAGTCATTAGTGAGAGTGGAGTTGATGGCAGCAACTGATTTTGACCCAGAGTAGAGAACAAGGTCATCTGCGATATAAGAGTGCAGCTATGCCGGGACATGGTGGGAATATCATTTAGGAAGAGGGAGAAGAGTAGAGATCCAAGAGTGGATCCCTGGGAACCCACGGGAGATGTTTAGGGGAGGAAAGGGCCTTGTGAAATGCTACCGCCTGAGTCCGATTGTCAAGATAGCTATGGAACCAGGAGAGGGTTTAGTCAGATGCTCCAATGGATTGGAGCTTTAGCATGAGCGGATGGTGTACCATGTCGAAGGCTTTAGACAGGTCGATAAAGACGGCCCCAGTGAGTAGGCCACGATCCATATTATTTCTGATGTCATTTGTAAGTTGTGTAAGTGCAGAGGGGGTACTGTGACCGGGCTGGAAACCATGTTGGCACGGGGTTTGAAGAGTAAACATGTCAAGGTGAGCAGCAAGCTGGCGGTGGACTATTTTTTCAAGCAGCTTACTGAGAGTGGGCAGAAGAGATATAGGGCGGTAGTTGGACATGAGTTTGACATCACCCTTTTTGTGTATAGGGATGACAGTTTTCCAGGTGGACGGGACAGTAGATGTACGAATCGAGAGGTTAAAAAGCCAGGTGATAGGTCTGGTCAGCCAAGGTGCATACTGCTTAAGTATGCAAGGATGGATGCCCACAGGCCCTTGACCCCCGCGTGCCGGAAGGGAGTTAAGTAGCTTGTGAACTTCAAGGTATGTGGTTGGAGCCAGAACGAAAGGGAGGGTGGGAGGGGCAAGGGAGGAGAAGGGACAGTCAGGTTGTGGGCTAGTTAGAGTAGCGACTGGTGGAGAAGAAAAAAGGGCATTGAAGGCATTGGCAATGGTGTCATGGTTGGTGCAGTGAACACCTTGAATGTTCATGTCAGCTGGATTCTGTTGCTTGTCGTTGCCGAGAATGTCCTTAATTTTGGACCAGTACCTGCGCGGATTTGTAGAGGATGTTATTAGTAGGTGTTTTTGCCAATACGAATTTGTCTTTTGCAGTTGTTACGTAATGCACGATAGTCTTCATAGTCTGCACGGAGGTGGGAGATCTTCCACCTGGACCAAAGATTGTCCCTAGATTTGAGAAGTTGAAGCAGGGGGCATGTTAGCCACTTGGTTACTTTCCCTGCCATCCTACGTGTGGTGACCGGGATGTGAAGGTTTTGAAGAGAGAGGAGGACGGAGTTGAAATATTCTGTGGCTATGTTAATGTCCTCTGTTTGGTAGAGAGGGGACCAGTCAACCTGGTTAAGGTCAGTTAAGAAGTCCTCATGACTTAGGTGGGAGAGATTAGGAAAGGTTACAGTTTTAGCAGGGAAGGGAGGAATGACAGTGTTCCAGACACAGTAGATGGATAGTGGTCAGTAATTGTGTCAGGCAGCACACGGCTGAGGCAACATATTCCGTCCTGTTAGTAAGTATCCAGTCAAGGAGGGTGGCACAGTTGCCCCCAAATGAGACCCTTGTGGGTTCATGTATGAGCTGGGATAGATTTGCCTTGCTAGCTAAGGAGGATAGGTTAGCTGAGTTTTTCTCGGACCAGTCAAGGTTAAAATCACCAAGGCAGATAATGTCATTCTTGCCTGTAACTGTAGGCAGAAACCCTAGGAGTTCAGTGATGCCTTGTGTAGCATTTTGGGGGATACAAGTACAAAAAATATGGAGTTTCTTTACACCCCCAAGAAGCAGTAGGAAGTGTAGGATTTCACAGTTTGGTAGGAGGGCGTCCTGCAGAAGGGTAATGTTTAGGTGAGTTTTGAAGTAGAGGGCAAGGCCACCTCCCCTTTTAGTGCCAGGACGGTCGATATGAAGCATGTTGCATCCAGGAATGTGGCACTGAGAGTCAGGCACTGTGGGCTTAAGCCAGGTTTCTGTGATGGCGAGGACGTCCGGGACGTTAGTATAGACCGAAGCCTGGAGGTCAGGGAGGTTGGCCATAAGGCTCCTAGCATTCAGGTGGGCGAAAGGTAGTCCATCGGTTTTAGGGAGGGTGGTAGCTGGGGGAGCAAGGTTATGATGGGACGCAGAGATGGACCAGGGTTGATCTCAATGTCGCCGGATAGTATAAGAGATAGGGTTAGTAACCATAGCGGGGTGATGTTATTGCCCTGGGTGATCACTCCACTCAACTGACGAGGGAATGCTAGGGATTCCAAGGGTTTGTTTAAAATCTTCTGGGGCCCGGGCATTTATGCATGCAGCCCCCAGCTTTTGGAATTCTCTACCCCGTCAGTTACGTGAGTGCCCGACCATGGAGGGATTCAAACAGGCACTTAAAACTGTTCTATGGGTCCAAGCTTTTGGGGATTAATTGATACTGCTAATTGTCTACTGTTATTCTATATTAGTTATTATATATGTATTTTATCTTATTTTAATGTTTTTGAGGTGCCTTGGCATTTGAAAGGCACCATATAAATAAATGAATTGAATTAGATATGACTAGTAAGTAGCAAATACTGTACCTGTGTGATGTGGAACCACTGCACTCACCGAGGCTACGTGTTTGACAAATTTAGTCACTGGCGGTCCAGCTGATCTCTTGCTGGTGTTTCTTGAGTAGATTATTGTCATGCTTTGAACCTATCTCACTTTACAGAGACATACAGCCCAGCCATTAGCATCAGAGGAAAGGAATGGGATGGTCCTCAACCCAGAACAGAGACCGTGAAGCATTACTGTTAAATAAGAAATTGCCTAATTGAATGTATGATCTTACCCATCATTGGTTATGATAATATGATTGACACCACTGCCCCCAAAGTGTCACCTATCACAACTGCATGCCTTGTTTAACTCTCGCCGATGCTTTATTTTCCGCTGCCCACCCTGTGGCACACCACTATACCCTGTATGATTGGTTGCATTGACACTCAGTCAGTTGCAGTCAGTCACAGCAGCTTGACCTAAATGGGTTTAAATACTGGCTGGACAAACTTCCTAGCTTCAACAATTTGCTTTCCATCTCTGAGCTTTGGGCACAACCCATGTTCCTACTTTGGAACATCCTTCTTCATCTCCAGGTGCAAAAAGGAAGACTGGTCAGCTTGTCTTGCTCTACAGAACCCCATAGTCAGTGAACAGGCTGCCCCGCCATGAAAGTCTGCTCACCAGCCAGCGTTCCCTCTACCACACAGTCCCATCAGATATTGTTTACACCCTACTGTGACTGCACCTGTGTACTTGTGAATGTGCTGTTTTTTCATTTGCTGTAATTTTTGAATGCTCCACTTTTTGCTGTTATTGTATCTATTGTTGTAAAATGCAATATAATACTGTATAGCATTTCATGTATTCATACTATTATATATTTACTGTTATTTATAAAATGGGTCTAAAAATATAAGAAATTTAACTAGGTAAAACCAGTCAGGTGACAATGTATTATTACAGCTTATAAAATGGGATGACAGAATTCTGCACCCTGATTGGTCATTAACTGTGCATTAGAAGTGTCTAACGCATGGTTAGAAACAAGTGCTGCCAACCTGGAAGCAAGACATCAATGAAACCCTTGGCCCACTCCCTAGACTAGCAGTTATAACAGCCATTTTTTCCCCACACAGCCACAGGTCACAACAGCCTAATTCCCAACTATACAGTAAATTCCCAACTATACAGTAAATCAAAGAACACAGTATTGCAATACAAAATGGGACTGGCAGTACTGCCTAGAGGCTAAAGTAATGAGCTGTGAATGAGCTTGGTACATCCAGCAGACAGACGTGGGTTTGACTCCCACAACCTCCACTTGTATACTGTGTGACTCTGAGCAAGTCACTTAACCACTCAGTGCTCCCAGGTCGCCCCTGAAAACAGACACCTGTGCCTAGTGGGCCTTACCTGGTTAACATAGAATAAAATAAACTCAGCGAGCACTCTGGGGGGGACACAAGGAGGGTATTCCTGTTCCCCCCTGTCACGGATTGCACTTGGGGTGGATACTGTGAGCTCAGGGTACCTGGCCCCAGGAGTGGGTTTGTGACACTAGTTCCTAATACAGCCAGTCACACACACACAGTAATATGGTGTGAAGAGAGAGCCTGAGAGTCATGAGTTTTTTTCTTTTTAAAGGGACAGACTGCGAATAAGAAACAGTAGCTGTTTGACAGTATGAGACAGCATGGTGTGAGTGGTGACAGTCTGCCAGTGGGATTCAACATGTGCTTCCGGGGTGAATGTTACTTTTACAGACCAGATGAAGCAAGGAATTAAATGATGAGAACAGGTTGGGAGGTTAAGAAAAAAACTGATTTTTTTTAAAACATGCCTGTAAGCAGAGTTTGTTGGTTGTGATTGGCTAGAAACATAGAAATACAAAAACTGACATTCAGGTTCCCACTCAGTGTTTTTTTTTCTTTGTTTCTTTTTTTGGGGCGGGGGAGTACAGTGATTGGAAGAGTGGATGTGTGTGATGGAGGCACCAAGGCATTTCAAAGTACAGTCCAAGGTGTTGTACGAGCGTGTAGGAGCTGCAATTTCAATAGCTGCGGGGACCACGGTGGTGGAGTCGATACTGCAGCTAAACCAGAGGCAGTGATTTTTTTTGTGCAGTGGTCAGCTGGGAAGGCTGGAACTTTACCCGTGGGTTATGCTGGGATTTACCCATGGGTAAAGACTACAGCTGACCAATCAGCTTTGCGGATTTGAAGACCCCATTGTATAATAGAATGTATGTTCTTCTGTGATGTAAAAAGTCATATTTTATTTGCTGCACCATTTGCACACTATGAAGACATGAATTGCATGCTATATAATGCAATATATTAGCTTGTTCTATTGATCCAGGGATTTATATCTTTTTTCTATTTGTGTTAATGTGTATGTTCCGAACTCTTATTTTTATACATACTTTTAATAAAATAAATCTTGAATCTTAATCTTGAATCACTGAATATTTCAGATGTCACCAGGATTCAGTTATTACCTTCTGATGCTTTCCAGGCAAAAGCAGGGGGGGTTAGGGATTACTGAAAGAGAAAGTGAAATATCTGCAACAATGTTAAAGCAGCAGTGCATAACAGCAGTGAAAGTTTTGACCTATACTTTGTTTTATTCTATTTTAGATTGCCCCTTATCTCCTGACAAGTATGGTACCCTTCTTTCCCAATTTTGAATCTGCTTTAACATTTTATTTCACATTTGGAAATAATAAAAGAAGCACTCCTAAACTCTGGAACTCCCTTCCCTTAGCTATCTGCTCTGCCTTATCCCCTCTATCGTTATCCTCTCTTCTGCGCAATACTGTTTCCCCAGCCTGCAGCTGCACCTGACCCTCTTCCCATATAAACCCTCCCCACCCCAGTTCTCCCTCTAAACTGTGTCCAACTGCTCCCTGCTGATCTCCACTTCTAACCTCCTCCAGGCAAGCCTGTAAACCATGACACCAACTGGGTGTGCATCCAGCAGTGTCGGGCCCTTGTGGGGTTTGCATTCCAGAGGGTGAAAGACTTGTCTCCCCCCCTTACTACCCTCTCTCTCTCTCTTCTTGCAGGCCACAGAACCAGTACTTGGTCCAGGTATGCACCCTGCTGAGTCTGGCCCTTGTGGGGTGTGCATCCCAGAGAGATGAGGGTTTGCTCCCCTTTCTCTACCCTCTCCCACTCATACTTGCCCTTTCCCCTGTCACCCTAGTTCTATATTCTCTTTCCCCTCACCTATTCTGTCTTTGTTAAGGGACAGGCCTCCCCTTCCTAGTTTTGAATGAGCAATATTTGTTTCATATGTGTTGTCTTCAGCACACATTACAACTGTTCATACCCGTAATTGTTTATTTTGCATCGATATGTGATGTGTTATTTTATTGTGTCTTTGGTATATCTATATATATATATACTTATATTTATATACCAATTTGCACTTACTCATTTCCCCTTCCCCCAGGACACATCTAGAAATGAACTGTTTTAGCTCAGTATGCCTTTCCTGGTGAAACTTTTCAAATAAATAAATATGTCTTAAACTAAGGTTTCATCAGAATCCTTAGCTGTTTTTGTATGCATGTTGTCCCATAAGGTCCAGAAGGACTGTCTGCTGCATGCTAGTTCATTATAGTAAAAAGACAAGCATTTGTCAATACCGAACGTTTGATGCGGCCTCACGTGAAAGATATGCAGTGCAATGTTTTCAAAAAGCTAGTTTCAGCTACAAGTAATAAAAATACTGTATAACGAAAAATATCTGCGCAGGTAAATTTCCATGTGATGGTACTACTAATGTGATTTAGCATAATCTCATATTCGCATATGAGATTATGCTAAATCACAAGTGTTCGATTTGAGGTTGGCAAGTATGCAGTGGAGAACGGTGTTATGAATGCCGTTCGCTACTACTGCAAGAAGTACTCAAACAGCATAAATGAGAGCACTGTGCATGGGTTCAAGAAGGACTACCTTGTGGAGCTTGGTAAAACCCCTGACCCCACCAAACTGACTCCTGAACTGCCCACTAAACCCCGTGGTTATCCTGCATTGCTCCTCGATGAGGTTGAGGATGAGCTTAGAAAAATTGTTAAAAGCCTTAGATCAGAGGGGGCAGTTGTGAATGCTTGTGTGGTATTGGCCATAGCATCTGGGGTAGTAAAGGCACACAACCCTGACCTGCTATTGGAGAATGGTGGCATCTTACATTTTCAAGGCAGTGGTCCTGGAAGCTTCTGAGTCGCGTTGGGTATTCCAAACGCAAGGCGACCAAAGCTGCCAGAAAAACCCCAGTCGACTTCCCGGACTTGAAGACTAAATTCCTGGCTAGGGTGGCTACTGCTTGTGGGCAAGAACTGATCCCTCCTGCCCTTATTTTTAATTTAGATGAGACTGGCGTACAGTTAGTGCCATGCAGTCAGTGGACCAAGTAGAGGTCTGCGGGCTGGGTGACAAGAGACAGGTGTCAGTCGTGCTTGTAATAGCAATGATTGGCGAACTTCTACCTCCCCAGATCATTTATAAGGGAAAGACTGACAACTGCCACCCTGCTTTCACATTCCCTGTTGGCTGGTTAATAAGCCATTCCGAAAATCATTGGGCAAACAGTGTTACAATGCAACAGTTCATCATGGAGGTTCTTGTCCTGCACATTAAAAAAATCAAGCTGCAGATGGATCTACCCCAGGAACAGAGATAGCTGCTTGTGATGGATTTGTTCAGGGGTCACACCATTGAAGAGGTACTGCAATACCTGGAGCAAAATGAAATCGTCCCTACTTTTTGTCCCCGCCTCATGCACCGACTTATTGCAGCTGCTTGATCTAACAGTGAACAAGTTGCTTAAAGACAAATTAAAGCAATATTTTACCAAATGGTATGCTGATACTGTGTCAGGTCAGCTTCAAAGTGGAAGGACATCTGCAGACATTAAAGTTGGCCTACGAATGCAGAGCCTAAAAGTGAAGCATGCCCAGTGGCTGGTGGACAGCATAAACAGAGTTGGCGAAAGGGAAGATGAGATCATCAGCGGATTCCGCAAAGCCGGAATCTTAGAGGCACATGCTCAGTGCCTAAACTACTAAGTCAGAAGAACAGCCAGATTTTTTTCTCCATTTTTAAATTCAATAAAGTTTAATAAATGTGAACACAAACAAAAACAGTGCACAATCACTTGTCAGCCAGTAAGCATCACTACCCTCACATCCCAGAGCCATGGCATAAGCACACAGGCACACAGTTGTTTTTTTTCACACACCCCCGCTCGCTGTTCATACATCCACACATTAACACATGACTCACTTTTTTGAAATACTGTGGTGTGTTGTGCCCTCTTGAGTTCTTTAATCCAGTCCATGTAATTTTAGTTTTGTACGGTTTCCCTACACACGCCACACGCCTTTGCGAAATGGAGAACGGAACGGAACAGATAGCACATAGAATCACGTGAACTACTAGAGTATCACGTGATTTGATTTCTATTTTAGATGTTAGATGTAAGGCTACCTGCTTTACCACAATGCATGGGGAGTGGTTAAATTACTAAGTAAGTGCTACATAAATACAGTATACACGGCTACTAAATGTTTTCTACCAGTTTCACCACAACGCATGGTGAGTGCTTAAATTAAGTAAGTGCTACATAAATATACGCGGCTACTTAATGTTCGTGTAAACTCAGTGACCAGCGAATAGCGCAGAAATAAAAATATAGCAGAATTAAGGGGTTATACAGTATTAGCATCCTGTTAAATTTACTTTTCTAGGTACCTCCCATGTTGTACATGGGTTCTTTTTTTTTTTTTTTTTCTCAATCCTATGCCTTGCCACGTACCATGCTATTTCTAGGCAAAATGTGTCAGATGCCCGAATAGGGCAAAGGCCTTTGAGTGAACTACTGCTAGTGTTATGCGAAATTGAGAAATTTCATTACGCGAAATATTTTGCAAAATTCGTGCATTTCATGAAAGATATTGCAGGTGCGAAATTCTGCCTGAAAACTGCAAAATGTCACTCAAAAATGGCAACATTTGCGGGTGACATTTCAACATTTTCAGGTGAAATTTCACAACTTTCAGGTGAAATTTCATATTTTGCATTCACAAAATATTGTACGAAATGCACAAATTTAGCAAAATATGTTGTGAGGTGAAATTGTAAATTTCACAACAATTTCGCTGGTGAAATTTAATTTTGCAACACCTCTAACTACTGCACAAATCTGAGAGATCCCATAGTTCCAAAGCAGATGCTGGAACTCACACATAGTGAGATGAGATTAGCCAAATAGCCCTGTACACAAATACAGAATGGAGGGTGGGGGTGGGACAGCACACAGAGTGAGGGAGCAGGAGGGGTTTTGTTTTTCTTTACAGGAAGAGAGGCTGGGGGTGGGACAGCACATTGAGTGAGGGAGCGGGAGGGGTTTTGTTTTTCTTTATATGAAGAGAGGGAACAGAGGCTGAGGGTGGGACAGTACACAGAGGGTGGGAGCAGGAGTGGTTTCATTTTTCCATTGTGCATAACGTAGCCATGTTGGCTAGTGAAAGTAGTACACGGGCCTGTGAAATGCCTGGAGTGTTCCCTGTAATGGGAATGGCCATCTGCCAGCTATGTGTTTATAATTTTGATATTAATACTGTATATGGTTTTGAATTCTGCTTGTGAAACATGACAGTCAGTACAAGGCATCATGGGAAATAGGATTTTTAAAAGGAAAAAAAAGATGTCTGGCCTTGCTTGCTATCACAGCTAGTTTGTAAAATCTGACTCCCTGGGAGTATAATAAAACCAAGGTCATAAACCAACCACTGCTTTTTAACCCAGACAGCTTGTCATAAAATATCGCATTTTACACCATACCAAGAGGGGGAAGCAGTTTCTGATAGAGCTCTGTGAAAATTCAACCTAATATGAGAAGTGTTTCCCAGGATGGTAATTCTAAACCTGCCATAAACCATACTCTGATGAAGACAGCCTGTCTTGTTACAATTAAAATATTGCTATCTTTGCAGATTTCACACAGGAAGTAAGCTGTAATATTTGGCTTTACACTTGTCATGTTACAAATTAAGTATGTAGAACTGCGAGTGACCTCACACTAGCAGCCCAGAGCTGTGACATCACAGGATAGGATAGGAAGGACATTTTGGCCTCTTTGATATTGGTGAAGCCTGCTGAACTGACTGACACTTTTTGTTCCGAATCTCTAAGGGACACTCTGTTCCTGGACTCAAGAGAGATCACTTCTGCCAAGACTGATTAATTCAAGTGTGAGCCATTGCCAATTGACACTGAGTTAGAATTAGTTAATTCAGTTACAAGGTGCTTTGTTTTATAATTGTCCAATTCTTTCTAATTGTAATCATTATATATATATATGTTCTGTTTTATATATTGTATTTATTTACTATTTTCAGTTTTAGTAAAATTGGTTTTCTTTAAACCTGCCTGAGACATTTTTTCATTTTGAGTGTGAATGGTGGAACAGTGTAAGTAATTCTAACATAACTGTTAAATTGCTTAGTGTGTCACCATATGCAGCCACGCTAACAAGGATCCATGTAAATAGCCAGCAAGGTAAGAAAATACCAGTGACTCAATTGAGTCGGCAGGGGGCTGTGAACCAGGATGGCTGCATGCCCGCCGGGTCAGGTATTGCGCAGCTTCCCCCGAAGAGAATGAGATATTTGGACCTGTTACCTGGGTGTGCTAGCTAAAAAGGGTTCATGATTGACCCCAGGACTCGAGACTGGTAGTCTGCTTGGACCTAAAACAAACAGGAGGGTGTCCCTGTTTGTCCCCTGTTCATGAATCGCACTTCAAGGTTGGGCACTGTGGGAGCAGAGGGCCTGACCCCAAGAGTGGATTTGTGATATTCCCCACTTGTGCTACCGGGAGTAGGGAACTCCTATGAGTTATGCCTCCAGCTGAGCCAAATGTGTGAATTTAGTCCCCCACCAGGGTTGACTCCAACCCAAAAGGATCTACTGTGTGTTCACCCTGTGGTGAATGAATGGAAAATGTGCCATCTAGTCTGATACCATCTTAATGTGAGCTCAAAGGGAAGAATAAAATATCCTTTTGTTGTTATTCCTCATTTGGATATTTATTGTTTTCCAAGTTATGCTAACCCCCATTCCTTCTTCAGCTATGCCAGCCCTGGCGGGGGTTTGCGGAGCCCCAGAGATCACCTCAGGCTTAGGGCAGAAATTCAGGTATGTGTGATGTTGTTTTGTTCTAGAGTGAGCCACCCCTAGGTGACTGTTAACATCCAGTAAACCCCTAGATAGCTGGGTGGGATGGGGAGGGTAGACTTAGATACACAATGTGGCCTGTCTTTGCACAGTGCCAAAAGCCACTTCCCCTAGTTCTTGGCCTAACAAAGTGCCCACTTTGCCAGCTAAAAACAATACATAGCAGTACTTTGACAATGATGGTGTTACTTAACATAGTTCTTGGTGGGCAGAAGTGTTACTATGTGTAGTTTGTTTTACATGGTTGCTTTTTGTAACAAAAAAAACATATAAAGTATATCTTCCATCCCTCCCACCCCACCTGATGAAAAATTGTTTACACACACACACACGCAGACACACATACACACACACACTCACACACATACACACACACACACATTAAACAATGCTGTTTACTTATTATACACTGTTCCCTGCTAGCCATGAGGTGCCAGTACTATATTAAAGTGACTTCTGCACCTGATTCTGTGTAACCAGTCACCAAAGATCGCAGTTCCTTTATTTAAAGGAATATGGTATCCTTCTCAATCCGAATGTTAGTAAGAGAAATCACACACTAACAGCACATGACAAGCCAATTTTCTTTTTCCTATCAACACAGTTTATTTTTGGGCTGGCCTGTCCTCCAAGGAACAGCTTCTTCTCTCTCTCTCTGTTCACATTTAATGCTGAGGCAGGTACACTAACCCAACTCATGCCTTGAAATTTGACTCCTGCATGTGCCAGGGAGCTCCTGCCACTCTTGAGAACCTACCTTTTCTTAAATCTGTTGCAACAGCTCTTCTGTTTTTTAGTGTATTCTATCCTTTACAATTTCTAGTCCATAAGGTTGGCCACCTATGGGCAACCCCCCTCCACTTTCTTGACTATGCTATAGTGTCCTTTTTAATTTTCCTTTTCCCTCTCAGGTCCTCGTATAGGGAGGTTATTGTGGTGACCTCCAAACGTATGTAAAACAGGTTGTGTTTATTGTTGTTAGATTTAGTATGTAATAGTAATTTGTCATAAAATACCTTGATCTACAGTATATACCTTATGTTTATGAAACCTGCAAATGTTGAAAATACCATGGCACTATGTGTTTTTGATAATGGTAAAAAGTACTAGGTGACTATCATACAAATTAAGTTAGTTGTGCTATTTAAAATTCATGTAAATTGCTGCAAACTGAACAAATCTGAAATGTAAAGTTGATTTGCATATGTTCCATGATTCTTTGCATTATGGAAGTATGTATGATGTTGTATTTCTTTGAAACTTGATTTGTTGCCAATGTCCTTTGGGGTAACCCATTTTTCAGTGTTTCTGCACTGTTTGTTTTTAGCTCTTTTTGTTTTCTTTTTCCTTTTGAGCCCCTACTACCCAAGCAAACGGGGCCCACATAGGGATGAAGGGTTTTCACTGAAAAGTGGTTAGATCAGAGATCAGTGTAAACAGGTGCTGGCTAAGTGCGGAGAAAGGACATACACAGTCTGTTGCTGCAAACTGATGTACTGAAGAAGGAATATGGCATTGCAGAAGCTTATTTACTGTATTTTGAATAAATATCACACAGAGATTGTGTGTTGAACTTGAGATTCAGTGTCTGGTCCATCTGTTATCCCAGAGCCCCTCCACACTGCAATACAGCATAGTGCCACTGGATGTACCAGTGTCTAATATCTCTTTCTATCACTGTTCAGCTAGTTGTCAACCTTGTGCTGTCAACCACCCACCCAAAGGGCAATACATCTAAACCGAGACTAAGGTGAGGAAGAGACCGCGCTGCATTTTCTTTATGCTGTAATGCCTACATTTTTTTTCTCCAGTTGAAACTAGTCTTGTATGGGAACCACTTCCATGTGGATTATCCTGGAAACCAAGACATAACAGCACCGGCTCTGCTTTAGAATTACCGGGTATGTCTTTATCAAGTAGAAGCCACCCATTGTAGCTTAGCTATAGGAGTTCAGGTATGCACGTTATGCTTCCCACATCTCGAGAATCTACTTCAAGGAAATACAACTCCTTTGGTAAACAAGAAAAAAAAGAGAAAAATAATCTTTTCCTGTAAATATCTCCTGGGCAGCTGATTTCTAAACAAAACAAAACATCACTACCAAGTCTAACTAATGGTAACACAATTGTTTAACAATTGTCATGCCACAGGGGTACGTATATATATGTGTATACGTAATACGGCACCTTTGCTAAAGTAGAGTATGTGATTCGCAATAAATGTGAACCTGGATTTACAGTAGTTACTGAGATGTTTCCTTCCATACCTAGTGTACTGTATATCTCTCTGTGCTGCCGTCCCAGAAATTGTTTTACAGCCTAATAGGCTATATTGTCCATCAGTCCATATTACAATTGCGGCATACTCCAAAGTGCCTACATCAGTGTGCAGCAGATAACACTGCCACTGGTGCTGCTCATTCACACAAATCCTGCAAGGGACTGAGGGACTTGTGTGAATGCAGATGTTTATCAGAATGTGGTGACATCTACTATATATCAGATTATTCCTTGAGCAACAGATGTCACAAGTTACAAAGGTCGTCCCTGAAAAAGGGACCATTACGGTCTCAGTGGGCCTACCCAGTCACCAAAATTTAAATAAATAAATAAAAATGTCCCTGACTTTACAGTCAGTACCAGATCAATGCTTCAAAACTGCCTGCCTAGAGGTACACAGTGCAGTACGTGCCATTTTTCTAAGACTCCAGCCAGTGCCATTATTGTTAGCCGGTCTCCGCTGATTGCGACAAGCAACTGTATTTTTAATCAAAACTGTGCAAGTGAATATACACTCATCTTTTTGAAAGCTCGACTCAATTATACTACTGTATATACCATTATATACAGTATCTTCAGATACATCAATTGATGTCTTTGATTTCTAACCAAAGAAGTACCTGCCCCTATTCCAGGCTGACTATGTCTGGTTTTAGAAAGGTAATACTGTCCCTGCCTCCCTCCTGAATCCAGGTGTAAAACAAGTACCATGATAGTATGTCCAAAATGAATTCAGTGACATGCATTATTCAGTCTGTGTTTGCTATGGAGCACGACTGTCTAAGCTATCCTTCCCTCCCACACAATACAACGTGTCATTGTCAGTAAAAAGGTAGTACTCCTTTCCTAGGCTGTTGGAGTGTAGAGTAAATTGTTACATCTGCTGCTTAAGGAATAATCTGATATTAAAATCTGTGTCCAAAAATAACATCGGGGATGTAGTCCTGTCTGCATTTGCCTTGGAGTGGGGCTGCCTGATCTATCTTCTCACTCTGCAGTACAGCTTGTCTGTAAAGACAACCCTCCTCTCCTGAGATGTTGGAGGGGTTTAATCAAAGTAAATTGTGGCATCTGTTGCTCAAGGAATATTCTGATATATAATAGATGTCACCACATTCTAATAAATATCTGCATTCACACACACACACGGAGACCGAATAGAGGTTGGGGGTGGGACAGCACACAGAGAGTGGGAGTGAGAGGGGTTTTGTTTTTCCATTGAAGGAGGAGAAAGAATGAAGGGTGGGGGCAGGACAGCACACAGTGGGAGGGAGCGGGAGGGTTTTTCTTCTACACAAGGCACTCTTAGCTGGTTTCTGGGCGGTCTCTCCTAAACAAAAGCAGCCAGCCTCTATCTAATAGGAGCGACTAAGTCACTTTCAAGTTAGGAGATGTTTCCACCCAATAAGCAATAAGTAGTACTGTCATGACAGACTCCTGATGCTGAAAACCGATCAGCCATTGCTGACTGGCTTCATGCAGATCGAAGGACCAAAGCCCTCTCTGATTGGAGCAGCTTCGGGTCCTTTGAAATACACAAAGTTTACACCCAGCAAGCAAGGAGTGGTGTCACAACCACACTGCGTGGTCATTGGTCTACATTGCCTAGCCCTTTCTATTTTGAACTGCAATGGGCTCAGCAGTGGCACACCCCCAAAATCCCCTTTCACTAAAAACAAAATGTTTGGTGCATAAGCACGAATCAAACATAAAACGTTATCTTAAACAATGGGTATTTAAAAACAACAGAAAATGCCAACAAGCCGGCCCATCGGCACAGAGGTTGGACTTATGCTTGCGACGCCAGCAACCCATGTTCAAGAATGGACCCGGGTGCTGGAGGACCGGCCGGGGAGAGAGGACTCAAGCATCAGATGACTGTTCACCTTCTCTTGTGGGCAAGGGGGGCAGGAAAGCGACCTGAAGCTTGCTGACCCCTAGTGGAGGCTGGGGGCATGGCAATGCGCAAGGTCCCACTACTTAATGGGGCGTGGTGAACGTCGGCATATGCCTGACATTAGTGGCACACCATGCCCCCGGGGAGCAAATGGGAAAATAAGCCCCATGGCTGACCAGATGACGGTCGCCAGCTCCCGCTGCTATGAGACCTCAAGCAGTGCATGGACCACCCCAGCAGCACCCAGGCCAAGAATTGCGCTGGTGCCCCACCGGTGCCTTCCCCCTCAGAGGAAAGGGACCCACCCAGTGAAGTGTTATGTCTGGGTTACCTGGGGGGCTGCAATATGGGGTGATGGGTGGCTGCATCGAGGCGGTGCAGTAGCGAGGGGCATAGGAAGGCCTGAAGGAGAGGCCGGCCTGGAACTGGGTGGGGGAGCAAAAAAAAAAAATGCCAATGAAATCCTGGTCCAAGTCATATTAAAAAGTGCGCTTCTTTTATCATTTTGACTGAGAAAAAGTGCTAACGCAGGCTCAAAATGGGGAAAGGGCATCATACAAGTCAGGAGGTAAAGGGGTAATCTAAAATAAAATGAACAGTACAGGCCAAAAGTTTCACCACTATCATGCACTGAAGCTTAAAGCAGCAGAATCTGGTACAGTGTTTTGTTTCTTTGTTTCTTTACAAGGTAGTAGACTGGGAAAAATTCCCCTTTTCAGCTACGTCAGACATAAAAACAAGACAAGCAGTACAAAGAATGCAGAACATACAAATTGTTTAATACATTTTGAGACTCGTGGACATCGTCATGTGGAAACAGAAGAAGTCACATAGAGTTGATGCATAGTGGTCTTAAAACAGCATGGAGGCTGGCCACTTGTGTAGTGGTAGTGCTACCGCTTGCAGCACTAATGATCAGAGTTCAGGAGCGGACCCTGGAAGTCAGAGGGTCAGCTGGGGGAGGAGGCAAAGTGTCTAAGGGACAGCATCGCCTTCTCCGGGGAGGGAGGGGACTTGGCACCTGGTGCCTACTGACTGCTAGCACAGCTGGGAGTAATAGCAATCTGAGGCCATGCAACCTGGTTTTGTCAGGCGGAGACAGCAGACCTCTACACGTTGAGGGCGGGAACGCACCTGATCATGCGCCAAGATCATTGCAAGTCCAACTCCGTTCCAGCAGGTCAACGAAGGTCACACACAAATCAGAAAAAACACCTCGGCATGAGCCCGATGATGCCTGGATCCCAGTATGTACTGGGACCTAGCCAATATGGGGCAAGAGTGGGTTCTCCCAGCCATCGCCAGAGGGGTAAAAAATAGAAGCAAAAAAAAAAAAAACACCATGGAGAATCAATATTCCCAGAATATGGACCAGTCCATGAGAAGGAACGTTTCTCCAGGCAATAACTTAGGTTGCTTTCATTTAAAAGTCACAGCCTTTTAACTTCTAGTAAATATGGTGTGGAATTAAAAGTAAATTTGCAAAACAAATTTTGGGAGTTCCATACTTGTAACTTCTATATGTTAAAGCATGTTAAGACACCATGTAGTTCTTTTCAGATGTTTTATATTAGTTAAAACACCTAATTTGCCAGTTTTTCATTTTCTTTCATTGTGGAGCTAAGATGCCGGATTTCAAAGTTTTTTGTTTTTTATATTTTTGCTCCATTTCCAAACCCACCATGAAAACAATTAAATATTTTAGAGCGGTGCTGTGCTGTTTACCATCTGAAACACGTGGTAGTTAGCTCCAGAATAATACATCCCCTGTAGAACCAATAATGTACATTTAAAAAGTAACCCCAACAAAAGAGATTTTTAAACATTTGCAACTAATGGCCATCTTTAATGATGATCTGAGTCATTAATTACAAAATTGGTTAGAACAGCTGTTTTAGAAATCCCAGATAAAAATTAAAAATGCACTGGGGATGAAGGCTATGGGTGCCACAAATGTATTTTTACTTAAAAAAAAACTGTATGATGGCTTTTATTTTAGAAATACTATTTGCTAAAAAAACTGCATGATTACTTTTATTTATAAAATACTAGTACTTTACAGGCCTATGATGAACGCACAGAATGTTGTAAGCTAACTGTTCCTACTGAAATAAGGTGTAGTAGTACTAAACCTCAGAACACGTTAAAAAACACCACTGCACACAGAAATAGATAACCTTGCCAGTTGCTAGTGCTGTGTGACTCAACACTGTCAGGCTCTGTCCCCAGATGTCAGCTGTTCCTAACAGGAGAAAAATAAACATAATAAAATTCAGAATTCAGCCACTCCCTTTACAAAAAAACAGCTCTGTCTACCCTGCCTTGTACAGTAATTGCACATTCCTGGTAGATCTGTAACACATTCCAATGCTTTTATAAAGTCGCTGACTGTCTGTTTTTTTTCCTATGAAGAATCTGGTCTCACCTGACAGCATAGGTGTAGAGTTTGGGGGGCTTCCAGGCTCGAGCCCCCCCCCCCGGAAAGCTGAGCTCCCCTCCCAGAATGGGTAGTCTAAACATAGGTTCACTATTTAGGCCAATAGTTTTGAGTCTGAGAGCCCTACCCCTCCCCCCCCGGGAAAACCCAAACTCTACACTCATGCCTGATAGCCTCACTCATTCCACACAAAGCCTTGGGAAACTGACTTGTTTCTGCAGCATGTGAGCCCGCTGGGTCCCTCAAAGGTGAACCTTGACCTCAGTGCCATGCAACAAGTATAGGCTTCGGGTTATGCAGAATTCATATTAAACCTAACCACAGAAAAATGCCGATCCAATAGGCGTGAAAAATTATCATAGAAATCTGAATTTTCCTTTGTTTCATTTATTTTTTCTGTCCCGGGACTGCCCCCATCCTAGAGATGTGCCAGAGTTTTAATTCATTGGGGAAGTTGCCATGAAATGGCCAAAATTCGCATCTGCAGAGTCTCACAAAGTTTTCCCTACCCTCAGCAACTTTGTCTTCACCTGAAATTGCACATTTTTCCATGCGAATGGCAGAATTCTACCCGCAAAGTGTGGAATTTCACTCGCAAATGGCAGAATTTTGCTCCCGAATGGTGAAATTCCGCCACTTGCGGGTAAAATTCTGCACTTCACGGGTGGAATTCCACTGTTCGTGATGAAATTCCACACTTCGTAGCTCAATCCACACTTTGCAAATTGCGCTAAATTCACAGATTAATTTGCAGAACGAATTTAGCCAATTTCACCCATCTCTACATCGGGTCCAGCCCCATCCTCCCTCTTCTCTGGCATATATCCCCTCTGAGCCCCAAAAGCTTACCCCTCATAGTGGGCCCTGGACATAGCCAGGTAATATCCCCAACCCCTCTTGAGTCTGGGGACAGGAAATACCTCTGGTCGAGGAGAGGCCAATTGAGGGAGACACAGTCTGAGCATGCCAGAAACATCCAGCTTGCACCACCGTTTTTCGTTGGTTTCTACCCAGCACCTGGGATGGTGGGATGTGGAGGACTCCACATATGCGCTTCCAAGCATGCTCTCTGGCACCCAGTTCCCTCCTTTCAGTACCAGTGCTGCAGTGCTGCCTGTGGACATCTAGGTGGCAGTAGAGTGGCAGAGGCAGTGACCCTCTCATCCCTTCCAGAAGAGGTTAGTGTCCTCTGGAATGCTGTATCTTCCTCTACTGACCTGAGTTGCTTCCCGAATGCGGGTCACGAGTGGTTGCACTACTGCAGCATGGACAGGAGTAGGACCAGACAGTTCCACGCAGCTCTAGTGGCCCATTACATTGTCTGTTATACCATACCAGCTGACTGGGGCCAAGCAGCACAGTGACTTCTCCAATGTATCGAGAGATATTTGTTATAGAAAGTAATCCTTTGATTTTAGAGCTGAGATGGTTACACAGTTAGGAAAGATTTCAGTAACCCAGGCTAGCAGTGCTGGGTGTAGTGCTTCACACTGCCACATGGGAGACTAGGATTGTCACTACAAATACAACTCCCAGCCCTGTGCCAGAGGATTCTGCAGAACCCTAGACTCAGTGGGAGAGGTGATGCTGCCTCATCTTGCTACAATAGCACCTTCTCAGGTAGAAAATGGGAGAGGCATGATAGCATGGGTGCCCTCTCAATATCAGCACCCCCTTCCCCAACACACACACACATAGACAGTGCAGTGAGGGCAGGCAGAATGAGGGGAGATGTGTATGTATCCTGGTCGCTACTGATGTTACGGTAATTATGTGTGCCTTGTGGCCTCAACAATGGTGAGAGGCCTGGATCTGTTGAACTCCTGGTTGTGAGTTTGGGATCCAAGATTAGAATGAAATAGCACATTGCCTCCACCCAGAGAAAGGGTTAAAAGGACACTGTCAACCTTCTTTGCATCATATTATTTCTAGTTAAAAATGTGCATTTTATGATTGCTTGCCTTGTGTAAAATCCATTGATGTTACTGGTTGCTTTATCTTCCTCCTTCCTTACTAGTACTGACACGCACACTAATGATATAGTTGTAAACAACCTTGTTTTGTTTCAAATCCTTGATGTGCTCTTACTGTATACTGCCTGAAGACAGGAATACACCCTAAATCTGCAGCCACTCATGATACACTTGTCTACTCTCCACCTAATGCATAATTGGTGGCTAGATTGTGTTGTGGGTGTTCCCAAGTCCAGGAAAAATGCAGCTGGAGTTGAGGAAGGAATGTAAACAAACATGTTTTGGTGTGGTAATGCCAGTAGAGGGGATAGTCTATTTTTTTCACTATTTGAAAGAAAGAAAGAATCAGACTCAAACTACCAGCTATATCCATAGCCTATACAGAATATGAACAATAATAATGTGTCTTTTAAACAGGAGCACTTTTAGCCCTTAGTGGGCTGATAGTGTCCCTTTAAGTGGGCCTGGTGTCAGTATAGTACTGCGTACCACCCCACCTTCCCAGAGTAACAGCCTATCCATGAACAGATTCAGTGCAACTGCAGTCCCCGCAGAGTATGCAAGTTATAATTTAAAATAAGCTCTCAGACAGTGATTAGAAACAACCCATATGGAATGAAATATATTATAAATATATTTAATGAATATTTTCAAATATATTTGTAAGCCAGTTTGGGAATATATTTTCATAATATGTCCTAAGTATATGCAAAATATCTCAAATTGGTTAATTAGGAGTATCTGATTGGCGGGGGCTGGAAAGTTATATAAGGTATGCATTAACATGGGTCCAGGTCTAAATAAGAATACCAAGAAAATATGGGAAAGAAGAATGGGATACACATTTTCTAAAACAACATGGGACCTGCTGTATAATACTTACAAAACCAGTAAAGACATGCAGGGCTACTTAATCCAGTTCAAAATCTTGCATGACTGGTATTACACCCCAGTTAGAATACATAAATTGGGCCTAGCAATTGATGACAAATGCTGGAGGTGCGACATGCCACAGGCAGACCTTTTACATATGTTACGGAATTGCCCAACAATCAAGCCCACCTGGATAATCATCTGGTCAATTTGTAAGCAAGTATTAGGTTTGGATTTGCCCTTTGAGCCAAAAATTTTTGTCTTAGGTAACACAAGTGACCTGTGTTTGGGTGTCTCTAAAAGAAAATGGCTCCAACTAGCTGCTTTAGGCTTCAAGCATCTTATACTGGGACTTCCGGTGACGTCATGTCCGCAGAAGCAACCTGAGCATGAAGCTCCATCTCCTTCAAGGTTTAACATACTCTTAAACTCTACCTTTTGAATTTAAAATCGGGGGCATTTTCACTCTACCGCACTGTCTAGATGCCCAAAAAGAAGCTAGACAAACAAAAATCTTCTCCTGAGATGGCAGATTGCGAGGGGTGTGGTACTGACAGCGACAGCTCCCAAGTCTCAAGCCAGGGTGCTCCCTTACAGCTGGAACCTGCAGCGATGCCAAATTTTACTCGGCAGATGGACATAGTCCTGCAGGAAATTCGGGACTTTCGGAGGGAGACTTGTTCTACTTATGGGGTGCTCTGGACTGACATAGGGAAGACAGAGCAGCATCTTGACTCCTTGGAGGAACAGACCACTTCATCAGACACCCACGTGGACTGTGCCGAGAGGGCTGTGGTGCAGCTCCACCATACCATACAAACCCTGCAAGACCGAATGGAGGATGCAGAGGCCTGAAACTGAAGGAACAACTTAAGGATCTCGAGGTTTCTAGAGGGTAGCGAAGGCAATAATCCCATACAGTTCCTGCAGCAATTCTTCTGCTCCAAATTGGATTTGCCGGCGAGCTGCACCTTAGACACAGACCGTGCACATCGGGCATTGGGCCCACAGCTGGGCCCCTCTGGCCACCCTCAATCGATGGTGCTCCATTTTTAAAGATTTCAGGAAAAGGAGCTTATATTGCACAAATCATGGCAACAAGGCGATCTCACATTCCAGAACCACTGAATCTACGTGGACAATGACTATCCACCCCTGATTGCCACATGATGCAGGGCCTACACCCCAATCTTAAAGAAGCTCCGGGAGGTTGAGCTTAAGTTTTGGACCCCGTATCCATCCAAACTAACGGTACAGTTCCCAGGGGGCCCAGTCACATATGAAACTGCTGAAGATGCTGCACGAGACCTTCACTCCCGAGGCTACGAGGTGAATCTAACCCCAAAACCTCAGCCAGCTGCGTCCCTTGCAGAAAAGTTGGCGTAGAAGGCCTGGAAGCAGATGCCGCAGAGAGAGAAGCGATGGAAAGAAGCTGCTTCCGCAATACAGCAAATAGTCGCGGGCCTGAGGAAACAGACGATGGACACCCTGCCTCCCACAGTGACAGCCCAGACTCTCACATGAAGAAACTTCCCAGAGTAGTTTCTTCTTTATTCTTCAGGTGAGCCAGTCTTCCCCTTTTTCTTTTTTTTTCTCTCCCCCTGGTGCATTTCCGCGCATGTGGTTGTCTCGCTCCCCCATTTCCCACTTGATCCTACCCGGCCCATGGCCGGGAGGGCCTGGCCAAGGTTTCCGGGTGCCAAGGTGCATCCACGCCCTTGTCCACGGGTGCAACCCTGGGTCTTAGACTCGTGCTACCCTGGCCTCTTGGGGGCAATAAGGGCTGGCTGTGCTCCCTTGGTCGACACCCCCAGTGGCCTCCGGACGGGACTGGGTGGGTATCGGGAGGGGTAGGTCTGGGACTTCCACCTCAAGGGGAGGGAATGGGGGACTGGCTCTCTAAACCAACCTCAGATGCCTTGACTAGGAGGTCTCTAACACGTCAGTGGCACCTTTCCTTGTGCTGTATCACTGAGACTGGATAACGGACCCTGCTGAGGAACTCCTTGGCGGACTGTGTGTTGGCTGTCATGGAAAAATACCAACACTTTAGAAGGATATTAATGAAACAGGGATGGGAACCTGGTATATCAGTTCTGCCCCGTCCCAGGATACGAGTCTGAGAGTGGGGGGCAGGAATCGGGACTGATCCCCCCTTCCCTGGGATACCGGGATTTCCCATGAATACAGTGGCAGCCCTTATGACCCATCTATAGCCCGACTCCTCTGTCTGTTGGCCTGTCAACCGGGGGGGTCCCTCTCCCCCCCCGGGAAGCAGTCACTGGGTTGGGACCCTGATATGGCCTGATTACAGCTTACACAGTGAGGGAGCCATGGAATATCTGGTTGCCCATTCAATTACAGCAAAAAGAGTTTTTCTTTTCTACAGAATCTGTACTCCCAACCTTGGAGGAGCAAAGGCATGACTATATCCCCCCCCTCCCCTTACCCAAAAGACGTTTACGTCTAGTGCCTTCTGGTAGGGACAGGCCGAGTTAGGCGAAGTCTGGGGACTTGGTGTTCTTTTTTGGTTTTTAACACCAGGCTCCCACGGAAGTCATTAGTTGTCTAGGTCTTGCCCAGTTGGCTCATGCCTATGGAATAGATATCCGACGTTGGTCTCTAGTCCCATTAATACTGTTGTTGTTTACCCCTCTTTTAGATTCCCAGTTGAAGGACTTTTGCCCTCACCCTTTTACAAGCAGTCACACTTTTTTCCTAATGGGTTCAGATCAGGACCCCGTTGTAGACACTGACCCAGGAGACACGCCTCTTAGGCTAAATAAGCTCTCCCAGTATTTAATATGTCATATAAATGGCTAGTAATCATCTTAAGCTCTACTCCCTGAATGTAAATGGCCTGGGGAGCCCTATAAAGCATACCAGAATGTTGACCTTGCTAAGAAAGAGTCATGCTGAACTGACTTATATCCAAGAAACGCATATGACGGCTGATGAGCACAAGAAGTTGAAAGCTAGAGGATTCAACCAAGTCTTCTCCTCTGCATGCGAGAGGGGGAGGAGGAGGGGGGTTGCCATCCTGGTAGCCAGCAATATCCCTTTCCAAGGCACCAGGAAATGGGTGGACCCGGAGGGTCATCTGATTATTTTGTAGGGGGTCCTGCAGGGCCGTGAGGTGACCCCGGCAAATATTTACCTGCCCCCAGGTGCCAACACCCCCACAATGCGCCACCTCCTGAATAAGATAGTTGAGCTGACCCGTGGCACATTAATGTTTGAGGGAGACTTTAATATAGCGCCTAGTTCAATCCTTGACACTACAAACAGTTCCAGAGGAAAACAAGCAGCATTCCATAAATTCTTTAAATGTTTTACATGGGAGGTTGGCTGGCTCGATGTATGGCGATCCCTTCACCCTAGGGATAGGAAGTACAAGTTTTATTCAGCAGCGCATGGAACCTACACCCGTATTGACCATTGCTATACTCAGCAGAAGTTCTTGGGGGCAGTGGTAGATTCCTTGGTTGGAGATATTTCCCACTCAGACCATGCTCCCCTGATCTCCTCCTGGGATTTGGGGATGGAAAGGCGTAACATCCTCTGGAGGTTCAACACGATCCACCTCAAGAGTGAAACCTTTCGAGAATTCCTGAGGGATAGGATAGAGGAGACTCTGGAGGACAATGCTGATCCAGGTATTCCCCCCCATATTAGATTGAATACCCTGAAGGCTGTGGTACATGGTCATTTATTAAACACACAGCAACCCTTGTTAAAATTCGTAACTCTAGATATGCACAGCTGGAACAAACCCTTCATTTCCTACAGGCAGCACATCAACAAAGGGACCTCACAGTTACTGCCCAACTCAACCAGGTCAAAAGGGACCTGGACACCTTGTGTGTCCAGCAGACAGAGATAGCGCTGTCCTTTTTGAGACAGCGGTATGGGGAAATATGCCCATGGGCCTCCCGGCTATTGGCTTACCGCCTTCGTAAACAGCGTAAACAATCCACTATAGCTGCTATTAAAGACCCCTCCACAGGGGCAGTTCATACTAAACTTAGCCACATCTCCTGAGCCTTCTGTGACTATTATAAGTCCCTTTACACTCCAAACAACCTGATGACCCTGAGGCAATTAATAAATTTCTGTCACCTTTATTACTCCCAAGTCTAAGCCGGGAACAACAAGATGATCTCGTAACCCTCATTACATAGGAGGAACTGGCAACAGCCATCTCCAGGTCTAAAACCATGAAGACACCGGGCCCCGATGGCTACGGCGCGGAACTTTATAAATGTGTCACGCAACCAGTCAGCCTGCTTTTGTTACAGGGTTATAATGCAGTCCTTCAGGGAACCTCTGACCCTCCCTCAGCTGGTTGTATGCTGTAAGTCTCCCTTATTCCTAAGCAGGGCAAAGACACCCTCTCATGTAGTTCATATCGACCGATTTCGGTCCTAAATATGGACTACAAGTTTTTCATGTCCATCCTGGCCCGTCGGCTTGATAATGTCCTCACCTCCACGATCGGACTTGATCAAACAGGGTTTTGTTAGCTCAAGATCCACAACCGACAATACCCGCAGGGCACTTCACTTAGTTCATACAATGCAATCCCAAAAAGACCCCTCCGTCCTTCTCAGCCTAGATGCTGAGAAGGCTTTTGATCGGGTCTCCTGGCCCTTTTTATTTGCCACTTTGCACAGGATGGGGTTTCCTTCTTGTTTCACAGCAATCATAAAAACCCTCTATGCATCTCCCCAGCCTGTGTTAAGGTCTCAGGTCATCACTCCAACTACTTCACCCTCTTTAGGGGGACCCGGCAGGGCTCCCCCTATCACTAGGACTTTTTGCCATCTTTATCGAACCCCTGGCACAGGCTATCAGGCAGTCCCCATCGGTTATGGGAGTGCGAGTGGAGGGGGTGGAACATCGTATTGCTTTATATGCGGATGATGTTCTCTTGTTCCTCTCCAACCCATCGCAAACAATTCCCGCAATCTTTCAAATTCTCGATACCTTTGGGGCATGCTCAGGGTACAAACTAAATATGTCCAAAATGGATGCCCTTGCATTTCACTACGTCCCTCCCCCACACCTCAAACAGACCTATTCATTTAGGTGGGACCCGGATAAATTGAAGTATCTGGGTATGTATCTCTCACATGATGCACAGAGCACCATGTGAAATTATTATGACCAGTTTTATACACAAGTCCAACAAGACCCATCCAGGTGGAAAATCCTCCCTTTGAACCTATACCAAAGGATGGAGGTGATCCGGATGGTGATCTTACTGAGGGCCCTCTCTTTCTTTCAGAACATACCTCAATATATCCCAACTAAAACATTCCAGGCATGGAATAAGGTGATCCTGAATTACATTTGGGCAGGTAAGCGCCCGAGAGTGAAGTTTTCGATTCTCTCGCTCCCTAAGGCTCAAGGAGGGTTGGCTCTCCTCAATTTAAAACTCTATAACTGGGCCTCACACCTCACCTTTTGGCTATCCGATATATGAGGACATCTCCCGAATTGTGGAGAGAAATAGAGGAGGAGGAGCTCTTCCCCTATGTTGACTTTATTAAGACTACCTTGTGCCAGACCCCCCTTTCCACGTTGAAGGTCCCCCCTAGCCCTTGGCTTCAATACCAAATTAGGACATGGAACATGATCCACAAACATTTCTCGTTACAACCTTTCCTAATGTTGCTCTGCCCAATTGCTTTGCTGGAAAATTTCCTCCCTGCCTGAATAGACCATACGTTTAATGATTGGCGCCAACTGAAACTCCTTTTCCTTCTACAATTGTTATGTGGTCCCACTTTTAAATCTTTTCAGGAGAAGCTTGAGACCCACTGACTCCACCAAACGGATTTTTACAGATACCTCCAGATGAGACACTATTATTACTCTCTCCCAACGGTTGCACTCAGTTTAGAGGGACGTCCCCCTCTTATCAATCTCCTCCAGAGTGTTCTTCTTTCTGCAGAAATACCACATGCAATTTCTACCCTTTATAAAGCTCTCATTGACACAATTGATGACAACCTCAGGTCAGTTATCGATAGGTGGAGTGGGGAGCTGGGGGTGAATATTACCTCTCAACTTTGGAGCCTAAGTTGCCTGGCTACATCCAAACTAACTTTTTCCCATAACTGGCGCCTTTTTGCCTGGCAACTTTGGATCTGGTACTTTTGTACCCCAATGATCACCTCTCACTACCTATCATCTGGCTGTGCTCAATGTTGGCACCTAAGTGGACATCTCTCACCTCACCACTCACATACTTTTTGGCTATGTCCTATGTTACAACCATTCCTCACATCGCTGGGCCAGGAGTTGGGATTACTCTGTGGTCAGGCAGTCCACTCATGGGAGAGTTATTTATATTGCATGTATTTCCCCAGGATTTCAGAGACTCACACAAACAATATCTCCTGGGTGTGGTCCTCCTGGCTGCCAAGAAAGCAATAACAAGACACTGGCTCATGGCCCGGGTACCTACACTCCAAGAGTGGAGGGACATAGTCAACCTCTTACATAAAGCTAATAGGATCTCATTTCTTCTGAATGATAGATTAGAACAATGTTCCCTGAGATGGAACAGATGGATTATCTACATCATGGCTAAAGACCCAAACTTTATTCCCTGAAGTAGAAGGGGAGCTATATGCAAGTCTGGAGGGATCTAGATGGAGGGCCCATTATTCGAGGGAAGGGGCTGATCCAGGCCCATGCATTGCACTATAACCACACAAAAAAAAAACATAAACGAGGGACTGAATCCTTTAGCATATAGGAATTTTTCTACCATTAATGCTCATTGCTAAATTTTTTACTCCTCAAATTCCCTAATTATTACCTATTTACTATTTTAATTACTTTAAAACTGGACAAGTCTACTGTAGTTTCTTTTTTATTTATGTAGCCTAAGGCTGTAACATATTGTATTTAAGTCTACACGATTAACTGTATTTGATGTCTGCTGACTGCTTGTACCCTGTTGGGGAAAAAAAAGGAAAAAAGTTAATAAAGATTATATTTACAAAAAAAAAAGCATACTGAGTCACTGGAAAGATAAATATCCCTCAAGTCTGGAAGAATTGGCCAAGCATTTAATCAATGTGACCCTGAATAAGCAAATTAGTTACCTAAACAACAGAACAACAGAGAAATATGAAACCATATGGGCCCCTTTTGTGAAATGGTTAGAGGAAGAGTAGGAAATCAGACAGTATATAAATAATGATTAGAGCTATTGTTGTAGGTAAATAGAACTGTGACACTACATGATAGTTCAATGAGGATTTAGACTAGGTAAAGGATTGATTACTCGTGAGTAATTTAAGTACACTGTTTAAGACATTATTTATTATATATTTGTTATTTAAGTTATGTTTAAATGTATTTTGCTGAACATATTCAACTAATTTAACCACTGTATGTTCTTATCTTTGGAAAATAAATACAAATTTGTTTGAAAAAAGTATCTGATTCATGTGCAAAATATTATGTGATAAACATATTTAATATATATTTAAATATATTCCTATTATACGGTGTAGGTGCACAACCTTTGTTTTCTATACCTGCTGATACATCCTGAACACTTAATAGATAACTTTTTGTGTAGTTGCTGTATATCTAAACTATTTTGTAAGTATATACATTGCAAGGAAAAAATCTAAATGTACACAGACAAAAAGATGATGAATTCATCATGATGTAATGTATCTATCTGTACATTTGGAATTCATGTTGTTAGCAACCATTTTGGAATTATCATGTAATAACAACTGGGGAGCAATTTTTTTCTATGGCCTGAGTGAGTTGTTATTCACTGTAGTAACCTGCAGGTTATTAAGGCATTCATGTGCTATGCCTCTCAAAACTTAGCGCTCCCTCATTGGCTCATGTTCTGGTGTGTGGGTGGAATAGTTGCATAAACATGGCAGCTCCGTCTCTTGGTTATCGATTAGCTGCCACAAGACTCGTCCTCCAGACTCATCCCTCTCCTTCCAAATTTTTTTTACATTTTTTTAAATCTCTATCCGGTTGATCCCACTCTTTGTCCGCTTCAGAACATAACTACTGCGAGCATGTATAGTGCCATGGCTGACTGAAGCGCGATCACAAACTGTAAGTTAAAAAAAGGAAAAAAAGAACAGAATCCTCATTCACGAAAGGCAGGGAGGGTGATAAAGACACACAGTGTGTGTGTGCATGCACGTGTGTGTGCATGCATGTGTGTGCTTGTCTGTCTGTGTGACACATGGTCACAGAAATCAAGTTGGAAAAAAATTGCTCCTCAGCAATTATAAAAAATTAAAGATGGGGTAAGTGTGTGATATTAGAATTTAGTGCACAACCTCAGTTTTGGATGCTTTTATAAACCCCTTGGGCTTTGCTCTCAGTGTTTATATGCGGCATCCCACATCTTGGGTGTGTATTAAATTTCATGTCACACACTACCTATTCTTTATTCTCTATACAATGCACCTTAACTCAGACATAAGTTGACTCAATGCCCGATCGCTGGGCGTGTATGTGTGATAAAACCACCCCAAACATAGCCTCTGGTGGCTAGTGTCCCCACCCCACCCATCCACCCACCCATGAAGCCCCACCACCCCGCCCCCGGCAGCTCAGCAGCATCCCACCCGCCTGCCGGGCCCCTGCCGCCGCCGATTGATTCTGTCAGGGCTGCACACCCATTGGTGCAGAGCAAGAGCCAATGGGCGCAGCCCATACCGTATATGACAGTCCAGATTTGTGAATGAACAAGTGGGTGGTGGGCTTCGTGGTGGGTGGGTGGGGACACCAGCCACCAGGGCTATGTTCGGGGTGGTTTTATCACACATACCACCCGCGATCGGGCATTTCGTCCACTGACCACCAGGGATATGTACGGGGGAGCCACATTGATGCCCGCGATCAGACTGGTGGGGGAGTACACCTGTCCGCATCGGGCTGCAGGCGTCAGTCCTCGATGGCTGCTGCCTGGCAGGGCGCCAGGCGCAAGTCCTCGGATTGGCGCACTTACATGTTATTTGCATGCAAATGGGACATAATCACATGCAAATGGCCCCCTGTGCCTTGCATGAATTATAGCCCCATTTGCATGTCACCTTTGAATATCGTGATTTTGCGTGATGGCACAATGGTACTTGCGTCAGCCATCAAGTTGAATGCTCCACTTGTCAATCTCATGTGGCGCAAGTTCCACTGCTTCACTGTGTTGGGTGATATTCGTGCTGAGTTGCTCAATAGCGCAACTCTTTGAATATCGCCCAGGACACACCCCTGCACAACTATTTTGCGCAGCTCAAGGGCTTGCGCCTATGAATGGCGCAGTTTGAATATCCAGCCCTCTATGTCTTGAATGTGGGGAAAAAATAGAAAAAAAAACTGGATGAAGAAAGTAGGCAATATAGTAATAGTGTATGGTGGAACGCTGTTCTGCATGGAAATCCAGGCCTGGAACAGCGTTGTTGAGCTGCACTCAGTGCATCATGATCTTGTTGTGCTGCACTGAATACGTCACCGGTGCAGCACAAGATCAAACACATTCGTGCATGCGCAACTGAGCAGCCCACGGCGACATAGAAGTAAGCATGACTTGTTTGGGGGATCACGGAGTGCTGCTTATGGACGCCTATATTTATAAGATGAAGAGCAAATTCATAAGACAAACAAGGTAGTTAGATCTCGAGGTTTCGTGGTAACGGACCTCTCGAGCTGTGCTCTTGAGATCTCTGGTTACCACAGAAACCTCTTGATCGCAACTGCCTTGTTGTGTATGGTTGCTCATACACAATCCTCTATATGCTTTGTAAACAAAGAGAAAAGATGGGAGACACAGTTACATAGGCAGAGGCAGATCCAAACTGCTCAACTACATTGCTGATGTTTATAAAAGCACATACATTTTAATCACATATAGTTGTTTTCAGGTGAAATCTACCCCCCCACCACCACCACCACCACCAAAAAAAGGCAACTTGGCAGGTTTAACGTTTTTTTTTCTTACTAACCTTTCATCTCAATCCTATAACAGTTTTCCTTTTATGTACTGGACCATAACACAGAAGTGCAAAACAAAAATAAAGAGAAGGTTGCCTTCAATGAAACTATATAACTACAGTGTAATGAAAATTACGTTTTAAACACTATTTGTGTTTTACAAATTTACAGATGTTACAGTGCATTTATATGATAATTTACATGTTACAGAGAAAATATTTATTTTCAACCAACTCTACTCATGAATACTTTTTCTGCAAAGTACTGTACTAGTTAACCTATTGCTGAGAGATGCTATTTTATTCACTTATAGGGACTACTTTTTCAGATTTTAGATGTTGTAGAGGTAATGTATTGTACACTCTTTTGACAATAGTAAATGTTTTAATCCCTATCAGAGTAAATCAAACTAATTCTTTTATGATAGTAGCCCATTTTATAAGTGTGATAAGCCACTCCAGGGTGTGCGTTAAAGGATTTTAATGCACTTCCCAGGGGTATAAGGACACTTGGCCTTTGGCCTCATGCCTTAGCACGCCCCTGGGGCATGCATTAAAATCCTTTAATGCACACCCTGTCATGGCTTACTACTTACTTATACTTACATTATTCTCCTTTCTATCACTAATCAAATATTATATGTAGTATTGTTATACTACATATATTATACAGGCAGAGGTCATTCTGCCACTCTACAGATCCTTGGCATGTCTACACTTGTAGTACAGTGTGCAGTACTGGCGCCCATACATAAGAAACTACATCAATCTTCTGGTAACTGTCAGAGGAGGGTCTGCAGGATAGGACATAGGAAGAGTGGCTTAGAGAACTCAACATGTACTCCCTGGAGGATAGGAGACGGGAGAGGGGAGAAATAACAGAAATATTTGAATACCTCAGTGGTATAAACAAGGTGAAATCTGAAGGTCTTTTCAACCTTAGCAGTTAACTTAGCCTCAAGCTGATGGGAGTTCCATTTAAAAGGGAAATGAGAAGGCACTTTTTTGCTGAAAGGGTGGTGGCTAAGTGGAATGAGTTGCCAGATGGGATGGTATCCAAAAAGACAGTGGACAGCTTTAAAAGGAGTTGCAATTAAAAACAGAAACATGGGATTGGCCTCCTATCAGGGGGGAGGAGGAAACTCCCAAAGGGGGCAGACCCTTTAGTAATCCTCTGAGAGATCAGACGCACTACAAGCAGACAAGATAGACCTTATGGCCATATTCTGCTGACATAGTTTGTATGTTTGTATTACTATTCAAAAGAAATTATTCTATTTATTTAAAAATTGGTAACCAGGAAAGGCACGCTGAGCCGATGTTCATTTCCAGGTACGACCCAGGGGATGGGTTATAGGGAGAAATAACCTACCATACAAAACAGAGGTAGCATAACATTACAAGATAATGAGTGTACACAGAGAAATGAGTAAATGTGTTAGTGTACTATATATATAGGTCGGATAATTGTATGGGAGCCCATACACAACCACATGATTCTGATACCAAGTGGTTTTCATGATGCTAGGGATCTCGAGAGCTAAGCTCAAGAGGTCCCTTTCATCATGGAAACCATGAGGTATTGAGAACAGTGTGGTTGTGTATTTAGGCTCTCATACACTATTCTTTATAGTGTATGGTGCCCAGAAACAAAAAATAAATTGCTTACTATCCTTGCTTGCGGCAGTGTTTTACTCCAGAGACCCGCACTTCCTTAATATCTGCTGGCCAGTCAGGTCACACACAGAGTCATCAACAGCCACCTTTCCAATGAAAAGTGCTGTTTGCATTGTGCGGTTGCACTGTGATGTAGCTACTAACGCAGAATGAAAAATCATTCTGTGTTAGTAGCTACATCACTACTAAAGCAGAACAACTTCTTTTAGTGTATGGAAATTCATACACAATTATATTCTACCATACACTATAATAACAGCCTCTATGCAGCAGTGATCAGTAAACAAACATGTGAGGCAATGTACACAGTGCGTGTTGGGGTAGGGGTACAATGATAAAAGGCACAAACTAGGAGACTGAGCAGATAAGGGTCAAGGGAGAGTGTATTAGGTTAGGGAAGGGGTGTAAAGGAATCGGAGGGTGCAGGAAGTTGACTTAGGTGGAGTTTGAAGGCGGGGGGGGGGCAACCAGATTCCAGAAGAAGGAGAGGTGATAGGAAGAGGCTGCTTGGCCAGCAGAGGAGTGAGGGCGGGGAATGAAGAAGATGAGGGAATCCCTGGAGCAAAGTGAATAGGAAGAATAGAGAGCAGGGGGAAAACAGGGAAGGGAGATAGGAAGGGAGGGACCCAAACAACAGGGAAGAGGGATGGGAGGTGAGGGACCCAAACCAGTGCCTAGCGATGAAGGTAGCGCAGTGGGCCTGATAACATGATGGCGGGGGGATGGAGAGGGAGAATAGAGGGACCAGTGACGAGTGTGGATGGGAGAGTCAGTGGCGAAGCAACAGAAGTCACTGCACAAGATATCCAGTCAGGCAAGGAAGGAGGAGGGGACATTGCTATAGACTATGTCCACGTAATCAAAGACTGGGAGAACCATTCTGGTTACTAGGTCCTTGCGGAGCTGAAGGGAGAGGTAGTCTTCATTGCAGAACAGGGGTCCTAATTTGGGACAAAGTTTGTCATGGATGACATCTATATGGACAGAGAAATTATGTTATTATATGTAGTAGTAAAATTGTGACATAAAAAAAGGGATGCAGGAGCTGATAGTAGTACCAGATCTCCCAGTTCATATAGCTGTGGGCAGTGATTTTGTTAGTAGACAAAATATTGTCTGCATTACCTGCAGTCATGTCAGGAGACTAGCTACTGTAGAAAGAGAGGGGGCAGTGCAGCCAGAAGCAACTAGGGCTGTGCAGCAGGTCAGGTGAGAGATTCGAACCAGTTGGGTATTGGCTGGTCTGATTTTTCGGGTTAGAATTGTGTCGGAGCTGGTGCATCCCAATTTATGGCTCCATTTTATTTTTTAACAACAACTACCCCTTTTTTATATCCTCCCTCCTACTCCTAATAAAAAAAAACTGCCAATATTTAGGAAGCACAGCTGTTTGTTCCCCCAAGCCTCCAAACTCCCCCCAACTGCATTGGCTGCTCTTCTCCGATGTCCAGTTTCATGGAGGGAGCAGCAATATCATTGGCTGGTTAGTAGGAAAGCATATGGAAGGACATACAGAGCAAGGAAATATCACTCAGTGACATGGCTTGGGGGTGGGAGTTGTGTTAGAGGTTCAATTGCAATAGATGCTCTTAGATGAGTCCTGCCCCCTCAGTACATCACTGAATGCAGTGCACACCTCACCCATTTGGCTTGTCTTCCCACCCAGTCAGTCAGCATCATGGATGAATCAATGATTGGCTGCTCCCCCACATAAGAACGCAGTGGGGGAGCAGCCAATGGACATGGGAGGGATGGAATTCAGAGGGTGGGTGATACATGCAGCAATTTTTTTTAATGTGGGAGGGGGTCATTGAGGCTGTATGTTGGCCTGGGCTGCCACGTGGATGGTTATACTGCTGCTCCTCCCCCATAAGGAACCATAGTGAGGAGCAACTGCTGTGAAACTGAGGCTCAGTGGGTGGCAGTCTAGCGTAGCAGTCTTAGGATGTGGAGCACACCCAACTGTGCCCCCTGAAGACTGAGGGGACTAATCATGTCAGGCCTGCCAAGAATCTGCAGCCCCTCTCACCATCACAGGTACATAGGGAAAGGATGGGGCAAACAATGCGGTGTCCCTGAAGATGTCCAAAAGGTAAGGGGGGCAGTATATAAACATGTATGTGGTGGGATGGCTTTAAAAAGGGAAAGGAGGGAGGAGGTTATATAGAGAATACCCAACCCCTCACTGTGAATAACAAGCTGGTAACTCCACAATGAGTTAGCGTAGTGACATTATGGGCATGAGAAGTGTGGAGTAGCCAGTGAGTGCTTCACAGTGAGTTTTTTGGGGAGAATTAAATTTTATTTAAAAATCACAAGGACAATACATGCAGGTGACAATTGATAACAGTGACACACTATAACTGTAGTAGTGACTAAGGCCCTCGGGACTGTGGTGGGTTCCTCTGAAGACATAGAGGAAGACCCTTGTGGGATGGGTTTGGCAAAGTACCTGTGCAGACCACTGAGTGCCCAAAGAAGCAGATGAGGCCATGGCAGGAAGGAAAGCTGCCAGACAAGGTAGGAGACCCATGTCCTGCATGGACAAGGTGACCCAAGACAGTGGCCACCTCAGCATGACCACAGCTGTCCAACTCTGAAAGGAGGATGGCCTGTAAGAGCACAGTAGCTGGCAGGACTTGGGTTCACACATGGCTGCATGTGTGTCTGCTATCCGAGAGGTGCCCCCAGTCATTCTAGGTCAGGGGAAATATTGGCAGGTGGCTGTGCAAGCAGTCACCAGGCCACTATTGCTTTGCCCCAAAATCCCCAGAAAGGTACAGTAAATGCAGTAAATTGAAAACCAGGGAATCTGCGGCTTATACCTTAATGATGAGGCAGCTAGCCAGAACGGGGGATAAATGTGTGCAATCAACTAAGTGTAGAACCCCTGTTAGGATAGCAGGAAGTGGGAGCTAAGTTAAGGTACTTCCTTTTTCCATATACATTTTTTTGTTTTTTCTGTTTTTTCTCTCATTCTCCTGGGGCCCCGGCACACGGCTGTAGGTGCATGTGGAGGTGCACATACACAAAGAAAGCCAGCTCAGCCCCTTCCTCCCACCCTACGTGCCACCCACTGCTGCCTGCGTACCCCACTGGACCTCCACCCGGTTGGGACAGGACTACGGGAGGGGTGACAACCCACCCCTACCACCCCAAGAGAGGAGCACAACCTGACGACTTGCTCAATCACACTCCTCCCGCCACCCCCTTGCTGGCACCACGACAACCTGAGGTCATTTCCGAACCCAGGTAGCTGGCACAGTGCGAGGTAAGACGTCCAGCACCTCAACCCTCAGCACCACCAGGCCGGCCAAGTTAAGGTACTTCTAAAGAAGGATAACTTGGGGGAAGAGGGACCATCACTGTAGTTGTATCAGTAATTAAAGGAAAACAGTCAGCACTAAGAGCTCCACACCCTAGTGTGGGTCTAGTCCCAGTTTGCGCTACATTTCTCATCCCGGGTCATTGTACAGTGTGACACCCCAGGACCCATTTTGCTTAAAAGACCACAAACATAAACTATCTTGGAGAACATCGATCCTTTGCTGAAGAACAAACTGTACAAATTCATATTTGAGATCCAAAGATCACATTATATTTGACTACTACAATTTTATAGGTAATCCTTTCATTTGGCAACAGTTCTATAGATAATCATTCCTGTTTCAGTTCCCCTTCTTCTTTTAGAGCCGAAATTTATATTCAGCACCACTTTCAGGGCATTGATGAGGTTCCAGCCCTTCTTCACAAGCTGTGTTAGATTCCATCTCCTCTGTAGCTAAGGTGGATTTCGGCCCCTCTTTCAGGGGTAAGCAAAGTTCTATTCCCAGGGAAAGTGGGCTGTCTCCCTATACCTGTACTAGGCTGATGTCAGCTGAGCTGACCTTAAAACAGAGAGCCTCTTGCTAAGACGCATGGTCCTCCTGCCTTGCCCCAGGGATTCCTACTTTCTTTGTAGTGCAGTTGGCTGTACCTCATACTATTTACTTTGACTCACCCTGCATTATCCTTAAAGGCGAACAGTCAGTACTAAGAGCTACACACCCAAGTGTGGGACTAGTCTCAATTTGCATTTTGTGTGCAAAACATTTTTTTCTTCCTGTTCACTGCAGTGCAGTAGATTGTATCAGACTAATTCTGTTGCCTTGTAAACTGACATTTTCTGTAATTACAAATCCCAGAATCCCCTGCAGATGACATCAGAGAAGGGCAGTAGAAGATTCAGTAGCCTGCAGTTCATGTTGGAGTTTTTATGAGCTCTGATCTTTTGTGTGCTGGTCCCGCTGTCCTTCTTGGGCTAAATGCAGTCCCAGAGGATTGTGCTTAGCCCCAGGAGAATAGCAGCAATGGAAAACACTTGAACAGAGAATACAGACACTCTAACAAGCACTGCAGACTACTGAGTCGCCCACTGCTGCGGCCCTCTAATGTCAGCTGCAGGGGATTCTGGGGTTTGTAGATACAGAAAATGTCAGCTTACAAGTCAACAGAATTAGTGTGATATAATCTACTACACGTCAGCAAACAGGAAGTAAAAAAAATGTTTTTGTACACAAAGTGCAAATTGGAACCAGTCCCACACTTGGGTGTGGAGCTCATAGTGCTGACTATTCTTCTCTAAGGAAAACACAGAGCGAGTCAAAGTGCATAGCATGAGGTATAGCCAACTGCATAGAAAGTGAGAATCACTGTGGCAAGACAGGAAGACCATGCATCTTAGTAAGAAGCTCTGTTTAAGATCAGCTCAGCAGAGACCAGCCTAGTACAGAGGTCAGGGGTTAGCCCAGGACTCTGTGAATGGAACTTTGCTTACCTCTGAAAGTGGGTCCGGAATCACCTTAGCTACAAAAGGAGTGGACTTTAATGTAGCTCAGAAAGAGGGTCTGGAACCGTAGCATTGCTTTGAAAGAGGAGCTGAATAGGTCTTATGGCTTTGAAAGGGGAGCCGGAACTAAAACGGGAATGAGTGCCCTGTAAAACCACAGCCGGATGAAATGTGAACTCTGGTTCTTAAATATGAACTTGCACAGTTTGTTCTTCAGTAAAGGATGGATGTGCTCCAAAACATTTTGCATTTGTGATCCTTCATACAAAACAGATCCTGGGGCGTCACACTGTACAAAGACCCGAGATGAGAAAAGTAGTGGTATTTGTGAAGGGTTGTAAGGGAACTCTTGGCATGCCAGAAATACCCCTAGACACAGGAGAATACTTTGGCTTTGCCCTCTCACAGGGGTTGACTTTAGCAGTGGCCCAGTAGCATGAGGCCAATAGAAACATGTTTGGGCCAGAGAAATTCATTGTTTGCTGGCCCGATTGACCAGCACCTTTTTGAAAGGCACTGCACCTTTAAGACCGACCTGTCACTCTCCACATTTTTGTTTGAGCATCAGTCAGGCATGCACGTGCATGCTCTTGCATAGCGCACCGACATTGACAGTCAAGGTGGATGTGGAATGGATAACGGGGGACACATAAGGTGCATAGTGGAAGTCCAGCACAATGTCGTATGCCAACCATGTGATGGTTTCAAGGCTCGCACTTGCATCACCTGCCAGAGTGTGCGTCATGTGTCCTCTGTCACCAGACTGATGTGCGGTGCTAATGTGGCATCCAGTCAGGTGGCAGACTGGCAACAGAGTGGGACATCCAATTAGAGTTAGCCTGTGGTAAGAAAGTACTGTCCCTTCTCTGTCCTTGCCACCAGAATGAATCTGTCTCCATGCTGACAGGTTGCTAGTAGTCTGTGCCCTGATACTGCTTTCTCCAGTTGGAATAAATTAATCAAACAAAAAAATTAAAAAGAATATGTGTATGCTCACAGTAGCTTTTAACTTCTGCTTCAGTGGTGAAAATGGGGGCAGGGTGCCAAAAGTGCTAAAATATCAATTTAAAGCCATGTTGACATCTTGTTTCAAAGAATTTTTAAAAGCAGTTGCAGGCCACGTTAAATTATTGTGGGCCACCAACTTGGTGGGAGTCACTGGCCCGATGGCCAGCAGTTTTTTCCCCCCTAAAGTCAACCCCTGGCCTCTCTATGGGATACATCAGGGAGGGTTACACCTGTACCATAGCAATGAGGGTTTCAGCTATTCTTTAATGGTCCCCAGAAGCAGAATGGGTGCCTGGAACTTGTATCTGCCCTTAGCATGCACTTCACTATCATAAGTGTTTTTTTCAGGAAAGGCATAATTGTGTTACCTCTTTTCATTGTGTACAGTAACTAATGTGACAAAGCCTATTGTTGCACACAGTTCTGTTTTTATGGTATTAATATAAGTTGCTATACCAGAAACAGACTTCAGTTTTTAATAAAGAACAATTTCCTCCAGTGCAATAAGGAAAGTACCTAAAATTAAAGTGAAAAGCTAAGCAAAATGATAACTGTTTGCCCTGTTGATTTCTTTTCGGGGTGGGGGTGAGTGATGAAGCAGACCTCATAAATCTCTCATTTAAGGCTGGTTAAAGTATGATATATACAGTATTAGAAATAATATGCAACAGGGTGTGGTATATCATTGCATTATAAAAAAAAGGCCTCATAGGGAAGGTCTGTCTGACTATCTGTACAATGAGGCTGCACGCTGTGGTAGCTGTGGAGAAGCGTCTAAGAGCAGGACCCACTACATGCTTATAGTTTATTTAAAACAGGTATACCACCATTTACTGCCTAGCAGTTCTTACCGGTCTTTCCTGTGCCTTCTCTAGCTTGGTGTGTGCCCTCAGGTTGTTCTTTATCCCCCACAGGAGGAGCGCCAAGGTGGAGGCAGGATTGCAGGTGGACAAAGGGGCCCTTCGGAAAGGCTTGAAGCCTGAGGAATCACCGCTGAAAACATCGGATGTAGAGGAGATGATCCGAGATTTAAGAAGTGCTCTGTGGATTATGGAGGATTTCAAAACTGTGGAATTAAAAACTGTATCACTGTGTTTGCTGTCTGGCTAGCAACATTTGCAGCTCTGCAGCATTTCAAGGGGGTCTAGCATAATTGTTCAGCACTGGGAAGTTGGGTGCTCCACTGTCGCAGGCCTGCAGATGTTGGGAAAACGATCAAGCAAAACAAAAGAACTTACCCAAGCAGCGAGGAGCAGAATACACTGAAATCCTACACTGAACCTAGAATTTAGAAAGTAGAATTGATAGAGATATTAATAGTGATATTCTCATTTTTCGTAATTGTTCTCAAAACTTTTGTAATAAGGTTTTTAACAATTTTTATCAGAGTGCTCTAGTGTAGTATTAGTGTATATTTTCCATTTTTTCCCCAACTTATGTTTATTACAAGTGCTATCTTAGATACTGTAGATAAGTTTTGATTATTTTAACTTTTTATTGGGATTTTATAGTTTTGTGAGCCATTGGATAAGCTAGACTTATGATTGGATAATTTGACCCACATGACCAAAGCGATAAAACGCAAGTGCAGCAGTTAGAAAGATAGCTAAGCTCATTTGCCATCTCATCTGGGAAGGGATAACATTGTTTCCGTCTCTCCTTCAGGTTGATGAAGTTTACGCCCAAGTATTTGTTGCCTGTTTTTCTTTGAGCCCTGTTAGTAGTGAGCAGGTACTGTCTGAGTTACAGAGTAACAAGAACATCTGCGTTCTCAAGCTACTCAGTTCTTTAGCCAGTGAGAGAAAGACGGAGCAGTTTTCCTTGCTGTTTGCGGCCATTGGGAAGGTGGAAAAGCTTTTCTCTGCACTACTGGTTTTAAGTGCACTTGTTGCAATGACTACGTAAGTTATGGCTATTTATAACTCTAAGCAGAATTAGTATTTTAATTCTACTATTTTTAGGAGTCAGAGAAGAGGGGTTTGGTATAGTTAACAATAATTCAGGTGCTTTCTTTTTGTTCCTTCTAGTAAATTCTGGTGTGTGAATCCCTTGTTTGGAATAAGAACTTCTAGAAGTGTTGCTTCTAAAGCAAAGGAACAAAGAGCCTGCTGCTGTGAATTATTTTCTATGTCAAAGTGTATGGACACCTACAGTGTGGAACTTTGGTCACTGCTGACAGTGTTTGGTTTTTATGTTAGATCCCAGACAGAACTAGAACCTAGAATTGATGATAGTGCGTTGTGGGTTTCTTCAGTCAATTTTGTGTAGTGTGAGCCCTATTATTATTGAAACACTGATATAAATACATATTATAGTTTATTGCTTTTTGTTTCCATAGAATTCAGGGGAATTATAGCTCCTCCCAAAAAGAAAAATGAAAACATATATCCGAAAGGCTATAAAAAATGTCAAGAAGGGAAAAGTGGGCACTCAGAAGAAGGATGTGACTAACACAATATCTGTGCTTTAATTTGAACCAGATTGAATTAAGGGGTAATAAGAACATTTCAAAACATTTTAATCCCAGGGTGACTTCGTCTTCAGTGGAGGGGGAAAAAAATAATAAATTACATACAACTCACCCACTGTTAGAGAAAATTAGAAAGTTAGAAGATAATGTTCAAGTGGACTCTATTGAGATGCATCCTAGAAACTTAATTGATATGACAGGCCCGGAGTTGCATATTTCTGACTTAAATTTACCCAATCAAACAAAGCAGAAGTTGGTTGGGGGGGGGGTATTGTGTTTTCATCTCCCAGTATAGTGCATAACCTGGATTTGATTTTTGGAACACCAAGGAGGAACGAGGAGACTGAAATGCAGTCAGATAGAGGCTGCACTGCCTCAATTATTTGTGAAACTAATAGCACTGTGGGGAACCAAGGGAAGGGTTCTCCAACTCTGCAGGAAAAAGATATGAGCTCAGAAAATGGTAACCAACAGTGTAGGAGAGCATCTGGTTCTTTTTTGGAAGAATTTAAATCTTTTTTAACCCCATATACAAAAGATATGGGACATCAATTACCACCAAATAAAGATCACAACAGCAGTTATTTAGGGCCGAGGGTTAATTCAAGTAGTGGGAAAGGAAATTTAAGCTTTAATAAACAAGATTCATCTTATATTGATAATCCTTTATTATCAAAATTAGATGAGTTAAAGACAGAGATTTTGTTTGGTACTATATAATTGCTTGAAATGGTCACTCTTTTTTCAGTCTTTATTGAATATTTTGTGGATAAGACCAGGCCAAGGGGGAAACATTTTGAAAGGAAGAGAAATAGTAACACTGAGAGAGAACACAGGATTGAGTTGGAAAAAGGTGTGAGAAAGCAACAGTATGGACATGAAATAGTAAGAAGTAGTAGGGAGAAAAGAAAGGAAGGCCAGCTGAATGGTAGTAATATGCTCAGGAAAAGTAAAAAAAAAAGAACAAAAAAGGAGAAGAAGTAAAGGTAAAAGAACAAAAGACAATTAAGGCAACAACATAAGACATTGCCAATAAGGAGGTTAAAGAAAGAGATTTGTTAATTAAAGAGCTTAATCATAAAAAAGCGGCCCTCCAGAGTAGGGGAGAAACTGGTAGTCAGGACCAGCTAAGAAAGAAAAAGATGAATGCTCAAAGTAAGGAAAGGAAAAATAAAAAAGAACCAGAGGAAGGAAGGGTATTGGCTGAGAAAAAGTTGAAAAGCCACCAATAAATCAAAAAAATCAAAAAAGTAAAGTAAGATTTGAGGAAGTAAGTGGTAAAAATATAAAGGATAAATCTGCTGTGTCTTATAAAGTGGATGAAGTGGAAAAAGATTAATTACAGCCTGTGAACTTTTGCCTACTTTATTTGTAAGAGATGTTCCAAAACAAAAAAAATGAAAATACCTACACAGCAAAAGTAACAGCTTATAATCTTTTTAAAGGGATATTGGGAAATAAGGTAAATTGGCAAGGTATTAGATCAGTTTATAGATATCAAGTAAACCCATATAAAGGATGGTTGTGTGTAGTTCTAAGAAACACTGAAATACGAAAATTCATCTTGAATGAAAAAGACAGTTTTGTAGAACTGGGGATATCACTTGATGTGACTATTAGAACTACATTTGAAGGTACAAACAATACAAGGGAAGGACAACTAGAAAAAAAATACAAATGAGAGGAGAGAACATAATCTAGTTAAACAACCAAGAATTACTGCATTTTTAAGCTGATTAAGACAGTACATACGCTGAAGGGGGAAAAACCTGGCTGTATAGTTAGAAGAGGAAGGAAACAGCTGGGGCAAAGAATAAACACGTCAGTGATTTTGGACTTGGATGAATCATCAGAAATAGAAGTAGATGGTTCCACAGTGGAAAGTGAAGAAGAGGAAGAGACCTATAGTGTAGTGAGTATGGGTGAGGGAAGCATGGAGAGCCAGGAATCAGTAATCTGACTGAAGGAACATAAGATGCAGATAGAAATTGTTTCATGGAATATGGCAGGTCTTAAAGATAAACTGGAGGATAAAGTGTGTTTAGACTGGCTAATGAGTTTTACAATTTTATTTCTTCAGGAAACCTGGATGGGGAAAAAGAATGAAGTGTGGCTGAAAGGGTATAGGGTATGGGTTTACATATAAGAATTTTAAATTTGGTAGATGTCAAGGTGGTCTGGCTATTTGTATTAATGCCGCATTTAACTGCACATGCCCAGATGTGGGAATCTATAATGAATTGTATATGTATATTGTGATATTAGAAAAGAAACAAAGTTTGGCATTATTCAATGTGTGTATATCCCACCAACCATTAAGGGGAGGGAATTTCCGGTAATATTAGAGAAAATAGGGCTTGATATTGAAGCACTGAAAGTAAGATTGCCAAGAGTTAGTATATTTATTGCTGGTGATTTTAATGTTCATATTGGAGATGGCTTGGAAGATTCCTCCCCTGAGTAGGGGATCAATGATTTGTTGAATATTCCCATTAGACAGTCAAGAGATAGGATAATAAACCAAAATGGTAAGGTGCTACTACAGTCTTTAAATAAACATAGTTTAAGAATTTTGAATGGCAGGACAAGAGGTGATTGGAGGGGAGAGGTTACCTTTCCCACAACGAAAGGGGGCAGTATAATAAGATTTTTGTATAGTGGAAGCCACAGATTATCCAAAGGTAAATTACTTTACAGATTTAATAAATATGGGCTAACAATCACTTTTCTGTGAATTGCACGCTAAATTTAGCGTTTAAATAAACAAGTAAAAACTATAAACAAGAACAAGAGACAAATCAAAATATGTGTATTAAATTTGGAAAAAAATAGTATGGCATGACTATACAAAGGGTATAATAGGGGAGAGTATACAGAATTATAATCGTAAAGAAGTAGTGGGTATAGTAGACTGTACATTTAGAATTCCTAGCAATAACATGGCAGTGCAAAAAATAAAACAAAATGAGGTATATATATGCATGAAATAGAAGATGCGCTGAGTTCAAGAGAACGAGAGGTAGTAAAGTCATGCTTTGGTATAGGTAACCCTTGGTTTGATAGGGAATGTGAACAAATAAGAAAGGAGATAAAGAAATTAAGAATGCTAAGGATAAAAAAATACATCTCCAGTAGTACTGTGATACAATAAGAAAAAAATCTTATAAGAATTCCCTTTGGGATAAGTTACAAGAAGGCTATATGGAAAAACAATAACCAGTCATTCTGGGCCCTGGTGGCCTATAGGTGTAACGGAAACAATGTGCAATGTAACTTGCTAGAAATGATCTCAGAAAACCAATGGATCTGACATTTTAGTAAAATTTATGTTAATAACCCTGATAGAGTGTTCAAGGAATGTTTGATAGAGGGAACCTCAAATTCAAGTTTGCTCCATTTTACTCCAGTGGAGGTTAAAGGGGCAATAATAGCTCAAAAAAGGAATAAGGCTCCTGAGGTGGACGGTGTCCCTGCAGAAGTCTTTCAGCATAGTATTGATCACTGGGTTAGTGTGTTGACTCTGATATTTAGGATAATAGGTCAATCCCTTGTCCTCCCCTCAAATTGGTACAAAGGGGTGATTGTCCCTCTGTTTAACAAGCATTTATCAATGCAAAATGTTTGCTTGCTGGTATTAGCATTGGAAATGCAGGAGTTAGCTAGATGCAGAATAGGGATGGCAGTGAACTATTGAACTTCACACCAACCCCATCTCCATCCTGTAGAGATGGACAGGCACTGGGGTAAGTGTTTGGGTCATCGCCCATGATGGTCATGCCATGTCACCTCACTCTATTCTGAAGACACCAACACGGCCTTGGGGTATTTGGCATTACAGTCACCCCATTCCATAAGGACATATGCTGAAATGGGTGCAGCATAGGAGAATGGCGTGAAGTCTGGGGCCGAAGAGTCCAAGGTATACCTTGATGCCTGTCAGTGGCTGGAGGGTGGGGGTGGGATGGCATGAGCAGTACAGTCAGCAATCCAAAGGCACACCCGATGCCTGTCAGTCTGTAAAAGGTGGGACGTTATGGTTAGAAACCCTAACACCTCGGGCGTTTGTTGGCATTTGCACTACAAATTTTCAACATGGCTTTTTTGTAACCCCACCTCATGAAAGCATTTGGGACCTCTTCTCATGAAGAGTGGCAGTGTGATTTTGTCAATGTGTCCCGAACTTTGAGTTCCAACAGCGATCGTGCCATTCTGTACCACATGTATGAAAACATAGATCGGGAAGGATGTGAAAAATGACAGCTGTACCATCCATAGGGAGGTGTGAAGAGATGGCAATGTTGAAAATCCGTAGTGGGAATATTAAAAATGCTTGCACCTTTGAGTATACATGGAAACTGTGCAATGCATGAGTGTAACACAATCATTTTATGGACTTTCGTCACCAAATTTTTAATATAGGCATTTTAGGACCTTTGCTCTTGAACAGCGTCACTGTGATTTTCTTAATGTGTCCCGAACACTGATTTCCGACAGTGACCACGCTATTCTGCACTGGAAGTGCGAAAACACACATCGGCCAGGATGTGAAAAATGACAGCTGTACTGTTCATAAGGAGGTGTGGAAAAATGCCAGTGTTGAAAATCTGGAGTGAAAATATTACAGATCTGTGAAGTTACTAGTGTATGTCACAACTGCGCAATGCACGCTCATAAAACAGTAATTTCTTGGATTTTTTCCACCAAATTTGCAACATAGACTTTTTAACAGGCCACCTCATGAACACTTGCACTGTCGTTTCATTAATTGTTCCCAAAAGGTGATTCCGCACAGTGACTGCAAAATCACCTTTCAGGACCGAATAACGCCATGACATTGGCTGAATTCATAAGGAGGGGTCTCAATAACCCCATGTTGAAAATGTGCCAAAATTTCCAAAAAATGCCTGAGACATGCACCAAAGTTGAAAAAACACCATTCATGCCATTATACAGCTTACTGGCATTTCTTCAGTTCGCAGTCAGCTTTGAAGAGTGCAGACGTGCTCCTGGTCCACTGAAGATCGTTGCACTGAGCTCCAGAGGTGAGTATGGGGTGAGGGGGGGTGTTGGGGAGGCAGGGTGCACAGAGGTTGGGGGCAGGGCCACCAGACTCAACGAGGGACCATTTTCTGATTTACAGGTAAAGACAAACAAAAAAACATTGCAGGGCATTTTTTTTTAACAGGGAAATTTGGCACTCTGTGGTGGGCCCCCATCATGCCATCATGTGTTGTTTTTTTGGGGGGGCCGCTGTAGCCAACAGGGGATTGGGCACCCCCTCAGTACAAACCTACTGTTTTTTTGGGGGGGGACATTATGCCGATGGGGAGTGGACTCCCCCATCTGCAAATTAAACTGGGACGGGGACATTGTGCCAATGGGGAGTAGGTTCCCTCATCTGCAAATTAAACTACAGGGTTTTAAATCATTGATTAGCAGTTTTTGTCTTGGAACGATACTAACTGTACACAAAGTATTTATATAGATTTTCTAGAAGTGATGTGTTTGATAAACACAGTGAGGCAAGAGCTATGCATTTTCACAAAGATTTAGCAATTTTATGAGTAAAACGCTAATCAATTTTTAGAGTTAAATAAAACCCTGAACTAGGACGGGGGAACTGAAGCCGATGGGGATCGGGGTCCCCGTCGTCAAACAAAGACTGTTTTTCCCCCCTTCTGTTTATCCCTCCCTACTGCCTGCTGGCCCAGACCCTTCGGGGCATCCAAGGAGTCATCCTCCTACCACGCACCCACCCGGTCTCACCCCTCATTCCTCCATGGAGCTTCGGTTTTCCCCCTGAGCAGGGACAAAGCGGGGGGCATTCACCCCATTTTCCTACATCTCATCAGGTCAAGGTGGTGGTCCTCGTGAGCAGGGTACATCAGAGGCATGCTCTGGGAAACCTGTCTTTCTGGAGCCAGCAGGTGTTTTTCCATTTTCATCCCTCCCCTTCAGTGTGTAACCTCTAACGTCATGGTGCTTATGCACCGATGTCCACACTGTGAGGTGGCCACCCGTCCCCCTGTAATTGGGGCTTGCAGTAGTCCAAGCCTCCTCTCGGAGTCAGACAAGAGCACAGTTTGTGGCCACAACTCTCCCCGGAGAAGGCGAGCTGTCATTGGACACTCAAGCCCATCTCCCCCCAGCCGACCCACCAGCGACCACAGTCTGCTCCCAAACCCAGGTCACCAGTGTGAAGTGAGGTTTGGCATCCAGAACCTCGACCCTCAGTGCCACCGGGCCAAACAAAGACTGTTTTGGGGGGCGCATGCTGCCGAGGGGGATTGGGCACCCTCTCGGCAGCGGGGCTGTATAATATTGTTTGTGAAGAAGGCAGCAGCTTGCTGCCACATTCACAAACAATATTACACTAGGTAACATACTGCCCTGCAATGACAGGTCGCTCCCTCATTGCAGCGGAATGGCTGACACTGCAATGACGAGGTGACCCCTGATTGCTGCGTCAAAAAACGTTACACGTTGGTGGTGCTTTTGGAAGTTAGTGTCATCAGCACACTGTGCCTCCATTGGTCCACCAGTGCCAAGTCCCCAAATACAATGCCTCCATTGGCTGTCATGGTGCTGTGCCTCCACAACCCACTTCTCTCCTATGCTGCCACATAATGTTTCTTGTGCATGCACGCAAGCAAACATAAAAAGGGCCAAAAACAAGTTCCGGCCTGCTATAGGCCAATTACGTTACTCCCAGTGGCCCAGAAAATCTATACGCGTTTATTATTGTTAAAATTGTCAGCTTGGGTAGAGGAGAATAACCTGATATCTAAATTTCAATGTGGTTTTCGTAAAAGTTTTAATACTTTGGACTTAATCTTCATATTAAAGTATATAATAGACATATGTTAAGAGGAAAAAGGTTTTTTGCATATCTGTTTTGTTGATATCAGAGCAGCTTTTGACTCTGTAAATTGGAGGAAATTATGAGAGATATTAGATATTTTAAACAGTTATTAGGAATATTGCAGGTCACACTCTAATACAACTGCTGCAGTTAGGTATACAAGAGATGGAGCATTATCGAAGGAAATAAACATTGGGAAAGGGGTTAAACAGGGATGTTTATTAACCCCTTTGCTCTTTAATTTAAATACAGACATTGTTATAAAAGAAATAGCAAAAATAGATACATTTGCCCCTATAATAAATAATGAAAAGATTCAAATGTTATTTTATGCGGATGATGCTATTGTTATTTCACAGACCCAGTTAAGTTTGAGAAGCGGTATAACCAGTCTCCTGAATTCATTGGGTAAACTAGATCTGGAAATGAATGTTGATAACATGAAAATAATATAATTTGGAAAAAAAATTTCAAGCAAAAAAAGATTTGGGAGATTAATGGGAAAAGACAGAGGAAATAAAAGATATTGATATTTAGGTGTTATATTAGAAAGTAACATGTCATGGAATACACAATTGACAGAGGTAGAAAATAAGTCACATATTTCAATGAATGCGATTAGTATGTTTGCAAACAAGTTCACAAACAATTCTTTTGTAGCCCTTAAAAAAGCCCTTTGAAGCAAAAAATATTTGCCAGACATTATATGGGGAGTGAAGTTTGGGGTCCTTATAGTAACAAAATAAAAATTGAAACTATACAGAATACCTTTCTGAGGAATGTACTAGATTTACCAAAGGATTGTCCAACTGCATTCATGAGACTGGAAGTTGGGTTACACCCATTGTGTGCTATAATTAAAAGCAGGGTAGTTAATTACTGGAATAAAAGAATGAATATGACCAATGATAGACTGCCAAAATTATGTAGGATAGATTATTTGACCCATCTGGAGGCTGGACTGGCTCCAGTAACATGTTTTTCTATTGTAAACCTGATGGTAAAAAGAATGAGTCTGGAAGACCTCTGGTCATTTAGGGCATTGTCTAATGCGAACCGCTATGTAAAGGAAGCTGTCCAGAGAATTAACTATGTTGAAATACAGAATGATCTGGCAAAGATCCATGAGATGGATACACAAGGGTTTTATTCTTGTATAGAAGAAGAAGAAGAAGAAGAAGAAGAAGAAGAATCAGCATTGATATAGCGCTTTTCATACACAGTATCCCAAAGCGCTTTACAAGCAATGCTAGACTGGTAGTAAAGAGACTGAATGTGTGGTGGCGGCCATATCGACATCATCACCCACACACAGCCTGGATAATTGCATGAACTGGTTTATGGGAAGGGGAATGTTGGCCAGGACACTGGGAATGTTCCCTACTCTTTGCGAAGAGTGCCCTGGGTTCTTTTTACTTCCACCTGGACACCCACCAGGACAACACCAGGATGGGCAGATGGGACCTTGGTTTAACGTCTCATCCGAAGGACGGCACACCACAGCAGTACAGCACCCCTCAGTACTGCACTCAGATGCCAGCGATTTTTGGGTGCAAGTCCAATCCCAGTGTGGGACAAGAACCCATGACCTTCTGGTCCAGAGGCGGATGTGCTACCAACTGAGCCACGCTGACACCTGAGTATAAAACTCAGTGGAGAAACTGAATTTTAATTAATTCATTGTGAAAATAAATGGCACAGAAATATGTTATGTAATTTAAGATTGAAACGTTTGGGAATAATAAATCTGCAATATAAAAAAAAGGTGGTGTCAGTTTGAGAATAGATTGAATTGCAAATGCAATAATGTGAAAATCTCAGGTCTAATGCATAAGCTTTTAGAATGTGATGAGTTGTCCAGTGAGAGAACAAAATGGGTAATGCCGTTAATACAAGCATGTAATTTAAAAAGTAAGGATAGCTGTATACAATAAATATTAAGACTGGATAAAATGAAAGGGATTTATGGCCCAGCAATATTTATAGGTAGAATGAAGAAAGGCTGAATATGTTTTTTATTAAATCTAAAGCACTTTGCTTTTTATGTGTAATGTCACTGTAAACACGGTATCTGTATTTATTGTATTGTATGGTGATGTAACAAAATGTGATTTTTTTTTATACATCTAATTGTAATAAACTTGAAACTTGAAAACTTGAAACTTGGGTGCCTGGAACTTGTATCTGCCCTTAGCATGTGCTTCACTATCATAAGTGTTTATTCAGGAAAAGTATAATTTTGTTACCTCTTTTCATTGTGTACAGTAACTAATGTGACAAAGCCTATTGTTGCACACAGTTCTGTTTTTATGGTATTAATATAAGCTGCTATACCAGAAACAGGCTTCAGTTTTTAATAAAGAACAATTTCCTCCAGTGCAATAATGAAAGTACCTCAAATTAAAGTGAAAAGCTAAGCAAAATAACTGTTTGCCCTGTTGGTTTCTTTTTCTGGGGATGGGGGGGGTGAGCGATGAAGCACACCTCATAAATTTCTCATTTTAGGCTGGTTAAAGTATGATATATATATATAGTATTAGAAATAATATGCAACAGGGTGTGGTATGTCATTGTATTATAAATAAAAAAGGTCTCATAGGGTTACTGTTGTGTAGTGGCTCAAGCACTAGAACAAAAAGCTCCTACAATGTCCCTTTTTAGCTACATAGTAATGGATGCACAAAACAGTTACTAACTCCAGGGCAGGGAGCCAAACTGACAAGCATCTGAAATTAAACTTCTACAAGCTCTGCATCCCCCCATCTCCAGGTGACCCGTCCCACTCACTCACATTCTCTGGGCGCCGCCAGTTTATGGCATTTGCTGTGGGACTGAGTCTGGCATCTGAAACTCTAGATAAGTGCTTGCAAAACATGAGTACCCCCAATAGGGGCACCAAAATAATGGCATCCACCACTTCTTTCCTGGGGTTCACCAGGCATGTCTGCACAATAGAGCTACAGGGCTTCTGAGCTACTGGGCACCTGCACTGTCACTCCCTGCTCCCAGCCCTTTGGCACCTCCCCCTCACATCTTCCTTGTATCAACCTATCAGGCTAGCAAAGGGAAGATGAGTCACATCATGACCCCACCCCAAAGGGGGGTTACATACTCCCCAGCAATAAAACTTGCTAGCTGTAGCAAGCATTGAAGGACATGATAAATAGCAAATTCTTCAGAGCAATCCAACCAGGGGTTTCTGGAATGAGCTACCTCTACCTGCAACCAAGATAGTAAGTGGAAGCCACAGGGGTAAAAACAAAGGTCTTGAATCACTCTTACTAAAGAGGTGAGATACAGATGAAGTATTGGGGGGGTTCACATTTTAGCAATGCATTTAGAACACCAGGCTGCATATAACCTTGGGATGGACTTTTTTTTTTTTAACATAGGACCAGACCACATATCACACTCAAATAAACTGTGCAACGGACTATTCATGCCTTTACACAGAAGAGTGAATGTAGCAGGCATAAACCCCTGCCTGCTGCACACCCACTCACTTGGGCTATGGATTATAGCTCCCAGTACACCTGAAACAAAACACGCAGAGACTGAACCATTGTCCCTGCTACAGACTGACCCACATTATGGGGTGAATATCCCAGCTCTCCAGATCCTGGAAAGAAAAGTTAACAATTACCTTACAAGCGGCTTGACTCAGTTTGAAACATTTATACTTTAAAGATCAACTGTAGATATATTAACATACTGTAACCCCCCCGCAAAAAATAAGGGTTCCTGTAAATGTTTTCCTGGGCTACCTAATGCCCATTGTCAGGCTGGTGCCCTGTGTCTACAGTAGTTTCATGTGTCTGCATGAGAGTGCTCTATTAAGCTTCTGTGCCTGTCTCTTTAAGAGAGCTGTTAATCTGTGTGAGAAAATGAGTCTGGACCAGGTCCGAACAATTAAGGCTCATGACCAGCCACACCACCCATATTTCTGCTCCATTCTGCAGTCTCTATTTGCATGGAGGGGGGGCTCTGTTAGGAACTGTGATTATTTACTGTTTATCTGCTGTAGTAATAATAATATAGGAGTTTGTCTAACCTGCTTTCCATTGCAGCTTGAACTTTTGCATAAGAGCCACCATTCTGGTTCTGGACTGCCAGTGTTGGGCTAACCGAACCTCAGGGGACCTAAAATGGAGACTGTCCTCAGAGGTCTTGTGAGATTGAAATTTTGTAGGAATTGTAGTTCTTACGGTTTGGCATCCAAATGGACCTGAAGGGGGAGCCCTTTCTGTGACAGACAGTTCCCTCAGCCACTCTAACCTTGTGGATTACTGGGAAAGCCCAGAACTGCCTGCAGCACTGCGTCAGTTGAGAGTTGGAGTTTAGAGAGTGAACAGCTTGAGCCATCGAGTAGCTGCTCCTGCTAGGAACATGGGAGAATCAGCAGGAAGTCTCTACTGGCCTGCCTGTCACATCTTCCAGTGTGAAGTATTGCCGTGAGAGTGAAACTTGGATTTATCTGATTAGTGGCTCGAGACCGGAACTTGAAGTGAAAACTGTGTTACTGCTGCCTTCAAGTGGACCGAAGACTTGGTCCAGAAGCGATTGGCCCGCCAGGTACCGAAGTGAGCCTCAGGTCAAAAGGTTTGCACAGAGAACCTGTGATTTGCAAATGGACTTAATCCAAACTGTGGCAAAATATTCTAAGTGCTTATAAGTGTGCTAAATATGTATCGTGGGTTGCGATTTGGTTCCCCACGACAAGTTCTGTTACGCTAGCTGGAGGCTGTTCCAGCAATTCATCACGGACTGCATCTGAACTGTCTGCTCTGCCTGGGCCCTGCCACCTCAGCCTAGGCCGCTGACCATGATTCAGAGACATTCTTGGTGAAAGACCCACTCAGGAATTCAGCCCCCTGCTCAACATCACCAAACAGGTAGTGACCACCAGGAGGTGAGTCGTGTAGGCCTTGCTTGCCCTGGCAATCCAGTACAACATCCAGAGATCTCCATTTCATCTGTCCTGCATCCTGGTCTGGGTAGCATGAGTACAAACAGGGTAGCTCCCTGCAACATAAGCTACAATCATTGTGTGTCATCTGACTTCGCTTGTTTGGGTTTATTGCAATGGACTGAGCTATCCGGCTCCAGATTACAAATACATGGGTTGAGTGCATGTTAACTGTTTTCCTTTCTAAGGGCCCCAACAACAGCTGCAATACCGGCCTATCCCTGGCAATACTTCAGGCTAGCCTGTTTTTCCATACTAGGTACCCAGGGTTGTGAGGACTGTGGTAAAGGGACTCACTGTACATGCTTATTCAGCCTGAATTTAATCAGATCTTCCAATCACCTGCTAGATTCACGCCCCACTCTTGTTCACATCCTCCAAATAAATCAGATTGTGGTTGTTCACTTTTAACCTGGCTAGTGTGTACTTTCTTGGTGGGGATATTGTACTGCTATTGTATTATTGAATCACTGGTCTTATTTTCCAGGAGGTCCCCAGGGCAATTGCAGAAGAGCCAGCCCTGGTGGTAAGTGCAAGGAGTGTGTGAATATATCAGTGCTGTCATATGGTAAAGGTGAATGTCTTGTTGCTGAAATGTTTAGGCCACTAGAAGGGTTGGTGGGTGGGTATAGCATCCCAGAGGGCTATAAAAACAGCAGCTACGCTACCCCAAAACCATTCCTCCGGGTGGAGGCACCCATTCACCAAGCTCAAGCCCCTCAACCTTTGCCTAGTTGCGCAGGCAGGAGTAGTCGTCCTCGGGTATTTTTAGATTAGCTGGTGAAATCTTGGGTGATTGCTGTTTTTATTCGAACAACAACAATATCATTTTCCTCAAGATCCTGGCAGCTCAGTATAAACACACATAGTACTATACATCAGGCTCTAAATGGCTTGCAAAATGTTCTGAATTGTGAAGTGGCATTGGGAAGTGCTTTGGGGTTGGTGTATACAATTTAAGAAGGGTGGAAGAACAAGTACAAACAATAATAAAGAGCAGGAGCAGGGTGAGAACTTTGTAGGAAGTGCAGAGTGAGGGGTACAAACTTTGTAGGAAGTGCAGAGTGAGGGGTACAAACTTTGTAGGAAGTGCAGAGTGAGGGGTACAAACTTTGTAGGAAGTGCAGAATGAGGAGTACAAACTTTGTAGGAAGTGCAGAATGAGGAGTACAAACTTTGTAGGAAGTGCAGAGTGAGGGGTACAAACTTTGTAGGAAGTGCACTGTTAGGGGCACAAACTCTGTAGGAACTGCAGTATGTGCTGTAGTAGTAGTAGTCTTTTATTGCTCGGTCTAAGGAACATTGTAACTTTACACAAACACACAGTACATAATTTTAAAAAGTAGAAAGTGATATAAATACTTAACAGTTCTATAAATAAAAGAGGCAGCAAGTTAAAAAAGTTAAAAGTTAATAAAACAACACAATAATGCATCAGCATAAATATACAGAAAGCCAGAGAAGCACCTATGCAGACGGAGTCAATGGTTTAAGAATAACATTATTTTGTTTTCTTTAGAGATGTACAATTCATCACTAATATCTCCAGGAAGGTCATATGAACGTAATATAAACGTTCTATCATAACAGAAACCTTCAAAACCTCATCCAGGTTTATAGACCTCAATCCATAGTCTATAAATTGCATAAACAATTGCTTCATCACTTGTGAAAAATATTTTCAACAGTAAGGATTGGTCCTCTGTTAATATTGAATCATAGATAGGTTTTAGCCATTTTTTCCTAAGCTGATTGTACCAAGTGCAGAAAAAAAAAACACATGAATCAAATTCTCTAAATATTGGAAGGAGCAGTGGCAATAACTATCATACGTGTTAGTACTCTTGATATCTTGAAGAGAGTACACTGCTTGGGGAAACTTCTAACCTGTACTTAGTATACAATACTCTCCGCTTATTATCCATAATTATATCAAGATATGGTCGATAATGGAGTAAACTATTGTTTACTCTTAGCCATGGTGAAACATGAAAAGTCAAAATAAGATAAAGATCTTGATTTCTATATTTAACAGCAATTCTGTTAGACACATATTTCTGATATTTAAGACTAATTTTTATTCCCCCAGATTGATAGGTTTTTAAATATTCTAGATCACTATAGTGAAGGGTTGGAAAAATACATGAGTGCTGGTTAGACTGTAGGTGACCTAGATTAAGCCAAGAATATTTTTCCATTAATGCAAGATAGGAAATTCAATTCTGGTCATATTGTAACAGCTTAATCCAATAGTTTATTTTCCTAGCAGCCCAGATTGCCTGAATATTTGTTAAACCTAGTTCTGCCCTAAAAATAGCTGAAGGAACTGAGTTACCAAGGCCCATAGTAGTTTGATTAAAGGAATTTCTAATGAATTACTGTTTAATACAGACCAGATTTTACTACTGAATGCCGCCTGAGCATTGTATTTGGCTTTAGCGGCTGTTATCAATGGTCTTATAGAATTACTCAAAATTTTCTATTAAAGGAGTTGAGTGAAGCAACAGTTTGTTTAGGCCTAATCTTTAGATCATTAATGTGTTTAGTCCATTTACCATTCCAAGAATGCACTAAACCTAAATAGGTGTAATGTTTGACAGTATTAAGAGACTTTGGGCCAACTTTCCACGTTTATGTATACGATTTGAGCCAAACACCAATACTTGACTTTTACCCTCATTTATCTTCAGATTATAGTTGTTAGCATAATTAACCAGAATATTAAGCTTTTGAAGCAACCCAGATTGAGTAAGAGACAATTAGACTAGGTCGTCAGCATATGCAAGTACAGCAATATACTTATTGAACATTTTTGGGGAGTCAGTTCTTGAGGACTGTAATTGACTTAATAATCTATCTGTATATAAACAGAACAGAATTGGTGCAAGTACACAGCCCTGCTTGATCCCAGTATTCATTTCAAAGTTAGAAGAAAGTTGACCACTTCTACTAAGCCTCACTTGGGCCCATGTCTGACTATATAATTCCCTAATTATTGCAATTCATTTGTGAGAAAAAAACGTTTTCTTTCAAACAGAGCCATAATTGAATTCTATCTATTGTATCAAATGCTGAGCTAAAATCTATGAAAACTGCAAATAGTTTTTGTTTTTTGATATGAATATATTTTTCATAGAGGCGCATGATAGTAGAACAGCTGTCAATCGTGCTAAACTTGGGCCTAAAACCTACCTGCAGTTCTGACAGACTCCAAGTATTTGTAGTTGCTCCATCAATCTTTTTGGCACTAATTTAGCAACAATTTTGCCTAGATTATCTAGCAGAGATGTGGGACGGTGCATTGATGGATCGGACTTGTCCCCTTTTTTATAAATGGAAATGATTATTGCCCCCTTCCAAGATTTAGGAAATTCTAATTTATGACAACATTTGTTGCACAAAAACGTTGGAATAGTAGACTAGTCAGAGACTTCAGCAAGAAAAACTTCATTTGGAATAAGGTCTGGCCCAGAGACCTTATAACATTTTAGTGAGGCTATGAAAAAGTATTCTTCTGATCAAGAAAAATAAAGAAATATAGCAATATCAACATCTAAAAGCAAACTCTGTCCTGTATTGGGTGAGTACAACTTACCACTATAGTAGTTAATCCAGGTGTCTAAATCAATATGTTAATCTAGCTCAAATTTAAGGTTATTTGTGCCTTTGGCCACCATAAGCCAGTAAGATTGAGAGTGATTTCTATAAATAACAACCAGCATCTTATTCCACCGTTTTTGTTGAAATTGAGCTTGTTTTGTTTTAAAAAAAAAAACACTAGTAACTTTCTCTGGCCTTATTTAATATCCTATCATTTTAATTGTGAACACTAGTTCTGCAATGTCTAATAAACTGATTCCGCTGAAACTTGGCTGCCTTACAGTCTGAGTCAAACCAATTCTGATTTAAGGGATTTATAGTTGTCCAAGCTTTCTCTTTAGTCAGTAAAAATCTTATTTGCTCAAAAACGATCTCTAATTGACTGCAAATAATTGAATGTTCCAGACCAGAACTGTCCAGTATAAGAATAATATTTTGAAGAATAGGTTTAATCAATGGACTCTTAGAGGTCTGCCAACTAATCCTGACTTGATTGTGAATTTCTATTGCTGGCAAAGGAGTAAGCTACATAATTGCATCAGAACAAATGTTGATTTCAAAACCAGGAAAATGATCACTTCCGGCTCTCATGAGCACCTGGCATGAGTCCATAAGGACATGTCACCATTCCTAAAGAGATAGTGTACGGTAGAAGGGCCTCTAGCAGAATAATGTGTATAATCAACCTGAAGATCATCCTTAATTCAACCATTAATTGGGGCTAAGTAAGGTATCATGAGTAATTCTGCACATAGGGAAGAGAAACCCTGAAACCACCTATACGCTGGGAGGGGAGTTGCTAGCAGTCACAAGGGAAGAAAGAGACTTGGGCGCCATCATCACCGATGACCTGAAATCATCCAAGCAGACAACTAAAGCAGTAGGTAAGGCTAGAGGGATGTTGGGGTGTATTAGTAGGAGTATCACAAGTCATAAGGGGGACATAATAATCCCTCTTTACAAGACACTGGTTAGGCCCCATCTGGGGTACTGCGTGCAGTACTGGAGGCTGCACCTGCACAAGGACAGTAACTAAATGGAGGCAGTCCAGAGAAGGGCAACCAAAATGGTGCAGGGACTGCATCAGAAAACATATGAGGGCAGATTAATGGAGCTCAATATGTATACCCTAGAGCAAATGAGGGAGAGAGGCGATATGAGCAAAACATTCAAACGCCTTAAGGACATTAACAAGGTGAAAGAGACGAACATGTTTCAATATAAGAAAAATAGTAGAACAAGAAGACACAGCATGAGATTAGAGGGAGGCCGATTAAGGGGGAATGTGAGGAAGTTCTTTTTTGCAGAAAGGGTGGTGGATGCATGGAACAGCCTACCACAGGAAGTGGTGGATATGAATACAGTGCAGGGCTTCAAACAGGCATGGGATAGGCATAAGAGAGCAATACAGATGAGTATGTATAGATAGGCCATTGACAGAGTACAGGACTATGGCACATTCATAAGGCAGAAAAATGGGCAGACTAGATGGGCCTTGCAGTCCTTATCTGCTGTCAACTTCTATGTTTCAACTAACTTATTACCCATGTTAATTTTAAAATCTTTCGATTGTCTTGGAAGATTATAAGTCTGCTTGTGGCAAAGAAGATGGAAACTGCAATCCACATAGCCATCAAATTTGCCTAGCCTGGCATTAAAGTCACCACATAATAACATTTCCTTACATTCTTATTTATTTAGTTATTTATTTATTGAAATGTTTCACCAGGAAGGCATGCTGAGCAACAAGTTGCTCATCTCCCGGTGCGAGCTGGGGGGTAGGGACCAATGGGATATAATACAGAGAAATGTTACAATGTTGGAAGACAGTTTGCTTACTTGAACACAATGAGAGCAGGAGGGATTACAGGTGTATAACATTGGCTAACAATACAACAGTTAAGTACAGTAGATATAAAGACACATTTATATAATAGGGGTTTGCTGATAAGCTATGTGATAAAACCCCAGATCATCACTAGAGAGCAACAATGAATCCATGATGTGTACACACTAGAGAGTAACAATGAATCAATGACGTGTACACACTAGAGAGCAACAATGAATCAATGATGTGTACACACTAGAGAACAACAATGAATCAATGATGTGCACACACTAGAGAACAACAATGAATTAATGACTTGTACACAGTGGAAAACTGCAGCAGTTATTACAACTCTTTCAACGCAACTCACAATAGAACCACTGTGTACACGTCAACACACAACAAAAATAAATGCTGCACTAGATTCCGATGCAGCTCTCGGACTACCACGAAACAAAAAGGAACACCGGGGGAAAAGGTAATGAAAACACAGCTTTGTAATCAGCAAATCCCTGTTATATGAAATGGATACGTAATGGTTACTTATGTGATAGCTGAATATCCGCACTCTTGGCAAGTGAGCTCAAGGTTCAGTCACTCATGATAACCCCTGAACTCACTTGCCACTCGTGCTGATATATCATCACATAAGTAACCATCACATATCCCCTTAATAGCAAATTGGTAACAGTTGTGTACTAGTTCTGTACTAGTGCATGCCAAATTAATAGCTTCCTCCAAGGATTTCCAGAATTCAGAGGAGTGATTTTTTGATTTAAGAGGAGGTATGTTAACATTAATTAAACAAAAAATTATCTTAAAAAACTGAATAACAAAAACTTGAAAGTTAGAGTTTGCCAACATAATGTCAGCCCTGATGGCTGTATGAATTTTGATCCACGTTACAAGACCCCCAGCATATGTAGCCATCTTGGCAATTCTAGTACCTGGAACATGAAAAGTAGCATAACCATTCAGTGCAAGATCTTGAGTCTTGTTACGTCAGGTCTCTTGTAAACAAATTCAATTACAGCTCCTAATTCAATCCAACCATTCTGTGTCAGCCCATTTTGCGCTAAGTCTGCTATATTCCATGAAATTAACTTGACAAAACCAGAGTCAGCTATATCCAAATTGGTTAGTCATCCCTCTGTGTTGGACAGAGTTTCAAATCTATTCATAACTGAAAGATTGTACATGGTGGTTTCTTTTAAAATTAAGTCAGCTTTATCCCAATCTATGTTCTCTTTCCCTTACAAAACCGGTTCAAAAACTTTATCTAGATAGATAATATGCAGGCCAAGGGTATCCAGCTAAGGAGCTGTGTCCAATATTTTATTATTATTAAAGCAGTGTCAGTGGCTCAGTAGGTAGCACACTCGCCTCTGAGGCCGGGAGATCATAGGGCTGTGGGTTCAGTTCCCACATCTGGCACTTAGGTTAATATCCCAGTACTGACACTGTAGTGCAGCATGAGAGGGGTGCTGCACTTCTGAGGTGCCGTCTTTCGGATGAGATGTTAAACCGAGGTCCCATCTGCCTGGATTGGTGGTAGTTCAGGAGGATGTTAAAGATCCCATTGCACTTATCGAAAAGAGTAGGGGAATTTCCCCGGTGTCCTGGCCAAATTTCCCTCATTCACTAAAAAAATACCACCAACAGCTTAATCTGGTTTCAAAAGTCAGTTGGCATTCATCTGTATCCCCCTCCCCCGGGTCGTGCCTGAAAATAGGCAGGATTTGTCTAGTGCACTTACCCGGTCAACAAAAACTAAATAAATAAATAAATAAAATTATAAAGACTCTTGTAAGCTATTTTTAAATAGACATGGTCACAATCCAAGTCCGTGCCCTGTCTTTTAGCCAATAGGGTATTTGGGTCATCAATAGAAATATTTAAGAGTTGCTCAACTAAATCTAAGACAGTGTTTTGCAGTTTGTTAGAATTTTAATTTTTTGTACAGCTCAGAATATACAGATGCAGAGCAGCTGAAGTTTTATCTTCACAAACCTTTTGGGATGGAGTACTCAATTCACAGTTCTGTTGTTTAAAAAGAATTTCACTATTTATTATGTGCACATCAGCGTTATCCAGTATGGTGGCCTTGCTCAATATCTCATCTATCAGATCCTGATTATTAATCAAGAGATCTAATCTACATATTTTACTGGGAAATGTATGTCTCAAGACATTAGAGAGTCTAAACTCTGCAGTTGAGAATTTTAGAACATGCGTAAGTTCTGAATAACCTGTCTGAGCTTAAATGAGCTTTCATTTGGTATAGACTTTAAACCAGATATGCTCAACTGTTTAGGGCAGGTAAGTATGTTATGTCTAGGTAAGTTCAAAGTTTTCCTACTAATATAATCAACTTAATAACCCAGATTAATTAGACAGTCATTATTAAGCCATATCTGGTTGGCTATTCACGGAGCAGAACAAAATATAAAATGACAGTCTTTCCCTAAGTGATCTTTGTCTCTCCAAATTCGAACAATATCAGCAGAGGTAATATCTGCACTGGTAGCTGCTCTAAGTATGTGCACAATCAGATCCCTTGATGAATTATATCACATGTCATTATAATGTAATACAGCATATAGGCACAAAATGGCACAATCGGAAACATCAATGAGTTTGTTATCGACAGTATCTTTGGTCCTTCCATCAGAAACCTGGTTTCCTTGTGTAGTATTATTAGACTTTTTTTATCAGGACAAGACGGGAACATTCCTTCCACTCTTTCCTAAATAAAGATAACTCTGACTCAAAATTGTTCAGTTGAACAGTTCATTTTTCTATAACTGAAGGTGGCATATGTGTGGTAGATACAGTAGTAGCCATGGACATTGCCAGCTATTTCCAGAGATTTTGTGAAATTTCTGAAGAGTTTCTCTCTGCTTCCCCTACTGTGGAAATGCAGAAAGCAGGAGATATTTCTGGAAGTATTACAGAAATTTGGGGAAATAGCTGACAGTGTCTGTGGCTGCAACTTGTGCATTAGTTGAAGGAGTAGTATGAACCACTTCTTCAGGAACCACTGAAGAAGATAACTTAACAATTACAAGTTCAAGAGCAGAGCTTTTAAGCTTATTTAGTTGACCATCCTGTAAACTATTAGGAGATAAATTAGTCATGACAATTTATTTCTTCTTTCTTTTACCAGCTACTTTTTCATGTTTTCCCTTCTTCGCTTTATTAATACTGGGAGAGTCTGGGATGAGAACAGTAGAGAACTCTAGCCATAACAATGGATCAGGTTCCACTACTATTGATGGAAAACCAGTTTCTGGGACTAATTTGCTTAACTTAGCCAGGATATCATCTAACCTACAGCCATTAATGGCAATGATTCCTTTCAGAGTATCAGTTTCATGTTGAAAATTGATTAGATATTCAATAATCATAAGATCATCAGCATAAGGAATTTGTATAAACCTTTTCAGGTCCTCACTAAGACTAGAGGAATAATTTATAACTGAATCAGAGAAGTGTAGTTCAACATTTTCAGAATCTTTTTGAGAATTTACTCCAGCTGTACCTGGAGTATTAAATTGCTTTAGGCCATTAAAATTATCTTGGAGATCATTAACAGTACCTCTTCGGTCATTATTCCAAGTAGGCTTAGGATTCAATTCAAGAAAATATTCTGGTGAAAAGTTCAGTGAGTCAGAACAACCATTAATAGAGTCATAAGTTACAGTATGTGATCTATAGTATCTATAGATATAAGAGTATCTTGAATTAATTCTGCATCCTTGGATTCATATTTAAATTCTTGCTTCAGTTTTTCTGACTTACAAGAAGGTGTAGTAGTACTTGGGAGGCCAGTTAATGAATTCATTGTTATTTTTAAAGTATTAGTAGCATCAATAAAAGAAACAGTAGGAGTTGAATTCACTAGTTCAAAACTAGTCGCTTTTTCAGTTGTATCACCTACTTCATTGTCAGACACGCAAAGTGATAAAGAGCCTGCCAGATTGAAATGGTCTATAAATCTTTGTTTGTCTCTGTGTTAATTGCTTTACTGGCAATTGATTTTTGATTTTTAAGTCTTTTTTTTTTCAGGCTAAGTTTGACTTTATTACTATTCTGTTTATATTGTTTAATCCATCAGTTTTTTGTGAGTTTGTCTTTGGTACCCTTTTTCTTTGTATTAAGCATAGCACTGCCTATGTTTTGTGGGGGCTGCATAGGTGTAGAATGTGAATCAGTATTTGAAAAAAAATTGTCAAAATAGCCACCAGCTGACAAAACTTCACAGACTAATGCTGATTGCTGAGATAGTTCTGAAAAAAACTACTGAATCTAAATAGGCCTCTTCAGATTCCATAGCCTGAACTGGTTTTCTTGTAAGTACCATAATTCTGCTTAATTACTCCTAAATATTAATCACACTGTGCAAACAACAAGTAGTTAATTAATCAGTTGGTCAGTTAATGAATTTAGTGTAATTTAGTTCAAACTGTCTGATGGTTGCTAAAAGCTTAATTATATTAATTGTATTAAATTTAAATAGACCCTATAAAATATGAATATGAATATAAATGCCCTACATTTCTAAAAATATAAATCTGAACACCAGAATAAATTAGTAAGTAGGAAATGTACACAGTTTGCAGTATGCTTACAGTGTATTATACATACTGTTCTAGATAATAAAGTGCAAAGTAACTTGCAATATCTCCAATCACAAGGATTTCAAATCATAACACAATTAATCTTAGTCTTAGTCCCCGATGGATATAGCGACAAGTCACTAAATTATTACCAATACTTGCTGTAAGTCTTGCTGTGGGACTTCATGCTATAGTTTATTTCAAGCTGTTGGTCTAGTAAAAAAGCAGCAAACTGTAAACTGTAATCTTAAATCCATCAAGTTATTTAAGGTTAGTCCATCTGCAATCCCCCGTGCTGTCACAGCTGTGTAGATGATTTTAAGTAAAGGCCCCTGTTGTAACCAGCCAGACCGTAAAATTAAGAAATGGTTGCTAGGTCTTGGAGCAGTCCACTAAAAAGGTAAAAAATAAAAGCGTTTGTTTGCAAATACTACCCATTAGCTAAAAATCAAATAATCTATCACAGGCTGCAACCATGCTTCTCAATATACTATAGCACACTATACAGCTAAAAAACTAACACCAATTTTGTCAGACTAAATTACAGAAAGCCTAACAGTTGACAAAAAAAGTATTACACAGGATCCAAACTTTATGTTTATACAGTTTGTTACTTACTTCTGATAAAACAGTTCATGAGCACACCCATACACTCAAGGAGCTCAAACATTATCACAAAGCAAAATGCTGAAGCGCCATTATGCGGCTGATACAGGTACGGGCTATCCAACTGCAGAAAAAACTAATAAAAAAAATACAGCCTGTAGACTGCCTTCAGACCAACCGACTCAGCAGAGAGAAATGCAGTCGACTCCAAGAAACTCAAAGCTCGTTCCACTCTCTCTCTGCACCCACTCGACTCCACATAGCTTAATGAAGCAAACTGGACATGCACCTTTCTAAAGTTCTCAGATCATGCGATCAGGCTCACTAATGGCGTGAAATTTACAAACTAAATTTACAAACTTAAAAGTGTATATATAAAAACAAAATTAGTAGTTCAAAAACTAAAATGATTAGAGCATATCACACTCAGTCAGGTGCAGTTCCACAGTGTAAATCCCTAAGCAAAAAGTATCTGTGTCTAAATTTGAATTTAAATTAACGGCAACAAATGCATATAATATAAGAAAAAAGATAAAAAGAAAGATACACAAGCGCACGTTCCTTATATTCAGCAATTTGATGCATCTTGCAGTATCCTATTCTAACAAGGTGCTGAGAAGTCACACATCAAAGCTCCATGCTGTTCTGGCGTCACAGTCAGCCTGAATGACTCCTTGCTTCAACCAAATCTCTCCCTACAGCCGTGCGACCTCCAAGGAAAAAACCCTAGGAAACACCGAAGCAGGCCTTGACCTAAGAAAACAGAGGAAACACCAGAAAGAACAGGGGACCAAGGTCCGCATAAGTTTGTCTGGAAAGACACCAAGCAATTCAGGCAATGGTGTCTTACCTGCTATTAAATACATTTTAGCTTCTGGTGTCATGCATCTCTGGCTTACTCCACAAGCCCAGAGAGCATTGCAGCAATCTCTGTCTCCAATTGCAAAGTGAGGGGTACAACCTCTGTAGGAAGTGCAGTGTTGGGGTACAAACTTTGTAGGAAGTGCACTGTTAGGGGTACAAACTTTGTAGGTACTGCATAGTGAGAGGTACAGCCTCTGTGGGAAGTGCACTGATAGGGGTACAAAATTTGTAGGAAGTGCACACGTAGGGGTACAAACCTTTTAGGAAGTGCAGCACTACGAGTACAAACTTTGTAGGAAGTGCAGAGTTAGGTGTACAAACTGTAGGAAGTACAGAGTTAGGGGAAATAGGGGAACACACTTTGTAGGAAGTGCAGAGTTAGGGGTACAAAATTTGTAAAAAGTGCAGAGTTAGGGGTGCAAACTTTGCAGAAAGTGCAAGGCTAACTTTCTAGAAAGTGTAGTGTTAGGGGTACAAACTTTGTAAGAAATGTAGAGTTAGGGGCACAGACTTTGCAGGAAGTGCTGTGTTAGAGGTACAAACTCTGTAGGAAGTGTAGTGTTGGGATACAAACATTCTAGAAAGTGCAATGGTAGAGGTACAAACTTTGCAGTTAGTGCAGAGTTAGAAGTGTAAACTTTGCAGGAAGTGCAGTGTTGGGGTACAAACTTTGTAGGAAGTGCCCAGTTAGGGGTACAATTGCTGTAGGAAGTGCAGTGTTAGGGGTAAAATTTCTGTAGGAAGTGCAGTGTTAGAGGTACAAACTTTGTAGGAAGTGCAGAGTTAGGGGTACAAACTTTGCAGGAAGTGCCTAGTTAGGGGTACAATTTCTGTAGGAAGTGCAGTGTTGGAGTACAGACATTGTAGGAAGTACAATGTTGGGGTAAAAACTATGTAGGAAGTGCAGAGGTAGGGGTACAAACTTTGTAGGAACTGCAGAGTATGAGTGCAAACTTTACAGGAAGTGCAGTGTTGGGGTACAACCTTTGTAGGAAGCACAGTGTTAGGGGTATAATTTCTATAAGAAGTGCAGTGTTGGGGTACAGACATTGTAAGAAGTGCAGAGTTAGGGATACAAACTTTGTAGGAAGTGCAGAGTTAGGAGTGCAAACTTTTCAGGAAGTGCAGGGGTACAAACTTCATAGGAATTGCAGAGTTAGGGGTACAAACTTTGTAGGAAGAAGTGCAGAGTTAGGGGTACAAACTTTGTAAGAAGTGCAGAGAAAGGTGTGCAAACATTGTAGGAAGTGCAGTGTTAGGAGTAAAACTTTGCAGGAAGTGCCGAGTTAGGGGTACAAACTTTGAGACTAGCATAGGAATAGAGTTGCAAACTTTGGGAGGATAGCAGGGTTATGAGGTGCAAACTTTGAGGTATGCAAAGATAAAGGGACACATTTTAGGTGGTGTGCGTCACAAATGTACTCCACAGGTCAGGCCTTCTGCTCCCACAGTGCCAACCTCAGAGCACAACAGTGTGAACAGGTAACAGACAGGGTAACCCTCCTGTCTGCTTTTGGGTCCAAATCACCTTTGACCTCATGTTCTGGGGGGATTCAAACTGTGTACATCATGCTAGTGTACCCAAATATACAGGCTCAGATAACAGTCTCTTCGGGGGATGCAATACATCTTTCGCCTAAGGACACTTAACCTGGTATCCAAAATGAACCCTTAAAACTCCATACCTTGGGTATATTCTTACCTTTTACCAAGCTTAGTAACACAATCAAGCCCTTGAACAGTTGTCAAACTTCAAAATACAGGCACTCCACATGCAAAAATGACGGAGAAGACCCAGGCACAATCTTAAGAAAATGTACTTTACTAAAAGATGATAAAAATATGAAAAATGTAAACACAGAACAATATATCAACGAGCTCACAATCACATAAAAGAACAAGGGAAGATTACAAAACAAAACTCCTACCACAATACAGTTAGATTTTTGCTATCTAAGGTATTACCTCTGGAAGTGCATTTTAAAGTTAGATCAGAGAACTGTGTCTCTCTAGAGTCCCAAGATGGTATGACCACATTTCAGACCCAAGTATCAGTTTAAACTCTGTCTCCACACCCCTTCTTTGAGTCATCTAGCTCCTCCTTTAAGAATATAAAATGACAAAAAATGATTTCCTATCAAGAGGTATTTAAAATAATGTGACTTCAGAAGAACAAAAGACATTTCCTAAATTATGACAGTCTTTAATCAAGCCTTTCCTTTGAACTGGTGGTTGGTTCCTGTTTGCCCAAAGAGATCAAAGGGTTTTACAACATTTTAACACATTGTTGTTATCAATAGGTTCCTCTAGGAAATCATAAAAGTTTATCAGGCTTATCCTCTGGCAGATTGCCAGAGCCTTAATTAAGAACAGACAGTAAACTCTTATACAAGGTCCCTGCACCCTAACTGGTACCCTCAGAGGTACACCGCAGACAGCTAGCATTTATGTATATGTTATACTAACATACAGGGCTAAGGACATCTACCTTACAAGAGTAGATGTCAGGATATGTATGCATATGATTGCTATATGCTTTATTTTCTAATATACACATGTATTTTTTGTTTACAAGATGTTAGGACACCTGTGTCCTTGTAGTATTATGATATATGAGTCGGCATTGCCATCTTCTGATGATTTACTACACGGTTGTATTACTACAATCAGCACTCAGATATCCGTCTCCCTTGGTTCCCAGGTATGGTGACGAATATGTGAGAGAAACAGTTAAACGCATCTTTTTCTGTCTGATTGTCAGAACTCATGGAAACCATTTAGAAATGCAGGAAAACAGTTTCTGGTGAGCCTGCAATACTTTAATGACTCTAGATATTAAGTAAAACACTAATAAAATATGGCTTAAAATGTAAACTGGTCTTTATTTCTTATTTTTTCTTGTTTTAGCACTGTTTTTCACTGTGCAGTTCTGTACCTGTAGTGCTTCAGTACAGTATAGTTTTTTACAGTACTACAGTATATTGTTTTACAGAATAGTACAGTTTATTGTTTTACAGAACAGTACTGTTCATTTTCCACTTTTTTAAAACAATTAGCCTTGTTACAGTACAGTAATCAAAACAGTACCCTGTACTCCATCACAAGAAATCATGGCATTTTTCAGTTTCATGAAAAACATTCCACCACACCATCACAAAGAATGGCATCCCCCTTCCCCAATACAGTACTGTAGAGTACAAAAAAAATGGCAATTTTTTTTCAGCCTCGTGGAAAACAGTTCTCCACGTCACCATGAAACAAGGCACTTGCAATGAAAACAGTCCCCGACAAGCCGAGAATAAAGCATGGCATTTGTTTAACTTTCAACACCTCACCATCACAAAACCATGGCATTTCCCCCCTCTCACCTATAACATGGCATTCGGTTTTTCATTTAAGAGACAACAGTCCCCCATATACAGTACATACTGTACCCAGAGTAAAGCATGGCACCTTTTTAACTTTCAGGGACAACATTCCACTGCACTATCACAAACCATGGCATTTTTCCCCATCCCACCAATAGCATGGCATTTTTTTTGTCACTTAAGAAACCACAGTCCCCCCACATGCCCAGAGTAAAACATGGCACCTTTTTAACTTTCAGGAAAACATTCCACCATGCACCATCACAAATCATGGCATCCCCCTTCCCCCATAGCATGGCATTCTTTTTGTAATTTAAGAAACCACAGTCCCCCACATGCCCAGAATAAAGCACAGCATCTGTGTAACTTTGAGGAAAAACATTCCACCACACCATCACAAAACCATGGCATCCCCCCACACCCATAGCATGGCATTTTTTTTTATTTAAGAGACAACAGTCCCCCACATGCCCAGAGTAAAAAATGGCACCTTCTTAACTTTCAGGAAAACATTCCACCACACCATTACAAAACCATGGCATCCCCCCACACCCATAGCACGGCATTCTTTTTTTTCATTTAAGAGACAACAGTCCCCCACATGCCCAGAGTAAAACATAGCACCTTTTTAAGTTTCAGGAAAACATTCCACCACACCATTACAAAACCATAGCATTCCCCCCACTCCCACCCATAGCAAGGCTTTTTTTTTTCATTTAAGAGACAAGTCTCCCACATGCCCAGAGTAAAACATGGCACATTTTTAACTTTCAGAAAAACATTCCACCACACCATCACAACACCATGGCATTTCCCTCCTCCCACCCATAGGATGGCATTTTTTTTTTCATTTAAGAGATGACAATCCCCAACATGCCCAGAGTCAAACATGGCATCTTTTTAACTTTCAAGAAAACATTCTGCCACACCATCACAAATCATGGCATCCCCCCACCTAGAAACCATGGCCCCCCACAGCATTGCATTCTTTTTTGTCGCTAAGAAACCATAGTCCCCCACATGCCCAGAATAAGGCATGGCATATGGTAACTTTGAGGAAACAAATTCCACCACACAATCACAAAATCATGGCATCTCCCCACCCCCCACAGCATGGCATTCTTTTTTCACTTAAGAGATGACATTCCCCCACATGTTCTTGGACTTACCAACAGTGCCATAACATCACAATTGAAAATGAAATGCATTGACTCACAGTTTGAAGTCCCTCACAGTTCACTGCCTTCATGATCTTTTTAAAGAATTGCTCGATCACAGTCTGACGTAACTTTTTCTGACCCACCACAAACGTCTTTGCAATCAGGGCCGGATGCAGTCAATATCCTTTATGTCAAAGAAATCCATATTCTGTTCGGCATATCCTAAGGCAATTCTAATCCACGATTTAGCATCCACTGCTGTCCGGGTGACAGGTGTTTCTGTGTCATGGATGTGCTGTCAGTGTCTTCATTGAATTTTCTGTTTCATTGGATGGCTTCACCATCTGAACAATTTCCTCTTCATCTAGTGCTGCACAGGTTTCAGCGTTCTCATCAGCCCGCAGGATGTCTACCGCATTGACATTTGTGGTGTCAAGCGGTTGGTCAAGAATGGAGGAGATGGATCGCACCACAGAGTCAGCGGAGTTGTTAGGTTGTTCTTGGGTGGCACTGTTGCCAGCAGACGACTGAGCAACAGGGTACAGGATTTCCGTATGTTTCCAGCAATTGACGACTGTTGTTGTGCTCACATCATGCCAACTGTCCCATATGAAATACAGAGCCTCCTTGATGTTAACATCTGCTGGTTTGCCATCATCCAGACAGTTGACATAGTGCTGCAGTTGCTGTCATCGGTACAGAGCCTTAAAGTTCTGGAGTTTGCCAGCATCAAATGGCTGGATTTTAGAGGTAGTGTTTGGAAGGAGGAAATGAAGGGTGACATTATGGTGGCGAACTGTGTTGGAGTGTGAGGAAGCATTGTCAAGCAGCAAAATCACATGATGTCTCTGCAGATGCATAGATCAGTCAAACTCCTTTAGCCATTCTTCGAAAGTTACAGCTGTCATCCGGGCTTTTCTGTTAGTGTACCAGTAGCAGAAACTGTTAGGCTCAAAGTCCTTTCCAAAGCACCGAGGGCAGTTAAATTTCCAGATGACCAGTGGCTTACGTTTGTGTGTGCCATTTGCACTGACACATAGTGCCACTGTCAATCTATCTTTATTTTTCTTTTTTCCAGACACTGGCCCTGTTGAAAGTGTAGCATTGGGTTCCATCCAAAAGAATAGACCAGATTCATCCATGTTGTAAATGTCATTAGGGTCATACTCTTTCAAAACAAGTTGCAACTGCAGATGCCCATCAGACACAATGCCTTCATCCACACTTGCAGCCTCACCATGCAGTTTGTAATGCCTAATGTTGTGACGCTGTTTAAATCTTTGCAGCCACCCCACTGAATAGGAAAAGGAGTCTGGCACACCCAGACACTGGCCAAGTGATTTTGCTTTGGTTAACAGGACATCATCACTTATGGCTACTTTTTGCATCCTGGCATCTGTGAACCATAAAAACAAGGCATCCTCTAGTTGTTTATGCTGAGGCTTTCTTATTTTAGTTGAGGTATCAGAGGACGAACAGGCTAACCACTTGTCCTTCTCTCTCAAAATGTCTGAAACTGTGGATTTTCCTATTGATAGTTTATGCTCCTTTAAAACATAGGCAATTATGTCAGACCTTGAGCATTTTGGATTCTGGGTATGGAAAACACAAATGCTATGTTTCACATTTGTAGCAATGGCTGTCCTGGCCCTTTTGTTTGCAGGCTCCATCTTACAGTACTGTATGTACTGTGCTGTGCAGATTACAGTCTACGGTAAGCACCTTCAATCTGTAAAAAAAAGGTTGCTGTTTACTGTACTGCACAGCTGTACCCACTTCCTCTGCCTCCCCCCCCCCCCATGAAACAACAGGTGGTATTCCAACATTTAGTTTATGGCTGCTTGACTGGTGGCAGAAAAAGTCACTGTACCCCCTCCTCTGCCTTCTGTCCCCCTCAAAGAAACAGCAGGTGGTGCTCCAACATTTAGTTTATGGCTGCTTGATTGGTGGCAGTAAAAGTCACTGCCCTCCTCCGCCTTCTGTCCCTCACCCCATGAAACAGCAGGTGGTGCTCCAACATTTAGTTTATGGCTGCTTGATTGGTGGCAGAAAAGTCACTGTACCCCTCCTCTGCCTTCTGCTCCCCCATGAAACAGCAGGTGGTGCTCAACATTTAGTTTATGGCTGCTTGATTGGTGGCAGTAAAAGTCACTGTACCCCCTCCTCCGCCTTCTGTCCCCCTCACTCCCATGAAACAGCAGGTGGTGCTCCAATATTTAGTTAATAGCTGCTTGACTGGTGGCAGAAAAGTCACTGTACCCTCCTCCGCCTTCTGCCCCCCATGAAACAGCAGGTGGTCCTCCAACATTTAGTTTATGGCTGCTTGACTGGTGGCAGAAAAAGTCACTGTACCCCTCCTCTGCCTTCTCCCCCATGAAACAACATGTGATGCTCCAACATTTAGTTCATGGCTGCTTGACTGGTGGCAAAAAATTGCTGTACCCCTCCTCTGCCTTCTGTCCCCCACCCCACATTTAACCAGAAGTGGTGCTCTTACACTTACTTCATGGCTGCTTGATTGGTGGCTGCTTTGCCTGCCTCAGTTTGTCTGCACAAAAAGTTTGAGGTGCAAATTACACTACAGAGGTTCACTGTACAGTACTACTGTACCTGTACTGTTTTCTATTTTAAGTACTGTACAATACCGTAATGTACACTACAGTGCAGTAGTTTTCTTAATCTTCACAATGGTGTTTGTGATGGCACGTTTACAGAGCTCTCCCGACGTGGCAGGATCCTCCTTGATGTACTGCTTCTTCCGATTAGTCTGCTTGGAGCGCCTAGAAGTCATGCTAAAAAAACGCGATGTTTCCACAGCATAGTCTCGTGGAAGGTCGGTTATCTGAGAGTGGAGACTGTGAGCTGCATAGGAGACAACATGCAGGATCAGTGATAGAAATGGATAACGCGAGTGACGGTTATGCGGGTGATAACACAATGGGGTGGAAAAAATAACTGGTTGATGACGAATACGTGCGTGCGCCGGTAAAATGCGAGTCGGATAAACGAGTGCTGACTGTACACGGCTATGTACAAACTGTACTTCTTTGTTTCACAAAGTGATGACTATAACAAAATTGTATAATGTTATCTAGGACTGCGGAGCCACCTCTGATTTAGCCAATAGGGCTTACCTCTGTAACTAGAAATGTTTCTATCTCACAGTAACCATGGTAATTATCTTAGGTATATAATATAAAACATTACGTTTTCTACCTCGGAGACCTCAGGAGACATTGAGAGTCCTCAAGATATAGGGAACGCTTAGCATTGGCTCCCAGTTCCTCCTTAGCCTTGGCTACAGGAGGGCGCACCTCTGTCCTGGAGCTCCTCCACCAGTGACTCTGAGGCTCCCTGACCGAAAGACTTGGCTACAGGAGGGCGCAACTCTGCCCTGGAGCTCCCCCACCAATGACTCTGAGGCTCCCTGACCAAAAGCCTTGGCTACAGGAGGGCACACCTCTGTCCTGGAGCTCCCCCACCAGTGACTCTGAGGCTCCCTGACTGAAAGCCTCGGCTACAGGAGGGCGCACCTCTACCCTGGAGCTCCCCCACCAATGACTCTGAGGCTCCCTGACCAAAAGCCTTGGCTAAAGGAGGGTGCACCTCTACCCTGGAGCTCCCCCACCAATGACTCTGAGGCTCCCTGACCGAAAGCCTCGAATACAGGAGAGCGCACCTCTGCCCTGGAGCTCCCCCACCAATGACTCTGAGGCTCCCTGACCGAAAGCCTTGGCTACAGGAGGGCACAACTCTATCCTGGAGCTCCCCCACCAGTGACTCTGATGCTCCCTGACTGAAAGCCTCGGTTACAGGAGGGCGCAACTCTGCCCTGGAGCTCCCCCACCAATGACTCTGAGGCTCCCTGACCGAAAGCCTCAGATAGAGGAGAGTGCACCTCTGCCCCGGAGTTCCCCCAACAACTCTGAGGCTCCCTGACCAAAAGGTAATCTCATCAAGCGAACTGCAACACACAGCCTTGCCTCCCTTTGTCTAGACTGTCTTGATTTTGAAATCTGCGCCATTTTTCCTCTTGGACTTTCTGCCCATTTTCTCAAACTACCAAAATGCCTGTAAGGACACACGGAGCCACTCTGGTTGTTGCTTAAATTTAATCAGTGTAATTTAGTGCTTAATAGGTGTTTGTGTGTGGACTTTACACTCTGTGCATCAACCAGGGCACTGTATTTGAAAGTGGTGCCAAAACCGAAATGTTCATTTCCTCCTTAATTAGGCTGGTATACACGCAGTTTCATCTGTCTGAAGTGCCCTACTAACATAATATATTATTTGAGCTGCCGATTGGCTTTATAACCTCGAAAACTGTAAAACTGCATTTTGTGCAAACATCGGTCCTGTAAACCTGTGCTGAAATTTTCACAGCTAAACCCCTAACCTGCCTATCAGCCACTAAATAGCATAGGAAGCATCTAACAGAAAATTAATGCAGCTGAAAAGGCTACTACTGAGCCAGCAGCCAGGAGTGTAATCTAAATTCTGCTCCTTGATTATTTTTGAGCTCTTGTGAACAGATTTTATTAGCTTATCCCCTTATGAAACATTGTAATTCGAGTTGCTTCCCTCGCTCTGCAAATATATTTTGAAGCAGCCGCTTAAACTGTATTTTCCTCTATAGCACTATTTTCAGCTGAGGAGGAGATTGCTATTTAATTTGATAAATTGCTCCCAGAAACGTGCAGTCTCTAATGCCTGCAACTCAGGAGGGAGACTTGATTTTTCAGCTGTAAGAGCTGCTCTGATCTTGCCAGGTGCCAAGTGCCTAATAATTTGCACACATACAGGCAATAGCATACGAGTAGAGAACAACTGCACTCCAAATACAGATCGCTCAGTTCTGCTATCTCCGCAGTCACTCCGTGAGTGCTCCCCAACCACCCCCTGCCATTCCCACCCTTAGCCGGCTTCAACTATATAGCGAGAGATACTGAAACCACGCCCCCCCAGCCAAAAATTAACTATCTCCTCACTTTGCCATTAGCAGGCTATATTTTCTGACAGCTAGAGGGCGCCTGAAATTTGTACCATTTTACTCAAAGCTCCCAGATCAAACCCTGCTAGCTAAATTAATCCTATACTCCTCTTTCTTGAGACCTTTCTTCCTAAACATCCCACTTCAAATGACACTCTCAATAAATTTCAATATGGGCATTAAACCAAGTGCTACATTTCTCCTAGTCTCTATTTTTCTTAACCTTTTATCGGTCCAAATTCTATACCACCTCCAAAGTAAACAACATTGTTGCACCCACACTGTCGACTCCAAGCTCTCCACTATGCAAATGCCTCTTCAATGGCCACAAGACACCTTCCCACTTCTCATTCCCCATAAGGTCATCTACCACCTAGCCTACTCTCTGCATAAATCCTCGGTGATTAACATAACCCTGCCCACCCCATTCATCCATCGTAAGTTATGGTACCTTCTATTCCTAGCCTTACTGTTAGTAGGGGATATTGAGCTAAACCCGGGGCTCGTAATTAACCTCCCTCCAAATAATACAACCTGGCATGAAACCAAGGGACTCCACATTGTACACATGAATTTTAGGAGCCTTATTCACAATTTAGCTGAACTTGAGACATGGGTTGCTCAAAACCACCCCGATATCCTTTGATTGTCTGAGACATGGCTAAAACCCTCCACCGCTGATCCCCTCTGCTCACTGCCCAACTATAATCTCATCAGACAAGATAGGCCCTCATCAAAATGTGGAGGTGGTGTTGCCATCTTCTATAAACATCAACTGCCAATGTCCTACCTACCCTATCTCACTGCAAAGTGCTCCATGCAACATTTCAACTAGGCTGAAAGAAATTACACACAGTTTGTGCCTCTAACCCTCCTGTTGAGGGGTAGTAAGGGTCTTAAAGAACTCCCCTCTCAAGTAGACAGCACCATTGGCTGTAACGAGGTCCTTATACTGGGAGACTTAAACCTAAACTGGACTAGTAAATCAAATCAGTCCTCTCACACCTTGGTACAAGGCCACAACCTTCACCAGCTGATCTCAGACATAATCAGGATCACAGCTCCCCCTCGGACAAGCACTCTTATTGATTGGATCCTTACAAACCGCCCTGACAGCATAATAAGTGCAGGTACCCTTCCAGATGCAATCAGTGATCACTCCCCAATCTATTGCATCTGGCGCTCTACCATAAACCATCTCCGCCTCCAAAACTCATTACCTTCCGTAATCTAGCCAACTTCAATCCAACACAGTTTACACATGACCTCTCATTGATTGATTGGGCTCCCATATACAACTCAACTAATGCCCAGGTGTCACTAGACTTCTTCCTCACCCACTTCTGTCCACTCCAAGACATCCATGCTCCACGTGTCACTCGTCGTTTTCGTGGAACCCAGACAAAGTGGCTAACCAAAGACCTAGTAACCTAAATAAGGGCCAGGAACAAAGCTTGGTGGCATTTCAAATCTACAGGGACTCAAAATGACTGTAACCACTACCGTTCTCTGAGAAATGCTTGTAAAAGAAACATTCGCTTAGCTAAATGCTCTTTCTGCAGGGACTTGCTAACAAAGGCCTCAGGGGACTCTAAGAAATTCTGGTCCACCATAAAAACTCTCCTGGGCACTAATCTCAGGGCCCACACAAGTGACATGCTGGCAAATGTTATACACTGCAACAACCCAGTGACTATAGCCAACTCCTTCAATTGCCATTTCTCAGATCTAACAAACTACCTGACCTCCTTCCCTTCTGCACACACTGCTTCACCCCCTAGTGATACCAAACCTCCACTCTTGCACCCCTCTTTCAGGTTTTGGAGCATTACAAGAGGAGAAGTGCTAAAACTGCTACTCTCCATTCCTGATGGTACCAGCCTGGGGTCGGATGGTCTTGAGCCCAGGCTCCTGAAAGCTGCTGCTCCTTTCATAGCCTCTCCTCTAACCAAAATCTTCAACCTGTCTCTATGCTGTGGTACAGTTCCAAATATCTGGAAAATAGCTAAAGTCACCCCAGTTCCTAAAAAGGGTGATGCTAAAGAAATTAAGAACTACTGTCCCATCGCAATACTCTCTGTACTAAGCAAACTCCTGGAAAAATTAGTTGCCACCCAATCCATAGAATATCTCCAGAAATATAACCTTCTTTCTAGCTCACAGCATGGCTTCTGCAAAGGTCACAGCACCTCCACCGCCCTCCCTAAACTAACAAACAACATCGATACCTTCATGAACTTGGGCCTCCTGACAGGTGCGGTTTTCATCGACTTAACCAAGACTTTCAACCTGATCACCCATACCCTTCTTCTTGCTAAACTACGCTCCTTTGGTTTCTCCTCGGATACCGTGGCCTGGTTCGAAAGCTACCTGTCGGACAGAAAACAAGCTGTAGTTTTCAACTCAGCCATATCTGATCTTTCATCTATCCATGTTGGAGTACCCCAGGGCTCCATACTTGGCTCTTTATTTTTCTCTCTATTCACTGATGACATCCCATTAATTGCACAAAACTGCTAATCTTTGCTCTACGCTGATGACCTAGTTATCTACCACAGTCCTGGCTCACTGAGAACAAACTTGTTCTCAACTCTAGCAAGACATACTCTATGCTCTTTGGATTGCCTGCTATACTCAAATCGAATCACAATCCCCTTACAATCTCATGTGCAGATGGCTCCAACACTGATTAGCACCAAATCCTTTAAATATCTAGGTGTTACTCTCGATGAATCTCTTGACTTTGACCTACACATTACAACTATCTGTAAGTCTGTCAACGCTAAGATAGGAAGTGCCTATCGTACTAGCTACGCCCTCACCCCTTCAGCCAGACTAGCTGTGGCACAAGGCTTCCTTCTCCCAGCCCTAGCATATGGCTCAGTCATTTACCTATCTGCCTCAAAGTCCTCCCTCCATAAATGGGACACCACCCATAATAGCATCTGCCACTATGTCTCTGCATCACCACGTTACAAGCACCATTGACAGCTCTATGCTGACCTAAAATGGCTGTGCCCCTCCACCCACCAACTCCAGTCTTTTGGCTCATTAATTGACTGTGTTACCAGGACAGGCCTCCCCCTATCCCTTGCCTCCCTACTAGAATCACAACCTCTCGCCTATGGGTTACGATCGACTGACAAAGCCCTTTTGCACATTCCAAGATGTAGATCCAACACGGTCGCACACGCTTTCTCTTTCACGGCTCCAAAACACTGGAACTCTATACCCACTTCTATCCATCAAGCAACCACCCATGCTAGCTTTCAGAAACTTCACCGTGAGCATCTGCGTGCTGCTAACCCCTGCACTTGCTTTAACCCATCTTGAACCTTTACTTTCTCCTTGCCCTCTATTTTTTTCTCTAGATAATCCACTTCTCTGACACCTCTTCCCCGCCTCTCTCATACCCTATCATGCCCACTCTCTCATCCCCTTCCTCTCTTTCTCTCCTTCCTATCACTCTCCATTCCTCTCCCCGGCTCATTAACCACTCCGTTTGGCACTTATTGTATTGTTTTGTATGCTCTGTCTTGCAATGCCTGTTTCCTTTTCTGTTTTGATTTTCCTGTGTTTACTTGTCCAACCTGTGTTATAATCTGCATACTATTGTTACATTTTTCATTATCATTTTTTGTTGAAGCTATTGTCTCCCCATACCCTAAGTATTGTTATTGCCTCTGAACTGCGCTGCTTTCATGTGCTGCGTCACATGTATTTTGTATGTATTTAAACTGTTTTCTCCTGGGTCGTGCCTGAAAATAGGCATTCTTATGCCTAGTGCACTTACCCGGTTACCAAAAGCAAATAAAAATAAATAAATGGTAAGAACTGCTTAGGGCAACTATGATTTTCCTTTTGGTAGTAATAAACAAACTTTATTACTCTTATGCAATGTGTCTGTGATTCCTTGCATTCCCATTATTGCCAAGAACCTGAGAGTAAGGTTTAGGCCTTTTGACAATTGGCGACCGTGTGCAGGCAATATTTGGTGTTTGCAAAGTTTTCACTTGTCGCTACAACTTTCCCTTCCCAACGGGGACAGAAGGTGTACACATCCGCATCACCTCTCCCATTTTTAACCCACTTTGTAACTACTTGAAAAGTCTGGCTGCTTACTGGGTGTGGTCGATGTCGACTCACCTCACCCCATGACAGTTCTGAATTGCAAGCTTTCAAGTGCACAGTAACCCGTCTATGAACTAGTGCACCTGTTGTGGATCGATACACAACACAGCGCCTTTTCACAGTTTGATTTTTTGTTCCCTCCCACACAATGGCCACCGTATCAAATATCTGTACAGACTTGAGACTCGATATCTCGAACTTCCTTGCCTCCCATGGAGAATGGGCTGACTTTGCGCAGGACACAAGTCAATCCGAAAACCCCATACTGGGGATTTCAACAAAGTACTCAGAGACTAGACAAACAGCCAGAAAGCGTGAAGCTAAAGGGCTGTTGGTCACGGCTCTCTATGCTGCTCTGGAAGCCTCTGAAGCTAGGTTTCAAACCCTTGATCTGCACATCTCATCTCTTAAGCAGGAGCTGGGACTGTGGGAAATGATGTTTGAAATGACAGCAGGATTTGGAGTCTAATCTCCAAACTCTGCGGAATGAAGAGGATTCTCTTTTGAATCATTCTGCTCAGGAAAATGAGCAGAAACTTTGTATGTTGAACCAGGAGTGTGAAAGTTTGAGACAGGATAAGGGGCAGGCATTGCAAATGAATGACTTACTAAGTAGAACTAATGATCAGATCCATGAGGAGTTGGGAGAGCTTCAGGACAAGATAAACCAAGTACATAATGACTTAGGAACAGCTAATAGGAACAATTGCGAATTGAGCACCTCGTATATAGTGTTACAGAAGCAGCTACAGGAAGATGTGAATCAGAATGTTGCAAAAGTTAGTCATGAGGACTGTGAATGTAAAATGGTAAAACTGCGCCATCAGCGAGAGGTGCTGGCTGGTCACGTCAAGACGATGGGCAGCGTAGCCCCTGTCTTGACAATGCCATCTGAGGAGGAGGAGTCAGATGATGACATTTCACAGTACAATCCCCAGTCACACCCCTACTATGGCCCAGCGACCTCACCCTGCCATCCACAACATGGCGGACAGCATCACATGACACCTTGTCCCTATGTCATCAACGGCATGACAATAATCATGGGCGATGCCATCATGGCGACCCCCATGATGGGGGGAGCAAGCCCAGGCCTAGTCCCAATGGCACCACCAATCACCATTACTTCTGTTGACAATAAGGAACAGGAAGAGATAGAGAAAATGATTGATACTGCCTTAGGCAATGTAACCCTACCCGAAAGAAGCAAGTGGACTCTCTGAACGCAAATTAGACAGATGCTGCAGGAGGCTGTGACTCCGGATGGAATGGTCCACACTGTGGCTGAAGCCACAGCTCAGGCAGCCCTGCAGGGTGCCTGAGACAATCTACCTCTGAACTATCATCCCAGCAATCCCCTACAAATGTCCCATTCTGTTCAGCAAATAGCTGACAGTATTGGTCGGATGAGCCTGTTCGACAACCTCAGTTGCCACTTGGAAAAGGTCCGTGCTAAATGTGAAATGCTTAGTCTCGTCGCAGACTATCAGGTCCAGATCCTACGCTAGACCATCATTCCTGGCCTATGGGTGAAACTCCCCGATGCTGTCCAACAGGACAGCCACGCCACCTTCAATGAAGTAGCATCTGAACTCATCACTGCACATAACCCAGATGTAGTAGGAGTGATGTTCGCGTACCCTGTGAGACAGAATGCGAAGGAAAGTCCAGCGACCTTCCACCAGAGGCTTTAGATGGCCTATCGAGCAGGGAAGAACCTTGCAGGAGAAGCCGCTGATGCAGACCTCATCTAGTACAAAACCCTGTTCCTTTGGAACATGATCCCTGTAGTGCAAGAGAAGGTAGAGCCAACCACCTATCCCACCACGAAAAAGTTTGCCGACATTCTTTGTAAAACAAAGAGAGGCTATCAGCTCTACATCCGTGACTCAAGTTCCGGCTTCAAGAATGTAGCTGCTGTGGAAGCCACGATGCACTACACGGTGGAGGAGCAGACCCAAGAGAAACAGCCCCTCCCCACAGATAACCAACACCCCCAGCAGGCCCAGCAACAGTCCTGGGGTGGGAACTGGAACTACCACAAGAACAAGAAACACCATAAAAATAATAAGGGTAAACAACAGAGACAAGGCCTTTCATATAGGGAAATAGCTGATGAGAACAGAAACATCTGAGACCTCCTCGGAAAAGTGCACTCCGCAGCTGAAGCTGTTCCTGTACAGGCCCTTGCTGTGATACAACCAGGAGAGCAGGCCGTGCAGGCCGTGGAGACACCAGAAGTCCAGGCTGTCAGGCCCTTACAGGCCTGAACAGGGAAGCGGCTCCCTATAGAGCATCAGTACAGCATGGCGAGATAGTTCACAGGAACCAGGCCCAGACTCTCTTTCAAGAGCTTCCCCATGTTTCCACTGGTACAGACTGACAATTACACACCCCAGTCCGTATTGCAAACCAGCTGGTCCTGGATACAAATGGAAGGCCCTGCACAGAGGCTGAGGTCGGGGGCCACCTACTTACAATTCTATTGGATCCAGGCATGACTGTGTCTGTATTACAGAATAACAACCCAGACACATCGCCTTGGTCTACCAGACAGAAGACCAATATGTCTGGTGTAGACAGAACTCGGCTACCTGCATACCGCTCCCTGCCACTACCTGTGACACTGGGACACCTGAAGGCATATCACACCTTTCAGCTGATGGTACTGCACGATCACCCTAGTATAATCAGAACTGACTTCTTGGCACCACATGGCTGTGTGGTAAACCTGGCCAACATGTTACTGATACAGATTCAGGGACAGTATCACACCATCATGATCCCTAACTCACACATGGTTGCGACAATATCCGCAAATGACAAAGAGTATGACGTCATGGATTTGTTTAAGAAACATGAGCTTTTCCCAAGCTCCTTCCCATCCTATAAAGGCACCTGGAGGTATTTGCCACCATCAAGCATGATTGTGGCAAGATGCATACTGTCATTGAAGTGACAGACCCAGCCCAAGAGAGGCAAAGGCAATACCCCTTTCCATCCAAGGCCTTGCCTTCTCTTAGGGAAACAATTAAATCACTCCTCAAGCAAGGTGTAATCAGGGCATGCGTTTCTACTGCAAATTCCCCAGTGTGTCCTGTGAAAAAACCCATGGGCACCTGGAGACTTACAATTGACTACAGGAGACTAAACCAGGTCTCCCCTAGTTGTGCCCCAACAGTGGCATCAGCACCAGATGTGCTGCAACTACTGACCCCTGACCAGCAATGGTTTAGTGCCCTGGACATCTCCAATGGTTTCTGGTCATTGCCATTGGCCCCCAAGAGTCAATATAAGTTTGCCTTCACCTTTGAGGGCAGGCAGTACACGTGGACCTGCTTACCACAGGGGTTCCAATATAGCCCCTCCCTGTTCCACCTGCATATAATGGACACCCTTGAGGGTTTCTCTACACCTCAGTGCCTCTTGCAGTATGTGGGCAACCTGTTGTTGGCCACAGCCACTCAGGAACAACATCGGGATCTCTTAGGCAAACTACTGACCCTCATACAGAGGGCAGGCCTCAAATGTAACCCAGCAGAAGCACAACTATGCCAGAAAGAGGTACTCTTTCTGGCCTTGAGGATAACAGACAAAGGTAGAAGCCCTACCTGGAAGAAGATACAGGGATTACAGGACTTACCACTGCCCACCAGCGTGGCCACACTTAGACGGTTTCTAGGTATGGTAAATTATTCTAGAGATTTTATTTGTGATTTTGCTCAGAAGGCTGTCCCTCTGTATGAACTCCTGAAAAAAGATGTTCCCTGGACTTGGGGCCCCATTCACACCCAAGCTGTGATGTTACTGAAGCAGGCCCTGGCCTCAACTCCAGCTTTGGTTAACCCCAATCCAGTCTCGCTGTTCCATCTGGAATCTGCCACCTCTGACATTGCTATGTCTGCAGTGTTGTCCCAGAGGGTCTATGGCACCCTAAGGCCCATTGCATATGCATCACAGCTCTTGACCTCAGTGGAACAGAAGTATATCCTTTGTGGAAAGAACCTTCTGGCTACCTACTGGGCTGTCAAGCGCTTTCTGTATATCATTGGGTACTCCCCCTTGATCATCAACACAAATCACACCCCTACCACCTTTCTGCGATCAGATAGAGTAAAGGACGGATCGGTCTCTAATACCAGACTGACACACTGGTCCCTCCTTCTCCAGGATAGGGAGATCAAGGGCCACCCAACCAAAATGCCATCCATGCTGGCGCATGGCCTCCTTTTCCAAGGAAAACCCTATGACTGTACACTGCAACCACCTAATCTACCAGATCCAGACCCTTTCCTTACTGCTACTTCACAATTACTTGAGTGCAAAAACCATTGTGGATACCTTTAAGAAAGCATTTACCGACCTCAGCTCTGTCCTACCCCAGGACTACTTCAAAGATGGTGAAGCTCCTCTGTCCACAATGAACACTACCCCCACCAGCTCTCCCCGCTTCTACTTCAAAGCAGTCAAGGCTCACCAAGTACGCAAATATGTTACCAAAGCCATTGGTAAATCAAGATTCAGTAATGACTCCCTCGATCTCAAAATCTTGTCTCTCACATTTGATGAAGTGCTTAGTCCTCTGACCAGAATTTTCAACCTCTCCCTCAGCCTTAGCCAGTTCCCAGACAGAAGGAAATCTGCCACTGTCACCCCAATCCATAAAAGTGGTGACAAAACTGCCCACAATAACTACAGACCTATCTCCCTACTACCCCCACTCTCCAAGACATTAGAACGCATCTTCTAGGACCAGCTCACAGAATACCTAGATACGTACAACATCCTGTACAAGCAACAACACGAGTTCTGCAAAGGTCACAGCACCTCCACAGCCCTACTTGAATTCACCGGCGCAATCCATAACACACTTGACTCCAGCGAACTTCTAGGCTCAATCTACACTGAGTTAACTAAAGCCTTCGACACTGTCAGTCACCGCCTCCTGCTTGTCCAGCTTCAGAACACTGGGCTGTCAACCAGCTCCATTGGCTGATTTAAGAGCTACCTTGAAGAACGGTCCCAAACAGTAAGAATCGTTGACACACTCTCGGATCCTAGACCAGTCCACTCAGGAGTCCCCCAGGGCTCCATTCTGGGACCCCTCCTATTCAGCCTATTCTTAAACTCACTATCGGACAGCTGCCCAGAACAAATAATTCTCTACGCCGACAATGCTATGATCCTCAACTCGGACCCTGATCTAGTCCAATTACAAAATAAACTTCAGCAGGCCTTCTTCTCCATCGAATCCTGGTTCCTAAATCATAAACTGCTTCTCAATCAGAAAAAAAACAAGTCTATGGTCTTCTGCAGCCCCCACAACAAAAACAAACAACTCCACCTCTCCATTGCAACCGAACAAGGAGCCATCCTAGAGCAAGCACAATCGTTCAAGTACCTCGGCATCACCCTTGATCCCCACCTCTCATACACTGCACATATCAGCAATGTTGCAAAGTCTGCCAATGCGAGGTTAGGCATATTATTCCAGCACAGGAAACACCTAACCCCAGAAGCACTATCAGTGGCTGTCCAAAGCTCCATTGTCAGCATCATAGACTATGGTCTTATCATATATGGGTCTGCAACTACCACTGCTCTCAAACATATCGCAACCTCCCTGAATAAGACCTGTCGTCTCATCACTGGCTCACATCGCCATACCCACACATGTAACCTTTATTCCCAATCTGGATGGCTTCAACTGGACAAATGCATAATATACCAGACCTGCATCACGGCCAAGAAAATTATAATGGGGCTTGCCCCACCTGGTGTCTGTGCCCTCCTTAAGCCTAGACATAGGAACGTCACTACAAGGAGATCCAATTCCCATCCACTACATATCCCACGATGTCGCACAACCCAAGGACAAAGATCATTCACTTATCGGGCATCTGACTGGCTCAACTCGCTTGGCAGCGACATAGCGACTGCTCCAACACTCGGCCTCTTCAAGTCCAAGCTGCCCCTCTCACTGCTGGTATCCTGCGATTGGCTATCTTAACATTTCCATCATTCCAGCTGCACATGCCCCAGCACCCAACACTTGCAATCAGTCTTTGCACCCCTAGCACCTTACCTGGCATATTCCCTCGACAAGGCCCCCTGGCTGCACTGTCTCCCACCCTCACCCACCTCGCACTCATATTCCACTCCTGCCCCTGCCCCCAACCACCTCCTCATACTCCCCCCACCCTGCACCTCCTTCCCTCGATCTCCTACCTCACTTCCCCACCCACCCCTCCTCCCTTGTCTTGCTCTATAGCTCAAATCTTTGTACTGGTTATTACCTGTCTGTAAGTCAATGATTATATGTTTGTAACTAAAACTGATGACTGTTGCACACACTGACGTGGAACCTTTGTAAAAGAGCCTCGGTTCAAAGGTATTGTAATCCTAGATTGAAATAAATAAATAAATAAACTCACTGTGCCATGTTTTCACAGACGGATCGGCTTCCAATTACCAGGGGGAAGAGACAGCAGGAATGGGTATATTTGTATTTTACCCTTTTGGTAACACTGTTAAACTTTCCAAATGTTGCAGTGTAGCATCACCACAGTCAGTAGTGGATCGAGGATTTTACAATGGGGGTGCTGTGGTGGTGTGCATATTTGATAAGCAACTTTTTATAATTTTTTAAAATGTTTTATACTATCCTTTTCATTATATTTTTAATTGAAATTATAAACATAATCTATAGTTTTGAATGTATGTTTTCTTACAATCAGTATATTAGACTTATTCAGCAAAGTGAAATGCAGCAGCAGCAAGCAAGTTGCAATGGGAGGTGCACCTGCACCCTCCAAAAGCCACTAGATCCGCTACTGATCACAGTATGCAGAGATGGCAGCTGTGGACTGTGCCCTCCAGTTCATCCAGCATGGAAACGAGGATGCCATAATTTTTACAGACTCTAACTGGGTTTGTTGTTCTCTCACAGAATTTCTCCCTTTCTGGCAGAAAAACTCCTTTACCTCTTCTGATGGTACTCCAGTGTAACACAAGGAACTGGTAAGATACATTCATTCACTGGCACAGAAATTTGCACACAAACTCTATGTACACAAGGTTAAGGCCCACTTCATACATGACCCCTATCATGCCTTCAATGACACTGCTGACACCCTTGCTAAGGAAGGGGACCAAGGGGGTGACATCTGGATGATGGACCATCCAGAGGCCAGAGCAGCTGTGCACATTGCAGCTATCAGGAATAATCCAGAACCCTTCTCCCCCTTGGATCTGTCAGAAGCCCAGCATGCTGACTCTGAACTCAAAGATGTGTTCAGATTTCTGGACAAAGGCACCGAGAAGAATCTACCTGCCCACAACCCATACCGAAGGCATGAAGGTAAGTTACACCTGTCCCCAGATGACAAGCTTATTTGGTACCAAACAGATGACACCACTGTCAAATTCTGGGTGGTCCCTCATTATCTTAGATCTGAATTTCTGAACCAAGTGCATGGCATTCCCACTGGTGGACACCAGAGAGTGGAAAACACTCCAGAGGCTCAAGACCACCACATGGTGGCCTGGTGTCACCAAGGATGTCAAACAGTACATAGACAACTGCCTTGTTTGTGCGCAGAACAACCCCATCCCTACCAAACGAAATGCCAAGCTACTACCACAAAGACATTCTGGCCCTTGGCATGCCTTACAGATCGATTTTATTGGTCCCCTTACCAATACTGATAGAAACAACAAATACACCCTTGTGGTAACATCTTTTCTCTAAGTGGGTTGAGGCTTTCCCGACCAAGATATGCACTCCAAAAGCCACTGCCAAAATCCTGGTGGAACAGATTTCCTTCAAGTGGGGCCTACTTCTGAAGGTAGACTCCAACAAAGGAACTTGTTTTACAGGTGAGTTGATGAAAGAAGCCCTTGAACTCCTTGGAGTTCATCAGAAGTTCCACATACCATACCACCCATGATCATCAGGTCAAGTAGAGAGAGCCAACAGATGGATTAAGCAAATGCTTTCTAAATTCATTGAGGACAATCCCAAGGATTGGGATTCCCTACTGCCATTACTCCTTATGGCAATTAGGGGCACACTCTCAGCCACCACCCAGTTGACACCTTTCGAGGTGATGACTGGCAGAAGTATGAGATTGCCTGAATACCTGTTGCTTGACCTGCACACTCCAACCACAGACCATGTTTATGTGGACCAATATGTAGAAAAGTTGAGAAAAGACCTAATACACACTCATTTGTATGCTGCAAATTGCATGGGCAAGGCCCAGCAACAGTCCAAGATTCAGTTTGACAAACACATATAAGAAGTGGATTGGCAAGTTGGAGATCAAGTAATGGTTCTCAGATTTGCACATCCAACACATTCTTTCTCCAACAAGTGGGAAGGACCCTACCCAATTGTCAACACGCTCAGTCTAACAAATTAGACTCATGCAAAACAACAAACTGACTGACAGATGGTTACATGCAAACCAGCTGAAACTGTATAAAGGAGTACAATTACTTTTCCTCACCCCATTGGGTGGAGTAGTACTAATTTTCTAATGTTTGATTTTCCTTTTCAGATACATTTTTGTAAGGCATATGTCCATTTTTGTAACATGGATATACATATGTCTATCTACGGGTTCGGGAAAGGATGAGGTTACCTGGCACAAGAGACCTAGGTTTGACTACTCTGCACAGGGGCACCCAAGTAAATCCAACTACAGGAAGCAATAACTGTAATGTCCAGAACCAGAATTGGGATTTTTCAGTGTGGCTTTATTTATTAACTCACTAAACATAAACAAAGCTCTGTATGGTCCTCTACAGGGCTACGTAACTGTAATGCAGATTAGAGGTTAAACACAGCGGTCCATTTGGTGAATGAACACAATACAACAGTTGTCTGGCTTTGGACCCACCAGGCACTCAGCCCGGACTTTGCATGCGCATTGGATACACAGCCCGACTGGCCAGGCTCCCCTGCCGGCCACTCGACTGACGGTCCACTTGAAGAATGAACCCAAACTCTACTTGGAAAGACATCCCATCAAACAAGGAGGCTCCCAAACGGTGGCTCCCCACACCACTTGAAGTCTGCGACTCCTAGAGAGATTTTGTTTTCGTACATCCAAATCGAAACTCCCATCAAACAAGGAGTACTCCCAGCCAACAAGGAGTAAATGTTCCATCCTTGGCTCCCCACCACTTAGAGTCTTCGACTCTGGAGATTTTCAGAAAGTTCACGACCGTCTGGGTACCCACCCCATCACTGATTAGCGCGCTGAGGCAAGTATCAAAACACAGAAGAAACTGTAGAGGTGGACCTGGTTACTAAAGATGGGGGTTTTCCACCTCCAGCTCCCACAGCCCATACCCGCCATTTCTCTGGACACACAGAACTTTAGACTTTAAAATGTAGATTGACGGTGGATGACCTGAAGCACCCCTCTACAATGAACTTTAACACTTTAAACAGATGACTGCTCTATTTGTTTGTCCTAGTTGACATAGTTCTCCCAAATAGCAGTCCCCAATACTTGAAATCCAACTGAAGAAAATAAATTGTTTGCCCCTTCCAATGGGGCCAAACACTCACCCATTCGTTGCAGGTGCCCCACAGGTGAAGAAATGTAACCTTTACTGTTATACATGAACAGACTGAACTTAAATTAAAACAGCCAGCTTTCTTCCCAAGGTGGGAGAAGGTGATTGCCCCTGGAACCCACAAAGAACTTTTCCTCACCCCCCCCAGAGGGAAGGGGGGTAAACAGACAACTACTGTTGTCCTCCTTGTTTGCTTAAGGACAAACTGAAGACTGACTTTGAATTCCCAAGATTCTAAACTTACTCTGAGCTGAAGATTCCAAATGTGGCGCATGCAGCTGCGACAGTTCTATTATGATGTCATCCCTCTAGTCTCAGCTGTGACTGAGGACAGAGTGAGACAGTGTGAAACCCATTTAACTGGAGTTTCACAAGCTGCCTTCCCTGCCTACCACTAGGTCTTACTGGGATTCTAGTAACCCCGGGTAACAAAGGGGTTACACTGACAAGTTGGCTATCTTGTTTCATTTTCTCCTCATCTCAGGCATTATCCCCTGCATCCAAGGCAGGGTAAAGCACATCCTTCCTCATCTTGATCCACCTGCAACTACCCCAGAGGGAGTCTCTGTCAATGTCCCAGACAATTTGATTACCATTCAGAAAGGTTCAGATGCCTACCTCACTGCCTCGGTTGTTGCTCCTGATAAATCAACCCTTCAAATTAAATGGCAAACCAAGTCTCAAGGACAAACACTCCCCATGGCCAAACTCTCCAAGGGAACTTTCCATGGATGGCCCAACACAAAATTATCCCCAAATGGTACCTTGTCCTTGCACCAAACTGCTCTTAGACATTCAGGTATATATAATATTACTGCTTTAATTGACCCCTCATATTGTGATTAAATTTTCTAAGGATTCTGCCAGGAAATTTTGTGCTGTACACAACATGGCCTCAGCTGCCAATGTATTATCTGTGTTATCCCCTACTGAGAAACAACTTTTGGAATGTCCAAAACAAAACCCTGGTCCTCTTAGTGGTCTCACAGCCACTGCTCTACCTGGCTCACTTATTAATAACTTATAATATATGCATATACCTGTTTTGTTTAATTTGACTTACTGAAATATGAAAGAATTTGGTATGTGTCATACTACTAACACGTCATTATTTTATAATACTTTGTTACTTGATAGCTTAGCAGCATTTCACATTCGTAACCAAGACCCTATTGCCGGGGTACACACCACCGAGCACAGAGGCAATTTTAGGAGAAACCCTATTTCTCAGACAGATGATCAAAGTCATAAAAGAAATGTACGTGACACAGGCACCCTTACTGGTCTCTTTGGTACTACAATGTCTATCTGGAATAAAGCGGACATTGCTATTATCAAAGCACATTCCCAGAAGTTTGAAACTGGTATGATCAGTGACATCATACCCCCATTATTGCATGGTGTGGATGGCCTTAGTCAGGAAGAAAGATATACTGTATATAATATGCACGATATTGCTAAGACATTTACAGATTCTAAAGAGAAGATTAACGCCCTTATTGCCTAAAACAATAAGGAAGCAGATAAGGAATACATTCCCCTTGAAATATTATGTTCCGTATATGGATCATACATAATCACTACCATCAACAATCTCTTCCGTGATCTTGAATCCAGAAGAATCCCTGATATCATTCATGACAGACACATCTCTAAATGGTACTGCCCTTGCTGCAAATCCCCTAACTGTGTTACCATGTGTATGTTACAGTCTGTTTCTATTCCTGTTTCTACTGCTAGGAATTTGGGATTTGTGACCAGGTACCCTAATACTGGTCCTTGCTTTACTTCTAAGAAATGTTCCATTAAGAATACTATGTTTGTGACTTTTACTGTTTCTTTACTATGTTTTGATCCCAATACAGCTATATTTGATAAACTAGCATGCGTACACTCCATTGGGCACCTTGATGAAGACATCTACAGAGAACGCCTCGACTTACCTCCTCTTCTGGACACGTGGGTCTCACCACACACGGACTGCTGTGTGAAGAAAGGGCATATTTATTTGTGTCGATGTGACGTATTTGATGTTATTAAACTGATTTGTGGATAATCCCCAGATAGTACTGATTGGTCCTTTTCCATGGAGGATGACATCACCACCAATGGCACAGAATAACAGGACTCAACATCTGCTCCAGATGCTGCTCAATTATACCAGTCTTACCGGAAGGAGGTTCATCACCTGTCAACACAGATTTCCAAACAGACTTACACTTGCCCAGCACAACTACAGAAATGGAGATTACCTACTGTGAAAATGCTATATAATTCAGATGGTGAATATTGTGTGGTAACTAATTTTAAGCAATTTACATATGGTGACAAGACATGTGTTATTAATGAATTGAATTTCTGCTTTGTCCCTCACCAGACAACTATTATTGGGCACACAGTTATTACCCCAGTTCCACTTGTGGAACCTGATATCATTGATGGTAACCCCGATTATCTGCTCATTCATCCAGAGTACTTACCTTACTTTAAAGGATACCTAAACAACATTTTGACAACAAACTATTCAAAAACCTGACCTCAGACAGCACCAAAAGAAAGGTTGCTGAATTTGTTAATGCTAAAAGTACATTTATATAAGTTACCTAGATGTGGTTCCAAAGCATTTGAAAAATGTAAAATCAGCCTTCCAATTTCAAAAAAACTGCCTTACGTACTTCTTAAGATTTTTTTTTTTTTTATTTATTAAATTCTCGGATTACAAATACCTTTGAGCAGAAACTGCTCATTTACAAAAGTTCCACGTCAAAGGATGAGGGTCAACATACATACAGAGGTAGTAAAAGAATGCACAATAAACAACCAAAACAACTAAAAGAAAAAATAAAGATACTCAGTTATAACATACTTTGAGATAATATTCATATAATGAGCAGCTTGAGTAGGCAGCTGGCTGCGGTAACAATAAGAGATAGAGGGCACCATAGACAGTTAGTATTGCAGGCGTGCGACCAGGAGAGGAAGTTGGCAGGCTAATGGGCCACTGTCCGATGGTGGTAGAAAATGTCTTGTACCAGTGGAGATGTGAAGCAGGAAAGGAGTCACAAGGAAGGCCCAGTGCCAGAGGGAATGAGACTGGGAAAGGGCGGGCTGTTAGACATGAGTGAGCTGGGAGGTGTTTAGAGAGATCTCTGTTCAGAGAAGCAGTCACATTGAGTGGTAGAGGTGAGGTAAAGTTTGAGATTCCTTTTGAAGGGTCCAAGTGTAGTAGAGGAAAGTGCTTCTTTATGGAGGGAATTGAACCATTGAGTGGCTCTATAGATAAAGGACCGCTGACCCATGGAGGTACGACATCTGGGAACCTGAAAGGTTAGAGATTGGGCACCACGTGTTTGTTGAGTGCCACTGTAGGTAGTAAGGAGTGAGCTAACACCAGGTGGCATGAGACCAAGGAGAATCTTTTGGTAAGTAAGCAGGTCTGGTATTGTATTCTGCTGCATAGGGTGCAGCTGGCCTGTGTGCATAGAGGTCACAGGTGTGAGTTTGTCGGGCTGCACCCGTCAGTAGTCTACAGGCTTTGTTGAGAGCAACTGAGATCCTGCGGAGGGTACTTGTTGAGGCAGAGCCATAGATGGCAAGGCCGTAGTCAATGATAGAGGTGACAGAGCTGTAGATGGCTAGTTTAAGGGCATCCGCAGGCATACAGTGCTTGTGTTTGTGTAGTAGTCCAATCCATATATTGGCAGTCTTGGCAACAGTGTCAATATGCCGAGTGTAGGAGAGGGTACTATCCAGGGTAATACCAAGGTACTTGAACTCCTTGACATGTTCGAGTGGGTTCTCAGCGTGGTTCTTGATGGTGAGGGACAGAGAGCTGTGCCTGCTCTGTCGGTTACAGAAGGACATGGCTTTAGTCTTGCTGTGGTTCAGGACAAGTTTATGAGAATTGAACCAGTCTTCGATGCGCTTGAAGTCGAGCTGCAGCTGGGATTCAAGGACTGTAATGTCATGGTGACTGGAAAACAGGACTGCGCCGTCATGAGAGTAATATTTTTGGTGGCAGGCACTGGGAGATTGTTGATGAAGAGGGAGAAGAGTAGAGGGCCCAGAATAGACCCCTGGGGGACTCCAGAGCGGACTGGTTTCTCATCCGAAGAGATCCCTGCAATCCTTATACATTGCATCCGATTATCAAGGTAGCTGGTGAACCATGGCAGGGCATCGCTGGAGATCCCAATGGAGGACAGTTGCTTGAGCAGTAGGGGGTGGTTAACTGTGTTGAATGCCTTGGTAAGGTCTATAAATACTGCCCCTCCACAATTCCCTTTGTCAAGCGTGGCATGGATGAAGGTTGTAAATTCCAGTAGTGCAGTGGTGGTGCTGTGCCCTTTTCTGAAGCCATGCTGCTCTGGGCACTGTACATTGTACTTATCCAGAATTCAACTAGTTGGTCCGATACTATTCGCTCCAGCGCTTTGGATAGTGGGGGGAGGAGTGAGATAGGTCTGTAATTGGTGTGCAGTGTCCTATCTCCGCTTTTGTGAACCAGTGTGACAGTGGCTTTTTGTTCCAAAGAGAGGGGAAATGGCCCAATCTAAGCGAGAGATTAAAGATCTTTGTAAGTGGTTCTAAGATTTCATCGAGGACTTGTGCCAGCAGTTTCAGGTCAAGGGAGTCACCACTGTACCCTTGTTTGCCGATGGCCTTTTGAATGTATTTTCTAGCTACTTGTGGTGGGACCTCCTTAAAAAAAACTTTGGGGTTGTACGTTCTAGTTGGGGGGTAACTTGGGAGGAGCTGGAGGGGAGGTCATAAAAATTTGGTGGAAGGACACTGTCCAGGTTTGTAAATGCATTATTAAAAGTGCTGGTGATGGTACCTAGGTCGAGTGTAGGAGTGCCATGAAGGTTGAGCATAGTGGGTGGTGCTTTAGGATCCTTGCCTGTGAGTTCTTTCATGTTGTTCCAGAATTTGTTTCCCTGGCCCCAAGAGTTGGTCAGAGCCTCTTTGTAATAGCTCGTTTAGCATTCCGTATTTTACGGTGCAATCATTTCTGGCTGCTTTGTATAATTGTATGTTTACTTGTGCGGAGTTGCACAAGCACAATGCCAGAGTGTTTCTGTGTTGGAGCAGAGTTAAAAGGTCAATAGTAACTCAGGGATTGGTCTGTCCTTTGACCTTCATCTTTTTCACTGGTGCATAGATGTCACAGGCTTCGTTGAAATGTTTGATAAATAGGTCCAGAGCTTTGTTGGTGTCATTGAGGGAGTCGAGCACTGCCCAGTTCAGCCTGGTTAGATGGGATTTTAACAGCTGGAGATGCCCTTGTTTGATAACCCTGGCATAGATAAGCTTGGGAGGGGGCTTGTGGTATTTGTTTGACCAGGAGCAGATGACAGGTAGAGTGGTCACTTATTGTATCGGGGAGTACAGAAACATTGGAGATGCGTTCAGGGCGGTTAGATAGAATCCAGTCTAGAAGCTAAGGTACACTACAGGGTGATCTTTCCTTGGTTGGATGTCTGACTCAGTACTGCCCCAATACCCATGTCTGAGGCATCAGCCTGGACTATAAAGGGTCTGCTATAGTCAGGACTTCTCAACACAGGAGCACTGCACAGTGCCTCCTTCAGTCTGGTAAAGGCTTTTTCACAGGCTGGTTCCCAGGTAATTTTCTTTGGCATCTTTATCTTTACCAGGTCAGATAGGGGAACAGCCAGATCACTGTACTTGGGTACAAATTTCCTATAGTACCCTGCTGTCCCTAGAAAACTCCTGACCTGCTTCTGTGTTTCTGGTCTGGGCCATGCTTTGATCACCTCTATTTTTACTTGGTTAACACGGAGCTGTCCCCAGCCTACAACATGCCCGAGGTATGCCACTTCTGCCATGGCCACCTGGCACTTCTCACTTTTGACAGTGAGCCTGGCCCTCTGTATTCTGCCCAGCACTTCCCTAAGGTGGGACAGGTATTCCTCCCAGCTGGCACTAAAGATGGCAGTGTCATCCAGGTACGCCATGGCGTACTCCTCAGCACCATTTAACACCTGGTTCACCAACCTTTGGAAAGTGGCCAGGGCATTCTTCATTCCAAAAGGCATTACTTTAAATTCAAGTAAGCTTATCGGAGTGATGAAGGCTGACCTCTCCCTAACTCTGTCAGTTAACTCTACCTGCCAGTACCCCTTTTGTCAGGTCAACAGTCGTAAGGTATGTTGCCCCTCCCAACTTGCCCAAGAGTTTGTCTGTCTGCCCCAGTGTCCACCGGGTCTCGCCGACTGTCTTCCCCCAGGACTTCTCCCCCCGGCAGGATTGACAGAGGGTCTCCTGGTCCTCACTGAAGATTGGATCCAGTTTTGGTTGGTGCACCAGCTTGTCAGTGAGCAGGACCTATGAGCCCCTCCTTCATTCAGCAATTGGAGATGTTTTCCAGTTTTCTCCCCCAGAGGCAGGGTGTGCAGTGATGCCAGTTGTGTTGTTGTTCATGCTCCCATGCATGAGACACCAGGCATCTGCCCCACCTCTGCCCACCAAGTGCAGCATCAGTGTGCCAGCCCCCACCCTCCACTACAGGCAAGCAACAATCACTGATCCCCCCTCCCCAGTGGAGGGTAGCTGTCCTTGGGATGCTCAATCCTCCTCCTCCTCCCCAGTTGACCCCCAGCGACCCACTTGCACTGTGAGCATGGGTCACCGGCATAGCAGGAGGTAAGGCAGGATGCTTCAGCCCCCCACATCACTGGGCCAGCCTTTTTAGGTGTTTAAAATCCCTAGCCAGGAGGTCACGTGATGCTAGCTCCCTGAAGGCTGTGCTGTCTCTGGGCTCCCACCACCCATCAACCTTAATTCAATTTTAAAGCAGCTCTAAACGACTATCGTAACAAATAACAGCAGGCAACTTCTTAACCTCTGTCTATTGGCCTTTGAGCGTTCTTTTCTCACATCCTGCACTTCTACGCAGGGATGGAGGCAGAGATGAAGCAGGCCGCGATGCGGCACACTCCTCCTACAACGCCGGAAAAGCTCCCCGGCAGTTGCTGAAACTAGATCTCCAACAACCCAGGCAAACCGGGCAGTGCTGCTTCCTCGGCTGTCCCTCTTACCGAGGAAAGATTTCTGCAAGAAATTGAGCCGTTCCGTGAAGTACTAGAAGGCATTACATCGGAACTAAAATTGATTAAAGGGGATCTTACCTCCCTTAAAACCAGGGTGACCGACTCTGAAGCCAGGATCTTATCCCAAGAAAAATGGAGGGGTACAGTGGACCCAGAAACCGTCTCACTGAAGCAACAGGTGAAAAAACTGCAACTCAAGACTGAAGATTTAGAGGGACGTAGTAGACGAAACAATCTCCTAATAATCGGTCTACCAGAGCTAGAGGAAGGCTCAGACACCATTGCCTTCCTCCAGAAGTTTTTGGTCAAAGTCGTCAGACCCTCACCTCTCAATCCCCAGTACCATCTGGAAAGAGCCCATCGGTCCTTGAGACCAAGGTCCCCACCGGACTCTCCTCCTCGTCCGATCATCATTAAATTCTTAAGCTTCACTGAAAAGCAACACGTCCTTACGAAGGTTCAAGAGCTATAAGCTATCACTTGGGGCCCAACTAAATTAAGAATCGCCCAGGACCTCCCGGCTGAGACTAGGCAGAAGAGAGCGGCCTTTCACTCTGTGGTGCAGAAACTCATTGCGGCAGGCATCCGCTTCAGAATGCTCTACCCTGCTACCCTAAAGGTCATAATCGATGGCTCCACTTCTACTTACGACTTTCCTGATCAGGCCACCAGAGACTTAACTCCAGGCTTCCTAACTTGTTCAAAGAAAAATGAACTGATCTTTAGGAGTCCAGTTACCAGGCTTGTTGCCTATATTTTCGAGTTCTTAAGATGTTTTAGTAGTAAACGCTTACCTGCTAGCTGTAATTATCAGTGGGCTGACTTCTGTGAGGTTAGGGAAAACGAGTGCTCTTAGCGCCGGTCCTGGTAGGCTGTGGTTTCTTCAGCTCCCCTAGCACTACCCCGGAACCTTAGGGACAGCGATCTATTGCTCTACCTGACCATATTGAGTGCGGACCGATTTTGGTCCTACCACATAACGAGTCCCCCGGAGCCCTGCCTAAATGACATCCTCGCTTATTTGCCACGGCTGCGCTCTCATACTGGCAGCCAATCTTTCGTGGGCAGCAGAATCACGTAGACGGGGTAAGCACCTAACCCTTTTATTTAGTGGATATATACTGATCCCTCACGAGGAGGTAATAGGCAGATGCTACCTAACCTGGCCCATCTTCTTTTGTTCCCTGTATGGTCCACTGATACATAAGGTCGCTACTCAAATGCAGTCTGAAGAGATTGGTTGGGGGGGGGAGATCCCGGAGACGCTTTGAGCTAAAGGAAGCTGCCTCACGAGCTTAACGTGGGGGGATATGGCAGCCCTCAGTCCTGCTATAGGAGATTCCTCCTTATCTTTTGGTGGCTGATATATGCAAACAATTCATGCCTATTTCCTTATAGCAACCCCATAATCCTTTGGTATTGGGCTATGACAGCCCTGGGTTTCGCCATTGGGTTCTGGTTTCCAGATTCATGTTACTGGTTTTCCCAGGACTTAACTGGTCATGTCTGGAACCAGTTTGTACATAGTTTGCTGGGTTTTTTCTTTATCACTGGGGGCAGGGAGGGCAGTTTCCCATGGTTTGACTACACTAGCTTTCGAGGGTCCTACTTCAGCACTTGTTGTTACTGTTTAATTTCTACATGTCGGAGGTTTGAATGTTCTTCTTTTCAGAACCTAGCTAGACTCGTAGGGGGGGTCAGAGTGTGCTTTTCCTTTTCGACTATCAACAGGTATATTACTGTGTATTTACTTAACTTAACGATTTTGAAATGGCTACAATCTCAGTTAAGATAGCTACTTGGAATGTGCGAGGGATCAGAGAGAGAGCCAACAGGATTCAAGTTTTTAACCACTGTGACTTACTTAAGATTGAGATACTCATGCTCCAGGAAACCCATCTGAACAATAGTGAGGAAAAATGGCTAGTTAGATCTGGTTTTCACAAGTTTTCTCAAGATGGCTCAGGGTCCAGCAGGGGGGGTGGCTATTCTAATTAAAAACCATGTCTCTTTCTTGGCAGAGGAAGAGCTGATTGATCCAGAGGGCAGATTTGTCCTGGTCAAAGGGTCCCTCAACAACTGCAAGGTTGCACTTGGCTCAATTTACGGTCCAGTAGGGGGGAGTACAGAGTTTTTTATGACTCTAACGGATAAAATGGGCACTTTTCTACCCTCACACCTTATATTGGGAGGAGACTGGAATGTCCCACCGTGTCATATCCTTGACAGATCCCATGATCCTAAGAGACCAGTAACCCCGGCTCAAATGTCTCTATCGGATTTTACGCAGCTATTAGGTCTCTGCGACCCTTGGCGACTCACTAACCCCTCTCTCCGATCTTTCTCCTTCTTTTCTCAAGCCCATTACTCCTGGTCCAGAATAGACTATATTTTAATTAGCAAGTCACTCCTCCCTGGTCTCCTCCAGACCGGCATTGAGCTGATAGTATTGTCGGATCACGCCACAATCTGGGCGAAGATCTCTCCGGACCCCAATTTTCAGCGGGATTCCATTTGGAAACTTAATACCCAACTTCTTAAGGAAGCCCAGACAGTTTTCCACATTAAAGGTCTTATCTCTAATTTTTTGGAGCTCAATATGAACTCCACTCCGAGGATGGACTCCATCTGGGGCTCCCTGAAATGTTACCTCAGAGGGGAACTAATTAAACTAGCCTCTGTGAGGAAAAGAAGTAGACAGGCCCGTGCCGCCCCATTACTGACCAAAATCAAAGAATTGGAGAGTTCCCATGCCCCTTCCTCTCCCCTAGCCTCTCTTGAATCCCTTCTAAAAGCGAAAAACGAATATGTGGATCTACTCAAGGAGAAGGCCGAATATGCTATTCTAAAAACTCAATCTAAATATATCGATCATGGTGAAAAAGCCGGTAGGCTTTTGGCCTTAAGACTGCGCACAGTAGAGGGTTTGAGACTAATCCCGGCCTTGCAAACCCCAGAGGGCCTAACCAAAACCACCCCCAGAGAAATTACCCAGATCTTTGAGGACTTTTATAAAAACTCTATAGCAACCACTTCCCTCCAGTACCCCCTTAGACATCGAGACTTACCTAGCAGACCTCAATCTTCCCCACCTTCTTGTACACCACAAAATGCACTAGCTTCCCTATCACCCTATCTGAGTTGAGAATGCCATTGCCTCCTTGCTCCTGATAAGGCACCGGTCCAGATGGCTACCATTCTAATTTCTATAAAACTTTTAATAAAGAACTTGCCCCTTACTTTTAAGCTTTATAACTATTTGTTTAGCGCCAACACAACTGACCCTACTTTACTGGAAGCCACAATCGTGCTAATTCTTAAGCCTGATAAACCACCTAAAGACCCTCAAGAAGTCGCCCATTTCCTCTCCTAAACTGCGATATGAAGATCCTATCCAAGATCCTAGCCAAGAGGATTAAAAAAGTCTGGGTCCACCTCCTAAGCCAGGAGCAGGTGGGATTTGTTCAAGGGCGTTCCCCTGCAGACCACCTCAGAACCCTCTCTCACATCTCACACGCTGCCCAATTATCCCATACTCCAATGGCTCTGATCTCTTTGGACGCTGAGAAAGCTTTTGATAGAGTCAACTGGAATTTTCTGTGGGCAACACTGACTAAGATGGACTTCCCACCTGTTTTCCTTAAGTGGATTCAGGTCATGTACAGATCCCCCTCGGCTAGGATCTATAGCAACAGCGTCTTCTCCTCAGTCTTTTATCTCACACACGGTACCAGACAAGGCTGCCCGCTTTCTCCCTTTTTGTTCAACCTGTATTTAGAACCCTTCTTCATAAACTTAAACACTCCCCACACATCCACGGTTGCCCGTGCAGCAACAGAGCTGGTTCTTTCGGCCTATGCAAATGATATCTTGCTCCATGTGGCTCACCCTGAAAAATCACTAGTGCATGCACTCCAAATCATTACCCAGTATGGCCACCTCTCCCAATATAAGCTGAACATAGCAAAATCAGAAGTGTTTCCTCTGAACCCCTCCACACATAAACAATGTTTCACTAAGTTTGGTATGAGATGGTCTCCCAGGTCAATCAAATACTTAGGCATACACTTTACCTCGGATTTAGCTCTGCTCAAGAAGCTCAACTTAGATGACCTCAAGTCCAGCATACAGTTGGACCTACAAAGATGGTCTAAACTCCCTATTTCTCTTTGGGGCAGGATTAACATTATTAAGATGAATGTCCTTCCCCGTATTTTTTAACCTCTTAACCTACTGGGCCTCTGGTTTCTCTTTCATACCTACAGCAATTCCATTCCATTTTTTCGCAATTCATCTGGCAAAACAAATCTGTCAGACGTTCATTTTCTAAATTATTCCTTCCTAAAGAAAAAGGAGGACTTCGTCTGCCTAACCTAATATTCTATCACTGGACAGCTCACCTGTCCAAACTGGGCAGATGGTTCCCAGGCCAGGTTGCAGGTCCTCCCCCACTTTGGCTTCAGATCGAAAGACAGATTCTTCTAGAGGCCAAAGTCTGCCCAAAGACAATCTTCTACACCCCCATTGCAGCACTCCCATCTTTGATCTCAAACCCAATCATCATCACCTCTCTTAAAACCCTTTCCCAATGCCTCTACTACCTCAAAATCCCACCTAAAACAGACTTAGCACAACCCCTTATCCTAAACCCCAATATTACTCCTGGTTGGCTCCTGCAAATTAATGAAACAATAGTGGAAAACTTTTACTCTCAGGATTCAAACAACATGAAGTCTTACTATATTATGACATATGCAGTTTGTCCCAGCCTTAGAACTGCTCCAGAGGTGAAAGAGTTAAAGTCCATGCCAGGCATGGAACTTAGAGCTTGAGCTCGGTTGAAAATTCTATCTGTTGTTCTTCAAACTTAAACTGTCAGATTCTTTACTCCGCCTCACTGAACAGTCGCTCCGGAGAGTCCTCCTTCTGCACGGTTCATTTTGTCGGTTAAAGTATAAAAGTTTTCGGTTTTTTAACCGAAATTAAACCACAACCGGTCGGTTCAAGCTCTATCTGTGGTATTGTAAGTACTAGATAGGTTTTACATTTATTTTCTATATGGAACTTGAAACATTTTATCGGTTCGGTTTGAACCCGATCAAGTTACTTCTATTACATTACAGTCTTTTAGAGTGCGGTTCCAGTTCTTATCGGTTCATGGTTAGTGCGTTTTTTTCATGACCAGTGACACGGTTGGGAACCGATAAAGGAAGTCTTAGCGGCAGATTGCCGTAAAGGGCAAGTTTTTGGTTAGAGCTGGCACTATGTCTGAGAAGCCCAAAGAAAACCGGGCCCACTGGGTTTCAGCACTGTGTTGTATGTGGGAAGCCTTTGCAAGGCTGACCCCCACCACATGTGTTTATTGTCTGGGGTTGACCACCTCAATTCAGACTGCCAGATTTGCATGGGTTTTCCTGCAGCTACCTTGGATAAGAGAGTTGGTAGACTCAGGGAATGGGAGGCCATAAAGTCCGCTGAGCCAGATGGCCAGCTCAATTCGGTTTCAACCGAACTGGAGGGAGTGCCCTCTGACCAGGGCGATACTTCCTCGGGCAAAAGGAGAGCCAACTCTGAGGAGTCGGCTCCAACAAAGAAATCTAGAAAATCAGCTGGTGTGGAGTCAAAACTTCCCTCTCCAACCGCTGAAGGAATAGCTAAAGCAATAAAAATTGTTCAGTCTCCCCGGTTCCGACCGAACCGGCATCATCAAAGTAGCGCTCAGTTGGTCGGTTCCTCCGGTTCAGGAGTATTATTTAAGGGAATTTTATGAACCAGAGGAGGGGGAAGAGGAGTATGAGGAGAGTGAATGTGGTTTTGAAGTCTGGATGTGCCCATTGAACCGAACATCTCTCCAGACAGACCTTCAGGATCTCCCCCTAGGCTTCTGAGTCCCCTTCTCACTTCATGTTTAAAAAAAAAAAAAAAAGTGGCTGAAACCCTCCAGCTCCCTATGGAGGAAGCTGTGGATGATCAGAAGGAACCTGATTTTGTAGAAATGATGGATATCCCAGAGTCTAGGAGACTGTCTATTCCTCTGCATAAATCTTTTGAAACAGACAGTAAAGATTTTAAGCTACTCACACCATACCTCCTGTTGATAAAAGAATGGACAAAAGGTATGCATTATCAGGCTCTGATATGGAGTTCCTTACACAACAATGCAGCCATGTGGGGGTGGTGCAGGCTGCAGCCTGTGACAAGGCAAATGTTCCCTTAGCCTCTCACCCCCCGACAAGGACTCCAGAAGGATAGATGCCATGGCAAAGAAACAGTACATGGCAGCTGCCTTAGGACTCAGACAGGCTAATTATATGGCTTATGTTGCTAGATATCAAAATCCAGATGGGATACTGTTTTAGCTCTAGCAAAGCAGGTTCCTGGCCAGCTGGCAGAAGAGCTGGAGCAGGTGGCTCCTGATGGTATTGAGGCATCAAGGTGCAATTCCATGCTGCAGTGGACTCTAATGATGTATCATCCAGAGTCATGGCTACATCTGTGGCTCTCCATAGAATGGTTTGGCTCAGATGTACTAGCCTGTCACAGGATGCCAGACTAAGGCCATGGATTTCCCTGTTGTGGGCAACTCTCTGTTTGGGGAGCAAACAGAGAATTACATGAAGAAAATGGATGAATATAGGACCACCTATAGGAGTGCACAGGCCAAGGAAAGGCAAGTTGCTTTCCAAGGCAGCCTCCAGGGGCAGGATGAGCCTTTTCATAGGCCCTTTTGCAACCAGGCTTCCTCTTCAGCTTTGCACAGAAGGGGTTCTTTGAGAGAGGCAGCGGGGTGCAGGCAGGCCTGCTTCCACCCCTCAGCCTAAAGCCCCTGCCAAACAGGCACCCTGATGGGGCACTGGGGCCGATTCTCCACTACCTGTAGGGGGCAGGCTGGCTTACTTTGTCCAGGACTGGGGTCTCTAACGTCAGACAAGTGGGTCCTGGAAGTAGTAAGCCAGGAACTGGTTCTCAGCTTCAAAAAATTTCCAAAGATGAGAATCAGATCCTCTCCACCTGCAAATCCTTCAGAGGCTCTTGCCCTGGAGGCAGAAGTCTCTACCTTCCTGGCTCTCAGAGCTGTGGAAAGGGTTCCACCCCTACACCAAGGCAAAGGGTTGTACTCCAGGTACTTCCTTACCCCAAAAAAGACAGGAGAATGGCAGCCCATCCTGGATCTCAGGTTTCTAAACAAACACCTTTTAAAACCAAAATTCAAAATGGTGACTCTGGGAATTATTTTACCCTCTTTAAGGCCAGGGGACTGGCTAGTGTCCCTGGACCTCAAGGATGCCTATTTTCATGTTCTCATCAGAAGCTCCCATTGGAAGTCACAAATGCCTGGCAGTAGCAGTTGCCCACTTAAGAAGGCAAAAAATTGCCATCTTTCCTTACTTGGATGACTGGCTCATAGTAGGCCAGTCCACAGACCAAGTCAGGTTACACCTTCAAGTAACTGAGCAACTGCTAACTTTTCTAGGTTTCCTTCTCAATCTTCCAAAGTCAGTCCTAGAGCCTGTCCAGCTTCTCACCTTCATAGGTGCAGAACTGAACACAAAAGAAGCCAGAGCCTTCCTTCCTCTGGAAAGGGCAAGTACCCTGATTTCTCTGGCTTCCTCCTTCACCCTGCGGGTCTCTCGACCAGCAAGGCACTTTCTACAGCTCCTGGGACACATGGCTGCTTCGACAGCAGTAGTGCAGCGAGCCAGATTTCAGATGAGGGACATCCAGTTCCATTTGAGAGCCTTTTGGTCTCAAAGAAAGGACCCTCTAACCAAATTAATTCCAGTGACTCGAACCCTGATCCAGGCCCTTCAGTGGGGGCAGGACCAGGGCAATCTGAGACAGGGGGTCCCCCTTACCCCTCAGTCTCACTCCTTAATCCTTACTACAGATGCATCCCTATTGGGGTGGGGAGCTCACATGGGCAACCTCACCACCCAGGGATTAGGGTCCCCCTCAGGAATCTCTGCTCCACATCAATCTGTTGGAACTCAGAGCAGTTTTTCTAGCACTTCAAGTTTTTCCAAATCTGTTCAGAACAAGGTTATTCAAGTCAGAACACACAATACCACCACAATGTGGTACATTAACAAGCAAGGAGGCACTTCGGTCCTGACCTTGTGCACACAAGCAACAAAGTTGTGGTCTCTGGCTTACTCCTGAACACCTCCCTTGTAGTAGTTCACCTCCCAGGCAGGGCAATGTCCTGCAGATGCTCTCAGCAGGATTTCCCAAGGCCATCACAGAATGGGCTCTGGATCCCCTAGTTCTGGAGGTGGTATTGCCAGATGGGGCACACCCAGATAGATCTTTTGCAGCCCAGACAATCACCAACTTCCTTTTTGTTGCAGGCCCCCAGTGTTGGACTCAGTCCCCTGGGTGCCTTCCTTCTCAGTTGGGAAGGAAGTTTCTCTATGCCTTTCCACCCTTCCTCTCCTGTTCAAAGTGCTAGTTAAAATCAGGTCTCAATCCTGCAAGATGTTTCTGATTGTTCCAGACTGGGCCAGACAGCCCTGGTACCACTCCTTATGTCCTTAGCAGTCCACCGTCCCTGTGTCTCCCAGGAATCACAATCTGTTATCCTGTGCTCAGGGGAGGGTTTGGTACCCGAACCTCAAATCTCTCAATCTCAAGGCCTGGCTCTTGAAGAGTTAGAATTTGCTGACCTACACCTTTCCCAAGGTGTATTGGATATTCTTAAGGCTTCTAGGAGGCCTTCCACCAGGGCTACTTATAATTCCAAATGGAAGAGATTTTCCATATGGTGCTCTGGGAAGCATATTTCCCCAGAATCTGCTGACTTGCCCGCAGTCCTGGATTATATGGTTCATTTAAATACTTTAGGGCTGAGACCAGCTACCCTAAAAGTGCACTTGGCAGCCGTGTCTGCTTTCTTGCCAGCAGGTAAGCCCTCTTCTCTTTCAGCTCATCCTGTATTCTCCAAGTTTTTCAAAGGGTTGCTTCACACCAACCCCCCATTTAGGGATCCTTCCCCTGCCTGGGATCTTAATATTTGCATTGCCCAACTTATGCAACACCCTTTTGAGCCCTTGTCCTCAGCAGAGCTCAAGTACTTGACTTGAAAAACTGGGTTTTTGGTAGCCATCACTTCTGCCAGACGCATAAGTGAGTTACAAGCATTGCCAGTGGAGCCTGATTTTATCTCCTTTCACAGAGATAAGGTAGGCCTCAGGACTAACCGAAAGTTCTTGCCTAAGGTGGTCTCAGATTTCCACCTTAATCAATCTATATCTCTCCCTGTGTACTTCACTGGCCATTCCTCTTCTGGTGAGAGGAGGTTGCACAGTTTAGATGTCAAAAGATCACTCAGCTACTACATAGATCGTACCAAAGGTCACAGGTTTAACTCCCTCCAACTGTTCCTCACTTATGGTGAGGTTGGCAAAGGGAAACCTGCCACTAAAAGATCCATTGCCAGGTGGATCGTCTCTTGTGTCCAATTCTGCTATGAAAAACTGGGTAAAGTTCCTCCCTCAGGTCTGACGGCTCACTCCACCAGAGGTACAGCTGCGTCTCTGGCTGCTGCCAGGGACATCTCTATCCTAGAGATATGTCAAGCAGCTACCTGGAAAACCGTGCACACTTTTACTAAGCATTACTCCCTGGACATCCAGGCTAGGAATGATGCTCGTTTTGGCACAGCTGTGCTTCAGAGCCTATTTCCTAAGTAGGTTCTGTCTCTCCTCCATGGAGGTACTGCTGTGTAGTCTGCATGTGTCATAATATAGCAAGACTTCATGTTGTTTGAAGAAAAAATTGCTCACCTTAGTAATGTTGTTTCTTCTAATGGAGTCTTGCTATATTATGACCTCTCCTGCCCCTCTCAGAACCTTACTCTTGGGGATGTGGGTGGGCAGGGCAGCGGTCAGCACTTTAGATGCCCACCTTGTTTTCACCCTCCTTTTGGGGTGATCTTTGTTAATGTTGTCATTTTGGGTCTCCTGACTTGAGTCTTCTTTGTGGCACCAAAAATGTGTTTATTAATTAAGTAGCCAGTTGGCTAGTGTGGGTTTACAGCTTCCACACAGAGTCTTAGTGAGTTTTTGCTCGTAAAGATTTGACAGTTTAAGTTTGAAGAACAACAGATAGAATTTTCAACCGAGCTCGAGCTCTAAGTTCCATGCCTGGCATGGACTTTAACTCTTTCACCTCCGGAGCAGTTCTAAGGCTGGGACAAACTGCATATGTCATAATATAGCAAGACTCCATTAGAAGAAACATTACTAAGGTGAGTAATTTTTTCTTCCCTTCTTTCCTCTCCCGACATACTAACTAAATTAGACCTTCCCAACAATATGATTTTCAAGATATACCAATTAAGGCATCTTATCAATGTGAATTTTGGGTCTGTATTCCGTAAATCGCAGGTCAGTCCCTTCCTTTCCTAAACCGAAGCTTTAGCTCCTAAATCTCACCGCATCTCATTAACATACTCTTACCTGCTGGACCTTAAATTCCTGAGCCCGCTCAAAGGATCCTGTATCTGGTCCTCCCTTCTACTGGACACCACCCCTAGCTGGCCCCGGATATGGAAGGATCTGCACAAGTACCATACCCAAGATAGATTCAGACTTACCCAATACCATATACTAAATAACATGTACTACACTCCAGTTAAACTGTCCCGTTTAAAGAAACTATCTCTTCCCCTATGCTCCAGATGTTCACAAGGAGAGGGGAATTTGCTTCATATTTTCTGGCTATGTGACAAAGTGGCCCCCTTGTGGTGCTCTATCCAGGCCAACTTGGACCCTCTTTTGGGCCTGGACAACCTTTTCACGGTCGAAATCTGCATCCTGAGTAACTATTCCAATATAGAATATCAGGAGCGTAGGTACCACATTGCTTTAATTTCAATGGTGGTCAAAAAACTAGTTCTCAAGTATTGGACTGACCAACTAACCATAACATATACTGAATGGTTAAAAGATTTATCAACCTGCTTTAACATGGAGAGACTCGCTGCTAGCTCCCGTAACCAGATGGATTTATTTCACAAAAGATGGGACAAATTATACACGCTTTATCTACACCACTGACCTCCTGGCTCGGTCTCTGAAACCCTATTTAGCCTTCTTCTCCCTTTCTTTTCTCCTCTAGCTTAAAGCCAATCCCATTGTTTAAGGACTGGCTGTTTATGTTTACCTGTTTAATAATCATAATGCACCTCGGGGAGGTTAGGGGCGGGTGAGAAAGGGTGTAGTTATGTAGTTATAGAATTCTGGATGTTGTGGGGGGTTTGTGGGGGGAGTAGTTTTTTTTTTTTACTCCATGTACAGTTCTGATTGGATTGATTGACCTGTTGTAACTCTTAAACTAATAAAGTTGAATTTCAAAAAAAAAATAAAATCCCTAGCCGGCCCTAGGTATGTGCTAAATACCTCCTTACTGCCTCCTTACCAAATCTTCTGTCTGCTATCTCCCTTGTAGGCTGACCATAGATAGGGATTAGTCTAGACCCACTAATAACACTGCTATGCACTCCTAGTTGAAAGATAGTTTCCCTCCTATGGAGTACTCTTCTGCTAGGCTAGTTTTAGGCCTACCCTAGCCCCTAGTCACTGGCAATAGCTGCCCTCCCATGGAAAACCCCGACTTCTAGGTTAGTTATAGGTCTACCCTAGATAGGTACTAGCTGCAGCCCCTATGAGCTACCTTCTCTGGAGACTGACAGTAGATAAATAATGGCTGCACTCTTGTCAGCCTCTACCTATTTCTCCCCAACCCCTGTTGCCTTACCTGCGCTCCTTTAAGCGGCATGGCCTGCATCCTGTGGTCCTTTCTGCAGATGATCTACAGGTCTCTCCAGATGTCACGTAGATAGATGGCACACTCCTACTTCATGGCATCCCTGCTTTAGGGCCACTCATGCTTCGGAATTGCTAGGCCTTATGGGTTTTAAACAGGAACTACAAAGACCCTGCTGCATGATCTGGTGTTCCTCCACTAGCTAGCAGTGTTACCTCCCATAGAGCCCTCCCTCTGAAACCAAACAATTTTCCTGAAAATTTTAATATCTGTACACAATTTTAGTCAAAACTCAATAAACTGAAGATTTTATGCAGAGAAATGAAGAAAATTTCTAATTTTCCAATAAAATTGAGGGTCTTCCAGTAGCCCTGATTATCAGGTTAATGCATTAGCAGCCAAAGCTTAGATACTTCGATAGGTCAATACTTTATTTATACAGCACCCCTTTCCGAAGACCCAGGAGCATGCTGGTTAGTTATTATTTATCTCCCACAATACCAAACCCCTTTCAGCCCGACTACCCCAGCCCCGTCTCCAACTTCTCTGGGACTTCTCTTCACCCCTTATCTCTTACCATCCATGGAGGGGCCATTGGGGTGGAGCAGGCCCCCTCCACAGACCAAACCTAGTGGGGAGTCTTGTAAGTGATGTGAGACCTGGGGACATTGGGCCTCATTCTGTAAGATGCTGACATTTTTATGTTTGCTTGCATGCATGTGCAAGAAACATAGTGCCACCATATGAGAATTCGTAGGTGTGCCTCCCCCAATTCCAATGCCCTGGTCCCTTTTGCAGGCACAGCTGCACCGCACCAATGAATGTCTGAGCTGTCTATGACAGTGTTCAGATGCAGTGGCGTACAGTTCTGAGGAAAATACCGCCACAATCAGCGGTGGTAACGTGTAGGCAATTTGCATACTGCTGACTGGCAGTATGCAAATTACCTACATAATCTTCACTGCATCTGAACTGTCGTAGAGTTCGCGTCAGTCCCCCACTTATGTAGCATGCTGGGAGCCCACCCCAGCGTGCTCATGCGCTCCCCTCCACCTGTGTACATTGTATGACCGACGGGGGTGCCCAATCCACCATCGGCTCCACTGCCCCCCCAAACAGACCTCTAGATGCCACGCTGGGAACCCAGCCCAGCATGGCAAATGTCAGTATGGCTGACAGGTGTACCCAATCCCCCATCAGCTCCACTGCAGCCCCCCCAAAAAATAACCTTTCAGCTGCCACACTGAGAGCCCACCCCAGTGTGGCAAAAGTTCAGCGTTGTAAGCTGCCAAGCTGGGAGCCCACCCCAGCGTGGCAAAAGTCGGTATGACAACGGGGGTGCCCAATCCCTCATCGGCTCCACTGTCACTCCCCAAAAATAACCTTTCAGCTGCCATGCTGGGAGCCCACCCCAGCATGGCAAAAGTCTTGTGTCGTCTTCCTGCAGAAGAAAAAAAAAAAGTAAAAATAAAATGGTCCCTCATTGACTGTCTCGCCCCCTGCCAACCCACTCCCACCCTCTGCGCACCCACCTCCCCACACACCCCCATACTTACCTCCAGAGCCCAGCGCTATGATTTTCAGTGGACCGGGAACACGTCTGCACTCTTCAAAGCCGACCGCAAACTGAAGAAATGCCGGTAAGCTGTATAATGGCATAAATGTCTTTTTTCCACTTTGGTGCATATCTCGGCCATTTTGGGGAATTTTTTCACCAAATTTTCAACATGGGGTTCTTGGGGCCCCACCTCATGAACTCATTCACTGTCATTTTGTTATTCGGTCCTGAAAGGTGATTTTGCGGTCACTGCACAGAACCACCTATCGGGACGGAGTAACGAAATGACGATGGCACAGTTCATGAGATAGGCCCCAAAACCCTAAGTTGAAAATTTGTGAAAAATTCCCAAAATGATCAGGATGAAGGTGCGTATGCAGTTCCTCACGCACGCTCATAAGTTCACAAATTTTTATATTTTCACTCCAGATTTTCAACATTTCCATTTTACACCACCTCCTTATGAGCAGTATAGCTGTCTTTTTTCACATCTCACCCAAAATGTGTTTTCACGCATATAGCACACAATGGCGCAGTCAGTGTGTGAAATCAATGTTCGGAACAGATTAAGAAAATTACAGTGACACTGTTCATGAGCAAAGGTGTTAAAATGGCTATGTTGAAAATTTGGTGACAGAAGTCCGTAAAATGACTCTGTTACAAGCGAGCATTGCAGTTTCCATGCACCCTCATAAATTCATGAATTTGTAATATTTTCAGTCCAGATTTTTAAAACTGGCATTTTTCCACACCTCCTTATGAACAGTACAGCTGTCATTTTTCACACCCTGGCTGAAATGTGTTTTCACACTTCCAGCACAGAAATACGTGGTCGCTGTGGAAAATCACTATTCGGGACAGATTAATAAAATCACAGTGACACTGTTCATGAGCAGAGGTCCCAAAATGCCTGTGTTGACAATCTGCTGCAAAAATCCCCACACTAATTACATTACGGGTGTGCATTGTGCAGTTTCTACGCACGTTCGTGACTTCATCAGTTTTTTTATATTTTCACTGCAGATTTTCAACATTGTCATTTTTTACACCTCTCCATGAACAGTACAGCTGTCATTTTTCACATCCTGTTCAAAATGTGTTTTCGCATCTGTGGTGCCAAATAGCGTAGTCGCTGTGCAAAATCAGCTTTCAGCTAACGAGCTGATATTACCACTGTTCATAAGGTGGGGGTCACAAAAAACCCATGTTGAAAATTTGGAGTGAAAATACCAACGAAGGCCTGAGGCTTTAGGGTTTCTGACCATAATGCCCCACCCTGCAGAGACTGACAGGCATCAGGGGTGTGATTTGGGATTATCACCTGTAATGCTCATACCGTTCCACCCCCACCCACACCCTGCAGCCAGTGAGAGGCACCAAGGTGTGCCTTGGACTCTTCGGCCCCAAAGTTCACCCCATTCTCCTATACTTCACCCATCTCACCATATTTCCTGATGGAATGGGGTGAGCATAAGGCCCAAAGCCCCGAGGCACACCGTGACACTTGTTGGTGTCTGCAGGGTAGGGTGTGGTGAAATGGCGTGGCCGTTATGCCTGATGACCCAAAGGCACACCCCAATGCCTGTCACTCTCTGCAGAGTGGTGGTGGGGTTGGCTTCAGTTAAATACTTCACTGCCATTCCAATTATGCATCTTTCTCACTCCTACACTACCAATGCCAATGCCAGCAAGCAAACATTCGGCATTGACAAATGCTTGTTTACTCTGATTTTCTCCATGCACTAGAATTTATCTGTTTATTTCAAGTTTCAATAGGAAAGACATACTGAACTAGTAACAGCTCATTTGCAGATGTGTCCTGAGGGAGAGGAGCATCAGGATGCAGGAGCATCAGCAAGATTTTAAAAGTGTGGGGGCATATGCTCCCACCAGTGACTTTTGCCAAAAGGGGGTTCCAGGGGGATTTGATCTCTGGAAGAAAGTTTTAAGAATTTGGTGGTAAACATTGCATTTTAGAACCATGTTCTGTGAAATCTACAACAAGACAAGCATAGGGATTTAGTAGCTGAAACCCTGAAATAGAACAGGTGGTTGACAGCTAAAGGGGAGGGTCTGATAATGGGAGACTTCAACATGTCAGATACAGATTGGTCAATACCACCAGGAACATCTGCCAGAACTAGACACATGGTGGATTCCCTGCAGGGGGAGTGCCTCAAACAACTGGTACAACAACCCACAAGAGGCAGGGCTATCCTAGATCTAGTACTGACCAACAGGGAAAGGATCACAGATCTCCAGGTAGAAGGTCACCTGGGGGCCAGTGACCATCACATGGTATGGTTCAGTTTGGCCACTACAACTAAATCTTCCCATTCCAAGGCGAAAACATGGGACTTCAGAGGAGCTGGCTTTGATAAGGTGGCTAACAGAGTTAAGCTAGCCCTGGCAAAAAGAAATACAGGTGAGGGGGTACAGGCAAAGTGGGCAAGCATTAAGAATGCAATACTTGAAGCAACATCCCATTGTGTTATAGAGAAAAGGAAGTGCAAAAGAAGAAGGAAACCACTTTGGTTCTCAAAAACAGCATCAGAAAAGGTCAGAGCCAAAAGGCTGGCCTTCAGGAAATATAAGAGAACACAGCGGGATGAAGATAGGATGGAATACCAAACTTCCCTAAGGGAAGCAGGGAAGGCAGTAAGGCAGGCAAAGGCCCAAACCAAGGAAACACTAGTACAAACAGTAAATGAAGGTGACAAGACTGTCTACAGATACATTAGTGAAAGGAGAAAGTCCAGATGGGGTATTGCTAAGATCAAAGGAGATAAGGGGGAGTGTGAAGAGGAGGACCATGTAAAATCATCTATCCTAAATAGATACTTCTGCTCAGTATTTACTGAAGAGAAAGTAGGGCAGGGCCCACAGCTTAGCACCATGGACACAGGGGGAAGGAAGTGAGCACTAATCCCTTCACAAAAGAAAGGGTCCTACAACAGCTCGATAAGCTCAGGGTGGACAAGGCAATGGGACCTCATGGCATACATCCCAGAGTACTAAAGAAGCTAAGGGTGGATCTAGCAGAGCCATTATCAGAACTGTTTAGTGAGTCTCTGAGCACAGCAGAGGTCCCATAAGACTGGAGAAAGGTTCATGTGATCTGCTCCACAAAAGTGGTAGCAGGGAGGAGGCAGGGAACTACAGACCAGTCAGTCTTACCTCAGTAGTGGGCAAGATTATGGAGGCACTCCTTAAGAAAAGGATAGTGCAACACCTGGAATTCATAGGAGCACAGGATCCAAGACAGCATGGGTTTACAAAAGGAAGGTCCTGTCAAACTAATCTCATAGATTTCTTTGACTGGGTAACCAGAGTGGTGGACCAAGAGGGAGCAGTTGATGTCACCTACCTTGACTTCAGCAAAGCTTTCGATACTGTTCCAAATAGAAGATTGATTAATAAGCTGGTTGATGGGCAAAAAACAGAGAGTGGTGGTAAATGGTATACAGTCAGAAGAGATGCAAGTCACAAGTGGGGTACCTCAGGGATCAGTCCTGGGGCTAGTACTCTTCAATATCTTCATCAGTGACATTGCAGATGGACTGGAGGGTAAGGTATGTCTGTTTGCAGATTACACCAAGCTCTGCAACAGAGCAGATGATCCAGATGGGGTGGGCAGAATGAGAAGAGATCTGGATAAACTAGCAAAATGGTTGGAAGAGTGGCAACTGGGGTTTAATGCAAAGTAGTACAAGATAATGCACATAGGGAAGAGAAACCCTGAAGCCACCTATAGGCTGGGAGAAGAGTTGCTGGCAGTCACAAGGGAAGAAAGAGACTTGGGCATCATCATCACCGATGACCTGAAATCATCCAAGCAGACCTCTAAAGCAGTAGGTAAGGCTAGGGGGATGTTAGGGTGTATTAGCAGGGGTAGTGCAAGTCAGAAGAGGGAGGTAATAATCCCTCTTTACAAGACACTGGTTAGGCCCCATCTGGAGTACTGCATGCAGTACTGGAGGCCACACCTTCACAAAGGCATTAACCAAATTGAGGCAGTCCAGAGAAGGGCAACCAAAATGATGCAAGGACTGTATCAGAAAACATATGAGGACAGATTAACGGAGCTCAATATGTATACCCTAGAGCAAAGGAGGGAGAGAGGTGATATGATTGAAACATTCAAACACCTTAAGGGCATTAACAAGGTGAAAGAGTCTAACATGTTTCAATATTAGAAAAATAGCAGGACAAGAAGACACAGCATGAGATTAGCGGAGGCCAATTAAGGGGTAATGTGAGGAAGTTCTTTTTCACAGAAAGGGTGGTGAATGCATGGAACGGCCTACCTCAGGAAGTGGCAGATATGAATACAGTGCAGGGCTTCAAACAGGCATGGGATAGGCATAAGGGAGCAATACAGATGAGTATGAATAGATAGGCTATTGATAGAGCAAAGGCCGATGGCACATTTATAAGGTAGAAAAAGGAATGGGCAGACTGGATGGGCCTTGCAGTCCTTATCTGCCGTCAACTTCTATGTTTCTATGTTTCAACCAGGGAACATATTTCATCTAATCATTTTATTGCCTTAGTCACATACTCAAATTGCACACAAAGACAGAAAAAAAAACACATTAATGATTAAACTTTTCTTTCTCCCAAACATAAATAGGGTCTGGTGGGATTTGCCCGGAATAAAAAAATTTGAAGAATTATGGCACATGGTGAATTTTAGAAGCATGTTCTAGGCAGTCTGCAGCAAGACACACATAGGGAGTTAGCAGCTGAAAACCCTGCAATACAGTCAGTAGAGTAGCCAGCCTTTTAAAAAGTGTACGCGCAACTTAGAGTCCATCCGATTAGCGGGAGGGGCGGGGCACCTAGGCCCCAAGAAAATGTTGGTATTTTTGATGTTTCCTGGTGCATTTTGGGGGCCAGTTGTGGGAGTATACAGCAATGCAGGCATATTTACAGTGAATCCCAGCAGGATTCAGCGCAGCACTGTAGAATACAATGCAATGTCAATGCGACTTACTCTCCATTCCCTTGTGCCATGCAGTAAACCTTACCACACTGCTCTTCCTGGTGGGCTTCAGTGTACTATATGTGCTATAAACTGAACTTTGCTATTGTTCTGTATACATTACACTCTTGTCTTCTTTTATGTTCAGAATCAGAAAGCACTTAGTTGTGCTTGTGTTTTTCCAAAATGTTTAATGTTTTTATACTTTTCTGTACTTGTTAGTCACTATACATATGCATAAACTGTACAATGGAGAATATACACCAGTTACATATATGCTATATTCTCTGATTTTCTATACACAGCACACTATCTGTGGGATTTGCAGTACTGTACTGCAAATTCCACAGACAGTGTACTGTATACAGAAAATCAGACAACATAGCATTTATGTGTAAATGGTGATGTTTGTTCTCCATTGTACAGTTTCAGCACTGGGAATGACTCATACTATGGGAAATCACTATGTAGAATCCCAGTCCCTAACAGGATATGCATGCTTTACTACAGCGTCCCTACTATTAAGAATTTGCTATGCAGTAAATGGTGAAACAAATCTAATGTTTTCTTACCCTTTTATTATGTGCTGCCACCAGCTTGAGGGTCATGGAAAAAGTGATCTGATAGAAGGGCAGTAGCCATGATTACTTTATGACATCACAAATTTGTGGCAATGTATTTTCGGAGTGCAAAGACTGAAATGTACCTCAGTCCAGTTCCATGTCTGTACACCTCATGCATGAGGTGTGAGGATTAACAGTAAGTCAATGTGATCAAGTAATGAGAAGAAGTGATGAATCTGTGGGATCAATTGGAGTCCACTTTTCCCAGGAAGTTGTATTCTGCAGCGATTGATGCTGATGACCAGACAGTGATAACCGTCAGCATGGCGTTAGCGAAACAAGTCCATCCAGTTGTGTCAGAAAATTGGTAATTACTGGAATTATTCACAGAAAAAGTTTCAACTGCTCCAGAATCCTGAATAACCAATGTTACTCTCCGATGAGGTCAATGGATGCCTTAGTGTGTCACTGGACCAATATCCACTACACAGTGGTGAAACAGGAAAATGTAGATATCAGGAGATGATGCACTGGAGGAATGTATGCGACAGGATGAGACTTTTTTGTCAACAGTATATCCAGTTTTGTCAACAGTGTATCCAGTTTTGTCAACAGTATGTCCAGTTTTGTCAACAGTATATCCAGTTTATGTCCATTTAGGAGTCTGACAAGGACCCAGCATATATTTTTTAGTAAGGATTACTGCCTGCACACAATACACTGACCAGTCGTGCATGTTGTATTTTTAGTAATGACTGCCCCAGAATGAAATGACATGTTTAAGTATCGTACCAATTTGAATGATGTAGCTGTCCCTCCAAAAAAATAAATATATAAATAAAAACACAGGACACTGGTTCTGATAGAACTTTAGTTTTGAAGTTACTTGTAGTAGCAGCACTATCAAATTGTTACATTTTTGTGTAAGGATGACTGTTCAAAATGAAATGACGTTACATTTCAGTGATGGTTACTAGTGACCACAATGAATTGCATTCACAACATGTTACCACAAGTGATCACATGCAATATAATATTTTTAGTAACTATCGTTTCCCATACTGAAATGGTCAAATGTTTGTGAAGTATCAGACAAATCTGAATGGTGTACCTGACCCCCCCCCCAAAAAGAGAGACAGGACACTGGTTTTATGACCACTTTCGATTTGAAGTTACTTGTAGTATGAAGACCATGATGTAACATGAAACACGAGCAGAAATCATGATGTCATGGTCTCCTGTGAACTTACCTGTAGTATTAATAAATGGTTAAATGTGAAACTGAAATCTAAAGCTTTATGAGGTGGTAACACACCAGAGTGCGTTACTGTATAGTAGTAGTGAGGAACTGAATAGACCGGCAGGTAGCATGTTGTGAAACTTTCATAGCATCTCACTATGTGACCAATTCAGTGAAGTCTACATCTCTCATCTATAAGTTATGCCATTGTGTACGTCAAAAGAAACTATGACTGAATAAAATAGTCCCTTTAGGTTCAGTATAATGATATGTATGGATATACACAGGTTCTCATTTGCATACTGGTTCACTGTTTGTACAGTGCCTTCAGAAAGTATTCACCCCCCTTGGATTTTGTTACATTTTGTGATGTTGCAAACTCAAATTAAAAATACATTTATATGGGATTTTTTTGTCACGTATCTACACAAATTACTCTATGTCAAAGTGGAATGAAACTTCTGGAATTTTTTGTACATGTAATTTAAAATAAAAACCTGAAATGTCTTGGTTTGATAAGTATTCACCCCTTTGCTATGACACTCCAAATTGAGCTCAGGTGCATCCAATTTCCTTGTGAGATCACTCTAAAACTTGAATGGAGTCCACCTGTGGTCAGTTCAAATGGTTGACATGATTTCAGAGGCTATACACCCATCTATATAAGGTCCCACTGCTGACAGTGCATGTCAGAGCAGAAACTCTACCATGAAGACCAAAGAGCTGTCCGTAGAACTCCGTGATAGAATTGTGAGGAGGCATAGATCTGGGGAGGGTATAAAAACATTTCTAGGGTGTTGAAAGTTCCCAGGAGCACAGTCAAGTCCATCATTAGGAAATTGAAAGATTACGGAACCACAGACTCTTCCTAGAGCAGGCCGTCCTCCCAAACTGAGCAATCGGGCAAGAAGGACCTTGGTCAGGAAGTGACCAAGAGCAATGACCACCCTGACAGAACTAGAGTTCCATGGCTGAGATGGGAGAACCTGTCCAGAGGACAACAATCTCTGCAGCACTTCACAGATGTAGCCTCTATGGTAGAGTGGCTGAGCGGAAGCCACTCCTGAGAAAAGGCCACATAATAGCATGCCTAGAGTTTGCAAGAAGGCATGTGGCAGACTCTGAGACCATGTGGCAAAAGATTCTCTGGTCTGATGAAACAAAAATTGAACTCTTTGGCCTGAATGCAAAGCGCTATGCCTGGCGCAAACCGAACACAGCTCATCACCCATGTAACACCATCCCTACCATGAAGCATGGCGATGGCAGTATCATGTTATGGGGATGCTTTTCAGTGGCAGGGACTGGGGCACTTGTCAGGATAGAGGGAACAATGAATGGAGCCAAATACAGGCACATCCTTGAGGAGAACCTGCATCAGTCTGCAACAGACCTTGGACTGGGGCAAAGATTTACGTTCCAACAGGACAACGACCCCAAGCATACAGCCAAAGCAACACTGGAGTGGCTTCAGAATAAGAAGGTGAATGTCCTTGAGTGGCCCAGCCAAAGCCCAGACTTCAATCCCATTGAGAATCTGTGGAAAGACTTAAAGATTGCACTTCACCGACACTCCCCATCCAACTTGACAAAGCTTGAGCAAATCTGCAAGGAAGAATGGGCGAAAATCCCCAAATCCAGATGTGCAAAGCTGATACAGACATACCCAAGAAGACTCAAAGCTGTAATTGCTGCCACAGGCACTTCTACAAAGTATTGACTCAGGGGGGTGAATACTTAAGTAAACAAGATGTTTCAGTTTTTAAAGTTTCATAAATTTTGTTACACAATATAAATAGTTTTGCCCCTTTAAATTGTTGAGTATGCAGTGTGAATCAAGGGGGAAAAATCATTTCAATGCATTAAAAATTCTGGTAGTAACAAAATGTTACAAAATCCAAGGGGGGTGAATACTTTCTGAAGGCACTGTAGGTACAGTGAGGTCGGGTCACGAATGTAACAACCATTACAAACATGTAATTAAAAAATGAAACTACAAGGTTTAGAAGTAGTTGTGAAATTTAATACAACTTCACATTTTTGAGGTCCTCAAACTGTGCCTGGTTTCAAGTAATGCAGTTTTTTTTGTTTTTTTTAGTTGTGATCAAGGAGATAGTAAGCAAGAATCAATGGATTACACAATTTCAGCCAAAGTCGGTTCAATTGGTTAACCCGATTATATGCCAAATGTTTATGATACTATTTACCCAGAATATTGGGCATCATGTATTGAAGAAAAATGATGCACATCAAGTCATCATAAGTGGATTGCATTGGAAGTGCACAGTCAGACTCCAATGCAGGGAATTAGTTCTACACACTATAGTGGTGTTAAGTCACTGCAAACACAATGATGGGGCATGATATTTGCTGCTATTACAGGTCCAAAGTAAAGCTTTTTGTATAACTAGCATCAATGTAATCATGCTGCTATATAAACTACCTTTTGGTAAGTTTTTCTGAAAAACATAACAAATTTTGAAAAATAATGGTTCAGCATAATGCAATTCCACCCAGGCTACATTCTGAGGTGTTGCTACTCCCACTACATGATGGATCAAGCAAGACAGACATTCGCTTTCCCCCATGAAGATGAAAGTCTCTGATTACTTCATCAACATCAATAGAAATGTTAGGGTGCAAGTTCATGAGTGCATAACTTGTGAGCCTGTCCTGTTTCATAGTTGAGCGCAAGTAGTTTTTAACCCGTTTGAGACAACTAAAACTTCGTTCTGGTGTAGCAACATTCACAGGCATAACTGCCAGGGTAGTCAGTACTTGACTGATGTTTGGGTACAATTCTGGGTCAATATGATCTAGGGTGTCAATTAGTGTCAATGGCAAGTTATTGGAATGTTTTGGATCGGACCACTTAGCCTTCCATCTAGTAAATTTGTATTTATCTCATCAGTTGTCGATGAGACGTCTTGTTCGAATTCCTTTAAAATGTCATGAATGTTCATTTCATTGTGCTGAAGTTTGCTTGGTATTAGCATCTGTGCACTGTATCTTTCTTTGCCATCAAGAAGTCGTTCTTTCAGTTCTTGTAATACGTGATCAATAAATGGGTAAAACAGGTTACGTCTGTAATGTTCTAGAGGAGTGCTTGATGGTGCATTGCTGCGATGGATCTGTCGTCCACATACATGGGGCAAGGAAGGTTCTATGAAGACTTTAGCACCAAGGTTACTCGATTCTGTGAACAATTTTTCGTAATAATCGTCTGTTCTGCAATCTGAGAGTACATGAATTAGGGTTTCTGCCTCTTCTGCCATTTGAAGTAGATCACAGAAAGGTTTCTGAACAAACAGATGAAGTGGAAACAAATACTGAAGAATATCACCTACAACTACAAGGGTAATAATGTACTCAAATTTCGTTAATGAATACAGAATTCTGTCTGCATCCCCATCAAATTCAGAGATCTTCTCTAATGTTGATACAACTGTTATGAATCTATCCCTGAATTTCCTCAATGAATTTGCATGACTGATCCATCTAGTGTCACCTGCTCTTGGAATCGCTATACCACCATCTTGATTCTGTTCACCATCTTCCGTGTCTAGAAGGTCACCAAATTCTCTGAATTCTTCAAGATAAATATTGTGTCATTTTGCTCTACTGCTAGTTGTTACAATAGCTTTGTTTGTTGTGCTCAACATATTTTTAACCAGAGGGATTGTGCAAGCATGAACAATTATGAGATTTAATCCGTGACCCTTGCATATGCAGTAAACTGCAGAAGGAGCCACTTCTCAAATCATTTGTTGAGTTCCACGATACTGCCCAGACATATTGCTCCCAGAATCGTATCCTTGAGCTCATAGTTTATGAATATCTAGAGGCCATCCAGTAATCCTTGCTAAAAATATTTTGGCAAGGTCCTTACCAGTAATGGAATGCACTTCTATGAATTCAATGAAGTCCTCATGGATAGTAACTCCATTGTCAGTTCGTTCAATGAAGCAAATGCAGAGTGTGGCTTGCTCTTTCTTACTACAGTCAGTAGTCTCATCTGCCATGAATGCCCAGGGCCCACTCTTCTGTGTAGCTGCAATTATTTTCCTTTGAATTTGCAGTCCGATAAGATGCATTAACTCGTTCTGAATTGCTGGCGATAGGTATGTGGCATTTTTATGCTGTGGGTCAAGTAGATGCCAGAGTAAAATAGGATCAATTCCACTTTCAACAACGTGATGCAAGATTGCCATGAAATTACTTTTTTCTGGGACATGACCACATAAAGGAATGTTCCGATGACCGCATAGCATTATTGTTTTTATTATCTGAGACAATATGTGTCTATTTCGAGTTAGCGTTTCATGGTAAGCTCTGGACAGTTGTTGGCATATGTTAGGTTTTCCGCGTTGTGCTACTGTAATGAAGCTATCAGTCTGACATAGAGAGTCCTGATGTTCTTTGTTTTTTTTATGTTGATCTATTACTTTTGCTGCATTAGACCAGTCTGTTAATGGCTTTTGAACAAGTGTAGTGTCTTTACTATGACAAAAAAGGAAACATGGTGCATAGTACAGACCATCCTGAAATCTGGAGTAACGAATGAAGGATTCCTTCAGACAACTGAAAGTCATTCTTCGGTTTCTAGTCTTCTCATCAATGCTATGGCAGAGGGGGAAAATATAGTTTTTGGGTGGCATCCAGTGCTGTGTTAACACATCAAGTTTGTCACTGTCACTAAGCAAGCCTCGATCAAGCCGACCAAAGTCACAGCCTTCTGCATCAATAGCAGGAACAGATTCACGCAAGACATCTGGCACTGGAGAAATGGGTGGAGGTGGTGTTACAACTACAAGATGAAGTGGTTCTGGTTCTGTAACCATTGCATTAACAGAGTTAGAAGAAAGTACTGGTGCAGAAACTAAGCTATCTGCAGTTGTTGGAGCATTACGAGTGGACATGGTATGCAATACTGGAAGTGCATGAACATGAGAATGAACATTTTCCTGCTGAATCTCACTAGTGGAAGTAGCATCTGTGCTTGTTTTGCCTGCCTTCCCCTTTATCTTGAAACCAAACTTCTCTAAAGTTGCTCCTGTACACTTCCCTCTACCTAGATATAATACACATTTAAATCTCTTTTAGACTATGCACTTAAAAACGTCCACTAAATATGCAATCTTTTTGCTTAGTTATTGTATATCATAAAATAGGATGGCAATATCTACATTACTGGATATGGGATACTACATAGTGCTGATCACATGGAACTGCAAGTTGTAACTTAATTGAAGCTGGCATAGGACGGGACAATATAATTATTCTAATACAAAATGAAGAGGAGCTGTAATGCTGTGCGCAATATGTGCACTTGCACTATGCAGTACAAGATCCATTTTATTTAAAAATAGTTTTAAATTTTATTTTTTACTACTACTACTACTACTACACCACCCATGGTATGTTACATTGCATAATGGGCCACGACTAATAAAGTGGTAACACCAAGTTAGAGAGTAACATTTTAATACTTTCTCTACAACCCTTTCAATCATCCATATTACCTTACAAGATGCATTACCTGTCTGTCTACTGGCGACTTCCTGCACTTGTTCTTCACACTCCATCTCTATTCACTTAGTTTCACTGCCTCTGTGACACTGCTCCAAGTAGTATTGCTCTGTTCTGATTTGAATTCATACTGCATTAGTCTATATAAGATCACTGGCAACATTCTATAGAGTGCAATTGTTATACTAATATCTTTATCATTACATTACAAAAACTAATAACCTGTACTTAGGAGCAAAACTGAAGGCGCGTCATTTCTTTGCTTGCTAATGAGCATGGGTGAGCAGCTAAGCTAACGTTTGATAGTTTTGTGAAGGAAGTTTATGGCTCTCATTTGCCTACCTCCACACAATTTATCTGCACAGACAACTGTGGACATGTTAATCCTATTTTGGCTGCTGCTGCCTTTATAAAGGAATGACATTTAAGGCAGATGCAGTTGTGATTAGGGAGTAGGAACCCAGCTGAAGGGTGGTCTACCTCAACGATGGTAGCTGGGTGACTTGACTTCACAGGGCCCAGAGGTGAATATCAAAAGACCCCCATTCCTTTTGAAATCAAATTAAGTTGCCAAAGCCATGCTGCTGGAGAACTGTATTGTTACATGTTATGATCTACTCACTTTTTTGGGGGGAGCAGTATTTTATTTAAAATTTTTTTTTTAGGTGCCATATGCATTACAGGACTGCGTAAGTACTCATACACAAGGATATTCTTGTATCAAGGTTTCCTTGATAACATGACTGAGACCGGAGCTTTAGAGTAGCTGTTACCAAGGGAACCTCGAGATACACGATGTTATTGTTTGTCTATAACTGCTCATACACAGTTTTTTTACAGTGCTGCATGGGCCGTGCACTAAAAAAGACTATATGTGAGCAGTCATAGACCCATAGGCAGTCACCCCACAGAAAATTATACAAAACCAGCGAATGAAGACAACTGAGAAGAGACATTTTAACTTTCTTTTTTTAAAGTGCCACAGACAGTGTGGTACAGACATTTCTGAAAATCCCCATTTAGAAAAGAAAAAAAACTGCTACCTTAACTGGAAAGAAGAAAACTATATGGCAGCATTCCAACTTGTTTGCTGCAGTAGCAACATCACTACTGCAGCAGACCACAACCAAAGACTACCAGTACCAGAGTACCTCCCTTATGGACCATGATGCATTGTGCCACCATCATTACTGATGCACACAGTAAGAAAAAGGCAACTAAATGGTGAGACTGAAACCTTGTCGTGTCATGTTGCAGCTTGAGGTTAAACACATGGGGCAGCCCCGGACATCAGCCTGTCTGCTTTCCACCACCACTGAAGGACCATCAGTGGTGGTAGAAAGCAGGCAAGCTGATGGCCAGGGCTCGACGGACACACAGAAACAGTCTTGAATAAATGGTGAGACTGAAACCTTGTCATGTCATGTTGCAGCTCGAGGCCGAACATTGGGCAGCCCGGGCAGCAACCTGTCTGCTTTCCACCACCACTGAAGGACCATCAGTGGTGGTAGCTGAGCAAGCTGATGGCTGGGACTTAACGGAACCGCATGAGACAACGCGAATAAATGGTGAGACTGAAACCTTTTGTGTCATGTTGCAACTGAGGCTGAACACATTGGGCAGCCCGGGCATCAGCCTGTCTGCTTTCCACCACCACTGAAGGACCATCAGTGGTGGTAGACAGGGCAAGCTGATGCCAGCACGAACAGATGTGCAGAGACAGTGCGAATAAATGGTGGAGACTGAAACCTTGTCGTGTCATGTTGCAGCTTGAGGCTGAACACATTGGGCAGCCCCAGGCATCAGCCTGTCTGCTCCACCACCACTGAAGGACCATCAGTGGTGGTGAAGCTGAAACAAGCTGTGCAGCCCTGCCAAATTGGTATAACAAAACATAATGTTCACAGCAATCAAATATTGCAAAGTAAGTCAGTAAAGTAATTCAATCCATGATTACACAATATTGGTATCCCATACAGTGTAAAATATAATGTATGGTCTTTTTAGTTACAAAACACCATGTTGTAAACACTTCAAGAGGTTCCCATGACATCTGAAAACCTCTCGAGCTTCCCTCGCGGTTTACCATGTCATGGCAACCTCCAGAAGTGTTTACAGCAGGATTAATAAGTAAAGACCATACATTATCCTCTATAATACATCCATGAAATTCCATGCATAACAGTATTATTTCATCCCACAAATTCTACATTATCAAACTAATTTACCAATCCCACCACTAATTTGTACTTCATGAACATGGAATCATCCCTTCAACTACAAATAAACACTGTTACCTTACTGTTTGTCAGGTGTGGGGGGTGGCTGGATGGCAGACTTTCCTGGTAGTAGGGGATGGTGGCTCAATGCCGTCAGCTTTAGAAGATTCCAACAGCGATAGTTATCTATGAAAAAATAGAAGCGAAACAGATAGTGAATCTTCGGTAGAGCAGGAACACGTCTGGACTCTTCAAAGTCGACCGCGAACTGAAGAAATGCTGGTAAGCTGTATAATGGCATAAATGGGGGAGTTCAACTTAGATGGATATCTCAGCCATTTTTTTTTTAATTTTGGCTCCAAATTTTCAACATGGGGTTCCTGGGGCCTCACCTCAGGAACACATCCACTGTCATCTCGTTATTCATTCCCGAAATGTCATTTAGCTGTCACAGTGCAGAATCACCTTTCGAGAGTGATTGACAAAATGACAGTGCTGTACTGTTCGTGAGGTGGAGTCCCAAAATGCCTATGTTGAAAATTTGGTTAAAGAATTTCCCAAAATAATTGCGTTACGGGCATGCATTGCGCAGTTTCTACACATGCTAGTGACTTCACCAATTTTTCATATTTTCACTCCAGATTTCCAACACTGCCATTTATTTACAACTCTTCATGAAGTATAGATATCATTTTTCACATCCTGCCCGCCACACCCCAGAAACTGGCTCTGGCTTAGTTTGCCCATCCTAGTCATTAAATTTTAAATAAATCAATAAACAGCTCTGGTGGGGTTTGAACCGTAGTCTCCAGTGTCTCCTAGTTTCTAAGCCTGAGCTCTAGCCGCTAGACCACATGCTGCTGCTGCTGGGTGAGCAATACTGTCCCTGAAGAGTTCAAGAGTGTCCGAGATACCTGTAGCTGTGATTCAGGTTTGGGTAGCAAACCTGGGACTTCAGCAGCAAGGTAGAGCAAGCCGTTACCACCGGTGCCATTGGGCTGAAATAAAAAAAAAGATGTGTGTATTATATTGTATTTTCACCCTTTGTTGTCTCACTGGCCCCCATCCAGATGGTCCCCCCCCCACTCCAGTCACCTTCCATTTCTGGGACTTACCCCAGTTACTCCCACAACTAACACTTCATGGCAGGGTCATTGGGGCTTAACCTAGCCCCACCAATTCAAGGATCCAGTCCGGGTGCCCATTTGGTTGTGCCCTGCCTGCAGGGGACCACTCCTCATCCCTTTCAGTGATAGGATTCCCTACTGATGCCCTCCCCGGGACATTCAATGTACAAATTTGTTGGCATTCCATGCCTGCCTAGGCCTCCAAACTACCAGCTTCCACTAGTTGTTAGGCGCATTGCAGGAAACACAACCCATTCACCCACCCTGTGAGAGGAGAGCAGTTCCTCAGATGCTCGATCCATCCACCCTCCTGGCTGAACCCAATGACTCGAGTTCACTCTCGAGCTCAGATCACCGGCATGGCAAGTGGTAGCCCCACCACTGTTCCACATGACTGGCCATAACAGATTTTTTAATTATTTGTTTCTGTTGATCTACCCCATTGGCCAACTTACATGCAACATCTCGTTTACAGTGGGGTCATGTTTCTACCCGATTTGACATCTGGGAAGTACTGATAAACAGGGAGGTCAAATGGCTTGCAAAAGGTCACACACTGAGTTTGTGACTTTAGCTCCCTTCATCAGCTGCAGTCAGACATGTATGCCAGCATCACAAGGCAGCATGGAGCAGTGTGTGGTCCAGCTATCATGCACTACAAAATAGAACATATGGCACATCTATGCAGTGCCATTTGCAAAGCTCTCACAGTGCAGTGTGTCCCAGAGTGAGGGCAGGGTTATAGGTTAAAACATTGAGCTGAGCCAGCTCATCAGTACAGTGGTACAGCCACCGCTCACAGCACTAGCAATGTGAGTTCGAAAATGACCCTGGGAAGCCAGGGAGCTGGCAGGGGGAGGACACACATCCCAACAGGGAGGGGAACACACTGGGAGGAAACTAAGGGCAACCCCCCGTCCAAGCAGCTGATGACCAGTGTGGCCAGAAGGTAGTACAGCTGCCCCACTGGACATCGTGCAAAAAACAATCAACACAAAAAAAAAAAAAAACAGAACTGACTGAAACAGAATATTTTTGCTCTGCTTTATTTCAGTAGTGAAGTCTAAACACTGCAGAATTACTGGAATTTGGGGGAACATTTTTCATCTTGCCCCCCCAATGTTAAAACACACAAAATTTAGCAGGGTTTGTGTGCAGTTCTGCAATACTTTGGGTGAAAAGTGACAACAACTGAAAGTATTACAACATAAATGAGAAACTAATAAAAATGTAGAATGGCAAAATAACTGGCTTTATGTGTGATAAAATCAGATTTGGGAGAGCAGTACGGTATATTGATATTGCACTTGCAGCAGCACTTCAGGTTAAAAAAAAAAAACATTGAGGTCCCAGCAACCTAGGTAGTGTAGTGTGTGGTAGTATATAAATTTAAATACGATATACGGGAGCAAGTGTGAGCACCAGGGATTAGCGAGGGGGAGTGCAGAGCACAGAAGCTTCAGGGAGGAGGGAGACGCCACCACTCAGCGTGTATTCACATCTCTCTCAACACTCATTAGTGGACCTGGGGCTTGGCTCACATTAGGCAAGACCATTTCATTCCTACCTGCCCCGCTCGCAAATACATCGCTTTTTCTCACTGAAATACTTATGTTTATTCATTTTTAAGAGGTGTTATTTGAAAGGAATGAAAGACGCTGCTGGGTTTAGTAATCCGATTACTTTAACAATAAACCCTATGAAAGGATTTGGGGAGTACTGAGTAACTAAGTGATGCTATAATACGCAAGTGATGTAGCAATGTTAGGCTATAGTGAAAACAACAGCAATATTATAAACGGAATGGGGGAGAGAGCGACTCCCTGGAGTGTTACAGTTTTCCCCATTGCATTTATAAATGATTTCTGGGACTTTTAGGAAGATGTCAGTACTGTAATTTGGGGGGTGGCGCACATAAAGACATGCACGTAGCATGTGTATATTTTTTTCGTTTACCATTTGACAAGATACAGAGTTTTGGGAGGAGGAGAGGGGATATTTTTTCTGTGACACTTCACAATGTGAGTTGTGCTTCTGTAGCCCAAAAGCTGGGTCCCACAGTTAGAGAGGGGTTGCACTTCAACTGGGATAATGCATTCCCTGCCCCCAGATGGCCAGTATCGTCAGTGTACTGGAGAAGGCAAAAGTGAAGTGCAAAAAATGCACACTGCTGTGCTAAAGTAAGGTGACGTTATTTGTGGCAGGCAACACCTCTGAAGGATTAGATCCCCTATTCTCCCTACACCTCACCTTTGCCTTTCTCTGGTTAGTGTTCGTTTGGTGCTGCAGCTTGTTTCCATGCACTTGTCTTTCCCTCATCAGTGTACAGTAGGGTGTTAAGAAGATCAGTCACAACTTTTGTTAGCTTACTGATCTAAGCCTGTAATTCACGCATCCGTCTATGCTCAAGATGCTACATACAACTATTTGAAAGCCTTTTTGAAACATTTCCAAACAAATGAATTATAGATTTTCTTTACTGCATTGAATTTATGTTTTACATGTCACTGTTTTTTGTGAAAGGTATACTTTTTTCACAGCTTTAAAAATGCTTTCTATACATTTTATACCAGAGTCAGATTTCCTAAGCTGTTTTACTTTATTTTTTAGCAGGCATTAATGGCAAAAGGACTACAATGGGTATGGGTTGCAGTGTGGAAACAGTGGAATTACACATTTTTCTCTGTAGTACTTACAGCCGAAAACAGTACTCGATTGTATGAGTAATCAACGAAGTGGTTGATCGGGATGGGTGCAGTGCAGTCACGGTCGCAGTCTCTGGATCAGTCCGCTCAGGACTAGCAGTTACAGCACTCATGGATAGTGCAAACAGAATGGCGACTTCTCGACTTCTTCTAAGTTGATATCCCCGCGTAGGTGCATGCAGCGGGAAAATAACAGTACCTGATTGGCTATAGTGGGAGGCGTTCCGGGCAAAAAAAAAAAAACACTTGCACGTGGTGGACTTGACTTCACTGGTGGCGATGCATTCCCCCCCCCAGCTGATTTCAGACCTTGGGTCTTAATGGTGGGAATTTTTTTTTTTACGGGAAGTTTTTTCTGTACGCAATGGCATACAATAAGTATGCATGGTTACACCACTGAATACAGTACACAACTTGAACCAGTGGACACATTTATTCTAACTGTTTTATTGCCTCAGTCTTCTTATCAGGTCATCAATATGCAAACTGCACACAAAGGCAGAAAAGAAAACAGAATCAAACCAGGATACCAGTAAAATCTCGTTATGGTATAGTACTAGGTTGGAAGGGGAGGGAGGGAGGGCATAACAACTGTTAAGAGCACAACAAATAGGATACGACAAGCACGTTCGTGGCATATAAGTTACCTCTTGGATAGGAACTGGGGGATTAGTAATTTACAAGTTATGAAGAATGGCTAACTGTATTCGCATTGCTACATGGAATATCAAAGGGGGCAGAAAAAGAAGGAAGCAATATCAGGTTTTAAATCATCTAAAGTTATTGAACATAGATATTGTCTATGTTCAAGAAACACAACTTCTGGACTCCAAAGCGTCCCAGCTTAGAAGACAACAATTTGGCCAGTTCTTTGTGGGAGAAGGGACGAAAAATAGTTGTAGAGTCATGATTCTTATTCACAGGAAGATTCCATTTATCACAACTAATGTGATTAAAGATCCACAGGATAGATATATTTTTGTTCTGGGATTGCTCTACAACAAAGAGATAATACTAGGTAGTGTGTACGGACCAAATCAAGATGCACCAGAATTTTTTACTCAACTAACCCAGATTCTACAACCATATCTTTATATGCCTATTATTATTGGGGGAGATTTTAACCTGGTACATGACCCGATGATGGACAGGTCAGGACAACAGAGGAGGGGTCTCTCTCCTGCTCAAAGGGCACTCCGGGAGCTGATGGATCAGACTGGTTGTGTGATATTTGGAGGATATTACATCCCCTTGACAGGGAATATACTTTTGTTTCCCCAGTCCATTTTTCCTCGTCGAGGATAGACTACATACTTCAGTCTCATTCCTTAGTGCCCGGGACCCTTGAGACGTCGATTCTGCCTGGTCCCCCTTCAGATCATTCTACAGTCTCCTGTCAGATATCGATAGTATCACTACCAAAAAGTGGTTCCAGATGGAAACTAAATGATTTGCTGTTAAAGGATGCCTCTTCATCTAAACATATACAGGAGCAAATTGACAATTTTTATGAATATAATTTTGATCCCCAGGGAAGACCTGATATGTTATGGGGATCTTTTAAAGCATACCTTAGATGCGTTCTGATTAGTAAGGCCACCCATAGGAAAAAGGCTTCCAGTTCCAGAATGTCCCATCAACTGGCTCAAATAAGGGTCCTAGAAAGAGACCTTTCCCCCCATTCACCAGAATCTGTTAGACAGGAATTGATCAAACTCAGAGCAGCTTATATGGAAATCCTTTGGGAGAAAGTAGATTATACTATATTGAAAACCCAGGCTTCATATACCGATCAAGGGGAAAAGGTGGTCCGTCTCCTGGCACTTAGGGTTAAGCAAATGGAGTCATCTCGTTATGTGGCCTCAATAATCTCATTACAAGATGGATCCTTAAAAACCCATCCAGAAGACATTGTAAAATAATTTACTGCATTTTGCAAGGAATTGTATGGCCCTATGCACACTTCCCCAACGGTGCAACAATTACGTACCTATTTACTGGAGGCCAACCTACCCCAGCTCTCATTGGAGCAGCAAAATAGACTGTTGTCTCCTATAACTAGTACAGAAATTTCTGAGGTTATTGGAAACTTCCAATGAACAAAACCCCCTGGATAGATGGTTACACAGCTCAATTTTATAAGAAATTCCAGGTTCAATTAATCCATATGCTTCTCCCCCTGTACCAACAAATCTTATCTGGAGTTGATATAGACCCCACACTATTTGAGGCGCTGATTGTCTTGATACCTAAACCTGATAAATCCCCTGACTGTGCAACTAACTACCAACCCATATCGTTAATAAATCAAGATATAAAAATTTTAACCAAGTTGCTGGCTAACCAATTCAGTACAGTAATGGACACCTTGATAGGACCAAAGCAGGTCAGATTTATGAAGGGTAGATCCTCTTCTGATCATTTAAGAACTCTGCTGCATGTCTTCTCGGCGTCCAGGCATGCACCTTTTCTTGCTACCTTAATCTCCCTTGATGCCGAGAAGGCATTCGATAGGGTCCATTGGGAGTATCTGTTTCAGGCCTTGGAAGTCTTTGGTTTCCCATCTGGTTTTATAAGGTGGATCCTGGCACTATACAAATCCCCTTATGCTCGGGTAGCAGGTAATGGAGTGATCTCAGAGAGGTTTACCCTTCATTCTGGAACCAGACAAGGATATCCCTTATCCCTATTATTATTTAATGTTTACCTGGAACCACTAATCCGAAACCTACAAAATTGCCAGAATATCCAAGGGATCCCTATTCACCCTTGTGAAATTAAGGTATCTGCTTATGCAGATGATCTCCTCCTTCAACTTTCCAATCCATGTCCATCCATACCTTATATTTTATACATCATTGATACCTTTGGCAGAATGTCCAACTATAAACTAAACATTAGCAAAACAACAGTTTTTGCACTTAATCACAAATTCTTTAAATCAGATATAATACCCTTTGGACTTAATTGGAAACAAGACTCCCTTAGATATCTAGGCATAGAACTATCTAGAAACCCCAAGCAAGTTATTAAATTAAATCTGGATTCTCTGGTTAACACAATCTCTCAAGACTTGAACAGATGGCCCTCACTTCCTATTTTACTGTGAGGTAAAATAAATGTAATTAAAATGAATGTCTTCCCACGGCTCTTGTACCCCCTTTCTACGCTTAATATTTGGCTCCCTTTGTCCTGGTTCAAAAAGCTGTAATCCCTGCTCATTAAATTTCTCTGGTGTAATAAATCTTCCCGAATAGCCTATCATATCTTGGCTGCCCCCAAGAATAAGGGGGGCCTGCGCCTCCCACATGTGGGACTCTATTATTGGGTATGCCACATTAATAAATACCTGAGATGGCTATCTCAGGAAAATTTACATTTGGCCCTGGCCTGGCTCAAAATTGAGTTATCCCTTATACGTACGTATGGTTTAAATCCTGAGGGACCGCTACATATTAGGGAAAGTCTCCTCCCCCAAAGCTCAAGAATTTGACAATTTCCATATCCTTGAAAATTTATACCCAGATTTGTCGTTACCTTAAGTACGATCATATTAAGGACCCCAGACAGCCAATAGTGGGAAACTTACAACTCAAAATGGGTGGAAAACCGATTCCCCTATCCTGGTTTCCCATATTACAGGATTTGAATGTCACCTATTTTGTTAAAAATGATACATGGTTCTCAATAAAAGAAATCATGGCTAAATTAGGTATCTCACACAGGCTCACTTTCAGGATTATTCAACTCCGACATATTTTAATACAATCCTTTGGTCAAAAACCCCAGTCAGCTCAAGTCATCCCCTTCCGAAAGGAATTAGCGGAGTTCAGCGGAGGCCCCAAAGCAATCTCCAAAATTTATAATACAATATATCTCTGGAAATTCCCTGATAGCTTTGGACCAACCCATCTTTGGGAATCTTTTTTCCAGGCCGAAACACAGACTGGTCGTCTATCTGACAAACTTGCCACAAATTAGTTACACAAGATAGATTAAGATTGATGCAACTATATATCCTGCATAATGCTTATTATACACCATGTAAACTGGCCAAATTGGGTTTGAAGCCTACCTCATTATGTGTTAGATGTCAACAGCAGGAAGGGACAATATACCATATCTTTCCGTCTTGCCCTAAAGTCTCCCCACTATGGCGTAGCATTAAGCAACTCTATGATCCCCTTTTAGGTCTTAAGGACCTATTTACCCCCAACATTTGTCTCATGGGTGATCTATCAGAAATCAGGGTCCGTAATCAGAAGTACTATATGACTCTTACTGCTATGTCAGTCAAGAAACTGGTATAACGACATTGGCTTGATCAGCAGGAAATTTCCTATAATGAATGGTTAACAGAAATCCTGGCTAATTTACGCATGGAAAAAGCCATTGCTAACCTGAATAATACAATGAGCAGGTTTATAAAAATATGGAATCCCCTCTATGCCCTATATTCATTATAGGGTGAGATACATTTAGTATGAACCATCTTGCCTCAAGACTAATCCTGGCATAAAATGTGCTCAACATCAGATATTATAATAGTTGTTGCTCTAGCAGAAAAGGGATGGGGGAGGAGGGAGGGACAGAAGGGTATGGGTGGTAAAGGGAGGGGTGGATTCATGTGTAATCCATGACTAATGTATCCTGTGTTTTTGTATGAATATCTGCCTTTTGTGTAAAATGGAAAATAATGTTAATAAACTTTAAACTGCAAAAAAGAAAATAGACTGATGACACTCTTTTGGTGAATGTCTCTATTGTGTCCTGGGTGTAAGCGACAGAGACCTATCACTGAAAATTGAAAATGCACAAGAGAAACATGAGACACTACATAGGTTTTGGATGTGTTATAAATCTCGAAGTTCAAAAACGATCAGACTCAGCACACACAACTGCACTTCTCTGAGCCTGCTATATAATTCAGAAATTTTCTTTGGAGATGTCAGCAAGAAGCAAAAGATCAATGCGTCTGTTTGTCAGTTTGACAAATCTGTCAATGACTGTCTGGATTTGTTAGTTCTGCTGTCTCACCCTCAATTGCTAATCTGGTAAAACTACTTAATCTGTCCTGACCTATTTTTTCTCAGGGATGTTTTTATTACGTTGATTGCACACATGCGTAAGTAACATGTTATGGCAGCTTGCTACAGAGGCAGGTTGTGGAGGTGTGGCACTGTTGTGGCCAATGCCCCCACTGCCTTTTGAGGCTTGGCCCGCTTTACCCAGTGGGGTGGCACACTGCTGCTGACACTAGTACAACCAGCGTGCCACCACCTTGAAATGTTTTGGCCTCTGCAATCAGGGGATGCCTTGTCATTGCATCATCAGCCATTCTGCCGCAATGAGGGAGCTACCCGTCATTGCAGGGCGGTCCCCATGCCCCCGACCCAGTTTGCCAATGGGGAGCCCAGTCCCCATCAGCATAATCTCCCCACCCCTACGTTTCTGCTGTATGCTAAGGGGATGCCCAATCCCCCTCGGCATCATGCGCTCCCCTGTCTTTGTTTGCCGACGCGGTGCCCAATCCCCACTGGATTCAGTCCCCCCCTTCCTGACTGAATTTGCTGATGGGGGAGCTCAATCCCTGTCGGCATAATGTATACTCCCCAAAATGTGTAGTCTGCTGAGGGAGGGTGCCTAATCCCCCTCAGCTCGTCCACCACCCCCGTAAGTGCCGGCGAGTGCCCAATCCCCCGTTGGCTACAGCCCCCCAAAAAAAAAACACTCAGCTGGCACACTGGGAACCCACCCCAGCATGCTAAATGTCCCTGTAAAAAGAAAAACTGTCCTTGGATTTTTTTTTTTACCCCTGTAAACAAGAAAATGGTCCCTTGTCAAGTCTGGCAGCCCCTCCCAACCCGCGCTCCACCCTCTGTGCACCCTGAGTCTCCACACACCTCTCTCACCCCATACTTACCTCCAGAGTCTGGCGTGACGATCTTCGGTGGACTGGGAACATGTCTGCACTCTTCAAAGCTGACCACGAACTGAGGAAATGCAGGTAAGCTGTATAATGGCATAAATAGGGTTTTTCCAACTTTGGTGCATATCTCAAGCATTTTTTTGAATTTTGGCACCAAATTTTCAACATAGGGTTTTTGCAACCCCTCCTCATGAATTCAGCCACTGTGATGGCGTTATTCGGTCCCAAAAGGTGATTTTGTAGTCACTGCGTGGAATCGTCTTTCGGGACCAATTAATGAAATGACAGTGCCAGTGTTAATGAGGTGGGCTCTTAAAATGCCTATCTTGCAAATTTGGTGGAAAAATCCAAAAAATGACTGTTTTACAAGCATGCATTGCGCAGTTGCTACGCACGCTCATAACTTTGCGATTTGCAATATTTTCACTTCAGATTTTCAACATTGGCATTTTCCCCACACCTCCTTATGAACAGTACAGCTGTCATTTTTCACATCCTGGCTGAAATGGGTTTTCGCACTTCCGGCGCAGAATAGCGCGGTCGCTGTGGGAAATCAGTGTTTGGGACACATTAAGAAAATCGCAGTGACACTGTTCATGAGCAGAGGTCATAAAATGCCTGTGTTGAAAATGTGGTGACGAAAGTCCATAAAATGACTGTTACAACTGCGCATTGCGCAGTTTCCATACACCCTTGTAACTTTGCAAATGTGTAATATTTTCACGCCAGATTTTCAACACTGGCATTATGTCACACCTCCTTATGAACAGTACAGCTGTAATTTTTCACATCCTGGCCGAAATGTGATTTTGCGCTTCTGGTGCAGAGTAGCGCAGTCACTTTGGGAAATCAGTATTTGGGACAGATTAAGATCGAGCAAGTGAGAGGGAGGAGTGACCAAGCTCAACTGAGCTCTGTTGGGACTGCTGCAGATTTCTCTGTGGGCAGAAAAAGGTATCAATGCAGGCAGGGGCCCAGTACAAAAGGGCAGCCTGCAGTGGTGGGAGAAACAGAACGAGCGAGTGAGACAGGGGAAGTGAGCGAGTTCAACAGTGCTCTATCGGGACTGCTGTGGAATTCTTTGTGGGCAGAAAGAGACACCAACGGAGGCAAGAGCCCAGTACAAAATGGCAGTCTGCAGTGCCGGGAGAAATGGAAAGAGTGAGTGAGAGAGGGGGAGTGAGCAAGCTCAATGGAGCTCTGTCAGGACTGCTGCAGATTTCTTTGTGGGCAGAAAAAGGTGCCAACGCCTGTAGGAGCCCAGTACAAAATGGCAGTCTGCAGCGCTGGGTGAAACAGAATGAGTGAGTGAGGGAGGGGGAGTGAGCATGCTCAACAGAACTGTGTCGGGACTGCCACAGATTTATTTGTGGGCAGAAAAAGGTACCAACACAGGCAACAGCCCAGTACAAAAGGGCAGCCTGCAGCTCCGGGAGAAATAGAACGAGTGAGTGAGAGAGGCGTAGTGAGCGAGCTTAATGGAGCTCTATCAGGACTGCTGCGGATTTCTTTGCGGGCAGAAAAAGGTGCCAACACAGGTAGGAACCCAGTACAAAAGGGCAGCCTGCAGCGTCGGGAGAAACAGAACGAGTGAGTGAGAGAGGGGGAGTGAGCGAGCTCAACTGAGTTCTGTTGGGACTGCTGCAGATTTCTTTGTGGGCAGAAAAAGGCACCAATGCAAGCGGGGATTGACCAATGGAGCTCTCCCGGGACTTTACAGTTTCCCACCCTCCCGCCCAGGGTCCTGTGTGGTCCTATATTACAACAGGGTCTCTGGAGTGAAGACAAAGCAATGGTTGTATACTTTAGGATTGCTGTAATAATACATATTTATTTGTTCTGTTTATTTCTGTAACTGAGCTGAGAAATACTTGGAGTGCAATAGGATTTCTAACTGGGCTAAGTGAAACTATATGAGAGCTGAGAACAAAAAGTATGGTAGCTGAGGGTGAAAAATGGACAGGGAGGCTTTAGGATTGCTACAGTAACACAGTATCTAACGGATGAGATTTGAAACTGAATTACCCTGGTCGGCAAGGGGTCAGTAGGGGGACTAGTGTGGGGGGGCAGGAATTTGAGTAAATAGGGGCCTAACAGTTGTAGTAGGGTACAGAACCAGGGAGTAAGAGCCAGTAACATAAGATGGGTGCCAAAATGGGGCAGGTGCCACATGTCAATAGGGTGGGCATCTTTGGAAGGGTGGTGGGGTGTACAGGGTGTGGGTCTGCCATGATCCAGGACTGGGCTTGGAGGATGGGGGGGGCTATGGTCTGTAGATGAATGGCTAGTTTGAGGGAGGAACTGTGGAGGTTAGGGAGGAGTGTAAGTGGCAGGACAGATGAGTATGGTAGGCATCCTGAGGGGGGCACTAGAGGATGGCAAAGGGGGATGGAGGAAGAATAACTAGGGACTGAAACCAACCCCAGTATCAGAGGCACTAGCAGAAAAGAGAGAAGAAGGGAGGGGTGCCCGAGGCAAGGGTGGGGGGCCTCCTGATGGGGGAGGGAAAGACCACGAGGAGTACCAGGGGAGAGAGCAGATGGCTGCAGGTAGGGAGGGACCAGGGGTGCCACGGAGGGGAACAAGTAGGAAGGGGGGAACCGATAGGGGGAAGAGATGTAGGACAGGTATCGACTATGAATAGATTCAAACCTCTGCTATGGGACAGAGAGGGGGAGCAGGAAAATACTGAAGAGGGGGAGGACAAGCGGGGCATGAGAGGGATGGCAACAGGTAGTGGAAGAGATTGCAAGGACAAAAGGGTAGAAGGGGGCTAGTAAGGAAGGAGGTGGTGGTGATTGAAGGAGAGAAGGCTACAGGAAGGGGAAGGATGGGAGGCATTACTATCGGGGTAGAAGGGAATGGGGGCTCTAAATCGACAACAGCAGGGATAGGAGAGGGGCTGGAAATCAGCAGGGGAGGAGGGAAGATCAACATGGGAAGCCCAGTAGGAAGTAATCAGGCTAGGAAGGGGTTCAAGGGGGATAAGGCAGAGAAAAGGGGTGAGGCAGAAGTAGGGCGTACAGATACAGAAGTCACAGAGGGTGCTGTTCGTAGGGGTAAGTGACAGGGAAGAACGAATACTGGGGTGGTGGAGGGGGCATTAGAAGGGAAAGGAGGTAAGAGGCGAGGGGGTACTCATCCTGGGGGATTCTATGCTGAAATGGGTGAGATGGGGTGGAAAGGGGGAAGGCACAGCCATATTTGGGTTGAAGCTGTCCCCAGGTTAACTGCAGAAGGGGCAGGGCAGGCACTGCTCGAGCATGGAGGGGAGGAAGAAACCCCATTTACTGCTGCATGTGGGTACAAATGGCTGGTGGACACTGTGGAAGTAGTGAGGGGGAGGTTTGAGTACTTGGGCAGGCAGTGTGAGGGGGTTGGGAAGTCAGTGGCATTCTTGGAGGTACTGCCGGTACCATGTGCAAGCATGGCAAGGAAGGGTAGGCTTGAGGAGTTCGAGTGGCTGAGGGATTGGTGCCACACGAAACATTATGGGTTAGTGACTAACTGGGGTAGGGTCTGGGGGGGAATAGTGACTTGTATGCGGGAGGCAGGGTACACTGGAGCAAGAAGGGGAGGGCAGTATTAAATGTAGCATTGCTGCCGGGCCACTGGCACTGAGGGTTGAGGTGCTGGACGCCACAACTCACGCCATGCTGACAACCTGGGTTCGGATGCAAGCCCGAGCTGCCAGGGGTTGGCAAGGGAGAGATAGGATTGAGCATCCGGAGGACTGCACTCCTGTCCTGCGGCGGTATCCAGGGACCCACTGCTCTGTAGCGGTCCCTGGTGACCCGTGGGTGCTACTGGCGGTGTAGTGAGGTGACAGAGTGCGGCAGATGTTGTACGCTGTACCTACGTGTCATTGCCGCGCGCACTCTGCAAAGGGGAGAAAAATGGAAAATGGGCTACAGTCAGGCAGCATGAGCTTCTGACCCCCCCGCCCACTCCGAATGGTGCCTCCTCAACCGGATCCTGCTTCGGTGGGTCGATCTGGGAAGCTCCTCACCACCTCACCATGGGGGTAATCTGTGGGGGTGAGCAGGTTGACCTGATGTTGGGGACAGGGCTGGGGGGTCGTCGGGATGACCAAGCTGACAGTAACCCAGTGAGAAAAATATAAAAAAAAAAAAAGGCAGGAATAGAGGGGTATAGCTCTACTGAGGTGGATTTAAACAAAGGGGGGGGGGATGGCCAAAAGACTGAGGTTGGAAGAAAGGTCCAGACAGCGGAGCCTGATGAGGTGACCACCCTAGACATAGGTAAAGGTGGAGGCGTAGTAACCCTGGAAGGGGGCAGGCAGAGTGGTCTGAGTGTAATATAGAAGGCACCATCACCCAGTAAGAATAAGGAGGAGAAAGGGAGCGGACTACTGAGAGGAGGGACACAGGCCAAGGAGGAGAAGAATGAGGAAAAGGAGGGGTACGGGTGGAAGGTGGTCTGACTAAATGGATAGAGAACTGGTTACAGGGGAGGGTGCAGAGGATGGTGGTGGTGGGGTAGCTCTCAGCACCCAGAGCAGTGACAAGCAGGGTGCCGCAGGGCTCAGTGTTTGGCCCAATGCTATTTGGGCTCTTTATCTCCGATGTAGCACACAGAGTGGAGAGCAGGGTTAGTCTGTTTGCACATTATACCAAATCAAAAGCAAATAGTTATAGTAGCAGACTCCCCCCCCCCCACTCACACACATTCACACTCCATGAAAAGCTGCTTAAAAGCCTGCAATTCATTGAAATCAATACCATTTTCTTACTTACTTGGGGTTCAATGCTAACAAGTGTAAAATCATGTACCTAGGGCATAGGAACCCCGATACAGGGTACAGGATGGGGGGCGGTACTGATACTCACTAGACATGAAAGGGTCCTTGGGGTTATTATATCAGAGGACGCCAAGATGGCAGTACAGTGTGACAAGGCTATGGTTAGGGGAAATTGGATTCTGGGGTGCATAAGGAGTGGCATCTCCAGTAGGAGGAGGAGGAGGAGGAGGGATATACCCCCAGCTGAAGTACTGTGTCCAGTTTTAGAGTCCACACTTCAGAAAGGACATAAGGTGGAGGTTTCCCAGAGGAGGGCAACTGAAATGTTTTAGAATGTTCACAGGAATCCCTACAAGGAAATGCTGAAGAATCTCAACATGTACACTCTGGAAGAGAGCATGGCAAGAGATGACATGATCAAGACCTACAAAGTACCTCACAGGGGTAAAGAGGGTACAGTTGGGGAGTTTCCTTCAAATGAGGATGAGCACCTAAACTAGGGGAAATACAATGAAACTGGGGGGAGGAGGCATTCAGGATAGATGTGAAGAAATTCAGGATAGATGTGAAGAAATATTTCTTTACTGAAAGGGTGGTAGACATCTTGAACAGACTGCCAGGAGAAGTGGTGGAAGCTAAAATGGTAGGGGGCATGAAGTATGTATGGGATAAATATAGGGGTATATTAGAAAAAGGGGAAGGAGGGGGTCAACGGAGATCAATAGGCTATGGAAGTGGAGTAGGTTCAAGTTCATTGCAGGAACAATCCATTAAGCAAGTTCATTCACAAGGAGATCCTGATGGACGCAGGCAGAATAAGACATGCAGTAACATATACAGGCAGGAGTTACAAGTAGGTAGAGAACACTTGGGTAGACTGGGTTGGCTGAGGGTCCTTTTCTGCTGACAAATTCTATGTTTCTATGGCACCATGTGTTAATTCAGGTGCAGTGTTTATTTAAAGTTGGGCCTACCATACATCCAGATGTAAGGTACAGTACATTATCGAATTAGATGCAGCCCACTTACAGTGCAATAAACAGAACCCCAGTGCTTTGAGAAGCCTTTACTCTTCATAAGGCTGCTTAAAGAGCTGGAGTTCTATTTGCAGTGTCCACACCAGTATGCTGATCTTAAAATTGAGGCCGCATCTGAATGAGTACTTGATTCTTGCTCACTCCATTTCTTCCCCACTTTGAAACCTGCTTGTCCTGAGTTAGTTTTGGGCTGGCAGCGCCTCGCCTGTGTTGGATGATGACCAATAAGTGGCACTGAAAGACGTCAGACTTCACAGACTGTGAAGGCAGTTGCTCACGGACAGACATAAGGCAATTCTACTGGGGGGGTAGGAGGAAGTAAGCAGTTGATTAACTAGAATCTGCAGCTTATCCATCACATAAAGGAATTATGGAGGACAGGGTTAAGGGAAAATAGACTTCTAGGTAAACATAAAGTAAACTTACAAGCTCAAATGGGCAGACTGGGGGGGCCGTATTCCCTTATCTGCCAACACTGTCTATGTATCTATGTAGGTAGGGAAATGGGCAGACTAGGTGGGCCATGCGGTCCTTATCTGCCGTCAAATTCTATGTTTCTGTATTTCTCACCCACCTTCTTGGCAAGAAGAAGGCTACAGCTGTGGCCACAGATGACTTTTGGGGTGTGGGGATGGGGGGACCAAAGGGGACAGACAGAAGGAGATAAAATCATAATAAAAATTGTGAGACCTTCAACAGCTTTCCAAAACGCTTACCAGTAAAAGAACACTCTATGAAGTTTTTCAAATGGCAACACAATCTGGTGAGCCTGCTGTCTGCCATCAGGCATCAACCAGCATAAAATTGCCTACAGAAGGCAGTGTGGTCATGCGGTTACTGAAATACTGGAGATTACAGATTTATAAGAACAAAAGAATATCACACAGAAGCTGGCACATATCCCTATAGCAGCTGTCTCCTGCTTCTCAGTAGTTATATTTATACCCTTGAGGTACTTGAATGTTTCTATCATATCCCCTCTTTCCCGCCTCTCTTTCAGTGAGTACATAGAGGTCCCTTAATTTTTACTCATAAGTCTTGTGTTGCAAGCTCTGTACCATTTTGTTCACCCTTCTCTGGACCATCTCCAACCTGTTAATATCCTAATGAAGGTGTGACCTCCAGAACTGCACACAGTACTCCATGTGAAGCCTGACCAGGGTTTCATATAATGGCGTCACTACCTCCCTCCTTATGCTGGTGATATCCTTGCCTATGCACCCCAGCATGTCACTGCCCTCCCAGCTGCCTTACCACTTTGACATTTTCAGGTCATCTGAAATAAGAACCCCCAGGTCCCTTTCCTTCTTTGTGACTGTTAGCAGCTCCCCCCCATCCTGTACCTTTCCCCAGGGTTTCTTTGTCCCAGGTGCATAATTTTGCACTGTTCTGAATTAAAACTTCAGTTGCCAGTACTCGGACCATTTCTCAAGCTTCCCCAGGTCCCTCCTCAGGGTTTTAAATAATTGATTAGCAGTTTTTTTCTTGGGATGATACTAACTGTACAGAAAGTATTTACAAAGATTCTCTGGAAGTGCTGTGTTTGTTAAACACAGTGAGGCAAGAGCTATGCATTTTCACAAAGATTTAGCACCTTTTTGAGCAAAACGCTAATCAATTTTTAGAGTTAAATAAAATCCTGCTCCTCATTTTCTCCACTAACTCTGGGGTATCCACTGTGTTACACATTTTGGTGTCATCTGCAAACAGGCACACCTTTCCCTTCAGCCCTTCTGCAATGTCACTAATGAAGACACTGAACAGGACTGGCCCCAGGACCACTCCCTGTGGCACCCCACTGGTCACCCCCCTCTTCCCAGACTGCGCCCCATTTACCACCACTCTCTGTCTCCTGTCTGTTACCCAGTTTCTAACCCAATTTACCACCCTTTCCTCCATGCCCAGCCTACTCAGCTTGTTTATCAGCCTCCTATGTGGGACGGTGTCAAAGGCTTTGCTCACATCAAGATAAGCATTGTCCACTGCCCCACCCTGATTTACGTCCTTTGTCACACAGTCAAAGAGATCAACCAGATTTGTCTGACATGACCTCCCCACTGTGGATATATGTTGCCTATGGTCCTGGGCTCTGAAGGCTTCTAGATACCCCACTATCCTTTCCATAACCAATGTCTCCATGATCTTTCCCACTACTGAGGTGAGGCTTGAAAAGCCTATAGTTCCCTGCTTCCTCCCTACTGCTGGATTTGTATAGAGGGACCACATGTGCCCTCCATCAATTCTCTGGTACCACCCCTGTGTTGAATGACTCTGTGAATATGGCTGCCAGAGGTACTGCTATTTCCCTTCACAGTTCTTTTAATATCCTCGGGTATATGCCATCTGGTCCCATTGCTTTGTCCACCTTCAATTTACTCACCTTCTGCAGGATTCTTCTGCCTGTGAATGGACTACCGTCCACCTCTTCATGCCTTTGCAACTGCTGTACTGCTGTGGCCCTTGCCCCTCCCCCTCTTCAGTGAATACTGAACAGAAAGACACAGTGGATGTCTTGGGGGGGCACATGACAGTTCTTAGGCATGGTACTTTCACTTCCAAATACCTAACCAGCACATATAAGCATCAACATTCGGCATTGACAAATGCTTGTTCATTTTAGGGCACTGAAGGATCATTCACATGAATATTTAGTGTCTAGTATAGCAAGTGCAGTGGTACCCAGTTGGTGGATGTCAGGAAACATAGCCAGTGGCAGTGATTCAAGCAATGAAAAGATGTTCTGTGGACAGTTTTCAGAAGGCAGACATTCAATAAACCTTTGTGCTATGATCAGTTCTTATTCAGGAAGTTCTACTCCACAGTGATTGCACACAACATTTAGTGTTTTCTTATCTAAAAACAAGCATTTGTCAATGCCGAATGTTGGCTTGCTGGCATTGGCACTGGTAGTGCAGGAGTTAGAAATGCAAAATAGGAATGGCAGTGAAGTATTGAAGTAACACCCCCCACACACACACAGACTGAAAGGCATTGGGAGAGTGGGCTTTGGGTCGGCCATAACGCTGACGCCATTTCACCTCACCCCACGATGTAGAGAGTGACAGGTCTCGGGGTGTGTATTGGGGTCTCCACCTTTATGCTCACCCCATTCCATAAGGAAATAAGCTGAAATGGGTGCAATATAGGAGAATGGGGTGAACGTTAGGGTGAAAGAACCCAAGGCATACCTCAGTGTCTGTCAATGGCTGTAGGGTGGGGGTAGAATTCTGCAAACATTATGGCCGACAAACCCAAGTTATGTCCCCGACACCTGTCAGTCTCTACAGGGTGAGTGTATGGTTGGAAATCTTAATGCCCTGGATGTTTGTTGGTATTTTTATTCCAAATTTTCAACAGTGGCCTTTTGGGACCTCACCTTATGGACAGTGGTGCTATCATTTCGTTACTCAATCCTGAAAGGTGATTTCACACAGCAACTGCGCCATTGGGAGCCACAGGCACGGAAACACTTTTCAGGCAGGATGCAAAAAATGACAGCTGTACTGTTCACGAGGAAGTATAAAAAAATGGCAATGTTTAAAATCTGGAGAGGAAATATGAACAAGCATTTGTCAATGCAGAATGTTTGCTTGCTGGTATTAGCATTGGAAATGCAGGAGTTAGAGAGATGAAGAATAGGAATGGCAGTGAAGTATTGAAGTTCACGCCAACCCCACCTCCATCCTGTAGAGATGGACAGGCACTGGGGTAAGTGTTTGGGTCATCACCCATGAGGGTCATGCAATGTCACCTCACCCTATTCTGCAGACACCGACACGGTTGAGGTGTGACTTAGGGTTTTCGACTTTACAGTCACCCCATTCCATAAGGACATACGCTGAAATGGGTGCAATATAGGAGAATGGGGTGAAGTCTGGGTCCGAAGAGTCCAAGGCACATCTTGATGCCTGTCAGTGACTGGGGGGTGGGTGTGGGATGGCATGAGCAATACAGTAGGCAATCCAAAGGCACATCCCGATAGCTGTCCGTCTGTACAGGGTAGGACGTTATGGGTAGAAACACTAATGCCTCAGGCATTTGTTGGTATTTACAGAACAAACTGTCAACATGGCTTTTTGTGACCCCACCTCATGAAAGCATTTGGGACCTCTTCTCATGAAGTGACAGTGTGATTTTGTCAATGTGTCCCAAACATTGAGTTCCAAGAGCGACAGTGCCATTCTGCACCGCGTTTGAAAACACAGATCGGGCAGGATGTGAAAAATGACAGCGGTACCATCCATAGGGAGGTGTGAAGAGATGGCAATGCTGAAAATGTGTAGTGGGAATATTACACATGCTCACATTTCCGAGCATACGTGGAAACTGTGTAATGCACACTCCCTGTGCTCATGAACAGTGTCACTGTGATTTTCTTAATGTGTCCTGAACACTGATTTCCCACAGCAACCACAGTATTGTGCACCGGAAGTGCAAAAACACATTTTGACCAACATGTGAAAAATGACAGCTGTACTGTTCATAACTAGGTGTGTAAAAATTGCAATGTTGAAATGTGGAGTGAAAATATTACAAATGTGCATAGTTATGAGCGTGCATGGAAACTGCGTAATGCACGCTCGTAACATAGTCATTTTATGGAATTTCATCACCAAATTTTCAACGTAGGCATTTTAGGACCTGTGCTAATGAACAGTGTCACTGACATTTTTGTAATGTGTCAAAGTGCGGAAACACATTTCAGCCAGGATGTGAAAAATGACAGCTGTACTGTTCTAACGAGGTGCCGAAAAATGGCAATGTTGAAAATCTGGACTGCACATATTGCAAATGTGCCAAGTTACGAGCCTGCGTGGAAACTGCGCAATGCACGCTCGTAATACAGTCATTTTCTGGACTTTTGTCACCATATTTTGAACATAGGCATTTTAGGACCTCTGCTAAAAAACAGTGCCACTGTGATTTTCATAATGTGTCCCGAACAGTGCTGTAAGACAATGACCACGCTATTCTGTGCCGGAAGTACTAAAACACATTTCGGCCAGGATGTGAAAAATGACAGCTGTACTGTTCATAAGGAGGTGCGGAAAAATGGATATGTTGGAAAGCTAGAGTGAAAATATTGCAAATGTGCGAAGTTACAAGCCTGCATGGAAACTGGGCAATGCACGAACGTAACAGTCATGTTATGGACTTTTGTCACCAAATTTGAACATAGGCATTTTAGGACCTCTGCTAATGAACAGTGTCACTGTGATTTTCATAATGTGTCCCGAACACAGATTTCCCACAGCGACCACGCTATTGTGCATCGGAAGTGCGAAAACACATTTTGGCCATCATGTGAAAAATGACAGCTGTACTGTTCATAAAGAGGTGTGGAAAAATGGCAATGCTGAAAATCTGGAGTGAAAATATTGCAAATGTGCAAAGTTACGAGCGTGCGTGGAAACTGCGCAATGCAAGCTCATAACACAGTCATTTTATAGACTTTTGTCACCAAATTTTCAATGTAGGAATTTTAGGACCTCTGCTAATGAACAGTGTCACTGTCATTTTCGTAATGTGTCCCCAACATGGATTTCCCTCAGTGACAGCGCTATTCTGCACCAGAAGTGCAAAAACACATTTTGCCCAGGATGTGAAAAATGACAGCTGTACTGTTCATAAGGAGGTGTGCAAAAATGACAATGTTAAAAATCTGGACTGAAAATATTGCAGATTTGCAAAGTTACGAGCGTGCGTAGCAACTGCGCAATGCACACTCGTAAAACAGTCATTTTTGGGATTTTTTCCACTAAATTTGCAACATACACTTTCTGAGAGCCCACCTCATGAACACTGGCACTGTCGTTTCATTAATCGGTCCCGAAAGGTGATTCTGCACAGTGACCGCAAAATCACCTTTCAGGACCGATTAATGTCATGACAGTGACTGAATTCATGAGGAAGGGTCCCAAAAACCCCAATGTTGAAAATTTGGTGGCAAAATTCCCCAAAATGCCTGAAATATGCAGCAAAGTTGAAAAACCCCTATCTATCCCATTATACAGCTTACCGGCATTTCCTCAGTTCGCGGTCAGCTTTGAAGAGTGCAGACGTGTTCCCGGTCCACCGAAGATCGCTGTGCCGGAGGTAAGTATGGGGTGAGGGGGGATGTAGGGGAGGCAGGGTGTGCAGTGGGTGGGTACGGGTTGTGAGGGGGGGCAGGGAGACTACGAGGGACAGTTTTTTTTTTTTTACAGGTTTAATAAAAACCTAAATAACCATCGCGGGATGGTTTTTCTGTTACAGGGGCATTGGGCACACTGGGGTAGGCCCCCAGAGTGCCACCTGAATGTTTCTGGGGGGGTGTAGCTGATGGCAGATTGGGCACCCCCATCGGCACAAAAGCGGGGAGGGGTGAAAGATCCAGGAGTTGGGCACCCCTCGGCACAAATTGATTTTGTTTTGGGTAGATTATGCCAATGGGGTGGGCTCCCCATTGGCAAATCAAACTGGGAATGGGGACATGATGCCGACAGGCAGTGGGCTCCCGTCGGCAGCACTAAATTGGAGAGGGACTGGGCAGTGGGGATTTAAATTTCCCGTAGGCAAAAACACTGTTGTGGCGGGCACATGCTGCCAAGGGGATTGGCCACCCTCGGCTCAGGACTTTAATATTGTTTATGAACAGGTGGCAAGCCGCCTGCCATGTTCACAAACAATATTATAGTCTGCAAGTTCCACCCAGCAATGACGGGTCGCTCCCTCATTGCAGTGGAATCACTGACACTGCAATGATGAGGCGGCCCCTGACTGCTGCGACGAAAACGTTGCAACTTGGTGCAACTTTTGGAAGCCAGTGTCATCAGCACACTGTGCCTCCATTGGCCCACCACTGCCAAGCCCCCAAATGCTGTGTTTCCCTTGGCTGCTACGGTGCTGCGCCTCCACAACCCGCTTCTCTCCTAAGCTGTCGCATAATGTTTCTTGTGCATGCGTGCTAGCAAACATAAAAATGTGCAAACTTACGAGCTTGCGTAGATACTGCACAACACATGCCCATAATGAGGTCATTTTGGGGATTTTTTTACCAAATTTTCAACATGTTCATTTTGGGACCTCTCCTCATGAACAGTGGCAGTGTGGTTTTGTTATTCTGTCCTGAAAGTTGATTTCGCACAGCAACAGCGCCCATTGTGCGCCACAGGTGCAAAAACATGTTCTGGCAGGATGCAAAAAATGGCAGCTGTACTGTTCAAAAGGAGGTGTGCAAAAATGGCAATATTGAAAATCTGTAGTGAAAATATTAAAAATTCTCTAAGTTACGAGCATGCGTGGAAACTGCTCAACGCATGCTCGTGACATAGTCATTTTTTGGAATTTTTTCACTAGATTTTCAACATAGGCATTTTGGGACCTCCACTTATGAACAGTGTCACTGTGATTTTCTTAATCTGCCCTGAACACTGATTTCCCATGGCAATCGTGCCATTGTGCGCCACATGTGCAAAAACACATTTTGGGCAGGATGTGAAAAATGACAGCTGTACTGTTCATAAGGAGGTGTGCAAAAATGGTAATGTTGAAAATCTGAAGTGAAAATATTAAAAATTCTTGAAGTTACGAGCGTGTGTAGAAACGGTACAATGCACGCTCGTAACACAGTCATTTTTGAAATTTTTCACCAAATTTGCAACATAGGCTTTTTTGGAGCCCACCTCACGAACAGTGGCACTGCCATTTCATTAATCAGTCCCGGAAGGTGATTCCGCGCAGTGACCGCAAAATCAGCTTTCAGGACCAAATAACGAAATGACAGTTACTGATTTCATGAAGCGGGGTCCCAAGAATCCTATGTTGAAAATTTAGAGCCAAAAGTTGAAACAATGGCCCAGATATCCAACTAAGCTGAAAACCCCCCCATTTATGCCATTATACAGTTTACCGGCATTTTTCCAGTTCGCGGTCGGCTTTGAAGAGTGCAGACATGTTCCCACTCCACTGAAGATCACCGCACTGACCTCCAGAGGTAAGTATGGGGTGAGGGGGGGCATGGGGAGTTGGGGTATGCAGAGGGTGGGTACAAATTCGGGAAGGTTGCACCACAGACAATGAGGGACAGCTTTCTTGTTTTGCAGGGAAAAAAAAAACTTTAGGGGAAGGTTATTTTTTTGTTTTTTTTACAGGTGACACTAAGATATTTGGGCACACTGGGGTGGGCTCCCAGTGTGCCACCTGTATTTTGGGAAGGGACTGGAGCCAATGGGGATTGCACCCCCCGTCAGCAAATAAAGCGTGTCTGTGTTGGGGGGCCTGATGCCGAGGGGGATTGGGCACCCCATCAGCAGACAAATAAAACTGGGGTGGCATTATGCCAATGAGGATTGGGCAGCCCCATCAGCAAACAAACTGAACTGTGGAGGAGGCATGCCGACAGAGGGACTGGGCACACCCAAAGCCGGCTTTCTAGGGATTGCGAGAGGCAGATGGCGAGAGCCACCACCATGTTTATTGAAATGTTTCACCAGGAATGGCACGTAATGGAGGCATGTCAGATCTGCCGCTGCAATGACGAGCCTGTCTCTCATTGCAGCAGTGGATTTCTTTCAAGTTGGTGGCACTTTCTGAAACTGCTGTCATCAGCAGTGTGCTCACTGGTTGGCGGCTGAGGGACACACCGGCTAAAGCATCCCCTGGATTCGCCACAACAATGACACACCTTTGAATGTGCTAGTACAATGCTACTACCATAAAATGTTGCTTGTGCATGCACGCAAGCCAACATAACAAAGGATTTGTTGGTTTTGAAGCCTGAACTGCTTTCAGTAGGTCTACCCCATCTTTTGAAAATCGCTGTCTCAGTTTTGCAATCATGTCTAAACCTGAGTAGTAAATTTTAGTTTGGTAATTTGTTTCTGAGGTAACTGTTTGCTGTTCCCTAAGTCTCCTGTCAACCACATATGTAACAAAATGAGCTGTTAAGTGATGGGTATGTCATGTATGGGTCATTTCTGTTACACCGTCAGGGACCATGTTATTAAGTGGTACTGTGAATGCTGTTGCTTCATGGGATAATTCTAAAGTTTCTCTTAATTTCTGAATGAAACCAGAGTATCAGTAAATGTTTCTTCTGCAATGCCAGCGCTGGCTAGATGCAGATCTTCAGTCTGTAGTAGACTGTGGAGTCCTTCTGCAAATCCAAGAATGTGATCAAAGAGGAAAAGAAAAAATACAGTGTTGAACGACATCATGAAGTTGTAGAGACCTCGATCTTTGGGTGTATTTCCATAGTCACAGTGAGAGAAATAAAGAGATTATGAACTCCTATGTACACCTCAGTGCTCTCAGTGCTCTTTTCTGACATCCCCACCTGGTCATGAATTTGTATGTTCTGTCGAGCCCCACATCTTGCTGTATCTGTTTCCATCTGCACTGTGTACTGCAGATGTTAACAAGCATTTGTCAATGCCGAACATCCACTTGCAGATATTTGCAGTGCTGTTTGGTACTGGTACTGGCTTCAGAGGAGCAAGGAGGCAGCAGTGAGAGTGGCGGGTGCCGCATGGTGGAAGCTGCACCATAAATGGTCCCAGGACTGATCCCTTAAGTACCCCTCTGGTCACCCCCCAATCCCTGGATTGGATCCCTTTGTAACACAGTTTATTAGCTTGCACCCTGTGGCCAGACTACCCATCTTGTTAATCAGTCTTCTATGTTGGACATTGTCAAAGGCTTTGCTGAAATCAAGGTAAGTGACAACAACCATCCCTCCCCGATTAACTCCCTTAATGGGGTATTAGGGTTTCCAACCCTAACGCCCCACCCTCACCCTGCAGAGACTGACAGGCATTGGTGGTGTGTCTTTGGGTCTTCAGCCATAATGCTCATGCCATTCCACCCCTACCCCCACCCTGCAAACACTGACAGGTGTAACCCCTAGGTGGCGCTATCCCAAGGGCTATTACCCCTGCCTGCTTGGCTAGTTGAAGGTTAAGGGGCCTGGGTACTGAAACGGATGCCTTCTTTAGGAGATCAGGGTTGTTAGTGGTCAAGCTAACCTAGGCACAGCCCTCCAGGACACTGTAACCCCCCCTGTCCCTTCTAGTGGCCGGAAGAATATACCATAATCACTTTTGCAATGACCCTTATTCACCATGCAAGTACCCACACTGTTTGCACTTATCACCAGGGCTGGTTCCACCAGTTTGACCCTGGAGACCCCCTGTAAAACAAGGTTAGGCACAGCGAACAACAACAGTACAGTGCTCTCAATACAGATTGGAACCACACTCAGATTAGATACAAAAAAGAGTTAGATTTGATTTATTCAGGGGACTTGAATAAGGGAGGGGCATAATCAGGTTGATTTGCTTAAAGGCTATATCAATCAAATAGTCTTGCATGCACTTCAGAGTCCATACACAGTCACACACTCTGGGTACCCAGGTGGGGAAGAGGTGGGCTAGCCAGGAACGTTGCCCGGGATAGGCCGGCGTCGCAGCCGGTTGGGGCCCTGTGATGAAAGAAAGCCACATGCACAACACACACTATTTGTAAACAAGAGCCGGAGTGCTCAGTTTGTGAAAGAAAAGACAACAAGACAATCAGATGACAACACTTTAGAATTAGCTGTTGTTGCAGGGAGCTACCCTGATGTTTATTCACGATACCCAATACAGGACACAGGCAGGATGAAATCAAGACTGCAGGTTGTTGAGCTAGAGTGCCAGGAGAAGCAGGACCCACACGAATCACTGAGGCGTCATTCCTGTTCAAAGCGTTGAGCAGGGGGCTGATCCCCAGGCAGGTCTCTAGTTGATGACTTACTCTGTGTAGCGGGTAGTCTGGCTGGGCCAGTGTGGCAAGGCCCAGGCCAAATGGAGATGAATTCGGATTCAGTCCGTTGGGGCTGCATACAGCTTCCAGCAAGCAGAACACAATTCAGCACACAGTGGGGAACCAAATCACGACCCACTAGCAGTACACAGAACATTTAATCGCATTCAGCAAATCTTCGGTCTTCTTCAGGTTTCAAGCCTGGTCACAGTTCAGTGGCATTAAATCGTTCTCACAACTTGGATTCAGTCCAAATAAATTCCAATTTCCCTCTCAGGGACAGCAGGCACGCAGGTGGGCCAAAACTCAACCCTTCCACGGTTCTCCCACGCGACACTATGCAGAACTGCTGCTCGATTACCTCGAGCTGTTACTCCTTCACTTCCCAACTCAGAACTGACTCAAGCTGCAAGCAGCCTGGATCTTTCCCCATGATCCAAAAGGTTTGGTTGGCTGATCTGTCTGTCAGTCACAACAAGGGCTCTCCCTCCAGGTTCATTTGGGTGCCAAAAGCCCAAAACTACAATTCCTACAAAGTTTTGCTCGCACAAAGCCCCTGGGGACAGGCTCCATTTTAGAGTCCCCAAGGGTACTGATTGGTCCAAACATCTAGCAGTCCCAGACCAAGATGGTGGAGATAAACAAAACTGTCCATGCTGCAAGTAAGGCAGGTTAGACAAACTACAATATCATTACCACTCTAATAGATATTCAGCAAATAAGTACATCCTATAACAGAGCTCCTTCTGCGCAATTAGCAATGGCAGAATGGAGCGATTATCTGGCAGCTCAGGTGGGACTCGCGCATAGAAACACTCAGCCCCCCCTCACTAGCTTAAGTAAGCAACCATTATAGAAGCTCTTAAAGAGGCAGAACGCAGAGGCATTAAGGCACTCTCATACAAACACTTTTAAACGCTAAAACACAGGACACCAGCCTGGCAGTGGGCATTTAGACAAGCCCAAGGAAGACTTTTCAGGAACCCCCATTTGTAGGGGGGTTAAACCCTTCCCTGCCTGGAGAAAACTTGGCGTCCATGTCAAGTCTGTACCATCACACTATTGAAAATACAATATAAACAAGACACATATGACATTAACATGCTATGCAAATAATACCTGATGCATCAGTAAACACAAACTTGTCACATTACTATACACTTCAATATATTTCACCATACTATATCCATACTGACAGTACTTATGCATGTTTCATACAGGTAATATTGATTCTACTATAATCAACACATTAGTAACATCACAATACTGATTCATGTAATAACTTCTCGTACATTAAACAATGTAGATCCCTATCAGCTAACTTGGGGATGGATGGGGCAGGGGCACCCTTTTGTTCTTCCTTCTCACCATGGTTTTAAAACATTTAGCATGGGACTAGATCCGCAGATCAAATACTTTTGACAGGGAAATCTGGGTGCTGAAACACATTAAACAGCACCCCGTACAATTGAGCAAACTCAGTCTCTAGGAGCCTCTACCGGTCCTCCATAGTAGCTTCACTGGTCTCACCACTAGCTTCAGTCTCCATACCAGTAACTTCAGGCTAACCCACCCCTGAAGGGCAGTCAAAGCATCAGGTCTTAGAGCCATAGCTGGGCCCATCTCCAACAACTGCTCAACTCTTCTAGTTGCTCACATCAGTAAACAGAAGTCAGGTGCATTATTCAGGCAGTGTTGCATCTGCAGCTGAGACATCAACAACTTGGCGTCCACAGCTGAAGTCAGTAGCTGACTCATCCACATCCGATCCATCCCCAAAGGCATCACCTCCCCTCGGGTTACCATCTTCTGCAGTACTCCTTCCATCCTCAGAAGGTACGCCGACAACAACTCCCCTGCTGTTGCTGCATAGTGGTAAACCTTTGCCACAACTTTCTTACATCCCAATCAGGGTCAAGTACAGCACCTAAGGCATCCAAATACTGTTGGGCAGATGCAGGGGCCTCCTGTTCCTGAAGCTTCCGCACAACTCACAGAGCAGACCCTCTGAGCGAAGCCAAAACTGCCTGCCATTTCTGGTCATCAGTTCCCGGCCAATCTTTTAGCATCCATTCCATACGCATCCTCCAGGGTTTCCCATTCTTCCTCCCCGCTGAGGATGGGCACAATCCCAGAGAACACACTCTCCATGATTCACCAAAGGCGGGAAACCAGTTGGCACCAAACATTTCCAACGAGGCGCGACATTGGTCCTCCTGGCCACTAAGGGGTGCTAATCCCAATGGTGCCTCCTAGATGTAACCCCTAGGTGGTGCTATCCCAAGGGCTACTACCCCTGCCTGCTTGGCTAGTTGCAGGTTAAGGGGCCTGGGTACTGAAACGGGTGCCTCCACCAGGAGATCAGGGTTGTTAGTGGTCAAGCTAACCTGGGCACAGCCCTCCAGGACACTGTAACCCCCTTTGTCCCTTCTAGTGGCTGGAATAATATACCATAATCACTTTTGCATGACCCTTATTCACCATGCAAGTACCCACATTGTTTGCATTTATCACCAGGGCTGGTCCCACCAGTTCAACCCTGGAGACCCCCTGTAAAACAAGGTGAGGCACAGCAAACAACAACAGTACAATGCTCTCAATACAGATTGGAACCACAGTTAGGTTAGATGTAAAACAGAGTTAGATCTGATTTATTCAGGGGACTTGAACAAGGAGAGGGCGTAATCAGGTTGATTTGCTTAAAGGCTATATCAATCAAACAGTCATGCATGCACTTCAGAGTCCATACACAGTCACACACTCTGGGTACCCAGGTGGGGAAGAGGTGGGCTAGCCAGGAACGTTGCCCGGCTTCACAGCTGGTTGGGGCCCTGTGATGGAAGAAAGCAATATGCGTAACACACTATTTGTAATCCAGAACCGGAGGGCTCAGTTCATGAAAGAAAAGACAAGACGATCAGATGACAACACTTTAGATTTAGCTGTTGTTGCAGGGAGCTACCCTGAAGTTTACTCACTGTGACAGGGTTAGTCCCTGCCACTAAATAAAAGTACCCATCCTTTATATCTTTCTCTGGTTGCAACCACTTTCCTTCCCTCTTCTAAGGCTATTCCTGTATTTTCTGTATGGAGGCAGGCCACCTCCTTACACAGCCCCCCCCCCCCCATCTCTGTTACCCTCTTCATGCTTTATTTCTCTTTTTCCTTGGGTACTCTTAAATATCAAGTTATTGATATAACAGATTAACTGCCTGAAGTAATGGGTAAATACAGACTCCATTTCCCATAAAATATTTGTTAGATTCCAGCATTATTTACTGTTTCTGTCTAAAGTGGAGGACAGAATAATATTCAATTGCAGTCTGGAAAATAGACAGGGGACTATGTTATAAATTCTCATTTGGGAGTCCTGGAAGTTGGAGAGTTTTCTGGACAGGGCTTCCAGTTGTAAGCACTCTCCCTGTTGTAGCACATACTAATTTTACCAAAATTAAGATTGGAGCCGCATGTAGGCGCAACTAGAAATGTTTGCTCCTAAAACTCACAGTGCAGAACAGCTTAGTTTGGTGGGAGCAGCTATTCAAAAGCAGGCCTCTGCCTTGCTGGGGAAATTGCAGCCAACAGCTTAACCCTGCAGTACAAACTGCTGTTTTAGTTCTGGTGCACTGAGACATGTTGTTCTGTTTCTTACCTGCTAAAATAACTGGTGTTTGTCTACCTAGTTAAAGTATATGTATAAATATATATAAACATTGTATAGCCTAAACAACAAGTTGCTGTAACCATTTAAAGTTAACTTATGCTGCCAATGTGGAAGAAAGGAAAACAAGCAGTCCAGTAGAAATACCTTTTCTGGTTCTGTGTAGTTGGAGCAGGGCCCTTGCTTAGAAGGTCTGTTCACTGAGAAAGCCTGCTGCAGTCTGACTGTTCCTTTAGGGGATCAGCGGCCCCTAGTGGCTCACATTTATAACAAGAACCTGTCAATCATTGCCTGGAGAACATTCTATGGCATAGTAAAGTGTTGCCAAAGAATACTTTTAAGAGATGACCCTTAAAACAGGTTGTTTGTATCCAGTAATACACTAAGGAATATGTACAAAATTGTTTTAGAAGCTATTAAAGGATATTTTTATTTTGATGATGCTGTGTCACCTGATATAGGTAGGTGGGTATATAAATCCTACCTGAACAGGTTCCTGTTAGATAGGGTCAGTATCTTCTGACCAGTGGAGAGAGATGGTCCTTGCTGTAAGGATTGTACTTGTGTTACTTTGCTTGAACACAGTTGCTTGTTATTTTTTTTTTAGGTTATTTTCATTTGGACTTTTATGTTATTTGGATGGTGCAAGAAGAACTTGTTTATGAAGATTAATAAACATCCCACAAGCCAATGTGGGTTGCACCTTAATTACTGAGTCCAGTGTCCATCTTTAGAACCCACATCGTAACACTCATGATACCCAATACAGGACAACGACAGGATGAAATCGAGACTGCAGATTGTTGAGCTGGAGTGCCAGGAGAAGCAGGGCCCACACGAATCACCGAGGCGTCATTCCTGTTCAAAGCATTGAGCAGGGGGCTGAACCCCAGGCAGGTCTCTCATCGATGATTTTCTCCGTGTAGCGGGTAGTCTGGCTGGGCCAGTGTGGCAAGGCCCAGGCCAAATGGAGATGAATTCGGATTCAAACCGTTGGGGCTACATGCAGCTTCCAGCAAGCAGAACACAATTCAGCACACAGTGGGGAACCAAATCACGACCCACTAACAGCACACAGTACATTTACATGTAAGGAAATTCTACTGTACCAGGCAGATTGCTATCCGGTCGCACTTACAGAGTCTCTGTACAAACCGGGAGTTCAGAGGTGGCTGGAGGTCCTGACAGGCCAATCGCATTCAGCAAATCTTTGGTCTTCTTCAGGTTTCAAGCCTGGTCACAGTTCAGTGGCATTAAATCGTTCTCACAACTCTGATTCGGTCCACATAAATTTCAGTTTCCCTCTCAGGGACAGCAGGCACGCAGCCAGGCAAAAACTTAGCCTTTCCACAGTTCTCCCTCGTGAAACTATGCAGAACTGCTGCTCGATTACCTCAAGCTGTTACTCATTCACTTCCCAACTTGGAACTGACTCAAGCTGCAAGCAGCCTGGGACTTTCCCCAGGATCCAAAAGGTTTGGTTGGCTGATCTGTCTGTCAGTCACAACAAGGGCTCTCCCTCCAGGTTCATTTGGGCACCAAAAGCCCAAAACTATAATTCCTACAAAGTTTTGCTCGCACAAAGCCCCTGGGGACAGGTTCCATTTTAGAGTCCCTAAGGGTACTGATTGGTCCAAACATCTAGCAGTCCCGGACCAAGATGGTGGAGATAAACAGAACTGTCCATGATGCAAATAAGGCAGGTTAGAGAAACTATAATATCACTACCACTCTAATAGATATTCAGCAAATAAGTACATCCTATAACAGAGCTCCCTCGCGCAATTAGCGATGGCAGAACGGAATGATTATCTGGCAGTCTGGTGGGACTTGAGCATAGAAACACTCAGCCCCTCTCCCTAGCTTAAGTAAGCACCCATTATAGAAGTTCTTAAAGAGACAGAATGCAGAGGCATTAAGGCACTATCATACAAACACTTTAAACGCTAAGACACAGGACACCAGACTGGCAATGAGCATTTAGGCAAGCCCAAGGAAGACTTTCGGGAACCCCCATTTGTAGGGGGGCTTACACCAGCATCACGGTGTGCCTTGGGGTCTTCAACCCTAATGCTCACCCCATTCCATAAGGAAATAATCTGAGATGGGTGCAGTATAGGAGAATGGGGTGAACGTTAGGGCTGAAGACCCCAAGGCACACCCCAATGCCTGTCAGTGGCTGCAGGGTGGGGTAGGGTGGAATGGCATGTGAATTATGCCTGACAACCCCAAGACATACCCCCAACGGCTGTCAGTCTCTACAGGGTGGGTGGGTGAGGCATTACGGCTGGAAACTTTATTACCCTGGGTGTTTGTTGGTATTTTTGCTCCAAATTTTCAACATGGGCTTTGTGGGACCCCACCTCATGAACAGTAGCACTATCATTTCATTACTCAATCCCGAAAGCTGATTTCATGCAACTGTGCCATTTGGTGCCACATTTGCAAAAACACATTTTGGACAGGATGTGAAAAATGACAGCTCTATTGTTCATGGGGTGGTGTGAAAAACTGGCAATGTTGAATCTCTGGAGTGAAAATATAAAAATTTGCCAAAGTTACGTGCATGCATAGTGAAATTTCAACAACCGAGCATAACTCTGGAGTTTTGGGGTATTTTTTTTCCCAGATTTTCAACATGGCCTTTTTGGGGCCCCACCTCATGAACAGTGACACTGTGATTTCATTAATCCATCCTGAAAGTTGATTTTTGCACAGCGACCACACCATTCTGCACCACAGGTGTGAAAACATGTTTCGGGAGCATGTAAAAATGACAGCTATACTGTTCATGAAGAGGTATGAAAAAATGGCAATGTCAAAAATCTTAAGTGAAAATATTAAAAATTTACAAAGTTACGAGTAGAAACCGCACAACACACACTTGAAACATAGCCATTTGGGGGATTTTTTGCACAAAATTTTCAACATGTGCTTTTTGGGACCTCCTCTCATGAACACTGGCACTGTCACTTTGTTAATTGGTCCCAAAAGGATAATTCCATGCAGTGACTGCAAAATCACCTTTCAGGACCGAGTAACAAAGTGACAGTTCCAGTATTCATGAGGTGGGGTCCCAAAAGGGCTATTTTGAAAATTTGGGACATAAATTCCAAAAAATGGCTGAGATATTAACATAAGTTGAACCCCCCACTGACAGCCATTATATAGCACTTACCTTGATTCTTCAGTTCAACGTTCAGCTTTGAAGAGAGCAGACATGTCCCGGTTCACAAAAGATTGCAGCCACTGACCACCAATGGTAAGTATGGGGTCAGGGGGGTGTGATAGTGCACAGGGAGGGTCAGGATGGGGGAGCAGATGGGGGAGACGACCAGGGAACATTTTCTTTTTTTTCAGGTATTAAAAAAAAAGTTGGGGGACCATTTTCTTTTTTACAGATAAACATAGAGATTGACAGCAGATAAAGATAGCTTGGCCCACTCAGTCTGGCCATTTCTAAATATGGGGATACTGGAAGTGGATACTGGAAGTGGACTAACCCAGTGTCCCTCTATGTTTTTTTTTTATTGCCGACACCGGGGTTGGGCACCCTGATGTCACCTTTAACAGAAAGCCACACTGCGGCTAATGTTGAGGTGGGGGGAGCCAAAAAACAAGCACCAGGAGAGGGGAGACTAAGCCGCACCACAGCTAGTGCTGAGGTAAGGGATGGGGGGGCAGAGAAGCAAGCACTGGGAGAGAAAGCTGCACTGCAGCTAACATTTAAGCTTTTGGGCTCGGGGTCAGAGGAATGAAGACAGGCCGTAACTCTGGCCTTACGCATTAGTGTGCATTCTAATGTGCATGGCCGGAGTTCGGGGTACAGAAAGAAATGAAGCGCTGCCATCGGAATGATTAATTTCTTGGAAGTCAAGTCACACCACGTCAGCAAAGTTGAACTGCTGTCATGACCAGAGTGCCTGGTCATTGTTGTACACTGCCAAACCCATTGCAGCTTCAGCTGTAATTCGCTTGGCAGTGACACACCTCTCAAATGCCGTATAGCCCCAAGACGTTCCTTGCGCAAGTGCAAGTGAACACAAGAATGTATATACACATTGCACAAAATCAAAAGTTTTTAGGTTGGCTTGTGTGCAAGCACAAGCAACATACTGACACCATACGAAGTTGAGAGGTGTGCCGCTGTTGTGCCAATGCTCCAATCCATTTAGCAGGCGTGACCTCACCCCACCAATGAATGGCCGAGCTGTCTATGACAGCACATCAGATGCAGTGCTGTACAGTTGAAAGGAAACCACTGCTGTAACGTGTACCAATTTGCATATTGCCAGCGTTGGCAAGCAGTGGCTGTCAGCCACCTCTCCGTCCCCATGAAAGCCCTGTTGCATTCACAAAATGGCGAGTCATTCTTTGCGACCTACAACATGATACGGTATCAGCAGTCACCTCAGAGCCTGATGACCAGAAGCACTCCTCTGCACTGCACTTTTTTTTTATTTTCAGCAGTCTGCCCTGAACGCTGATTTTATTTTAAGTCACACAGCATATAAACTTTCTAACCGCAAAGGTTGTATTTATTATCTGTCCAAATAATTTGCAAAACTTAGTAGGGGGATGCTTAATAACCTGCTATGCAGGAATGATCTCTGACAGTGTTCCCCACCCTAGTCACTGAACAGAGCGCAATCATGGTAGAGAGAGAGAGGTACAATGCCCAGCAGTTCCTACCCACCCGGATGATCTCTGCTTCCCATCCACCGGTAACTGAGAGCAAGATTCACTGTAAAACGGAGTATACGTTTATCCCTGGTAGTCCAGTGAAGTTGAGCACTACAAGCAAGCCAGTAGATTTGGCAATATGGGAACTAGAGATGCCCAGTGAGCCCCTGGAGCGATTGTCAAATTGCAGAGCCGATGTCTGCTTCCTGATGGCTGGTGGGAGCCCTATGGAGAGGAGAGACAAGAGTTTTTTTTGAAGTGGACCCCTTGAGGAGAGCTTTTTCCGACCACAGTAACAGTGTGTGAATGTTTCGGTTTAAAAACAGAAGAGCGCTTTATGTTCTTTCTTATTTTACAGATAATCTACACTGCACTTCCTTGCCATTCATTACAATAAAACCAGCAAATGTTGATGTCCACAGTTATCTGTATGCAAGCCTGGTGTTTGCAATTCCTGCATATTGCAGTACAAAAAGCTCAGCACCGCTAGCCTTGCACACAAAAAAAGAGAGTGTCATCCAAGGGGCAAAGGGGTCAGTGTCCGGGAGGAAGCCGTGAGACAGATGGGATCCTAGTTTTGCTTTGACTAACAAAGAGTTATGACATTTCATTTTTTTCCCTCGTACCTACAGAATCAGGTTGGCTGCTTTATTTTTAGAAGGATACTATAGATAGGGCATGAAACAAGTGGGACTGAGCTCTGGAAGTGCCGGGGCATTGTCTGTGGATGCCGCAATAAAATATATGACTGTGAGCCTAATTTGTGGTATGCTGTACTCTTTGCTGGTCGGCATCTGGAACTGAGCTTGATATACTTGGCACCTAGTCCAGAAGGTGCGAGCGAGCAACTGTCACAGTTCAGTCTTCCGGTTTCCCTGTTCAGAATACTGAGCTGGGACAGTGCGAGTCTAACACACACAAAAAAATGTAGCTCAGGCAGAGAGAGGCCCCGATGTTTTAGCAAATATATTTTGGGGATTGATGGGGCCCCCTGAACAGCCCCCCTCTTCCATCTTCATGTGTGCATCATTCAATTAATAAAATTTGTCTACATTTTTGAGAAAAAAAAACTATGGCTACATAGGGAATACAAAAACAAATATTTATGTAAATGTATTTTATGAATCATTGATTAAGGAGTTTCTGCTAGTATGGTATTAAATTTCATCATAAAATTTTCAGGCATAATGGAGCCTGTACCAACGGTGTGCCTTTGGATGGTTTGGTGAAAAATCTGATACCGTTTTTGAATTATAAGGATTTATTGGATAACATCAAACTTCAGTAGGATAAAAAACCCTAGCCGATCCAAAAGTTTGATTGATAAAAAAAAAAGTTTGAATGTATTAAAAGGTTGAAATTTACTGAACAACATTTTAATCAATAAAATAAACTGATCATGTGTAGAGGATAACCTACTCATTATATAGCTATCTGGTGATCAAGATGGCTTCTTAAATTAAATGATCTTCATCAGGGCACTTAAATTAACTAAGTCACAAAAAAATAAACTCAGCAAGCGTTGGATTTTTCATTACATTTCATTAGTGTTTGTTTCACTGAATCGAAAAACACCTTTTTTATTGCAGTGCAAAGAGGTTTTTCTGTTAGAATATTGTTTTTAAATTCATTCAGTGCCATGGACAGTGTCAAACCCTCCATGGCAGTAGTAGCTCAAACTGCAAGGTACGACATAGACCTGACCATTCCTGCCATATTGGAGAAAATACTTCCTGTGGGACAATAACACCAAATAAGTCAACCAGACAGATCTGAATTGTGACCAGACCTCCTGGGCTGAGCTGTCATTTAAGATCAATGGATTCAGCCTCCTTTGCAAGCCTGCCAACAGCAATCCACCATAGGGAGGCAGTATAGTGTAGTGGTTTAAGGCTCTGAGCTGGAGACCTGGGTTTGAATCCCACAGCCCCCACTTGCATACTGTGTGATCCTGAGTAAGTCACTTAACTTCCCTGTGCTCCCAGGTCGCACCTGTAAACAAACTTTCAGCTTAGTGTGCCTCTCCTGGTTAAGCAATTGGACATGAAATTAATCATTTTTATAGTAACCTGCACACTGGAAATGGAGCAGTTCCCCTTCCTGCTCACCCGCCAGCCCGCTCACTATAGCACAGTGACACATGCTCCTCCTGTGATGGGGAAATTATGTCCGTGATCATGCTCCACAAATAGGAGGACAGGTGGGACTGCAATTCCTGCCCCCCCAAATGAGATTCCATGTGCAGGTTCAGTCCCCGTAAGCTGCGGAGAGAGAGAAAGAGGAAATGACACAGCGAGAAGATCAGCACTGTGATAGGGAATCCACCAGTTTGTGTCCAGAGTATGCAAAAGCATATGTGCTGCCCACTGTTTCTCTGTGTATGCCCCCATCCCATTGAGCATGAAACAGAGCTGGCCACCGGGACATCCCCACGCATACCAATGCATTCAGCTGGGGAGTGAGCTCTCAGCAAGGAGCTCATACTGACATTAGTGGCATTGTGGCTGGGTCGTAGTTGTTGACTGCATTTCTGGCCAGTGAATACACTGACCCTGAACAACTGATGACCTCTAGCCCAAATCCCCAGACCCTGAGCAACTGAGTTGACCTCCAGCAACGATCCCCCATTTAAATATTACCTATATTGGCTTGGACCATTTTTCAAGCTTACCACATAAGGGGGAGGTGCGCTATTATGCAGGCAAGGGGGATTGATCTGTAAACTAGAAAATTGATTAAAGTTAAGATTCAGCTCAATCACTTAATGAAAATAGGGCCGAACATTTGGTCGGTAGGCTCAGGAAGCAGTCAACGTTTCATGTGGTAAGCTTGAAAAATGATCCAACCCAACACAAAGGTGTATATTACTAAGTTAAAATTTTCTTGTGTTTAATATACTTCTGTCGATGAAGCAAACTGACCCAGCCCTGGTACACTATCCGTATACTTAAATATTCCTTGCAGTTTACAGTCCTCTACCACGATACCCTCTTTTCCTAAAAAAAATAAGAGAGTACTTTGAGGTTCTTATAAGAAAAGTTGATGCATTTCAAATAAGCAATAGACACCGCAGCCTGAAGAAAGGGTCATAGTCCCCCTAATCTTCTTCACTCAGTGTCTGCGATGGCAAGATATTGGGGTTTATGTGGATACATCAAAGCATTTTTATGTTGGCTTGTGCACACGCACAAGCAACATAGTGCTACCATAGGAAGTTGAGAGGTGTGCTGCCGCTTTGCCAATGCCCCAATCCATTTAGCAGGTGCACCCACACTGCACCAATGAATGGCTGAGGTGTCTATGACAGCACATCAGATGCAGTGCTGTGCAGTTGAAAGGAAACCACTGTTGCAATCAGCGGTGGTAAGGTATCCCAATTTGTATACCACTGGTGTCTTTAAGCAGTGGCTGTCATCAGCTGCCTCTCTATCTCCATGAAAGTCAACAGTGGTGCCCAATCCACCTGTTGGCATGCCCCCTCCCCAGTTCATTTGCCAATGGGGTAGCCCAGTCCCCATCAGCATGATGCCCCCCCAGTTGTTGTGTGCCAAGGGGACATTGGCAGACATATGCAGAGTATGCAATTGCGTACACTCATTTCAGATGGGGGTAACATTCTTGAAATGTTCCACCCCCCCAGGCCTGCTTCCTTTGTTTGCAGATATCCGCAGACACTCTGAGGACCTAAACTGTAATGGACTATTTCCGGGCTGAAAGCAGTGGGGGGGGGTGTAATGCGCTGCTGTTAGGGGCATGACTGGGCCAGGCTGAGCAAACAAATTGCTACTAAGCAACTTACAGCTGATTGGCTATATGAGCCAAGCAGTCCAACAGCACTTTTGTGAAAGGATGATGTGCGGGGGTGGATCCATGGCCTTTTGAAATCTAGTTGGATAAAAACTGCAGTTTTTAGTGTCTCTGTTCCCCAACTGAATTTCGGCTCAAGGACAACTCACCAGTGACAGAGGAGGCAGTGGCAATGACAACAGCGATTTTGGACTCGAGAGCATCGTTGGTGGCAATCAGCAGAATTCCTGATAATTATTTGTATGCTTGTTGTGGACCCAAGTTCACCCTTACGGTGGCAGCAACACAGCAGTGATTTAAACCGGACTACTACTGAAGACAGACAAGATCATCCACCAGTGCAGTCTGTGACCTGAAGACTGCTGTTTTAGTTGTCTGTCCAGTCCTGACAATTAGTGTACTACGGAGATGAGCGTGGAGGTGGCAATATTCGGACCCCTGGAGGAGAGATTGATCCAAGTGACTACTGGAGAGTGAATCTGAACAGAACTTTACCAGACCAAGGGACAGCAGCAGGCACAGTCAGCCAAAGCCAGGTAGAAAGTGAACAGGGAGTGGCATGGGACTGAGAGAGGAGTAGAGCCAATCCTTAGTTTGTTCATTTACTAAATCTGTTTCAAGTAGTCGGAGAGATGCATGTCTTCTAGTCACCATGCCCAGCAGATAAGTCGAACTGACTGGATAGTTTACTGTCAGGCCAGGGGAGAGAGAGAGAGAGAGAGAGATGTGGACTAGATGGAGGATACGCACAGAAGTTTAAGTTCAATGCTTTTAACTTGTTTCTTTGCTGGCTTGCTGCTTATTCACTGACCTACGCAGCCAGTATAGTGTTATGCTTGTGTAACTGTGTTAGTTTTGGTTGTGGCCTTTCACACTCTATTCCAGAGGAATTACCACCCTGTAGGGGTACAAAGCAAGGAACTCTCTGAGAGGGTTCTGCCCTAGAGGTGACACGGGATGGTTCCCGTAGCTAAAGGTACCTTAGGAATCCCCCTAAGGAGAGTGCGCTGCCACTGGAGGAGGAGGAGAGGATGGTGGGGCAAAGACAAAATGCTTCACAGTGAGGCTAAGAGGAACTGCTTATATAGCTCAGGAAGTGGGAGTGGCTGGCTGCTTGGCCACCGAATTACAGGCAAGCCTTTCAATTCACTGACCTATGCAGCCAGTATAGTGCTATGCTTGTGTAACTGTTAGTTTTGGTTGTGGCCATTCGCACTCTCTATTCTAGAGGAATTATCACCCTGTAGGGGTACGAAGCAAGGAACTCTCAGAGAGGGTTCTGCCCCTAGAGATGCCCCGGGATGGTTCCTGTGGCTAAAGATACCTTAGGGATCCCCAAAAGAAATGTAGTATCATCCCTGAAGGAGGCAACAGGATGCACATGAGCAAGCAGTAACAGTGACGTAGGGGCAGTAACTGCAACATAGTAGCAGAGAAGAATAGTGATGGCTTGCATTGAGAGAAGGGGATCCCCGAAGGAGAGAGGGAACGGCAGGACATCCTCCACCTCCATCCAACAATGGAACCTACCTGGGGAAACAACTACACTAACTAAGTGTTATGACCAGAGGCAACGGAGGAGAGAGGAGAAAAAATCCTATGAGGAGGAAATCTCTGGGGATACAAGGCCTAGGTCACCTTCCCTCCAGGCTTGGGAAAATGTATTTAGTGACGGCGCTGCAGCTGCAGTTTGGAAAACCTAATTAAAGGGAGGTTGAAAATATTCCAATTTGGAGGAAGGCTCTCACTCAAACCCTCTAGCGAGAACGTCGTGGAAGGTTGCGAGAAAACTCTGCAACAATACGAGCATCCAAGGCACAGGAGGAGAGCAACAACTGCTGAGGCACTCACCTGGCCTACCCGTCCTAAATCAAACCAGGTGAACCAGAGGCAGTAGTGGGGAGAATGCAGTGAAGGTGCCTTGCTAGGGAAACCACTAAAGTCAATGGCCAACCGTTATAGTGGAACACTAGAGCCAAAGGAGATCGTCGTAACCACCCTTCACCACTAGTCTTAACTTCTACACCAGGAGCTGCTGTTGCGTAGCAGGCAGCTAAAGCCAAACCCGGGGCGAGGACATTCCCAGCTATGGGCCAGGTAAGAAGGATCCCGCCCCAAGTTGGACACGTTCAATGATGCGGACTAAATGCAGAGCGAGACAGTCGGCTGCAGGAACCTAAACCAGATTAGAATGGCTGGCATGCCCCAGAATTCATTGAGAGTTGCAAAGCTGGTGCGCTGAATGAGCGCAGCATGCTGAGATCATAATGAGCACTGAGTACTGAGACCTTGCAAGGTCGGATGCAGATTGAGAGCAGGAGAATCCCAGGCCGAAGCCAAGGGGATGGCACTAGGCATGAAGCAATGGTTTGCGTAAGCAAGGAGCAACAATTGCATAAGCAAATGTGGACTTGATAGGTCAGAAAGCAGTAGTAGTAGTAGTAATAGGTGGACCTGCATAACAACTGTATAGCAAGTAAACAGCACTGCGTTAGGGGCAAGCCAGCCAGACATGAACAGCCAAATCAAGGTGACAAACTGAGGATTTTCAGCGGCAAAGACAGGATTTAGAACAAAATTAATTAACCACATAGGCCACGACCCCCCCAAACACCTCCCAGTCCCCACTGTAGGACAAACAAGGAAGCGATGAAAGGCCAAGAACCACATGCAGATATAAAAGCTAGTTTAATAGTCTCAGCAGGAGCTTCAGCTAACCTCAGAGTAAACAAGGTAGAATAGGAATGGGTGTAAACAATGCAGCAGCAGGAAGCAAGTGGGCCTGTACAGCAGCAGTTAAATGAATACAGTGTTAAAACACAGGCACTGGGTACAATAGTAATTAAACAGTCAGCAGCAGTGGCTGAAGTTGTAGGTAACAAAGCAGTAGCATGAGCAGTAGGTTTGCAGTTGCAGTGCAGTAAATTGAGAGTTGTAACTGAAAGCAAACAGAATGAGCTCTGTAGTAGCAGTATGCTAGGAGATTTTAAAATAAAAGCCCCCCCCCAAAGAGGAAACCAAAACACAGTAAAACATAAAACAGGGAAAGGCCCCAAAAAACAAGAAACAAAACACAGGGCAGCACACAGCCAAAGGAAAGATACAAACCAGAAGTAGGAAAACAAACACTGAAGTCCAGCAGAAACAGCAGGCAGAGGGGTAGGCCCCAGCCAGCTCAGATGACAAACCAACATAGCCTCCAGCTACAAAGACAAAATGCTTCACAGAAAGGCTGCGAGGAACTGCTTATATAGCTCAGGAAGTGGGAGTGGCTGGCTGCTTGGCCACCGAATTACAGTCAAGCCTTTCAATTATGTCTGTTCTAAAATCAGTTCTAAAATTAGTTAAAATGCACACAAACTCCGCCCCCCACCATCTTCATTGTTTTTAACTTTCTTTGCTGGCTTGCTGCTTTTGTCTGTGTAAAACAAATTAATTTAAAATGCACGAAAACCCTGCACCTTTGTTGTTAACTCCTTCCTTTGCTAGCTCGCCTTGCTGATTATTATGTCTGTGTTCTAAAACTAAGTTTGATCTTAATCGAGTTAACCACAACCGTTTGCAGTTTAAAGCAGTAATCCAAGTTTTCTTTCATGTCAAAAAAGCCTTTTTAGGGGAAAAAAAACTTGGTTTATTGTTTTAAACTCCAAAAAGTTGAGGTTAACTTGATCGAGATCAAATTTAGCTTTAAAACACAGACATAAATAATAAGTAGTAAGGCAAGCCAGCAAAGAAACACATTAACAACAATAAAGGTGAGAGTCTGTGTGCATTTTGATTTCTTGTATGGCTTGTTGGGGTAGTAGTTGGAGTCTGCAGATTTCATGGCCCCATCTTCTTTCACCGGAGAGATATTCAGTAATTAATGAATCTGGCAGCATCATTTTGTGACTACAGTACAGTCTGAGAACCAGAAGGCCTGTGTTCAAATACTACCAGCCACTTGCCTGTGTGACATTGTGAACATCACTGTAAAAATGTGTAAACCTAGGACTCCATGAGACATTGTAACATGACAAAAATAATAGGAGTGTAGGGAACAAAGCTGATAGGTGTAAGGGCGTCAGGTGGTACAAGAGCAACACAGCATTATGAGATGATAATGCCATGTTGAGCTCGTGAACGCGCGCAGAAATGGCTGCAGAAATGTGGTCAGCAGTAGGTACATCGCTAGGTCGACCAAGAGGTGGCGCAGAGGAGACAGCAAGTAATGGCACAGGAGTGCGAACGAGGTTGCCACCTATTGGTCGGAAATGGAGTATGTGTGTGGAGGAGACTCCCGACTGACGTGTAGGTCGCCGAGAGATAGGCAGTAAAGAAAATAGATGTGGCAGCTGAAAGTGTGCAGCTTGGAGTGGAGGACAGGACCCGACGCAAAGGGCAATACTGGCAGCACAATCAGATAGTAGAAGTGCAGGATCATTAAGTACGGAGTTGAGAAAAAGTGGAAAAGTGGTGTGGTGTTGGACTAGTGCCACCTGTTGGCCGGAAAGAGCAGCGGAGCTGTAAACACTCGGGGCACAAAAGCGCTGTTAGTGTTTCAGGACAGCAAACTATGCAGCCAACAGGTAGTTCCCAGAATGCACCAGGGTAGCAATATGAGTGGAAAACGAAGTATATGAGTAGAACAGCCAATTGGAACTGCGAGGTTTATAATTAACAAAAAAAATTTATATGTACCTTGCAAAGTTAATGAAAGTCATAATGTGTCAGAAGTTGGTACACACTATGGAAGTGAATGTCGGCAGTGCAGCGTGCACTCGCATTGTGGCACTTACAGAGAGAGTTACAAAGAACGAGATATAAAGCAGAAATTAGTAAGTGAAATAATTAGTAGCAGTGATGACTGTGTTATAACAAGGAAAACAACAGCCAGAGAAGAGCAGCATAGCACAAGCCATGTTACAAGCATATTAATCCCCTCCGAAGGTGACATCTAATGGGGAGTTAATGCATGGTTGGACCGTTGTACGCACTTGGCCTCCGGGCCTCGTGCCACAGTGGTCCCAACCATGCATTAACTCCCCATTAGATGCCACCTTCATCGGTGATTAATGCTTACTTGTATCTCAACATGGCTATCCTGTGTACACAGTGTAAATTGTGTAACTTGTGCTTTTGTGTACAAAAAGTGAATTGACTTGGACACAGTAGCATGATCACGAGACAGCCAGCCAGGCACATGAATGAGCTCTGTTTTGATGTGGGTTGCTGCGGCACTGTGCAGTTAGTGGCCAGAAAGACCTACCTTTGCATGTGGCCAAAAGTACAGGATTCTGTATCAGTGGCACTCTAGTTTCTGTTTTGGTAAATAGCTGATATCTTCAAATGTTGCTGTGCACTGTGTACTCCAGGCCAATGAGCAAAGTTAGACTATGAAGATATTAACTATTTACTTAGACGAATGTAACAAATTTGAAGCATCAGTTTAGTTCCTGGACTCTTAAGGATGCTCCCTGGTGTTTCAGCAACCCCATGTCAAAGTCATTATTTGTTGCCCAGAACATGACGGTCATGTAAACATTAAAATCCACAACAAAATACATGAGTTACCATACTTATTTTTAAGTTACATTGGTAAGAATTAATCCTGCTTTACGGAAAAAAATCCAGAAGGGGTCAAATTGTTTTATGTGGTTATAACATCAATATATTAGGTGTCAACATGAGTGTGGCAGAAAATGTGAAACAAGGACACATCATTTGTCATGGTGCTTGCTTCATTTTTTCCTCAAATGCAAAAATGAAGAGAAAATGACCAAAACTGACACCCTCTTGAACTGATAGTCACAAAAAAGTGGGGAAATATTTGTATGTTTTTATACATGACCATTTCAAACTCATGTCATTTTCATAACATTTTTTTGATAGCTGTAGAATATGGTTATGAATATAAAATAGGAAAGATATATAGGGGATCGCTGTGCTTCTTTTGTTTTTATCTGCTTTCAAAGTTGCAGTTTCAAAAGTGGTCAGCTCAGGACAAAAATAATTGAAACATTCCAATAAAAAAATAAAACTTGCAAGAAAATTATTCAAACAATTCAAAAGCACATGCAGAATGACAAGGACTTTAACATAAAATAAACAGTGTAACTAAAAACAGACAGATATATCGGTAAAAGGCCTTGAATGATACCAATAGCTGCAATTGTGGGAGATAATTTCCTTGTTGCCATCCTGTATATATTCTTAGCTGGACATGACATTATAGGATAAATCATTATTCTAATAATGCTTCCTTATATTTAAGAATATACTTTTGCCAGAAAACAACCTTGAAAACTTTTTCGAGTGCATCTGAAAAATGGGATTTTGAAACATCAGGGAACGTCTTTAATATAATCCCATTTTGAGTGTGAGATTTGGGGTACTTTTGGGTACTTGACTGATTTTTGGCTGTTGTGGTGGTTCAGCTTGAGTGAGTGGATAAGAAACATAGAACTTGGCGGCAGATAAGGACCGCCTGGCCCACCTAGTCTGCCCATTTCCCTACCTACCATATAAACTCCAGATCCTATTTGATCAGTGGCCTACCTCCTCCTTCCTACCACTAGTTTTGCCTTCTGCCTGTCTCATGCATTCTTGAATTCAACAACTGTTTTTGCACCACAGACTTCTCCAGGATGCTGTTCCATGCATCCACCACCCCTTTCTGTGAAACAATACTTCCACACATTGCACCCGTGTCTGCCCCCCCAGCCTTATACTGTGACCTCTTCTTCTTGCACATCTCCTTTTTTGAAAGATACTGCCCTCTTGACATCTGTTGATCCCCTTAAGGTATTTAAATGTCTCAATCACATCCCCCTCTCCCTCCTGTCCTGCTGTGTATGAGCACAGGCATGGATGTGAATGGACCTCTGTGGGACTGGTTACCTTGATGTGGTACAGAGGCTTGTCACAGTGCAATAGTGTAACCAAAAGCAAGTCTGTTTGTCTGACATTGTTGGTGATTGAAACACCAGTGTGAATGGACCTCTGAGGGACTGGCTACCTTGATGTGGTACAGAGGATTGTCACAATGTAACATTGCAACCAAAAGCTAGTCTGTTAGTATGATATTGATGGTGATTGAAAGGCTTTCTTACTGTATGGGAATGTGGGAGGGTGTGGACCCGGGGGTGGTATGGGAAAATGGTAAGGCGTGGACCCGGATAGCTGCCTGGACAATGGGGGGGGTGCAGTGTGGCAGCGCTGTGTGCAAATTTGAATTCCCTGGCTACATCCCTGGCCCGGTGCCCAATCCCCCTCAGCTCATGCACTCCCAACCCCAATGTCTTTCGGATGAGATATTAAACCGAGGTCCCATCTGCCTGGATTGGTGGTAGTTCAGGTGGATGTTAAAAATCCCATAGCACTTATCGAAAAGAGTAGGGGAATTTATTGAAAGAATAAATCATTCAAATAAATAAATATACAATTATGCAGAAAAACAACTGAAGAAGTACATTCATGTAACAGGAAAATCTGAAGTGGTTACCCAAGGCATGTTATGCCAAAAGGCTTCTAAAACTTGTTGCGGAAAAATAATACATTCTTTCTGAAAAATAACAGACAGTTCCCTCGTAACATTCTGAATAATTATTTCAATAGGAGTGTCCTTTTGTTGCAACATAAAACCACATCTAGCAGTCCAGATATACCATTTTAGTACTAAACAAACAATATTCAATGTACCTTTATGAAAACACTGCCAACCAGAGTGAAAAATACCATGCATCAATTCTTCACATGTCATTGTGGAAAAGATAGGTACAGACCAAATACTTGCTAGAGTTGACCAAAATGGCCTTATAAATGAACAAAGGAAAAATAGATGTTCAATGGTTTCTTCTGCTGAAACACAATTAACCCTAATACAGCCTCGTTCAGCATGCTGTTTGTGTTTTTGATTGCTTTTCACATTAATCTTACCATGGCAACTGAGCCAATGGAAATCCCACAATTTTCTTGGAACTCTTTGTTCATTTAACAAGGTCAAATGGGTATTTTGTAGATGCATAGGTCAATGGGGAAAAGTGATCAGTTCAGTAAAATGTGTAGTAATTATACGGTGGTACAACTGTTTTCTTGTATTACTGAGTAAAGATTGGCTAGAGACCCCCCATAATCTTAATTTTTATAAAGATTTCTCTACAAAAAACAGGAATTGTAGGATCACACTTCAAGTGGGCGACCCTGGACCCTTCCCAAATAGAAAACCATTGTTTAACCGAATCATAAAAATATGAAGTCCAAAACTTATCCTGATTTATCACTAGGGGCCGAAGATTAATATAAAAAAACATACAATAAAAAAAACACTAATGGGTTTACCATATTCAACCCCCCAGATGAACATGGCAAATAAATAATATTCCTCTTGATGGGATTTAGTCTACTACCCCATACTGCCCGAGAAAACAAACTTAACAATCTAGCTTCCAATTGTTTTGGAGGAGGAAAAACCTTACTAACATACAGAAATTGTGGTAAGAGCTTCATTTTAATTAAAACCAAACTTTTTTTTTATCAAGTTTCCATGTATTCCATTTTGACACTATCGTATTTCCCAGTTTAATCGTTAATGTCCAATTTAATAAATCTAAATTACCTACACCCCAAAATAATCCTAAAATCTTAATAGGATGAGAAACAATGGGAATACCAGAAATCTGAGGGTCAATTTGAGATCGTGTTCTCAAATATATACCTTGGCTCTTAGATGCATTTAAACTAGCCCCTGATACTGAAGAATAAATATTACAGACTTTTATTGCTAAGGATATAGACTGTACATCTGGTAAAAGAAGACACAGATCATCAGCATAGGCAAGACACTTTGCCGGACTCGGTAAAGACCCTATTTGCAAAGATCGTATTCTAGGGTGGTATTTATACTTTTAATAAAGGATCAATACAGAAAACATAGAGGAGTGGGCTAAGGGACAGCCTTGCGAACTCCTCTATGTACTGAAATTATTGGTCCAACATGTCCATTCACCATGGGAGTTACAGTAGCAGATGCATATAATGGTTTAAGCCAATGTATAAATTGATCCGGAATATTATAAAATCTCAGAACCTCCCACATATAACAATGATTAATAGAGTCAAAAGCTTTACTTTGGTCCAATGAGCATAAAAACCCTTCCACTTCCTTTTTTGTGCTTCTAGTAATTATTTCTCGGAGTAAGAGGAGATGTTCCAAAATATTTGAGTGATTCACCGAACAAGCTTGTGCTTGACTTATCACATGATTTGCTACTTGTTGTAACCGCATAGTTAAAATTTTTGCCAGTAATTTAAAATCTGTATTTAAGAGACAAATTGGTCTCCAGTTTGTTAAAAGATTTCGGTCTCCTGTTTTATATAGATAGACTAGAGAACCCTGTGCCATAGTGAAGGGTAAGGCGGTTTCTAACATTAAAGAAAAAACCTGTGCCAATTCTTGTGCCAAAATTGCTACAATAAATCTGTAGACCTCAGTAGTTAGACCATCCTTCCCTGGAGACTTATTTTTGAGCATAGTTTTCATAGCCAGTTGTATTTCAGAAGAATGAATATCCTTCTGCAGTTCCTGTTTTAAAACAGATGGGAATTCTGGAACCTCAATATTTCTTGAAAATTGCTGGATACCCTCCAATTCAATGTTAGTATGGGAAAAAAAGAGATTTAGTATGCATATACACAATATTCATAAGTTCAGCAAGCGTATTATGCAGATATACTAATGAATCTTGTAAGCTATCCATTCTTTTTGACTTCACTCGCTGGTGACAGGTATCATATGGACAAATATTTGAAAGGGGTCCTTGTAAACCAAAATTTTGTTGGAAAGCTAAAACAGTGGCTTTTTTTTTTATGAAATTGACACGTGTTCTTTTAAAGGAGAAATCTGAGCACTATAATCATGCGTAGAAACATATGATAAAGAGATTAAAGATTGTAGTTGTTGTCTATGTCGCAAATACGTTAAGTATTGGATATCTGTATCTTTCTTACTCAAACTTTTTAACAAAACAATTAATTCCCTTTTTAAATTCTCCCACCACTGTATCGGTGAGTCATATAAAAAAAAATAATTTTTTTTGCAGATAAAAAATACTGTATTTGTGTACGACAGTTTTCCTGATTTAATAATGAGGAACTGCATTTCCATAATCCTCATCCTATCTGAACCCCATGTCCTAAAATAAGAAAGAGCATAGAGTGGTCAGAATATTCTACTGCCTGTACACTGGCTGTAGAAATGAAAGAGTGTTGGGAGATAAACAAAAAATCTATCCTAGTAGGACCTTTACAAAAAGTTGGTACTACTTTTTTAAGATGAAATAACGTGGCATCAACCAAATCTGCTTTGAGCACTATATCAGATAAACAATTAGAATCACAAAAAGATTTCAAAGTTTTAGTCTGTAACCCCTTATCCCGTTTATCCAACCCACAATTGAAATCATCTCCCCAAATTACTAAGTGTGCTGTGTATAAAAAAGGCTGAATTATTTTAAACAGAGACACCCTCTCGGCCTTGGATTGCATGGCATAGATATTAATAAGATGAAATGACTTGCCTTGAACACAAATATCTATTAATAAAGCTCGCCCAGGAACCAAATCCAGCAATTTCAAACACGTAAATTCAAGGCCTTGAAACAACATCCCTACCCCTGAGCATCGGTCTGTACCTATCGACCAATAAGAAGGTCCCACATACCAGGCATTAGTAGCATTATGCACATCAAGCAGAGTATGCAGTCTTGTATCCTGCAAAAAATAAATACCTGTTTTTTGATGAATTAAAGCAGAAAAAAACATACCCCTTTTTCTCATGCTCATAATACTATTCACATTCAAAGAAGTGAGAAATAAAGTCATAAGAAGGAGAGAGAGGTATATCTCAGTAGAGAAAAAAAAATCATTTCTTTTTTACCCCACTTCTAGTACCCAGCCTAGATTTTAGTTTAACATGAGATAGGTATTTCTTTTTTGAAGGTTCTTGATGGGGGATGATCTGTGGTGCCTCAGTTTGATCCACCTCCCCATCCCCTACCATAGAAGATGAATCCGAAAGTATTTCAGAATCACTATCTGTAGTAGGAAGAGCCTGATACCGATTTTGAAGAGAGATAACCTGTGTTTTGGCCATTTTTACAGCTGGAACAGATTTTGCCGCCCTTTTCCGAGCCAAAATACCTTTTCTGGTTTTATAGGCTACAGGAGGGGGGGGCATCACTGTTTCTGGTATCTCAGGAGGCAAAATCACTATTTCTAAATCCGTGGTACCCTGCTGTTGAGAAAAAGGTAAAGGAGTAGGGGGTGAATCTACCACGGGGTCCACCCGTAGTTTTGTAACTGTTGTTTGGAGAGTCCTAGAAAGTGAAGAAAGCTTTGGGGAAGTAGGAGAGGGGGGAAGGAAGGGGAAGGCTGCACAGGTTCAGACTGTTGCCGCTGGGCTACTGTTATAAGCAGCCGTTGTTCCTCACAATCTCCACCAGGATTTGTATTATGGACGGCCCAAGCACAACTTTGATAAGAATGCCCCTTGTCATCGCATAAACTACAAACCATTTCATTTAAACAATTACTACTGACGTGGCCTAATTCATTAGAGAGAGAACATCTTACTTGATCACAAATACTGCTCGTATGGCCCTCAGAGCCGCATTTATAGCAGGCCTTTGGTTGGCCTGCATAAAACAAGACTCCTCTATCACGCCCAAGGAAAAAGGAATTTGGCAAATGTTTAAGACCATCACTAGTTGAAGAAAGTAAAACTTTAAATTTCCAACCCCCCAGTCCAATATTGTTCACTATCAAAGATAGCGGTGGGTCCATCCAGAACAGTACATCTTTGCTTTATCCAGTATGTCAAATCCGTCACACTGACCCCTTCATTTCGAAACAATACAGTTACAAATTTTATAGCAGGTTTTGTCAGGGGTATTGCCTCAAAAAGAGCCCACAGAGGAGAGTTGCGAAGTTCATTATATCGTTTCCAAAAACATTCTAAACCAGTAGTAGTCTTGAAACTGATATCAAACGTATGTTCACCTGACACATGAATTAGGGCATATATTTCGGTAGCAAAAAATCATAAGGAATTTTTTATCAAAGTTTTACCCACGTAAAAAACGATCAGGAACACAGTCTAATCCTCCTTTATAAATTAAACGAACAGCATTGTGGCATTTAGCAGGGGCTACAGGTAAATGAAACAGAGAAGCAAACGACTTTTTAGGTGTATCAGGTTTAAGGTTTAAAGGAGTATCCGGGACAGGAAACTCAGGTTGAGTTGGTAACACTTTGGTATTTGTTATAGTGTCAGAAATATCTAGAGAAGAAACAGTATCAACACTAGATACTACAGTCCGCTCTATATCCGTAGAAATTTTAATGGGAGACATACCAGAAACCCAGCAATTATCCTTTTCATTTTTCTCCCACCCTGCAGCCAGCAAAGCAGCATCTACAGACCAAGACTCTTTAGTGTTAGACTGCAACAACAACTCCGAAGTAGAATGTGTGCTAGAAGCAAGCAAAACCTGGCGTGCAGCGTCACAGGCTGACTCACCCGGCAAGGCCTTTGATGCTGCCACGTCAGCGTTCAGAATCAGCTGTGTAGTCGAGTCTGACAGCGGTGAATTCAGTGCTTCTGAAGGCGTCACTGCTAGACATTTAGGGCTTACCAAAGGAGACTGTTTGGAAGGAAACTGTTGCTGCTGTGTTGAAAAGAGTAAATCGTCATCTGAAACTTCATCCTCTACCCAAGTACGAACAGCTGGTACTGCATTCGAACACTGAATATCCTTGCAGGTAATTCGTTTAGCCAGCAAAGCTTCTTGCTGATTGATAACTTCCATCAGTTGGCGTTTCTGACATTCCAAAGCCAAAAATTCGTCATTGTCTAAATCCTGAGCCGTCTTCAGTATTGCATCTTTATCCGTCTGCTCTTCAAAAATCGGGCCTTTCGCCCGCTCCATTCCAGGCAGTTGAGAAGCAGGAGGTGGAACGAACCCTCCTGCCTCTTCCACATCCGTCTCCTTCACCGAGTCCTCACCGACTGCCGCCATAACCGACAGCAGCAGCGCCCCCTACAGAGTAGGGGAGGTTCCCCGGTGTCCTGGCCAAATTTCCCTCATTCACTAAACATACCACCAACAGCTTAATCTGGTTCAAGGTCAAGTTGGCATTCATCTGTATCGCCCTCCCACCGGGTCGTGCCTGAAAATAGGCAGGATTTGTCTAGTGCACTTACCTGGTCAACAAAAACTAAATAAAAAGTAAAAAAAAAAATTAAAAGTACACTGTATGGCCAACAGGGGTGCCCATTTCCTGTCGGCTCCAGTCGTCCCCCCCCAAGAAACAGTCAGGTGGCATACTGGGAGCCCACCCCAGCATGCCAAAAGCATCCCACAATGTCATTTTCTTTTTTTTTTTTGTTTTAGCATGTGAAACAAAAATGGTCCCTTGTTGAGTTCAGTGCCCCATTCCCAAACCCTCACCCACCCTCTGGCACCCGCCACCCCACACTCCCCTCACCCCATACTTACCTCCAGAGCCTGGCACGATGATCTTCAGTGGACCAGGAACACATTTGCACTATTCAAAGCTGACCGTGAACTGAAGAAATGCTGGTAAGCTGCATAATGGCATTAATGTTTTTTTTCAACTTACGTGGATATCGTGGCCATTTTTTCGACTTTTGACACCAAATTTTCAACATGGGGTTCTTGGGACCACCCCTCACGAATTCAGTCACTGTCATGGCATTATTCGGTCCCAAAAGGTGATTTCACAGTCACTGCGCAGAATTACCTTTTGGGACCAGTTAATGAAATGACAGTGCCACTGTTCATAAGGTGGGCTCTCAAAACACCTATGTTGCAAATTTGGTGAAAAAATTCCAATAAATGACTGTTACAAGCGTGCATTGTGCAGTTTCCACACACACTTGTAACTTTGGGAATTTGTGATATTTTCACTCCAGATTTTCAACACTGGCATTTTTTCACACCTCCTTATGAACAGTATGCTGTTATTTTTCACATCCTGGCCAAAATGTGTTTTTGCACTTCCAGAGCAGAATAGCACGGTCACTGTGGGGAATCAGTGTTCGGGACAGATTAAGAAAATCACAGTGCCACTGTTCATGAAGAGAGTTTCAAAAATACCCATGTTGAAAATTTGGTGGAAAAATTCCTAGAAATGATTGAGTTACAGGCATGTGTTGCGCAGTTTCTATGCACATGCGTAACTTTGCCAATTTTTCATATTTTCACTCCCGATTTTCAACATTGCCATTTTTTCACACCACCTCATGAGCAGCATAGCTGTCATTTTTCACATCCTGCCAGAAATGTGTTTTCACACCTGTGGTGCCAAATGGCACAGTCATTGTGCAAAACCACCTTTCCAGATTAAGTAATGAAATGATAGTGCCACTGTTCATGACATGGGGTCACAAAAGCCCATTTTGAAAATTTGAAGCAAAAATACCAACAAACGCCCAGAGCGTTAGGGTTTCCAACCATAATACCTTACTCAGTAAAGACTGACAGGCATTGGGGGTGTGGCTTAGGATCATCGCCTGTAATACACTTGCCATTACACCCCCACCTTGCAGCTAGTGACAGGCATCGAGGTGTGCCTTGGGGTCTTCGGCCCCAGCATTCACCCCATTCTCCTGTACCACACCCATTTCATAGAAACATAGAATTTGACAGCAGATAAGGACCACTTGGCCCACCTAGTCTGCCCATTTCTCTACCTGATGGATAAGCCGCAAATTCTGGTTAATCAACAGCTTACTTCCTCCACCCCCCCGAATAGAATTGCCTTATGCCTGCCGCATGCATTCTTGAAGTCTCCCACTGTTCCTGACTCCACAACTTCCTCAGGAAGGCTGTTCCATGCATCCACAACCCTCTCTGTGAAAAAATACTTTCTAACATTACCTCTGAGCTGTCCCCCCTCTGTCTTCAAATTGTGCCCCCTTGTTCTTGCACATCTCTTCTTCAGAAAGATACCACCCTCTTGTACCTTGTTAATTCACTTGAGATACTTGAAAGTTTCTATCATGACCCCCCTCTCCCTCCTTTCCTCAAGGGTATTCATAGTAAGCTGATTTAGTCTCTCCTCATATGACTTCTGGTGCAGACCCTGTACCATTTTGGTTGCCCTCCTCTGAACAGCCTCCACTCTGTCTATGTCTTTGCAGAGATGGGGTCTCCAGAATTGCACGCAGTTCTCCAGATGGGGTCTCACTAACTGTCTGTACAGAGGGATAACAACTTCCTGTTTTCTACTGCTGATGCCTCTCCCTATCCATCCCAGTATCCCCCCAACCCTCCTTGCTGCCCTCTCACATTGCTTGCACACCTTTAGGTAATCTGATATAATTACTCCTAGGTCTCTTTCAATTTTTGTTGTTGTTATTTACTCACCCCCATTGTGTACTCTTCCCCTTGATTTTTGTTTCCCAGTTGCATTACCTTGCACTTCTTTGCATTGAATCTGAGCTGCCACATATTTGACCATTCCTCCAACCTTGCCAAGTCCCTTTTCATTATTTCTGTCCCACCTTGTGTATCAACCTTATTGCAGATCTTTGTGTCATCTGCAAAGAGACATACATTTCCTTCCAGGTGCTCTCCAATGTCACTAATAAAGACATTAAAGGGGACCGGTCCCAGTACCGAACCCTGTGGTACCTCACTAGTTACCCTTCTTTCTTCACTGTGGACTCCGTTTACTATTACCCTTTGCATCCTGTTGTCCATCCAGTTTTTATTCAGGCTACCACCTTGGGATCCACTCCAAGGCTGGTTAACTTGTATATCAATCTTTTGTATGAGACTGTGTCAAATGCCTTGCTAAAATCTAGGTAGGCCATATCCACAGCCCCTCCCTGGTCTACTACTTTGGTCACCCAGTCAGAGAAATCTATTAGGGTCATCTAGCATGACCTTCCTGCTGTGAACCCATGCTGCCTTGGGTCCTGTGTCCCACTGGTCTCTAGGTACGCAACAATTCTTTCCTTCAGAAGTGATTCCATCATTTTCCATACCATTGAAGTCAAACTAACAGGTCTGTAGTTTCCTGCCTCTGCCCTGCTCCCACTTTTGTGAAATGGAATCACATTTGCCCTCCCCCACTCCTCAGGTACCACCCCATCCTCCCATGATTTGTTAAAGATTTCAGCATATTTCCTTATGGAATGGGATGAGTGTAAGGCCCGAGGACCCCAAAGTACACTGCAACTCCTGTCAGTGTCTGCAGGGTAGTGTGAGATGAAATGGCATGAGCGTTAAGCCCGATGATCCAAAGGCACACCCCAACGCCTGTCAGTCTCTGCAGGGTGGGGGTTGGCTTGGTGTCAGTTCAATACTTCACTGCCATTCCTATTATGTATCTCTTGAACTCCTGCAAGCCAACATTTGGCATTGACAAATGCTTGTTTGCTTCTGGAATGCACTGACATGAATCAACAAGAGTGCAATTTAACGTACGTGTGTAACAGTGAACATACACAGCATGAGAATGGTCCTTTTCGAAAAACTCCTGAACACCATTAAGATGGCCACTCATGATGCTTGTACCATCATATGCTTGGGCAACAAATGCAACTTCTGGCTTAAAAATATCAAACTTTTTCAAGGTCTCATTAATGATACAACACAAACCTGTTGCATCCAGTTCTGAGACTTTAACAAAGCACAGAAAACGTTCAACAATTTTATGGTTATGAAAATATCTTACACAAATGCTCATTTGTTCCTGATATGAAATGTTTCTACTGTCATCAGATAAAACGGATACAAATTTAGCATTTTTGCTTCTTGCACAATTGCTTCTGTAATATAGGTTGCAGCAGACCGAGTCAGACCATTCTGTGACTCTGCTGAGATGTATGTTGCATTGGATGGGATGGAATCATTTACTTGAAGCACTCACTCAAACTTTTTAGTCTCCCTGAAATTTCCTTATTAACACTCTGCTCATCTTCGTTGTGACCACGGAAAGGTAATCCTAGCCAACCCAAATGTAGAGTGACTTCGCCCAGTCTCTTCATGTATTCTCTTCCTTGCAGAATTTTCTTAATCCTGCCGTTGTCCACCAGCATAATGATGTTACCCATTTCATTTGTGCACTTACATGCAGACCAGGCAGTTCTACGAGTGTGAGTTGATGTGCATGTCCTGAATTTCTCCAGTGCCTTTTTCCAATTTTGAAACCCACAAATTGTAAATGCTTCATCATGGCATCCCTGCCCATGCATGGAACACCTACATGCAAAGCAGAATGCTCTTTGTTTTTTACAGCTGTACTCCATCCAACAGAAGTCTTTGCACCAGTGATGACTAAAGCCATATATTTTATCTCTATAAATTTTAGTACCGAAATTAATAATAGGGCGAGTGAGCCTTCCTCTTTATTGCCAAGATCAGTAGGGGGTTTATCACCAACTAAAGATACTGTAAGGGATGGGGACACGTCTTAGATGTAGAGGTAGAAGGCTGTTCAATCACGAATTCAGTTGCTGTAATGCTGCTAGTACTGATACCATCACCCTGACATACTGTGTCACTTGTTTGATCATTGAAAGCTATATCTGTATCAGTTATCATTATGTCTCTGTACATGGTCTAATTCTCAGTAGATGATGATGATGGTGGATGAGGCTGATGAAGAAGTGAATTTTGGTCTTTTGCCAGATGTTCCCACATTAAAGAAAGACCCTATATCATGACTCATTGTCTCTTTTGTCATTCTTTACTTCTAGCTTAATTCTGTTGCATGCTAGAATAATAAAAATTTGGATTTATTATTTTACGGCACTTATATAGATAGGCTAGCTCACCAGAGACTGTAGGCAATAAAGCAATTAGTGATGACAGCAAACCCTGTCTTTTCCTGGAGCCAGAAGAAATGTTGCACCCAGAATGTAGTCATAGAAACACAGAAACATAGAAGTTGTTGGCAGGTAAGGGCCTTCAGCCCACCCAGTCTGCCCCATTATCTCTATCAAATGTGCTCCTTCATTCCATGCTGGTATTAGGTTGCCCCCCTCCCCCTATCACCAGTGTTACCCTATGCCTATCCCAAGTATTCTTAAAACCAGTAACTGTTTCTGCATCCACCACCTCTGCTGGCAGGCTGTTCCATTTGTCCACCACCCTCTCTGTGAAGAAGTACTTCCTCATGTTCCCCCTGAACCTCCCCCCAAGCTTCATCCTGTGCCCCTTGCCCCAAGCATCTTTTCCTCTGAAATATTGTATCCTCCTGTACCTTGTTCCTCCCCGTGAGGTACTTAAATATCTTAATCATATCTCCCTCCCTCCTCTCTTCCAGGGACTACATATTTAGTTCCTTCAGCCTAGCCTCATAGGGCTTGTGATGTAGGCCCTGCACCATGGTGGTTGCCCTCCTTGCCAACTAAGCAATTAGTGATGATGATAACCCCTGCCTTAATTTCTTTTTTAAGAAGAAATACTCTGAGACTGTATACATTTACACAATAACGAAGTTAGCAGTGACAAAGCCCGACTTTATATTATTTTCTGGAGATAAACCGCAAGGCAATAAAACAGTTAGTTATGGCAAACCCTGCCCTCATGATGTTTTGGGGCCAGAATACCCCAATACTGGAGGCAGAAAAGAAATTGGTGATGGCAAACCTTGCTTTTCTTATTTATTAAGGCCAGAAGAAATATAGGCAATAACAATAATAAAATTAGTGACAGCGGGCTAACAAACTCTGTCTTTTAATTGCTTTCTGGGGATATATCACGAGACTGTAGGCAATCAAGTAATTAGTGACAGTGAGCTAACAAACCCTGCTTTTTTATTATTTTCTGGGGCTATACCCCAGGGCTTTAAGCAATCAAGTACTTACTGACAATAGGCAAACAACCCCTGCCTTTTTGTTATTTTCTGGGGCTATACCCCAGGCTTTAGGCAATCAAGTAATTAGTGACAGTGGGCAAACAACCCCTGCCTTTTTATGTTGGTTGTGCTTGTGCAAACCAGCGTATTGTCAACAATATAGGATTTCAGGGGTGGTGTCCTGCCAGAATCCATTGCAGTTCACAGAACCAGTGGCTCGGAAGTTCACCCAAATGACCACTGTGTGGTCCTGACTTATCTTTTTTCGTTGGGTGGTTGAACAGTCATGCACTTCAAGGGACCAAAGCCACTCTAATCTGAGCGGGCTTCTGTCCCTTGATTTGCATGATCGTTCAGACCACCCAAGAGATTGTCTTTCAACCACATTCTTTGACAAACAATTTGTTTGTATCATGCCCGTTGATTTATCCATGTTATCGGTACAAGTGGTTAGCTGGTTCTGGGGAGGCAGCAGGTCCGATCTTGTTTTTGAGGCAGACGTAGGCAGTGAGCATCAGCCATTAATCTGCTCACTAACCAAGAGACAGGGAAAGCAACAGCAGAATGGAGATGAGCTTGTTTGTGCCATAAAAACAGAACCGTGCCAGATCGGCAAGTAAACAGTAAGCACAGAATGTGCTAAGTGCTCCGGACACACAGTGACTGTTAACGGCCCCCAGCCTTTGGCTGTCACATTTTCTACAGAGAGCAAGCCCCCCGATGTGCCCAGTGCAGTGTCCTGTCACAGTGAGAGAGAGAGAGAGGGAGAGAGGGAGGGAGACACCGGGATGAGGAAGTTGGTGCAGTCTTCTGTGTCTCTCTCTCTCTCTGGCTCTGTCTTTGCTGTCATTCAAGAGAGCAAAACACAGCGGCAGAACCTGAGTCCTACAGTATGGTTCTTCACCCCAAGTGCACTGCACCCTGCAGATGTCCGGGAATGGCGCACACAGTGCTCCCTTGTTGCTGACTGTCTGCCTGTTCCTATGACAAATGTGTTCAGTAGTCCAGCAGCATCCCTGTCTGGTCTGGCTGCCCAGGCATGCACTCACTCCATGGACCTCCGCCATCCTGGTTACCCTCTTAGCTTTCCCATCTTAGTGCTATCCCACAGCATTAGCATTTCTTAACCCTCCCCATGATCATTTGTTTACCTTCCCTTCCCATCCCATCCCATCCCGTTCCACTGCATTTCTAGCTGTCAGCACCACAGTTCATCAAGTGTCCTGCTGTGTGTCTCTGTGTCACTCTGTCTTGCTCTCCCAGTGCAAGATTCCCTTAATTGCTCATGCTGTCACACATTCCCCTGTCTCTGGTGCAGGTTGTTGCTCATTCCTTGAGCAGCTCTGTGCATAATAATTCCCCCTCTCCCCACCCCCACGTTCTAAGTGAAAGTCACCTGTGGCCCAGCTTCATGTACAGCCCCAGGTCTGGTGAACAGTTGTTTCCAGTAATACTAAGAAGTCGACATATGTCCCTGCATTTCCACCTCTGAAGCCGTGCTGCTGCTGTGGCGCTGAGTCACCGACCTTGTTTGATGAACACTTGTAGCCCGACTTCATGTAGAGCCCCATCTCCACTCCCAAAGGTATTGTTTGCACCATTCTGCTTGAAACATTATTTATTTATTTATGTAAAAATACACAAGCTGGCAGCTGTACTCCATGCTGTCATTCTACGTTTTCTCTATATACGTAACCTCAGGTGCTTTATGTGCCATTAGTGTGTCAGGATGATTTGTGTAGCACATAGCTGCAGCAAACAATGCTCAGTAGATGTACATAGAACCCCACCCTAGTTTATTATAACTGTTTCTGCTTCCAGAAGTAATGAAAAGCTAAGGTATGCTGTCTGCAACACAGCAGGAGAAATGTGTTTGTCAGCCCATTCTGTCTGTGTTAGTTTAGCAAGTCAGCCATGCAGCTACAGAAACAGTGAGTGAAAGACACAAAAAGTAAGGTGTCACTGGGTTACCAAAGGACCTAAACAGGGATGTGGTTGGCATGTATGTTATGAACATAAAATGTGAGAAATCATGCTAATACAGTTTTTTTGCATTTCCGTGTTCATAACATCATTGAAATGTGCAGTCCTTGTTGGGGACTATTTGACACCTCATCTGGATACATGCACATTTCTTCTATTTAAACTGTTATAAAACAGTTTTTGTCAATTATTTTTGTTTTCTTCAAGACCCTATGTTATAAGCTCAACAACCCACAACAGGGTGTGTGGTTAGTGGGGATTAATCAACACCCTGGGTGCTGTGAGGACACTTGGCCTGCAGCCTTGTGCCTCACAATGCACCTAGGGTGTTGATTAATCCCCAATAACCGCACACCCCGTCGTGGGTTATTGCTTATTTTTCATGTTACAGTGCTGGCTGCCCTTGGCCCACCACCCTGACCCCTGCCCAACTTGAGTCCCACTCCAGTCCCTGTCCCTTCCACATCTACAGATCAGTGACCACACATGCATACCACTGCAACAGTGATGGTCTGCTTGGTGGAGAGAAATAAAGTGAGAGAGAGACAGATGCAGGAACAGGCACAACAACACACAATGCCACTGTAGTGCGGGACAGTGAAACAGCAGGTCCCCGTTGCTCTGTAACTGTGTGTGGTGAACGTTGATCTGTCTCATGAGTTGTGCACTTACAGTGTGGTACTCTTTGTGCAGTCGCTGGTGACAGCAAGAGATACAGAGAGCATCTGCACTCCTACAAAAGTTTCCTCTCGGGGCAATGTTCTCACGCTGGCAGCACATTCCCACATCCTCCCCATGCCTCTTTGTGACACTGTTGGCTGTCTCCTAACAACCCCTTTAGATGCTGTGCTGCAGACAGCATAAGCCACACCCTTACCAGCACAGCACCAAGCAGCAGGAGTTCAGTGATCACTGTCCACACACAAGAAGCCATAATCGTGGTGAGTAACACAGACTTTGGAAACCCTACATGTCAGTCTGTAATAGTTGCAAATGTGGGAGTCAGACAAACCAAACAAAAATAAAAGACTAGAAACCAATGCTTTAAAAAAGGTGTACCAGATGTAATATTTAATTCAACCTAAAAGTTTTCAGAGATCTCCTCCACAACTCACGCAGCACACATCAGTTGCTCAGTACTACTTGTGACACCTGGACAGCTGGTTCAGGTCACTGTATCATTTTTTGTAATACAAAAATGTGTTATGGACTGTCTGTCTTGAGAAATGCTGAAACCGCATTTGAGTATGATATACACACACACACACACACAGGTTTTAGATACAAGGTGTTACCTGGAAGGCCAGAAGCTAATAACAGACTTTAACTAAGTTAATTATAGCTGCAGTTGCAAAAAGGGAAATCAGTATCCCTTTTATGATGTTTCGAGGAGGAAACCAGGTTTAGTACACTGGTGCAAAATCATAAATGCTTTTGTGTCTGTGTGAGAGGGGATACTGCTCACAGATCAAAGAAATTTCATTTGAAAAAGAAAATGAGTTGTGCTGAGGATTACAGAATTTAATACTTTGAAAAGACATCCTGTTTTTGTATAGATATATATTTTTATATATTCTGACAGAGGAGGAGCTAGGTGACCTCACACAAAGGGGTTGGCAAATACAGTTTTCTTTAAGGAATATTCTGTTTTACTTCAGAGAGACACTTCTATCTAGACTCTGACAGAGAAACATCTATGAGCAATTTAAGCAAGTATTTAGAGAAAGAGAGAGAGAGAGAGACAAATCTAAGTACTGTAGTAGGAACTGCACTGTTTAAACCTTGTTCTTTTAAAAGATTTGTATGGTTCTTGTGATATTGGTTCTGTATTTTATGTTTTACATATTTTGTTTCTATTTTAGTAAAACTCTATTTTTAGAGCCTACTTGGTCTGTCTTTGATTTCTTTCATTTTACAAGTGGAGTATATATGGTAAAAGCAGACACTGTACATAAGCTTGAATGTTGATACCAAACTGGAAAAAGGTAAGCATTTTAAATCTGAGGTTTTTTATTACTGTTTTTAAGGGTTCACTTCTGTACACCTGGTTAGGTGCCCGTAGGCAAAGATATCTGGCCCCCCTGAAGACAGAATTATCTGAGCCTGTGCATTGGGTATGCTAGCAAGAGGTTCACAGTTTGAATCCCTCCAAGAATTGAGACCAAAGGTTGATTTGAACCCACAAAACAGACAGGAGGGTTACCCTGTTTCTGTGAACTGTTCACAAGACTGAGCTCGGAGGTTGGCACTTTGGGAGTAGAGGGCTGACCTGCTGAGTGGGTTTGTGACACTACTGCATGCCCTCCTTTTCCCCTGCCACCGAGTCTGCTGAGAGGAATATGAACTGACAAGCTGTCAGTTGGTTGGACTGGAGTATCAGTATTTAATATATTCATTGTAGTGGTATAGTGGAATGCGGTTGTGTATGGAAATCCATACACTGCAAAAAGTCATTCTGCTTCAGTAGTGACATCCTCACTAATGCAGAACCGCTTTTTGTTCTGTGTTAGTGAGGACATCACAATGCAATTGCCCCCACCAGCACCATTCATAGGACAGGGGGTGGTTGGTGACTCCTGTGCGTGAGCTGGCCGGTGGGCTGGAGAGATCAGAATTGCGGGTCTCCGGTGGCAGGTGCTGGCTAAAATATTTAAGGGATCCTCTTTGGGGGCACCATATACTATATAGAACAGTGTATGGTCTCCCAAACAACTTAGCAACTCTTCCCCCTCATGTTTTCAATAATGGCAGAGGGACTTCTCAAGCTACGCTCTCGCGGTCGTCAGCCGTCATAAAAAACACTCGGGTGAAGAATTGCCTTGTTGTGTATGGGAGGCCATACACTATCCTATATGTTTTGTCTGTAGCACTCAGTGGAATGTCAGACTACACTTTGCACTACCAATTTATCGTGTGGGCTCTGAGTAATGTCAATTTTGGGGTTTTTTTGTCCACATATGCGCTGACCCGCTTACTTTAAACAACATGCATGGCCATTAGCTGTTTTTCTGATCAGGCAGCACAGGTAATATTGAGAATCCATTAGGTCTGCCACTGCACCCTTAAAGGAGACCGCTGTGCCCCAGCCTCTGTAACAGTCCGAGGAGGCTTCCAGAGAGTGCTGATTATATTTTAGAGCCTGAATCCATGACCCAACTAACAACGAGAGAAGACTGACAGTGATCTGAGAAACAAAGAGAGAAAGTGCTCTGAGTGCAACAAGCTGTTCTCCCTACTGATTGCAACACCACAAGTGCACAGTGTACTAAAGGGGATTGTAGCTCTTCACAGTAATTCCACATTTTCCTGACAAATTAAAAAATAACAGCAGCGGGCAGAAGTGCAGTAGTATGAATTGGTGCTCAGACCTAGAGAACCTCTTTATTCAGCTCCCGTTGTGGCCACAACTAATTAAATAGCATGCCCTTCTATGCTCAGTCTAGAGGGGGGTCAGATGCAGGCTGAGTGAAGAGGAGGACAAAAAGAAAGTAAACAAAAAAAAAGTCATTTTAAATTGTTTATCAGAATGTTCCCTTCAGGTAAATTAGTATTCTAACTTAGATTTTGCATTCTGTATCCTGTATCCTGTCTGGTTGCTTGTGCCTGTCTTAATATTGCAGCTAAGCTGTAGCAGTCTTAAGTAATAAGGCATGACCAGAGGTTAGATTAACAGTCTGTTAATCACTCCCTAGGGGTGTAATGTGGCACGAGGCACAGCCGATTGCCATATTACCCCTTGGGGATGATTAACTGACTGTTAATTGAACTCTTGGGAGTGCCTTATTGCTATTATAAAAAATTATTCCAAAAGAAGAGGGCTAAAAGTATACTTTTTGAATGTTTTCCTCATTTAGAGGGAGATTTTTATTAAAATAGTACTTCCACCAACAGTTTAAGAATGCTGGTTCAAAATCAGAATGCATCATTCCAGTCATTTAGCAGTGTTAGAGGATGGAATGCTGACAGGAAGAATCCATGTGCCATGGTGATCAGGCTGTACATGACAGTGTAACATGGATTATTGTAAGGCTGTTGGACTCCTAACAACAAATCAGATTAAATAATTTCAAAGAGCATTTTTATGTTTGCTTGCACGCATGTGCAAGAAACATAGTGCCATCATCGGAGATTTCGGAGGTGTGTCACCTCCTCCTCCAATTCAGTCAGTGTATTGGCAGGCGCGGCCCCTGTAAGCCAATGCATTCTGGAGCTGTCTATGACAAGCTCCAAAATGCAGTGGCATACAGTTGAAAGGGGAGTTACGCCCAGTGAGCAGCGATAAGATAAGGCTGCTCACGCCGCATCTCTCGCCCCCACAGACAGAGAAGCCCACGAGGCGCACGCTCTCCCGCACGCACAAGACTGTATAGCCGACGGGTGCCCAATCCCCGCCAGCTGTGCTGCGCTCCCCTCCCCCAAACCCTTTCAGGAAATGCCACGCTGGGTGCCCACCCCAGCGTGGCAAGTAATGATATAGCCAACGGCCCATGCACTGTCCTAACCCTCCCTCAGTAGTGGTGCCGCGCTGGAGCCCACCCCAGCGTGGCAAGCAACCTAGAGCCGACGGGGTGCCCAATCCCCATCGGCTGAACGCACTTCAACTGTCTCTGCTCGCTGGGAGCCCACCCCAGCGTGGCAGACGCCCCACGCTGTCCGCTTGTTTGTTTTTTTTACCTGTAAAGAAAAATGGTCCCACGAAGTCTCCCCGCCCTCCCACAACCCGCACCACCCACTGGCGCACCCAGCCTCCCACACCCCTCACCCCATACTTACCCCGGACTCTGGCGCTGATGATCTTCGGTGGACCGGGAACACGCCTGCACTCTTCAAAGCCGACCGTGAACTAAGGAAATGCCGGTAAGCTGTATAATGGGCTAGATAGGGGTTTCAACTTTGTTGTATATCTCGCATTTTGGATGCAGTATCACGTTAACATAGACTTCTTCTCATGATTGATGTCGTACATGGCAAGTTATTCAGGCCCGGAGGGTGATTTCGCAGTCACTGCACGAAATAACCCTTTGGGCCTGAATAATGCCATGACAGTGATATCATTCATGAGAAGGGGTCCCAAAAACCCCATGTTGAAAATTTGGTGCCAAAATTCCAAATGACTGTTTAGATCATGCGCTATGCAGTCCTTCTATGCATCGTAGAAGGTCGTGAATTTTCAATATTTTCACCCAGATTTTCAACATTGCCATTTTACCACACCTTCATGAGCAGTACAGCTGCCATTTTCACATCTCACCCAAAACGTAGTCACCCATGTAGCGCACAATGGCGCAGTCGGAGTGCGAGATCAATGTACGGGACAAATTAAGAAAATCACAGTGACACTGTTCATGAGGTGAGGTGTTAAAATGGTTATGTTGAAAATTTGGTGGAAAAATTCCAAAAAATGACTGTTTTACGAGCATGCGCTGCGCAGTTCCTACGCACACTCGTAAGGTCACGAATTTTCAATATTTTCACTCCAGATTTCAACATTGCCATTTTCTACACCTTCTTATGAGTAGTACAGCTGTCATTTTTCATCTCACCCAAAACGTGTTTCCGCCCATGAGCGCACAATGGTGCAGTTGTGCGAAATCAATGTATGGGATAAATTAAGAAAATCACAGTGACACTGTTCATGAGCAAAGGTCTTAAAATGGCTATGTTGAAAATTTGGTGAAAAATTCCAAAATGACTGTTTTACGAGCGCAAGTTTTACAGTTCCTACACACGCTTTGTAAGTTTGCGAATTTTCAATATTTTTACTCCAGATTTTCAACATTGCCATTTTATTACACTTCCTTATGAACAGTACAGCTGCAATTTTTCATATGCTGCCCAAATGTGTTTTCCACGACATGTAGCGCATTAATGGTGCTGTTGGTGTGCGAAAGCAATGTTTAGGACAGATTAAGAAAATCACAGTTACACTGTTCGTGAGCAGAGGTCTTAAAATGGCTACATTGAAAATTTGGTGACAAAAGTCCATAAAATGACTGTGACATGAGTGAGCATTGCGCAGTTTACATGCACCCTCATTACTTCATGACTTTGTAATATTTTCAGTCCAGATTTTCACCAGTGGTATTTTTCCACACTTCCTTATGAACAGTACAGCTGTCATTTTTCACAACATGGCTGAAGTGTGTTTTCACAGTTTCAGCGCGAGATGCATGGTCGCTCTGGGAAATCATTGTTCGGCACAGATAAAGAAAAACACAGTGACACTGTTCATGATCGGAGGCACCAAAATGCCTGAGTTGACAATCTGCTGTAAAAAATCCCCAACCTAATTATATTACGGGTGTGCATTGCACAGTTTCTATGTACGCTCGTGACTTCATAATTTTTTAAAATATTTTTAGTACAGATTTGCAACACTGCCATTTTTTACACCTCCCCATGAACAGAAAAGCTGTCATTTTTTACATCCTGTTCAGAATGTTTTTGCAGCTGTGGTGCTAAATGCCGTAGTCACTGTGCATAAGCAGCTTTTGGCTAACAAAGTGATATTCCCCCTGTTCATGAGGTGGGGTCACAAAACAAACATGTTGAAGATTTGGAGTGAAAATACCAACGAATGCCTGTGGTATTAGGGTTTCCAACTATAACGCCTAACCCTGTAGAGAATGACAGGCATCAGGGTGTGACTTGGGATTCTGCCTGTGATGCTCATACCATTCCACACCCTGCAGTCAGTGAGAGGCATCGAGGTATGCCTTGGACTCTTCGCCCCAAACTTCACCCATTTTCCTATATCGCACCCATCTCACCATATTTCCGAATGAAATGGTGCGCATAAGGGCCAAAGCCTTGGCACACCGTGACACTTGTCAGTGTCTGCAGGGTGGGGTGGTAAAATGGCGTGGCCAAGTATGCCTGACGACCCAAAGGCACACCCCAATGCCTGTCACTCTCTGCAGGGTGGTGGTGGGGTTGGCTTCAGTTCAATACTTCACTGCCATTCCTATTACGCAGCTCTGTAACTTCTACACTACCACTGGCAATGCCAGCAAGCAAACATTCGGCATTGACAAATGCTTGTTAGAATCTGTATCAACATATGATTATAAAAGCAGCTACAGCAGTTCTCTGTACCTACCTCTGTAGACAGTGGAAAATAATATGCAGCCTCCGCCTACAAGGTGTGGCGTAACCTGAGAAAGATGGTATGTCACTTAGGATGCTTACCTTTTTGGTGGCAGGCCCGGGTTTGATGACAATTCTTCTGGTTCGCTTCTGATGGTACACTGCCCCAGCCCAGGGTGACTCCTTCACGCACACAGTGGTACGAGGGTGCTGCCCCCCCTGAAATTAACATACACTTACAGTAACAGTATGCAGAGCACTCTGAAGAGCATAAGCAATGCATAGCACATGCGGTAAACAGCCCTCCCATGCACCCTGATCCAGCTCTGCACCACGCCAAATCCCAGCTAGCCCTGTCCACATGGGGGCAATTCATGGGGCAGAGCTGGGCAGGGCACCAGGCTTCTGATGCCCCCTGATACAGTTCAAATCAGGTGACGTGCCAGGGCTCCACTGCCACAAGTCTGTACCCGTGGAGGTTATGTTGTTTTTTCTACCACTGAATTTGTCTATTGCACTCTCTATTTCATATTATGACTGAAATGCTCATGTACCAGCAAACTGGTGTGAATAGATGCACTTTATGGAGGTTCAGCATGCTTCGTGAACCATGTGGCATTTGCCCTATTTAAGCTTACTGCAATTTTTCATGTGACAACCATGAGTGGAAAAAGAAAAACAATCAATAAATCTGCAGCGTTAAGTAATTTGAATTCTATCGTGTTTGTTTTTCACATTACTGAGTGCGTTCCATGCATTTTGGAATATGGATACTAATACCGAGGGTAGCCAACCCTCAGGAACGCACCATCCCAGCAACATTTGTACCCACCTGCTTATTCGGGATTTTTGGCTTCTTGGATCTGCCAGATGCCCCTTTTTGAGAAAATGTATAACAACATTTATAAAAATTAAACAAACATTTGTCAATGCTGAATGTTCGCCATGTGCACTGCTGTCATTGGGTGTGTGCCATCCCCGCCCAACAAGCCAGAAACTCTGTCACAATCAGTCTGGGTGCTCACTGGTGACCCCTGGCAAATGACACCCCTGCATGTTACTTGATTAGTTACTACTTTTTCCCCTCTCCCCGGGATCACACCTGGAAACTAGTTCTGGCTCAGTTTGCCTTTCCTAGTTACCAATTTTCAAATAAATACATACATAGACTTTGACAGCAGATAAGGACCGCTTGGCCCACTCAGTCTGCCCATTTCCCTACCTACTGGATAAGCTGCAGATTCTAGTTATCCAACAGCCTACTTCCTCCTATCCCCCACTATAATTGCCTTATGGCTGTCCCATGCATTCCTGAATTCCCCCACTGTTTTTGACCCCACAACCTCCTCAGGAAGGCTGTTTCATGTGTCCACCACTCTCTCCATGAAAAAATATTTCCTCACATTGCCCCTGAGCCCTCCCCCTGTCTTAAAATTGTGCCCCCTTGGTCTTGCACACCTCTTTTTCTGAAAGATGCTCCCCTCTTGGTTTGTTGATTCCTTTGAGGTATTTGAAAGTTTCTGTCATGTCCCCCCTCTCCCTCCTTTCCTCAAGGGTATACATATTAAGCTCTTTTAGTCTCTCTTCATATGGCTTCTGTTGCAGACCCTGCAACATTTTAGTTGCCTTCCTCTGGATCGCCTCCATCCTGTCTATGTTCTTGAGGAGATGGGATCACCAGAACTGCATGCACTACCTTCAGGGGGTGTGTGTTGTTCATCAAAGAATGTGGTTGAAAGCTAATCTACTGGGTGGGCTGAATGGTCATGCAAATCAAAGGGCTGAAGCCATCTCAGATTAGAGCGGCTTCGGTCCTTAGAAGTGCATGACCACTCAGCCCACCCAGCAGAAGGTTGCATCAGGACCACACCTAGTTGTCATTGAGGTAGACTGCCAAGACCCTGGCTCTGTGAACTGCAATGAGCTCGGCAGTGACACCCCCTAATCCCATATTGTCACAATACGTTGGTTTGAGCAAGCGCAACCAATATAAAAATGTGACTGGAGATAAATTTACACAACAGTAAGTGTACCATAATCAGAATTATAAAATACTCTATGATCTGCTTAATGTAGTTTTATTTTAATTCCTGTATTACATTTGTGTAGAAGTATACTGTAATTAGTTATTAAGCCATGCAAAAACAAGGGTACTGGACTTTAGAAGGGCTGACTTTGGCAAAATTGGTGAGTACCTAAGGAATGCACTAGCAAATAGGCAGGAAGGAGGGGTGGAAGAACAATGGGGAAAAATCAAAACTGCCATTATAGAGGCAACAAGCCTTTGTGTGAAGCGAATAAAGAAAACAAAACAGAGTAAAAAAACACTATGGTTCTCAAAAGAGGTGGCGGGGAAGGTAAGAGAGAAAACAATAGCATTCAGGAAGTATAAGGACTTACAGAAGGTGCAGGACAGAGAACTATATCGGTTAAAGCAGAAAGAAGCAGGGAAGGCAGTCAGAATAACAAAGGCCCAAACTGAGGAAAATATAGCCAACTCAGTTAAGAAGTGGGATAAAACCTTTTATAGGTACATCAGGGAGCAAAGAAAGACAAAGGGAGGGATACTGAGGCTTAATAAAGGGGAAGGGAGGTGGGCAGAGGTTGACAGTGAAAAGGCAGAGATACTGAACAAATACTTTTGCTCAGTATTCACAAAAGAAGAAGAAGAAGAGGAGGTAGCTAAACCAAACAATAGAAGCACTCTGAGCAGAGGGATCAACACCAGTCCATGCACAGAAGAAAGGGTCCTGAAAGAACCCCTAAAACTCAAGACGGACAAAGCAATGAGGCCTGATGGGATTCACCCCAGAATTCTAAAAGAACTAAGGGGAGACCTAGTGATACTACCGACTACCCTGTTTAACAAATCATGGGAGGATGGGGTGGTACCTGAAGACTGGAGGAGGGTGGATGTGATTCCCCTTCACAAAAGTGGGAGCAAGGCAGAGGCAGGAAACTACAGACCTGTTAGTTTGACCTCAGTGGTAGGGAAAGTGATGGAATCACTCCTGAAAGAAAGAACTGTAGAGTGCCTAGAGGCCAGTGGGGCACATGACCCAAGGCAGCATGGATTCATAGTGGGAAGGTCATGTCAGACAAATCTAATTGATTTCTTTGACTGGGTGACCAAAGTAGTAGACCAGGGAGGGACTGTGGATATGGCCTACCTATACTTTAGCAAAACATTTGACACAGTCCCACACAAAAGATGAATAAACAAGTTAGCCAACCAGGGAGTGGGTCTCAGGGTGGAAACCTGTGTAACAAATTGGCTGGACAACAGGACGCAGAGGGTAATAGTAGTAAACGGAGTCCACTCTGAAGAAAGGGGGGTCACTAGTGGGGTACCGTAGGGTTCAATACTGGGACTCTCTGCCCCCTCCCAGCTGTGCAGCCAGCTACCATAATATACCACTTACTGTTGGCGACTGTAGCTGGGACAGCCTGGTGATGACACTGAGCCCCCACCCCCCCCCCAACCAAAGGTGGAGGAATTACTAGGCAAGGGTTGCATACTGACTTACAAAAATAACACTTCCTAGACTAAGGGGGAGGAAGACATTCAAATAAGGATAAAAGAAATATAGCTGACAGCTTTATAGGCATGAATGCAAAACACTGGATTTTCCTGAAAAAAGGGATTTGAGAACTGCAAAAAAAAGTGTTTAACAAGCAACCAACGTTCAGCATTGCCAAATGTTTTTTATTATTTTCTGGGGCTATATACGCCAAGGCTGTAGGCAATCAAGTAATTAGTGATAGCGGGCAAACAAAGCCTGCCTGTTTATCATTTTCTGGGGCTATATACCCTAAGGTTGTAGGCTATTAAGTAATTAAAGAAAAAATACAATACAGCAGCTGCTCTCCAGTTCTACTACTGCTGCTGCCTTTACTCAGCTAGCTAACTGCTCTGTTAATTGTCAAGGACTCTCCTCTTGTGACACTGGTCTCTCCTCAGTACTTTGCTCAATGCTAGAACTGGACGAAATGATGATCATGCTCACCTCAGCTAACGTGTGTAGTCAACTGGGCCAGCACCGTCCCAGACCTTGCTCCAATCATGTTGACCCCCCACTGAGATGGTTGCACGTGATTGGAGCTGGAAAGCATCAATTAAAATTGTATTTCCCCATTCAGTGGTCTCTTAAGCTGCCTGTTGCCTTGTGTTTCCCACCCCGATCCAGCAAGACCTATGAGATGATGACATGCCTCCCCCTCATGTGATGAGTGTCTGCTGTGCAGAGTTGGACCCATTTGATGGGAGTGGTGGACTGTGGGAGCACAACAAACAGCAAAGCCAGCAGCAAGTGTAGATGAGGTGTCAGTGAGTCAAGGTAGGGTCACAGCATCACGCATGAGCACTGCACCTCGTAGCCAGGTCACACAGCACGCTCGTAGTGGGCAACACATGCTCCAGCTGCCTGTCACTTGGAGAGACTCAGCTCTCATCTGATGGCTCAGCCTCGGAGACATGGAGTGACAGATGAAGCTGCCTGCCGGTCTTTCCACTTGACTGTTGCCAAAAACTGTGGGGGACGGCACTGCCATAAACTGTGGGGGAAAATGCCCCCCATTTTGGGGCTAATGACACCACTGGGGAAGGAAAGACAATGAGGAACACTAAGAACATCAATACAGTAATTACAACAGACACAGACTTTGAAGGCAGATAAGGACCGTTTGGCTCACCCAGCCTGCCCATTTCCTTACCTACAGGGTAAGCTGTAGATCATAGTTAACCAACAGCCTACTTCCTCCTACCCCCCACTAGAATTGCCTTATGTCTGTCCCATGCATTCTTGAACTCCCCCACTGTTTTTGAAACCACTACCTCCTCACAAAGGCTGTTCCACATGTTCACCACCCTCTCTGTGAAAAAATTCTTCTTATATTGCCCCTGAGCTGTCCCCCTACTCTGTCTTCAAATTGTGCCCCCTTGTTCGTGCATATCTCTTTTTCTGAAAGATGCTGCCCTCTTGGACTCTCTTGATTCCCTTGAGGTAACAGTACGATAATAGGGGAATAAGCATCATAAAGAAAACTGTGCAAAGACAAGGATTGTGGGAAGTAAAATACATAAGTATGCAAAAATGTGTTGGAGAAAGTCCACATTTGCAGTTACAGTATGATAAAGTCCTGGAGGATAACAACACTTGCAATGTGCAGAGACAATATTGAGTTAAGTGTGGGGGCAAAGGTTGTCGACTGGGGAGAGTGTAAGAAGGGACTGCACTAGCACAGGTGCAGCAAAATGCATCTCCAGCATGTACGGAGCAGGCATGTGCAGAGATGCGCCACTTGTCCCCCTCTCCCCTTGCCATGTCATACTATACCTGGCCCCCAAGTATTGCAGAGGCACTCGCTCAGCGGACAGTGAACAACCACCCACCCACCCCAAAGGGGGGCAGCATCTGCTGAGATGCTCAATCCTTCTCTCCCCTGCCGCCCTCTGAAAGTCTGCCTTCTTATACCCAGGTCACCAGCATTGCAAGTGCAGTGCTGCAACTGCCACTCCATCAACAGGCTGGCAGGACACATTTTATCTCTGGCAGAACCCCTTTTATCTGTACTACTGCCATTGGATGGATACCATGTGGGCCCTGCAATTTTTCTAGATGTGCACTCCCCTCCATAGATGCTTACCTACTGATTCTGGCCCGAGGAGCACTGCCTTCTATTCGGCCTGCACCTCTGTCATAACCTCCGGGCTGACTGGCCGTGGTCCTGCTCCTGATATCCTGCTGTACAGTTTATTAAATAATTTATTTAGTTATTTATTTATTCTTTTTTTGTTATGCTTTGGTAACCGGGTAAGGCCCACTAGACACGAGTGCCTGTTTTCAAGGGAGACCAGGGAGGACTGAGTTGCTTAGAGTCACATAGTATGCAAATGGAGATTCTGATAATCAGACCCGGATCTACTGGATGTACCAAGCTCATTCAGAGTTTGTTACTCTAACCTCTAGGCTATACTGCCAGCCCATGCAAATATACAGTCAACACACATCTTTTAATTACCTGGCCACTAGAAGGAGGTACATTAATGAGGGAAGAAATTTCCGTATACCAGGATCCGATGCAATATTGTCTTTACTGGAAATCAAGCATTGCACAACTCGGACATTAGGCTATTACCCACTTCTACCACAAAACTGCTGCCCCCTTTAAGAGTACAACGACTGCAGCATGTGCGTTCTGTGCCAGTGTTGATCACATGCTGGCATCAGAATTTATTAGATGGATTGGATCCAAATAAATAGTCTCACAACCTTAAAAATATAAATATTGCAAGAAACAATGTACTACCAGAGCAGCGGGAGACAGATAACATTTTGTCTGCCTTCAGCCATTCTAATCCCACTGTCACATTTCAGGCCAAAAAAGGCTAGGAAAGTTGAACAGGTCTTGTCTTGCAGCAGGTTGAAACCGACATGTAACTGATTAATTGTAAGTTCAATGAGCGACCAGCAGGTGGAGCCGTTTGGCTATCTTTTCACAGCACAGTTGAGGACGGACATATTTAGAAATTAAAAGGTTTCTATGAATGAAATACTTCTTGTGTTGCTTTAATGTGCATAAAAAAAACAGTCAACAGACATTAATTAATTACCTGGCCACTAGATGGGCATACACTAACAAGGAAAGAACTCTCCTTATACCAGAATCCAATCAATTTTTTTATTGAAAACCAACAACTGCACAACTTGGGCATTATGTTAATTTACTAAGACATTCCATTTTCTAGACCATAACTAAATAATTTATTAAATGTGTAGACATTAAATACATATTAACTTCACATGAATCAGGAGTCCATTTGTAATATTTATCAGATTTTCACAAGAAATAACCAATTCTAGTTTATTATTTAATGATAACCTCTCAACCTTTAAACTCCCAAATGTGGAAAATTGTACTTCAAAATGTTTAGCAAATAGGCAAAATGTGGAATGCCTCATCAAATCACAAAGAAAGAAGCTCGGAACACGGTGTAAATGTGTGTTCTCTGATGTTCACAAAGTTTTCTGTTTATCGAGCAACACATTTTTCACATTCGTTGTTTGGATTTCAGCTTTAAAGTTTCAGTGTAAAATGCGGGACAGTACCCATTCAATTTGGAACAGAGGAGCTTTTCTGAGGTGAACTGAGGAACTGTTCCTCTTATCGTGGGACAGTTGAGAGATGGTTTAATTCATGCGGCTTGAGTGCCTCATCCTCTTCCTTATCACCGTTGCAGTATTAAGTAGGTGGCACTGCCACCCTGTGGACATTTGTGGTCATTGCATCCTAATATGAAAAGCTATGATGTAACTGCAGACTGAGCATGGGCACTGCCTGAGATCATTACACCTGTGGTTGACTGCATCTCTGTAGATAAAATGTTAAGTACTCAAGTTTGTGATGAGCTGAGATATAATATTCTAACATCTGTCTATGTAGTGATGCACCTTTAAAGGTGACATAAACCATTTTTACACCTCTAGATGCCCTCCTGTTGTCCTTTTAGTGGCTAACAAATATTCAGATAGGTTTTTGACCTTTTTTTTGTGAAATAAATCATATAATTTGGTTGTCTTCGTAACTATCCTGAATCCTTCTCTCCTCAGCAGTTGCTGCTCTCTTTTCATATTGCCAGAACATTCTATGACATCAGTAACACCATTCCAGGCCATTCAGCTGAACAGCACGGAATGGAGTTACTGATGCCATAGAATGTGTTAGAAATATGAAAATCAAGTGCAGTCGTTGGTGAGGAGAGTGGAATTCTATGTAGATCTCAGGACACCCCAAAGCAAGGTTATTTATGTATCAAAAATTGGTCAAAGCATATCAGAATACACAACTGGCATGGAAAGGAAAATGGAAGGGCAGTTAAATGTGTAAAAATGATTTGCTACCACCTTTTAAAAACAGCCACCCTGGGGTATAAGTTGAGGGGTACATCTGTCCTAACCTCGCCTCAACAAACATTTTGAGCACCTCAAAGTGCTTGGGGGGGGCATTAATCAGGATTTCCCTCCTGGCTCCTACTTTCTTGATTTAAGATCCCCCCCTACACCATTTGTGTGGGGGCTTACTGGCTCTGCAGAGCCTGAACTGCTTGGCTGAGCAGCAGCCCAGTAGACCTGCGTGAGGTTTCAGAGAGAGTGACTGGCAAAGGAGATCTGTGAAAGCTGTTAGAGGAAGGTCAGAGGACTGCACGATGGGAGCAGGTGCATCCAGCCTGGACCGCAGCCAGACACTGAGGCCTGCCAACCTGAGAGTAAACATCCATAACAGAACTGGGCACACAAGTCCTGTGACCTGCACTTCCTGATAGGGTGACAGTTGAAGACTGCTATTGATAATGGACCAGCTCAACCGGGTGGGATTACAATTTGGGTTTATTTGTTGTTTAAAAACGTCAGTCAACCACATGCAACGTCAGCAAGCCTACACTGCCCCAACACCTGGATGCCCAGGCTTCCAATGGAGCTCCCTGAAGAACTAGGAGTAATTGACTATATCAGTGGGGACTGGCCCTTAAAGAGCCACCAAACCCTCGAGAAGAACTTTGAAAAGCATAATATTTGGACACAAAGCAGCTTATATTTCTCATTAACTCACTATTTCTTATCCTCATTATTTATTACTGGTGATGCAGCAAAGTTCAATTTCGAAGGCGAAGTTGGGAATTTTGCCCTGCAGAATATTTCATGAAATAGTCTGTGGGTGCGCAATGCAAAATTTTGCCTGTGAAATGGGGAGTGGGAAAAAGTCACCATTCACGGGTGAAATTCTGCATTTTGCAGGCAAAATGTTGCATTTTGCTGGCGGAATTTCACACTTCGCACCCACGAAATATTTTGCAAAATGCACACATTTCGTGAAATATCTCACGGAGTGAAATTTGCTAACTTCATCCGTCTCTATTTATCACTGAGGTCATATGGATGAAAACAGGATAGTTGTCCCTTGAGACTTCATCATTTCCTACTGCTGCTTCCCAACCTGATGTCATAATAACTCTGCACATTACATCACAGTTATTCCCGTGGCAACAGACTGCGATAGCACAACAGAACACTGTAACTGACGACCTCCAAAGGATAAAGATCTGGTTGTCGTGAAAATGTCTTCAATAATAAATAACGGAGAGGAGAACTCTACAGACAATATATGAAATGCAAGCAGAATTGTACCTAAATATAAGGGATATGCAGCGGTTCAGTGTGTGATAATGCATTTATCTTGTACAGTTTCCAGTGACCTCAAGTAACCTCACGAGTGCCGAAGGCATGAGTGAGAGTTACGAGAGGTCACTGGAAACTGTACAAAATAAATGCATTATCACACACTGAACCGCTGCATATTCCATTTATGCAACAGGTTTAGATGTTGTGTGAACATTTTGATTTTGGTAGGTGTAAATCATTTGTCAAAAAAGGGAAAAGAAAATTGAATTTTATGCTGTTTTTTGCGAATTATAAAAAAACAAAATGGTATCTATAAATGAAACACCACTCATTTTGTAGATATTTTTGTCCTGAACATTTTTCGTGCTCACAGTGCTATGCTATCATTTTTCGTTTTAAAGTTATTCACCTTTGTTTGTCAAAAAAGTGAACAATAAAGCTTTGATTGACAGTTTGCATTTATCCCACATATGTGGGATAAATCTAGGGTGGTTAGATTTAGCCCACATATGTGGAAATAAATAAGAGATATGCAGCGGTTCAGTGTGTGATAATGCATTTATCTTGTACAGTTTCCAGTGACCTCAAGCAACCTCACGAGTGCCGAAGGCATGAGTTAGAGTTACGAGAGGTCACTGGAAACTGTACAAAATAAATGCATTATCACACACTGAACCGCTGCATATTCCATTTATGCAATAGGTTTAGATGTTGTGTGAACATTTTGATTTTGGTAGGTGTAAATCATTTGTCAAAAAAGGGAAAAGAAAATTGAATTTTATGCTGTTTTTTGCGAATTATAAAAAAACAAAATGGTATCTATGAATGAAACACCACTCATTTTGTAGATATTTTCGAGCTGAACATTTTTCGTGCTCACAGTACCATGCTATCATTTTTTGTTTTAAAGTTATTTATATTTGTTTGTCAAAAAAGTGAACAAAAAATTACATTTTCTTCTGTTTTCTTGCTAATCATATACAATATACAGGGTTTATATAAATGAAACAGTATTCATTTTGTAGATAATTTTGTGCCGAACAATTTTCGTGCTCACAGTACCATGTTATCTTTTTTCGTTTTTAAGTTATTGACATTTAAATATGGTTAGTACTGGTTCTGAGGCCGAACATTCTAAATGAATTCTGAAGAGAACTGTGTAGATAAATGAGCTAGTGATGTAGTTACTGTGTGAATAAATGGGTGATGATGTAGTTACTATGTGGATAAATAAATTTATTACCATAGTAGCGAAGATAAATGGTTTTATTCTACAGTTTTTATCCTGACCCCTGTTGCATAAATTATGTTTTCCAAAGTTTTCCCAAAGGTGTCAGCTGCTTTTTAATCAGTTGCTGCCCATTTGCCACCATCTCATGATCACTCCCAAACTCAGGTCTCTAGCACTGGATCATAAATAAAACAACATAAATTGCATTTTTAAGCCAAACTATGAAGAACTAATCCTTCCACAGGCAATGGGCTCTATTGTAAATGAGATGTGGCAATCAGGGCACACTAGTAGCTAGAGCACTGAGTTATGAACCGGGAGACCCATGTTTGATTCCGGCAACAGTCACAGCCTCACTGTGTGAGCCACAGCAAGCCACTTGAACTTCACATGTTTCAGTCCCTCCCAGCTCTAAAACTGGGTACAAAAAACTCCCCCCATTAAATAATATACTGCATAGTGTATGGTTCAGTGTTGCACTGTATGGGAATGCATACACTTCCAGATGCTGTTGTATCACAGTAGTGATGTCAGAATGCTGTTGTATGGTGGCCAGCCCATTGGCACAGCGGTACCACTATCACTTGCAATGCCAGCTGCCTGGGTCTGAGAACAAGCCCAGGTTGTGGGAGGGCCAGCCGGGGAGAGGAGGATTAAACATCTCACAGGGTGCTCTCCCGGGGTGACCACAGGTGGCAGTGTAGGCTGCCAGTGCACTTCATTACAGGGTGGAATATGATTAGCTGGATTGTAACTCCTGTTGCAGCCTGCATCCCCAGGGGAAGGGAGGAAAAGTGGAAAGCCTATGACCATCACAGCATACCACCCCTGGGCTGCTTGCAGACCCACATCTGCAGACCTAAGCAATCCCCCTGGCATCAACCTGCTGGACCCTGAAGGAGCTAGCCCAGCCTGAAGGCCTCCGTCATGGGGAGGGGATACCACAAGGCTAGCCAGGAGGATAAGGTAAGTCCTAGGAGTTGGCAGGGTGATGGGATTTGGGTAGCTCACGGTCCTGAGGTGGGGCCTGAAGCCAGCCAAGGGAATAGGTGGGACTAACAGAATTTAACAAAAAAAAATTCTGTTGCTCCAAAGGAGTGTTGTCAGAGTGTTATTGTACCATAGTAGCAATGTCAAAATGCTGTTTTAGGACTGTAGTGATGTAATATACCATAAAACTTGAAATTTTCACTGTCAAATCATTTTCGCTATTTTTGCTCAAGTATTAATTAGTGTTAAAACAAATCTGTGCTAATTAGCGCTATTAGCACTTTTTTTCCATTATAGTGAATGTGACACTAACGTTTTAGTGCTAAATTAAATCTGCTTAGTTATGGTTATATTTGTGTTTGTGCTAAAATTACTTAGTGTGACAATAACAAGTTTTACAGTAGTAATGTCGGAATGCTGTTATAACACAGCAGTGATGTCTGAATGCTGTTGTACCACAGTACAAAGAAATGAATCTATACCACAGTAGTGATCTCAGAATGATGTTGTACCATAGCAGTGATATCAGAATGCTGCTGTACCTCATAGTGATCTCAGAATGCTGTTGTACCAGAATAGTAATGTCAGAATGCTGTTGTGCCACAGAACTGATGTCAGATTGCTGGTGTACCACAATAGTGATGTCATAATGTTGTTGTACTAGAGTAGTGATTTCAGAATGCTGGTGTACAATACCACAGTAGCAATGTCTAAATGCGGGTGAACCCTAGCAGTGATGTCAGAATGCTGTTGTACCACAGTAGTGATGTCAGAATACTGTTGTACCACAGCAGTGATGATAGAATGCTGTTGTACCACAGTAGTAATGTCAGAATGCTGTATACCACAGTAGTGATGTCACAATGCTGACATACCACAGTAACAATGTCAACACTTTTGTACATCAGTAGTGATGTCAGAATGCTATTGGACAACAGTAGTGATGTCAGAATGCTATTGGACCACAGCAGTGATGTCAGAATGCTGTTGTACCACAGTAGTAATGATAGAATGCTGACATACCACAGTAACAATGTCAACACTTTTGTACATCAGTAGTGATGTCAGAATGCTATTGGACCACAGCAGTGATGTCAGAATGCTGTTGGACAACAGTAGTGAAGTCAGAATGCTGTTGGACCAGAGCAGGAATATCAGAGTGTTGTTGTAGCACAGTAGTGATGGCAGAAAATGCTGTTATACCACAGTAGTGATGTCACAATGCTGACATACCACAGTAACAATGTCAACACTTTTGTACATCAGTAGTGATGTCAGAATGCTATTGGACCACAGTAGTGATGTCAGAATGCTGCTGTACCACAGTAGTGATGATAGAATACTGTTGTACCACAGTAGTGATGGCAGAAAATGCTGTTGTACCACAGTAGTGATGGCAGAAAATGCTGTTGTACCACAGTAGTGATGGCAGAATGCTGTTGTAGCACAGTAGTGATTTCAGAATGCTGCTGTACCACAGTAGTGATGATAGAATACTGTTGTACCACAGTAGTGATGGCAGAACATGCTGTTGTACCACAGTAGTGATGGCAGAAAATGCTGTTGTACCACAGTAGTGATGACAGAATGCTGTTGTACCACAGCAGTAATGTCAGAATGCTGTTGTAGCACAGTAGTGATTTCAGAATGCTGCTGTACCACAGCAGTGATGATAGAATGTTGTTGTACCACAGTAGTGATGTCAGAATGCTAGCATACCACAGTAACAATGTCAACACTGCTGTACATCAGTAGTGATGTCAGAATGCTATTGGACCACAGTAGTGATGTCAGAATGCTGTTGGACAACAGTAGTGATGTCAGAATGCTGTTGTAGCACAGCAATGATAGAATGCTGTTGTACCACAGTAGTGATGTCACAATGCTGACATACCACAGTAACAATGTCAACACTGTTGTACATCAGTAGTGATGTCAGAATGCTATTGGATCACAGTAGTGATGTCAGAATGCTGTTGGACCACATCAGGAATGTCAGAATGCTGTTGTAGCACAGTAGGGATGTGAGAATGCTGTTGTACCACAGCAGTGATGATAGAATGTTGTTGTACCACAGTAGTGATGTCAGAATTGTAGCATACCACAGTAACAATGTCAACACTGTTGTACCTCAGTAGTGATGTCAGAATGCTATTGGACCACAGTAATGATGTCAGAATGCTGTTGTACCACAGGAGTGATGTCAGAATGCTATTGGACCACAGTAGTGATGTCAGAATGCTGTTGGACAACAGTAGTGATGTCAGAATGCTGTTGGACAATGGCAGTGATGTCAGAATGCTGTTGTACCACAGCAGTGATGTCAGAATGCTATTGGACCACAGTAGTGATGTCAGAATGCTGTTGGACAACAGTAGTGATGTCAGAATGCTGTTGTACCACAGCAGTGATGTCAGAATGCTGTTGGACAACAGTAGTGATGTCAGAATGCTGTTGTACCACAGTAGTGATGCCAGAATGCTGTTGTACCACAGTAGTGATGTCAGAATGCTGTTGGACAACAGTAGTGATGTCAGAATGCTGTTGTAGCACAGTAGTGATGCCAGCATGCTGTTGTACCACAGTAGTGATGTCAGAAGGCTGTTGGACCACAGTAGCTATGTCACTACTGTAATGCAACAGCATATAATCTCACGTCTATTCCCATTCCTCATGCTTAACTGCACTGCAGATCGCCCATTATGAAGATATCAGTAAGGCTGAACACACCCCATGGGAAGGGTTTGTTGATGGGACACTGTCAACCCCCTTAGGCCCCAAATTGTCCCTAGATTAAAAAAAACACACATTATGATTGCTTGCATTCTTTAAAGATTTGCTGATGTAGCTAGTAGTTTGATTCAGATTCATTTTTGTCTTTGTAAAAGTAAATAGTGTTACCACACAAAAATGTGTTTGTTTACATTCTTTAATCAACTTCCACTGCACCTTTCCAGGCCTTAGGAATGTGCCTAACACAGTCTAGTCACTCATGATGAGAGGGAGGAGTGGAGACTATTGCTTCCAGAGTGGCTGCACTGTTTTGGGTGGGGGAGTCCTAATGTTCAGGATGAATACAATAAGAGTATATCAAGGATTTTAAACAAAATTGGGTTGAGTATAATTGCACCATTTCCATGCATTTCAGTTCTACTGAGAAAGGAAGAAAATCAACCAACTAATTCACTGAGTTTTTAATCAAGAATTACAATGAGAGAGGGAAAATGTGAACCACTAGGAATTGAACCTAGGACCCTAACATTCTGTGCTAGTACTCTTACCACTGGACTATGATTCATACAGTTGCAGCTGTCCCACAGCTTCCTTCAAAGTTACATTCCCAACCTCTGGTGTTGTGTAACTTTGCAACCTACGAAATACATCGGAACAACAGCAAGTCAACTCCCCTCAGTGCAGTTTTTAAAAGGCCACTGCATGGCAAATTTAGATCACCAAGATCACCAGAGGAAGGGAATGTGAATTGAAGCAGGGTTTGGGACAGTTGCTGCAGCTGTGTGAATCATAGCTCAGTGGTAAGAGTACTAGCATAGAATGCTAGGGTCCTAGGTTCAAGTTCTAGTGGTTCACATTTTCCCTTTCTCATTGTATTTCATGATCTAAACTTGCCCTGCTGTGGTCTCTTAAAAACTGCTCTGAGAGGAGTTGATTGGTTGCTGTTCCGATGAGTTTGAAAGATAGCAAACAATCATAAAATGTGGGTTTGTAACTAGAAATATGGTGCAAAAAGGGTTAACAGTGTCACTTTAAAAGATGAACTGCTAGAAATGTTGCCTGCTCACGTCGCTAGTGCATAAAACACAATAACATGTTTTTAATATTATCCTCTACACTTTTTTCTGTTTATTTGACCACAGTTCAAGGCAGAGTTAGAAAGACAGTAAATGAATTAGAGAAACATGGACTATGCAAAATAACGTATGGGTAACCTAACCATACACATACAGCTGAGATTTCAATCCATACCTCTCATTATGAGAGACATCCCTCATTTTGCCCCTTAAAATTGCTCAGTCCCTCATGGAAAAAGTACTGCCCACACAGAGAATGTGTGGTAAATTTAGACTTTAAAGCAGAAACTCTTAATATTCTAAAATACTAAATCCCAAATAAACTTTGTACAAGTAAACACTATGGTTTTCACAGTGCTCTGAGCTTGTATCTCCATGTTTAAGGATGTGCCCCTCATTCTGAGGGTCTGTGTCCCTCATTGTCCCTCATTTTGAGTGTCCAAAAATGTCCATGTCCCTCATTTCAGTGACACAAGGTTGAGAGGTATGTTTCAGTCTCGGAGGTGACATCATTGCGACCTCTTCAGCTGCCTTCTCAAGGTCTATGATGTCATCTCTCCCCTCAATGGAAATACAGCCTTGTTGTGAATGGCTGCCCATACATTATTCTATATGTTATAGCTCGGGGCCAATAGCAAGATTAGTTGAAATTAAAAAAGTACATTATGAATAATAGCCTCCCTGGGGACTTGAGTGTTTCCCAGTAATGTAATAATGAAGAAAGCGATGAAGGACAGTCCCTGGTGGACGTCAGCAATCGATTTTATTTCTACATACTTGACTAATTTCCTGTGCTGTGACTTCGAGGAGCCTGGGTTTCTTCAAGAAAATAGAGTGATCATTAAAGAGAGAGGGCGTTTCCTTATACATATTTTTCCGGCTTTAGTTGGGAGAGCTTTCAAGAGTTAGAATAGTTAACAGGAAGGGCGAAATGGACAGGTATTTGATTAGGCAGACTGCCAGTTGCATGACAGACTTGTCAAGTTGTCTTCCCAAGAGACACTCTGTGCACTTAATTATTACCATCGCCTTGCTGAAATTCCTCTTGCTGAATTTAGTGCCACTGAAATGGAAGTGATGGACAGCGCTGGTGATGGAAGACCTCCGTATATCCTGGGGGCCAAGCCCAGTGCAGGTAACTCTTCCATTCTGCTCCACCGGTGGATTGCTGATCCTGACCTGCAGGGGGCAGCATGATCCTGGGTGATTGGCAATTCAGACACCTTGCAAAATGAACAGTGTGTGTTCACACTTTTATTTTCACTGGTCCAGCCAGGAAAGTGGTAGCCTTTGCAATGGCCCTCCAAGAACTACACTGGCCCAAAGCTAAAACTGAGAAGCAAAAGTATGGTGTACTCATCAGATTACACCCCCACCACCACCACCACCCCACCATCTAGACTGGAACAGAGAGTGCTAACTATTCTCAGTGCTTTGAAAGCACTCCTAGACATAGACACCCACTGCATCAATGTGTCTAACTACTGATAAGCCCCTTGAATCTCACACAGGACCACAAAATGACACCACTTACAAAGTGGCAGGACACAATCTAGAAATTGCATTGGCGAAGAGCAGTCATTGGTCCTTTTCTGCCAACAAACCTTATGTTTCTATGTAGTGTCATGTTATGCTTTTCATATTTCTTTATGTACTATGTTTTATACAAGCAGGTAATTATGATTTTTATTTTCTTTTGCCTGTTTGTCGCTTGTATTATGATTCTACTGCCCTGTGTACCATACCAGTGCCTATAATGTATTCTGCATCTGTGCCACTGTGAATATGTTAATCTTTTTGCTGTTAGGACATCCCAGTGAAGGAACAGCACTCAGTGGAACCTTTTCTTGATAAAACAAATAAATACCAATACAAAATATATATCCAGTGAATTGTTTTGATGGCCATCCCCCGTGGGCATGCACATGCACACATACACACACACACATATACACGCACACACATATACACACACACATACACACACACACACACATACACACACAAATATACACATATACACATATACACACACATGCACACATACATACACACACAAATATACACACACATCACACACACACAAATATACACACACACACAATATACACACACACACACACACACACATATATACACACACACACACATACACAACAAATATACACATACACACATACACATATGACATACTGTGACAAGGCATGACCGCCACGGATTCAGGTTCAGCTATGCGGTGATTAACGAGTCTCAGGAAGACCAGTTTATTAACATCAAACCAACCAGGTATATTTTTATTTCTTTAATATGGCTGGTAACACAGAAGTTTGGGCTTCTGCCTTTTTCTTTTTAAGCCCCACCGGGGAAAATGAAACAAAAACAGAAATAAAGAAGCCTGGCTCCGGGTGGGAGCGCCGTCTAAACAATCCCCGGCCCTAACTAGAAATCCCCTTTTCCAGAAGGCTAGACCATCTGGAAGAACACAAACAGTAAAACAGAAAACTCACAATGAAAATAAATGTTTCTTTTTGGCTTATTTCAGGAGACCAATCTCCTGAGGGTTGCTTCAGGGACTCCTGATCTGGAACACATCCAGGCAGCTTGTCAGCCCTCTACCCCAGCAGCAACTGCCTGCTGGCTTTTCCTTCCTGTTTTTAAAGCTCTCCTGTCTGTGCAGCTGTACCCTGACTATCTTACTCAGGGAAACCCCCTCTCCTCCGGTACCTGAGTTTACCACACATCCCCCTTCCCAGCTCAACACTATAGGGTTGGGCAGCCTGTGCTGAGAGGTAGGGTCTTCGGGAAAGTCCATCTGCATTTCTGTTCAGTGGCCCCGCTATGTGGTGGACCACAAAGTGGTACGCTTGTAGTGCAAGGAACCATCTCGTCACTATTGCATTTTTTCCTTGTTTGTTTGCATCCACTTGAGTGGAGCATGGTCCGTCACCAGAGTGAACTTGCGACCTAGTAAGTAATATCTGAGGGTTTCCGTCGCCCACTTCACTGCAAGGCACTCCTTTTCCACTACAGCGTACCGCTGTTTCTGGGGTAACAACTTCCTAAATAGGTACAGGATGGGGTGCTCTTCACCTGCTACCATCTGGGAGAGTACTGCCCCCAATCCAACATCTGATGCATCTGTTTGCAGAATGAATTCTTTATCGAAATCTGGGGAGACCAGTACCGGATCAGAACAGAGGACCGTCTTGAGGTCGGTGAATGCCCCATCCACTGCCTCCGACCACCTCACGACTTCCGGTGCTCTCGCCCTGGTTAACTCAGTTAATGGAGTGGCCCAAGTGGCAAAGTAAGGGATGAACTTCCAGTAATAACCGACCAACCCTAGGAAAGCCCTCACCTGCATCTTCTTGTTTGGTTGGGGCCAGTTTTGGATTACCGCTACCTTCTTCACCTGGGGTTTCACCAATCCCCGTCCAACCACATAGCCCAAGTATTTTGCTTCTGACAAGCCAATCTTACATCTGGCAGGGTTCGCTGTCAACCCGGCTTCTCGTAACGTATCTAGTACGGCCTCGACCTTCCGAAGGTGAGTTTCCCAGTCCGTACTATGGATGACCACATCATCGATGTAGGCGGCAGCATAGTGAGAGTGTGGGCGCAACAGTCGTTCCATCATGCGCTGAAAGGTCACAGGTGCTCCATGCAGGCCGAATGGGAGGACTCTGTAGTGGTATAAACCCCCCAGGGCGATGAAGGCGGTCTTCTCCTGGGCTGCCCTTGTGAGTGGGATCTGCCAGTATCCTTTCGTAAGGTCCAAGGTGGAGAGGTATCTGGCCTTCCCCAACTGATCGATCAGTTCGTCGACCCTAGATAGGGGGTATGCATCAAACTGTGATGCCTTGTTTAGTTTTCTGAAATCATTACAAAACCTCCAAGTGTTATCCGGTTTTGGCACAAGGACGATGGGGCTCGACCATTCACTATGGGACTCTTCTATGACGTCGAGCTTCAACATTCTCTCGACTTCAGCTCAGATTTCTTTCCTCTTGGCCTCTGGAATACGGTAGGGTTTTTCCCTTATCCTTATGCCCAGAGCTGTCACAATGTCGTAGTAGGCTGCGACCATCTGACCAGGTCATTCGGAGAACACATCCCCGTTTCGCTGACCCATTTCCACTGCTTCTTTGTACTGTGTAGGAGACAGCTCGGGTGAGATATGGACTTGCCCCTCTGTTTTACCTTCTGCCGGGGTTATGGCCAACGAGACACAGCAGGCCTCCTGGTCTTGCCACGCCTTCAGTAGGTTAATATGGCATATTTGGAACTTCTTCCTGTGATCGGGTTGGCTTACTTTATAGTTCACATCACCAACAGCTTCCACGACCTCGTACGGACCCTACCACCTGGTGAGCAGTTTGCTTTCCGCTGTGGGAACCAGGACCATCACCCGATCCCCCAGCTGGAACTTCCGGATCCTCGTCTGATGGTCATAATAAGTCCGTTGAGTCTCTTGGGTGTTTTCTAAGTGTTCCCGGACAATAGGAGTGACCCGGGCCAACCTTTCCTGTATTTGGGAGATATACCCAATCACACTGGCTCCTTGTGGTGGTTGCTCTTCCCAGCCCTCCTTTAGTATATCGAGGATACCCCTGGGCCGGCGGGCATATAACAACTCGAAGGGGGGGAATCCGGTGGATCCTGTGGGACCTCTCAGATAGCGAGCATTAAGTAGGGAAGGAGTAAGTCCCGGTCCTTTCCGTTGTGTCTCACGACTTTTCCTAACATCCCCTTCAAAGTCTGATTAAATCGTTTGACCAAACCATCTGTCTAGGGGTGGTACACTGAAGTCCTCAGGGCTCGAATCTGGAGGAGTCTGCAAAGTTCCCTCATTAAACGTGAGACAAAGGGAGTACCCTGGTCCATCAGTATCTCCTTTGGGAATCTGACCCTTGTGAAGACTTGAATGAGTTCTCAGGCAATCGTCTTTGAGGCCGTGTTATGGAGCGGGATCGCTTCCGGATGTCTTGAAGCATAGTCTATGATGACTAGGATGTGTTGGTGGCCCCAGGCTGACCTGTTTAGGGGGCTTACCAGGTCCATTGCAATCCTCATGAAGGGTTCATCAATGATTGGCAAGGGCACCAACGGGGCTCTTAACTTCGGCCGCAGGGACACCAACTGGCATTCTGGGCACGAAGCACAGTACCTCCTTACCTCGGCATAAATTCCAGGCCAGTAGAATCTTTGGAGTACACGGCGCAGCATTTTTTCGACTCCAAGGTGTCCGAGAAGGTGAACGTGTGCCAAATCCAGTACCGCCTTCCTGTGCCGGCGGCGGACCAGCAACTGTTCCACATCATGTTCTTCATCCGGTATTACTCTGTATAGGAGGTCATTATTTAACATGAAATATGGTCCGGGTCCCTTGGCTTTGCCATCTACCAGCACCCGTTAATCTCCACAACCTCTGACCAGATATTCTGAAAGAGAGGCTCGTCGATTTGGTCCCGACCAAAGTTCCTGGAGGCTATCCCAAGAGTACTCAATTCAGAGGGATTTGACTCTGTCTCTGCTTCAGGGTCCTCCTCTTCCTCCCTACAACTCTCCCCTCAGACACCAGACCACTCACCCTGTTGTCCTTCTGGGAGCGGGGTTCTACCTCTCACCAGCATGGACCTGCCACTGACAGCCAGTATCTTGGTCCCTAACTTCTTGCAATCCCTGCGTTCCTTTCATGATTTCCAGGACTTTCCTGCCTCCCCATACAACTCGGGGTCCCAATGCCCGTAACGGAAATAATCAGGTGAGTCCTTTGACCCCTCAGGGATTCCTAGTGTAACCCCTAGATGGCGCTATCCCAGGGGCTACTACCCCTGCCTGATTTGCCACTAACAGGTTGAGGGGCCTGGATCCAATGGCGGGTGCCTCCACCCAGAGGTCAGGGTTTGCAATAGTTAAACTTACTTGGTCACAGCCCTCTGGGACACTGCAACCCCCCTTTCTTCCCACTAGTGGCCCACACAATATATCAGAATTACCTTCACAGTATACACTTACCCCAGGGCTGGTTCAGGCACTGGGACCTCCTGTAAAATAAGATACAGTGCAACAATCACAGTACAATACTTTAACATAGACAAATACCTCAGGCAGTATAACTTTGCTGAAACAAGCGGCTCGGATTTATTTAGGGGAATATAACAAGGACGGGAAATCAGGTTAATTAGCTTATCACTTTACTCATCTACCTATGGCTCTGTGCACAGGCCTATCCCTACCAGTTACTGTCCCTGGGTACCCAAGCCCTAGTGGCTAGTCCAAACCGTGGCAGCTGGTAGGGGCCCTTCCACAGAGAAAAGAAAAATTAGTTTAAACAGTCAGCAGTACAGTGATTCCATTTGGGTTCAATGTGGCAATTCAACAGGGAGTGACCCTGAATTAGTACTCACGACCTCCAAACAAGATAGGGTCCTACAATGTCAGCAGGGCTACTCTTGAGCTCCACGAGACTCCTCACACATTTATATGGCAAACTGCAACAGGCAAAAGTCCTTTAATGGCAGCAGGATTCACTTGAGGTACACAAGCCTCTTCACACATTTATATGGTAAAACAGAAAGTACTATACCAGGCAGGCTGCTTCTCTATCCCGATCACAATTACTGCACAATACCGGAGAACACACAGCAGATTCAGTTCCTGACAGACCGAGTGCAATTCAGCTATTTCTCCAGTCTTCTACAGGGTGAGCCTGGTTTCTACTCTTCAGATATCCTTTGATTCTCTTCACAGGACGGATTCAGTCCTAACAAGCAGTTACACAAGCTACAGACCGGAACTCTGGGCCTTACACACGTTTCCCGACTAAAACTGCACACTGAAAAAGCACAGGGCTCCTTCCTTCTTCACTGTCAGAGCTCAACTGAAAAACTTCAACAGACAAAACCGGGCATTTCCTTTGAGTTCCTCCCAGTTCTTGACTGGATTGGCTGTCATTCACAATAGACTGCTCCTGTTGGTCCAAAAAGGCGCCGAAGTCTAAACTACATCTCCCAGAGTCACTGCCCATACAATCCTCTTGTGGCTGGCTCAGATTATGAGTCAAGTTCTGATTCGTCCAAGGCACCATTTTAGAGCTAGCTTACCCCACACTGATTGGTCCAGTTCAGCAGTTCAAAACCAGAATGGGGAACTAGGCAGACACAGTTCTGACTGCAAAGAAAGCAGGTTAGACAAACTGTAATTTCATTATTACTCTAAATGGTTTCTGGCAAACAGTTACATCTTTCAGATAGGTTCCTTTGCACTCCTAGTGACTGCAAAATGGAGTGAATTGGCAGCAGCTTGAGTGGTACTCAATCAAAGAAACACACAGTCCCCATACAAACTAATTATGTCTGCAAGCAGACAGCTCTTAAAGAGACAGTACCAGAGGTTCTAAAAACACTCACTGATAAATGGCTTAAACGCCAAACACCATTCAGGCTTGGAGCATTCAAGCAAGCTCCTGGAAGTCTTTTGGGAACCCCCATTTGCAGAGGGGTTACACTAGCAACACAGCGTCAGTTACTGGGGCCCTAGCCTCCCGGGTTCCCCCCTCATTGAGTAATGTCTCAAACCCCTGGAAATCTCGACCCACCAGGACAGGATGTGCCAATCTAGGGAGGACCCCTACCGTGACCTGCCTCTCCTCCCCCTGTGCTTCCACGGTAACTAGTGCCATGGGGTAATAAAACACTGTGCCATGGACACAGGTGATCCCGGTAAGTTTCTGGAAATTAATTTGGGAGGGTTGCGCCAAACTGCGAACTATAAGGGTGACCTCACTCCATGAGTCGACAAGGGCCATAACGGCCTGTCCGTTTACCTTAACAACCCGGGTAAATCGGTGTGAAGTGGCGACCACCCCTACCACATTAATCAAATGGCAATTGCTCTGTGGGGACCCACCCCAGTTGCACTGCATTGGTTCGACCTCATTCGGGCAATTGGCAATTACATGTCCCCACTCCCCACACCCATAACAGTGGTAGCATTCTCGGGGTGACTCTGGACCTTTTGGGCTTCTAGGGGTAGCCATATCCCCCTCTATTTTCGAACCCAAAAGTCCCTTAATGGCCTCAGACCGCTCTTCGGTTATCTTTCTACCTGGTCCTGTCCAGTCCAACCTCTCGGGGGGGGGGTCGATATCTCCAGTTTGGAGTCCGTCCTAAGTTCCAGGCGTAGCTGACCCCAACATCTGGGGAAAGTTCCTTCATGGCATAATGCCATTCCACCAAGGCGACCAGTTCATCACAGGAAATGGGGTCGGCCTGTCCAACCGACTGTCGTAGGCTGGGCAGTAGTCCTCTTAGGAACTGGTCCATTACCAGGAGCTACACGATTTTGGCAGCACTATGGAGCTCGGGTCACAACCACTTCTTGGCCAAGTGAAGGAGGTCGTACATCTGCGACCGAGGCTTCACCAACTCCCGGAATCTCCAGCTGTGGCACCTCTTGGCTCGAAGGGCTGGAGTCATGCCGGCACGGGCCAAGATCTCTTCCTTCATGCTTGGATTGTCGGTGGTGACTCCCTCATCCAGATCATAATACGCCTTCTGAGCCTCACCGCACAAAAACAGAGCTAAAATGCCGGCCCACTGATCCTGAGGCCATAACTCACGAGTAGCTGTCCTTTCAAAGGTGAGAAAATATGTTTCAATGTCATCAGCCATTGTCATTTTCTGCAGACAGTGGGAAGCCCGTATAGTCCAGTAATCCTCTGAGGTAGGCTCTGCCAGGCAACCTTCTCCCAACGTGGTCTCGATGAGACGCTTTACCATTTCCTGGAGGACAGTGCGGTCTTGGGCCATCTGTGTGAGCAGCAACTGGTTCGTCTCTTGTTGAGCCCGGGTAGCTTCCTGCTGGGCTGCTGTAGCCTGGATCAAGGCTTTCACCACGTCCTCCATGCCTGGTCTCCTTTACTCCGGGGTGGTTCGGATTCCAGCCAAATTCTACGCTGTCCTGATCCCACTGTTAACACCACGTGTGACAAGGCATGACCTCGCCACGGGATTCAGGTTCAGCTTTGCGGTGGTTAAGGAGTCTCAGGAAGACCAGTTTGTTAACATCAAACCAACCAGGTATATTTTTATTTCTTTAATATGGCTGGTAACACAGGAGTTTGGGCTTCTGCCTTTTTCTTTTTAAGCCCCACCGGGGAAAATGAAACAAAAACAGAAATAAAGAGGCCTAGCTCCGGGTAGGAGCGCCATCTAAACAATCCCTGGCCCTAACTTGAAATCCCCTTTTCCAGAAGGCTAGACCTTCTGGAAGAACACAAACAGTAAAATGGAAAAATCACAATGAAAATAAATTTTTCTTTTTGGCTTATTTCAGGAGACCAATCTCCTGAGGGTTGCTTAAGGGACTCCTCATCTGGAACACATCCAGGCAGCTTGTCAGCCCTCTACCCCTGCAGCAACTGCCTGCTGACTTTTCCTTCCTGTTTTTAAAGCTCTCCTGTCTGTGCAGCTGCAGCCAATCAGCTAAATCAGCTGCAGCTGTACCCTGACTATCTTACTCAGGGAAACCCCCTCTCCTCCAGTACCTGAGTTTACCACAATATACACACACACACACACACACACACACACACCAGGAGGCTGCAAAACTCCAAAGTCTGCACAACTCTGCAAACAAAATACTCTAGTGGCTGGACAACATTCCCTTTTGTCTTCCACTGCATAAATAGGACCCCCCCTCCAATTCAGCACAGTCACCCTCCCTACCCAGTCTGTTCCAGTCCCCAACCTACTCCTAATTAATAAACGACAAATAAAAACTTCCTCTTGCAATGCGCACATCCTCTTCCTCTCCATCTTGCCACTGGGCCCAAGTGTGTAAACTCTCGTGGGCACGATAGCGCAGAGCACTACCAGGAGAGTTTAACGGCATTCTGTCCCAGCGATGAGACAGACAGGATGAGGCTCTGCATGCTGCAAGGGACAGTTAAGGTATTTACTCTGTCACAACTAGGTGTGGCTTTGGGGACTGGTGTATGGACTAGGTGAGGAGGGTAGCGGGGCTGAGATGGGTTGGGTGAGGGTTTTACTATACATGTAATTAAAGAGCCGGTGACATGTTCAGGAGAACTTTAACAAAACCTAATATTTAGACACAGTCTAGCTTGTATTTCAAATTAGTTCTATATTTCTCCTCCCTGTTATTTATCACTGAGGTCATTTGCATGAAAATAAGATCTTTGCTCCTGAAGAGTTCTTCCATTCCTGCTGCTTTCTCCCTAACTGAGGTCATAACGCAGTGCCCGTGACTGTACAGTTACTCCCATGGCAACAGATTGTGATGTCACAACAGAAGACTAACTTGAAGTAAGGGAGTATGCTATAGAAGCAGACGGACTTTAAAGGAACTCTAAGGGATAAAGATCATATATTCATGTGCATTTCCTTAGTAATAAATAATGGGAAACAGAAATGTATATGATATAAATAGAATGCAAGCAGAAATGTACTTAATTACAGTAGAAGTCGCTTAATTGAGACGACCTGGTGGCAGGCTTTTCTTCCCAATTAAGCTGCCATCCCAGTTGACAGAAGTGATTTTCCCTTCTGATAACTGGCAGATAAACACCAAATTCCTTTTCACTAAACTCACAGAGTCACAGACCCTAGTCTGCCTGCCTCTTGATTGCCTCCCAATTGCTAAATGTGTGTGTGAGTGAGTGTTAAGCTACAGCCTCCTGGACCAAGTAAGGCTGCTAGTCGTATATAGCTAATCGGCATACAGAAGTACATAAAAAGGTTGGTGTTCATTTAAAAAAAAATATTTTTTAAACTTTATGTTTATTGTTATGTAACACAAACATACAGTTAGAACCCAAGCACTGAGCTCCAATACAATATAATGTAAATGCCATGAGGGCGCCAATCCTCTTAACAAACTCAAACAGATTATCAGTGCTTTAAAGATACATCATTGGGGAGGTAAAAAAAAGAAAATAGCGTAACTTGTAAATAAAGTCCAGGTATAAGCTGCAAATTGAGTCCATGAACTGTGTGGATTATTAAATATAAAGCATTTTATACCAAACTCCCCATAGTCCTCCTCCTCCACCAGGGTGGGAGGTATCCTCCACGGTTAATCTGACAGTGCAAGCACTTGATGTGCAGATAAGTCTATTTAACTTAATGCCTAGAGTCTGAAGGGTCTCTTCTTGTATTGCATCCCCTTGTTCAGTAGTACTGCCTTGGTTTGACCAAAGGGATGATGCTCCAGTGGGTGTTTTTGGTCTAGCTCCCGCACTCCAAGTTTTTTTCTTTGCGAGGGTTTCTCATCGTGTCCTGTAACACCTAAGCTCCATATAGTGCACTTTTTAGCTAGGCTGCAATGCCAAAAACCAGCACTGTTAATGAATATTATGACAATCAATTGAAGAGCCCTAACTGGAAGCTGCCATCTTGCTCAGGCCCCCCCCCCCAGGTTGGTGTTCATTTTTATTTTATCTAGCATATGAAAATGCGTCCACATGTTCAACCAGCTCAGGCTGCCAGTCTGATAGAGCTCATCAGCAAACAGAGAATGTAAGAAGGTCTGTGTTCATGTTATATTTTATCTGTCCAGCACTGCATGTAATTCCTCTGTGTCAGTTTCTACCCAAATGGGCATTGATGCAGCGTTATCCTGCAAAACACAGTCGTCACACCAGCAAATAGATGGGAGAGAGAATCGGAGGCTCAGCACGGTCACACATAACAGGAAGTGGAGCTCAGAATGCCTGTGTGGAGGAGGCTAACTGTGCTATTCACAGCACAATTGACACATGCTCAGTGGCCAGTTAATGGCCAGTTAACAGCAGCACTGAACAAAATAGCCAGTGAAGTACCTGTGAGAAGGAGGCAACCACCTAATGCCCAGTGACAAGGACTGCACCGTCCCAATAATGCGGCATCCCTGTCCCTATTAAAAGCATGGAGGTGCCATTAAAATGAATGGCACTTAATAGGTTCCCAGTGGGACAGCCCAATAAAGCAGAAGTCTGGATTATCCACACCCTGATTAAGTGGCTTGCACTGTATTTTGTTTTTTTTAAGTTTTCTTTGAGGCATCAGTAGCTCTTTCTTTTTCCCACATTCTGTTTATTCTTCTTGGGGCCACAGCAAGGGAGGCTCCCTTCTGCTGGCTGCCACCACCCCCTTCCACCATCCTACACCTCTCCAGGTGTACCAGTAGTGAGGACACCCCCATGGTTTACCCCCCATGGTGGGGTCAGAAGAAGGAGGTCCAACCCCCCTCCCACCAATGTTCATAATCCAGTTTTTCCGGACTCCCCGGTGACACGCGGGTGGAGGTGTGGTCATGGCATCAACGCCATTGTCATGCCCGGCTATTTTCCTCCAGTTATCTCCCTTAGTCCCCAGGGCCAAGTCAACATAGTCGCATGTGCACACTGGGTCCAGCGGTCCCCACTCCACCCACCCTAGCCTAGCACCTGGTCCCCCATCTGCACGAAACTACCACTGAGCCTCCACTCAGTGGCAGCCAAGCACCAGGAAAACTAACCTCCCCTACCTGGGAGAGGAGAGCTGCCTGCCGCTCAGTCCTTCTCCCGGCTCTCCCCCTGGCTGACCTCCAGCAATCCAAATTTGTTCCTGAACTTGGGTCGCCAGTGTGGGAAAGGTAAGGCACTAAGCGCCTCAGTGTTCTCCACCACTGTGCCGGCTCAAGGTGTTAGTAGCTCTGTAAGCAGTAATAATTGAACAGTCAGTCATTTCCATGGAGATTAACGACCATCTGGGGGGAAGGGTCTACCTGAGGCACAGCCAAGGGCCAGCTCCCTCCAGCCAATCGTTCATCCACAGGAAATGATTGACTGCGAGGTCATTATTGTGGTTATTAGTCTAATTGCAGTAGTAATGGGGAAAAGCTCCTTTTTAAAATTAAGTTTATGAATGCACATGCTGCTCTGAGCTGTACAGGACATTGCCAAGGGATTAATGCCCATTACAGCAGCCAATCAGAGTGTGTGTTTGCCTCATGAATAATTAATTAGACGTATAATTGCACTACCTGCACTGGTCCAGCAGGGAAAGGTGGGGTGAATTACCCTGGCCTGCAGTGATTTGCACTATGCCATGTGCCAGTAAAGCAATGCTAAGATTGAACTTTGATTACTCTCATTTCTTCTGAGCCAGGGCTGCAAGAGCGAGTGCCAAACTGGGTGTGGAGGTGGACATGCTGCAGACTCTCGTCTGTTGAATGAGCAAAGAAACTCAGCTCACCTGTGGCTGCAGCTGCTGGGTTTGTCTTGCATGACGAGAGAGTGGCAGTTCTCTCTCACAAGCATGATTAAACAGTAAGGCATGGCAAGGGTGTGCTTTGTGCTGGGTTAACAGCACACCTAGAATGGGATGAACCACAAGGCCAAAGGCCAACTGCATCCACTGCAAGAAACGTTCCATCATCCCAGCACAAGGCATACCCTGGAATGCTTTATCGTGATTATGAAATGGATCTATTAGAATTAGTAAACAGGCCATCCCGCCAGCGCAACGGTCGGATTTCCGCTTGCGACGCCAGCCACCCAGGTTCAGGAATGAGCTCGGGTCGCTGGAAGGTCGGCTGGGGGGAGACAACTTGAGCATCCCATGGCTGCTCATTGTCTCCAAGGAGGGAGGGAGGGAGGACTATGACCTGGTGTTGGGTGACCGCTGGTGGAGACCAGGGGTAGGGCAACACGTCAGTGGGTTCACTGCTGGGTGGTGCGTGACAGACGTCAGCTAATGCCTTGACGTCCGGATGACACGCACTCAGGCAAAACGAGGAAATACCACTCGCTAGGCACCAGATGATGGCTCTCTGTCCCTGAATGCCTCCAGTGCCTTCCCAGGGCCTCCTTCTCCACGGCAGCATCCCCGGGCCCTAAGTAGAGAGTGTGCTGGGGTTATCCCTTCTCCCCGGTGCCTTCCTCAGAGGAGGAGGGGGATCTGCCTGGCGAAAGGGATATGCCGGGATATCCCGGGGATCAGCTGCAATTTGTGGAGTTAGAGGAGGGCTGGGTTAGGATAGTGGGGCTAGCAGGGGACTTGCAGAGCCTGAAGGAGTGGAGGCCAGCAAGCATGAGGAGGGCAGAAAAAAAGAATACACAAAAAAAAAAGAATTAGTAAACAAAAAAAAGTGTCTCCACAGGGTGTCTACTGGACTCAGAGCCTGAGGTTTAGGTGGGAGGATGGCGAAGCTGCGTGGGTCCTGGCTGCCTAAACCTCACAAGAGAAGTCCCTTATACCATAAGATACAACCCATGGAGGCTCTGTTAACTTATTATGAATCACAAGAGTCAGTGATTTATAGCTTGTAAAAGTACTGCTTTTTTAGTTTCTGAAGTTAAATGAAGCCACCCTACAACTGGATGTGAAGCAGAATGCACCCCTCCCGACATTCCTGCATGAGAGACCACTGTATGCAGGACAACAGGTACAGTGTGCTGATTGGCTGAAATGACATGATTTACAGTAACACACCTTGCTCATTATAAAGAGGTGCCGCTGTAACTATGTAAGTGATCTTGAGAACAGGATCACTTCCCCTCAGATTACAGCCAGTCTGTCTGCTTGTCTACATCCCTTGCAATTTTCTGTTTGTGATACCAGATCTTCAGCCAATGGTGTAGGAACAAATACACTAGGAAAGCCGTGGTGTACAATTGCTTTTACACTTGCCTGCATGCATGCGCAAGGAACGTCCTGCAACAGTGTGCCTTTTGGAGGTGTGTGGCCCTCCTCCCCAGTGCAGTGCTCAGTGTAGCAGGCATGACCCTACGGGACCAATACATGCTGAGCTGTGTATGACAGCAGTTCGGCTGTGTTGGTCTTCACTTCTAAGAAAAGATTTGCTGCAGTCACCAGTGGTAGCGTGTATGCAATTAGCATACACGTCAGCCGAACTGCTGTCATGCACAGCTCGGCATCAAAGCTCTCCCGCTTCCTCCCTCTGCTAATGGCCTCTCCCTCCCTGTTCTCCCCAGCCCCCACCTTGTGTGCCGAGGGGGGTGCCTGATCCCCCTCAGCTCATGAGCCCTCTCAGCACACTGTGTGGCCAACGGGGGTGCCCAATCCCCCGTCGGCTGCAGCCCCCCCCAAAAAAACAACCAGTTGACACGCTGGGAAGCCACCCCAGCATGCGCATTCTCCGCCCCCACACACACACACTGTATGGCAGGTGGGCGTGCCAGTCCCCAAAGGCCCCAGTCCCTCCCCCAGCAAACACGTAGGTGGCATGCTGGGAGCCCACCCCAGCATGCCAGCAGCGCCTGTTTTTGTCCCCGCCAGCCCATCCTCTGCGCCCTACCTCACCATACCCTCGATTTAGGTGGCATGCTGGGAGCCCACCCCAGCATACCAAAAGCCTCTGTTTCTTTTTTTTTTTAATCCTGTAAACAAGAAAACGGTCCCTCAGTGAGTCCTTGCCCCCGCCAACCTGCGCCCAACCTCTGCGTACTCCACCTCCCCACACCCTCACCACCACCCTCTCCCCATACTTACCTCCAGAGCCCAGCACGACGTCTTGGTGGACCAAGAACACGTCTGCACTCTTCAAAGCTGACTGTGAACTGAAGAAATGCGGTAAGCTGTATAATGGCATAAATAGGGTTTTTCAACTTTGATGCATATCTCGGCCATATTTGGGAATTTTGGCACCAAATTTACAACATGGGGTTGTTGCGACCCCTCCTCATGAGTTCAGTCACTGTCATGGCGTTATTCAGTCCCGAAAGGTGATTTCGCGGTCACTGCATTGAATCACCTTTCGAGACCAATTAACAAAATGACAGTGTTGGTGTTCATGAGGTGGCCTCTGAAAAAGCCTATGTTGCAAATTTGGTGAAAAAATTCCAAAAAATCACTGTTTTACGAGCGTGCATTGTGCAGTTTCCACGCACTCGCGTAAGTTCACGAATTTGTAATATTTTCACTCCAGATTTTCAACATAGGCATATTTCCACACCTCGTTATGAACAGTGCTGCTGTCATTTTTCACATACTGCCCAAAATGTGTTTCCGAGCTTCCGGTGCAAAATAGCGCGGTTGCTGTTGGAAATCAGTGTTCGCTACAGAGTAAAACAATCACAGTGACACTGTTCATGAGCAGAGGTCCTAAAATGCCTATGTTAAAAATTTAGTGGCAAAAGTCCATAAAATGGCTGTGTTTCAAAAGCACGTTGCGCAGTTTCTACGCACACTCATAAGTTTGTGAATTTGTAATATTTCCACTCCAGATTTTCAACATTGCCATTTTCCCACATCTTGTTATGACCAGTACAGCTGTCATTTTTCACATCCTGGCTGAAATGTGTTTTCGCACTTTCCGTGTAGAATAGCGCCCAGGGAAGTCATGTCTGTACAGAGTAAGAAAACCACAGTGACACTGTTCATGAGCAGACGTCCTAAAATGTCTATGTTGAAAATTGGGTGCAAAAATTCCAAACAATGACTGTTTTACGAGCGTGCCTTGAGCAGTTTCCTCGCACACTCGTAACTTCGCGAATCTGTCATATTTTCAGTCCAGATTTTCAACATTTGCATTTTCCAACATCTACTTATGAACAGTATAGTTGTCATGTTGCACATCCTGGCTGAAATGTGTTTTCACACTTCCAGCGCAGAATAGCGCGATTGCTGTGGGAAATCAGTGTTCGGTGCACAGTAAGAAAATAATAGTGACAGTGTTCATGAACAGAGGTGACAAAATGCCTATGTTAAAAATTTGGTGAAATAATTCCAGTGAATGACTGTGTTACAAGCACGGGTTGCGCAGTTACCACGCAGGCTCATACCCTTGAGCACGCCCAGGGTGTTAGGGTTCCTAAGACAAACACTCAACAAGTATGAGGGTAAAATGTTAATCAGATGCAGGAGAAGTTGCAGAGAGGTACTCTGTTGGGATATGGATGCTGAAGGGACATGGATACAACTGGGGGGGCTGCATAAATGCCAAACACCAATGCAAATACCTGCAAGCGAACGTTCGGCATTGACAAATGCTTGTTTAAAAGGGCAACATTTTACCCTACTATAGGGGCACTGTTTGCTCCACCTTCTGATGTTATGACATGATTTTTGTGCTCTGTGTAAGCAAGACACTATGCAAATGTATACAGATAAGTGATGCTTTAGTTTTCTCCCACCTTTACCACAATGGTGGGCAACACAATTTGTTGAGCAACAACTAGGATACAACTGGGGATTTATTTATTTTTTTAATTTTATTTAGTTTTTGTTGACCGGGTAATTGCACTAGACAAATCCTGTCTATTTTCAGGCACGACCTGTGGGAGGGGGATACAGATGAATGCCAACTGACCTTGAGCCAGATTAAGCTGTTGGTGGTATTTTTAGTGAATGAGAGAAATTTGGCCAGGACACCGGGGAAATTCCCCTACTCTTTTTCGATAAGTGCCATGGTATCTTTAACATCCACCTGACCTACCACCAGTCCAGGCAGATGGGACCTCGGTTTAACGTCTCATCCGAAAGACGGCACCTCAGAAGTGCAGCACCTCTCTCATGCTGCACTACAGTGTCAGTACTGGGATATTAACCCAAGTGCCAGATATGGGAACTGAACCCACAGCCCTCTGATCTCCCGGCCTCAGAGGCGAGTGTGCTACCTACTGAGCCACTGACACTGTCGGATACAAACAGGTTGGTGAGGGGACAACAACCAAGGTCCTGGTGTACAAGATGGCGTATACACTATATTCTCCTAGCTACACAGGAGTACAATTCCCTGGACTTCAATGCCTCAACCTCGCTAAATTTGGGCCTCTTCAAGACGCAGCTCAAACAGTATCTTGTTTCTAATAGCACCAGTGACTGCTTTGTATAACATCTGCATACCCCCATCAGATTTCTCTGGTGACTGGCCATGTATGCCTGAAATCTTGTATCTACTCCCCATCTTCTCTTTATGTACTACTGCCCTATCCTCACACAGCAGCCACCCTTGCTGTACTTTCCCTGTGCTCCCCTCCCCTATCCTCCCCCCAACCCACCCCTTATTTCTTTGTTCCCTCTGCTCCCCTTTTCCTTCTCCCCTCACCATACCTTAGTTTATCGCTATTTTCACCAAGATTACGCCCTTCCCTTCTTCACTTGCTCCAGTAGGTTAGCTTACCAAGGCCCTGACTGCCCCGCCCCTTTCTACTTATCCTCCCATGGTCCCTCTGCCTACTTTCCCTCTCCTGGAGCTAAACTTGACAATGCCTCTGGCTGCACCCCCTCTACCTTCCTTCTTCTCTCTCCCTGCTCCTCCCTCACGTCCCTTTGACCCTATCTCCTCCCTTCGCAATCTTACTTGTGTATTCCAAACATGACAGAATCTGTATATCGAGTTAACTTGTTGTTTCTTGTATTTTAAGAATTCTTCTGTTAGTCTTTCCTTAACGTATGTAATCCCTTCCCACTGACGTGGAACCTTTGTAAACAAGCGCCTGCACTCAAAGGTGTTAATCTGAGACTTTAATAAACAAACACATTTGTCCACAGCAGACCATAATGTCACAAGCAGACAACTGTGTCAGACATAGACAAGCAGCCCAATGGATGAAACCTAAATGAGAGAGAGATAGATACTATTTTCCTGTCAATGCACCTAGTTATTAAGAAAAACAAGTGGCTAAATTCATAAATATATAAGAAATATAAACAGAAATATGTCTAAACAATTATTATTCTTGGTCTCCCTCAGAAAAATGGTAGAGACAGGCTGGACAGCGCAGCACAGAGTAACCAAAATGATTCAGGGACATCCGGGCAAATCGTATGAGGGTCACCTCAGGGAAGGGAGTGGGGCAACATGATAGAGACATTCAAGTTCCTAAAAGGAACAAACACATTAAACTGTGAGGAACTATTTAGCAGAAATGGCGGGTCAAAAACAAGGGAACATGAATGTAAGATTGTAATGGGGGTAGATTCAGGAGGGATGACAGGAAGTTATCTTTTACTGAGAGAGTGGTTGAGTCGTGGAACAACCTGCAGCAGACGTAGTGGGCACAAACAACATTACTGGATTCAAGCAAGGCTGGGAAAGAGTAAAGGGCTTCATAGTTACTTGGGTGGGGTAGCAGTAAGGCAGGGAGTGAGGGAGGAGAGGAGGGCAGAAATCCTATCTGGACAATATGTTACGGGGGTACAGTAGAGTAAAACTGGGCAGACCGGACCTTTCTGCTGACATTATCTATTTTTCTGTGTTTCTATGACACAGGTCAGAGGCTCTTTCAATTTTTGCCGCTTCTCAGTGTAACCTCCCCTCTCTCGGTGTCTAGGGGTATGCCTGATGTTACTTTGGGGGAGGAGGGCACTTTCAGCCAGAAACACAGTCTCATGAAAAAAATATTGCAACTCGTTACCAGGGTCCAGATCAGATGTCTTCAGTGGGGGGGGGTCTTACTTAGTGGTGAAGGGCGTACAGCAGCTGTGGGGGAAAAATTGATTAATGCACAAACACAATGAGCCAAACAATTAAGTCCATTGTCCAGTCCAGGTTAAAAGAAGGAAAAATAGATTTAATTTATATATTTGATTAACTCACTCCATGGAGTGGTGGGTGTAAATCACACAGTGGGTAACCATTAGAGCAAACTGCCCAATACAGTCTGCAGCAAACCTTTAGTTGTTAGAAGCTTTTAACACTGCAGTGCTCCTTCAGGGCCGAACAGGCTCACACATCCTGGCAGCAGCAACACAGCAGGCCAAAACCAAGGCCACAAATCACATGTTCTTCTCCCAGAACTTCTCTCCTGCACAAGCTCATTTTCCAAACTTACTTTACACAGACCAAGCTGACTAAATGCCGCTTAGACAGCTACAGATGAATGAAGTAGCCAAAAGTGCAGGTGGTTCTCCCAGCACCAGTGGTTCAAATCTGTAGCTCCTAAACTGGATGGTCTATGCTCAGTGAAGAAACATTACAACAGAAAATGCCAAGTCCCCTCTGTCCTAAGCCTCATGCAGCTCCAAGCGTCCCAGGGCATTTCTGCTAGCTCTGGCCATCCCGGAGACACGTGCACTCTATGCTCTTGGGTTTGATTGGCTCCTAAGCACCTTCTGGCCAGGTTGAAGAGCCATCAGAAAAGGAGACAGGCTGCCACCACTGCACTCCCTACAACATGAGCTGCCACCACCGTGCTAGACCAACAGCTGGGCAAGGAACTCTTCTGCTCTCACCAATGGATGAGAAAAATTGGAAGGGCGAGGCCCCCCTGCACCAATCCCAAGGTGCCAGAGAGTCACGAGATGGGCCACTTTGTTTCTTCCTGGGCTCTGGCTCCCACAAGGCATGGGTGCCCCTTAACAGCTTCGGACTCCAGACTACTCACTTACTCTGCTGGTCTTTGAGGGCGGAGAGCCAGGGTGGCAACAGACCACGCCGGCCCGCACCTTGGTCCTCATGACCTAATACAACTCAGGCCACCTCCTCTCTTTCTTCCTATCGATCCCTCAATCCCCCTGGCACCAAAAACCTTCCCCCTTATACCTTTTGGGCTGAGGCCCCCCCATGCTGGCAGACAGGGACCCAAGCAGTAGACACTGCGACTACACTAATTAACTAGTAGGCTCCCAAAGGGAGCTTACATCAGTAACTATACTGTATATATACACCACAGTGTGCTGTGTCTTTTTTCTATATGCAGTAGGTGCTTCTGCTTCCGCTCCTTTCGTCAACCTGCCCCATCTGCTCAGGTCCACCCAGACTGTCCCCCACTTTCTCCAGGACTTATCACTCTTCTGACTACCCCCCCCTCCCCCATGGTGAAGTTATCACAGCTGGCCGGGCCTCTCTTGAGCATGATCCAGACAGCTTCAGAGGGGGGTGCCTAGTTGGTGGCGAGGAGCCTGCGTCAGACTGGAGCACTATCCTGCCGGTCAGAGATTTTCCTCCTTGCTTCTTCCAAAGTGCCACCCATCAATACAATGAAGTAGCCTGTCTTCATACGGAGGTACACACATGTGTATTAGCAACTGATGGGGGACCCTCCCCAGATGGATAGGCCCCCTGTTTTTCCACCCAGCTTCCACTAGGTGGCAGGCAAGTAGTAGTGCGACTTGTCCCTCACCCAGGGAGAAGAGAGGACAGCAGTCCTTGGGATGCTTTATCTTCTCTCCCCCAGTTGACCACCATGTGACCTGCGTCCACTTCTGAACTTTGGTCACTGCATAGCAGGCAGTAGCACTGCCTCCATGCTACTGAGCCTGCCCAGCCTGCTGTCTCGTAACATGCACAGAGCTCCGGCAACAAGAAACAAAATTGATAAAATGGTCTGGAGCCACTTTAGCCAGTGGACAACACGTTCCTAAACACAAACCCTTTGTATAACGAAAAATATGGTGTAGACTGATGTCCGACAGGGTTTCACTTGATTTTTATATTTCTAATGTATGTTAAGATTTCCCAGTGATAATGCTGGAGCTAACAAAAAAGAAATGACATTAAGTCTGAGGGGAGTTTCTTCTACCAATACTGACACCCATGCAGATAAGCATACCAACACTTACACTGGTAAGCACACCAACACCCTAATCGATACCCATACCAACACCCATACCGATACCCATACCAATACTTATACTGATAACCATATCAATACCCTTACTAATACCGATGTTAGTACTTATACTGATAACCACACTGACATCCTTACCAATACCCATACTAATACCAATATTAATACCAACACCAATCCTGATACCCATACCAATACTTTATACTTACCTTGGATTACTAATGGACTCGATCATCCGGGGAAAAAAAAACATCCCAGCTGGCGGCGTTGCTGGTCCCTCAACCATCCTCCCATAGCCTGTGATCAGTTGACAAATCCTTGCTCTATGTTTCGAGATGTCAGACGACTAAAGGCACAGGGGCCTTCCAATTCTCTGCTCCCAGGCTATGGAATGTTCTTCCACTCAACCTCCGGCTGTCTCAGTCTCACTTTGGATTTAAAAGTGAATATCGTCATTATCTATCCTTAGCTGATGCTTGTGTAACCCCCCTGTTACTCGGGGATACTAGAATCCCAGTAAGACCTAGTGGTAGGCAGGGAAGGCAGCTTGTGAAACTCCAGTTAAATGGATTTCACACTGTCTCACTCTGTTCTCAGTCTCAGCTGACACTGAGGGATGACATCATTTTAGAACTGTCGCAGCTGCATAAGCCACACTGGAATGTTGCAGTTGGAGGTTAGAGTAGAACGTTGGGGAATTTGAAGTTAGTTCAGTAGAGTCTGTGCAGTCTGTAGTAGAGGTGCTCTGCTGTAGGCAGGCCCTCAGAGCACTAAGCTCTGTCAAAGAGCTATTTTTTTTAGAGGTGTGTGTTCTCACCTAAAGAGGAACACAAGAAGAACACATTGAAGTGGTAGAGACCGCTTTCAGTGGTTCACAGTCAGCAACAAGGTTCGAAAAGGAAGAGAGCTAGTAGTCAAGAAGTTATTTACAAAGAGAAGGAAAAATATGGGGAGGGGAAGAGGAGACAGTCTTGGAGCTGGATTAGAGCAGGGGTGACATTACTGGTAAGTCTCAGGAGCTTCAGGTTGGGTCAAAGCCATTATTTTTTGTTGTTTCTACTCATTGTATTTTTGTAGCACTGCTGTACTGTTCCTCTATTTGTATTATTGTACCCATGTTGCTGTTGTTCAACTGTTCTCTTTTTGTTGTACTCTCCCAGATCGTGCCTGAAAATAGTAATTTTATGGCTAGTGCACCTACCCGGTTAACAAAAACTAAATAAATAAAATACTGATGACCACATCATCACCTTTACCAGTACCCATAATGACACAAATACCGAAACTCATACTGATGCCCATACCAATACTTATACTGATAACCACACCAACACCCATACTAATACTTATACTGATAACCACACCAACACCCTTACTAGTACCCATACCAATACTTATACTGGTAACCACACCAACACTCTTACCGATATTCATACCAACACCCATACTGATACTTATACTGATAACCACACCAACACTGTTACCGATACCCATACTAATACTTATACTGGTAGCCACAACAACACCCATACCGAGTCCCATACTAATACCAATACCCATACCAACACCCATACCGATACCCATACCAATACTTTCACTGATAACCACACCAACACCCGTACCGATACCCATACTGGCACCCATGCCAACACCCATGCTAATACTAATACCGATACCCATACTGACACAAATACCAACATCCATACTAATGCCCATACCAATACTTATACTAATAAGCACACCAACACCCTTACTGACAGCCACACCAGCACGCATAGCGATATCAATACCAATAGTTATACTGATAACCATACCAACACCCTGATACCCATACAAATACTGAAATCCACACCAACACCCTTGACAACACCCATATCTGACACCAATACTGATACCCATACCAATATTTATACTGATGACCACACCAATACCCTTACCAATATCCATGCCAATGCCCAAATCAACACCCATATTGATACCCATACCAATACTTATAGCAATAACTGTACTAAAACGTATACTAATACCCATGCCAATACTTATACTGATAACCACACCAACACCCTTACCAATATTCATACTAACACCCATACTGAACCCATACCAATACTTATACTGATAACCACACCAACACCTTTGTCGATACCCATACCGATACCTGTACCAATACCCATACTGATACCCATGCCAGTACTTATACCAATACCCATACTGATACCCATACAAATATTTATACTGATAACCACACCAACACCCATACCGACACCCATACTGATACCCATGCCAATACTTATACCAATACCCATATTGATACCCATACAAATATTTATACTGATAACCACACCAACACCCATACCAACATCCATGCCAGTACTTATACTGATAACAATACTAATACCCTTACTGATACCAATGCCAGTACTTATACTGATAACAATACCAACACCCTTAGCAATACCCATATCCATAATTATACCAATACTTATACTGATAACCATACCAACACCCTTACAAATACTGTCATAGACTTGTTCTCTCCCCTAACTCAGTCTGCACTGCTACCAGTTTTCACAACCCTTCAGATGCCTGAAAGGGTTAACTTGCTATGCTGCCACCACTCAGCCACAGCCTCACTGGGGGTATCTCTAGGTTAGAATCCCACCAGAGCCACTGCTCACACAGTATAGTGCTCCTTACCAAAGGCAAACAACCCAACCCTTTTGCCACAGCTGAAAACACTTTGCCTTAGATATGATAACTTTGTAGCCTGCCTCTTAAGAATTGAATTACAGACTTGTTAATTTACCCCTGGTTATCTAGACTTGAAATGACTTGGTCACAGAAAACGTAAAGTATATAAAAACAGCATTTAATACTCCACTATATTTACATATGTTACAGGATAATGCACACTAAAGACTACAGAGGATACAGTATTTCTAAAGAGATAAAAATAAGCATATTTGAAAAGATAGCTGACACACAGAATAACCTAACTCAAAGCTATCTAAAGTCTAAGTAGAGTAAACAAGCTTACCCCAACTGGGAACGGGTGAGTTACGGCAGACTGAAACCTGTGATGTTGCTAGTTCAAAATCTTGAACATAACTAACTGTAAAAGCAAACACACATGAGGTATATTCAGTTGGATGGCTCACTACAACCACATCATCATACATGCCCCTCTGACATCACATACTGGACCATTTCTTTGACATCTGGAGAACACACTTTTCCAGAACAGTTCAAACTGGTTTTATAGATTGAAGTCTGGTCCTTTTGATATCCCAGCTGGCTAAAACAGTGGAGTTCCATCTTGCTCTGCCTTGATCCTGTTCACACTCAAAACATGCCTTTTTATTATGAAAGGGATTCAGCCTTTTGAAGTTTAACCCAAAACAAAAAAAAATGTGTACAGGGCAGGAAAAACGATTGCTTACACAACTTTTTACAGGACAGGAAAAGGAATTGCTTACACAGAGGCCCATCTTAGCAGAAATTAAATGTAATTTTCAGTTTCTACCAGACCTCCCACCGCAGCTGAAATATTTTATAGAGGCATACAGTATATGGTAATAAAAATTAAACACATATGAAAATACATTGCAAGTTGTCATACCTCCATCCCCTGGAAAAAAAACTTAAAAAAAAAACATATTTTAGTGACCCTAAATGATATTTTTTCATGTTAGCAGGTTTGCTCTACCAGCTATGCCCATGGTTGTGGTTGATGAGGAAGTGAATGTCCTGTCATAGAAATTTGATTGCAGCTTCTGCAGACCCCAGATGATACCCAGACACTCTTTGACAGTTGTGGTGTAGGCCTCCTCTCTGGGCAGTAATCTCCTGTTCAGGTACATGAGTGGGTGTTCCTCTGCCATGTGTGTGAGCTGACTCATAACTGCCTCTAACCCATGATAGGATGCATCCACATTCACAATGAACTTCAGCGAACAGACAGGGCTCATGAGCGCAAGTGCCAGACACAATGCCTCCTTCAACTAGTAGAATGCTGTGTTACAGTGATCTGTCCACTGAACTTTTTCCAGCATTTTCTTCTATGTGACATCAGATAGGGGGTTGGCCATGCTACTGATGTTTGGCACAAATGTTCAATAGTACCTTGTCATCCCTAGGAAGTCCCATACTTTTCTATTTATTGTGGGCATGGTCCACCCCTGTATAGACAAATGTTTTACTGACTCAGGCCAGAGGTACCCACTCCCCATCCTGTGCCCAAGGTATAACACCTCTGCCATCCTTACTTGGTACTTCTCCACCTTGACTGTCAGCCCCACACCCTTCAGTCAGCGGAGCACCTTGATCACATGCCTGATGTGATCCTCCCATGTCTGGGTGTAGATGGTTATGTCATCCATGTATGCCAGAGCAAAGTCTCCTGTCCCAGACAGAATGCAGTCCACGAGCCATCAAAATGTGGCTGGCGCATTCTTCATCCTGAATGGCATTACTCAAAACCTGAATAGACCAAACAGAGTGGCGAAGGCCAACCTCTCTCTGGCTTCACGGGTACCTGCCAAAAGCCCTTTGTCAGGTGTACGATGGTCAGGTATATGGCTCCCCTACCCTTTCTAAGACCTTATCTGCCATGGGCATGGGGTATGTGCCTGACTCCATACAGCTGTTGAGTTTGCAGAAGTCGACACAGTACCTTGTGGTCCCATCCTTCTTGGGGATCAGTGCCAGCAGGAAGGCCCAGGGACTACTGGATTCCTGGATTACCCTAAGAGTCAGCATTTCCTTGATCTCTTCCTCAATGGCATGTTTCAATCCCTTGAGAACTCTGTAGGGTGGCTGCCTCAGCAGGGCCTGGGACCCTGTATCCACATGGTGCTCCACCAGTGAAGAATACACCAGTTTCCTCATGAACATTTCTCCAAATGTGTGCAGCAACCCTCACATTTTGGCAACTTGGACCGGTGTCAGCCACTCCCAGAGGCTGACGTGTCCACTGAGGATTCTCCCTTAATCTCTCCCAGGAGATCCACCAGCAGGCCTGCTTCTGCTGCCTCTTCCTATGGATAGCTGTACATAGCCAGGTTCATTGCATCCCAGTCATGGTAGGTCTTCATCATGTTTACATGGTAGATTCAGTGCTTGCACCTCCTGTCTGGTAGCTCCACCACCTAATTAACATCATTCACCCTCCTGACCACTGAGTAAGGACCCGCTCAAGCTGCCTGTAATTTATTCTCTTTTTTATATTGAAATGTTTATTTGACATGACAGTGGAATAACACTAAATCATCACAATAATTTCGTAAAGTGTGTAACGTTACATTTAGCCTTACATCTCGAGACATGTTCAAAATAAGATTAAGACTGATACACATAATCTTAGACCTTATAGCTAAAGTTCTCCAAAGAGGAGCAGCCCCTTGTTCTGCTATAGATGACATATTTACATTAACACATTGCCTTGAAAAGCTGAATATTTCCCAGCATTATTGCAAGTTTCAGGAAGGATAGAGTTTATGTTGTACAGTGATATGAGGGAGGAGAAAAAAGAGGAAAGGAAAGATTTAATATAGTAACAGAGGAGATTGTGGGATGTGGGCAAGGGTAAGAGGAAGGTTGTACATAATATGAAGGGTCTGGAGTGGTTAAAGGTAAGGGGCAAACAGCAAACGTAACAGTAGAGCTACCCCCAGGCAGTCACCTGCATGAGCCGACATAAAGATCAGTTGGCTGTGCCTGCATCTATGGTACAAAATCTGGATAATGGTCTAGCTGGTGGAGAACCCACTTTCACCATTGTTTATCAAAGGCTGTAACACGGTCTTGTAGCCTAGCTGATACCCGCTCTAGGTTATATACTTTGAATGTCAGTTTCCTCCACTGTTCTTTTAAGGGGAGGACCTTTGTAAACCACAACCTGTTGTTACTTTTTTCCCAATTAGTACTAATAAGGCTGTCTGTTTATAGAGGAGTTTGTTTATCTTTATACCTTTTGGAGGAACTGCTGTTAGGACATGGGTAGGCGTGAAGAGTTCCGGTAATTCATAGATTTCATTCATCTCAGTTACAATCTCTTGCCAATATGCCTGTAATTTATTCTGTCAGACAGGTATAAGCACCATCAGCCATTGCCCGACATCGTTCTCCCAGGCTCAGGCCCCACGGTTGAACAACATCTTCTGTCTGTTGTGCAGAGGTTTGTTGCTCCAAGGGAAACCCCATGAGCTCATTGAGCAGTGACATGAATTTCAGGATGTACTCCACAACAGATTCCCATTGGGAAGCTTGCTTGCCTCTAGTTTATCCCTTACCAAATCAATGTGACCTTTACCCTAGGACCAAAGAGGAGCTTGAAGGGTGAGAACCTTGCGCACTCCTGGAGGATTTCCCTTAATGTGAATCAAAGATAGTGTAAGTACCTGTCCCACTCTTCCACATGCTGGTCGGTGAACACCCTTAACATAGACTTAAGAGACGCATTAAATTGCTCAACCAGACTGTTAGACTGGGGAAGGTGTGGGGTGGCTCTGAGCTGCCACACCCAACACTTTTCCCAAAGACTAGCAAGTGGGGCAGACACAAAATTGCTGCCTTGGTCTGATAGAATCTCTTTGGGAAAACCCACTGGGCTGAATATCCCCAGCAGTTTGTCGGCCACTTTTTCCATCCTAGTGAAGGACAAGGGCACAGCCTCTAGGTACCTCATGGCATAATCCATGATCACCCAAATGCACCTCTTGCCTGTGCAACTTGAGGTGCCGAGTGGTACTACAATGTTAACAGCAACTCACCGAAATGGCTCTTCAATTATACACATGGGAATCAAAGCTGCCTTAGCCTTTTCCCAAACCTTTCCCACCCTCTGGCACTGTGGACAAGTCTGGCAGTAGTTTGCCAAGTCCTTAAATATACTCGGACAGTAAAAATAGCTAGTTAGCTGCCTTTTTGTACGGCTGACTTCTAAGTATCTGAAAAAGGGTATATTGTGGGCTAATGCCAGAGGCTGCTTCCTGTATGCCTTAAGAACTACTATCAGCCGAAGTATATCTTCCTCCTGTCCTCCCTTTGGAATCCACTCATGATATAGGAGCCCTTTCTCCCAGTATATCTCCCCTTTCTCTGAACCCTGACAGTCACCTTCCACCAGGATGGCTAATACCTTTAATTTCTGCAGGGATGTGTCAGCTTGCTGAGCACTCCCCAGCGACACAACCTGACCATTCCTAAAACACAATCTTCTGTGGGGGAGCCGCCCATGGCTGGGCTCTCCTCAGTCTGTAACTGCTGCTCCTGGCTCATTCTTCTGCTACAACGTCTCTTGCTGCTGAGGGAAGGGTTGCTTCCAGCTGAACTGCCCTCTCTGTGTCCTCAGGAGGTGGTTCCCTAGCCTTGCTATGGGTAGTGACACACACAATGTTGTCCTGACTGCCAAAGCCATTACAAATAATTACATCATCAGACAGGTCCAGTACAACACCCACCTCTTGACTGCCCTGGCCACTTTCCCAGCTTAGAAAGACCCAGGCCATTGACACTGAGATCACAGAACCCGTCACTCCTCTAATTCTGGAAAACTGGCCTGGCAAGATCTGTTCATCAGGAAACAAATCCTTTTTATGTTTGCTTGCACACATGTGCAAGAAACATAGTGCCACCGTACGAGTTTTCATAGGTGTGGCACCCTGGCTTCCAATGCTCTAGCGCTTTTTGGCAGGCGCAGCCACACCGCACTAATGAATGCCCCAGCTGTCTGTGACAGCAGTTCAGAATGCAGTGGCATACAGTTGAAAGCAAATGGCCGCTTCTGATCAGCGGTGGTAACATGTAGGCAGTTTGCATACTGCCTGCCATCAGCAGTATGCAAACTGCCTCCACGTCCTCGCTGATTGTAACAATAATGTATGCCACGCGGCCCCCCTTTGGCCTTGTGCAAGGGGTGCCCAATCCTCCTCAGCTCATGCACACTCCCCCAGCACACTGTATATCTGACGGGGTGCCTAATCCTCGTCGGCTCCAGTGCCCCCTCCCCAAAAACAAACTTCCAGCTGCCATGCTGAGGCCCACCAGCGTGGCAGAAGTCCAGCGACTCATGTGTCCCTCCTCATTGTGCCCCAATCCCCCGCTGGCTCCACTCTGCCCCCTAAACTTCAAGGTGCCATGCTGGAAGCCCACCCCAGTGTGGCAAAATCGTACGTCATCCATGTAAAATAAAAAACCTGCAACAAAAGAAAGGTCCCTCGTTGACTCTCTTGCCACCCTCCCTCAACCTGCACCCACCCTCTCATTGCCCTACCTCCCACCCTCACCCCATACTGCCCTCCAGAGGCTGGCTTGGCGATCTTCGGTGGAGCGGGAACACGACTGCACTCTTCAAAGACGACGGCAAACTGAAGAAATGCCGGTAAGCTGTATAATGGCATAAATAGGGTTTTTTCAACTTTGCTGCATATCTCGGTCATTTTTTCTAATATTTGCACCAGCTTTTCAACATGGGGTTCTTGGGATCCCATCTCATGAATTTAGTGACTGTCATTTGGTTATTCAATCCTGAAAGGTGATTTTGCGGTCTCTGTGCGGAATCACCTTTCGGGACCAATTAATGAAACAACAGTGACTCTGTTCATTAGGTGGGCTCTCAAAAAGCTTATGTTGCAAATATTCCCAAAAATGACTGTGTTATGAGCGTGCGTTGCGCAGTTTCTCCGCACACTCGTAAATTTGTGAATTTGTAATATTTTCACTCCAGATTTTCAACATTGGCATTTTATAACACCTCCTTATGAACAGTACAGCTGTCATTTTTCACATCCTGGCCGAAATGTGTTTTCGCACTTCCAGTACAGAATAGCACGGTCACTGTGGGAAATCAGTGTTCGGGACAGAGTAAGAAAATCACAGTGACACTGCTCATGGCCAGAGGTCCTAAAATGCCTATGTTGAAAATTTGGTCACAAAAGTCCATAAAATGACTGTGTTTGCCTATATTGAAAATCTGGTGAAAAAAATTCCCCAAATAATTGCATTACGGGTGTGCGTTGTGCAGTTTCTATGCAAGCTCGTGACTTCACCAGTTTTTTTATATTTTCATTCCAGATTTTCAACATTACCATTTTTTTACACCTCCTGATGAACAGTACAGCTGTCATTTTTCACATCATGTTGGAAATGTGTTTTCACACCTGTGGCATTAATTGTGCAGTCACTGTGCAAAATCACCTTTCGGCTAACAAACTGATAGTGTCACTGTTCATGCAGTGGGGTCACAAAAAGCCCATGCTGAAAACGTAATGTAAATATAGCAAGACATGCCCAGGGCCTTAGGGTTTCTGACCATAACGCCCTACCCTGTAGGGTCTGACAGGCGTCTGCTGTACCCTGTAGGGATTGACAGGCGTCAGGGGTGTAACTTGGGATTGTCGACAGTAATGCTCACGCCATTCCACCCCCACCCCTCTGCAGCCAGTGACAGGCATTGAGGTGCACACTGGACTCTTTGGCCCCAGAGTTCACACCATTCTCCTATACTGCACCCATTTCAGCGTATTTCCTTATGGAATGAGGTGAGTGTAAAGCCCAAACACCCCAAGGCACACCTCGACACTTGCCAGTGTCTGCAGGGTAGGGTGAGGTGCAATGTCATGACCGTTATGGGTGACGACCCAAAGGCACATCCCAATGCCTGTCCATCTCTGCAGGGTGGGGGTGGAGTTGGTGTCAGTTCAATACATCACTGCCATTCCTATACTGCATCTGTCTAACTCCTGCGCTTCCACTGCTAATACCTGCAAGCAAACATTTGGCATTGACAAATGCTTGTTTACCACTGAAATGGAGGCCCAGTGTCCTGCACTCCCTGGGTTACCATCCCATTTACTAACACAGAGTATATGTGTGCAGTGGAGTTAGTGGAAACTGCACTCTGGGTGCAGGTACTAGCTGCTGGGAACATCCAGAGCTGCATCCCACCCCCTCAAGCTGCACTCACAGGTTTTTCCATATTTTTGGGATAGTTATATGACAGGTATCCCAGTTTTTGGCAGATCTAGCACCTGTATTCCCCTGACTCCTTACTTTTGAAATGATTCTGCTTCCCGTTTTGTTCAGGCATAGGCTGACTTCCAGCATTAAGGGCCTGGCAAGCTCAAAACATCACATTCACAATACTTCTTTATAAGACTTGTAGGGGTGCACCTGGTGTGCAACCAAACAAAAGCACACAATTAAGGTGCCAGTGCTCCCCCCACTCCGCTGCTAAAAGCCTGCAATTTATTCAAACAACTTCAGTATTTTCACTTGTTTACTTGTTTTAGATTGTTAAAGGGAGTTCTTGGTCTCATCTATCAGCTGAATTATGATTAAGCTTGGCAAGCTCTTATAAAGATGTATTGCAAATGTGATGGGTTGAGCTTGCCAAACCCTTAATATTGAATTGCATGCAGGAGAATTGTTACTTTCTCCTAATTGGTGAGATACCAGAGCACATGATATAAGCTGTACATATGTACAGCCCTTGACCGGGCTTCTCTCTCCTCCGAGTAGCGGCGTGGCACTTTCAACTCAGCCGCCACCCGCTGCAAACGATAGCCAACCGCAGGAAGCCCGAGCTGCAGATACAGACCCTCCGGAGCACCAGGACTTGAAACTGAACTTTCTGGCACACTCTTCTGGTTGGCCACTTTCGGGCCCAAGCTTTCTGCCATTGGCTACATTGGTAGCCTGGACTGTGCTGCAGTGTTAGCTCACGCCTTGCTGGCTCACACAGTGATTTTTGTGAGTTATAATTTAGCTTATTTTCATTCAGACTGCAGCTGATATTTCTTTGCCCTATAAAGTGCTTTAGTTTTTGGAGCTTGAACTTAATTTAATTTCTTGTTCTGACTGATCTCTGTGCAAGTGTTGTTTTGCCTAGTGTTGTGTATCTACTAATTTTCATTCAGAGGGATCTTTTTTGCAACTGATGTTTCTGTAACCTCCCCCCACCGGCCCCCCTTGTTCAACTAGCAGATCTGCTCCTCTCACACATGGCGCCAACAAGAGGGGTGGGGGTTGTCACTACAACAGTTCTGTTTACCATTACTTCTACTTCGGAGCCTGCCACCCTTAGACAGGCAAACCAAGTGTGGCAACTACCTGGCTCACACCTGGGGGGACCATTTATCATGGCTATCAACCTGGGTCCCTGGGGGAAAATGTTTGCTCACAATTATGCTAGGTTTGCACTTCTGGTCAGGGGCATCCAAGTAAATCCAGACACAGTGGAAGCAATAACAGTACTGTCCAAACCAGGTTGGGATTCTAGAGTGTGGCTGTTATTCACACACAGAGAATAATACAAAGCGAAGATGGACCCCCACAGGGCTACTCCCACTGGTAATGCAGATTACTGAGGTACAGAGCACACACACAGTGAACCCTCAGGTTCTGAATGGAACTTGGCATACACGTCCCAATCTGGTACACTTCCCTTGACTAGGCACCCTCAGCCAGTACTAGGAGACTTCCATATTTCATGAAGAATTACTGGTGGCACCCTCGACCACCAAAGAGCACACTCAGGCTCACAGAAAATCCAAAATCCCACATCTGGGTATTTTCTTCTGGCACTGGTCAAATGCACTGAGAGAAAACAAAGGTGCCCAAACTGAACCCGGAGAGGTAAACATGGTTACTCCAGATAGGGGGTCTCCCACTTTTTGCTTCCAAATTTATGCCTGACCATTCATCTGGTTAATAACACCCTTCTCAGAAACTCTTGTAGATGCTATCTTGAAATGTCTTTCACATTTACTGTAACATACTCCTTTCTCACACCTCTGAGGAGTCCTGAAGTTAAAAGTTCTGTAATTGGCAATGTCTCTTCACCAGACACCCACTTTAGCAGACACTTTTAAATCAGACACAAACTAAAAGTTCTGTACTTGGCAAGTCTCTCTCTCCAGACCCCATAGTAGGCAGACACTTTTAAACAGAAACAGTCTTGGTGACAGAGTCCCTTTGTCAGAGAAAAACTCACCACAGGAATGCAGGTGCCCCAGGGCTTTTTCCACACAAAAGTCTCGGGTACTCACAGAGCAGATGAATCTCAGGTAGCTGCAACACAGTCCAGGCTGGACCAGGGGATTGCCCCTGAATCCTGGAATTCTCCCCCCCATCTCTCCGGGGCTGGGGCACTGGAAAATCCTCTAGGAACGGTCTCTACTACTTCACTCTTTGGTCTTCTATGTTCTTCTTCTAGGGTGTGAACAAATTACCCAAACTACAGAGGTAGCTCTTTGTCAGAGCTAAAACTGAGGAGCTGCCCAGGCAGCAGCCTCCTCCTACTCGCCACTCTACAGACTACCGAACTCTAACTCAACATTCTACAGCTAACTCCCCCAGCTAGCATTCCATTGTAGCTTAAGCAGCTGCGAAGATTCTAAAGTGACATCATCACTCCAGCTCAGCTGAGACTGAAAACAGAGTGTGACAGTGTGAAATCCATTTAACTGGCATCTCACAAGCTGCCTCTCCCTGCCTGCCACTGATTCTAAGTGGGATTCTAGTAACCCCTGGGAACAAGGGGGTTACATTTCTTTTTGAATTTATTGCCAAATTCATACATCTACCTGTGTCTCGCCTTCATCCTCTACCCTCCTCGGAGTTCGGCGTTGACCCAACTTGCCCCTGTCCCTGTTTTTCTCTCCCTCAGCTAATCACTTGATTGCCCAGCCCCATTTAAGATAATTTTTTTTGTCTCTTTCTTTAGTTTCCCTGATGCCTCCAGCCCCCCTGCTGATTCTCCTGCTACCTCCGGCCCCGATCTAAACTAAACTGCACTAATCCCTTGCTTCTATTGTTCTCAGTCTACCCCTGCTCCCGGCCTTGTCCTTGCTAAAGTGATTTCTTGCTGTCTTTCTCTCCCACAGATGTATATCCCTTGACCATGCTTATCTCCCCTCCAAGCAGCGGTGCGGCACTTTCAGCTCAGCCGCCACCAGCTGCAAATGACAGCCAACCACAGGAAGCCTGAGCTGCAGGTACAGACCCTTTGGAGCACCGGAACTAAAACTGAACTTTCTGGCATGCTCCTCTGGTTGGCCACTTTCAGGCCCAAGTTCTCTGCCATTGGCTACATTGGTAGCCTGGACCCTGCTGCAGTGTTAGCTCGCTCCTTGCTGGCTCACACGCCATTTTTGTCCCGACTGCCCTCCCCAACCCCGGCCTCTATTAAATGCTCATAATCTCTGCCCCCTCTTCCCTCCCTTCCTATTGGCTACTAGAAAAAAGGAAATCTCACCAATCCAGTAAAGGCACCTCTCTGAACCCTTGTGATTATAGATTCTGCCCCCTTCAACTTCTTCTTCTGTTTTAATGTTTTGCTAAGTACCAACTCCCATCTTTGGCCAAAAGAGTGACAATAATTTCTCCTACTCCCCTCCACCCATACCCGTGTGCTCATCATCTGAAATCATGCTGGTACTCTTCCTCGCCTGCTTCTCCCTACTCTTCTCCCCTACATCTTTCCCCCCTCCTCACAACCTCTGCTCCCAGTCCCAACCTCAACCTGCCCTCCCTCAGCCGCACTTACTCTTGCCTCACCTTGTCTGTCCCCTGTCCCCCATTCACCCTGGCGCCCTGCTGCCAGCTTCCTCTATGGATCAGGGTTCCACTTGACTACCTTACAAACAACTACCATGTGCTGCTATTGGAATAATGACCACACCCGAGTTACCAGCCGTACATGTCTTCAGTCAAAACACTGGTCAGAAATACTGTCTCAGTCACTAATTTTAATCCTACTTGTCACATCTGGGGATGTTGAACTCAACCCAGATCCCACCCCTATCTCTATAATGAATTTTCCTAAGGGTTTAAGTATAGCCCACTTGAATATTAGAAGCCTCCACCCCTCATCCCATTTCCCCCGTCTCCACACTAGGATGGGTCTCTGCCTCCCCAGCCTCAGCCCTGCCTCCTTGACCACTTTTACTAGAGGCCCCCCTCCTCTACAAAATCCTGTCCTTACTGACCCTCTGCCCAGCCTAACCTAACCTCCAGTGCCTCTGCACCTTACCTGCACTTGTAATCAACTAAAGTTGATGTCCATATGCTGTATAGTGTTTTAAATGTCTAAGAAACTCTGTAAACTTTTCCTGATTGTTGTGCTGTTCAGTGTCTCAAATGTCCTAAAACTCTGTAACCTTCTTGACTGAATGTCTATACTCTGTTCACATGACATGGAACCTTTGGAAAACAACCTTGGCTCAAAGGTTATTTTCCGAATACCAAACAAATAAAATAAATATATAAATAAATAAAATCAATCTCTTGCAGCCTCTCGTTTTGCAACTAAAACCTTCTGTCCTCATCATATCCGAGTCATGACTCAGCACTAAAATCCTAGACACTGACATCTCCATCCCGGGGTACTCGATCATTCACCAAGATTGCAAGTCCAGAGCTGGAGGTGTCACTATGTGTATCGCCTCCTCCATCAAATATTCTTTCTGCCTAGCTACCTCCTCCCCCTCTGCCTATGAGATGATACTGATAAAATTTTGCTTACCCTCGTCCCTCCCTATCTACTATATGTGGGAGGTGTCTACTGCTGTCCCAACCTCTCTGTCACTGAGCTCTCCTCTATCTCTGAACTCCTCTCCGTCATCACATCCCTAGTCACCTCTGGGGAACTGTACCTCGGAGATTTCAACATAAACTGGCTTGCCAGAAAACAATCAAAACTCTGCACTCGTGGAGCCTCCCTCAGTTTAAAGCAATTAATGGCTGACCCCATGCACCTAAATCACAAAACTGGTAAACATACATTACTCGACTGGGTACTATCCTCCCACAACCACCGTGTCATTAAGTCTGGGACACTCCCCGATGCACTTAGTGACCACTACATGATCTACTGCGTGCGCAAGATCCACCGTACAAAGTCCCCTCCTATAATACTCAAAATCCGCTCCTTCCGGTCCCTTAACATCTCTACCATTCACAGAAAGCTGTCCAGTATTGACTGGTCACCCATACCCACAGCTCCATCAGTTGACAAAGCCTTGTCTTACTTCACAAAACAATTCCTATCTGTCTGGGACCACCACGCCCCTTTAAGAAATGTAAGGGTCCGAAGCAGCCACCTGCCCTGGGTCTCTGCAGAACTCAGTACTTGTCAATGAGCGCATGATGAAGCATGGACCACATACTAAACCTCTTGCATGCCCAATAATCTACAGCACTATCGCACACTCAGGAATGCCTGTACCCGCACCATCCGCCTTAAGAAAGCTGAATATTTCAGCAAATCCTTTCATAACAATATAAACAACCCTTCCAAATTCTGGTAGGTCATCCATGCATTGTTTACCCCACCCTCACAACCACCTTCACCAGTCCTAAAATGTGTCTCACGTTTAATTGAGGACCATCACTCCATGGCTATGGAATTCAATAACTTCTTTACAACCTGCCCCTCCTCCCTTCTTGCATCCCTTCCAGCTATAACTCATCCACCCTCTAATGTGCCCCCATACTCTCAATCCACCACCACCTTGAGCTTCACCTTTAAGCTGATCCTCCCTGAGGACACCCTGTGAGTTCTACTTGCCCTGAATCCAAAAAAGGCAAGAGCCCAGATGGTCTTGACCCAAAACTTCTTCACCTTTCCGCCTATGCTATTGCTCTACCCCTAACCAAGCTCCTGAATCTTTCCTTCACATATGCAGGGGGACGGCTCAGGGGCAATGTGAGGAAGTGTGTGGGGTGGCTTGGGGCAATGTGAGGAAGTATTTTTACACAGAGAGGGTGGTGGACGCATGGAACAGCCTTCCTGAGGAGGTTGTGGGGTCTAAAACTGTGGGAGAACTCAAGAATGCATGGGACAGACATAAGGCAATTCTTGTGGGGGGGTAGGAAGAAATAGGCTGTTGGATAACTAGAATCTGCAGCTTATCTTGTAGGTAGGGAAATGGGCAGACTAGGTGGGCCAAGTGGTCCTTATCTGCCATCAAGGTCTATGTTTCTATGTTTCATCTGTACCTAAGTTTTGGAAGTCTGCTACTGTGGTCCCTCTTCCTAAAGGGGGTGATTCCTCCAACCCAAGCAATTTCCGGCCTATATCCCTGTTACCCATCTTGGGTAAGGTTCAAGAACACCTCATGCTGGAGCAACTCTCCAACTTCCTTGATTCCTCCTCTTTCTTCATCCCTTTCCAGTCTGGCTTCCAAAAAAAACACTCCACTACCACATCCCTCCTCCAGCTCACTGACTCTATTCTATCAGGAATGGACCAGGGATGCATCACCTCAGCCATCTTTGTCGACTTGACCAAAACCTTCAACACTGTCGCCCATACCCTTCTCCTCCACAAGCTGACAGTGGCCAGACTCTCTTACACAGCCACCAACTGGTTCCGGTCATACCTCACTGGCCAGTCCCAATCTGTCAGAGTTGGAAATTCCACCTCCCCCCCACCTCACAATTAGTACTGCTGTGCCCCAAGGCTCCATACTTGGACCTATACTATTTTCCATATTCCTAAATGATCTCCCGGGTGTCTGCTCATCTGCAAGCATACACAAGTATGCAGATGACACCGTCTTATTCTCAACAGGGTGCTACACTGCAGAAGTGACTGCCAGGCTTCAGCTGGACTTCAACAATGTCCAGTGCTGGTTTAGTGCCAACCAACTCTCTCTGAATGACAAAAAAATGGTCCATGACCTCTGGCTCCACTCCTAACTTTCACACCCTGTCAGGTGCCAAACTGGATGACATTCCCTCATTTAAGTACCATGGGCTTTGGCTAGACAGAAATCTAGACTTCGGTGTACATGATGAAGCCATTCACAATAAACTCCTCCCTAAACTCAATGCCCTGTATAGACACCGTAACTGCCTGCCCATGCAAGCACGGCATGACACTGTTCAAATTATTATTCTCCTTGTCTTTGACTTTGGGGACATTGCCTACAACTCTGCACCTAAGACCACCCTAGCCAGACTGGACACTCTCTTCAATTCATTCTGCCACTTTGTCCTTGGCTGTCCCCTATCCCGGCACCCGCCACAGCTATCTCTACACCTCACTCTCCTTCCCATCCCCCTCAGCCAGGCACCTGTCACATACCGCCAACCTAGCCGGTTCTGGCTCGGCACTCTGCCATCTTACCTAACCTCTCTCTCGTCAACCCCCCCCCACCTCCTGCTACTCACTATGATCCTCAACTCACAAAATGCTAATCCTCCCACCGCAGTGTACCACATTCGGGCGCAATGCCTTCTCCTACTTATTCCCTAGCTCCTGGAACTCTCCCCTTCCCCTTGAACTTCAGTTGGCCCAATCTCATCGCTCCCTTGCACACCTCCTTAGGAAGCACACAGCACACTGCTGTAACTGCTACTAACCCCCCGAATACCTTTCCCCATATAAACCCTATTCAACAATCTAAAACCCCCTTGCTTCTCTATCCCTATACCTTTCTCACTCCCCATCACTCTTGCTTCTTGCTTCCCACCTTCCCTACCACTAGTAATTTATCCCGCTTCTCTCCCCCTTCCCCCTTTCCTCCTCTAATCCCTTACTGCCAACCTAGTAAGAAGGTTCTGGCTTGGCACTCTGCCATCTTACCTTATCATCTCCCTAGCACAGCTCCACTAACTTCTACCATCCCCCCTTTTTTGCAGTGTTCTCTGCATCCTGAGGGGGTGGTGATCTGGCTCCCCACCTCCTAAACCTCTTACCTCTAGTCTTCCTTATCTTGCCACCCCTCCCAGCCTTCCCCCCTTCTCTCCCACCCCCCATACTTCAACTCTTCTTTCTTCTGCCAGTTCCCCACCCCCTTTCTGAGTCCCTGCATCCAGTTAGGTGTGAGTCACTGCCCCCATTCTATCCCCAATTCTTCCTTTACCTTCACCATAGCTACCCCTTACTTTCCTAAGTAACCCTGCCTATCCCCCCCACACACACACACTGCCTCTATTTTTCCACCCCCTTGCTCCTCCATCTTCTTTGGCCAGCACCATTGTCACCTTGCAGGGTTCTCAGCACCCTGAGGGGGAGATGGACTGAGCTAACCACCTCCCTACCTGCCCCTCCCCCCCAGCAGTATCATACATAATGGGTAATGCAGCTAGCACTTAGCAACTATACCTAACTAATGCTCTTACAGCCCAGGCCACCACTCCCCATCAAAAATACTAACCTGGTTTTCTTTTGTCAGTCTTTCACCAATGTAGTATAAATGGTTTTCCACTTGAAAATGTTGTTCTATGCAAAAACTACTGCTGCTTGCTACATGAGTCTATGAGTTAACTTATGCCTTTTTTTTTATTACCTGCCTGTAACTGGATGGTATATCAACTCTTCACTCTGCACTTTTGTCTTAACTACCCGCTACCTGTTTTTTATTTTTCTTGAAATGTTTGACTCTTGTTTTAAGTCTGTCGTATCCCTCCTATGTACCCCCACCCCCAGGACACTTCTGGAAACAAGCTTCTTTTATCAGTTCATGTTGCTTTCTGGTGAATCTCTTCTAAATATATAAATAAAATAAGCAATGAAACCAGAGAGTGGTTTCCCCATAAGACAGAGAGAAAGTAGGCGAACCTCAGCTCAAAATGGCAAGGTAAAATATGATGCTTTCTCCTGACCAATGAGTGGTCACCTTGTTGTGGTGGTCAAGCCTGATCATAATTCAGCAGAAAGGGACTTCGGAGTCATCATCACCGATGACCTGGAATCACCCAAGCAGACCACTACAGCAGTAGGTAAGGCTAGGGGGATGTTAGGGTGTATCAGCAGGGGTATCACAAGTCATAAGAGGGAGGTAATAATCCCTCTTTACAAAACACTGGTTAGGCCCCATTTGGAGTACTGCATGCAGTACTGGAGGCCGCATCTTCACAAGGACAGTAACAAAATGGAGGCAGTCCAGAGAAAGGCAACCAAAATGGTGCAGGGACTGCATCAGAAGACATATGAGGACAGATTAACAGAGCTCAATATGTATACCGTAGAGCAAAGGAGGGAGAGGGGTGATATGATCGAAACATTCAAACATCTTAAGGGCATTAACAAGGTGAAAGAGTCTAACATGTTTCAACATAAAAAAAAATAGCAGGACAAGAGGACACAGCATGAGATTAGAGGGAGGCTGATTAAGGAGTAATGTGAAGAAAGTCTTTTTCACAGAAAGGGTGGTGGATGCATGGAACGGCCTACCTCAGGAAGTGTGGATATGAATACAGTGCAGGGCTCCAAACAGGCATGAGATAGGCATAAGGGAGCAATACAGGTGAGTATGAATAAATAGGCCATTGACAGAGTAAAAGTCTATGGCACATTCATAAGGTAGAAAAAATGGTCAGACTGAATGGGCCTTGCAGTCCTTATCTGCCCTCAGCTTCTATGTTCTATGTTCTAGATGAGACCAAGAACCCCTCTAACAGTCCAGAGTTTTATTTAACTCTAAGAATTGACTAGCGTTTTGCACATAAAAGTGCTAAAACATTGTGAAAATGCATAGCACTTGCCTCATTGTGTTTAACAAACATAACACTTCTAGAAAACCTATATAAATACTTTCTGTACAGTTAGTATTGTCCCAAGAAAAAAAAAACCGCTTGTAACCCCTAGATGGCGCTATCCCAGGGGCTACTACCCCTGCCTGATTTGCCACTAACAGGTTGAGGGGCCTGGATCCAATGGCGGGTGCCTCCACCCAGAGGTCAGGGTTTGCAATAGTTAAACTTACTTGGTCACAGCCCTCTGGGACACTGCAACCCCTTTCTTCCCACTAGTGGCCCACACAATATATCAAATTACCTTCACAGTATACACTCCCCAGGACTGGTTCCGGCACTGGGACCTCCTGTGAAATAAGATACAGTGCAACAATCACAGTACAGTACTTTAACATAGACAAATACCTCAGGCAGTATAACTTTGCTGAAACAAGCAGCTCTGATTTATTTAGGGGGATATAACAAGGACAGGGGAAATCAGGTTAATTAGCTTATCACTTTATTCATCTACCTATGGCTCTGTGCACAGACCTATCCCTACCAGTTACTGTCCCTGTACCCAAGCCCTCAGTGGCTAGTCCAAACCGTGGCAGCTGGTAGGGGCCCTTTCACACAGAGAAAGAAAATTAGTTTAAACAGTCAGCAGTACAGTGATTCCATTTGGATTTAATGTGGCAATTCAACAGGGAGCGACCCTGAATTAGTACTCACGACCTCCAAACAAGATAGGGTCCTTCAACGTCAGCAGGGCTACTCTTGAGCCCAAGAGACTCTCACACATTTATATGGTAAACAGTCACAGGCAAAAGTACTTTAATGGCAGCAGGATTCACTTGAGCTGCACAAGCCTCCTCACACATTTATATGGTAAAAAGAGTACTATACCAGGCAGGCTGCTTCTCATCCCGATCGCAATACTGCACAATACCCAGGAGAACACACAGCAGATTCAGTTCCTGACAGATCGAGTGCAATTCAGCAATTTCTCCAGTCTTCTACAGGGTGAGCCTGGTTTCTCTCTTCAGATATCCTTTGATTCTCTTCACAGATTCAGTCCTAACAGCAGTTACACAAGCTGCAGACCGGAACTCTGGACCTTACACATGTTTTTTGACTAAAACTGTGCCCTGAAGGAGCACAGGGTTCCTTTCCCCTTCACTGCCAGAGCTAAAACTGAAACTCCAACAGACAAAACCGGGCACTTCCTTTGAGTTCTTCCCAGTTCTTGGCTGGATTGGTTCTACCACAATAGACTGCTGCTGTTGGTCCAAAAGGCGCAAGTCTAAACTTCATCTCCCAGAGTCACTGCCCATACAATCCTCTTGTGGCTGGCTCAGATTATGAGTCAAGTTCTGATTCGTCCAAGGCACCATTTTAGAGCTAGCTTACCCACACTGATTGGTCCAGTTCAGCAGTTCAAAACCAGAATGGGGAACTAGGCAGACACAGTTCTGACTGCAGAGAAAGCAGGTTAGACAAACTGTCATTTCATTATTACTCTAAATGATTTCTGGCAAACAGTTACATCTTTCAGATAGGTTCCCTTTGCACTCTAGTGACTGCAAAATGCAGTGAATTAGCAGCAGCTCGAGTGGTACTCAAACAGAGAAGCACACAGTCCCCCATACAAACTAATTATGTCTGCGAGCAGACAGCTCTTAAAGACAGTACCAGGGCTCTAAAACACTCACTGATAAACGGCTTAAACGCCAAACACCATTCAGGCTTGGAGCATTCAAGCAAGCTCCTAAAAGTCTTTTGGGAACCCCCATTTGCAGGGGGGTTACATGCTAATCAATTACTAAAACCCTGCAGTCTAACATAAGTAAAAGTACTGAAGTTATCTGAATAATATTTGAATAAATTGCAGGCTTTTAAGCAGCAGAGTGGGGGGGTTGGGAAAGAACTGGTATCTTAATTCTATACAGGCTGGCTTCCCTTAGATTGCCCCACTGGGGTTCCCTTAAAACCACCTGATGTTCCTCTCCCATTGCTTTTGTGCTGCGTGTATGGTCACCTGGACATGAACTGATCAGCCCTCTCAGCTGCCTCCTTCATGGAACTCAGGGACCTATCCAGCAATCATATTCTCAACTCCTCTGGTACAGCGTTTAAGAACTGTTCCAAGAGGAACAAATCTTTTTATCTATTTCACTTTATCGCATCCACTAACCATCACTCTAACAGATTCAGTAGTTGTACATGTATTTCTGAAATAGCTATCACCCGGTGCCTTTCTTAAACATCTAAATTTTTGTCTATGGGCCTCGGGAGTCAGTTCAAAATATTTTAACAAAGCATTTTATGTTTCTATATGATAGAAACCTACAAAAATCTAAATGGCGTAAACAGGGTACTGGAGGGCAGCATCTTTCAGAAAAGGAGTTGTTCAGGAATGGGGGGCATGACATGAGGTTGGAAGGGGGTAGACTAAGGGGTACCATGAGGAAGTATTTCTTCATGGAAAGGGTGATGGATGCATGGAATAGACTCCCAGTGGAAGTGGCAGGGGGGCAGACACAGTGGGGGAATTAAAAAATGCATGGGACAGGCACAGGGGAACCCTAGCGATAGGAATGAGAAGGTAAAGCCAGAGATGGTATCCTGTGATAATAGTGACCGAATATGGGCGACCATCAAAAGGGCAACTCATATTCAGCACTATTTTCATGAGTGATACACAAGGGTAGCGACTCACTGCTACTGCGAGGGTAGGAGAGGGCAACTGGAAAGGGAGGATGGCGAGGGGAAGGGGAGGGATAGGGAAGAGGGTTAATATAGTGTAGTGTACCTGCTGCTGCCGAGCCAGCCATGTGGTGTGGTGGTGAGGGAGGATAGCCCCGGCTCAGCAGGTACTGGGTTCAGGGCTAGGGACTGGGAGGGTTAGAATTTTGCTGCAGCCTGCGGCTGTGGGACTTAATTTTTTTTTTTACTTGAGGACTGTGCTCCCTCCCCGACATGCACCCTAAAATCAGGAGTGTGCGGGGGGCTGTGTGCAAGGGGGGGGCTTTTCAGCAGTATATACTCATGATAATAACAATCACCATTTTGTGTTCACTATTATCACTAGAACTGCCAGAGATCAAGTAGTGTCTGTGGCTTTTGCAGCAGGTAAGGAAAATGGGCAGAGTGGATGGGCCTAGCGGTCTTTGTCTGCCGTGAATTTATGTTTTTATTTACATTTTGCTATAGTGTATTCTCACTGTCCATCCTGGAGAAGGCTTCTAATGCCCATAGGGAGTGGCAAAGCAAGGCAACTTTATTTCCAAGGTGCCCAATCCCGGAGGCTCTGGGCGCCGTACACAATAAAAACAGAATGCAAAATACAGAAATAATATTGGCATAAATAGCAACGTTTTTAAAACAGCATTCTAAAAACATAACTATAAAATATATAATGCAATAGCTGAAGGGAGGGGAAGGGCAGAAGCCTTAATCACCAAAAGCCTCACAAAAAAGATGGGTCTTAAGCCTCTGCTTAAAGACACAAATCAAGGGGGCCTCCCGGACTGCAGTTGGAAGCATGTTCTACAGGGTCGGCCCAGAGACACTAAATGCTCGGTCATCAGAGGTCTTGAGCCAGACCCTGGGAACATCCATTAGGCCCCTCAAAGTAGAGTGGAGGAAATGGGTAGAGGTCGCAAGTGACAGGAGCTCAGACAGGCAGCCAGGACCCAGCCCATATAGGGCCTTATAGGTGAGCAAACCCACCTTGAAAGGGACCCTCCACCTGACCGGCAGCCAGTGCAAAGCACACAGGACTGGGTCACATGGCATGACCAAAATAGTCCTGCCAGTAACCGAGCTGCCACGTTCTGCACCAGTTGCAGCCTGCAGAGGGTCCCTCCCATGACCCCGAACTAAAGAGTGTTACAGTTGTTGAGTATGGAGACCACAAAGGCATGTACTAGGGTTGGCAGATCTTCAGGTGAAACAAGGGGCTTAATCCTGGTGATGTTCCATTAGTGGTAAAAACCACTCTTCACAACAGACACCTGATCCTCAAAGGTCAGTCTGCTGTCCAGGATTACACCTAGATTGTGCACCCTTGGGGAAGCAACCAATGGAGTAGACCCTAGGAAAAGACCAGTGTCCGCTCTAGGTAGCAAGCTATTATGTCTGCTACCTGGCTCAACCACCAGCACCGCTATCTTGTCCGGGTTGAGTTGCAGCCAGCTGGAAGCCATCCAGTCATTGATTTTAGCCAGACAGGTGTTAAGCACATCAACTGCACCAGATGTCCTGGGGGCACATGACAGATACAACTGGGTGTCATCTGCATAGCAGTGGAACTCCACACTGTACTGTTGAATGATCTCACCCAGGGCCAGCGTGTACACTGTGAACAGCATCGGCGACAGGATCAATCCCTGTGGAATGCCACAAGTCAGAGGCAATGGAGAGGAGGAGAAATTCCCCATCACTACCCGCTGCACCCTGTCTGAGAGATAGGACTCAAACCATCTAATGGCAACACCGGCAAGTCCACAAAATTCAGAGCTGATCGAGAAGCACAATGCGGTCCATGGTGTTGAAAGTTGAAGAGATCGAGGAGCACAAGAACTAATCTGTCTCCTCTATCTCTGGCCCGGAGTAAGTCATTATGCACTCTGACTAGTGCAGTTTCTGTGCTGTGCCTAGCCCAAAAACCCAACTTAAATGGGTCGTAGATGTCGAAGGACATGAGCTGATCCTCGAGCTGCTATGCTACCAGTTTCTCAACAACCTTGCTCAAAAAAGGCAGGTTGGAGATAGGGTGGTAATTCGCTAGGATGTCTGTGTCTAGGGAAGGTTTCTTTAGGAGGAGTCTCACCGGCGCCTCTTTCAGAGGAGCTGGGAACACCCCCTCTGCCATTGAGCATTTGGCTATTCCAGCAAACACTGGGCCAACAGCCTCAGCGCATCTCATTGAGAGACGTGTTGGGGCTGGGTCCAGTTCACAAGATATAGGCTTCAGCTCTAAGATCACCTGAGTCACCTCAGACACCTCCACTGGCCTAAACTCTTCCCAGGCAGACAGAGTTCCTCTTCTCCCAACAGACCGGCAACTGTGAGGCGTAAACCTACCTGATGGAATCCCCGACTGGATAGCCAATGCCCTGTCAGAGAAAAACAGAGCAAACTCCTCACACAAGGTGGATGAAACGGCTTTTTTCGGCTAAAGAAGCCTGTCCACAGTCCAAAAAAGCTGAGCAGGTCTATTCCTACCTGCCGCAATCTCCCTGGACAGGAACTCTGCCTTCTTACAGGAGATTGTCTCCTGGTACTTTGCTATAATGAGTGTGCAGGACCAGTTTGTCAGCATCTAGCCAGGACTTCCACCAGCGACGCTCCAACTTCTGACCCTTGATCTTCATTGCCTTGAGATCCCCATCAAACCACAGGGATCTCAAGTGAGAAGATCTGGGTCATATATGAACTGATGCTATGGCATCCAGGGCTTCAGACATCAGCTTATTATAGGTGGCCACTGCCTCCCTGAAGCCAATCACACAAGCTGTCTCAACCCTAGATAGGTCAGCTACCGCCAAAAGCCCTTCTAGGTCAAGCCCCCTTAAAGGGAGATAGCTAACCATCTCCACAGGGACAGGACTATCGGGGGGGTGGGGCCCAAACATGAACTCCTCAGTGCAGTGATGAGACCAAGAAACCAGATCAATCCTGAGGTTATCAAACCCAAACCCCAAGTGGAACACCAGATTGAGTGTGTGGGTCACAGAAGCAAATGCTTGTGTCAGGCCCAGTGAAGACATTAACTGGAGGAGATCATAACTGAAACTCAAGGATTTGTCGTCGACCCAGGTGTTGAAGTCCCCCAGGATTAAACACCTGGGGGACTCCAACATCTGGCTGATGACAAAGTCTGCTACCTCCTGCAGGAATTCTCCCCCCCGGCCCAGGTGGGCAGTAACTGAGGAGAATCCTGCAGCCTGCACCCGGACCCCCACGAATGGTGACACACTCAAAAGACCTGGTGTTACCAACTGAATGCACTGTGAAGCTCAGGTTGGCTCTAAAAATGATGGCCACCCCCGTGATTCTTCCTTGGGCAGTGCAACACAGAGTACCCGGTGAGGACGACGGCTGTTAAAACTGGGCCAGCGTCATCACTAAATCAAGTTTTCCATAATGCAAGCTGGGTCAACAGAGGAAATCAAGTCCATAAAAATAGTCTTGTTCCTAATCGACCTGGCCTTGCAAAGCACCGCCCAGAGAGGATTAGGGGAGGTGGACTATCCTATAGTTATCTGCCCACTCAGTCCGGTGGGACCCCTGGGTACAGGAACCAAACATGTCAGGCACATCAGAGCAAAAGGTGAGTTGCTCAAGGAGCCCTGTCCAATTCAAACTGTCCACAAATTCTCTTAAAAGATTTTGAAAACAAATCAAGATCATCCCCTCGTGATACTTGGGAAACATTTTGGAATTAATTTTGGCTTCTTGTGTCAAACCTCTGATGCCAGTACTTACAGTTTGTGGTGCTATCTTCTGACACAGAACCTCCATCTCCCTTTTGTGTTCACACTCTAGCTCTCACTCATGGCTGCCCCCAGGCATACTCAAGTTACGCACCCTTCGTATCCTAAATCTGTGAAGCATATGTTGAAATTAAGGGCTGGCATATCAGGCAGCAGACAGCTGAGCAGCAAACTGTGAAAACAAATGTTCTTTGCATATCATTTCTAATGGTCTGGGGGCAGCCTTGCCTTTACTTTTCTCTCAGCTTTTCTCGATCTTCTCATTTTCTCTCTCTCATGCTCTCTCAGTTGGATCTCATGCTGGCGCTGCCTTTCTTGTTCTGCTCTCTCATTCTCTCACTCCTCAGCTTCCAGCTTTGTCCTCTAGAGCTCTGCATCTGCCTTCACCTTAACCACTGTGAGCGCCAGCAATATCCAGTCATTGGGGTGATGAAATGAGGGCAACACGATCAGGGTGACACAACCAGTTCACCTGTCACAGTGGTGAAATGGTTGTCAGAGCACCCTGCAGGGAGAGTGCCACAGGGGTGTTGCACCCCCTCCCTGAGAAACCTCTGCTGTGGAGGTGATTATAATAACTTTTGGGGGGTTGGGGGTGTTCTGCGCACTCCGGGTCGGATGGCACTATGCCTGGCGCTGCAGTCACAGTCACCCTTGCACTGTCGCTGGGCCTTATGGCTGCCCTTTTGCTTGTTGCACTGAATGGGATGAACCAGCTCCAACTGCATCATCTGTATCTGCACAACTGCCCCAGTTCTAGGCTCTGGCTTACCTGCATGCTATCCAGCCTCTGTCTCACGACTTTGGCCATCAGTGGCCACTTTTGCACCATTTCCCAGGTCACTTTTCCTGAGGATGTCTATGAATTCTGCCCATGAAGGGCAGATAATCTATTTATTGGCAGTCCATCACAGATCCCAACTGTTGCCAGTCAGTTTGTCAAAGACTTGCTCTCTCCCAAAACTCAGTCTGCAGTGTGAATTGCTGCCAGTTTTCACAACCCTTCAGATGCCTGAAGAGGTTACCTTGGTATGATGCCACCATCCAGCTGCAGTCTCACTTGGGGTATCTCTAGTTCCAAATCTCACCAGAGCCACTGCTCACACAGTACACTGCTCCTTACCAAAGGGCAAACAACCCACCCCTTTTGTCATAGCTGAGAGCACTTTGCCCTAGAGATGGTAACTTTTTAGCCTTCCTCTTCAAAACGGACGGAAGACTTGCCAATTTACTCCTGGTTATGTATACTTGAAATGACTCACTCACAGAAAACATGAAGCACGTAAAAATAACAAGTAATACTCTACAATGTTTACATATATTACAGGAAAACACACACTAAAACCTATGGGGAATACAGTATTTCTAAACAGACAGAAATAAACACATTTGAAAAGACAGAGGATACAGCTATCTACATTTTAAGTAGAGTAGAAGAGCTTACCCCAACTGGGAACTGGTGAGTTATGCCAGACTCAAACCCATGATATTGCTAGTTCAACATCTCAAACATAACTAACTCTAAAAGCAAACACACATAAAGATCTCTTCAGCTGGCCAACCCACTACACTCGCATCATCATACATGTCCCTACTGGATCATTTCTTTGAACTCTGGAGACCCCCCTTTTCCAGAACAGATCTACTCTAAAGTGGATTGAAACCTGCTCCTTTTGTTATCCCAGCTGGCTAAATCAATATGTACACCCTGGAACAGAGGAGGGGGCATTTGATAGAGACCTTTAAGTACCTTACAGGGATAAATAAGCTACAAATGAGAAGTATTTTTCAGAAGAAAAGTGCTCACGAACAAGGGTACATGCTAGTAAACTGGAGGGGATAGACTCAGGAGAGATGTGAGGAAGTACTTCATCATCATCATCATCATCATGTTTTTATTCTAAAAAGCGCCCTTCCAGAGATCAGGGCGCCCTTATAATCATTAATATATAAAACTCACGAATTACATTAAACCCTCCCATTATACAAATTATATCAGCAGCAGGCCTAATATAAACCCCTCAAGAATGAGAAAAGGCCTGATTAAATAAATATGTTTTAAGGGATGTTTTAAAATCCTCCACAATCAGGCTATCTCATATCAGACGAGATAGAGAATTCCACAAGGTTGGGGTGATAAAGGCAAATGCTTTTCCTCCAGATGTTTTCAAACAGACCCTGGGAATCTCTAGCAATCCCTCGTCAGATGATCGGAGAGGGCAGGATGGACAGTAAGGGAACAGAAGGTCTTGCAGATACTGCAGTCCCTGGTCATGTAGGGCTTTGTAGGTCAGCAATGCGACCTTGAAGGTTATCTGCCACTGTACTGGCAGCCAGTGCAGTTCATGCAGCACAGGTGTTATGTGCCTGGATCTAGGTGTTCCAGTCAACAACCTGGCCATCACGTTCTGCACCAGCTGCAATCAGCGGATATCAAACCCCAGTAGCCCTAGGTAGAGGGCGTTGCAGTAATCAAGATGGGTGGTGGCAAAGGCGTGAACCAGGGTGGGAAGATCTTTAGTCAGAACCAGGTGTTTCACCCTAACTATATTCCTAAGATGATAAAAGGAAAATTTGACTACAGCCGACACTTGAGCCTTCAAGGTCAGGCTCTCATCAAAAATCACGCCATGGTTATGCATCTGGTCCGAGACAGTTAGTGGTGTTCCTCCCAGCTCTAATCCAGAGGGCTGTCCCACCAACATCCCAGCCGATCTACTATCTGGGTCCATGACCAATACCTCTGTTTTTCCTGAGTTTAGCCTCAGCCAGCTGGCACTCATCCAGTCCTGAATCTCAGTCAGACAGCTGTTAAACATTGAGACAGTATCTTTCTCCTGGCTGGGCATGAAAGACATGTATAGCTGAGAGTCATCTGCACAGCAGTGAAAACTCAGACCATACCATCTTATGATGTCTCCTAATGGCGGCATATATATTACTAACATGGGGGGAAGCATCGAGCCCTGCGGCACCCCACAGAGCAGCTCATGAGGGGCTGAGGAATAAATCCCGGACATCAACCTTTGAGATCTGCCCTCTAGGAAAGATCGAAACCAACTGAGGACACCCCCAGTCCAAAGAAGAGCCACAGGCGCTCGAGCAACACCCCATGGTCCACAGTATCAAAAGCTGTTGAGAGATCAAGGAGAACCAAGATGGTATGAGATCTCCGATCTCTGGCCAACAGGAGATCATTCAATACCCAAACCAGCACTGTCTCAGTGCTGTATCTTTTCCTGAAACCTGACTAGAGAGGGTCATAGATATTGTGGCTACTCAAATGATCCTCTGGCTGCAGAGCGACCACCTTTTCAATAACTTTGCCCACAAAAGGCAAGTTAGAGGCTGGTCTGTAGTTAGCCAGCCAGTCAGGGTCTAAGAAGGGTTTCTACAGATGAGGTCAAACAATCACCTCTTTTAAGGGGCCTGGAAAGATTCCTCTCTCTCTCCAGAGAATTCCTTACTATCCCGGCTAGGACCGGGCCAATGACCTCAACACCCTACAAGAAGGTGAGCTGGGCCTGGGTCCAAACTACAGCAAGTTGGCCACAAAGTCTGAATGATCCTCACACTATCAGTGACTACCAGCAGGCTGAAAACAAACCAGGTCACCTGGGTAACTGTACCACTCGCCTGATCAATGCAAGAGCCAATGGGGAGGCATTGGCTGATCTCTTTCCTGATGGAGGCCACCTTATCAGCAAAAAACTGCACAAGCTCATCACATTTTCCTTGTGACAATGCTCGACCAGACTGCAGACTGGATTACACAATCTGTCCACAATGCAGAAGAGCTGAGCTGGCCTGTTTTTGGCTGCAGTAATCTCCTATGATGGGAACATTGCCTTCTTATTGGAAACTGCTGATTGGTAGACTTCATAATGGCCTAGCAATCTAAGCCTGTCCTCCTTCAGGTGAGTTTTCCTCCAGTGCCTCTCCAACCTTCGCCCCTGCCTCTTTAGCTCCCTCAGGGACCCATCATATCATGGTGCCCTGGGACGAAGGGTCAGGGGTAGAACACAAACCAGAACAATGAAATCCAGGGCCCCTTCTATCGCCCTATTATAAGCGAGAACAAGGGACCCAGGATCACTGCCATCAGTCGGAATTCCCAAAAGTTCCAGAACCGCCATTAGGCCTTCTGAAGTAACTCCTCTTAAAGGACGGTACTGCACCATTTCCTTGGGGGCAGTCCTATTAAGGGGAGTCTCAAAACTGAACCTCAGGACGTGATGGTCAGACCATCTGACAGGATCCACCACCATGTTGGTGATCTCCATCCCAAGTAGAAATACCAAGTCCAACGGGTGCCCCCCACCCCATGGGTGGCGGCGGTAACTACCCATGTCAGGCCCAGTGATTCCATCAACTGGAGGAGGTTTTGTCCAAATGATGACAGCTCATCGTCGACCCAGACATTGAACCTCCCCAGAATTAACCATCTGGGGAACTCCAACACCAACTTGGCGACGGGTTCTGCTACCTCCTGCAGGAAGGCCCTCCCATCACCTGGTGGATGGTAGATGAGAAGGATCCTGCAGCCTACCCCCTTCCCATAATACACATGAAGGAGTTGGTAGACCCCACAGAACTTCCCTGAAATCCAGTTCTGATCTAAAACAGATCGTGACTCCCCTGCCCCCACGGCCCCACTCTCAGGCAGTGTAACACCTAGAACCTGGCCAGAATAGTGGATGCCAAAATGGGTCCTGGATTTTCATCCAGCCAGGTCTTGGTGATACAAGTTAGGTCTGCAGAGGCTATCATGTCGGCCACCAATGTGGTCTTATTCTTAAAGTAGCAGTGCAAGAATGACCTATACTTTTTGTGTTTTACCTTACTTCAGTAGGCGGCAGTTACTGAGCATACCACTATGCTCAAAGAAACTTGACCGCTGCAATCAGGGAGCGCCCCATCACAATCAGCTGTGTTTGCGGAGTGGTACCTGACTGCAGCAGACAATTACAGCTGCATTGTCTGGTTGTCTGTTTTCCTTCCTTTATTTTTCCTAGGATCTCGTTGTGTGAGGAGAACGGTCACGTTGTATAGTGGAAAGAGGTGGTGCGCGCGTGCAAGTGAGTGCTGTCGATGCTTTTCTCTGCCGGACTAACTGTAAAGCAGAGCTGATGCCACCAACCAATTATTCATTTTTGTTACTTTAATTACAGCGGGAGACAACCTCAAACCAAGAGAAACGAAACAATTGCCTGAAGCATTGGTGCACTATTGCCTCCTCTGCTGTAACTCTCCCGCCTGGAGACGTAGGCCGTTTCCTCACTTCAGCTACCATGCCCGAGGAACAGACTCCCATGGCTGCCTGCCAGGTGGTGCTCTGCTACCTGAACCCCACCCAGCGGTGCTCCACTCCATGAACACCGGCATCCCCCTCAAAGTCATCTTCCATAACCGCAGTGGGCGCCAGGTAATGCCCGTGTGGGTCAACTAGAAGGGGGAGCTGCAGCCATACCCAATCGTAGAGCCCAACTCGGAGGGCATGAGGATGGTCACCTACCTAGGTGAGTAGCAGGGGCCCAAGGTTTAAACTGAATCCCACGGCAGAAATCTTCTGTGTTTCCCTCCACATGAAATGTTTGTGAAACCCTAAATTGATACAGCAAAGTTGCCTCCTCTGCTGTAACTCTCCCGCCTGGGGATGAAGGCCACTTCCTCACTTCGGCTACCATGCCTGAGAAAGAGGCTCTCGTGGCCGCCCACAGGGCAGTGCTCCACTCCCTGAACCCCGCCCGACGATGTTCCAATCTGTGAACACCGGCATCCCCCTCAAAGTCATCTTCCATAACCACAGTAGGCGCCAGGTGAAGCCCGTGTGAGTCAACTTCAAGGGGGAGCCGCAGCCATACCCGATTGCAGAGCCCGACTCGTTTTGTTAATCTGCCTGCCAGTCCAGCCCACATCAGCTTACGAAGCTGCTCAAACCAATTCATTAAGCATTTGCTTGTCTTATTCCATTTCTGCAGTCTCTGCAGTCTCACATCCTGCAATGTTATTCTTCATACCACAATGACTGATAAGCAGTTGAAACTTTGGCCAAGGGCCCACATTGTATAATTTTTGTCACTAATTAGTTTTTCTCGCTCTGTTTTTTCTCCAGAGAGCATTACAGATCTGTATTTGAGAATATCATATTTCATTCTACTTATGGCTGTTTATTAAGAGAAATAAAAACAGATTTCATAACTTAATTTTCAAATACTACAAAAACAGCAGGAATTTAAATGTTATGTTGGCACCTCTTATGCAAGATATAAATAGTTAAAGAACTGGTTGGAGTTAGAAAGCACAACTGAACTTTGGCTTGCATGTCACCTTTCTTACAAGCTATATCCCAAAGCACTTTACAATCCAATAGAGGGGAGAGAATTCTGCTGCCTTTAGGCGCACTGGAAAAGTCAAACAGCTTGAGAATAGCCTTTAGAGAGAGAGAGAGAGATTGCAGAGAGGCAAAGAGGCATGCTTATGGTCACACAGTAAGTGGCAGTGGTGGGATTCAAACCTAAAACTCTAGGGGCACAACTTTGCATTCTGGAGTTTAAAATCAGTACAGAATCAGAGTCTTGCTTATGTCTCAGAAGGGATCTCAAGAAATCGGTTGTTCTAAAGTGAGAACCTAGCATCCTCAACCAAACTTAAATTACCTTTATGCTACGTAAAATGATATCAGTCTCCAGTAATCCTAGCCAGGGACCCGTTTACCAGATCTTGCCATGAATACAGCAAGGGATGCTCAGTGCACCTATTTTTCCTTGGTTATTTTATTTGCAGACAGACAAAAGGCAGGCATGGCACAGGCCATGCCTCACAGACCAAAAAGTAACTGTCTTTGACATGCAATGTGATTGTGCCAGGTTTCTAGTTATTGTGGGGGATGTATTGACACATGAGGGTCAGGGTAAGCTCACAAAAAATTAAGCCTCAGAGAAATGTGACACTTCCCCATATTCACAGACACAGAATGCCAGATGAAACGATGGGCTTGTAAGGGGAGAGTTTTTTGGAGAGTCAGTGAACAGACTTTGAGAGAAATCAAATAAGCTTGGTGCCCAGCTGTGCTAATCAACAATTAGTACCAGGTAATTCTGTGCTCCGAACCCTTCAGTACATACCTCTCAACTGCCCCTCATTAAGTGGCATGTACCTATTTTTGCCTGTTAGAAGCCTACAGGTTTTGTGAAGGAGACATACCTCACAGGTATACTGTTCTGGAGGACTATTATTCTGACCTTGCTATTGGAATTAAAATTAAGTGGGAAATGGTCAGAAAATAGCATACAGTTAGAGGACTGGGGAAATATAAAGCAGGCTTATAAGATGACAGCCTTGCCGGCTTGCTAGGAATTGTCATTAAAATTATAAACTTAATTTTTATAACCCTTTCCATATTTTACAGCAACTGAGGCGAGGGTCTTGTGCTTTAGACAGCCCGTAGATCTCCACAATTTGCAATGATTTAGTGCTGCGGTGAACTCCTGGTACATCAGGGACCCTGCACCCAATTTTGTAAAATTAGGGGTCTCTGCACCAAAGATGTAGGTGTTGCCACAGCCGCAGGGCTGCACCAAACATTGGGCGGCACACCTGCGGGGTTTGACAGAGGGATCTGTTAACCCCCCACCCGGTGCAAGTTTACATGAGCCATGGAGGTGGGGGGGGGGATACTGGCTGGAGGGTGGACATCAGGGGCTGCTGGGGCAGTAAGGGTTCCATAGAGTACGAGAGGTGCATGGCAGCAGTTTCAGGGAGCAGAGGAGGCACCTGGCAGTGGTGTCATAAGGGGTATCTGACTGCCAGGGTGACTGGGTGGGAGAGGGTTGGCATGGTGATACTATTATGACATGGTCCCAGGTGAAAGTAGCCCTGGCACCTGCCCCACAGGGCCCATAGTCCCCGGCAGTGTAGTCCAGCATCAGCCGGTCACCATGCAGGGGGGCTGTATACCAGGGGAAGGTTGTATCTGGCCACTGCATGCATCCTGCAACCTGCACCCACTGCCACCCACCCCATGTAGGGGACTGTGGGTCCTGTGAGGAGGGTGCCAGGGTGGCTTCTGCCTAGGGCTGTGTCACAATAGCATCACCATGCCAATTCCCTACCTAGTACCCTCTGCTGTCAGATGCACCATATAATACCTCTGCCAGGTGCCTCCTCCGCTCCTGTAACTGCAACTGTGCACCTTTGTGCCCCAGCAGCCCCCATTCCCCACCTTCCAGGTCCCACAGCTTACTCGCCGCCGTGTCAAGCAGTGGCTCTTAGACCAACTCCTGGCTGTTCCTTCCCATCTATGTTCTGACTCAGGACTGCACCCAGAGCTACTGCTGATGCATCTGTCTGTAACAGAAATTGTGTCTCAAAGTCTGGACTTCTTACATAGAATCACAGAAACATAGACTTAGATGGCTGATAAGGACTGCTTGGCTCACCCAGTCTTCCCATTTCCCTACCTATTGGATAAGCTGCAGATCCTAGTTAACCAACGGCCTACTTCCTCCTACCCCCCACTATAATTGCCATATGTCTGTCCCATGCATTCTTGAATTCCCCCACTATTTTTGACCTCACAACCTCCTCAGGAAGGCCATTCCATGTGTCCATCACCCTCTCTGTGAAAAAATACTTCCTCACATTGCCCCTGAGTTGTCCCCCTCTATCTTCAAATTGTGCCCCCCTTGTTCTTGCACATCTTTTTTTCTGAAAGATGCTACCCTCTTGGTCTTTGTTGATTCCCTTGAGGTACTTGAAAGTTTCTATCATGTCCCCCCTCTCCCTCCTTTCCTTGAGGGTATACATATTAAACTTCATTAGTCTTTCTTCGTATGGTTTCTGGTGCAGGCCCTGCACCATTTTAGTTGCCTTCCTCTGGACTGCCCCCATCCTGTCTATGTCCTTGCAAAGATAGGGTCTCCAGAACTGCACACAGTACTCCAGATGGGGTCTCACCAACTGTCTGTACAGAGGGATGACAACTTCCTGTTTTCTACTGGTGGTGCCTCTCCCTATGCATCCCAGTATCCCCTCAGCCCGCCTTACTGCCTTCTCACATTGCCTGCCTACCTTTAGGTCATTTGATATGACTACCCCCAGGTCCTTTTCCATTTTTATTGTTGTTAGTACCTCCCCCCATTGTGTACTCTTCCCCTGGATTTTTGTTTCTCAGGTGCATTACTTTGCACTTCTTTGCATCGAACCTAAGCTGCCATACTTTTGACCATTCCTCCAACCTTGGCAAGTCCCTCCTCATCCTTCACACACACACACACACACACACACACACACACACACACACACACACACACACACACACAGTGTATCAACCCTGTTGCAGATCTTTGTGTCATCTGTTGCTTCCCCTGCAGCCAGTTCCCTACCTCCATCAGTTTTCCCATGATGGATGTGAGGCTCATCGGTCTGTAGTTCCCCGGTTCATCTTTGGGGTCACTCTTATGAAGACGTACCACCTGAATCTAGTGAAGCATTGAATAGATCTGCCAGAGGCCCCTCAAGTTCCACTGCTAGTTCCTTCAGTACCCTGGGATGAATGCCATCCAGCCCTTGTGCCTTGTCCACCCTCAGTGCCCTCAGTCCCTCCTGCACCTTTTCCTCTGTGATTTCCCCATCTGTCATGCTCCCTTCCTCCTTACCTGCCTTCATTCCCCCCCTTTTACTTAGTAAATACCAAGGAGAAGTAGCTGTTTTGCACTTCTGCCATTCCCCCCACTTCCACCCATCCCCTATTGCTCTTAATCCTTACAATATTGTCCTTACATCCCCTTTTCTCCCTGATGTACCCGAAGAAACCCTTTTCTCCCTCCTTAATGCCTTGTGCCAGCCTGAGTTCCCTTGCCATCTTTGCTGCCCTTACTGCCCTTGTCACTTCCTTCATTTCCTTCAGGTACTCCTCTCTGTCATCCCCCCTCCCTGTCCTCTTGTGCCTCCTAAAGGTGTCTCTTTTCCCCCTTTTCTTTTCTATGACTCCACTGGGATAAGGACTGCTTGGCCCACCCAGTCTGCCCATTTCCTTACCTAATGGATAAGCTGCAGATCTTAGTTGACCAACAGCCTATTTCTTCCTACCCCGCTAGAATTGCCTTATGCCTGTCCCATGCATTCTTGAATTCCCCCACTGTTTTTGGCTCCACTGCCTCCTCAGAAAGGCTGTTCCATGTATCCACAACCCTCTCCGTGAAGAAATACTTTCTCACATTACCTCTGAGCCGTCCCCCCTCTATCTTCAAATTGTGCCCCCTTGTTCTTGCACATCTCTTTTTCTTGCACCTGTCTAACTCCTTCATGTCCAATGCTAAGCAAGCAAACCTTCGGCATTGACAAATGCTTGTTCATTCTGGTTTGGATTGCCTCTTATCTCCTGACTTGTACGATACCCATCTTTCCTCAACTTGAGTCTGCTTTAGTACTTTTTTCACATTAGAAATAATAAAAGGAGCGCTCCTTTTAATATTGCACGGGCCAGGTTTTCATTGGTATTCTCGGCTGTTTTTTGTACATAAATAATTTAAAACATTTATGTTATGACTAAAATGAACTAGCAGTGTTCCATGACCTTATGGAACAGTAGGTGTTCAAAAACAGCTGGGAATAGTAATAAAAACCTGGTCTGAGCAATACTAAGAGGAGCACTCCTTTTATTATATCTGAGTAAAAAAAAGTACAAAAGCAGTCTCAAACTGTGAAAAGAAAGGTATCATACAAGTCAGTAGAGGGGCAATCTAAAATATAATAAAAAAGTATAGGTCAAAATGTTCACCAGATTCTTGCACTGCTGCTGACCTGGCGTTGCATTGACCTGGCATTGCATAACACCGCCCTAGAGGAGCGAGAACCCAAGGATGACCGCACCACTTGCCTGCACAAGTCAGAGCCCTTGGATATGGGCACAAGACAGGAGGATCCTGTCCGTGCCATTTCACTAGAGGCACCTCCTGGCCCCTCCACGGGTCTCTATCAAATGCGACCTACTTCCCATCACGTCAGGCCCCGGGACCCCCGCCTTCTCGTAATACCCAGTGCACATCTCCATATTCTGCATGAAGCCAAGGAATTCACAAATGGGCGACGGTCCCTGAGTCTGGAGGGGGGAGTACTGCCTGATTGTGCTTATTCCCCCCCAAAACACACTAAATATACACACTCCCCCCACACAATTACTCACTAAACCCCACAATCAAACTCAAATTCACAATTCACCTAACACCTCTACTACTACACTAATTCTGCTCCAGTCACACCCAATCTCATGCACTCATTCACACATTTAATTGGGACTAAACAATAACCTCCCACACAGCCCGAGCAGTATCAAAACATATATAGTACAGTGTAAACAGTCTCTAAAAAGTCACTTCAAAATGAACTTGATATGAAAGGATAGTGGATTCCTCAAACGCTCTTCCAGTGGAGGTGGTGATAGAGAAAACAGTGGTGGGGTTCAAGAATGCATGGGATAAGTCCGAGGGAATCATAATGGAAAGGAATGGGGGCCAGTGACCATCACATGGTATGGTTCAATTTGGCCACTAGAACTAAATCATCCCATTCCAAGGTAAAAATATGGGACTTCAGAGGATCTGGCTTTGATAAGATGGCCAACAGAGTTAAGCTAGCCCTGGCAAAAAGAAATACAGGTGAGGGGGTACAGGCAAAGTGGGCAAGCATTAAGGATGTAATACTTGAAGCAACATCCCATTGTGTTAGAGAGAAAAGGAAGTGCAAAAGAAGAAGGAAACCACTTTGGTTCTCAAAACAGTAGCAGAAAGGTCAGAGCCAAAAGGCTGGCCTTCAGGAAATATAAGGGAATGCAGCAGGATGAAGATGGAGGCATACCAAACTTCCTAAGGGAAGCAGGGAGCAGATAAGGCAGGCAAAGGCTCAAACCGAGGAAACACTAGCACGAACAATAAAAGAAGGTGACAAGACTTTCTATAGATACATTAGTGAAAGGAGAAAGTCCAGAGGGGGTATTGCTAAGATCAAAGGGGATAAGAGAGCATGTGAGGAGGAGGACCATGTAAAAGCATCTATCCTAAATAGATACTTCCGCTCAGTATTTACTGAAGAGAAGGTAGCACAGGGGCCCACAGCTCAGCACCATGGACACGGGGGGGGAGGAAGGTGTGCACTAGTCCCTTCACAAAAGAATGGGTCCTATAAGAGCTCGATAAGCTCAAGGTGGACAAGGCAATGGGACCTGATGGCATACATCCCAGGGTACTAAAGAAGCTAAGGGTGGAACTAGCAGAGCCATTATCAGAACTGTTTAGTGAGTCTCTGAGCACAGGAGAGGTTCCAGAAGACTGGAGAAGGGCCCTTATGGTCCTGCTCCACCAGAGTGGTGGCAGAGTGGAGGCAGGGAACTACAGACCAGTCAGTCTTACCTCGGTAGTGGGCAAGATTATGGAGGCACTCCTTAAAGAAAGGATAGTGCAACACCTGGAATCCATAGGAGTGCAGGATCCAAGACAGCATGGGTTTGCAACAGGAAGGTCCTGTCAAACTAATCTCATAAATTTCTTTAACTGGGTAACCAGAGTGGTGGACCAAGGGGGAGCAGTTGATGTCGCATGCCATGACTTCAGCAAAGCTTTCGATACTGTTCCACATAGAAGATTGATTAATAAGCTGGGTAGGCTCGAGGTGGGTCAGAAGTTGGTCAACTGGGTGGCAAACAGGTTGACAGGCAGAAAACAGAGAGTGGTGGTAAATGGTATACAGTCAGAAGAGATGCAAGTCACAAGTGGGGTACCTCAGGGATCAGTCCTGGGGCCAGTCCTCTTCAACATCTTCGTCAGTGACATTGCAGATGGACTGGAGGGTAAGGTTTGTCTGTTTGCAGATGACACCATGATCTGCAACAGAGTAGATGATCCAGATGGGGTGGGCAGAATGAGAAGAGATCTGGATAAACTGGCAAAATGGTCGGAAGAGTGGCAACTGGGGTTTAACACAAAGAAGTGCAAGATCATGCACATAGGGAAGAGAAACAGTGAAGCCACCTCTAGGCTGGAAGGGGAGTTGCTGACAGTCACAAAGGAAGAAAGAGGCTTGTGCAACATCATCACAGATGACCTGAAATCATCCAAGCAGACCACTAAAGCAGTAGGTAAGGCTAGGGGGATGTTGGGGTGTATTAGTAGGGATATCACAAGTTGTTAGAGGGAGGTAATAATCCGTCTTTACAAGACACTGGTTAGGCCTCATCTGGAGTACTGCATGCAGTACTGGAGGCCACACCTTCACAAGGACATTAACCAAATTGAGGCATTCCAGATAAGGGCAACCAAAATGGTGCAGGGACTGCATCAGAAAACATATGAGGACAGATTAACAGAGCTCAATATGTATACTCTACAGCAAAGGAGGGAGAGAGGTGATATGATCTAAACACTCAAACATCTTAAGGGCATTAACAAGGTGAAAGAGTCTAACATGTTTCAATATAAGAAAAACAGCAGGACAAAAGGACACAGCATGAGATTAGAGGGAGGCCGATTAAGGGGTAATGTGAGGAAGTTCTTTTTCAAAGAAAGGGTGGTGGATGTATGGAATGCCCTACATCAGGAAGTGGTGGATATGAATACAGTGCAGGGCTTCAAATGGGCATGAGATAGGCATCAGGGAGCAATACAGGCACAGGTCAATACTGCGCACAACACTATGCCGCATGGCACAATCGCACTGTCGATACAGCGCGACTCTTGCCATGCGGCATATCTTTCTTTTCTATGGGGGGCTCTGCCCCCCCCGAACCTCCCCCCCCCCAATATAGATTCTCAACTCCAGGGAGGGGGGTTCTGGTTGGGGAGCGCACAAAGATCAAAAAAATAAAAGTTCTGGGACCGAGAATCAAACCCGGTCCCAGAAGCACTGCTTGGGTTCCCTGTTGCTGTGGCCCTTATCTGACATCAACGTCTATGTTTCTATGGAAGGGGGGAGGAAGAAAGAGATGTGGCTTGAATACAGTCGGTGGTGATGGTGTAGGTAAGGAGAAATGGGCAGACTGGATGGGTCTTACGGTCCTTATCCACCATCGCACTCTACGTTTCTATGGTTCATTTTTCAATCAAGTTCACAACCTTAATTACACCCCTTTACAATTACATAAGATGGGGCTTAGAAATACACACATGGGGCAGGTAATTGTGATTTAATACATACGTTTTGGGGATGTCCAAAAGTATGACAGTTATGGTCAGAAATACAAAATCCACTAAGTGTCATTATCTGATCAGATGACAGTATTGATCTGGAAACTTGCCTCATTGGTTACTTTGATGAGACTAAGATATGGTCAAAAGAACAAAAATATACTATCCCTCTTATTGCAGCGTCAGTTGAAAATACTGTCTTAAGAATCAGGACGGAGGATTGAGTCTCCACTATCATGGAGCGGAAAAGAGAATGTTTAGAGAGTCTTAGATTGGAGAGGCTTGCTCACCTGATGGCTGGGCAGAAGGACAGTTTTCTGCCCAAGTGGAACACAATCTATAACATTTTTGCTTTAAGAACAATAACAACTTAGTAACGTGGCACTACAATCTACAGATATTTGTGTCTTTCTAGCTTTCGTTTATCTTCTTCTACTTTTTCTTCATATTTCTTTGCTTGTCTTCTGTTAATGATACCTGTCATCACAAATAGGGGAAAATGATCAACTAGTTCTAGAATTCTATTTTTACACTATAAGACAGAGATGTAATTGTGTTATGTAATATGTTTTCATTATCTAGTTACATGAATTCAGATATGTATGTTAGAGTTTGTATTTATTGGATAATAGTTATGATTTTATCAAACAGAAATGTTAGGATGGTACTTATAGTATTATTTGAAATATTTCTGGTCGTGTACATTATTGAAATTAAATAAAAGTTAATTGATAAAAAGTAGCATTTGTTAGATACCATATCATTTTTTTCAGCAATAATGTTTTTTCTTCTGGCAAAAATCTCAATATATAATTTTTTCTTCCTGTTTTCTTTCATTCCTGAACTAAGATACAGGATTTTAAAGTTTTTATAAGTTCCTGTTCCCACAACATGCTCACGCTGAAAAAATTAAATACCTTGGTACAGTGCTGTGCTGTTTACCACCAGAAACATGTGACAGCACCATCCTAATACAACCACAGAATGAAATTAGTATGTATATTCAACAAGTATCTTTAACAGAAGAAACTTTTAAAAAATGTGCGTGGCAGCCATCTTTAATGACACGAGTCATCAATTACAAAATTAGCTACAGTATAAAACTGTGTTAACAATATCTGAGAGCTTATAATACACCAAGGATGAATCTGAGGATGCCAGAAATCAAAGTTTTGTTAAAAAACTATGTGCTGAAAAATGCTGCAGACCAGTACTGCTGCTTTAAAGAAAAACATAACAAGTGTCCCTTGCTGAGAGGGTGTAGAGTAGTACAGCACTGGGGTGGGGTGTGGCTGTGACACGGGATGAATTCCATGGGATGGTGGGGCACTGCAGCTTGCTAGATATAGATTAAAACTGGACTGCCAGGCTGAACCAGATCAGTAAAATCTCGACTGGACCAGTCGGACTGTGCACAAGTTGTGGAAATATTGCAGGGCTGGTCACTATGGAAGGATGGGCCAGTCTATTTTTCCCTTAACCTATCTGATCTGGTCTGGTTCCAATGGTCTGGGTTTCACCCTGTCCAGGACTGGATGAAAACAGGACAGGCAGGACCAGACTGGACCAGATAATAAAAGTCAGACTGGCCCATTCGTCCAGATGGCCACACCAGCAATATTCACCCAAGCTGCACCCGGTGCGGCCAGACCAACTGTCTGGATTTTAGGATTTAGGAATCTGGTCCAGTCCAGAGGTCCAGTTCTCACAAAGTTTCCAGATTGCTCGTTAGTTCACTGGACTCAACCTTCATCCTAAGATAGTGAATGGATAGGTCGTCCAGGGTTAACCTGTGTGCTGTTAGCTAGCCATCAGGCGGTAATCCCCTCAGCTTTAAGGAAACAGCTCTCCTGAGTCCTGGCATTAGTATTATTTAAGCAGGCCCACAACCAGACTATTAGATGCCTCAGTGCCTCAGACAGTGACTGAGAAATGCGCTAGGAGACCAGGTGATTCCCCAAGGCTGTTACACATCAACAAATAATCAAATTCGACTCTCGTGGGTGACTACTCATCCTCCTGCAGTTTTACTAGAGCTAATAAAATACCGCAATTTCATTTGTTCAGTCTATTTCTCCCGGGCTCAGCTAGATCGCATTCTTTCAGTTTCATTTACTATTCTGTGCATGTCTATGCATGTGCACAGAGGTGGGAGGGCGGAGGGGGGAGTATTGATCGTGTTATGTAGCTGCTTTTGTAAATGGACAGCTTGAGAAGCAACTGCTTTGTGTCTCGCTTAACATTCTCTGCTTGACATAACTGATGAGCAGTGCTGGAAATGCCTCCATATAAGGGGGGGGTGCACTAAGCAGGTGTCCCACTAGCTCCGCTGTGCATGCCTCAGATAGAAGTGCCTCAGCTGGTGGGCTCAAGCTGCAATTCTCTTTTTATTTTTATCTTTGTAGTCTACCTGATACATCTCATTCTCACTGAGGGGTGATTTTTATTCCCAGCTGAGAGCTGGTCTTGTGCTTATAGAGCACTATGACCCCAGTGATTCAGGTTTGAATCCCACGACTGACACGTACCCTGTGTGACCATAATAGGTCATTTAAGCTCCCAGTGCACTAGTGCTGTCTCTAGCAACGAGGGACTCTGTGCGAACCTCCTTGCTGGAGCCCCACATCAGGACTCAGGGGATCCCAAATAACATCCTCGTCCCTGTGGTGGCCTCTGTATGTTTCTACTCCACTACTTTTGTGCCATTCTTGTTCTCTATTTGAGGTTCTAGGAGTTGGGCAGGCAGTGTAAGGGGGTGGGGGAGTTGTGGCATTCTCGGAGGTACTCCCGGTACCATGTGCAAGCATGGGGAGGAAGGGTAGGATCGAGGAGTTCAACGAGTGGCTGAGGGATTGGTGCGACACCAAAAATTATGAGTTAGTGACAAACTGGGGTAGGGTCTGAGGGAATAGTGACTTGTACGCTGGGGACATGCTACACTTGAACAGGGAGAGGAGGGGAGTATTAAAGGTGGGATTAGAGGGGTATATCTCTACTAAGGTGGATTTAAACTAGTGGGTGGGGGATGGTGGCCAAAAGACTGAGGTTGGTAAAAAGGTCCGGACATGGGAGCCTAATGATCTCACCACCCTAGACATAGGTAAAGGCGGAGGTGCAGTAACCCTGGGAGGGGGCGGGCAGAGTGGTCTGAGTGTAATACAGAAGGCACCACCAACTGATAAGAATAACAAGGAGAAAGGGTGTGGACTACCGGGAGGAGAGACACAGGCCAAGGAGAAGAGTGAGGAGGAGGAGGGGTATGGGTGGAAGGTGGTCTCTGTCAACGCAAGAAGCCTGGGGAACAAAACTGCAGAGCTTCAGGCACTCCTTTCAGAGGGGAAGGTGGACACCGCTGCAGTGACAGAGACTTGTGCCACAGAGTACTATGATTGGGACTTGTCAATCCGGGATACAGGATATACAGGAGGGACTGGGGGTTGGAAGGGGGTTGCACTCTATATGAGGGAAGGGATCAAATGCATAAGGGACGAGGGAGAAGAGGAGAGGACAGAGGTGCTTTGGGTGCAGCTCCTGGACTCCAAGGGTAGAAAGCTGAGGCTGGGAGTGGTGTACAGACCACCAGCCCAATCTGAGGAACCGGATGGGGAGTTGGCAGAGCAGATAAGGAGGGTGTGTAGATGGGGGAGTGTGGTGATAGTGAGGGATTTTAACCTACCATGGGTTGACTGGAGCACTCCGGCCACTATCAGTACCAGGGAACACATGCTCCTTGATGCATTCCAGGACAGCCTTCTCACACAATTGGTAAGTGGGTCTACAAGGCTTGGTAGCATTCTGGACCTAGTACTGGCAAATGGGGAGGCGGTGAGGGAGGTAAGGGTGGAGGACCCACTAGTGGGTAGCAACCACCAAACAATGTGGCTCGTTCTCGCACTGGGCAGGGAGACAGGAGGTATGGGCACTAATGTGGTGGACTTTAGTAGGGTGGACTTTGGGAGGATGGGAGCAATACTGTGAGGGAGACTCCAGGATATAAGGCCGGGGATGGATGCAGAACAAAAGTGGGGAGTCATAAAGACTGGGCTAACAGAGGCCACAGTAGCCTGCACCAGGGCCAGGAGTAAGAAGAGCAGAGGCAGGAAATCATGCTGGCCGAACAAGGAAGTGCTGCAAGGGGTGAGGGCATAGAGGGCTGCATACCAGAAGCACAGGAGAACAGGGAAGGGAGAGGATAAGGAGGCTTATGGGAGTTGGTCAAGGGAGGTGGCCAGGAGGGTGAAAAAAGCTAAGGCCTCCAGGGAATTAAGGTTAGCACAGGGCATAAAGGGAAGGGAAAAGGACTTTTTTAGGTATGTCAGGGAAAAGAGGAAATGCAAGGAACATATTGTGAGGATAAAGCGGGAAGCAGATTGGGTGGAAAAGGGGGAGGAGCAAGCGGAAATTCTAAATGAGTACTTCTGCTCTGTTTTCTAAGGAGAGGGATGGTCCACTACCAGCATGAGCTGGGGGGTGGGGAAAGTGGGGAGGAGGTGACGAACAAAGTGATCACAGGGAGTAGGATGCTAGAGGGGCTGATGGCAGTAAGGGTGGACAAGGCACCAGGTCCCAATGGCATTCACCCCAGGCTGCTGAGGGAGATGGCTGAGCCACTGGCAGATCTGTTCAACACCTCCCTGGAAATGGGGTGTGTGCCCCAGGACTGGATGGGTGGCCTATGTGGTGCCCATACACAAGAGTGGGCCTAGGGAGGAGCCAGGAAATTATCTGACGGTCAGTCTCACATCCATAGTGGGTAAGCATATGGAGGCAATACTGAAGCAGAGGCTGGTGGCATTCCTAGAAAGCAATGGCCTCCAAGATGGCCAGCAACATGGGTTCATCTCAGGGAGGTCTTGTCAAACCAACCTAATAGAGTATTATGACTGGGTGACAAGGGAGTTGGACAGAGACCATGCGGTACATGTCCTGTACTTGGACTTCAGTAAGGCCTTTGACACAGTGCCTCATGGGAGACTGGGGGGGGAAGCTGACGGCAGTGGGGTTGGGAAAAAAGCTGACTAAATGGATAGAGAACTGGTTACAGGGAAGGGTGCAGAGGATGGTGGTGGTGGGGGGGAGCTCTCAGCACCTACGGCAGTAACAAGCAGGGTGCTGCAAGGGGTCAGTGCTGGGTCTGGTGCTATTTGGGCTCTTTATCTCCAATATAGCACATGGAGTGGGGATCAGGGTTAGTTTGTTTGTAGATGTTACCAAATTGGGGGCAGTGGTGGACAAAGAGGACGGATTGGAAAAACTGCCGGGGACCTAACCAAACTAGAGACGTGGTCAGTGGAGTGGCAGCTAGGATTCAATGCAAAGAAGTGCAAGGTGATGCACTTCGGGGCTAAGAACCAGAAGAGGGACTATTGATTCGGGGAGTGAGGTTGGGGATCACAGAGGAGAAGAAGAACCTAGGGGTGTTGGTAACTGGGAGCATGAACAACTCTGCCCAGTGCATGAGAGCAGCAGCGAAGGCAAACAGGATGCTGGGGTACATCACAAGGGGGTTCTCATCCAGACACAGGGTTGTGATCCTATCTCTCTACAGATCACTGGTCAGACCACACCTGGAGTACTGTGTGAAATACTGGAGGTCATACCTGAGGAAAGATGTTAAGTTACTGGAGGGGGTGCAAAGGAGGGCAACAAAAATGTTAAAGGGGATGGAAGGAAAGGAATATGAAGTTAGGCTGAAGGAGCTGAACATGTATACACTGGAGTAGAGGAGGGATGGGGGGGTATGATTGAAGCATTTAAATACCTGACCGGGATAAATAAACCTAGCACTGATAGGGTGTTTAAACTGAGGAGTGGAAGAGAGATGAGGGGGCACGGACTAAAGTTGGAAGTGGGACGTTTCAAGAGGGAAATGAGGAGGCACTACTTCACTGATAGGGTGGTGTCTAGCTGGAATCCGCTGCCAGAGGGGGTGGTAACATGTAGGACAGTCAATAGCTTTAAGAAGGAGTAGAATAAAGAAAGAGGAAGAGTCAGCGGGGCAGGGGCTAGGACAAGCAGGGGAGGAACTGAGGGAGAGGAGGCTGGGGCAGCTGCAATCTAGGGTGCTAGTTGCACACTCGGGCAGGCTTAGATAGACCAATTGGTCTGTTCTTCTGGCAGATTCGTATGTTCGTATGTAAAATCACAGTGACTCTGTTCATGAGCAGAGGTCCTAAAATGCCTGTGTTGAAAATTTGTTGACACACGTCCATAAAATAACTGTTACAAGCGTGTGCTGTGCAGTTTCCATGCACCTTCATAACTTCGCAGATTTGTAGTACTTTCACTCCAGATTTTCAACATTGGCATTTTTTCAGACCTCATGAACAGTACAGCTGTCATTTTTCACATCCTGCCCGAAATATGCATTTACACATCTGGTGCAGAATAGCGCAGTTGCTGTGGGAAATCAATGTTCAGTACAGATTAAGAAAATCATAGTGACAGTGTTCATGAGCAGAGGTCACAAAATGCCTATGCTGAAAATCTGGTGAAATAATTCCACTAAATGACTGTGTTACGCACATGTGTTGTGCAGTTTCCACATATGCTCAGAAGTTCAAGTATTTTTAATATTTTCACTACAGATTTTCAACATTGCCGTCTCTTCACACCTCTCTGTGAATGGTGCAGCTGTCATTCTTCACATCCTGCCCAATCTGTGTTTTCGTATATCTGGCGCACAATGGCACGGTCACTCTGGGAACTCAAAGTTCGGGACACATTGACAAAATCACAGTGCCACAGTTCATGAGAAGAGGTCCCAAATGCTTTCATGAGGTGGGGGTCATAAAAAGGCCAAGTTGAAAAATTTGTAGTGCAAATACCAACAAACACCTGGGGCGTTAGGGTTTCTAACCATAATGTCCCACCCTGTGCAGACTGACAGGCATCGGGGTGTGTCTTTGGATTGCTGACTGCAATACTAATGCCGTTCCGCCTTCACCCCCCACCCTGCAGCCAGTGACAGGCATCGAGGTGTGCCTTGGACTCTCTGGCCCCAGAGTTCACCCCATTCTCCTATATTGCACCCATTTCAGCGTATGTCCTTAAAGAGTGGGGTGACTGTAAAGCCGAACACCTCAAGGCACACCTCAACACTTGTCGGTGTCTGCAGGATAGGGTGAGGTGAAATGGCACAAACGTTACTGGCGACAACCCAAATCGTACCCCAATGCCTGTCTGTCTCTGCAGGTTGTTGGTGGGGTTGGCGTGAAGTTCAATATTTCACTGCCATTCCTATTCTGCATCTGTCTAACTCCTGCATTTCCGAGGCTGATACCAGCAAGCAAAAATTTGGCATTGACAGATGCTTGTTGTGCATTGTCACTTGTTTGTATCTTTGTGCCCTCCCACACAGCTTAGTGGCTACCGCTACTCTGTATGACTGCATGTGGAAACCTGCCTCGTGTTCTTTGTCATTCATGTATTATCATCATCATTGCTATTGTTGTAACCTCCTGGGTCGTGCCTGAAAATAGACAGTGTGTGCCTAGTGCACCCTACCTGGTTATCAAAAACCTAAATGAATAAAGGAACCAATCACATTTCACATATAGTTCCCTACCACCCCTAGTCCACCAGAAGTATATTCCCCTTGGAGTCAAGGCCCCCTCAGGTATAGCAGTGGGGGAACCCATTCACTCCTCTGAATTAAATCACTGTCTGAGAGAGAGCACATGTGCTGAAATTCTCATGCGTCAGGCTCCCAGATGGACAAAAACAGAGGTGGGGGGGTGACCCCAAGGAGGGACAGAACCTGCAACTTTGCATTTGGTTTTAGATACCTGATTCAACAAGCAAAGTCTGTCACCAAGTACAGGCCCCACCAGACCTATGAGTCCAGTCATTCCCTTGGCCTAATCACCCCTTGCCCCAAGCCATGCTTTTTCCTTCTTCGGATCCCCCTCCATCATATGCAGGAGCCCAGTGCAAATTAAAAAGCTCTGGGTGGTCATTAAGGGAGTGGGTGATCCTCTCCATCTTGTAGATCTGGCAACCTAGGCCTCTTCACAGTGCAAGGTCTGGCAACTGTTGTGTAAGCCAAAGCTCAGTGACTGCATTTTTAACTGCTGTGATCAGAATACGTAGGAGGTATTTCATATGTGTGACTCAGAAACCAGGCAGGAATTGCAGCAGCAGGTATAATTCAGGTGTAAGGGGCAAAGGGTTTGGAGTACACTGATTCCAGATCAGCCTCTAGGGCCGTCCTGAAGGGCCGTAGGGCTGGGCAGCTCCATGTCACATGAGTGTGATCTACCCTGAGTTCTCCGCAGTGTATACAGCAAGAAGAGTCCCACTGGATGGACTAGTGGACTGTGATCACCAGAGTCTGGAAGAACCTGATCAGTTGCTTCTGAGAGTACTCCCTCCACATATGCGAACTGATAACCTGAAAGGTCTCCTGTCAGATTGACACTGCGGTTTCTGCAGTTATGGGAGAATCTGTCTCCTCCAATCAGTGTGCTGCGATTTCTTATGTGGAATACCCCATTGAGGATATCAGAGCTCTACGTATTGGTGAAATTAAGTGCTCAGTGTTGACAGACCACAGAAACAGAAGAAAAAAGGATATTACAACAGGATAGGAGTCTGGGGTGTGTACCCCGACTGGAAGAGACAGGAGGTAGTGTTGTACCTGAAGGTGCCTAAATAATTTAGTGTGGCGTAGACCTATACAAAGTTTACAGTTCTGCAAATGCCTTGAGGGTGGGGGTCCTCTAAGAGCTGGCATAGGTATTGAAGCCTGTACCATGCCCAGTTCCATTAACCAGGATCCAGTTGAGGAGGTGGGAACTTATTTACAAGGAGCAGAGGACAGAGCAGGGATAATAAGGGGATAAGATGCAACTGTTCTCTGACCTTTGCCCAAACCTGCAATTGCGCCCCAAGCCACAGATTCTGGCTAACCACTCGAGAGAGTGGGGGGACCAAAGGGTACAGTGCAGGTATACACGATCCATGCGGTGGGGGGAGCAACTCTCTTTCAATTTCCTGCCAGTATCTCCCAATACCACCCAGGGGCATATACAGGAGAAACTATAAGTGCGCTATACTGCCACATGTTTCTCTATCTGGGCAAGGCAGCACCTGAGGGTCAAGCAACAGATCTTGACTCTCCCACACCATTCTGGGTGATTCGCATTGCCAGATTTGAAACTATACTTCTGGGCAGTACACTTAAATAGAAACATAGAATATCCATTACCAAGAAAATTGGCAGGACAAGAGGATACAGCATGAGTTTAGAGGGAGACCGATTAAGGGGTAATGTGAAGAAGTTCTTTTTCACAGCAAAGGTGGTGGATGCATGGAATGGCCTACCTCAAGAAGTGGTTGATATGAATACAGTGCAGGGCTTCAAACAGGCTTGGGACAGGCATAAGGGGGCAATACAGATGAGTATGAATAAACAGGCCATTGACAGAGTAAAGGCCGATGGCACATTCATAACGTAGAAACAAGCATTTGTCAATGCCGAATGTTGTTTTGCTGGCATTGGCATTGGTAGTGCAGGAGTTAGGGAGTTGCATAATAGGAATGGCAGTGAAGTAGTGAACTGACACCAACCCCACCCCATCTCACCCTGCAGGGTTTATGTGATAACAGCGAAAGCCTAAAGGCGATTGCCGTTATCGTGAAGTCAGAGTGCCGAAAATTTATTTCAGCACTCTGGCACCCCGACGCACAGCAAAACGGCCCCAGGGACTTATTTTTTTTTTATGTTTTATGCAGGGGCACACCCCCCACAGTAAGCTCACCCCACACCCCCATATGTAAGGATTCTCAACTCCAGGGGGGTGCATGTCGGGGGGGGTGAAAACATAAAAAAAAAAAGGTTCGGGCACAACAAAAATACACCAGCGCCCGGGCCCAAACCCAGTACCCTGCCAACCAACGCCGCCAACCCACCCACCATGCCACAGGATCAGCTCGGCAACCCACCCCAGCACCACCCCTCACACTCCCGCCCCTCACTGTGCGTGCTTGCTTCCCCCCCTCCATGCGGGTACATATAGCAACATCCAGTCGCTATATTCAACGCCCCCCCAATCCGGCCGCCCTACTCTACGATAGCCCTGGAGACATGTGCCTGGGATTGGGTCGCCATTATTGTGGGCACCCAATCCCCAGCGCTCATATGTCGTGCTACCACCCTGCAGAGACTGACAGGGATTGGGGTGTGCCTTTGGGTTGTTGGCCATAACGCTCACCCCATTTCACCTCACTCTACTCTGCAGGCACTGAGAAGTGTTGCGGTGTGCCTTGGGATCTTTGGGCCTTACACTCACCCCATTTCATAAGGAAATACGTTGAGATGGGTGCAGTATAGGAGAATGGGATGAGCTTTGGGGCCGAAGACTCCAAGGCACACTTTGATGCCTGTCACTGACTGCAAGGTGGGGGTGGGAGTGGAATGGCGTCAGCATTATAGCCAACAATCCTAAGTCACACCCCTGACCCCTGTCAGTCTCTACAGGGTGGGGCGTTACGATTGAAAACCCTAATGCCCAGGGTGTTTGTTGGTATTTTCACTCCAGATTTTCAACATGGGCTTTTATGACCCCACCTCATGAACAGTGGCACTATCAGTTCGTTAGCCAAAAGGCGATTTTGCACAGCAACTGCACCATTTGGCACCACAGGTGTAAAAACACATTTCGGTCAGGATGTGAAAAATGATAGCTGTACTCTTCATAAAGAGGTGTAAAAAAAATGGAAATGCTGAAAATCTGGAGTGAAAATATGAAAACTTGGTGAAATCACGAGCGTGCGTAGAAACTGCGCAATGCACGCCCGTAACGCAATTATATTGGAGATTATTTTAACCAAATTTTCAACATAGGCATTTTGGGACCTCAGCTCATGAACAGTGTCCACTGTGATTTTGTTAATCTGTCCAGAACATTGATTTCCCACAGCGACCGAGCCATTTTGCGCCACATCTGCGAAAACACATTTCAGGCAGGATATAAAATGTGACAGCTGTACTCTTCATAATGAGGTATGAAAATGGCAATGTTGAAAATCTGGAGTGAAAATATTAAAAACTGTTGAAGTTACGAGCATGCGTGAAAACTGTGCAACGCAAGCTCGTAACAGTCATTTTTTTGAAATTTTTTATTAAATTTGCAACATGGGCTTTTTGGGATCCCACCTCATTAACAGTGGCACTGTTGTTTTGTTAATTGGTCCCGAAAGGTGATTCCGTGCAGTGACCGCAAAATGACCTTTTGGGACTGAGTAATGAGATGACAGTGCATGTGTTCTGAGGTGGGGTCCCAAGAACCCATGTTGAAAATTTGAGTCAAAATTCAAAAATGGCTGAGATATCCACCTAAGTTGAACCCCCATTTATGCCATTATACAGCTTACCATCATTTCTTCAGTTTGCAGTCGGCTTTGAAGAGTGCAGGCGTGCTCCAACTCCACGAAGATCACAGCCCCACCCTCTGAGGTAAGTATGGGGTGAGGGGAGGTGGGGTGTACAGAAGGTGGGTGCGGGTTGGGGAGGGGTTCCGTCGACAACGGACCATTTTCTTTTATCAGGAACAAAAAAAATAGGACACTGCCCAGTGGGACGGTTTTCTCTCTTTACAGCTTAAATAAAACAAATGTTGGGCACACTGGGGTGGGCTCCCAGTGTGCCCCATGACTTTCTGGGGGGGTCATGGGCCATACAATGGGGGTTGGGGCAGGAACATGCCGACACGGTCGGCTTTCTATTAAATGGAGGTACACTGGGGTGGGCTCCCAGTGTGCCACACAATCTGTGTGTGTGGGTGGGTGGCGGACATGCTGACAGGGGGATTTGGCACCCCCAAAGTCGGCTTTGTTTCTGGTATTGTGTGAAGGATGGCAGCAACCACCACCACGTTTACTTGAAATGTTTCATCAGGCAAAGTACTTAGGGGAGGCGTGTCTTCTGTACTGCTGCGTGATGAGCTTGTCTCAGATTGCAGTGGCACATTTCTTTCAAGTTGGTGGCACTTTGCAAACTTGTGTCAGCGCATGTGTGATCCCCCCTACAAATGAGGGTTCCCGAAAAGTCTTCCTTGAGTTTGCCTAAATGCTCACTGCCAGGCTGGTGTCCTGCGTTTTAGCAGTTTAAATGAGATTGCCAGAGAGTGCCTGTATAGCCTCTGTGCACTGTCTCTTTAAGAGCTGCTTGGATTGCAGTCATAAGTAATCTGAGAGGGAGCTCTGTTGAAAGATGTAACTATTTGCTGAAAATCATTTAGAGTGATAATGTAGTTTGTCTAACCTGCCTTCTTTGCAGCGAGGACTGTTTTGTTTATCTCCACTATATGGTCCCGGGCTGCTGAATTGGACCAATCAGTACAGGTGGGACTTAAAATGGAGCCGGACTACAGGAGCTGTCTGGAGTCAAAATCTGTAGGAAATGTAGTTTTGGGCTTTTGGCGTCTTTTTGCACCTGAAGGGGGAGCCTTTGTTGTGACTGACAGAAAGAGATCAGCCAACCAAACCTTTTCGATTCTGGGGAAAGTCCCAGGTTTGCTGGCAGTTGAGTCAGATCTAAGTTGGGAGCTGAAGAGGCAACAGCTTGAGACAGTCAAGCAGTCATCTGAGCAGTTTCGCGTTGGGGAACTGTGGAAAGGCTTGAGTTGTGGCCTACATGTCTGCCTGCTGCACCTGAGAGGGCGAGAAGAGAATTATTTTGGACTAAATCCAAGTTTATGAGAACGAAGTAAGCCACTGATTTCTTTTACCAGGCTCATATCTGAAGAAGACCGAAGATTTTGCTGAATGCGATTGGCCTGTCAGGATTTCCAGTTGCTTTTGAATCCCTGGTTTGTGCAGAGATTCTGCGATCATGACCGGAGAGCGGTTTGCCTGGTACAGTAGAATTTCCTTACATGTAAATGTGCTGTGTGTTGCTAGTGGGTCGTGATTTGGTTCCCCACTGTGTGAACTGCGTTTTGCTTGCTGGAAGCTGTATCCAACCCAAAATGGACTGTATCCGAATTTGTTTCCATTTGGCCGGGGCCTTGCCACACTGGCCCAGCCAGACTACCTGCTGCACAGAGAAAGCCATCGACGAGAGACCTGCCTGGGGATCAGCCCCCTGCTCCATGGTTGAACAGGAACGACGCCTTAGTGATTTGTGTGGGCCCTGCTTCTCCTGGCACTCCAGATTAACCACCAGTCTTGATTTTCATCCAGCCTGTTTCCAGTCTTAGGTATCGTGAGTAATCATCAGGGTAGCTCCCTGCAACAACTGCCTAATCTAAAAGTGTGTCATCTGATTGTCTTGTTTTCTTTTCATGCACTGAGCCCTCTGGCTCCAGATTATAAATAGTGTATGCTGCGGATGTTGTTTTCTTCCATCACAGGGCCCCAACCAGCTGCAATGTTCCTGGCTAGCCCACCATTCTCCATCTGGGTACCCAGAGTGTGTGACTGTTTATGGACCCTGAAGTGCATGCATAACTGATTGATACAGCCTTTAAACAAATTAACCTGAGTACACCCCTCCCTTGTTCAAGTCCCTTAAATAAATCAGATCTAACTCTTTCTTGCATATATCCTGACTGTGGTTCCAGTTTGTGCAAGAGTACTGTACTGCTGTTATTTGCTGTGTATAACCTTGTTTTACAGGGGGTCCCCAGGGCCAGGCCAGGGGAAAGCCCTGGCGGTAAGTGCAAACAGTGTGGGTACTTGTGTGGTGTGTCAGGGGTATTGTGAAAGTGATTATTGTGTCTTGTTCTGGCCACTAGTAAGGAAAGAGGGGGGGTTACAGTGTCCCAGAGGGCTGTGCCCAGGTTAGCTTGACCACTACCAACCCTGACCTCCAGGTTGAGGCACCCGTTTCAGAACTCAAGCCGCTCAACCTGCTACTAGCCAAGTAGGCAGGGGTAGTAGCCCTTGGGATAGCGCCACCTAGGGGTTACACTAGCATGCTGGCTCACTGGAGAATGAGGGATGCACATTTTAAAGGGTGCCCTGCATTCGCCAACACTGATACACCTCTGCATTTCTCCTGCTACCACAAAATGCTGCCTGCGCAAGACAACATAAAAATGGGCAGACTGGATGGGCCTTGCGGTCCTTATATGTCGTCATCTTCTATGTTTCTATTTAAGTGTACTGCCCAGAAGTATAGCTTCAAGTTTGGCAACATGAATCACCCAGAATGTTGTGGGAGAGTCAAGATCTGTTGCTTAACCCTCAGGTGCTGCCTTGCCATGATAGAGAAACATGCAGCACTATAGTGCAGTGGTTTAAAGTTCTGAGCTGCAAATGTGGAAACCTGGGTTTGAATCCCCCAACCCCCACTTGCATACCGTGTAACCTTGAGCAAATAAAAGGAAAAAAGCAATCTGATATCAGATAAGGACCACTTTCTAGTCTGCCCATTTTCTGTACCCCTGCGCTTCAACCCTTTGTTCTTCCTGAAGGGGCCCCCTCAGGAAGACTGAAGGGTCGAAGTACAGGGGTAATGTTTGCTCTCACAATTTACTACTTTGCACTGCATATAATTGCAATATTTACACTTTAAATAAATATTCTACTTTTGCATGAAGAATTGAACATTGGCTCCTGATTTGGGGCGTGCGACTACCCTTGTGTGTGTTTAAAATGTGCAGCAGTAATCCTTTTTCCCTCCCAGGGAAAACAAAGTCAATCAATCAATCAAAATCTTTATTTAACCAGGCGGACACCGTTGAACAAGTTCATTTTCAAGGTGGACCTGGGACAAACAATAGATAATACAATATAGGTGAGAACAACATACGATTTCAAGTATTGTGAACAACAAATTACAATTTAGGTGAGATCAACATACTGTGTCAGTTATGTGTACAATAATTAGGCAAAGACAGTAAAAATGCAAGTAAAATGGTACAAAAAATTGTAAAAAATTAATTACAGATAAATGATTTGTGCATCGTATACAAAGTGCAGGACATGGGAGAAACAGTAGGTACAGAGTGTGCTCAGTCAAAAAAAAAAAACAGACAAACATAGGGGTTGAAAGTCACGGGTAAGAGGATATAAAGTGGATATAAAGTGTAGATGTGGGGATAGGAGTGAAGGAGGAAGGAGTGGGTACGGCAAAAGAGTGGAGTCAACAACAGAAAGAGACCTAAAGTCATGTACTGTCCAGGCAACAGGGCGCCCTGCCAGATGTACATAGCTCTGTACTCAGGTGTCTATCTGTTCTCCAACTCATTTAGTGTTCCTGCTTGAGACCCCTGAGATAATCTCTATCCACATTTTAACAATTATAATCCATGTTCTCCGCAACTGGCTGCACCTAGCTGTGCTTCCTCTATTCTTCCCAAAAAGACCATGAACAGTCCGGTGCCTTCGGCAGCCTACTGAGATCTGGAACACCAGGCTCCATGACACAACCCTCAGATCCATTTTGGGGCTCTCTGCCCTCCCAAGGAACTCCAAGGCCCTGGGCTGAGATGGACCCCACCCCGAGACACTGTCACAGTGGAGGGCCCTGTGACCCTGCTCCACAACACTCCATTACTCTCTCCTTCTTCTCAGTCTCCAGCCTACCACAACTTGAGGTGTCCACTTATTATACAGTGACTCACGGCATATTATTCCTTCTCCTTTTATTCACTTCCTCAAATTGGGGAGGATGGTGGGCAGGGCTTATCTGCGACCCCAATCTGGTGGCTCATGCTACACTGCTCTTAGGAGCCATGCATTTTGAATAACTATTGAGGTACATGCATAAAAGGAGCAGACAACTTGTTATGAAGCTTCATGCAGCTGGGACTTATTGTAGCCTAGTAGTAAGCATGCAAAACTGTGAAACTGGAGACCCGAGTTCAAATCCCACTACTTTTGCTTACTCACTGTGTGACTCAGATAAAGTCACTTAACCTCCCAGTGTTAACCACACCTTTGCCACATGCTTTTTCTGTGGTTGGATAGGTTTTAGCATATACAAAATGCAGCAGTACTGGTCTTTACCAATATCAAAGACCCATAAACATATCACTCCAGTATCAGTGTCTTTACAGTCATGGTTACAATTATCAGTGCAGCAGAGAATTTAATTAATTCAAAATTCTTTCTTTTGCCTTCAAAGCACTACACTGCTCAACTACCACTGCAGAATTTTTAAGAACAAGCACATCAGATCTGAAGCACTTTTTGTAAGTTGAACATAAAAAATCAGCTGGGCCCAGAAAAGTAATTTACATATTCTAGCAGCACAGACTGGTCTGCTTTTAGTGTTCTTATTGATTGGAATAATGGTACTGTTTAGGGTTTTATATTGATTTTGAAATTACGGTATATATTTAGAGCAGAAAAGAAACTTGTATTCAACACAAATCATGCATCGTGTATTGGTTCACCATAAATTAAAAGGGTTACTTCATTACAGGAATTAACAACTTGGACTCTTCATGGCTAAAGAGCATGAATACTCAGAGGATAACCACATAAGGTAAGTTTAAAATGTTTTTTTTTCCCCCAATAAATGCATCTATTCTTCTTGCCAGGGAAGACAGGCTCCCTTGGCTCTGTCTCTGCCACCTCCACACCAGCAAACACCACCCAGGACTTGTCTGTCAGTCATGTTCCCCTACGGACTTCCCCCCCCCATTGGGGAGCCAGGAGGGGGAAGGTTATCCTATCCACCGCCCCGAGACTCATATCAAGTTACTGCTGACAGGGATCCTGGTGGTGGCATGGGTGAGGGATCAGTGTGCAGAGATTCGTGTACGCCTGCTCCACTGTCTATTTTCTTCCTCTTTTTCTCCCTTTCCCATAACTGAGGCATACATGTCGGGGGGTGTGTGTGTGTGTGTGTGTGTGTACGTGTGTAGGCACACACATGCTGCAGAGCCCTGCAGCTCCCTATCTTTGTGCTGCTCCCAACACACACTACCACCAGGCCTCAACCTGGTGGCAGTCTTGCAGCGGAGCCACCAAGCCCCAAGTGAGGAGAGCAGTCCATCAGACACTCGATCCTCTCCCCACCAGTTGACCCTCAACAACTCCAGATCTGGGGTCACCGGTGATGAGGAGCATTAGCTCTACTGCCGCACCACTGTGCCAGCCTCAGTTTAAAATGTTTTTAAAGGGGAACTACACTCAAAATTTACAAACAAATCTCTCGTGGAATGCTGGATCTGTGGGTGTAACTCTAGTGTGTCCTTTTCTCTGTTTGTTGTTAGGTGTTTTTTTTTTACTAAATTTGCCCAGTAGTTTTATGGCCCTTGGGAATCTTTATCCATGTGAGGGTGGTATACAGACTATCAACACGGGGAAAGGAGTCAGACAGGGTTCTAGGGGAGACCACAGTCAAAACGGCAAGTAAAGGGGAGGTATTGATTATGTGAGACCTTAATCTGTCAGATGCAGATTGAAGCGTTCTTGACAAGGCTACAAGAAGAATCAGGGTCATCCTCAACTCCCTACAGGGAGCATTTCTCAGGCCGCTGGTTACAGAACCCACTAGGGACACAGCAGTGCTGAACCTGGTTCTTGTGAAGAAGGACAGCATTGCAGAAGTCACAGTGGGTGGCCCCCTGGGTGCAAGTGATCATCGTACAGTGTGGTTTAGTAAACAGATTCACAGGTGAGACAAAATGCACTAGAATGAGTGTCCTGGATTTCAGGACAGCAGATTTTTAGGAAATGGAAGATTGGTTTAGCAAATACCTTTTTTTTCTTTAGTTGTTTAACCAGGTATAGCACACTAAGCTAAAAACTTTTTTTTACAGGAGCGACCTGGTAGCACAAGGAGATTAAGTGACTTGCTCAGGGTTACACAGTATGCAAGTGGAAGTTGTGGGATTCAAACCCAGGTCTGGTCTGCTGGATGTCACCAGATTTGCAGTTCAGAGCCTTAGACCACTGTGCTATACGGCCTCCTTAAGTAGGGATGTCTACGAGGCAGTGGAGGGACAGTGGAAATGGATAAAGGAGAGATTATATAATGACAAGAATAAATCCAGAAACCTGACTGGTCAGCAGAGACATTGACTCATGATGTTATCGCAGCACAACCAGCATAACATCACAGATCAAGTCCCAGCAGTCACAAGACTGCATGACATTTAAAAAAAAATCACTGCACACACTCCGTGTCCAGGTTTCCCACACTTGGCATGGACGCTTAGCATTTTGACAGTACTTTAAAAGCTATAAACATGTAACTCCTTCCTTCCCACAGCACACAAACCAGCAAAATAGTATACAAAACCCTGAGAAATTGCCCTGAATTATTATCACTTGTATTTGCTTATTAAAAAAAAGGAATAAAGTAAACGCTCTCACTGCGTTTGGGTTCAAATGCAATCTCCCACTCTACCGGCAGTAACCTGCTTGCAGTTATGGCAAGCGTATTTTTAAAAGCTGTCAGATTGGCTTTGCAGTAGTCCCTGACTCCCTCCTGTTATCCAGACATTCCCCCTAACTTTGCAGAAATAAACTGTAAAGTACAGTTTCCTGTGGCTTGATAAAACTGTGTAATTTAAAAGTGCGTCCTAACATCACATGCCTGACGGCTTTACTTAGCATTTGCTGAAACCAAGATGCACCACACAGGAGTGAGCGCTTAGCACAAGGGTGGGGACTAAGCCTGAATTGGGAGTGCAGGGTATGTGAGAGAAGAAAAGTATTTGATCACTGCAAGTGAAAGTACAGGAACAGGCAGCCGGGGAGGGCGGAGAGAACTGAGTTCAGGGAAGAGACTGCAAGAAGCTGATGTGTGGAGAGTGGGCGGGTATGTCAGAGAAACATGCATTTCAAATGCATATTAACACACAGTGCCACCTAGTCCATAAGGGAAACAAGAACTTTTTTCTTTACATGTACCAACACAAACAATGACTAAAATCCATTTTTGTGGCCGGCCCAGTGGCGCTGAGGGTTGAGGCACTGGATGCCACACCTCGCGCCACGCTGGTGACCCGAGTTCGGCAGTAAACTCAGGCTCTGGGGGGGTCGGCATGGACGGGGCTAGGATCAAGCATCCACAGGGCTGCTCTCCTCCTGGGGAAAGGCTGGGGAGGAGAGCAGCCAGCGTATCAGAGGCTCCGGTGGAGATCGGGGGTACTGCACGTCGACACCACGTCAGTCTGATGCAGGCAAGGGTTGCCATCCCCATGCATGCGTCGAGAATTGCACCATGACAGGGGAGGAGCACCAGAACCCAGAAAAGCCCGGCCCGGTGTCTAGCGACAGCACCTGACCCCCATGCCTACACTGCCGGATCCACCCCGCCCGGCCTTCCAGTTCCTCCACCCGGGCCCTCACCTACAGCCAGAGTCTATGTTGTAAGAGTGCCCAAAGAGGAGGGGCGGCCCCACTCCGGGAGGGGTTAAGCTGGGGGTGCTGGCTGTGTGGGGGAGAGAGGAGGCTCAAGGCCAAGGGGACCTCAGGCAGGCAGGAACAGGCAGGATGCCTGAGAAGGCTCCGCGGGCCATGACCGGAGGGAAAAAGAGTTAAAAAAAACTCAATTTTTGCAATTTTTTATTTTTTTTCCTACATATGATTTAGCTACTGCGCAATCTCAATAATGCACTCCAGGGTGTGTTCCATGCTTGGATAATGTCACTTCTCAGGTGTTGGATGCACTCAGCAGGTCGTCTCATAGCCAACTACCTGAGATGTGACGTTATCCCAGCACGACACACACCCTGTGGTGCACTACTGCTTAATTAACAAAGACAACAGCAAGTTGTCTGAAGAAAACAGGCAAGGGTAGGAGGAGGAGGAGGTAGAAGAGACCCCCTATGGTTCTCAAAGGAGGTGGCTAAAGCAGTAAGGGAGAAAAAAACAGCTTTTAAGAAATACAAGAAGAAGACCTAGACAGAAGAGAGCAGAGAGGTATATATAGATAAACAAAGGGAGGCAGGAAGGAGGGTGAGGGCAGCTAAGGCACAAGCAGAAGAGAAGAGAGCCAAGGAAGTCAGAAAAGAGGATAAGCCTTTCTTCAGCTACATGAGTGAAAAGAGGAAAGCAAGGGGTGGAATAGTGAGGATCAGGAGAATGGGAGGGGGGGTACTGTGCACAGCAAGACCAAGAAAAAGCTAAAATTTTAAATGAGTACTTCTGCTCGATCTTCTCAGTGGAGGGAAGAGGAGAAGGAGGAATCTGCTGGAGGGAAACGGGTCCAGAGATTAGCTGAAGTGTCGGAGAAGCAGTGGAACCAGAGACTGGCTGGAGAGGTGGTGGTGCAGTGGGACCTGAGACCTGCCTGAAATTCAGAAGGCGCGGGGCAGAGTGCTTTTTATGCCTTTTTGTGCTGCATAATGTATTTGATTTGGGAGTGCCAGGTCTTGTGTGGGTGGTAAAGATACTGGGGGGTTACTGAATTGTGACCTTATAAAGTTTTGATTCTTTTTTTATGTTGTCTTGTGCGAAAGCGCAAACAACATATTGTGGTAGCTTGGAGTAGCGGGTTTTGGAGGTGCAGTCATGTTGTGGCCAATGGCGCCACTGCTTTTTTGGGCTGGGCTCTGTGGCACCAACGAAATAGCAAGCTGTCTATGACAGCACTGCAAAAGCATGCCACCAACTTGAAACAATTCTGCCACTGCAATGAGGGAGTGACACATCATTGCAGGGCGCATCTTGCCTGGTGTAACATTTCAATAAGCATGGCGGCTATCGCAGTCTGCCTCTCACAGTCCCACCTGAAAGTCAATGTCAGGGATGCTCAATACCCCTGTCAGCATGCCCCCTCCCTAGTTCATTTGCCAACGGGGAGCCCAATCCACGTCGGCATGATGTCCCTGTGGGTTCATTTGTCTGCCAAGGGAGTGCCCAGTCCCCCTCAGCATCATGCCCCCCCCCAAAACACCCAGGTGGCACAATGGGAGCCCACCCCAGCATGCCAAATGTACGTGTAAAACAGAAAACCTTCCTGCAATTTTTTTTTTTAAACCTGTAAACGAAAGCAGGTCCCTCGTTGTCTGCGGTGCCCCCCTCCCCCAACCCGCACCCATCCTTCTGCACCCACCTCCCACCCCTCACCCCATACTTACCGGAGCACAGCGCAGCAATCTTCGTGGAGTGGGAACACATTCCTTTCAAGACCGACCACGAACTGAAGAAATGCCGGTAAGCTGTATAATAGCATAAATGGGGGGGTTCAACTTAGGTGGATATCTCAGCCATTTTTGTGACTTTTGGCACCAAATTTTTAACATGGGGTTCTTGGGACCCCACCTCATGAACTCAGTCACTGTCATGTCATCATTCGGTCCTGAAAGGCGACTGCATGGTCACTGCACAGAATCACCTTCTGGGACCAAGTAACAAAATGACAATGTCACTGTTCATGGTGGGCTCAAAAATCTATGTTGCAAATTTAATGAAGAAACTCCCAAAAATGACTGTGTTACTGAATGCATTACAGAGTTTCCACATACACCCTAGAATTTCGATAGCCTTTTAATATTTTACTATAGATCTTCAACATTACCGTTTTTTCACACCTCCTTATGAACAGTACAGCTGTCATTTTTCATATCCTGCCCAAAACGTGTTGCCGCACATCTGACGCACAATGGCATGGTCGCAGTGAGAAATCAATGTTTGAGACAGATTAAGAAAATCACAGTGACACTGTTCATGAGTGGAGGTCCCAAAATGCCTTTGTTGAAAATTTGGTGAAAAAATTCCACAAAATGACTGTGTTACAAGCGTGCATTGCGCAGTTTCCACCATGCTTGTAACTTCAACATTTTAATATTTTCACTCCAGATTTTCAACATTGCCATTTTTTTCACACCTCCTTATGAACAGTACAGCTGTTATTTTTTACATCCTGTCCAAAATGTGTTTTCGCGTATCTGGCACAGAATGGCGCGGTCAGTGTGGGAAATCAACGTTCGGGACAAATTAACAAAATCACAGTGCCACTGTTCATGACCAGAGGTCCCAAATGCTTTCATGAGGTGGGGTCACAACAAGCCAATGCTTAAAATTTGTAGTGCAAATGCCAACAAACTCCCGGGGCATTAGGGTTTCTAACCATAACGTCCCACCCTGTAGAGACTGACAGGCATCAAGGGTGTGACTTTGGATTGTCGGATGTAATGCTTATACCATTCCACCCCCAACCCCACCCTGTTGCCACTGACAGGCATCAAGGTGTGCCTTGGACTCTTCGACCCCAAAGTTCACCCCATTCTCCTATACTGCACACCATATACTGACCGCGTAGCATCGGTTCTACAGCGAAAACCATCACAGCAACATTGTCGGCAGTCACTGTGATGGTCTCCACTACGCGACACTGGTGCCAGGTTTGCCCCCATCCCTGAACTAACTCCGACTGGAGTTAGTAATCTAAAGTACGGGGGATGCAGGGGGGGCAGAGCTCCCCGCATGAGTGGTGTTGGGGGGCAAAGCCCCCACAGAAATCACTTGTCCCCGAGTGACAACACAATGCCAGTTGACGGTGTTGTGCAGTTGCTGTGCCATTGGTCGACAAATTTCTTGTCACTGTGGCATAGTGGAACCACTGCACCCATCTCAATGTATTTCCTTATGGAATGGGGTGAGCATAAGGCCCAAGGACCCCAAGGCACAATGCCACATTTGTCAGAGTCTGCAGGATCGGGTGAGGCAAAATGGCAAGAGCATTATGGCCGAAGACCCAAAGGCACACTTCAATGCATGTCAGTCTCTGTAGGATGGGGTGGGCTTGGTGTTAGTTGCACACTTCACTGCAATTCCTATTATGCATCTGTCTAACTCCTGCACTAACAATGCCAATGCCAGCAAGACAACATTCGGCATTGACAAATGCTTGTTTTTTCTTGTCTTACTTGTGAACTCTCAGAGGCTCACTGAAGTAGGCTGCTGAAGGGGGCTCAGTATTACAATAGAGTAGGCTGCTAATGTAACTGTGCTGCAAATAGAGGAACAGGTAGGCAACAAACAACTTGCCTCACAGAATTAAACTTACAGAAGGGAGCCTTTCTAGACAGCAAGGCAATATAGTGGGCTGACTGTTTTTTCTCCACAGGAGATTCTTGGAGACCAGCGGTGCCCCCCACCCTCCCAATCCCACCCATCCAGGCTCATCCACCTCTGTAGGTTTCTGATAGAAGGAGACTTCCTGCCACTACACAGGAAAAGACTCAATTACAGTGGGTTCAAACAGCCTCTCTGATACTGTTACTCTAGAAGAGCAGTTGAGGGGCAGCCCACTCATAAGGCAGCGGGAGCAGGAAAGCGAGGTTGAGGAACAGAGTAAGGGGACAGAAAGACAGGGAGGAGAGAGTGAGAGAAGAACAAAGGGGGAGCGGGAAAATATTAGGGAACAGTGTGTTGGACAGAGGGCTAATAAGAGGAAACAGGGTAAAATAGTTCCCAGCTGGAGGGTCAGATAGCATAAAGGAGGGGGTATATACCAGCGAGGAGGGAAGATGCAGGGAGTGGTGCAGTGCAGAGAGTGCAGTGCATCAGTCTTCAGGAGAACATTCTGGGTACTGCGGTGCTGCCCATATGCAGGCATCTCTCTGGACTGAGGGCGAAGGTGGCCAGTCTCCCAGCTAAGCTGGCAGGAGTACTGGCAACCATTGCTCTCATCCAGAAACTGCCATATCTCCCGCCACTGCCACAAATGTTACACAGGTAGGGGGCTGGATGGACTACAGTGGGCTCAAGAAGACCGAGGAAGATACGTCAAAAGCACATCCCCATCTGGTCCAATTCAGTAACTCATTTGCTGTTTTTGAGTAATGGGTCATTGCTACAGGGAACCCGAGGTTGAAACCAGGGAGGATGAGAGGGTCCTCCAGGAAGGAGACCCAGGGTGGGAGGTCAAGAACCTCAGAGGAGGAGGACGCTGTTCCTGGTGGGGGATTCAATTGTCAGGGGAATGGACTTAGGCACAGGTGGTGAGGTAGAGATGGAGGGAGGTAAAGTGCCTTCCAGGAGGCACTGCTCAGAGGGAGGGGGCAGATCCAGAGTATCGCTAAAGCAGTTACAAGGAGAAGGGGCTGGATGTCATTGTTCACCTGGGCACAAATGCCCTAGCCAGGGGTAAGGTGGATGTAGTGCAGATAAAGGAAGACTTCAGGGAGCTATGAGGTCACCTTGGACAGGTTGTGAGCTCCATAACTTTCTCAGAGGTGCTGCCACTCCACAGCAGGGGGTTAGCTAGAGATCTGCACATCAGGAGCTTCAACACTTGGTTGAAGGGCTGGTGTGGGGAAAAGGGCTTCAGTTTCATTGGAGACTGGAGACCCACCTGGAACAATGCAGATCTGTACAAGGATGACAGCCTGCATCCGTCCATAAAGGGACAGCAGTCCTCAATGAAAAGTTTAGATGCTTCCTTACCAACATTTAAACTAGCCGGGGGTATGGGAGCAGGGACTCTCAAGCAGCCCACCCCCACAGGTTAGAGCAGTCAGAAAGGGAAATCAGGCAGGTAAGATGGTAGCAGACACTCCTAAACAAGGTATGAAAGGTAGGGCAGACAAAGGGAGGCAGCAAAAGAAGGAAACCTGAGTTGGAGGGATGAAACTAGGGGGCGATTGTGGAAATAAATGGTGGGCACACAGCAACACATAGAAGGCCATGTACACAAATGCCCACAGCCTGGGAAATAAAATCTCAGACCTGGTGGTCTTAATAGCAGAGTCTGACCTGGACATAGTGGCAATAACAGAGACATGGTACACTGAGAAACACAACTGGGAGGTAAGTGTGCCATCCAGAAACTGCCATATCTCCCGCCACTGCCACAAATGTTACACAGGTAGGGGGCTGGATGGACTACAGTGGGCTCAAGAAGACCAAGGAAGATACGTCAAAAGCACATCCCCATCTGGTCCAATTCAGTAACTCATTTGCTGTTTTCGAGTAATGGGTCATTGCTACAGGGAACCCGAGGTTGAAACCAGGGAGGATGAGAGGGTCCTCCAGGAAGGAGACCCAGGGTGGGAGGTCAAGAACCTCAGAGGAGGAGAAAGCTGCTCCTGGTGGGGGATTCAATTGTCAGGGGAATGGACTTAGGCATAGGTGGTGAGGTAGAGACGAAGGGAGGTAAAGTGCCTTCCAGGAGGAGTGTGCCACTGTTCAAAAGGGATAGGGAAGGTAAAAGGGGGGGGGGGTAGCCCTGTAAGTCAGGGAAGACATAAAAACAACCACAGTACAAGGTAGACAGGTGGAGGCCAAGGCACTGCAGGTCACCCTTGAGCCAGGCAATGGCACAGACATTCGAACGGGGATGATCTGCAGACCCCCAGCTCAGGAGGAGGAGGTGGATCAGGAGTTAATGGAGAAAATACATGAGATGGCAACAAAAGAGGAGGTGTTATTGCTGGGTGACTTCAAATTGCCTGATGTGTATTGGTCCATCCCAGCAGCAGCCACGGCCAGGAGCAGATATATCCTGGAGTCCCTGCAAAGGACATGCCTCGGACAGTTAGAGAAAGAACCCACTAGCAACAGGGCAGTTCTGGATTTAGTCCTGGCCAATGCAGATAAAATGCACAGAAGTCCAGGTAAGGTCACCTCAGGGCCAGTGACCACTACACAGTGTGGTTTAACATAGGCACAGGATCACAGTACCAGCCACACAAAGGTGAGGGTATTGGATTTCAGGAGGGTAGACTTTGCAAGGATAGGAATGGCTATCAAAGAAGCCCTCAAAAAAACATGTCCAGTGGCACTGAGGGTTGAGGCACTGGACGCCACACCACGTGCAATGCTGGCAACCCGAGTTCGGGAACAAGCTCGGGTCGGCAGGGGAGGGAGAGGTTTGAGCGCTGGAGGACAGCTCTCCTATCCTGGGAGGGGAAGGGTTGCGCTCCCACCGAATGACTGTCCCCAGGTGGAGGCCTGTGGGAAGTGAGGGTCTGCAGGGCGCACAGAAGGGAGGGTGCTGCAAGACTTCTGCAGATGTTCATGTGCCTCCACATACACAAATCTGGTTTGTGCACCCCAACAACAGGGAACAGAGAGAAAAATGGAAGAAAATGGATCCTTCGGCTGCAGGACAAAGCCCAACTCTCCACAGGCTCCACACCTGGGCCAGGCAGAAAGGTAAGCCCCAGTAATTCCAGGATGTCGGGGCTGGGGGCATTGGTCTAAAGGGGGCACCAGAGGACAGCAGTATAAACACAGTATGGGGAAAAAAGCCCTGGAAAGATGGGAGGCAGGTGGGGGGTTGAGGAGTAGTGAGCAAACCTGAAAGGAGCCATAGTGGAAGTGACAAACCAGTGCATTAGGCTCAGGAACAAAGGGAAAAGAAGGAAGAAGCCACTATGGTTCTCAAGAGAGGTAGAAAAGAAGGTTAGGTCCAAGGGGGGGTGGTGTTCAAAAAGTATAAGGGGACTCAGAAGGAAGAGGATAGGGTGACATACCTAAATTGTCTGAAGGAAGCTGGGAAAGCTGTTAGGACTGTGAAGGTGCAAAAATAGGAACGATTAGCACAGACAGTGAAGACAGGAGATAAGATATTCTACAGGTACATCAGTGAAATAAGGAAGACCGATGGGGGGATTGTAAGGCTCAGAGGAGAAGAGGGGGAGTGTGTAGACGGGGACCAGGAAATGGCATCACTACTGAACAAATATATCTGTTCGGTATTCACTGAGGAAGGAGAGGGACACGGACCACAGCTAGGCATCAAAAACAAAGCAGAGAGGAAGGTGGATACCAGTTCATTTATAGAAGATAGGTCCTAGAGGAGCTCTCTGAACTAAAGGAGACAAAGCAATAGGATCAGATGGCATACATCCCAGGATATTGAGGGAAAAGAATGGAGCTAGCAGCACCACTGGCAGCCATGTTCAGTGAGTCACTCAGCACAGGGGTGGATCCAGAGGACTGGAGGAGGGCAAACTTAGTCCCCCTGTTGTTGACTGATTGTTTCTGCTCTTACCTCCTTGTTCTTTCATCCGTGGTTCTTCTTTTTAGGCAGGGGAAGGGCCCAACCACCCACCCCCATCCCCAACTACCCCACACTACACTCCTTTTATAGGGTACCACAGTTGTGACGTTTCCTGTGGCAGAGCAGGAAGGGGCGGATCAGTGGGGCCTCCACAAGGTGATCTCATTTACAGGGGCACTAGTAATTTAACTTGTTATAACAAGTTAAACAAAGCACAATTAAACCATTACTTGAAATTTTTTTTTTCCTTTTTTTTTTTCCTTCTAATTAGGTTACAAACCCAGCAACTTATTTGGAATGGATTTCATTAACTGCAGGTACTGTGGAACAATTTTCAGAAGGACAGTCTTACAGGATTTAGGACACTGTCCTACATGCTGGGCCTTTGGAGATCTTAGGGCTCAGCTCCAGGCAGCATGGGCAGAGATTGCACGCCTCAAATTTCATATTGAAGAGGAAATACATTATAAGAACCACCTGCCATTTCCCCAGCATCCAACAGAAAAACCTCGACCGCAGAGGGTTGTTGGTCCAGGAGGTTGGCAGGTGGTTAGGAGGAGCAAATCAGGTGCCCCATCACTCTCTGCTCTCCAACACATTACCTCCAAAAACCATATAAACACTACAAACAGGTATCTGCCTCTATCTCTGAAATCAAATAAAGAGGCAGAAGACACTGCAGAGCAGGACACTGCGGCACAGGAGCTAGCACAACAAAACTCACCCAAATCAGGAACCAAACTAAACAAGCACAAAGGAAATCTAAAAACTTATGATCATAGGAGACTCCATGATTCGGGGAGTTGATACCCATCTCCAGCAGGGTGATGGTCAGATGTCTCCCAGGTACATCAGCATGGAGAGACACTGACCGCATTACTAAAATTGTTCACAAAGCAGGAGAAAACATTGATGTCCTAGTACACATAGGGACTAATCGATCTCGCCAGCCGGTCAGTTGTGGAGACCAAGGAACACCTGACTAGGCTGGGTGACAAACTATCATCTATTTAGTCCGGCATCTCCTTCTCTGAGATCCTGCCAGTCTGGGAGAGGGAGCAGATGGACGGAAGGTCAGAGAAGGGGAGATAGGGAGCTAAACATGTGGCTCAAGGACTGGTGCCAGGAAAAAGGACACAGATTTGTAGGGAACTGGCAACAGTTCTGGGAGCCGAAAGTTCTTTAAATTTGATGGACTGCATCTGACTAAAGAGGAGTCAGTGCATTGGGGCAGAAGTTTGACGTCCTTTGCAGAATATTTAAACTAGCAAATGGGAGAGGGTGCAGCACCCCATACGTCGAATGGGAAGAACACCCCTCCCCTAAGCTAGTGGTCAAACAGGAATTCAGCGTGTTTGCCATTCATTTGCATCACCAGGTAAGAAAAAGGTTTGTCTCTCCATACGATGCACAGGGAATGCCAAACTTCACCCAACAACTAACACACCAAAATCTGGCCAATGGAAAATCAAGTAACAAATGCTCACAGCCTGGAAATAAGATCCCAGACCTGCAGGCAATAATGTCAGAGGCTAAACTGGACATAGTAGCAATTAGTGAGACGTGGTTTACCAGTAACCACACTTGGGAGACTCTAGTACCTGGCTATGTATTGTTCAGAAGAGACCGAGGTGCAAAAAGGGGGAGGAGTGGCCCTGTATGTTAATGAAAATATCAAAGCTACAGAAATTCAGAATGCACATAAGGAGCCAGAAGAACTGTGGGTCACCCTGGAAATAGGAAATGGGACAGCCATAAGAACTGGGGTTGTCTACAGGCCCCCGCCCCCAGACCAGAGGGAGGACATAGACACATTACTGTTAGAAGATATACAAAACATGACAGCTAAAGGAGGTTCTGATAATGGGAGACTTCAACATGCCAGATATAGATTGGTCAATACCAGCAGGAACATCTGCCAGAACTAGACTCATAGTGGATTCCTGCAGGGGAGGGCCTCAAACAACTGGTACAGCAACCCACAAGAGACAGGGCTATCCTAGATCTAGTACTGACTAACAAAGAAGGGATCACAGATCTCCAGGTAGAAGGTCACCTGGGGCCAGTGACCATCACATGGTATGGTTCAATTTGGCTACTACATCTAAATCATCCCATTCCAAGGCAAAAATATGGGACTTCAGAGGAGCTGACTTTGATAAGATGGCCAACAGAGTTAAGCTAGCCCTGGCAAAAAGAAACACAGGTGAGAGGGTACAGGCAAAGTGGGCAAGCATTAAGGATGCAATACTTGTAGCAACATCCCATTGTGTTAGACAGAAAAGGAAGTGCAAAAGAAGAAGGAAACCACTTTGGTTCTCAAATACAGTAGCAGAAAAGGTCAGAGCCAAAAGGCTGGCCTTCAAGAAATATAAGGGAACACAGCGGGATGAAGATAGGGAGGCATAAAACTGCCCTAAGGGAAGCAGGTAAGGCAGCAAGGCAGGCAAAGTCCCAAACTGAGGAAACACTAGCACGAACAGTAAAAGAAGGTGACAAGACCTTCTATAGATACATTAGTGAAAGGAGAAAGTCCAGAGAGGGTATTGCTAAGCTTAATGGAGAAAAGGAGCATGTGAGGAGGAGGACCCTGTAAGGCATCTATCCTAAACAGATACTTTTGCTCAGTATTTACTGAAGAGAAGGTAGGGCAGGGCCCACAGCTCAGCATCATGGACACGGGGGTGGGGAGGGAGGTGAGCACTATTCCCTTCACAAAGAAAGGTCCTACAAGAGCTTGCTAAGCTCAGGGTGGATAAGGCAATGGGACCTGATGGCATACATCCCAGGGTACTTAAGGAGCTAAAGGAGGAACTAGCAGAGCCATTAGCAGAATTGTTTAGTGAGTCTCTGAGCACAGGAGAGGTCCCAGAAGACTGGAGAAGGGCTCATGTGATCCCACTCCACAAGAGTGGTAGCAGGGAGGAGGCGGGGAACTACAGACCGGTCAGTCTTACCTCAGTAGTGGGCAAGATTATGGAGGCACTCCTTAAGGAAAGGATAGTGCAACACCTGGAATCCATAGGGCACAGGATCCAAGACAGCATGGGTTTACAAAGGAAGGTCCTGTCAAACTAATCTCATAGATTTCTTTGACTGGGTAACCAGAGTGGTGGACCAAGGGGGAGCAGTTGATGTCACTTACCTTGACTTCAGCAAAGCTTTCGACACTGTTCCACATAGAAGATTGATAAATAAGCTGGGTAGGCTTGGGGTGGATCAGAAGTTGGTCAACTGGGTGGCAAACTGGTTGATGGGCAGAAAACAGAGAGTGGTGGTAAATGGTATACAGTCAGAAGAGATGCAAGTCACAAGTGGGGTACCTCAGGGATCAGTCCTGGGGCCAGTCCTCTTCAACATCTTCATTAGTGACCTTGCAGATGGACTAGAGGGAAAGGCTTGTCTGTTTGCAGATGACACAAGATCTGCAACAAGTAGATGATCCAGATGGGGTGGGCAGAATGAGAAGAGATCTGGATAAACTAGCAGAATGGACAGAAGAGTGGCAACTGGGATTTAATGCAAAGAAGTGCAAAATCATGCACATAGGGAAGAGAAACCCTGAAGCCACCTATAGGCTGGGAGGGAGTTGCTAGCAGTCACAAAGGAAGAAAGAGACTTGGGCATCATCATCACTGATGACCTAAAATCATCAAACAGACCTCTAAAAGCAGTAGGTAAGGCTAGGGGGTGTTAGGGTGTATTAGTAGGGGTATCACAAGTCGTAAGAGGGAGGTAATAATCCTCTGTACAAGACACTGGTTAGGCCCCCATCTGGAGTACTGCGTGCAGTATTGAGGCCACACCTTCACAAGGACATTAACCAAATTGAGGCAGTCCAGAGAAGGGCAACCAAAATGGTGCAGGGACAGCATCAGAAGACATATGAGGACAGATTAAAGAGCTCAATATGTATACCCTTGAGCAAAGGAGGAGAGAGGTGATATGATCGAGGCATTCAAACACCTTAAGGGCATAAACAAGGTGAACGAGTCTAACATGTTTAAGTATAAGAAAATGGCAGGACAAGAGGACACAGCATGAGATTAGAGGGAGGCCGATTAAGGGGGAATGTGAGGAAATTCTTTTTCACAGAAAGGGTGGTGGATGCATGGAATGGCTTACCACAAGAAGTGGTGGCTATGAATACAGTGCAGGGCTTCAAACAGGCATGGGATAGGCATAAGGGAGCAATACAAATGACTATGAATAGATAGGTCACTGACAGAGCAAAGGCCGATGGCACATTTATAAGGTAGAAAAATAAATGAGCAGACTGGATGGGCCTTGCGGTCCTTATCTGCTGTCAACTTCTATGTTTCTATGTTTCTACACAAAAGTGGTAGCAGAGAGGAGGTAGCGAACTACAGACCAATCAGCCTCACCTCAATAGTAGGGAAAATAATGGAGGCATTGCTTAAGGAGAGAATTGTGGAACATTTGGAATCCACCGGTGCGGAGGATCCAAGGCAGCATGGATTCACTGCAGAAAGATCATGTCAAGCAAATCTGATAGATTTCTTTGACTGGGTGACAAGGGAGGTGGACCACGGAGGAGCTGTTGATGTCACCTACTATAATTTCAGCAAGGCCTTCAACATGTTCCTCACAGGAGACTGTTGAACTGGAAAGCATAGGCATGGGACACAAGGTAGTAAACTGGATTAGAAGCTGGTTAGAGGACAGAAAGCAGAAGGTGGCAGTAAATGGTATCCAATCTGAGGAAAGAGGAGTGACCAGTGGGGTACCTCAGGGATCAGTCCTGAGGCCATTCCTTTTTATGTTGGCTTGCTGCACTTGCACACAAGTCAGCATCTTGGGAGAGTGCAGATTTGGTGGCACAGCTGCTGTTCGGTGAATGCAGGGCACGCATCAGTAGATGTGTCCCTCATTCCCCAATCAGCCCACATGCCGGCACTACACCATGTATGCTAATGTGGCGAGCACATCCAAGGAAAGGTCCGCTGCAATCCGAGCAAAGCTCATCAGACACAGCAGACCCTTCCTGTGTGCTCACCACATTAGCAGCACAGCGGGAAGCCACCCAATGGCCGACTTCAGGGGTGCACAATCCCCCAGCCAGCTTTCTATGGTCACACAAATTTGCCGACGGGGAAGCCCACTCCACGTCAGCATGCAGCAGCCCCCCCATTTCCTATATGCCAAGGGGGATGCCCAGTACCCCTCGGTTCTTGCCTCCCCCCACTTTCATTGTGTGCCAATGGGAAGACCCTCCCCATCAGCATAAATCAGCCCCCATATTTCTTATATGCCAAGGGGTGCCCAACTTCCCGTTTGCCTCGATCGTCACAGCGTTTATCAAAAGCAACCCCATTGGCATAAATTCACCCCACTGTCTGCCAACAAGGTGCCCAATCCCGCTTGGCTGCAGCAACCCCCAAAACAGTTAGGTGGCATGCCAAGTTCCCTGAAAAGAAAAAACTGTCCGCAATGTTATTTTTTCTTTCTTCCCTGTAACAAAAAAGCAGTCCCTCATAGTCTCCTGCCCCCCACACACCACCCACTGCACACCTGCCTCCCCACAACCCCTCAGCCCATACTCACCTCCGGAGTCTGGCGCGACGATCTTCAGTGGACCGGGAACACGTCTGCACTCTTCAAAGCTGACCATGAACTGAGGAAATGCCGGTAAGCTGTTTAATTGAATGAATAGGGTTTTTTAAACTTTGCTGCATATCTCAGGCATTTGTTGGAATTTTGGCACCACATTTTCAACATGGTACTTTTGGGGCCCCTCCTCATGAATTCTACACTGTCATGGTGTTAATCGGCCTCGAAAGGTGATTTCACAGTCACTGCGCAAAATCACCTTTCGGGACCCATTAACGAAATGACAGTGCCAGTGTTCATGAGGTGGCCTCTCAAAACGCCCATGTTCCAAATTTGGTGGAAAAAATCCAACAAATGCCTGTTTTACGAGCGTGCATTGCACAGTTGCTACGCAGGCTCGTAACTTTGCGCATTCGCAATATTTTAATGTGCCAGATTTTCAGCATTGTCATTTTGTACACCTCCTTGTGAACAGTACTGCTGTCATTTTTCACATACTGCCGAAATGTGTTTCCACACTTCTGGCGCACAATAAGCGCAGTCACTGTGGGAAATCAGTGTTTGGGCCAGATTATGAAAATAACAGTGACACAGTTCATGAGCAGAGGTCCTAAAATGCCTATGTTGAAAATTTAGTGATAATACTCCATGAAATGACTGTGTTCTGGCGTGCATTGGCAGATTGCATGCACGCTCGTACCGTCGTGCATTTCTGATATTTTCACTCTGGATTTTCACCATTGCCATTTTTCCACACCTCTTGATGAACAGTACAGCCGTCATTTCACATATCCTGCCCAAAATGTGTTTTCGCACTTCCGGCACAGAATAGCGTGGTCACTGTGCAAAATCACTTCTTGGGACACTCTGACGAAATAACAGTGACACTATACATGAGCAGAGGTGCTAAAATGCCTATGTTGAAAATTTGGTGCCGAGCACCCATAAAATGGCAGTGTTCCAAGCGTGCGTTGCATATTTCCCACACACCCTTGTAACTCCGCAAATTTGCTATATTTACATGCCACATTTTCAACACTGGCATTTTTTTACACCTCCTTGTGAACTGTACAGCTGTCATTTCACATCCTGCCTAAAATGTTTTCCGCACTGCACTACAAAGCTAATGCCAGTGCGACAACATTCGCATTGACAAATGCTTGTTTGAATTTTGGCTCCAGATTTTCAACATGGGGTTCTTGGAACCCCACCTCTTGACACATGCACTGTCATTTCGTTACTCAGTCCTGAAAGGTGATTTTTTGGTCACTGCATGGCATCACCTTTTGGGACCAATTAACAAAATGACAGTGCCATTGTTTATGAGGTGGGGTCCCAGAAAGCCTATGTTGCAAATTTGGTGACAAAATTCCAAAAGATGACTGCGTTACGAGTGTGAGTTTTGCAGTTTCCACACATGCTCGTAGCTTCGGCAGTTTTTAATATTTTCACTCCAGATTTTCAACATTGCCATTTTTTCACACCTCCTTATGAACAGTATAGCTGTCATTTCTCACATCCTGCCCAAGCTGTGTTTTCGCACATCTGGCGCACAATGGCTCAGTCACTGTGGAAAATCAACTTTCAGGGCAGATTAACAAAATTGCAGTGCCACTGTTTATAAGCAGATGTCCCAAAATGCCTATGCTGAAAATTTGGTTAAAAAATTCCCAAAATAATTGCATTACAGGCATGTATTGCCCAGTTTCTACGCACGTTCATGACTTCATAAATTTTTCATATTTTCACTCCAGATTTTCAACATTGCCATTTTTTTGTACCTCCTCATGAAAAGTACAGCTGTCATTTTTCACATCCTGTGCAAAATGTGTTTTCGCACCAGTGGCGCCAAATGGCACAGTCGCTGTGCAAAAATCACCTTTCGGCTAACGAACTGATAGCGCCACTGTTCATGAGGTAGGGTCACAAAAAGTCCATGTTGAAATATTGGAGTAAAAATGCCTCAGGCGTTAGGGTGTCCAACCGTAATGCCCTACCCTGTAGAGACTGACAGGTGTCAGGGGTGTGACTTGGGATTGTTGGACGTAATGCTCACGCATTCCACCCCCACCCCCACCCTGCAGCCAATGACAATCATCAAGATGTGCCTTGGACACTTTGGCTCCAAAGTTCATTCCAATGTCCTGTACTGCACCCATCTCAGTGTATTTCCTTATTGAATGGGGTCAGCGTAAAGCCCGAAGACCCCAATGCACACCGCGACACTTGTCGGTGTCTGCAGGATAAGGAGAGGTGAAATGGCATGAGCACTATGGCCAACACCCAAAGGCACACCCCCAACGCCTGTCAGTCTCTGCAGGGTGGGGGTGGAGGTTGGCGTTATTTCAATACTTCATTGCCATTCCTATTATGCATCTCTCTAACTCCTGCACTACCAATGCCAATGCCAACAAGCAAACATTCAGCATTGACAAATGCTTGTTAATATTTGTATTAGTGACATTGCAGAGGGGGCTGGAAGAGAAAGAGTGCCTCCTTACAGATGACACCAAGCTCTACAACAGACAGGGGTGGAGAGACTAAGAGGTGACCTGGAAAGACTGGGAAAATGGTCCATAGAGTGGTAGCTGAGGTTCAATGCAAAGAAATGCAAGCTCATGCACTTGGGCTACAGAAACCCTGGGGAGAGCTACAGGATGGGGGGGAGCTACTGACAGTCACCAGGGAAAAAGGGATTTGGGAATTATTCTTGGGTGGTTGTTTTGCCATTTGCCAGTTGCGGTCGACAGTTTAGCCAGATACTTATAGCTATTTTACTGTTTGCTGTATTCTTACATTTTTAGCGTTTGGTTGCTGCCGGAGCTGGATCGAATTTGGAACCGCAGTGCACAGGTCTCTTGAATGTGAACCTATGTGTTCTTTTGTGCATTGCTCCACTGCTCTATTGCTGTGTTTTGTTTGCTATTGTAAGTGAAAATAGTAAGCAAATTCGGTAGCGAGTATTGAGAAGCTTTCACGCAGCCTACAGCATTCAGTACCATCTAGTACCGTTTTCCTTCCGTGTTGGCCTTTTGGGAAACCTACCTCACCTTCTGCTTTTTTTGGAGGACTGCTAGAAATGTGAGTGAGTGTAGCCCATTTTTTTCAGCTAGTACAGTTTGTTTTCTGGAAGGGCGCACTATATTTCTATCAAATCGACAACTACAAAAATGCTATTAAGACCTAGCCTTTCCTTAAGAACCTCCTTGAGTCCTGGCTTGAATTTTCCAGAATTTGAGGAAGAGGGGAACTTTAGAGCCCTTGGTGAATTTGGAACCAGGATGATAGGTATGTTTATTTTTCTGGAAATCAAACAGGCCCTCTGTTATCAGAAAATAAATACTTACTCAACAAACAGTGCCTGATTATCTACATATAGGAGAAAATGGAGGGTTTGAATACCTGCTGGAATGTTATGGGATTAAGGAACTCCCTAATGAAACTCAGGATACCCTACTTATTTGGACAGCACAAAAATTGGGATATCATGAAATACCAAAAGATTTTTATGTAATGAGACCACCAAACAAATATTATCAGCATTGCGTTTTGTTAATTTATTGTCAGAATGAGACACTTGCAAAAGAAATCTGGCACAAGAACCCTATACTGGGTTTGAGGGGAATTTTTGTTTCTCCCCCCATAGGGTTCCAAAAGCTAAGGAGACAGTGATATCTAGTATTATAAAATCAACAGTAATAGAGAATGATAGAAAGTTAGATAACCAGATAGAAGATAACCTTAGGAACCAGGAAGAAGAATGGGAAACTAGAACAATTACAGTTTTTGGCGGGGAAACAACAGCAGGACAGACGATAAGAGAGATCATAAATGATTTAATTACATTCTGGGATAAAACCTTACAAATAACACCTCAATGGAATGGATAAAAGTTTATAAAAAGCAAAATAACACCTCCCAGGTAGATGATATGTTTAAGAACTCCCATATCCCGAAGGCATTATTGTCGGTTGGGAGTAGACTGTACCCTTTGGGTATCTATACGTTAAATCTACAATGTCTGGTAACCCAACCACAATTAAGAAAGGAAATTGGTCTGGAGACTAATGATAAAATCCCTCAAAATAATAGGTTCACTGGCCTTGAAATGCCTGACAATGAATGACAACTACAGCAGAAAAATATTTATCACCTGATATTAACCTGACTGAGCATAGGCCCCTGGAAAAATATGTCCTGGAATATTGAGGGTGCACACATTAAGTTTGCTGACCCAGAGGATAAGGCATTCTTAATGCAGAAAGAAATACTCTGTCTCCAGGAAACCTGGTGTACACAGACTTTTCACCCACAACTACCAGGATATACAAGATATCTGATTCTAGCTACGAGGAAAGAGAATCTTGGTCGTTATAAATCCGGATTAATGATTTTTGTTAGAACCTCACTAAATTACAAAACTGAAGTACTTAAGACAAAGAATAGAGAAACCCCGGTGTTGAAGCTGGAAGGTAATCTGGGCAGTTTGGTCATTGCTAATGTTTATTCACCTCCTTCAAAGCTTAATGCTCCTGAAGCTTTTTAATCTTTAAAGAAGACTCTGAAGAGTATTATACATGGCTGGTCACATATTTCCTATTGTAATAATAGGCGATTTCAATGCTAAAATTTCAGCAAGTAATGAGAATGTAGACCTTCATGGGGAACTTATATCCTCAATACAGTTTATAAATAATAATCTTACAGATTCCAGGAGGTCATCAGATTTAGTCACAAATGCAAGGGGGGGGGGATTTTGAACAAGCTGATGTTGGATTTTAATTTGTTTATATTAAATAGCCATACAATTAGTGATAACATAGGAACACTAACTTTTTGCAGCTCCAGGGGCACTTCAACAATAGCTGTAGCATGGGTAAATTTAGAAGCATTGAAATCTGTGGAAGATCCAAGGGTACTCAAATTGAGTCAGCTCATTCCCAATTATAGTGACAATAAAAATAAAGAAGTTAAGAGAAACATTAAATCTGGTGACTAAGCCAAATAACATGGAAATAATAAACTAGCAGAGAATCAGATGGAATATTCACTTGATTAATAATTTCACCAACTTATTGGAGAATGATACTTTGCTTGATTTAAGAGACTCCCTATTCAGGGAGATGGACCAGGGGACGATTATAGAGAAATGGAATAACATTAATATGCTATCAAGACCCCATTGTATGATGAAAAAATCATATAATCCAAATTCTGATGGGAAGTCTTGGTTTAACCGATGTTGTAAACTGGCAAAAAAAGAGCTAAATAATAAACTGAGACAAACAAAGAAAGAGTTTGCAGACCCTAGAATTAGGGCTCCCATAATAAATAAACATAGGAAGGCTTATAAAGAAATACTGGATAAAGAGAGACTAAAGCATAATGTAGAGAGATGGGGAGCTCTTAGAAAAACAGTGATTGCATGGGATATGCAAGCATTTTGGTTCCAAGTTGCATCAGGTTATAATAATTATTCTTCTAAGCTGGAGGCCTATATAACACCTAGTACTTAGAACTCGTACTTTGAAGCTTTGTATTATTCAATTGAAGAACAGAACCTCTTTATATATGGTAAGGTTGCAACAGGAAACAGAAGTTTTCCCACAGTAATGCAAATTGCTGAAGAGGAAATACATTTTGCTATTATTTCTCTTTCTTCAAATAAAGCCCCTTGCCCTGACTCAATGCTAGAGGACATCTATAAAACATTTTCTTTTTGGTGGATTCCCATTCTATGTACTCTTTTTAATGCAATACTACAACGTTTAATGAATCCAGAGGGCTGGTTAGGAACTATAATTTTTCCAATGTTTAAGAAAGGGGACAGCAATGATCCAAAGATGTATTGTCCAATCAGTCTAATTGATATTTCACAAAAGCTTTTTGCAAAAATTATTTTAGAGCGATTAACCATCTGGATTGAAAAAAATGCTATCTTGAGTGAATTCCAGAATGGTTTTAGAAAAGACAGGTCAACTGTCTATCACTGTTATGTTTTGAACCATCTTATATGGAAATATGTTAAGGTAAAAATCCCCCAAACTATATTGTTGTTTCATTGATTTCTCTTCAGTGTTTGATAGTATAAGTAGAGGAATTTTATGGAATACATTGGAAGAGTATGGTCTTGACGTAGATTTAATAAATATAATTAAGAGATTATATTCTAATACTTGGGCAAAGGTCAAATATGACCAATTTGGACATACAACTGATGCCATCAGAACTAATCTGGGTGTTAGACAGGGTTGACTTTTGGCACCCACACTGTTTAACATCTATATTTATTATTTGCTGACAAGTCTAGATGATCCTGATTTTCTTGCCCCAAAATTGGAGAAAAAGGGATTCCATTATTAGCATACACTGATGATATTGTCCTGTTGTCCACCTCAAAATGTGGACTTCAAAAAAAGCTTAATCTCTTTTTAAATTTGTCCTCTGATTCGAAATTAAAGATTAATAATGAAAAGACTAAAATGCTCATTTTTGGAAACAAAAACAAAAAAAAAACATTGTATGGCTTGGCTCAGAAAAATTGGAAACAGTTAAATACTTCGATTATTTGGGTTAGATTTTCACAAAATTGTAATTGGAGAATACATAGGACATTGGTTAAGAATAAAATGAGAATGGCCACGGGAGTATTTCAAATATTTAATGCAAAATTATGTAAAACAACTGTCCCAGGAGTTATCAATGTACTAAATGCTAAAATTAAGTCCTGTGCTCTATATGCTTCAGAGGTCTGGGGCTCGGAAAATAAAAAAGAAACTGAGATTCCAATTAATAAACTTTATAGATATTGCCTGATGGTCTCTAATTCAGTTCCAGCAGCAGTTTTACAACTGGAACTTGGTCAATATTCATTAAGTTCAATGATTATGGAGAGGAGGATCCTCTTCCTTCTGAAGTTGTTCCTTCTTCCTAATCATAAGTTTCCCTCTTGGTGCATAGAGGAGGAGATGAAATATCTTGATTTAGGTTTCCTCTCCACCTCCATGCATATGATAAAGAAACAGCTGTACCACCTAGGTTTGGGGAATGTCTTAACAGATATATATATATATATATATATATATATATACAGTCCTAGGCCGAAGTTAAAAATAAGGTTGCATCTAGAATCAGAGATTTTGATATCTTAAAGGGGCACTGTCAGCTTTATCCCTCCATTTTCGTTAATCTCTGTGCAGTGTGCCTTTTGGCACACACTTAAGTAATTATCAATGCAGAATTACATCATGGACTTAGAAATTCAGCACAAATACCTTATATATGAATATTTAGTGAAGTTCGTCTTTCACTCGGGCCTCCAAAACTCCACTGAGGCTGGAAGCATAACCCCATTGAGGACGTGCACCAGGACCAAGCGTGGTCACAAAGTATCATTTTATGCCAATCCTGCTTTAAGAACACACTGCCCATAGAAATTTCTACGTCATGAACTGCTCTTAGTAATTTTAAATTAAACCCAGCCTGGTGTCGCACTAATTTACAAAGCGAGCGAAATCCCGCACATGCTTGCAGTGAAGATGTGTGGAGATCCCGCGACATGTGCAAGATCGTGCTGCCCTTGCGCATGCGCGGGATTTCGGCATCGGTTTTAAAAAGTAAATTGCAAGCCACACAGGGCTCGGTTTTAATTTTCAATTACTAAGAGCAGTTCGCGACGTAGACACTTAAATGGGCAGCATGTTCTTAAAGCTGGCTTGACATAAAATGACATTTTGTGACTGCTCTCAGTCCTGGCACGCGTCCTCAATGGGGTTATGCTTCCGGTCTCAGTGGAGTTTTGGAGGCCCCGAGTGAAAAACTAACTTCACTAAATATTCATACATAAGGTATTTGTGCTGAATTTCTAAGTCGATGGGGTAATTCTGCATTGATAATTACTTAAGTGTGTGCCAAAAGGCACACTGCACAGAGGTTAACGAAAACGGAGGGATAAAGCTGACAGTGCCCCTTTAAATAACTATTCATGCTTGGATCAGCTTAAATGTTTTGGATGGTATAAGCAGTTAAAAACTGCAAATTTTATTGAACCTTATTTACAAATTTTAACTAAGCCTAGAGAGAGAAGATTGATATGTAGATTCAGGATGGGGTTGTATAACTCTAATTATATGCATTTGCAAAAAAGATTGAATGTTGTAATACCTTTCTGCAGATGTGGGAACTTGCAGCCAAATGACCTGAAACGTGTAACTTTGTTTTGTCCTTTATACAACAGCAGTAGAGATAAATGGGTAGGAGAAATTATAGGTAGTCTATACTTACCATCAAATATGATTCTATATAATCTTTTTAACTTAAAGGATGAGACTAAATTAAAGGCATTGGCTGGTTACCGTGGATGTTTACATATCTGAATCTATAATGTTTTCAATCAAATGTTATCATAAGACTACTGTACTTTACAGTGTTTAACTGATTAGAATATAAGGTGGCTACTTTGGACAATTATATATTTAGCTATATGATTGATAGTTACTAAATGTTAAACATAAGATCACTGTATTGTATAGACGAAAGTTCGACTAAGTGATTAATTGTATAGCGTACATGTTCTCCTGAGAAGTCGATGTTGTCTTCTTAACTTATATTTATTAAGCCATTTAATATGTTTTTATTGTACACCGAAATATATTTTTATATTGATCAATAAAACTGAACTGAGCTGGGTCCCTACTCTAAATTGCATCTGCCTCAAATGACTTCCTTTATATAGAGTGTATCAGCCTAAAACTGGCTTAATTAAGGTGTTGATGTATGCCATATACAGCAGCCTAGCTATATTAAAAGCTTACAGCTCTTAACCTTTGAAACAAATCTGTGATATACCTGCCAGTTTGCCAGTGGTCGTGCCCAATCTGCACCACTTCTTCCCTTCCTGAAGCAGGGCTGAGCTTTGTTCTTTCACGGGGTGGAACTCTCCATAGCTGGAGGTTTCTTAAGTCATATGAACAAGCTCTGTGGCATCCATAATCAGTTAGTCATCTTAGGGGGCCTGAAGTTGGGCATCATTACCATGTATCAGCTGTTTCCTCTATCTCAAAGGATCAGTGTCCTGCCATGCTTCAGCCACCAGTGTGCACCACTTAGCAGTCCTTGGGGTGGGTCCTTACTGAGTGGGGACTCCTTCAGTCAGAATGCAGGCCAGGCTGCATGTTGCATTTAAGGTCATGTCCCATAAGGTGGGCAGTGAAGTCTAGTAGCTCTTCTACACATTGCTGCTCCATCAATTCTAAAGTATCCAAATTCAGTTCAGTGTTCAAGCATTCTTTCTCCATTTGATACAATAATTAATGAAGGTAGCAAGCCTAAAGGGTAGCTGAACTAAGGCTTTGGTTCCGAGGGGTGTCCTCCACAGGGATTTTTTCCTCTCATCCGTGCAGAACACCATAAAATATTCCACCACTAGCTGGGACCTGGATGTTGGCTTGCATCGTGCTTATTGGATCTGCTTTATCAATGGCTACTCCTCTAATCTCTTCCAGCTGCATGTCTTCTCTCCTTCTAGGAAGTAACATCTTCTAACCATGCTACACCATGCCTTTGACTCTGTCTCTCTGGGCATCTTCCCCACAGTACCTTTAGTCTAAGGGGCCTATGTCACTGCAGCACCTTTAAGGGTAGAACACTAACCAGAATGAGCCTTCCCTAAGGCCACACCACGAAGCTCAGTGGCACCCAACTATGGCAGTAGTCCCAGCTCTGGGACAATGTATATGAATGGCAAAAACCACATTGCATAAGCACAGGCATTACACACACTAAGTTGCCTGCTGCCCCAATAAATTGGATAGGCTAAGCCTTACGTTCCATGAGGCAGTGGTTAACTAGTACACCGCCCCAGTGAACACTACATAAAAGTGCCTGCACAGCACCATTAGGAGGCATGACATTCACTGCTCTGCCTTCCACCCCATCTCTTCTGGCACCTTCACATCTCTCCTTGTGAGATGCAGTGGCATCTTCCCCATGGTACCTTTATATTCCTGTGACACCTCTAAGGATGGGACACTCACTGAGATGATCATTTAGCCGCAGAGCTTGGTCATATAGTTGAGGGAATGATTATCGTATAGCTCAGTGGTTTTCAGCAGGGGGTCCGTGGCCCACCAGGGGTCCACAAGCACCTGCCTGGAGGTCCGTGGAACAGGCAAAGTAATTTAAAATGTGGAACAGGCAGAGTAACTGAAATCATGGTATAGTTTTTTTTTTTTTTTAAGAGCAGTGCAACCGTGAGTTAACAAGAACTAGTTTTCACACTGTCTTGCACCAATTAGCTCACCAACCTTTTCCTAACTGTGTTAACTACATTAATGACAGTACATTAATTACTCTATTGACTTCTGATTTGCAGCTGGTGATCCTTGAGTTGTGTATTCACACATTTTTCAAAGTATGAGAAAGCTCGAGTTATTTAATAGATGATTAGTCCCCAGATTACTCTTCCGATTTGTGTCATCTGCACCCACCGAACAAAATAACTTGCCTGACTTACTAGCTGTGTGCTGGTCTGCTTTCAGTCTCTCAACTCTCCACTCTCCATGCTGAGTTCATAGCTACCGGTCGGTCACTCCTCGCTGTTAACCTTGCATAGAATCTGGTCCTCTCCCCTCGCTCATTGCTTGCAGAAATAAAAACAAAACAACATATCGAAACTGCCCTGTTTTCATATGCTCTGGCACTCCCACTCGCTTCTGTTCTGTTCTATTCTGTCTCAGAATCACGGAAATCACAGGGTTACTGAATGACGAATTGCCTAAGTAAGCAGCAGTATCAGTATTTTATATTTTGAGCAGTACATATGAACAATGACACAGAATGATGACAGTTTTTTACTTTTTAATATTTGTGCTTAGTACAAGCAACAACTTCTGTGAGTTTTTTTTTTATTTTATTTTTTGAGCAGTACATATATATACAGATAAACAGGACCAGCAACAGCTTCTGTGAGGAGTTTGCTTTTATATCAATAACTCAATTGAAAGTACCCCTCACCCCCACTCACATGAAATCAGTGACACAAAATGATGATAGTTTTTTAACTTTTGAATATTTGTGCCTGCTGAGTACAAGCAACAACTTCTGTGAGTTTTTTTTATTTTATTTTTTTATAGCTCAGTCAGTCATTCATTTTAAGTCCCCCCTTCCCCACACTCACATGACAGCAGTGGCATACAATGATGCTGAACTTTAGGAGGGCTGACTTTGGCAAGATGAGAGAGAGTGCCTCAGAAAAGCACTAGTAAACAGGCTAGAAGGAGGTGTGGAGCAACAATGTGGAATCATCAAAACTGCCATCACAGAGGCAACAAGCCTTTGTGTGAAGCAAATAAACAAATCAAAACAAAAGAAAAAGCCACTATGGTTCTCAAAAGCAGTGGCTGTGAAAGTCAGGAAGACAAAGATAGCATTCTGGAAGTATAAGGAAACACAGAAGGAGCTGGACAGACGGCTGTACCAGTTAAGGCAGAAGGAAGCAGGGAGGGAAGTCAGAATAGCAAAGTCCCAAACTGAGGAAAAGATAGCCAACTCAGTTAAGAAGGGGGGATAAAACCTTTTATAGGTACATCAGCGAGCGTAGAAAAACAAAGGGAGGGATAGTGAGGCTGAATAGAATGAACGGTGGGTGGACAGAGGGGGACAGTGAAAAAGCAGGGATACTGAATGAAAATTTCTGCTCAGTACTCACAAGAGAGGAGGGGGAAGTGCCTAATCCAATTAACAGAAGCACTCTTGATAGGGGGTCGATCCCAGTTCTTTCACAGAAGAAAGGGTTCTGCAAGAACTCCTAAAACTGAAGGTGGACAAAGCAATGGGTCCTGATGGGTTTCACCCCAGAATTCTAAAAGAATTAAGGGAGGAACTAGTGAAGCCACTGGCTACTCTTTTTACTAAATCATGGGAGGATGGTGTGGTACCCAAGGACTGGAGGAAGGCGGATGTGATTCCCCTTCACAAAAGTGGGACCAAGTCAGAGGCAGGAAACTACAGACCTGTCAGTCTGACCTCTGTGGTAGGGAAAGTGATGGAGTCACTTCTGAAGGAAAGAATAGTTGAGTACCTAGAGGCCAGTGGAGCACAGGACCCAAGGCAGCATGGGTTCACAGTGGAAAGGTCATGTCAGATGAATCTAATAGATTTCTTTGACTGGGTGACCAAAGTAGTAGACCAGGGAGGGGCTGTGGACATGGCCTACCTAGACTTTAGCAAGGCATTTGACACAGTCCCACACAAAAGATTAATAGTCAAATTAACCAGCCTGGGAGTGGGTCCCAGGTGGTAGCCTAGGTAAAACATTGACTGCACAACAGGACACAGAGGTAATTGTAAATGGAGTCCACTCTGAAGAAAAAGGTTACTAGTGCGGTACCGCAGGGTTCAGTATTGGGTCCAGTCCTTTTAATGTCTTCATCGTGACATTGCAGAGGGACTGGAAGGAAAGTATGCCTTTTTGCAGATGACACAAAGATCTGCAACAGGGTTGATACACAAGGAGCGTGGAAAGGATGAAAAGGGACTTGGCGAGGTTGGAGGAATGGTCAGAAGTATGGCAGCTAGGATTCAATGCAAAGAAGTGCAAAATAATGCACCTGGGAAACAAGAACCCAGGGAAGAATACACAATGGGTGGGAGGTAGTAACAACAACAAAATGGAAAAGGACCTGGGGTAATCATATCAGATGACCTTAAGGTTAGCAAGCAATGTGAGAAGGCAGTAGGGAGGGCTGGGGTATATAGGGAGAGGCATCAGCAGCAGAAAACAGGAATTTGTTATCCCTCTGTACAGACAGTTGGTGAGACCCCATCTGAAGTACTGTGTCCAGTTCTGGAGACCCCATCTCCGCAAGGACATAGACAGGATAGAGGTAGTCCAGAGGAGGGCAACTAAAATGGTGCAGAGTCTGCAAGAGAAGCCGTGATGAGGAGAGACTAAAGGAGCTTAATATGTATACCCTTGAGGAAAGAAGGGAGAGGGGACATGATAGAAACTTTTAAGTACCTCAGTGGAATCAACAAAGTCCAAGAGGGTAGCATCTTTCAGAAAAGAGCATTGCAAGAACAAGGGACACAATTTAAAAGATAGAAGGAGGCGGTTCAGGGGCAATGTGAGAAGTATTATTTCACAGAGAGGGTAGTGGATGCATTGAACAGCCTTCCTGAGGAGGTTGTGGGGTCTAAAACTGTGGGAGAATTCAAGAATGCATGGGACAGATGTAAGGCAATTCTTGGTGGGGGGTAGGAAGAAATAGGCTGTTGGTTAACTAGGATCTGCGGCCTATCCTGTAGGTAGAGAAATGGGCAGACTAGATGGGATAAGCGGTCCTTATCTGCCGTCAAAGTCTATGTTTCTATGTTTCTAGTTGGCTTGCTGTTCTTTTTGTGTTTTATTAAGGGTAGCTGTATAAACGCTGTACAAAGATTAAACATGGTACAATATCTACGGACTTTTTGGTAAGGGGATCCCCAACATGGCTGACAGATGGTTAGGGGGTCCCCAGACCAAAAAAGGTTGACAACTACTGGTATAAGTGATGATGGTTCCCTCAGCTATAGGATAAAGCTCTGTGGTATCTTACAAAGGTGGCAGTCCTGGCCATGGATGAGAGTGCGTGGTTTGACAAATCCAAGTTACATAAGCACCAGTATTACGCACACACTAAGTTGCCCATTGACCCAGTAAATTAATTTATAAATGAAGCAAAGAAAATGCCAGTTTGGCCATATTAAATCTAAAGAATCCTTGAAAATAGGATTCTTCACATGAGTGTGAATCACTGGCAGTTCACATTAGTTGCAGCCAAAGACATACATGACTGGGGGAGGGGAGGGGGGTATGCTCTGACTTGTTGTTTTTGTATGCTCTGATTTGTTGTTTTTGTTGATGTATGCTATATGCAGTAGCACCCCTGATTTAGAATCCTATTTATAGTTTGTGAATGACCAAGTGTGAGCAGCTAACACTGGATTCTAGTTGAACCCTTACCTGGCTTTGAGGCAGCCTGAACAGGATACAGTCTCTTACTCCTCTTGGATTAACCCAGCAACTCTTAAATGCAGCTTCTCCCTTTAAAGTCACACTTTCTGCAGGGTGATCTGGAACAGTCTCTGGGAATAGGTGAACCCGGATTAAGGTTCACAAGGAAGGAGCCCTGGGGAGGACTACAGCTCACTCCTGGATATTATGTTGGTAAACAAGCCTCACTTATATACGTATGCAGGAGTACTACCGAATGATGTAAGTGACCATTGTCCCACAGCTGGCATAAGATCTTCACTCAAACCACCCAGCCCTGCTGAATTTGACCTCAAAAGGTCAAAAAAGAAGTTCAACATACCAGGATACCTCCATGACCTGAGTAACACAATATATTGGCAAGATTTCTACCTTACAACCTCAGTGGAAACAGCTCTCCAGATCCTAAAGGACATTATCACTAATGCTCTCAATATTCATGCACCATTCACCAAAATCAGAACTAAAGCAAGGTCCTGCCCCTGGTTCACCACTGATCTTAAAACAGCCTTGCTAATAGAGAGACAAACTGTGGAAAAGACAAGAAAAACTAAGATTCCAGAGACTGGCTAAATTTCAGAAAAGCAAGAAACTCATGTACAACACAAATAAGATCTGCCAAAGCTGCCTATTATAGAGCTGAATTGGATGCCTCCTATAATAACCCAACCAGGCTCTGGGGAACTATAAAGGGTATCTTGGGCCAAAACTCTACTCCTGCCTTAACCTGCAAACTGCTACTAAATAACACAGAAATTACGGACAAACAAGAAATCCTAAATACCTTCAATGACCACTTCACCACTGCTGGACTAGCATTTGACTCTTCACCTGCAAATCTCCTGAAATCTTCCTTGAACCTTCAATCCACCGTGGGTCAAAAGGCTACATCAACCTTCTCCTTCAACCCAATATCCTTGAAAGAAGTGGAAGATCTCTCTCCAATTTAGATACTTCAAAAGTGCAGGTACAGACTCCTGGACCCCCTACTTCCTCAAGATTGCATCTCAAGTCTTATCTGCCCCTCACTCATCTCTTCAATCTTTCCTCACCACTGGATCCATTCCCTCCACTTGGAAAACAGCTCAAGTAGTTTCTTTACTCAAATCTGGTGATCCCATGGACCTCAATAATTATAGGCCCATTTCCATCCTATCAGTTCTATCCAAGATGCTCGAAAAGTTAGTAAACTCACAATTAAGGGACTACCTGGATAACAATAACCTCTAAATACAGCACAATCAGGATTTAGATCAAGGCATAGCACCATTTCGCCCTAGCCACAAAGTAACCAACGACTGGCAGATTGCTATGGATAAGAAGAACAGTACCTGTGCTGTGTTCCTGGATTTGAGCAAAGCATTTGACACAGTGGATCATGAATCATTAATCACCTCCCTTGGCTCACTAGGGTTGGATTCCCCTTCACTCAATTGGTTCAAGTGCTATCTATCAGATAGATCACAACTGGTAAAAATGGAATCTACCTATCCACCTTAAAACCACTGTTAAGAGGTGTACCCAAGGCTCTATTCTTGGCCCCATCCTCTTGCCATCTATATTAATAATATTGATGCTAACCTCACTCAATCCAACATCCATCTGTTTGCTGATGATACTGTATTATATGTTAGCAATCCTTCATTATCTAAAGCCTGTGAACTGCTACAATCTGAATTTTCCATCCTACAACACAACCTACTGGATAAAAACTACTTCTAAATGCCAAAAAACAAAGTATGTTCTTTACCTCAAAGAGTTGCTCTGCTACTACCCACCATCCACCACCTACAACTAACCACCTTACTTGGAAAGCTGGAATTGTTGATAACTTCAAATACCTTGGAGTCTGGATTGATAACAAGCTTGACTATTCTGTCCATATTGAGGAGCTACTAAAGAAACTGAGACAAAGGCTTGGTTTATTTTTAGAATAAAGCACTACCTCAACAGAGACTCCAAAAAGATTAATCCAGGCTTCATTCCTATCCCTCATTGACTATGCTGACTTTCTGTACGGACATTGTTCCTCCCTCTTAAATAAACTGGACACCCTATACCACAGGTCCATCAGATTCATTACTGACCTTCCCTTCAGCACCCATCATTGTTCCCTTTATAAGGCAGTTAACTGGACATCATTACAACACAGAAGACATAGGAATGCTGCAATTTGGATATTCAAAGCCTTATCAGGCAAGCTACCTACCTATATCTCAGACTGTTTTACTCAAATTCTTCTAGGCCATACAACCTAAGGATCAGCAAATTATCATTCTTAAGGTCCCCAATGTCTGCACCAGTTTGGGAGGGCTGCTATCAGCTACTCACTAGCAATTGTTTGAATTCACTCCAAAAACCATGAAGCTAAATAACCTCCTACCCTTAATATCCTTCAAAGATTATTCACCACCCTGTTCCCAGAACTCTGCAACTGCTTCCACAAGGCCTAAACCCAGCCCCTACCTACCCCCGTGTTCCTATATGCTGATAAAACTCCCATTTCAGTCCCAAGATTCACCCTCAAAATGCCTGCTAGGTCCTATAATCTACATATTACTCCTGATGTGCCCATTACCTTCTGTCTCACAGATTAAAAGTTTTAAAGTGCCTTGTACATATGTATATTGTCATATATTAGCACTTATGTCATTGTATTACTGTTTATGTTACCCCTGTCATTGTATTACTGTTTATGCTACCCTTGTCAATGTAATAACACTTGCACTTCTTGACCACTCAGGTCCATCTTGTAAATGAGCTATGCTCAATGATGTTCGCCTGATTAAATAAAGATTTTGATTGATTGATTGATTGATTGATTGATATGAGCCCTGGGGAGGACACTAGTAAATCTTCAGGATGAGCGCAGGGAGAACTCAGAGGATGTATGACCTGGCTAGGCCACTCTCTTCCAGTCACAGTGCCCTTTCTGGCACAATCTTCTTCTCAGACAATGACCTTCTGGCACAAACACTTCAGCTCTGTTAGTGCCCCTTCTGGCAAAAACACTTCAACTCTGTCGATGCCCCTTCTGGCACAAACACTTCATCTCAGGCTGTGCCCTTCTGGCATAAACACTTCATATCTCTCTCTCTCTCTTTCTGACAGACTTGAGCCCAGGAGAGTGCCCACCGAACTTTCCAGGAGTGGGCCCTGGGTAGGATCAGCTGAACTACTGAGGAGTGGGCCTTAGGGAGGACCCATTGAACTACCAAGGAGTGGGCCCTGGGGAGGACCCACGTGGAGCTAGCCTGGGAAAGGCCTAGCTCCCTGACACACACACGCAGCCCTGCACTGCTCGGCATTCCAGCCAAACTGCCCCCTTGTTCTGAAGTGCTCAAAAACTTCTTTCTTCCTCTGCCACCTCTCATTAGAATGACAGGGCTGTTCATCAGTCCTTCTGCTCTGTCCTACCCTCTGATTGGCCTGAAAAGCCCACCAGTCCACATGGGAGGAAAATCTTGCATCAACCTCCCCAAAAACATTATTTGCCTTGCTGTCCTCTGATTGGCTGCTGTTTGGGTAATAGGTCACCAAGATGGTGGCCCCTTTTTTCAGCTGAGCCCTGTGCTCCAAAATTCTTTATCAATTTCCCCTTTTCTGTGTGCTGTTCCTGGTTTAGTTGACACAGTTGCACCTGGTGGCAGTGTTGAACCATCTGCTGGACTATAAGTTTGTTAGTACCAGGTCAGTGATGAACCGTAGTTCTAAGAGTGGTATATAATTCACATCCAGACCACCAACCCAGCTTCCCCTGGCAAGTGGCACATGGATTTCTGATTCCAGTGGGCAAAATCTGATGTCATGAGGCAGAGATGGGGAACATACCAGCCAGGTGGTGAGAGAAGCTTAGCTCAAGGATGTCTGGCAAATCAGACTGATCCAGAGGAACTGCCAGAGTGTGGATGTGAGCTATATACCACTCCTAGAACTATGGTTACAGGGGAGTAACCTATTTTTCCCCAGTATTTGTGGGAGTCAAGAAATAAACCAGAAGGTGAATAGTCTGATTTGGTGTTCGCTCAGAGAGACGATCTTTGGCAGAAAAAGAGGACTGGTATGCAAGGTAACCCTATTCTTGTTAAAAATAAGAAAAGGATGCTCTGCAACCAGAGTCTGAGGTTCAGAAATGTGTTCATAGCCACTAGGAACAGTGTTTTATAAGAGAGGAAGTCCAGCTGACAAGTAGCAGCAGGCTCAAAGGGAGGTGCAGTAAGAGTTCCCAGAACCAAATTAAAGTCCCACACCAGAACCTGACCCCTGACTGGGGATGAGCCTGGCATGGATACTGGGAGGCAGTTTGGCCTGAGGTGAGGCCTGGGGCCATTGAGAGGTATGGCCAGGACCCCTAAAGTACCCCTACCTGGGCAGGCATAGGGCCTTCAAAAGGAACCTCGGCCCCTAACCTGAGGCTTTGGATTCAGGGTGTGCAGAGAACACAGGGTCATTTTCCACATCTGGAGGTCCCTTGGGGCAGATGTAACATTGTTGCTGAAGAGTTACTTTCCTCTACATGGAGCATTCAAGACTGATTGTTTTACATCCAAGGCAAAGCTAGCAATACACAACCAGGTGTGGTGGTGCAAGCAAATTCTGGAAGCAGCTGCATGAGCAGCCACACCTGAGGGCTCATAAACAGATTGTACCAGGTGCTTACCAGCCTCCAGGCCATTGACAACCATCTTCTGGACTATGCGTTTGTCAGTATCAAGTCAATATAGCGCTAAAATAGCAGCCCTGCAAGAACCACACTGTGTAAAAGGCAAAGCATTTTGAGTGACGGGTATAATAGCGGTGGGGAATTACCACTGCCCCTGTTGCTCTGCACTGATATATCAAAGGGATCAAGTTGCTGTGTGTGTGGTGCCTGTCGAGCTGCTCCCATGGTGGAGTGGCTAAGGCATCAGCTCATGGTAGGATTGGAGACCTGGGGCCACGGTTTGGTTCCCCCAGGTGTTGCAACCTTTTACTTTATTTTTTTGAACATAGTATTTTCCCCTTCCGAGTTTCTCCCCATCCCCGTAGCCTACACACCCGCAGAGTTTGTTATTTAAAGTCCTGGGGGTGTGGAGGGCTAAGCCCCCATGTTGAGGGGGTGCAGGAGTAAAGTCCCCCACGAAACACAGAAAGTCCTATTAGTCAGACGGGTATGCGCTTATTGTGTTGGGTCAGTGTTTTTAACGATGTTATTGCAGTGCACGCTGTTTTGCTTGTGGCATGGACTGCCGAGCTGTATTTGTTAGCAACATTTTGACCCCGTGATGAGTTTGTCTGGGCCATCTGGCAGTTTATCAGCTACTGTAGCTATAGATTTCCACAGACAATTCTGATATTTGATCATATAAGTTTAGTAACTGGCAATTCAGAGCCCAAAGGACATAGAAACATATGTTCTTTTTCCCATGACATCAGTCTTCCTGGATTCCTTATCAGGTGGAAGAAAGCTCATATGTTTTGGAGCATTATGCCTGCCATGGGCAACCATAATAACCACTTCATCTTCTTCTGGTTGACAGAAATAATATGGTTTACTAGAAGGTGCTGGATATTTATTTATTTATTTGAATTTTGGTAACAGGGTAAGGCTACTGAGACAAAAAGTCCCTTTTTCAGCGGAGAGTACAAGGAGAGGTAGAGAAAATACAAAATAAAGCTAGATAAATGTGCAAAGACACTTGTGCAATAGAACGTGGAGCACAATATATGCACCAAAAGGCATATATAAATAATACAAGACATTTACATTATATGCAGATAATACAGCGAGTACAGATGCTGCAGAACAAGTGGTGCTGATAAATACAAGTTGCTTAGGCAAGGTTATACAAATACACATAATTACATAAATGCAGAAAGTAGTTCAACAGTGCAAAATTGTCAGCAAGTGATTCAAGCAGAACGGGGACTAGGGCGAGGAAATAGACAGTTAACCGAGTAGGACACAATGCAACCAGAGTAACCCCATGAACAACTAACAGAGGGTTGCAAGGCCGAGTGAGGAAGGAAGTGGGGAAGGGAGCAGGACCAGGGGCAGAGCTACAAGGGTGCAGGGGGGTGCAGTGGCACCCGGGCCCACAAGGTTTGAGGGGCCCAAATCATAATTCTGATGTTTATTCAAAACGGGAATTTGCTACGCTACTGAGCAGGACGAGGCAATAGAGGGGAAGAAGTGAGCTGTATGGTAGGGGTGCAAAACTATTAGTTACAGATGCGGACTTGAGGGGAAGATAGGTGGAATTTAAGAGAATTCTTGAAGGAGTAAAGAGAGGGTACAGGTTAGAAAAGTAGAGGGTAGTGCGGTCCAGAGGAAGAGCCCAGAGAAGGCGAAGGCACAACGGCCCACTGTTAGGTGGGGTTTCGGGATGGACAGTAGAGGTAGGTTAGTTGACCTCAAGGACCTAGTAGAGGTTTTACGTTGGATGATGTGTAAGAGGCAAGGGAGGAGTGAAGGTATCAACGAGCTTATAAGCAAGGCAAAGGGTAGGGTATCAAAGTCTGACTTCAAAGGATGGCCAGCCAAGGGAATCAAGGACAGAACAGTGGTGCATCCTGGCATTAGCACACAGGGTGAAGCGAGCAACCCTGAGGTAAGCTTGCTTAAGTTTGGCAAGATGGGAGACTTGAGCAGAGTGGAGAATAGGGGCACCATAGGTGATGAGCGGGACAAGTTGAGAGGGGAACATAAGGTAGGGTAACAGGTGGTACAGCAGCCCAAGCTTCTGGGGGATGGTCTTGGCCATGGCTGAAACATGCGAGTCAAAGGATAGGAGGGAGTGCAGTGTGATGCCAAGATATTTAAAAGAGTGAACCTGATCTAGGGGGTCCTTTCAAGAGGAACTGATCACCAAGGGAGCCGGGGGGGGGTAGACTTAGGGGTTCTGTGATAGTAGAGCATCAATTTTGTTTTCTCAGTGTTGAGCACCAAGAGCTTATTGAGGAACCAAGCTTCAAGAAGATGGAAGTCCTGTTGCAAGTGTAGATGCAGCAGGGTAGGGTCAGAAGAGGACCTTTACAAGACAGCATTGTCTGCGTACAACTGAACCGATGCACCGCCACAGTGCTGCAAGAGTTCACTGATAAATAAAGAGAATGAGACAGGGCCAAGGATGAACCTCTGGGGGACACCATATCTTATGGTACTGAAAGTAGAGGTATGTACGGCCCACCTCACACATTGGGTACGGCCAGAGAGATAGCTCAAAACCAGCTCAATGATGGGACATCGAGACCAAAAGAGAGGATCGTGTGGAGCAGGAGGTTATGGTTAACAAGATCAAAAGCCTTGGTAAGGTCAACAAAAATAGCACCAGTTAAGATGAAGAAACCAGATTTATTTTAAAACCCCCACAGTTAGCAGTGGAACCAGTGAACCAGAGGAGTGGCTATCTCTGCAAAGCAGTGTGCAAATGATGGAGATTAGTGCCCAAGAGGTGGATAAGCAGAAAAGGGGCAAAATTCAGCAGACGGGCAGACAGCAAGGAGAACCAGGGATAAATGACAACCAAGGAAGGGGCTGGAGTAGAACAGTGAGACAGTCTAGGGAGGTTAAATCATGGAAAGCCATGTGTGCAAATGCCAGGAGCCTTAGCAACAAGATGGAAGATCTGGAGGCTGTCATGGTGCAGTCAGACCTGGACATTGTGGCCATCACTGAAACCTGGTGTAATGATAACCACGACTGGGAGATGGCCATACCTGGCTACAACATATTCAGAAGAGACAGAGCAGGCAGGAAGGGAGGAGGAGTGGCACTCTATGTGAAAAATGACATAAGGGCCACAGAGATCCAGGAGGAACAAAATGGGGGAGAGATACTGTGGGTTAAGCTGGAAAGGAATATGGGGACAGTCATCCGCACAGGTGTGGTCTATAGACCACCAGCCCAGGAGGAAGAAACAGATAGGGAGCTGATACTAGCCATCCAAAGGATGGCAGACAAGGGTGAGGTAGTACTGGTTGGAGACTTCAATATTCCAGACGTGGACTGGAGCATCCCAGCAGCAGCATCAACTAGGAGCAGATTTATCCTGGACTCCCTTCATGGTGCCTTCCTCAAGCAACTGGTCATGGAACCAACTCGGCAGAAGGCAATACTGGACCTTGTGCTCACAAACAGGGACAGTGTGATGGGGGTAACAGTGGGGGAGCACCTGGGAAACAGTGACCACCAGTCATTGTGGTTTGAAATCACAGAAAGAGCAGAACCAAACCACACAAAACATGTATCCTGGATTTTAGGGGGCAGACTTTGGGAAAATGGGGAGATACTTGAAAGAGGCATTAAGGGAATGGACAGGAATCAGGGGTTGAGGAACAGTGGGCAGTATTTAAAATGGGGATTACAAGAACAACAGAATTATGCATTAAGCAGGTTAGCAAGAGGAAAAGGAAGAGGAGACCATTATGGTTTTCCAAAGATGTAGCAAAGAAAGTGAAAAGCCAAAAAGATTGCATTCAGGCAATACAAAAAGACACAGGCAGAAGGGGATAGGGAGAAGTACCAGGAGAAGCAAAGGGAGGCAGGGAGGTCAGTAAGGGAAGCCAAAGCTCAGACAGAAGAACACATTGCAAAATCAGTGGGTAGAGGGGACAAAACCTTTTACAGGTACATAAGTGAAAAAAGAAAGACAAAGGGAGGGATAGTGAGACTGAAGGGGGAGGATGGGGGCGTGGAGGATGACAACAGTAAAGCTGACATACTGAACAGGTATTTCTGCTCAGTCTTTACTGAGGAAGAGGAGGGTAATGGGTCTGAAGGGAGTACAAGGGTGAGAATGGTGCAGAAATGGACACAAGTCCCTTTACACGAGAAAGGGTCCTGAAGGAACTGGAAGTAATAAGAGTTGATAAAGCAATGGGGCCAGATGGGGTGCACACCAGGGTCCTTAAAGAACTAAGAGAGGTGGTGGTTGAACCTCTGGCTATCCTGTTTAGCCGATCACTGGAAACAGGGGAGGTACCCAAAGACTGGAGGACAGCAGATGTAGTCCCCTTATACAAAAGTCAGAACAAAGAGGAAGCAGGGAACTACAGACCAGTCAGCCTCACCTTGGTAGTGGGGAAGATCAAGGAAGCACTACTGAAGGAGAGATTGGTGGAACATCTGGTTGTCAATGGACTACAGGACCCAAGGCAGCATGGTTTCACCAGGGGGAGGTCATGTCAGACCAACCTCATTGAATTTTTTGACTGGGTGACTAGGGAGGTGGATCAGGGAGGGCAGTGGACATGGCCCATCTGGACTTCAGCAAGGCCTTGACACTGTGCCACATAGAAGACTATTACACAAACTGGGGAATATGGGTGTGGGCAGGACAGTAGTGTGGTGGGTAGGTAACTGGCTGGGTGGCAGGACACAGAGGGTGGTGGTAAATGGCTGTCACTCCACAGAGGAAGAGTAACCAGTGGGGTACCACAGGGATCAGTGCTGGGACCAGTCCTATTCAACATCTTCATCAGTGACATGGCGCAGGACCTAGAAGGCAGAATTTCACTGTTCGCTGATGACACAAAGCTCTGTAACAGAGTAGACACACCAGAGGGTGTAGACAGAATGAGAAGCGACCTGCAGAAACTTGAAGAATGGTCAGGGGTTTGGCAGTTGAAATTCAATGCAAAGAAGTGCAAGATAATGCATATAGGGCACAGAAACCCTGGCACAATATATCAGTTGGGGGGTGAGGATATAGCATGCACCAAGCAGGAAAGGGATCTTGGGGTTATCATCTCTGATGACCTCAAGGTAGGGAAACAGTGTGACAAGGCAGCAGGTAAAGCAAATAGGATGCTGGGATGTATAGGCAGGGCATTACCAGCAGGAAAAGGGAGGTCATAATTCCGCTATACAAGACACTAGTGAGGCCCCACCTGGAGTACAGTGTACAGTTCTGGAGACCATACCTACGTAAGGACATAGACAGGGTAGAGAAGGTTCAGAGGAGGGCAACAAAGATAGTGCATGGATTGCATCACAAGTCCTATGAAGACAGGTTGAAGGAACTGAACATGTACTCCTGGAGGAGAGGAGGGGAGAGGGATATGATAGAAACATACAAGTATCTTACAGGGAGGAACAGGGTGCAGGAAAACACTATTTTTAAGCGAAAAAGATGTTCCAGGACTAGAGGGCATGGGATGAAGTTGGAGGGAGGACGATTCACAGGAAACATAAGAAAGAATTTCTTCACAGAACGGATGGTGGACAAGTGGAACACCCTGCCAGAGGAAGTGGTGGGGGCTGAAACAATCACGGGATTTAAGAATGCATGGGATAGACATAAAGGAATTCTGGAGGTCAGGGGTAAGGTGCAACAGACTTCTAGGAAAATAAACTGAACTTACAAGCTCAAATGGGCAGACTGGGTGGGCCATAGGCCCTTATCTGCCGACACTGTCTATGTATCTATGTATTTGGAACTTAAAAGTTTGCTATGTTTTGTAAAAAGGATAGTCACCATTAGGTTATTTTTCTTTATTCTTCTATATTTCCTCTGAGCCTTTAAAAGTTTACCTTGTTTTGGGCAGCTTATATGTTATAATAACTTAAAGAAATGCTAGTTAAAAGTACTAAAATGTACAATAATGTTAAATTAAAGACGATAAGGGCCTTGCTGCCATGTTTTGGGCCACGTGGAGGATTTGAGCGTAGCTGTGGCACAGCGCTGTTTAGTTCAGTTCACCTGTTCTAAAAGGGTGATTAAGTTCTTTAATTAAGCCTCATGGTTCAGACTTTGTCTGTAGGCTGGGAAGGGGCTGAATCTTGCTGGACACTAAATACATCATGGGAAAAAAAATGTTTGAAATGGGGACCATAACAACGCAGGCTGTTGTGGTAAAATGTTTAGTAATTTCTTTCTTCTTTCTTGAAACAGGTCACCCAAAAGTACTGTAGGGTGCAGCTTATCATGGATCTTTCTTTAGGCTGAGAACTTTAAATGAGAGAAATACCCCTATATCCGAAAACCAGAATGTGTAGATTATTTTTCCTTGTGGCATTTGATGTACTGTAATGGAACACCTCTGATTTCTCACATGAGAAGATTGCATGTTATTGTTTTTGTAAAGCAATAAAACATAAGTATAAAAAATAGCACCAGTTACAAGGCCTTCGTCCATAGAATAAAGGACGTCAGATGTTACCTTAATGAGGGCAGTGTGGGTACGGTTGGATTTACGGAATCCATGCTGGTTCATGGAGAGTGAAGTATTTAGCTCTAGGTGTTGCTGAAGTTGTGCATGTAAAAACTTTTCCTGTATTTTAGCGAGGGGGCACAGTATGGAGGTTGGCCGGTAGTTCTTGAATGCAGAGTTAGGGCCGCTCTTGTGAATAGGGACAACAATAGTGGCCTTCCATTTGGAAGGCACAGTGCTGGAACAGAGGGATTTGTTGATTAGGTCACGCACGGGGAGGCAATGGTGACAGCTCCAAATGTTAAGAATCGGGGTTCAAGGGTGTTGAACCCTGGCAAGGAGGTTTCCTTGATACTCTTGAGGTGGCGCATCACCTCGTTCTGGGTGGCCAGTTTAAGGTGGAAGGTTGAGCTAGTAGAGATGGGAGGAGAGGAAAGAGGAGATGGAACAAGGACTGGGAGGGAGTTCTTATGCTTAGAGAGGTCGGAGAAGGCCATGTTAAATTCAGAGGCAATGGCGGTGGGGTTAGTAACCTCAGCGCCATCACGTAACATAGTGCGGGGAAGGGATGTGGATTTACCCTTCAGTAAAGAGTTAATTTGACCCCAGAATTCTTTGGGGTTGGAGAGGTTGCTAATCTGGAGGAAGGAGCATTTGGTTGAATGCAACATGCTCTTGCATCGATTACGTAGCTGTCTATAAGCCGGTAGGCAGCCCAGAGCCCTTGTAAAGCCTCCATGCAGCATCCCAAGAAGCCATGAGGTTCCTGAGCTCTTTACAGAGCCAAGGGGTGCAAGCCCTCTTGGCTCTTTGCTTGGACAAAGGGGCATGGAGGTTGACTACTGAGTTAAATGTATTTGTAAAGAATTCCAGTGCAGAATCAGCATCCGGTAAAATGTTAACCAGGGACCAAGCAGTCTGAGATAGGGAGGCTTGAAAGGCTTGGGGAGAGAAAGAGGTCATGTCCTTAGATGACACATTAATGGGGTAGGGTTAGGAGAATTGTTTCTCCACACACAGAAGGTTGGGGGGTGATCACTTAAGGTGTCAGGAAGAACATCGGAAGATTTGATATGACGGAGGGATTGGTGAGAACCCAGTCGAGGAGGGTATGGTGACCAGATTTGTTGTTGAGTCATGAGGGGTCACTGATGAGCTGGGAAAGAAGGATGTCAACAAGGGCACTATGAACATGACCTAATCCACAGCCAAGCCAGTTGTAGTTGAAATCCCTGCATGAGATCCAGTCTGTCGGCGGAAGGCCAGCCAAGGAAGAAATGAGGGAGGTGAGGGAAGAGGCGGGAGTGCTTGGGGGGAGGTAGGTACAAACAACTATCAATTTCTTCACTTTCCAAAGTACTATGGTAAGAAAGATAGATTCAGCAAGAGGGGCTTCATGGGGGAAGGGGTGCAAACTCGGATGCGAATAGAGAGGATCGAACATAGATAAGCACACCACCGCCACACTTATTTGGCCAATCTTACTGGAAGGTAGTATAGCCAGGGATGGAGACCTACTGTGGAAGAATGGCTGGCTTCAGCCAGGTCTTGGATATAGCAAGTATATCCGGGTTGTAATGGCATGCCCAGGCTTCAGTCTCGTGAAGTTTAGGTCTAAGGCTCTGGATATTCATTTATCCCCCAGGTGGCGCTATCCCAAGGACTACTACCCCTGCCTGCTTGACTACGGACAGGTTAAGGGGCCTACATTCTATGACGGGTGCCTCCACCCAGAGGTCAGGATTTGTAGTGGTTAGACTAGCTTGGTCACAGCCCTCTGGGACACCGTGACCCCCCTTTGGTTCCCTCTAGTGGCTCACAAAGTACACAGGAGTTACAGTCCCAATACCCCACATATGCACACTGTTCACTCATAAGGTACCACTTACCCGCGAGACTGATTCTGCAGCACCTCTCTGAGGACCCCCTGTAAAACAAGGTTAATCAACATACACAACCCAATACAATGCTTGTTTTATAGGTACTGACACTTCAGACACTTTGAAGTTCAACAACGTCGAATCTGGTTTATTTAGGGGGAATGGAACACGGGAGGGGGAAATCAGGTTAATTGGCAGTATTAAATCACAGTACTGTGCACACATACATGGTCTGAAAAGTCACACTCTGGGTACCCGGGGGGGCTAGCCAGGTCCATTTCCCGGGGTTGGCCAGCACATGCAGATAGATAGGGCCCTGTAGAAGAAAATATATGCACAACACCCAATTGTAATCCGGAGTCGGATGGCTCAGTCCATGAAGATGGGAAACAACAAGAATTAGATGACACACTTATGATTGATAACAGGCTGCAGGGGAATACCCTGATTTGTACTCACAATACCCAAGCTGAAAACCGGATGGTGGATATTCTTCTGGACTGCCAGAACATCAAGGCATGGAGACAAGGTCTTTGTGGCTGGACCCCTAAGCAGTTGATAGCCAACGGATTTAGTCCGAGACACGCTGGGGTTCGCTCCCAGCTTCACCGTACAGGGGACAAGAAATAGCGATTTCCCACGAGCTCTACGCACATTCATATGTAAAAGGAAAGTACTATACCAGGCAGGCTCCTCCTCGATCCCGATCGCAATTACTGCAAAATACCCGGAAGCAGGCACAGCAGCTTCAGTTCCTGACAGACCGAGCGCGATTCAACAATATCTCCAGTCTTCTACAGAGTGAGCCTGGTTTCCACTCTTCAGCCTTCCTTTTCCTCAGGAACTTCAGATTCAGTCTGACTATCGCTTACAACGGTGGTAGGCCGACTTCAAGGCCTCTCACGCGCTTCCCACATGAACTGTACACTGCAGAAAAATACAGAGCTCCTACTCCTTTCACAGGCAACAACAATCTGCCTCTCCAGCTTCAGTACAGGGCATTTCCCTTAGGTTCCAACAGGTCCAGTTGGTGGATTCGGCTGTCAATCACTCCAGAGTTCCCTCTGTTGGTGCAAAAAGGCGCCAAGGTCCAAACTACAATTCCCATAAGCACTAGCTATACATTCCCCTTGTAAGCTGGCTCCATTGAGAGTCCAAATTCTGGTTGGCCCAAGCAGTCTCCATTTTAGGGCTCCCTTAAACCCAATTGGCCCAGCACAGCAGTTCAGGTCCAAAATGGAGGGGCAACACACACAGAGTCCCAGCTGCAATAAAGGCAGGTTAGACAAACTGCAATTTCACTAATGCTTTAAATGATTACAGGCAAACAATTACATCTTTCAGATGGGCTCCCTTTGCGCTTTCAGCGACTGCAAAAATGAGCGATTACACCGCAGCTCAGGCGGGATTCGAGCAGAGAAACACCAGTCCCCCCCATAAGCATTTATTATGTCTGCAAGCAGACAGCTCTTAAAGAGACAGTATGTAGAGGCTCTACAAGCACTCACAGTGCCATTCAAACGGCTTAAATGCCGAACGCCAGCAGGCAGGGGAAACACTTAGGCAATCTCCTAGGAGGCTTTTAGGAACCCCCATTTGTAGGGGGTTACATTCATATGGGCAATTTGCAGGCCTTTCATATTGTTCCATGCCGGGACAGGCAGTGCAGAAAGCACAGATATTCCACCAACTAAAGGTATTCTTAGGGACAGAAAGAAGTCGGGAGAACAGGATGGTCTAGGGGAAGGTGTAGCTGGCTCAAGAGAAGAATAATGCATGTAAGAACAGAGTTTAAGCCACAATGTGTGAGGAAATAGAAAAGGGAGGGTATTAAATGTGGCAGAGAAAAGTGGGTCAGAAAAGTAGTGGGAAATATAATCTATTTAAGCTAAAATACACCAGTCAGGCAGGTGGTAGGATCAGGTTAGTTTTGGTAGAGACAGGGTGGAGAAGAGGCCCAAGTTAAATGCCCAAGATGTCAGGAGATCAGATGATGTAGTAGAAGGTGTGTCTACCTTGAGAACAAAGAGAGGTTCTTAGGCAAGGGTTCAATCTTGACAAGGGAAGAGGTAGTAAGAGAGGAAAAAAAATAATTTGGATTCAAGTTAGTTTTGGTATAGACAGGGAGTTAAGAGACAAGGTCCTAGTTAGATGATTAAGATGTTAGGAATCTAATGGCGTAGTGGAAGGTGTATCTGCCTCAGGAATGAGGATTCTCAAGCAAGGGTTCAATCCTGACAAATAGAGAGATATTAAAAGAATCAAATTAACAAGTAGGACTCCATATAATTAATACACGTGGGTTGAGTAGGTGGTAGTTCAGATTACATTTTGGTGGAGACAAAGCTAGTTTGGTGTAGACAGGTAGGTAATGAGAGAAGAGGCCTTGGTGAATATTAGGAAATATCAGAAGGTCAAATGGTGTAGATGAAGGTGTCTCAGCCTCAGGAGTGGACAGTGACTCCCCAAGCAGTGGTCTGAACATGAATGGGGAGAGGTAGATAAAGGCGGAACGATAACAGAGACAGCAAAACTGATAGCGAGCAGAGATAGGTGTGGGCGGAGTCAGTAGTATTATTGTTTAGCGAGGGACTAGTGACAGATAGTTATTTAAGAGCAACTGAACAGTGTGGAAACAAGAAGGATAATCAGTGGGTGATTTAGCGGAGGGCTGGGTAGCCAAAGGGCAATATGTAGGACTGGATATGATCTACCTACCTTCCTGGGAGAGCACAAGTCCTGTGCCAAGCAGCTAGAGTGGCATCCTCCAGAGCCTAATGGATCGGAGTGATAAGTATCGTTAGGGAGGCAGGCACCATTAAAAATTCAAAGATTATTCTTTGAGGAATCCTTCTCCTCTCTCGGAAATCCTAGTTTGGACTGGACCTGCCTAATAAGCCTGAAAGGAGGCATGCCCAGGAGGGGACCAAGGAGGGTTCTATACACATTCGTCACTTCAGGATAGCAAAGTAGAACTGGAGCCCACCACATCCAGGGGTTCAGATCTTCCTCATTCTCATCATACTCTTCTTCTGTATATTCTGGATTGTATTTCAGCTCATTCTTGCCATCAATAGCAGTGGTAGCAGGTTGATGGGCAAAGGAAGCTGTGAATGAGCAATCATTGACAGACTTACAATAGACAGAGGACAATCCTTGCCTGGTATTACGGCAGGCAAAGGGAACAGCTGCACTGTTGACAAAGTCAATGGTAGTAACTCAGAGGGCATCAATGGGCTTGTGTTGGCAACTCAGGCAAAGGAAGAAGTTTCTGAAATAACTAGAACATTGTCTGGTAAAGCATCTGTGCATTAATGGGCCCCAGCGGGATCTCTGATGACTGAACAGTCAACAGAACAGGACCCAATGGCAAAATTGGCTGTGATTCCCCCGACGGAGAATTAGAGGCAGTATCAGACCCTAATTTTAGTATCTGACAGATGGTCGGGGTGGCAGCAGAACCCGAGGCCTTGGACTGGGATGTGTCTTTCTCCATGGACTTACTTCTTTTTTCAGGAGAGTGTGACCAGTCTGGAAAGGCATCCTTTTTCTTGTGCCTTTTCTCCTTATCTACAGTACCTGGTGGTGCTTGTCTGAGGATGTAGCAGACTTGTCCATTTTCTTAGCTTAATCGACCATGGAGAACGATAGATTGATGGCAAAGCTGGGAGGGAGGGAGCAGGAGACGAAGGTGAAGCCGACTTTGATGCACACTGTTTTTCTTCCATTGCCGTGATTTTTAAAAAAAGTTCCAAGGCCTTCTCACAATGTCTCTGAGTGGCCTGGTTAAAGCCTTGGCAAATGCTGTAGGCCTCACGTTGTGAGCTAGGCCCAGGCAGCGAATGCTCATACAGTGGTTGTTGCCTTTATAGATCTTAACTTGTACCACATCAGCAATAATGGAATAACAGTTCCTTGTCTTTCTACAGTGGCATAAATGATTAAGTATTTTAAGAAACAGAGTAGAAGCATTAGGGATGCTTGCAAAGTACGACAGCATTCTTCAGCAGTAGTGAACCGATGAGTGGTTGATGGGGGGAGAAAGAACTGAGGCATGATGGGGCTCCCCACATTATTTAGGTAGCGATGATACACGTCGACATGGGCAGCCCCAGCTAGCAACGTTTTCTGGGTGGACCTGAAGCTGATGGCTTACTGTTCCATGATGTGGTTCAATGGAGGGAGATATCCTTGAAGAAGATCTCTGTTTACAGTCTACAAATATGGTAATGTTACCCAATCTACAAAGTGGGCCTCACAAGATGGAAAAGGTGGGACAAATATTTTTAAAATCAATTTTAGAAAAATGATACAGTGGATTATATAAAATCTCTCATACCACAACTCTTTACTGCTGCAGCTGGAATCTGTATGAGTGATGTATGGTCCTATACGCAGGCTCGGATCCAGTGCCAAATTCATTATCAGAGGCCTGATCCTTGAGCTATATTGCTTTTGGCTTTGTTTCAGATTAGCTTTTAGGATTATAAGAACAATCAATGAAAATAAATGGAAGAGAACATATGGCACAGAGCAATAAAATGAGGCATGTCAATTTTAATTGGCCCCTAGAGGGAGAGGTTAGGATATATTCCTTGGGGGAAATGGAAAACATTACTGTTTTCGTGACACTACTAGACAGTATTGTGGGGGCCCATTACCAGTTTGCTCTAGAGAGAGTGTACCCACAGGAGCTGCTCTACGCTCAGCTTACTGACTTTGTTCTGAAATCAGTTTATTGTGAGAATAATTTAGTTCAAGAGCAATTCTACCTTTCACTTACCTACTTTTAGTGTAGATTTAAAGAAAAACATAGGAAAAGGACCAGCTTTCCCCAGCTGCTGCAAAAACGTCTGATTAGCACTTTCAAACAGTGATGGAATTGTTTTTTTTTTGTTTGTTTTTTTTTTAAATACCTCTAAATGCTTTTTAAATGAGTGAAAATGAGTGAAACAGTGAGCCGCAATTTCTGGTTTCTGTTGCTGGCAACCATCATCTCACCAGCAACCACACACTTCCTTAGCTCACTTTATGCTAATATGCCCTGCCGACCTTAGCCATGGGGTGACTGGGCATATTAACATAAATTGAGCTAGGGAAGCTCACAGCTGCTCGTAAGATGGTGGCTGCCAGCAACAGAAACCAGAAACTGCAGCTCGCTGTTTCACTCATTAAAAAAGCATTTAGAGGTACATTAAAAAAATTCCCTTACTTCCTGAAAGCATTAATCGGACCTTTTTGTAGTGGCTGGGGAAAGCTGGTCCTTTTCCTGTGTTTTCCTTTAAGATTCCTTTTTCTATTTTTTTTATTTATTTTTTCATTTATAAGCTTATGCAATGAGACGTACATGGCATAAACATCCAGTACATGGGTTATGGCCCCTAGACAAATACTGTACAGGAAATGAAAACCAAGAATTTAAATAAGCTAAAAAAGGAAAAAACCTCCAGCTTTTACACGAGACTATAGTTCAGGCTAAGGAGTACAAGTCCAGCTAGGTGAAGCCATAGAAGATGACACTCCTACCTATACTTGTCTACAACTACAATGTCTATTGGCCGGTCCTCTCTGTACATTTACTGTTCTAACACTGTGTCACCATGGTTCACCACGCTAGTGAAATTTGAGGGACACAGAAACTTTTAAACTTGTTATGGCAGCATCAGCCTAGTGACATGGAGAGTTGAGGCACTGGTTGCCTTACCTCCTGCTATGCTGGTGACCCGGGTTCAGGAACTGACTCAGGTCATTGGGGTTCAGCCAGAGTGGGAGAGGATCTAGTGTCCCAGGGACTGCTCTCCTCTCCTAAGGGAGGGGAGGGTTGTTGGCCTGGAATTAGACTGCCACCAGGTGGAGGCTGGTGGTAGTGCAGCTTCAGGTGGCACAAAGGGAGGGACTGTGGGTGTGGCATGTGTAACCCCCCCACCCATGGTGGAGGGGCTTACCTTTAGCATGCCTGGGGGAGTAAAAGCAAATTAACTCTGCAGAAGTATTTTTGGACGCTGTTTCTTTAAGAGCAGCCAAAGCTGCACAGTAATTGAATGCTCTGCATGTCACCTAGAGGGGCAGCTGCTAAACTCTAAGGCCATCAAAAAAACTCAAAACAAGCCTGTTTGCCTGCATCAGACTTTTAAAGTTGGGACTCTGTAAACTGCATAGACTGCTTTGTGTTGCAGTAATCTCTGTCCCCTCTGACCTGCTATGCAGGCAATGAGAAAGCAAGGAGCCCAAAAAGACTACAACAGAGAGACGTTTGGGTAATGTATTCTTGGTGCCTTTTTTGCCATCAATGGGACATCGAGGAAGTGATTGACAGCAGCCTGGACCAATGCCTGCTGTCAATTCCCTGAGGAAATCCTAGGACCTTCAGAGTTTCAAGTCAATCTGCATTTGGACTCCAGAGAGTAGAGAAGCTGCACAGCTTCAGAGAGGGAGTGAGAGCCCTAATCCAGAGGGCCCACAGTCTGGGCAATCAGCCCGGAGGCCAGTGATTCCAGGAAACAATTCAGTGATCCAGGAGAGAGTTCCTGAAAACCCTCCAGCACCAGCTAGTGTGGAGAAGATCAAGTAAAGCATTTGCGCAGTGTGCCTCTGCAGCAGTTTGCAAAGCTTGCGCCTTGAGGAGAGTGTTCAGTCTGAGTGCTCCTGCATCCAGCCTGTTGCATATTGGGGTACATGAGCAGTGTTCCTGTGTTCCAGTTTTCAAGAAACTGAATCCAGAAGACCTCTATCTGCAGCAGCCTGGGTGCCTACAGTACCTCCCCAGTTGCCCTGGCTGAAGGGTGAGGTATGTGGCCCAGCCCCCCAGCTTGCCTAGAGTTCCTGCCAGTTGCCACTGAGAAACCAGCATCCAGCATCAGGAGCAGCCATCCAGCCCACCGAGTGACAGAGAGGCATCCTCAGCAGCTCCGAGTTTCTGCAAACCATGAGTAGCAGGTTGCCCTGCACGGGAAAAGATCAGAGAGTTACAAGTTCAGCCAGTTGTTTCAGCAGTTACACATTAATGACAGAGTTTAACTATTTTCTTCAGCTTTAAGTGCACCAACAGGCACCCAACCCGCAGCAACTTTCAGGTCTGCAACAGCCTGGGGGGTACCCTCAGCAAAGGACTGAACTGAGAACTGGTACAGCCAGGGAGGTATGTGCATGCACCGGGTGGTGGGTGGAAATTTTGTGAGGTGCTCAAACGTAAATGTTTATGGTTACATGCAAAGTCTTTATGGCCATTTATCAAAAAGTCTTTATCAACGTGCACCAAATATCTATTTCTTACAGGTATTTCCTGTGTCCAGGAACCCCTTTTCCTAACCCTCTCCCCCAAATAAAACTGAGGTATTTCATTGTTACAAGTTTGGTGTGTGAGCATATTATTAGCGAGCATCACTAATTCTAAAGTGTATTGTATTGTAAGGGAAGGTGTGTTATTGAATGGGCATTGTCTGGGAGGAACTGTGGGGTGGTACAGTCACCAAGGTGGGTGTACCCCTACTGGTTTTTCTGGCCCACAGAAGTTACCCTGGGTGGAGGCACAGTGTCAAAAACAAATACTGCTCCCAGTTATAGGCAAACCAAACCCAGGTCCCACAACCTTGTTCAGGCACACAAGGCAGGGGGTGTGACCTGTCCCATACCTGACGCCCTGGTTACACATGCGTGTGTGCCTCCACGCGTATGCATTGATGTCCTATGGCAGGGGCCGGGAAAAGTTAAAAAAATGGTGTCAGGGACTTCATGAAGCCCTGCCTGCCCATCCCCATGTCCACACCATCATCTGGAACCTGGTCCACTCTGGATGCTTACACGGGGGGGGGGACAGCCCTCCCTCCTCTGGCCCCACCACAGTGGAAGGTCCGTGGGGGAGCCCCTAGTCCAGGCAAGTCCCAGGGGAGATAGTTGTCAGCGCGGGGTGGGGCTGGGCTGCTCAGCCATTCTATGACAGAAAGGACAGAATTAAGACAGGATGAAAACCTATTATATCTTTGCTGGGATTTAAACTCAGATCTCATAGCTCACAGCCATGTGCTCTAACCAATAAGTTATTGCGACTGCTGTTCTACAAGCTTGTGATTGGATACATCTCAGACTCAAACTGATCCCACATCAATCTAGCTGCAAAACTAATCCTGCATCAGTTTAGCTGGGAAATTGATCCAGGATAAGTTTGGCTCAACTCAGAAATTGATCCTGGATCAGTTCGGTTTAGAAGCTGATCCTGGATCAGTTAGGCTGGAAAACTGACCCATGAGTAGTTGTCATGATCATGGGTACACATAACCTACATCTTTCAATTCCCTGTTAGGTCACAGTATTTATTTCTCATTGCAATTTGTGTCATTGTGATTGGAAGAAATAGAGAAGCTCCACTTTACCCCTCCTATCCATGTAAAACCCAACACAACAATGAAAGTAATACTAAATTACACATATACACCCCAATGCAAGGCAGCATGGGTAATACATGTAAATCATCATGAAGAAATTGATTCATCCATGAAATAGCAAGTGTTTTGTCAGTATCTGCAGCCGAAGTCTATATTGGTCAGTGGCAGGTTGACATGGTCTTTTCTGAGGACGGTTCAGCAGCACTGGCTGCTAGTGTCTGTCTAGTGTGACTTTTGTCTCCATAGCCAGCACCGCAATATATTGCCAGAACAGGATACTCTAAATGAAGTCTCTGATTGGCTGCTACATGGAGAGCAGTCCTCTGAATGGCTGGCTCCAGCAGCCAACTGATTGCACAACTCATGTATGCTGTGGCAAAGGACATCCAGCAGTGAGTACAGACTCCCACACATACAGCTGTAGTGAACTTTCGTAATGAACATCCTAACTATGTGAAGTACTGTTCCACAGGTTGCACTAAACCTCAGAGTCTCTGCTGGAACTTTTCATTATCAGCAATACAGAACCCCAAGCTTTGCTGACAGTCTACCACTAACATCACCAATAACATCTAACAATTACTCTCATATTACAGAAATTGTAGTGAGTACAAAAAAAATGTTCCTCTCCGGGAATCAAACCAAGGCCCTCTACCTACTATTGCTTGGTAGCTCATAACTCTACTGCTGTACTAAGGTTCCTAGACAGGAGACACGTTCTGTGTGAAGGACATTCAGCAGTGAGGGTAGATGACCCCCCTTACATAGCGGCGATGGATTTTCATAATGAACACTCTGTCAATTTCAAGTAATGCTTCCCAAGTTGCATTTAAACCTCACAGTCTCAGCTTGAGCTTTTAAGTTATCAGCAATATAGAACCTCAAGCCTTGCTGAAAGTCTAACACTAACATCAGCAATGACATCTAACAATTACTTTCATATTACATAAATTGTAGTAGGAAAGAAAAAAATGTCAGCTCTGTGGATCAAATCCAGGGCCCCTATTCACTACTGCTTGGTAAACTGTATGTCTATCGCTATGCTAAGGTCCCTAGAGAGGAGATACATGCTGTGGCAAAGGATATCCAACAGTGAATGCAGACACACACACACACACACCTACATGCAGTAGATTTTTGTAATGAACAGTCTGTCAAGTTCAAGTAATGTTTCTCAAGTTGCATTTAAACCTCAAAGTCTCAGCTTGAACTTTTCAAATTATCAGCAATATAGAACTTCAGACCCTACTGAAAGTCTATCACTAACATCAGCAATGTCATCTAACAATTACTCTCATACTACCTACATTAAACCAGCCGCAAGTTATAGGGGGCAGTAGCCAGGGGTGCCCTCTTTGCTGAGTTTTCCCACCATGTCCTCAATTGCTAGTGCAGGCATATGATTGGTCCTCCCACTGGATCAATCACAAGCCTGTTTTGCCTCCCTATTTCAATTGGTCATTAACTCCCTTGGCCAGAAATGCAGCGTCTGACAGGTTGGCATTTAAGCCAGCTCCAAAAACCACTTTGCTTTGTTCACTGTCTCTTGTCTCCTCATGGTGTGTGTGCCCCACTGCCAAGTGGCCCGAGTCTGCATTTGAAAACTCTGCCACTGCTCGGAGTCGACCAGCGATGCTAGCACTACAGCAAAATTACCGGGCTGGCAGTATGAAAGCGGGGGAACCAAAAAGTACCTGCAATTACCAGATGATTCGGGGAAAAAAATGGATAGATGGCATCCCAGGCTGCCATCAAAAGTAAAGCAAAGTTTCTTGTGTTTCATTTAAATAAGCAATGCTGGATTGGTGTGGTAAGAACTGAGCCTGGAGCTGTGCAAGTGGGTGGGAAGCCCCAGGATATCAGACTGCCTGTGGGGTGGACATTAAAGAAGATCTCTATAGGAGCTTGTAAGGGGCAAGCTAGGTGCCACTGAGGAACTCTTCAGAGGGCAGAACAAATTAAGACTCCATGGGGAGCATGCCGGGGGGGGGGCACGCATTACTGAGTACCAGAACCAACCAAAGGGTAAGGAAAATAGATGCTCCTTAGGTGCTAGTGCAGGGTAAGCCAGGCCCTGAAGAAATAATTAAAGTAAGCCCCATACAAAGTGCTTGAATATTTAAATGACTGATAAATATTTATGAACTTGCCTAGCCAGATTGCATTTAAAGCAACTCTGAACTCTGCTGCTCATGTGAACTGCCTAATTGTGTGGTACCCTATCAATTGACTGCCCATCTACCTGTTTGTTTGGTGCCTCGAAAGTGAACTGCCTAATTGTCTGGTGAAATTCCAAAGGAAGGAAAATGAGTTGGCACAACCAGATCAGAATCAGTGCACACCAATGGGCTGGCTAGACCCTATAAGTAAATAGACCCCAATACCAAAATGAACTGGTGTGTGCTCAGAGCTTTGTAGAGTAAATCACAGTTAACCTCACTAAAACTGACCCAAATGTAGGAGAGTTATTTCATTTCTACAGCTATAAATCACACATATACATCCACAGACAGCGGCAAACAACACAGTGATGTAGCATCAAAAATCCCAAAGAGGTGCATAAAGTGCAAAAGTGCTGAAATACAAGGAATTTACACGAAGCAAAAGTCACAGATCTCCCACAGCCGCTCCCAGCAGTATCATTCCCAGTGCTTCATCCAGAGAACTTCGCCATGGGCTGATTGTACACCTTTATGGCTTTTTTGATGCTACATCACTATGTTGTTTGCTGGCTTGCTGCTGACTATGGACATTTATGTGTGATTTATATCTGTAGAAATAAAAAACATTTTCTACATTTGGGTCAGCTTTAGTGATGTTAACTGCTAATTGTGCGGTGCCCTGCCAAATGACTGCCTGTCTGCCTGGTATCCTGTTTTGACTTAACTTATGTCATGAAAGATTGCCTAATTTCTGATGCCCTGTGCAACTAATCTTTTGACTAATGTAGAGAGTTGTCAAACCCTTGGCAACAGTTGGACAACCTGTTACTGCCTTCTCTGAGTGTGCTTGAACTCTGCCTTTGCAAAAGACATAGACCTGTGCCTGCCCAAGAAAACACACCAGATTTGTTAAAGTCTCTATTCCAAGAACTACTCCATCCTTGCACTAGTCTGGGTGTGCACACGTCAGTCCTAGAGTCAGTCATCAAGCTAGATTATGATGCTAGTCTGGTCACCTTTGCAGCCCATCCCCAATAGGAAAGTGTGGAAGTGTAGGAGCTGCACCAGCTTGTTAGTTAAGGACTTCCATTGTACAGTGGGAGTGGGGTTTCTTTTCTTCTACGTTCCATGTCCTACTAGATCAGCATGAATCAAGAACAGTGCTCTTCATTCTGCATCCTTCACAGCAGCTTCTGTCCCAGGAGCCCATTGGGGTTCCAGTACTTGATGCCTGATGAAGTTGCTTGCCCTTCACATCTTGGATCTACAGCAGTTTTTCTCCTGGCAACACATTGGGAGTCCAACAGCCAGCACCTTGTGGATTCCTCTTCTTTCTGCCTTTGGATACACTGCAGCTTTTCTCCCGGCGGCTCCGTGGGGGTCCAGTAACTGACACCATGTGACTTTGTTTTTCTCTTGCTGTTAGATATACAGCAGCTTTTATCCCAGCGACCCCATGGGGCTCCAGTAACTGACACCATGTGACTTTGTTTTCTTCTTGCTGTTAGATATACAGCAGCTTTTCTCCCAGCGACCCCGTGGGGGTCCAATAACCAACACCATGTAGCTTTGTTTTCTTCTTGCTGTTAGATATGCAGCAGCTTTTCTCCCGGCGACCTCGTTGGGGTCCAATAACCAACACCATGTGACTTTGTTTTCTTCTTGCTGTTAGATATACAGCAGCTTTTATCCCAGTGACCCATTGAGGGTCCAATAACTAACGCCATTAAGATCCTCTGTGTCACTGATCCTACTCCTCGGTCACATCTTGTCCAGCAATCCACTAGAAGGGTCAAGCAGCTGATGCCTAATTAACCCTTGTTCTGATTTGAACCTGACAAATCCCGTTTGACGAAACATCCAGTTGTGATGAAACCACAGACAATTTACATATGTGAGACTCCAACTGGGTACCCAGTAGCCAAACTGCCTATTCTTAGAGTGCCACACTTCCTAGAGTTTGATGAATGGTTTCATGCAATAAAGTTAGTAGTGTTACCTGTCCAGGTATTTCTGAGCTCACAGATTAACAAGTTTACCACACTTTGTTTATACTGTCAAACCTAACAGTACTGCAGAACCCTTAAGGTACTGTAGGTAATAGCAGCTGCACTAAAGTAAAACTATGTAACTTTTTTGTCAATTAAATTTCAATAGGCATACACAACCAGAAAGTTTACAAATAAAAACATTTGTATCAACATAACATTACTGTGAGGTAAAATCATAATTACCATATGATAAAAACTTTGTCATACGTAACCAAAATGTTTTTTAAATGGATTATGAGAACATATTAAATAATATATAAAATATTAGCTCTTTCTTATAATATGAGAAAAATAAAATTCTACTGCTAGTTAATAATTTTCTCCTAATCTTACAGTGAGTGTACTGTCCAGAAGAGTCCGAGGTGCAAAAGGGGGGCAGTGGCCTTTATGCCAATGAAAATAATAATAATAATAATAATTTTATTTATATAGCACAATTTGAAACATCAAAGCACTTTGCAAAAAAACATATTAAACAGATCACATAAATACATCAGACTTCCAGTTAAAATTCTCATAGTTATATCAACTTCACATAAACATAACATCAATTTAAAATTCCCAAAAGCATCAGCTATTAAAAGCTTGTCTGAATAAGTAGGTTTTTAAATCAGTCTTGAAGCTCTCCACAGTCCTGCACTCTCTAATCTGATGAGGTAGAGCATTTCACAAGGATGGTGCCACGAACATAAAAGCCCAGGCACCAGATGTCTTCAACCGCACACTGCGAACCTCTAACAACCCCTCGTCAGTTGAGCGGAGAGGCCGGCCAGGGTTGTAGGGAACCAGGAGCTCTTGCAGGTAGCTCAGTCCCATTTTGTGCAGGGCTTTGTAGGTCAGAAGCCTGACCCTGAAGGTGGTCCACCACTGTGTAGGCAGCCAGTGCAGATTCCGCAGCACGGGGGTAATATGACTGCAACGAGAAATCCCAGTCAGTAATCATGCTGCAGCATTCTGCACCAGCTGCAAGCAGTGAACATCAACCCCCGGAAGCCCCAGGTAAAAGGAACTGCAGTAGACAAGACATGAGGTCACAAAGGCATGGATCAATGTGGGAATATCATCAGACAGAACAAGGTACTTAATTTTGGTGATGTTCCTAAGATGGTAAAAGGAAGACTCGACGACTGCTGACATCTGCGCACACAGTGTCAGTCCATCATCAAGAACCACCCCCATATTTTGCAGCCATTCAGAGGTAGGCAGTTGTACCCATCACGCCAAAGCCTGGAAGGTAATCCCACCATCGGCCTCTCTATCTGGCACCCTAGATTCACCACTAACACCTCTGTCTTCCCGGAATTCAATTTCAACCAGCTGGACTTCATCCAGTCATCGTGGACCTCCGCTAAACAGCTGTTAAACATTGAAATCACACTATCCTGGTCAGGTGCAAAAGACAGATAGAGCTGTGTGTCATCTGCATAGCAATGAAACCTCAGCCCATATCATCTTACAATGTCTCAGAGGGGCAGCAAATACACTGCAAACAACATGGGGGACAGCACCGAGCCCTGAGGGACCCTGCAAGGCAGAGAGAATGGCTCTGAGGAAAAGATCCCCGAAACCACCCTCTGAGATCTATCAGCTAGGAAAGAATGAAACCATCTGAGAACTAGACCAGCCAGGCCATAGATGACCCTCAGGTGCTCGAGCAGAACTCCATGGTCCACAGTGTCAAATGCTGAAGAAAGATCCAGAAGCACCAAGATGGAGCAGCACATCTGGTCTCTCGACATCAGGAGATCATTGAGCACCTGAACCACAGCGGTCTAGGTACTATGTCTCTTCCAGAAACCTGACTGGAGAGGATCGAAGACATCATGGATGGTCAAGTGGTTCTCCAGTTGCAGCCCAACCACTTTCTCAATCACCTTCCCAACAAAGGGAATGTTAGAGAGGGGCCTGTAGTTTGCACAGCTGTTTGGGTCTAAAGAAGCTACTGAAATTCAGAATACATGTAAGGAGCCAGAAGAACTGTGGGTCACCCTGGAAACAGGAAACGGGATAGCCATATGAACTGGGGTTGTCTACTAGCCTCCAGACCAGGGGGAGGACATAGACACATTACTGTTAGAAGATATACAAAACATGACTGCTAAAGGGGAGGTTCTGATAATGGGAGGCTTCAACATGCCAGATTCAGATTAGTTAATACCAGCAGGAACATCAGCCAGAACTAGACACATAGTGGATTCCCTGTAGGGGGAGGGACTCAAACAACTGGTACAACAACCCAGAAGAGACAGAGCTATCCTGGATCTAGTACTGACTAACGGGGAAAGGATCACAGATCTCCAGGTAGAAGGTCACCTGGAAGCCAGTGACCATCACATGGTATGGTTCAATTGGCCACTAGAACTAAATCATCCCATTCCAAGGTGAAAAATATCCAACTTCCGTGGAGCTGACTTTGATAAGATGGCCTACAGAGTTAAGCTAGCCCTGGCAAGGTGAGGGGTGAGGGGGTACAGGCAAAGTGGGCAAGCATTAAGGATGCAATACTTGAAGCAACATCCCATTGTGTTAGGGAGAAAAGCAAGAGCAAAAGAAGGAGGAAACCACTGTGGTTCTCAAAAGCAGTAGCAGAAAAGATCAGAGACAAAAGGTTGTCCTTCAGGAAATATAAGGGAACACAATGGGATGAAGATAGTGAGGCATATCAAACTTCTCTAAGGGAAGCAGGGAAGGTAGTAAGGCAGGCAAAGGCCCAAACTGAGGAAACACTAGCATGAACAGTAAAAGAAGGGAGAAAAGACTTTCTATAGCTACATTAATGAAAGGAGAAAGTCCAGAGGGTACTAAGATCAAAGGGATAAGGGGAGCGTGGAAGAGGACCAAGAAAAAGCATAGGTAGGGCAGGGCCCACAGCTCAGCACCATGGACACGGGGTGTGCACAAGTCCCTTCACAAAAGAAAGGGTCCTACAAGAACTCACTAAGCTCAGGGTGCACAAGGCAATAGGACCTGGCATACATCCCAGGGTACTAAAGGATCTAAGAGTGGAACTAGCAGAGCCACTAGCAGACCTGTTTCGTGAGTCTCTGAGCACAGGAGAGGTCCCAGAAGACTGGAGAAGCGCTCACATGATCCTGCTCGACAAGATTGGTTGCAGGGAGGCGGCAGGGAACTACAGACCAGTCAGTCTTATCTCAGTAGTGGGCAAGATTATGGAGGTACTGTACTCCTTAAGGAAATGATAGTGCAACACCTGGAATCCATAAGAGCACAGGATCCAAGACAACATGGGTTTACAACAGGAAGGTCTTGTCAAACTAATCTCATAGATTTCTTTGACTGGGTAACCAGAGTGGTGGGCCAAGCGGGAGCAGTTGATGTCACCTACCTTGACTTCAGCAAAGCTTTCAATACTGCTCCACATAGAAGATTGATTATTAAGCTGGGTGGGTTCGGGGTGGGTCAGAGGTTGGTCAACTGGGTGGCAAACTGGTTGGTGGGCAGAAAACAGAGAGTGGTGGTAAATGGTGTATAGTCAGAAAATATGTACGTCACAAGTGGGGTACCTCAGGGATCAGTCCTAGGGCCAGTACTCTTCAATATCTTCATCAGTGACATTGCAGATGAATTGGAAGGTAAGGTTTGCCTATTTGGAGATGACACCAAGATCTGCAACAGAGTAGATGATCCAGATGGGGTGGACAGAATGAGAAGAGATCTGGAAAAACTGGCAAAAATGGTCAGAAGAGTGGCAACTGGGGTTTAATGCAAAGAAGTGCAAGATCATACACATAGGGAAGAGAAACCCCGAAGCTACATATAGGTTAGAAGGGGGAATTGCTGGCAAGCACAAGGGAAGAAAGAGACTTGGGCATTATCATCACAGATGAGATGACCTGAAATCATCCAAGCAGACCATTAAAGCAGTAGGTAAGGCTAGGGGGGTGTTAGGGTGTATTAGTAGGGGTATCACAAGTCATAACAGGGAGGTAATAATCCCTCTTTACAAGACACTGGTTAGGCCCCATCAGGAGTACTGCGTGCAGTACTGGAGGCCACACCTGCACAAGGACATTAACAAAAGTGAGGCAGTCCAGAGAAAGGCAACCAAAATGGTGCAGGGACTGCATCAGAAAACATATGAGGACAGATTAATGAAGCTCAATATGTATACCCTAGAGCAAAGGAGGGAGAGAGGGTGATATGATCGAAACATTCAAACATCTTAAGGGCATTAACAAGGTGAAAGAGTCTAACATGTTTCAATATAAGAAAAATAGCAGGACAAGAGGACACAGCATGAGATTAGAGGGAGGCCGATTAAGGAGTAAAGTGAGGAAGTTCTTTTTCACAGAAAGGGTGGTGGATGCATGGAACGGCCTACCTCAGGAAGTGGTGGATATGAATACAGTGCAGGGCTTCAAACAGGCATGGGATAGGCATAAGGGAGCAATACAGATGAGTATGAATAGATAGGTCATTGACAGAGTAAAGGCCTATGGCACATTCATAAGGTAAAAAAAATGAGCAGACTGGATGGACCTTGCGGTCCTTATCTGCCGTCAACTTCTGTGTTTCTATGAGAAGACAAATGTTGTCCCCCCCGGTTGCACCTGGAATCAAGCCTCAGCTCAGTGTGCCTTTCTCAGTTACTAAAGGTTTAAATTAATAAATAAATGTTAATGAAAGGAGAAGATAAAGCAAGAAAAAAGAAGAAATAGGAGAAGTAGAAAAAAGCTAGAAAGATACAGCTACAACTATCTGTGAACTGTAGTGCCACTTTACTCTGCTGTTAGTGTTCCAAAAGCAAAAAAGTTAAAGATGGTGTTCCACTTGGGCACAAAACTCTCTGCCCAACCATCGGGTGACTGAGCCTTTTGGATCTAAGGACTGCTAAACATTCTGCTTTCCACTCCACGATGGTGGGGCTCTCTCTTCTGCCCAGATTTTTAAAATAGTATTTTTATGGCACCCTCAAAACCCTCACTGAAAAATTATACACTGAGGCTTGTTCTTGTGGCTAAGCTACATTTTCATTTATTGTTGATATAGTGTATGGTAGAACGTTATTATCACTAAACCTCAGTTGAAACACAGTCTTGTTATGGTATAATTCTGACATTCTCTTGCTGTTAACCACTGTAGAATGATACCATAACAAGAAAGAATGCCACTGCAGGTCACATTCCACAGTAGCAGCGGTCAGTGGTAATCAGTACCACACGGCACTATTCAAATGGCAATGACGGTTGTGCGCACAGTAGCGAGTTAAAAAAAAAATGAAATCTCCCTCTAGGTACCTGTATTTCAGTTTCACTGCATGTCCCCAAAGTGTCCCTCGGTGTGTAAACACTTGGCTCTGCAACACTTCCTGAAGATGTAAAGACCATGTTTTGACGCAACCCTGTTTGACCCCATGTTCAGCAACTGCTTCCAAGTGGGTCAAGACTGATTTTCAAGTTTTTGTTTTTGTTGTTAAAATAAATAATTTTTTCTGCCATTGTCTCGTAGTCGAACTACTGGACTGCTTGCCCATATACTATAAAAGACAATATATGGAGAGCAGTTAACAACCCCATTGAATTCGCATCTCAAGGTTATCATGGTTACTGAAAACCTCTCAAGCTGCGCTCTCGAGGTTTACAGACCATGGTAACCTCTTGATGCGAATATAACATGGTTGTTAACTGCTCCCCATATATTATCCTCTATATAATGTATGGGAGGGTGTTGTTAAGGATGGAATTCCATGAATTCCCTATCCTTGTTATGTTATCGATGTGACGTCAACAGGTTGTTTTACCCTCTTGAGTACATCACATCGATACAATAGCAATGCAAACAGCACTGCGCATGCACGTCTCTTGAACATGGGGCTTTGGATGAATGGCTGCAGTGATGCGAGCTGGCCCAGATGGAGAGCAGCGCTACAAAAAAAAACAGAAAGGTGAGGACAAATTTGATTTAACTGGTGCCCTTACATTCTAAAAACAATGATGGGCACCAGTTAACAACAACACGTGTTCCCATCTCAAGGTAGTCATTCCAACTGTAAACCTCTCAAGCTTCACTGTTGAGGTTTACTAAATTGTCATAACTACCTCTCAAGGGGAACACAGCATTGTTATTAACTGGTTCCCATCCATAATCCTCTATGTTACATACTGGTCATACAATTATATGGGATAGTTACTCATTGTGACTCAGACTAATGTTTGAACCTATTTCTATTTTGTATGCCTGTCTATGCCTTGTATACTTCATATGTAATCTGTCAGAATTATAGTTCTTGTAATCTTACTTCTGCTATGTATATTCCCTGGTCTGGCATAAGTCTGAATGCTGCATCATGCCTTTCAACACTGTATACTGTGCTGCTCAGGACCTCCTTGTAAATGAGCTTGCTCAACAGAGCTTTTTTCCTGGTGTAACCCCCCCTTTGGGGGCTTACCTGTAATCCTTCCAGTATTGCTGCCGTTCCTCCTGGTGTCCCAGTATTTCCTCTGCCACAGCCTGAACCTCATAATGTCCCTCAGGGCCCCCCGATCAGCTCTGTAGTTATCTGGAGCCTCACTGGGCTCACAGAACAAGTTATGAGCTGCCCGCATGTTCCCATGTTGCCAGCACTCGCGCATGCGCCAAAGGCGCTTTAAAGTTTGCGACCGCCTTTGCGGTTACAGCGGAGAGGTTCCGCAGGTCCCAGTGCCCATAGGCCATATTTGTTTGATTTGGGACTGGGGACCTCAAGGCCAGTGCGAGGCCTCTTTTGTTATAAATAGGAAAGTGTCGAGAAGCGCTAGTAGCAGGGCATATCAGGGCTCATAAATAATGCATAGGCAGCCTCAAAAATATTAATGAGAAGCTGCTTGCTATGGAGGCATAATGTTACAGGGTAGTGACAGAAAAACTAAAAGGAATTAATGTAATATGTTGTTGTCACTATAAAGGGGCTATTGATTAATGTGGTTAACATAAAGTAAAAGTACCTCATCTGGCTGCACAGAGATATTGATTGTGGGACAATGCAAAAACTGTTTTGGGGACTGTACTGTAGCAGCCATGTTTGCAGCCACCTAGCCAATAGCCAGCCAAGGTTTACAGTGAAGGGTTTTGGGCATTACCAGAGACTTTTGGGGGAGAAAGGAGGAACAATTTCTGACGCCAAAATTAAAGCCAATTAAGGGACTTAGACTGTTTCAGACAGTTTTTGGCAACCAGTGAGATTGCTGGAACTTTGCTCCTTATAAAAGGGGGACTGTTGGGAAAAGTTTCAGTTTTCTCCGTGTTATTGGGGCAGTCTGTGAGAATCTGGGTCAAAGAAGGCCCCCTGCAGCTTGGGGAGTTTAGGGAGAGGCCTGCTTTGCCTTTCCTCGGCTGACTCACTAGCCATGAGTAAGGGACGGCAAAGTCTGCAGACCGAGCAGCATTTATGGAAAAGGGAAGGGAAAGGGGGAAATTGTTTAACCAGGAAAGGCACACTAAGCTGAGGCTTGTTTTCCAGGTGTGATCTAGGAGCACAAGGAAGTTAAGTGACTTGCTCAGGGTCACACAGTATGCAAGTGGGGCTGTGAGATTCAAACACAGGTCTCCAGGTTTGTAGCTCAGAGCCCTAAACCATTGTGCTATACTGCCTCCTGTTTTCAGAAAAGGAGAAAAAGAAGTAATTGCCCTGAGCTAAAATTCCAGATTGAAAGTGGGGTCCGAGCTGAAAGGGTCCCCATTCTGCGTCTCGACGAGAGCCTGTTTTGCTTCAGAGACTGTGCTCTAATTTGCAGGCCTGTGGTGAATGGAGTTGTCTCCAGCCTGTTTGCCAGAGGGAGACCTGAACTTCGATCCTGCCAGTTTACATTTCCAGGACTGCAGACTGCAAGCGGATACGCTGTGTGGCCTAATCCAGAACTGTAGCAAAGATCAGCCTGTGATGCCAAACCACATGCTTAGGAGACTGCTGCTGTCTGTGAACACTAAGCTGCCAGATGACCAGAGAAGGGACTCCGCTCCTGCAGAGGAGATCCTCGTGGGCTGCAGTCACCCTCGGGAGGGATGCCACGATGTGGGGGTGAGTCGTGCTAGCCCAGTTCCCAGTATCCTGTTCTTTTTCCAAGAGGACGAGTCCTGCAGCCTGCAGCTACAAGCCAGACAGCCGAATCCTGCCTCGGAGAAAGTCATCCTGGAAATCAGCCAGATCCTGAGGTCTACGGTTCAGTGAGTAAAATCAGGGTAGCTCCCTGCAACAAAGTTCTAATTATTAATGGTACTATCTGATCTTGTTTGCCAGTTTAAAGTGTTCAGAGTAACTGGGACATCTGGCCACGGATACAGATGGGTTTATGGTTTCCACCAGTGTATTGCTTCTGCTTAATTGCCTTTCTTTCATCGAGGGCCCCACCCAGCTGCAACGCCGGCCAACCCGCAGCAACGCATCAGGCCTGTACCTAATTAGACTCTGGGTACCCAGCAGCTAAAGTACTGTTGAATACAGGTTCAACTGTTATTTATTACTGTAGATGCAAAAAGAGTGCTCTAATCAGTTATCTAAATTCTTGCCCCTCCCTTGTTGAAATCCCCCTTAAAAAATCAGATTTACTGTTTCGAAGGTTAACCAGGATAATGAGTATCCTATTATTCAGTCTCAGTCATTGCGTCAGTCCAAAGGTATACTGTTACTGCTGGTAAACTGTTTTCTTTGGAGGGTTACAGGGTACATGCAAGCATTTCATACCCTGTTGGTAAGTGTGGTCACAGTGAGCATATTATTAGCACTCTCTCTTAATTGTAAACTGAATGCAAAGTAAAGTGTATTGGGGTAATTCAGGTGTAAAATCATTAGGTGGGGCTGTGGGTAGGTGCAACTTCCCAGAGGGTTGTGCTAGCTTAACAACTAACCTGCATAATAAATTCCCTGGGTGGAGGCACTGCGTCAAATCATTATTGTTAGGACCCAGGCCCCTCAACCTGCTCTTAGCTAGGCAGGCAGGGGTAGTAGCCCGTGGGAGGTGGCACCCGGGTTACACTGGTGAAATACATAAATACAAAGAGAGATACTATGTTTTTATTCTTTAGACCAAAGCTAAGTCTTATCAAAGTAATTTAATTAAGCAGTCTTTTTTTTAAGTATTAAACTTAGTACAGGTGCTCATTTTCATTTTTATTTATTATTTCTTCAGCTGTTTATTTTCTCGTTCTTCATTGACTGTGTGTTGTTATTGTTGATGAAAACCTGCCTCTGTGGTCCTTGCCAACTTTCCTGCTAAATAAAATTTCTGGCTACATGTCGACCTCTGAGTACATTCCTACCTCTCATTGCTCGCTGACTACATCTGCCCCATCTGGGAACCTTCAGTGCACCTTGCCGTAAAGCTTGCCTGAGGTAGGACTTGTGTCCATAAGGAAGTGCTTTTTCCCACTTCACAACCCGGCTCACAAGAGCACAACATGTTGATATCCATCAGGTGGAGGCTGCATTTCATCGGATCTCCCTTCTTTGATGGCCCCAGGGTAGCTGCATCAGTTTTTGTGGTCCTTGGAATTCTCATCTTTCCAGAAATCTACAGTTATCCACAGAATATGTTCTGCTTCTGGGATATTTCAAGTGAGCCCATCTACTCTGCCAAAAAAAACTTTCATTTGATTTTGAGCTCCGTGGCTGAGGGGCTCTGCAAAAAGTAGTTTTCTTGCTGGGCTGCTAGGCTCCACCGTCCCCTTGATGGTCCCATCCTCCATAGGCTCTGTTCCCTCTCTAATATAAAATGTCACTCCCCTCCTTTACCTTGGCTCCTGTACCTCCTATACAAGCTGTGCCCTGGAACTGCCAAATCCCAGTCATTGTTCCCAGAGGCCCATGTCTCCACGAGGGCTATCAAGTCTAACTTGACCTCTGCCACCATCACCTATAGTTCACTGATCTTGTTATTTAGGATTCTGGTGTCATGGGTCACTACACAGGGGCCCTCGGGGTTCACCTCTCCACCCCTCCATAGGAGGCTGGCCTGGGTTCCCTGAGGATGTGCTAAACTGGCCTAACGTGGTGTGGTGCCTACACCTGGGGGTGGTGATGTGGAGTACCTGGCTGATGAAACACAAGGCTATTGCCCCCCCCAAAGAAAACAATGCATAAACTGCCCCACAGTCCCTCCCCAAAAGCAATTGACACAGCAAGCAATGACAGTCCCCAAACCGTAAACTGCAATTCAAACAAATAATTTATTTAAACCGGAAGGTACAGAAAGAACAAGGGAACAGCAAGGGTAAGATGGAAGCAACGGCGGTAGCTGTAAGTCTATACTGTAAGCAGTAGAAATGCAAATACTTTAGGCAAACAATATTTCAGTACTTTGCCCCATAAATTCTGTCCCCATCCTCAAACCCAAATGTGGGTGCACCTGTCTTCATGGTTTACCTATGCCCGAATCAACAACACTGTTGTCAAAGTTCGGCATGGCGAGATCCTCAATGTCAATAGGTGAAATTTTGCCTATCCAACATTGGTGTGTTTCTCTCAGGGGGCTGCACCCCCCCAAATTCCCCCCCACGTCCCCTTCTTAAAATAACTAACTCTGAGTCAGAGTTGATTAAAAGGGGGCAAAAGATGGCAAAAGGGTGAAATTTCACCCTCGGGTCCCTCACAGTGACAATATCGAAATCTGTCGAGATTGCCGCTGTGAGAGATTTTGCCATCCAAGTTTCGCTGTTCGGTTGGCACACAATCTTAACTCCCCCCAAAGGCCATGGGTGAGAGATCTCTTAAGTTGCAGTGGGTATCACACTGGGGACACTGGTGCTGTTAGCAGGGTGCAGTTTAGTTGTGTGCTTTAAACCATTGCTGGTAAAATACTTTTTTGAAAACACACTGTTGCTGAACAGAAACTTTAAACTGTTCCAACAATCGGAAGAGGGGCCCCTGTTTGTAATCCAAAAGGAATTTGGTGGCCAGCTAGCCTCCACAGGTATTCTGCATGGGCTTCTCATATTGGCATAGTCTCTCCCCCCCCCCCCCCACTCCTGTCACAACCTTTTTCACCAGTTGCAAAGTCAACTTCTGATACCTCAAACAGTACCTCTGGTACACATTGCTAGAACAGGCTGACTGGATGCAGTGTTCCCAGGTGGGATGCTGGCTTCCCCAGACTTGCTGGTGGCTTCTCTCTGCTTCATCTCTCTCTCTCGCTGTCTCGCTCTCTCGCTGTCTCGCTCTCTCTCTCGCTCGCTCTACTGTCTTGCTGAGGCTCAGGACCTGGACCAAGTCAGGTGCCTTCTTGGACTGGAGACACTGTAGGAGCTGTTTCCCCAGGGGGAAAAGTCTGTGGAGGGTCAGAAAACCCCAGCTCCAACTTGCTTTTAAAATGTAGTTTTGTTGAAAACTTCTCACAAACACTTTTACTTGGGATCCCAACACATTTAGTCTGTCAGGCCTGCAGTGCCTGGACAGACAGTGGCATACTGGTCCCCCACCTTGATAAAAAAATTACTCTCTCAGAGGTCTGATTGAACTCCCCGAACTTTGAAAACAGACTCTTTTATGCTGCATGAAACTCAGTGCCTGATTGGACAGGCTTGTTCCCAGGCAAACTGTCTCTGGCTCGAGCTGCTTTCCTATGTGCCAAAATTCTCTGTCAAAATGGATCAGACCTTCAACCCCTTCCCATGATGCTCTGCAGTCTCTACATTCATGGGGGCTGCCATATTTATTTACTTGTTACAGTCCAACTTTGGCAGCTTGCTGCTAGTTTGTTAAAGAGCTTCCCAAAGATGATGCATGACTTCTCTGGCCCTGATTTCAACCACCAGGCCAGAGATATGGTTATTAGACTGGGCATGGGGTCCATTGCAGAGCTGGGTGTTATTTTGGTTGGGAGGTGGTCGTCTGTGCCACTCTCCCACTGGGTGTGCATACACACTTGCTCCTTTTCCTTTCTTGGCCTCACTGACAGTACTGGAGGTGAATTCACTAATGGTGCAGTTTGGCTTTGATCCTGTCTCTGCTTGTCTCCAAGGAGCCAGGATCCACATGTGATGTGGGCACATGGCCTGGTTTCATTTTTGGAGCTCTGGCTATGTTTTGTGCATCTGTGCATGTGTCGCAGCACATCTATGGCCACCATGCTCCCTCTTATTCGTTCCCCTGCCCGCTGCAGCTCTAGGACTCAGGGAACTTCCCCAACCACTGATGCCTTCTTTTCCAACCTCTGCCACAGCCTAAGGGAACACTGGAGAGGCCCAAGGACAGAGGGGGTGTGCAGCAATGGCTGTGACATCCATGATGTGCAGCCTTGGGTTTGAATCTCACCAGGGCTTCTGCTGTTCAAATGCTGTGCACTGTCAGTCCCTACCTGTATAGTCTTAAGGGGATGGGGGTGGTGAAGAAAGAGACCCTGATCACTGGATGGCAAACCAGGAAAGCTCCAGATTGGGGGAGGGCTTGCATAGCCATTTAGGCAGACCACATTCCATGCTCCCACCTTATTCCTTCTCTCCTTGTCTGTTCCCTGGTTACTACCTACTTCTTTCAACTCTGTCTTCTTCTCTGCCCTTGCCACCACTACCACACCTTAGTCCCTGCTAGGTTCTCCTTGCACACCCTTGCTTGGGATTCTCAGCTTCTGCCTCACCCATACAATTTGAATGATGATCCATGTAGATGTCTAGCTTCTGCCCAAGTTCACTTGTCCCCTTCTTCATGGGATGAGAAGGTCATCTCCCTTGAATAGTCTTCTGATCCAGAAGTTCCCTCAGTCTGCCACAAATAGAAAGTGCAGGATATAGAAATGTAGCAAATGTCAGCTGAAAAAGACCATTGGTCTAGTCAGCCTATCCTGTTTTACCCTATCCTACCCCTGAATCTATGGTCTAGTCAGAGTTATTGCCCTTGCCTCCCCATTTGCCCTACTTCTTCTCCGTGTAACTATCAAATCTTTCCCTCAGTCCCAGTTGTGTTTGAAACCATTTATGGTCCTTGCACCCACCATGTCTACTAGTAGGCTGTCCCACAGCTCAGCCACTCTGTCTGTAAAAGAAAATCTTCTCACATCCCTCCTGCATCTCCCCTCCCACCCCCACCAGCTTCAACTCATGTCCCCGTGTTCATGATTCACCAGTCCTGCTGATTATTTCCTCTCTACTTTGTTCATTCCTTTCAGGAACCTGAAGGTTTCTATCATATTGCTCCTCTTCCTTCTGGTCTCCAGCAAGTACATGTTCAGAGCCTTAAACTGATCCTTGTAGGATCTTCCCAGCTGGCCCTGAATCATTTTGGTTGACAAATTCAACCTAGCTTGTGAGGGGGTATTTATTCGGTTAATTTTAACTGGAGTGGTTTTAATCGGTGTAATCAGCAGTCTGAGATGTGCCTCAGTCTTAGAACCCCGTATTACCTGTCCAGGATCCCTGCTGCTTGACCGGCACGCTTTCATTGACCTCCCTTTGTCAGCTACGGCACTGAGGCAGTGTAGGGAGATTGGGATTGGGACAGGGCGTGATGGTAGGCAGTGAGATGCTGATGGTATAGCAGGAGTGGGTCGGACTAGGGTGGTCAGGACCAGAAGGCGCCCTGGAGTAAAACGGGACCTGGAGAGAGGCTAGATGTGTTTGGTACCCATACCCAGGGTTCCCACAAGCTGGAGTGAGCAGGTAGCCATTGGGTCAGAAACCTCCACCAGTCCCCTTCAGGCAGTGCTTTGCAATGCCAGATCAATTAGGAACAAGACTGCAACTGTCGCGGACTTGATTTCCTCAGTTGATATGACTTGCATTACAGAGACCTGGTTGGGAGATAACACAGGTCCAGTATTGGAGGTGTCTATCCTGGCTGGGTTTTCTGTAGTGCACTGCCCAAGGAGTGATCACAGGGGTGGGTGTGAGGCCATCTGTTTTAGATCCAACCTAAACTTTTTATTGCACTCAGTGAGTTCCACTTCATCATTTGAATGCATGGCCGTGTGCGGGGGGTCCAGGTGCAGGCTGAAGAACACTCCTCGTATACCAGCCTCCTGGACATGAGGGGAAATTTTTGCAGGAAGTTGGCGTCACCCAGATGGTTGGATCTGGGTGATTTCAATGCCTGAATTGACCATGAACACGCGCATTTTGGTTATGACTTCCTCCAGCCAATGACTTCACCGTACCCTGCACAAGCTGTTGCTTCTGGGACCCACAGCCATGGTCACGTCTTGGACTTGGTGTTCTCGCTGGGGCTTGAGGTCTCTGACATTAGGATTGATATTGTTGCTTGGCTGAAACACTGCACTGTAAAGTTTTCATTCGGGGGTCCCCCCCAACCTCGTTAGTCCTTCCCCTGTGGAGATGGCCTGTTACCACTCTTTGAAGGGGCTGAGGATTGATGGTGGTACTGGATCTATCTGGTGTGAGTGCTGCATGTGTGGCAGGTGAGGCAGTTGCAGCCTGTAATGGGGCTGTTTCCAAGGTGCTCGACTCTGTTGCACCAGTCCGTATATGAACCAGGTCTTCTTGCTTGAGACCCTCATGGTTTGATGGGGCTCCCAAGGAGATGAAGACCAAGGGTCAGAGACTGGAGCACTGTTGGCAGAGGTCTCGGTCTGAGAAGGACAAACTGGCTTTGAGAACTCACTACGGTGACTATCAAAGGGCAATCAACCATAAGAAGGCAGTATTCCAGTCCAGGAAGAGTGCTGCAGGGAGGAACAGATCAGCTCTGCTTTTTTGTACTGTAGACAGGCTTCTCCATCCTGCATGTCTGCAGCTGAAAAAAGCACCTTCAATTGCTCTATGCAAGGAATTTGCTCTGTTCTTCTGTCACAGGGTGTCCTCCATTAGAGCTGGGTTGACAGTGGAGAGTCATGGGTGTGTAGAGGCACTCCTATTGCCTGGAATGAGTTTAGGCTAGTTGGGGAGGCAGAGGTCTGCAGGGTGATTTCGAAGCTGTAGCCGACATACTGTGAATTGGACTTGGGCCTGACTTGTGTCTTAGTGGGATGTGTTGAGTCCATTGGTCTAGTGTTTGCCGAAATTGTCTGTTGCTCACTTTCAGAGCGATGCGTTCCCAGTGCCTTGAAAGAGGTACTGGTGAGACCTCTCCTAAAGAAATCATTGCTCGACCCTGACATCTTGGCGAAATATAGACTTATCTCTAACCTCCCACTTCTGAGTAAGGTTATTGAGGAAGTCATGGCTGTGCAGCTCAAGGCACACCTCGCAGCCCATGACATCTATGAGCCCTTTCAGTCAGGGTTTAGGTCAAGGAATGGCACTGAAACATCATTAGTCAGAGTGCAAAATGATTTCTTCAGGGCGAGAGATGGGGGAGTGGTCAATACTCGTTATCCTTGATCTGTCCTCAGCATTTAACACTGTGGACCATGTGGTGTTGCTGGATTGCCTAAGGGAGTTCAGTGAACTCACTGGTACCGTCTTCAACTGGTTTGAGTACTTCCTCACAGGCAGGATGCAGAAGGTAGTGATGGGGAATGACTCATGCTGCCCAAAGCTCCTGCCATGTAGAGTTCCCCAAGGTTAAGTCCTGTCACCTGCACTGTTCGCAGTGTACATGCTTCCACTTGATGAGATCAGAGATGGTACAGCTTGGGTTTTCACTGTTATGCTGATGACAACCAGCTATACATGTCATTTGCACCTGGAAAGTGGGTTGCCATGGAGGTGCTGAATAAATGCCTAGCCAAGATTCAGGACTGGATGTCCCCCCAGTTGGCTGAGACTCAGTCCTGACAAGATGGAGGTGCTAGTGATTGATCCTGGCCATCAGTGGGATGTGTGTGAGACTCAATCCTGACAAGATGGAGGTGCTAGTGATTGATCCTGGTCATCGGTGGGATGTGGGTGCTGCTGGGATGGAAACAGGGTTTTTCCTTGGCCCCATTCCCTTGGCAGCACCCACCAAGGTGAAAAGTCTGGGCGTCATCCTTAATGATGGACTGACATGTGAGGCTCAGGTGTCATCCATCATTGAGTGTTTTTTACCACCCCGAGAAATGTCACCTGGATTAAAGCCTTGGTTCTGCCCGATGACCTGTCTTCACTGGTATATGCATTTGTGACACTGCAGCTCGACTACTGCAATGCTCTGTACCTCAGTGTTAATGGAGTGGCTCTCCGGTGCCTGCAGCTATTGCACAATGTTGCAGCCAGTTTGCTGACAGGCCTTCTGAGGTCCTGTCATGTGACCCTGGTTCTGCATGAACTGCACTGGCTGCTGGTTAGGTGGAGAGTCATCTTCAGGGTGGGCTTACTCACCTACAGCGCCCTACATGGATTGGGCCCTGGCTACCTGAGTGACCTCCTTACTCCTGTCCATCATGTGTGCTTGTTCTGCTCCACTACCAGGGGCCTCCTAGCCATTCCCAGGGCCCACCTGAAGTCCTCTGGAGACTGTTCATTTGTGGTGGCAGGCCCAATATTATGGAATTCACTCCCAAGTTCGTTGAGGAAAGCCCCATCGGTGGAGGCACACCTTTTTCATAGGATTCATTGGAGTGTTACAAGTCTACAGCTTGTGCCAATGTGACTTGCCATTATTCAGTGGGTTACAATACCTCTCGTGTATTTGTCCAGTCTTGTTTTAAAGGTATACATGTTATCAGGTTTATCCATGAACCTCTTTTATTTGACCTGTAGATTTTGTCCCTGAGCTGATATTTGCGAACTCTGTTAGTCCTATTGGCGTATCAAGATTTTAATCCTGCACACTCCCACAGATCACCATTTCTAAGGGCACAAATCACCTCACAATCTAGGGTGTTCCAGACTAAACATGTCCAGTTCTTGTAATCTATTTTCATAACTAAGATTTTTAAGTTTATATACATTTCTTGTCGCTTTCCTTTGCACTCGTTCTAGTCATCTTATGTCCCTCATATTGTGCAGGCTTCAGAACTAGGCATCCTACTCCATTAGTGGCCGGACCATTGACCCATACAGCAGCATTAGCACTGTACTATTTCTACTATGAATGTTTCTTAATATGCAGTTTAACATTCTATTTGCTCTTTTGGTTACTTCTATAGTGTACTTTTGAAAGGTTAGATCATTACTGATAATTACTCCAAGATTTCTCTATCTGTACTCTTTGTTTCCCACCCAAGTAGTATTTGTATAACTCATTTGTTTTTGCAACGTGCATAATACTGCATTTGTCAATATTAAAGGACATTTTATGCCTTTGTACCCGATCCCCAATCGTGTTTAGATCGTTCTGGAGATCCTGGTATGCATGTTGGTTATTGACTATTCACCTATTTGGCAGTGATCCACAAACTTACTCAGCAAGGTAGTTTTGGAGACTTGCAGCAATGATACATAAATGTTAAAGAGGGTAGGACCCTGTAGGAGGGTGTGGGAATAGACAACACTGACAAAACGTTATAGTGTAAAACACACAAATCTCTTGTGTGAATTTTATTTGTCTTTCTTCTTTTGTTGGTTTTTCAAAAGGTTATTCTTAACTCAAAATATAAACTGCAAATAAAATAAAAATTAGAAAAATAAGAAATAAGAAATTCCAGCACAACCAAGCTCCTGCACAGTTCTCCCCCCAACAGTGCTGCCACAGAGTGGGAAAACCTTTACTATTCAAAAATGTCCACGCAGAGGGCTGAGGCGCTGGATGCCACATCTCAAACTATGCCGGCGACCCGGGTTCGGGAACAGACTCGGGTCGTTGGGGGCTGGCCGGGAAGGGGAGGATTGAGCGTCCGGAGGACTGCTGTCCTCTCCTGGGGTGGGTTGGGTGGACAGTTCTGCTCCTGTAGCAGCCCCTGGTGGAGACCAGGGACACTACTACGTAGCGGCGCAGGAGGGACAACCACAGAAAAGCAGAAAAAAATGCACGCATGCCATCTGGATGATGGCGGCCCACCTCCCTGCGTCTCTCAGCTGAGGAAACCTCCAAGCTGCATTTTCGTGCCCCGGCGATGATGCAAGGGAGTGCTCTGTGCACTCCGGTCTCTCCTCACGATGGCCCCGGTGGGATATGGGAGAGCCCCCCGGCCGAGGGATACGTCCGGTACAACCAGGGCATCAGAGCAGCTGGTTGGTGGATCGGTCTGAGGAGGTAGCGGTAGGACTTGGCTGCTCGAAGGAGTGGATGACAGCGGACGCAGAGGAGGTATAAAGAAATAATACAAAAAAAAAGTCCACTCTCTTCTGTGCTATACACTGCTGTAGCTGCTCTCAGTACAGCTCTCCAAGCTTTACTGACTATCTGATTTCAGGAGGGGTTTATATAGTACAACCCTATGACATAATTAGGTCAGCTGATCTAAGATTAATATACAAGTTAGCCAGCCTGGGAGTGGGTCCCAAGATGACAGCCTGGGTAAAGAATTGGCTGGAGAATAGGACACAGAGAGTAATAGTAAATGAAGTCCACTCAGAAGAAAGGAGGGTTACTAGTGGTACCGCAGGGTTCAGTATTAGGACCAGTCCTCTTCAATGTCTTTATAAGTGACATTGCGGAAGGACTGGAAGGAAAAGTATGTCTCTTTGCAGATGACACTAAGATCTGCAACAGAGTTGATGCACAGAGTGGGGTGGAAAGGATGAGAAGGGACTTGGCAAGGTTAGAGGAATGGTCAAATGTATGGCAGCTTAAATTCAATGCTAAGAAGTGCAGTAATGCACCTGGGAAACAAAACCCAGGGAAGAGTACACAATGGGGTGAGATACTAACAACAACAAAAATGGAAAGGGACCTAGGGTAGTCATATCAGACGACCTAAAGGTGGGCAAGCAATGTGAGAGGGCAGCAAGGAGGGCTGGGGGATACTGGGATGCACAGGAGAGGCATCACCAGTAGAAAACAGGAAGTTATTATCCTCTGTACAGACAGCTGGTGAGACCCCATCTGGAGTACTGTGTGCAGTTCTGGAGACCCAGTCTCCATAAAGACATAGACAGGATGGAAGCTGTCCAGAGGAGGGCAACTAAAATGGTGCAGGGTCTGCACCGGAAGACATATGAAGAGAGACTTAAGGAGCTTAATATGTATAGCCTCGAGGAAAGGAGGGAGAGGGGGACATGATAGAAACTTTCAAGTACCTCAAGGGAATCAACAAAGTCCAAAAGGGTAGCATCTTTCAAAAAAAGAGGTGTGCAAGAACAAGAGGCACAATTTGAAGATGGGGAGGCTCAGAGGTAATTTAAGTGAAGTTTTTTCACAGAGAGGGTTGTGGATGCATGGAACGGCCTTCGAGGAGGTTGTGGAGTCAAAATCAGGGTGGAAATTCAATGTAACCCCCTGCAAATGGGGTTCCCAAAAGACTTCCAGGAGCTTGCTTGAATGCTCCAAGCCTGAATGGTGTTTGGCATTTAAGCCATTTATCAGTGAGGTGTTTTAGAGCCTCTGGTACTGTCTCTTTAAGAGCTGTCTGCTTGCAGACATAATTAGGTGTATGGGGGACTGTGTGCTTCTCTGAGTACCACTCGAGCGCTGCCAATTCACTTCATTTTGCAGTCACTAGGGTGCAAGGGAACCTATCTGAAAGATGTAACTGTTTGCCAGAAATTATTTAGAGTAATAATGAAGTACAGTTGTCTAACCTGCTTTCTTTGCAGTCAGAACTGTGTCTGCTAGTTCCCCATTCTAGTTTTGAACTGCTGAACTGGACCAATCAGTGTGGGTAAGCTAGCTCTAAAATGATGCCTTGGACGAATCAGAACTTGGACTCATAATCTGAGCCAGCCACAAGAGGATTGTATGGGCAGTGACTCTGGGAGATGTAGTTTGAACTTCAGTGCCTTTTTGGACCAACAGCAGCAGTCTATTGTGAGTGACAGCCAATCCAGTCAAGAACTGGGAGGAACTCAAAGGAAGTGCCGGTTTTGTCAGTTGGAGTTCAGTTGAGCTTTGGCAGTGAAGAAGGAAGGAGCCCTGTGCTTTTCAGTGTGCAGTTTTAGTCAAAAACGTGTGTAAGGCCCAGAGTTCCGGTCTGCAGCTTGTGTAACAGCTGTTAGGACTGAATCCGTCCTGTGAAAAGAATCAAAGGATCTCTGAAGAGTAGAAACCAGGCTCACCCTGTAGAAGACTGGAAGAATTGCTGAAAATTACACTCGGTCTGTCAGGAACTGAATCTGCTGTGTGTTCTCCGGGTATTGTGCAGTAATTGCGATCGGGATACAGATGCAACCTGCCTGGTATAGTACTTTCTTTTATATGGATGTGTGAAGGGTTTGTGTACCTCAAGTGAGCCCTGCTGACATTGAAGGACCCTATCTTATTTGGAGGTCGTGAGTACTAATTCAGGGTTGCTCCTGTTGAATTGCCACATTAAATCCAAATGGAATTACTGTACTGCTGACTGTTTAATTCTCCTTTTCTCTGTGTGAAAGGGCCCTACCAGCTAGCCACGGTTTGGACTAGCCACTAGGGCTTGGGTACCCAGGGACAGTAACTGATAGGGATGAGCCTGTGCACAGAGCCATAAATGAGATTATTAGAGTGATAAGCTAATTAACCTGATTTCCCCTGTCCTTGTTATATCCCTAAATAAATCAGAGCTGCTTGTTTCAGCAAAGTTATACTGCCTGAGGTATTTGTCTATGTTAAAGTACTGTACTGTGATTGTTGCACTGTATCTCATTTCACAGGAGGTCCCAGTGCGGAACCAGACCTGGGGTAAGTGTATACTGTGAAGGTAATTCTGATATATTGTGTGGGCCACTAGTGGGAAGAAAGGGGTTGCAGTGTCCCAGAGGGCTGTGACCAAGTTAGTTTAACTATTGCAAACCCTGACCTCTGGGTGGAGGCACCCGCCATTGGATCAGGCCCCTCAACCTGTTGGTGGCAAATCAGGCAGGGGTAGTAGCCCTGGGATAGCGCCATCTAGGGGTTACATCTTGGAGGCTCACCGCTGGGATTGTGTGTCCTCTAGTGGCCATATTCTGAACCACTGTTAAGAAAAAATGGGTACCCGACAGAAGTGGCTGTGCACCGGCTGGTGGAGTGGTGTACTGGGAGGAGATCGACCCCAAAATGCTATGCTTATCCTGGACATCCCCTGGGTATCAATACGGACACTGTGCAGGAGTACTTTCCAAGGTGGAAGGTTTACAAAACCCTGTGGTGGTGGGTCGGCATGCTAATCTGCTCACCCACACTTTCCTGGCCCTAGTAGAGTTTAAGGATCCCATAGATAGCTCCAAAGTGCCACAGACCATTACCCCAGAGGAGCCCTCACTGCTTGGAGTGATAACTAAGGACAGTAAAGACCGGGGGAATCAGCCCCACCACTATCTGAAACTTTTGAGGAGAAATTTGCTGAATGGTTGCTGGGAGAGGGAAAACTGTGGAGGACTTGAAGAAACTATTCTTGCCACCTGAGAGTGTTCCTCCCCAACACCCTCTCCTGCTCCAGTGCCCGTAATGGTGGCTGAACCAATGCAGACTCCTATTTCTGCACCTGCCATTAGTCACGACTCTTACGAAGGTTGAGGATCTTCTCTGGCACCCTCCCACCCCCAAGGGGAGGATGACTGGGAGACCTGGATAGACTATGTTGCCCCAAGTGCTAGAATGGCAATGCTCGGAAGGTGGCGAAGAGGGTTAGTGAGAGCCTCCGAGGTCCTGCCTGGCTACCATCCGTGCTAAGCAGGCCAGTAACCCTGAGCGACTGCACAGGCCTATCTTGAGGCCTTGGAGAATGTGTATGGGAGCCCAGATTCTGATGAGGACCTATGGTGGAGAGTAAGAAATGCACAACAGTACCAAGGGAGTTGTTGTCTGTGTATGTCTCGGCTGGAAAAATTGTTGCAAGAATGCCTCAGAAAGGTAGTTTGCCAGCGATTGAACTGGCCGAACCAGGCTGGACAGGATCCTTAAGTCTGCCCTTCTCAGAACTGCTGTTGCTTCAGTTACACCTGGCAGATCGACTGGAATCCCCACCCTCCTATGATGAGTTAATGAGAGAAATTCGAGGAGTTGAGAAAAAGCGACCTCGGGAGGGACCTGCACCAATAGCTGCGGCTACGACCCGAGTGACTGAGGGTGACCCATCAAGTGAAGTTCAGGGGCAGAGGTTGGCAGTCAATGAGTGCTCTGACAAGGAAAAGATATGTCACAATGGGGCGAACTGTTGAGAGATCCGGAATTCAAAAACAGTCCCTTTATGAAGCCACGCCTGCAAGTCAGGCCCTGACCTATATCCGACTGCATCTGCTATGGGGTGGGGTACCCACCCATGTATCTCCTGCTGATAACAGCTCGAACTCGATTCCTTGACCATGGAAGTGGAGAAACTGACGAGATGTCTCCAAATGCTTATCACGCCGCAGACAGAGATGGCACCAAGGTTTCCAGTTAGTAATACCCCGCCCTGGCTCCCAGTGTGGCGCCTCGGCCAGCTCAAACTCCAGAAAGTATGTTTTGCTATAATTGTGGGAAAGATGGGCACATGAAAGGAATGCCAGTCCCAAAGACACTGACAAAGTTGCATATAGGCTACAAGGAGAGCTTGGAGAAGAAATCAGTGGTTAAGAGGTGCGCGACATGATCCCAGTGAGGGCACCAAAATGCTAATTCCGTCCTTTTGTGGCAGGTCAGTTGCCCAGGCCCCCTCCGCCTCTCCAGACTGGTCCAGAATAGTGGGTCCCTCCATGGAGACCACTGTAAAGGTGACAGAGTGTCTACAAAACTATATTAGACAGTGGCTCCCAAGTGACAATTATGTTCCAAGATTGGTATCAGAAGCATTTGTCAGACATACCCTTACAACCATTAGAAGGACTGCATGTATGGGGGTTAAGTGAGAAGGCCTACCCTATTCCGGGTATATCCAATTTGGCTGTCTTTCCCCACCTCCGTGGCTGGAGTGGCCGAACAAGTAGAGACCTAGCCTTAGTGTGTCCCCACTGGACTGTATGATGGTGTCCTTTGTTGATTGGAACAAATGCTCATATGTTCGGAAGGCTGGCACAGTTGTGTTATGAAAAACAGGGTCAAAGACTAGTAGAGCTTTAAGAGTTCCGGCTTTAATTAAGAAGGCCTATGAGGCACAGAGATGCTGAAAAAACAGAACCAGAGGAACCGGTCGAATTGTATGGAAGAAGGATCCTGAGTCTCTGATCCTGGCGCCAAATGCCCAGTGTACCTTACAGGAGAGGTCCGTATCAGAAAGGATGTTAAGAATAAAATATTAATGTTGGATGCACCAGGCGATGGAAAATTGCCAGAGGACTGCTGGTCAAGCCTAGTATTTTGCCGCTAGAGCCCATGCTTATGCCAGAAGGGTAATGGTCCAAGTTCATAATGTGTCTGAAAGAGACATTGAGTAAACAGAGGTTGCATCCTGGCTAATGTGCATTGTGCAGACACTGCAGTGCTACCCAGCAACAAGAGTTCAAGGAAGAATGACAGAGTAACGCCTGACTTGTTTGATTTCGCGACTCCCGCTGCCAGCTGAATGGAAAGTGAAGATCAGTGAGAAGCTTGCCCAGAGAGACCAGGTGTTTTCTTTAAAGGAATGGGATGTAGGATGCGTGCAAGGAGCTGAGCACAATATCCGGCTGCATGACGAAAGACCATTTCGTGAGAGGTCTCGACGCCTGGCACCTGCTGACATAGATGATGTGAGACGGCATCTGCAAGAGATGTTAGCTGCTGGTGTAATACAAGAATCCAGAAGCCCTTATGCTTCCCCCATTGTGGTAGTGAGGAAAAAGAATGGAACAGTAAGGATGTGTGTGGATTATCGCACCAAACCGGCGGACTATCCTGATCAGTACACAATGCCCGCATTCAGGATGCTTTGGACTGCCTAAGCGAGAGCAAGTGGTTCTCTGTGCTGGATCTCCATGATGGGTACTATCAGATCCCGATGGCTCCAGAGGACCGTGAAAAGACAGCCTTTATCTGTCCGCTTGGCTTCTATGAATTCATGAGGATGCCTCAAGGGTTTCAGGTGCCCCAGCCACTTTTCAACGATTGATGGAGCGTGCAGTGGGGACATGAACTTACTAGAGTGCCTGGTATACCTAGATGATGTTATTGTGTTTGGCAGCTCACTGGAGGAACATGAGAGCAGATTATTTAAGGTATTGGACCGACTGGAGGACTTTGGCCTTAAACTGTCCATTGATAAGTGTCAATTCTTTCAAACATCAGTAAAGTATGTGGGACACATAGTATCCACCGAGGAATAGAGACCGACCCAAGTAAAGTTGAGGCCTTGACCACCTGGCCACAGCCAAAAATCTAAAGAACTGCAAAGATTCCTGGGATTCTGTGGTTATTATCGGCGCTTCATCAAGGACTATTCAGAGTGATCAGCCCTTTACTAACCTTACTCAAGGGTATCCCCAACCCCACAAAAATACCAAAAGTCAGCATCCTCAAGACTGAAAGAGTGTATTTTCATCCGAGTGAAGTATTTGGGGCCGCTGGACTCCTGATTGTGAGACTGCTTTTCATGAGATCATATATCAACTACCCATGCTCCAGTGCTGGCCTATGCCGATCCAAGAAAACCTTACGTCCTGCACACTGATGCTAGCTTGCAAGGGTTGGGGCTGTGTTGTACCAAAACACGAGAATGGCCTGAGACCAGTGGCCTTTGCCAGTAGAAGCCTGACCCCATCCGAAAAGAACTATCCTGTACATAAGTTAGAGTTCCTAGCTTTGAAGTGGGCTATTGTTGACCAATTCCATGAGTACTTGTATGGGGCTAAAATACTAGTAAAAGCTGACAATAATCCTTTGACCTATGTGCAGACCTCAGCTAAGTTGGATGCCACTGGCCATAGGTGGCTTTCTGCATTATCTACATATGACTATGCTCTGAATACCGAGCAGGTCTGAACCACATAGATGCTGATGCTCTCTCCCGGAGGCCTGTTCCCCAGAATGATTGGGTCCGATTGGCAGAACCTGACATTCGGGCACTCTGCGAAGTTTGACAGGGAGGAACAAATGTCCCAGACGAGTGGACTGCATGGTGGATTGCTTGGGACCCTCTGAGAATTGCATACCTGCTGCTTATTGCCACTTTTCTGCAATAGACATTGGTGCACTGCCTCAGCTGGACAATGACAGTATTCGGCGGGCTCAATCCCGCGATCCCATGATCAAAGCAGCTTTAGAAGCCCTCTATGCAGGAAAAGATGTGTCAAATTCGCTCCACTGATTTGAGAACTGCACTGTTATACAAAGAAGGTCCTAAGTTGAAACTGATCAATAAACTGTTATACAGAGAAACAGTAGACAGAGGGGACAAGTAGACAAACAACAACTAGTGCTGCCCACTGCCTTCGAGACTCAGTACTGAGGTCCTTGCACAACCACATGGGGCACCTTGGTATAGACAGAACACTTGACTTGGTGAGATCCAGATTCTATTGGCCTAAGATGGGGGCTGATGTGGAGCAACACATTCGAACTTGTAGTCGCTGCTTACAGAGAAAGCTTTGCCCCAGAGGCTGCCCCTTGTTAACATAACCACCAGTGCACCCATGGAGCTGGTCTGTATTGATTTTCTGAGTTTGGAGTCAGATCAAAGAAATATCAGTAATGTGCTGGTGGTCACTGACCATTTCACGAGATATGCCCAAGCTTTCCCCACCAAAGACAAGACATCCACTGTGGCCAAAGTACTTGTAGAAAACTTTTTGTTCACTATGGGGCTCCACAAAGAATCCATTCTGATCAAGGGAGAGACTTTGAGAGTCGTCTGATCAAAGAGATGCTTTCTCTGTGGAGTCGAAAGTCCAGAACCACTCCTTACCACCCCCAGGGGACCCACAGCCTGAGCGTTTCAACCGCACTTTGCTAGATATGCTAGGCACCCTGCACCCAAAGGACAAGCCTAGATGGAGCCAACAAATTAGCACCCTGGTACATGCTTATAACTGCACCAAAAGTGATGCCACTGGATTCTCCCCTACCGCCTGATGTTTGGAAGAAGCTCGAGCTACCAGTAGATGTGTGTTTGGGGTCTCTCCTGATGGGGTTCAAGCTGACAACTATTTACAGTATGTGCAAAGTTAAAGGCCCAGCTAACTCATGCGTACCAACTGGCTCAAACCATGGCTGCCAAAGAAATCTGGCCAACAAAGAAAGGTATGATAAAAGGTGAAAGCACAGGAACTCCAGGAGGGAGATCGGGTATTGCTAAGAAATCTGGGACTGCATGGCAAGCACAAGATTGCTGACAGATGGCACCATCTCCCTCACATTGTAGTGGGCAAACTAGATGATCTGCCAGTGTACAAAGTAAGGCCTGAGAATAATTCAAAAGATGTAAAAACAATGCATAGAAATCATTTACTGCCCATTGGACAAATCTTAATTGAGTCTGAGCCCTAGAAGATGCCCCTCTGGACCAGTGACTAGAGCTGCTGCTAAGAAAAGATCAAGAAAGTCTGCACCTACAGAAGCAAAGTTAAAGTGTTCCCTCCACAAGTCCCAGTTGAGCATGACTGTCAGTCCATATCGGAAGAAAGTGAGAGTGACTTTGAATACTATCCTTCTTACGAACTGAGTCAATTGTTTGGGCAATCCCTAGTCAATACTGGAGACAAAGCTGGGCCTTCTGGACTGTCTAAGCCCCAGCTTCATCCCTGGAGCCAATGCTCCCAGAAAGTGAAGTGCAAAGCATCAGATCAGATGAAATGGAATCATTGTGCATGGTTGAACTGTTTGAGCTTTCAGGGAGGAAAATGATAGATTGGGGCAGACTGGTGATACACCCGAACAAGAAGAGTATTTTGAGTGCCCTGACAGTCCACTGCCAGTGTCAGAAAGCTCTCCATACGAGCCAAATGTTGTGGACTCAGAAACTGTAACTCCTGGAGCTGAAAGTGCCCCAAGTTCTAGCCTCTCTACCCCCATGGAGACTCCTGACAAGTGAGGACAATGCTGAAAATGAGGCTCAGAGTGCAGAGACTATAACAGTTCCCCTAGAAAGACTGGTCGAGCTGTAAAGCCTGTGGTGCACCTCAGTTATGATTCACTTGGGAGGCCTGTGGACTTGCCTCTCAATGTTGTCCATAAAGGAGTATGTGTCCCGAGGCTCATTGCCCAAACTGAGCATCAGTGCTAACTCCAAGTTACTTGTGTTGCCCTCTAAGTATGGTGCCCTTGCCCCATCCAGCCCCAAGGTAACTGATAGGAAGGGCCCCTCTCTTCAGGTTTCATGTACAAGAGGTAATAACTTGAGTTATGGTACAATGTGTATGTAATACTGTGTAAAGTGGACGTACTGCAATGTTTCAGAAATGTGTTCTTGGTAAAATGATATATTGACTGATGATTACATGTGTGAGCCTAATGCAAATGTATATGGTTGCAGTTGAAACTTATAGGTACTTGCTTGCGGACGTCAAGCTTTCCCAGGCCAGGAAGGGTGTAACCCCTGCAAATGGGGGTTCCCAAAGACTTCCAGGAGCTTGCTTGAATGCTCCAAGCCTGAATGGTGTTTGGCATTTAAGCCATTTATCAGTGAGTGTTTTAGAGCCTCTGGTACTGTCTCTTTAAGAGCTGTCTGCTTGCAGACATAATTAGTTGTATGGGGACTGTGTGCTTCTCTGAGTACCACTCGAGCTGCTGCCAATTCACTTCATTTTTGCAGTCACTAGAGTGCAAAGGAACCTATCTGAAAGATGTAACTGTTTGCCAGAAATTATTTAGAGTAATAATGAAATTACAGTTTGTCTAACCTGCTTTCTTTGCAGTCAGAACTGTGTCTGCTAGTTCCCCATTCTAGTTTTGAACTGCTGAACTGGACCAATCAGTGTGGGGTAAGCTAGCTCTAAAATGATGCCTTGGACGAATCAGAACTTGGACTCATAATCTGAGCCAGCCACAAGAGGATTGTATGGGCAGTGACTCTGGGAGATGTAGTTTAGACTTCAGTGCCTTTTTGGACCAACAGCAGCAGTCTATTGTGAGTGACAGCCAATCCAGTCAAGAACTGGGAGGAACTCAAAGGAAGTGCCAGTTTTGTCAGTTGGAGTTCAGTTGAGCTTTGGCAGTGAAGAAGGAAGGAGCCCTGTGCTTTTTCAGTGTGCAGTTTTAGTCAAAACTGTGTAAGGCCCAGAGTTCCGTCTGCAGCTTGTGTAACAGCTTGTTAGGACTGAATCCGTCCTGTGAAAAGAATCAAAGGATCTCTGAAGAGTAGAAACCAGGCTCACCCTGTAGAAGACTGGAAGAATTGCTGAAAATTGCACTCGGTCTGTCAGGAACTGAATCTGCTGTGTGTTCTCCGGGTATTGTGCAGTAATTGCGATCGGGATACAGATGCAGCCTGCCTGGTATAGTACTTTCTTTATATGGATGTGTGAAGAGGTTTGTGTACCTCAAGTGAGCCCTGCTGACATTGAAGGACCCTATCTTATTTGGAGGTCGTGAGTACTAATTCAGGGTTGCTCCCTGTTGAATTGCCACATTAAATCCAAATGGAATTACTGTACTGCTGACTGTTTAATTCTCCTTTTCTCTGTGTGAAAGGGCCCCTACCAGCTGCCACGGTTTGGACTAGCCACTAGGGCTTGGGTACCCAGGGACAGTAACTGATAGGGATAGGCCTGTGCACAGAGCCATAGGTAATTATTAGAGTGATAAGCTAATTAACCTGATTTCCCCCTGTCCTTGTTATATCCCCCTAAATAAATCAGAGCTGCTTGTTTCAGCAAAGTTATACTGCCTGAGGTATTTGTCTATGTTAAAGTACTGTACTGTGATTGTTGCACTGTATCTCATTTCACAGGAGGTCCCAGTGCGGAACCAGACCTGGGGTAAGTGTATACTGTGAAGGTAATTCTGATATATTGTGTGGGCCACTAGTGGGAAGAAAGGGGTTGCAGTGTCCCAGAGGGCTGTGACCAAGTTAGTTTAACTATTGCAAACCCTGACCTCTGGGTGGAGGCACCCGCCATTGGATCCAGGCCCCTCAACCTGTTGGTGGCAAATCAGGCAGGGGTAGTAGCCCCTGGGATAGCGCCATCTAGGGGTTACACAAGCATGCATGGGACAGTCATAAGGCAATTCTGGGGGGTTGGGGTAAGAAGAAGTAGGCTGCTGGTTAACTAGGATCTGCAGCTTATCCAGTAGGTAGGGAAATGGGCAGACTGGCTGGGCCAAGCGGTCCTTATCTGCCGTCAAATTCTATGTTTCTATGATCCACCCCTACAACCCTATGACATCATTAGGTCAGCTGATCCGTCCCTATTTCTAAGACAAAGGTTTTCTTATACTAGTACAAACATACGGGGGAACAGTCTGACCACAAGCATACAGATATACACCATAGATGTAGTCCAATATTAATATCACCTTATGTTATGAACATACGAACATACAAAATTTGCCAGCAGATGAAGGCCTAGAGGTCTATCTAGTCTGCTCGAATGTGCAGCTAGCACCCCTTATTCTGCAGTTGCCCCTCCCTTCCACCCTTCCCCTTCATTAACCCTCCCCCTTGTCCTGTCCCATCCCCTTTTGAAGCAGTCCACTGTTCTACTGGATACCACTTCTGCAGGTAATGCATTCCACCCAGCCACCACCCTCTCTGTAAAAAAGTGTCTCCTCATCTCCCTCCTGAACCTTCCTCCCTCCAGTCTCATACCATGGCCCCTGGTTTTCCTCCCCTCCCTTACTTTGAACAGCCCCTCTGTACCTGTCTTGTTTATTCCTTTCATGTACTTAAAGGTTTCAATCATGTCCCCCCGTCCCTCCTCTCCTCCAGCGAGTACCTGTTCAACTCCCTCAGCCTCCTCTCATATGATAAGTCCCCCAGCCCCCTGATCATCTTTGTCGCTCTGCGCTGCACCCCCTCCAGTAACTTAATGTCCCTCTTCAGATACGGGTGCCAGTACTGCTCGCAGTACTCCAGGTGCGGTCTAACTAATGACCTATACAGTGGCAGAATTACCTCCTCCCTCCTCGAGGATATACCCCTTGCAATGCAACCCAGCATTTTGTTGGCCTTTGCAGCTGCCTTCCTTCATTGTGCCGATTGTTCATTGACCCTGTAATGAGCACACCCAGATCCTTCTCCTTCTCTGTCTGGGCTAGCTGCACTTTCCCCCAGCTGGTAACTCCTCCTTGGGTTCTTCATCCCAAAATGCAGCACCTTGCACTTTTTGGCATTAAAACCCAGTTGCCAGGTGTCTGAGCAGGTTTCAAGCTTTGCCAGATCATCCTGCAACCCCTGCCATCCCCCAGGTCTTCCACCACTGCTCCTACCTCAGTATCATCAGCAAACAGACTGATCTTGCTCTTGATGTCCAGTGATATGTCTGCAATGAATATCCCAAACAACACTGGTCCCAACACCGAGCCCTGTGGAACACCGCTCGTCACTACCCTTGGGTGTGAGAGTTCCCCACCCACCACCACCCTCTGTTGCCTTCCCTGAAGCCAGTTTCCTACCCATCTCACCAGCTTTGCACCCGCCCCTGTGCCTACTAACTTACTTTTCAGCCTTCCATGCAGCACTGAGTCGAATGCCTTACTGAAGTCCGGATACAGGACATCCACTGCATGGCCCCTGTCCAGTTGCCTAGTTACCCAGTCATAGAACTCCACCAGGTTGGTTTGGCAGGATCTTCTCCGTATGAAGCCATGCTGTCTGCTGTCCTGTAGTCCTCTGGCCTCTAGGAGGGCCAACAGCCTCTCCTTCAGGATAGTCTCCATTAGCTTACCCATGATGGATTTGAGGCTCACTGGTCTGTAGTTTCCCGGTTCATCCTTGGGCCACTCTTGTGGAGGGGCACCACATGAGCCATCCTCCAGTCCTGAGGTACACACCCTGAATGTAGTGAGGCATTAAGTAGGTCTGCCAAAGCTCCTGCAAGGACCTCTGCCAGCATCTTTAGTACCCTGGGGTGGATGCCATCTGGGCCTGACGCCTTGTCCACCCTCAGTGCCTTCAAACCCTCCCAAACTCTGCCCTCCATGATTTCCCCATCTGTCACCCCTTCCCCTAAACCCCCAACATTTAGATGGTAGATGCTTAAGGGTCACTTAAGGAGTTAAGCCCTCCTTCCGTATAGTGTTATAGCTTGTTCAGGTACTATAAATATAGCTCAGCTTGGGGCCGCTGGCTTTAAAAGAGCCCACCAGACTGAACATGGCAGAAAATGGGAACAGGTAAGTTTCTAGTGGTTTATTCCCCCAGTCATAACAATATATTTGTTTTCTGTTCCCGTTTGTGTGATACATATAAAGAAACCCAAAGTTTTATATCTATTCAGGTTGCTTAGTTCGAGTAACTTATAAACATGTAATTACCACAGGTATTCTTTATCTAAGTTATTCACTCTGTTTAATTTCCCCAAAACTCTCTTTCCTTATGTGCACAAGCACTATGCAACAAGCGCTTAGAACGGTGAGTTTTCTGCAAAAGAACATTGTTTCTTTTTGCCTCGTCGGCTGAAATTGTCAACCGACGGGTCATATTTCATTTGGGCCTTGGAATCACTATCAGGGCTTTCCTTAACCCTGTCTCCTTTTATTAGGCCCTTCCTTCATAAAATAAATAGCAAGGGGCTCCTTAAAGTAGTTTAACATCCTGCGTTACCAAAGCGCTCCTCAAGGAGCTTAAGCGCATTCAGGAAACACTTGTATTGAGACCCTAGCCTTGAATTGAGTATCAGAGCCTAATTTCCCCGCTCCAATACTCTAGTCTGGATTCTCTAGCCCTTCGGGAGCATTCCAACTCTGTTTTAATAATTTCTTTATGCACCCGAGCGGGTGCTTTCTTGCATTCGCTCGTCTTCCTCCCTGACCATAGCAGTCATGCTACCGGGGCGATGGTGAAGTATTATGAAGGGGCATCACAAGTAGAAAAAGGGAAGTGGTTATCCCTCTATACAGATAGTTGGCGAGACCCCATCTGGAGTACTGTGTGCAGTTTTGGAGACCTCATCTACGCAAGGACATAGATAGGACGGAAGCAGTCCAGAGGAGGGCAACTAAAATGGTGCAGGGTCTGCATCAGAAACCATATGAAGAGAGACTGAGAGAGCTTAATATGTATACTCTTGATGAAAGGAGGGACGGGGGGACATGATAGAAACGTTCAAGTACCTCAAGGGAATCAACAAAGTCCAGGAGGGTAGCATCTTTCAGAAAAAGAGATGTGAAAGAACAAGGGGGCACAATTTAAAGATAGAGGGGGGATGGCTCAGGGGTAATGTGAGGACATTTTTTTTCATGGAGAGAGTGGTGGATACATGGAACAGCCTTCCTGAGGAAGTCGTTGGGTCTAAAACAGTGGGGGAATTCAAGCATGCATGGGACAGACACAAGGCAATTATAGTGGAGGGTTGCAGGAAGTAAGCTGTTGGTTATCTAGAATCTGCAGCTTATCCAGTAGGAAGGGAAATGGGCAGACTTGGTGAGCCAAGTGGTCCTTATCTACCGTCAAAGTCTATGTTTCTGTTTCTATTATACAGCAGAATACTTTTCATTTCAGCTGCGGCAAGCGGCAAAACTGACCCTTTTTCCAGCAGCTAATTCATTAAAGGAAAATAAAAGCCGCTAACAACTTTACTAGTATCAAGGAGCCTTCCTAACACTGTACAGGCCTCAATAGAAACAACTAAAAAGGGTACAGCTATTTTTACCATCTTTTTCTCCCACAGGAGCAAATGGGGTCTCAATTCTGCTAACATCCACCTTTTTCCCAGTGACACAGTACTTTATATCAGAAGACCCTCTCTGGAAGCATCTTGTAGGGGTCTGCAATGGGAATTTAATCTTCTACAACCACTGCACCAGAAACTGCTCCTGAATGTCAAAAAAACAAAGGCGATGCTTTTTTCCCCTTTTTCATATGTCAATAACCCCACAACTCAAGGTAATTTTCCCCAGATCCACACTCTTTTTGGCGAATAGCTGGAATATGTTACTAAATTCAAATACCTGGGGGTGTGGATAGACCAAAAGCTTTCCTTTCACGATCTCACTTAGGATCTCTTAAAGAAGCTTAGGCAGAGGCTTGGCCTGTTTCATAGGAACAAGAATTTTCTAACACTGGATGCCAGGAAGAGCCTGGTCCAAACCACATTCCTTTCCTTATTGGACTACGCAGATTTCATTTACAGCCAAGGCCTCGTGTCTGCCCTGGCTAAATTAGAAACACTCTACCATCGGGCCTTGAAGTTCATAACTGGTCTCCCATACTCCACACATCACTGCTCCCTTTACGCAGCAGTAGGTTGGTCATCCCTTAACTACAGAAGACAGAGGAATGCATCTCTCTGGACATTTAGGGCCACCACGAAGATGTTGCCTCAGTACACTGCAGATTGTCTTCCTCTAGGTGTGATAGGTAAATTGCCTTAAGGAGTTCCTCCGTTATCTCCCTTGCAGTACCGAAGTTCAAGTCGCTCTTCGGCAGGTTTGCCATATCTCATGCTTTACTCTCTTCTCTGGAACCACTTGTAAAAAACCCTGAAGTTGGCTTACTCAATCAAACTATTAGCCTTCAAAGCACTTTATTCTCGCTCTACCAAGGAATCCTGCAGCTGCTTCCCCTGATGTCACCTTCCCCTAGCCTCAGCTCCATCTGCTCCAGTGCATCCCTTTACTGGTACTTCTTTCCCACCCCTCTTGGGCAATGTTACAGCATATAAGCACTTACCTGACTGCTATCCCAACCCTGTGTCTTTTCCTCATCGTTAGTTCCTTTTCCATGTCCCCCTGACTCCCATCTACACTCCCTTCTTATCCCCCTTGACACCATCATGGAATTTTGCTTTCCACTCCCTAACTGCTGCCACCCTCCCCCCTGCAATCACTACATGCCTTGTGGGCACTCCATGTACCATGTACCACTCCTTTCTTGCCCTCTTGCAACCCCTCCCCAACCCTCCCTGCCCACCAAGCTCCTTCAATCAATAATTATGTTCAAGGATGCTTCAAATACGCACTGTAAATATAGTTGCGTATGTTTAACCTGTATATATTGTACTACGGTTGCTATACTTTTTAGCTGTATACTATTCATGGTCTTAGCTTAATGGTTCTTTTCAATACTCTGTTTCATGTGTATTATAAACTTCCTGTGTATAATTACTGCTCTATGTAAATACTGTGTAAGTGTGAATTAATTTTGCATATATTGTTTACCCAATTATGATGTAACTGAGTATCCCTTTGTATGTATTGTTAACCTCTCCTTTCCAGGTCCATCTCAAAAATGATTTTGCTCAATGATGTTTGCCTGGTTAAGTAAAGATTTTGATTGGTTGATTGATAATATAATTTATACAGGCATCCCTGCATCTCATTATCTGACCCCTTATCTTACACACAGGGCAGTGTGGCCCCTAAGGCTAGGGGTTCATAACCAACACCCCAGACCCCATGTCTGACCCTCATATAGCAACTCAGTAGGGCAGACCACAGATACTTTTTACATAGCCCCTTCTTAAAGAATAGTGGGATGAAATCAAGCTTTACTGCCCACTGACCTAGGGCTTTACTATAGGAGGCATTTCATAGCCTCTACATTTTATACCCCCAAGGACGGAGAACAGAATTAAAGCAGAGTAGCATAGCATAAGATACCCTGATGGGAGGCCACCCCATCAGAGTAGAAATAACAATAAGTTCAAGAGAGACCTACGGAAAAAGATGCTACTGCAGTAGGGCTTAAGAAAGGGGTATAGAGAAGACAGAATGTCCTGGGTGCATGTTAACATTCTCAAGGGTGGGGGGAGGGAGAGACAATCTGCCACAGACCCAGAACAGGTCCCTGGGGAACTCCACTCATAACACTTCCCCAGTCCGATGTATAACCTCTAATAAAAACCCTCTATTTTCTTGCTCCCAACCAAGCTGTTACCCATCTGATAATTATTGGATCAAAACTCAGCTCATGTAATCTGTCAGTTAGTTCCCTATGTGGGACTAAGTCAGAAGCATTTGAAAAATTAAGGCAGATAATGTCCACCAATAGTCCTTTCTCTAAGGCTATGCTTACTAGGTCAAAGAAGTGCATAATGTTTGTCTGACACAACCTTTTTTGGTGTGAAACCGTGTTGTTTAATATCAGTTTTGCTATTTTCTTGTAAATGTATATGTAGATTTTCATTGATACATTGTTCCATTATTTTACTCACTATACAAGTCAAGCTGATTGGTCTATAATTTTTGACGTCACTCTTTAAACCTTTCTTGTATATCGGTGTTACATTCGCTGATCTCCAATCGCTTGGTACATCACGTGATTTTAAGGATTGTTTAAATAGTAATGTCATAGGCCCTGCCAGTTGTGCAGCCGACTCCTTCAGCACCTGTGGGTGGTATCAATCTGATCCTGGCGATCTATCCCCCTTTTAAATTGTTCAATTTCTCCATGACACTATGACTGTCGAAATTTATTAAGAGAAGTGTTTTGGGCTTATAGTTTAGAACAATAAAATGCTGCCTTGTTTTTTTTTTGTTTTAATTCAGGATTACATATGTTTAATTATTGTTATTATTGCTGTTGTGTTATGTTTTTATATCTATGTATGGTTTCCTATTCCTGCCAACCTGTACAGCGCCCAGACCCTCCGGGATTGAGTGCTTAACAAATAAGATTTTACTTACTTACCATGTGCTGCTCCATCTCTAGCCTGTCTTCTTATCTTTTCATAGGTGGAGGACTCCAGAAATGAGCACAGTATTCCAGATGTGGCCTCACCAGTGATCTACAGAGAGGTAGTATCACCTCTTCCCTCCTGCTGTCGAACCCCCTTCCAACACACAACAAAATTTCAGTTGCCTTGCTGTGAGTCTTGTTACATTAGCTAGACTATCTTAGACAGTCACTTATGACTCCCAAATCCCTTTCCTCAGAGGTACTGTAGTGTCCAACCTTGCCGCCCCCCATCCAATAGTCCATTCTGAGGGTTTTGTTCCCTGTGTGCATCACTTTGCACTTCTTGGTGTTGAATTTCAACTGCCAGACTTTGGACCACCTTTCTATCCTTTACAGGTCTCTCTGCAACTTCCATTCCTCATTGCCTACCATGCAACAGAGCTTAGTGCCATCTGCGAAGACACACATCTAGCCCTGTATTCCTTCTCTGCTGTCACTGGTGAACATATTGAAAAGGACTGGCCCCAGTACTGAACCCTGTGGTACCCCACTCATGACCTCCCTCTCCCCCAACTTGACCCTGTTTACATCCACCCTCTGCTGTCTACCCCCAGCCAGCTTCCAACCCATCTAAGAAGTTCCTTTGCTGCACCCACACCCTCTAACTTCTTCAACAGCCTCCTGTGTGGCACATAATTGAATGCCTTGCTGAAGTCAAAGTAGCATAAATACACAGCTTTGTTGGCATCCTTTGCTGTCTGTGTGAGAGGCCTTTCGGCACCATGCATTTCTGCTTAAAGTTGAACCCACACAAATATTGTGTGGTGATTTGCACATACAGCCCATGATGCTTTGCATTATGGGCGTATGTGTGATTTTGTAGTTCTTTGAAACTTGATTTCCAGGCCAATAACCTTTGGGATAACCCTTGCCTCAGTGCTTGCACAGTAAGGTTATTTGTCTTTCAAATCCACAACTTGTCCCTTATCCAGTTCCTTGGTTACCCAGTCAAAGAACACTATCAGTTTTGTCTGACAAGACCTTCCTGCCACAGACCTGTGCTGCTTACTGTCCTGGAGCACATTTCTCTCCAGGTAGTCCACTAGGTCCTCTCAGGCTACTGTTTCCCTTAGTTTACCTATTATATCTTACTATAATTCCTTATCTCAGCAAAAAGTACTCTGATGTGCTAAGAATTGTATAAGACCATTTGATCCATATCCACCTCTTGTGCTACTTCCCTGTGTCTAAACTACTGTAGATCTATAGAGTACATGCATCCTGTACAATTGTTAAACAGTACAGGTGGCTAAAACAGGTAAAATGGAGCCAAACAGGCAGAGGTACTCACAGTATGGCAGGCACAGAGCCCGGCTTCACACTCACCATGCACTATATATAGGATTCACAGCCACAAGATGCAGAAGGTTAAAAATCCAGTTTATTTCACAATGGACACCAGCAGCCTGATGTAGGTACCCCTTCCCATTGTTGTTTTCACAAGATACTAGCATTTTCTCAAGGCAATGGGTAGTATCAGGTACTACACCAATATAAGGAGAGTTGTTAAAGATACAGCGCAAAGGTGCATCATATTACAAAGGTGCAGTCAGTGCAAAACCATTTTTCAATACCTCTGTACAAAGCAGGGCCAAATATCACAGTATCAAGAATAAAAAAATATTAGTGCAAGGATAGTGAAGTGAATAATAAGTGAAACCTATTAAAACCATAAATACTCACAGGGTTAGTACCATCCTAAATATCAAAATTTCAAACTTTCAAAGTGTCAAGTGCATAAAATACATAGGTCAGACAGATCTGATGCTAAACATCTGTAGAAGTTAGAAATATTCCAAAATGATTCAACAGCAAGATTTTTTCATTACTGATTTATAGGTGTTATTACTTTCCAATAAGCTTTCTGGGACTTAAAAGGTACCTATGGTGCAAACAAAATACATTATATAGATATAATGACTGTACTAAATAGATAAATGATCTAAACCAAGTTAAAACCTATGTAGTTATATTATTAAAACATTATTTTAATTCACTATTTAAAATTGCTATATTAAATCACTATTTTATTTATATAGTTTTTGTTAACCAGGTAGGTGCACTAGCCATGAAATGACTATTTTCAGACACAACCCGGGACAGTACAACAAAGACAGGTACATAGCATGAGTACAATGAAATTACAATAGCATAGGTCAAAACAGTAATGCATACATGCAGCCAGGACAATAATAATCAGTGCAATTCACATAGAATTTCAATCTCTATATCAAATTATTATAAAGCAGAATACTACAATTAATTTTACTTTCAAGTGATTTTTAATTTATAGATTCCATAATACTTCTGCTCTTTTAAATATATTTTAAATGTGAACTATCATATTTTTTGTGTTGGATGGAATAATCAACTTGAACACTTCCCATTCTGATAAATATATTATTTCCTATATAATCACATATATTCCAGTACTGGTAATCCTAACCAGATTTGAGGGAGTTGGGGCAGGTTTTACAACAACAGGCAGGATTATTAGGGAATGAAGATGTTAACATTAACCATATAGTTTACAACATATTAGAACACATCTTAAATGAAATGGAATTAAAGGTATTACAAAAATAAATCTCTTTCATCCCCACAAAGCATCTCAACACCTTTGAAACTGTAGCGGATTTTTACAAATCCACTAGGAAACTTAACTTAAAGGCATTTTATCATAAATAACAGGACACAGAAAGACAAAACAACATGGGAAATCCTGTGAATCAGTCTGATAACACCTTTAATGCAGAAAATGGGGTTGTAAACTGCACATCTTTCAAACCAGTCTAAATGTATTCCTCCACAAAATCTGACAGTCTCTATTTTTGAAAAAGCCTGTCCACAAGATCTTGAAAAATCAGAACTTCTTAAAGCACATTTTTATAATTGTACCAGAGAAAAGAAGGAGGCTCTAGAAAACTTTACAACACAGGAAGGACTGATTACAAAACCAGCGGACAAGGGTGGATCTATTGTCATCATGAACAGGGAAGACTATAGAAAGGAAGTGTTAAGACAGTTGGAGAACAAGTCCTTTTAACAACCATCAATAAGTGACCCAACCAGTAAATACAAAGCAGAACTTAATCTGATACTATATGAAGCACTACAGGAAGGCTTGATTGATAATGACACCCTAGATTTTCTGACAGTTAAACACGCGGTTAGGGCAGTGATGTACAGCATGCCCAAGATACATAAATCACTCAAAAATCCAACAGCACGTCTAATCGTAGCCAGCATTGGCTCTCTAATGGACTCAATCTGTCTATACATCAACTATTACATCAAGCTGGTGTCACAGATCACACGCACCTACGTAAGGGACACCACACATATAATCAATATTCTTAAAGAGATCGAGATGGAGGACAACTGGATGGCTGTTACATTAGATGTCAGGTCATTGTACACAAACATTCCGAACGAAGAAGGTTTGAAAAGTTTAAGAGAAAAATTGTACACTGAAACATCCTACGCACAGCCTATGGTGGAGTTTCTTGTCACCTTAACAGAAAAAGTTCTCACCTGTAATTGCTTCCAATTTGGAAATAAAATGTACCTTAAATGAGAAGGTACAGTAATGGGGGCAGACATGGCTCCCAGTTATGCTATAATTTATCTTTCACAATGTGAAGAAAAGTATATCTTCAGTGATGAGAACCCTTATTTGGATACAATTGATTTGTACCGTTGTTATATTGATGCTCTCTTTTTAATCTGGAAGGGTACTATATCAGAACTTGAGCAATTCATCTCCTTCCTCGAAAAGTCTAACAGCGAGTTAAGACTTGAATGTAATTACAGTCAGACATAGATTAATTTCCTGGACTTAACAGTTTTCAGAGGAAAAGCTAACAGTATTGAAATAAATCTGTTCCGGAAGCCTACTGATAGAAATTCCATTCTATTCTATGACAGTTGCCACCCTGGACATGTTATCAACAAAATTCCAGTTGGTCAGTTTCTTAGGTCCAAAAGGAACTGTTCACTTGTACAGGATTATGACTACAGTGCTAATGAGTTGACAGTGTGTTTCACTGCCAGGGGCTATAATGAAAATGGGGTAAATAAAGTTAAACATAAGGTGGCCACAATGGACAGAGATAGACTCTTAAAATCGAAAAGCCAACCCTCCACTCAATCCATTTCTGAAATATCACAGCAAAGAAATAAAATGTCACAGACACCAAAGTTTATTACTGTTTACACTCTACAATCACATCCGTTTGCGGATATCATAAAACAAAACTGCCACGTATTACACACAGATAAAAAGTTGGATGTCACTACAGAAAATATGCCACAGACAGTTTACAGGAGGTGGAGATTCTGAGAGACTCGCTAGTCCACAGTATGTATACAGAAAAACCATAAGAACACATCAATAAACTGCCAAAAGACACTGTCAAATGTGGGAATTGCATTTTTTGCAAACACATACAGATTGGCAGCACCTTTAAATCCCTGTTACAAGACACTTCTTTAACATCTTGGACTTCTGCAACAGCAGCACAACTAACATTGTGTACTTGGCAAACTGTACAAAATGCTCTGCCTTCTACATAGGCAAAACAGCCCAGAAATTCAATGAAAGAACTGCCCAACATCTAAGGCGCATTAACAGATTGGATGATGTGACTGCACTGGCCCAACATACAAGACTAAAGGACAATGATCATAAATTCCTCTTTCAGATGATTGAAAAAATCAAAATGAATGCCAGAGGTGGTGACGTAGGTGAAATACGCTGTCAAAGAGAGACTTACTGGCAATACAGACTAAAATGGTAGTTTACTCACCTGGTAAAGGTGTTTGTGGGGGAATACTTCTCTGAGGCACTCCACAGTCATGACATCATGGGTTGTGTACACCTGATAGGTTGCTTGATGCATATGTGACTTGAAGAACGTCCATCCCCCACCTGAGAGGGGGGGTCAGCTCTCCTATGGTCAGTTCGATGTATTCCAAAGCTGTATTTGTAACAATAATCTGTTAATACCTTTTGCTTTTATTTGGTGTAGATATGTAGTGACCACTTAGCGGTAGAAAATTGTTGTGTAAATTTATTTTGTTATTGCATATTACATATAGATGTCGGTGATGTCCAAACCTGCTAATTTGTAATAGTGAGTATCATACATTCACACAATGTATGAAAACTTGTTGAGTCTTTCACACGTCTGTTGGGTGGGATGTGGAGTGCCTCAGAGATGTATTCCCCCACAATCACCTTTACCAGGTGAGTAAACTACCATTGTGGGGGATAATCTCGGAGGCACTCCACATTCATGACATCATGGGTCATTAAAAAGCAATAATCCTCTGCTAGGGTGGGTCAGATGTGTTGTCTTGTACCTAGTCCTTGCATGCTGCTAAAGATTTCCTCTGCAGTATTCCCATTTTTCTCTGCCCAGGAAGTTGCGATAGCTCTGGTAGAGTGAGCCTTCAGATCTCTTGGTGCAGTCGAGTTATTCACTCTGTATGGTTCCGTGACTGCTGTTTTAAGATACATGGCAATCAATAATTTTAAAGCTGGTTTTCCTTTTCCATGCAGCATTATGAACAGTTTGTTTTGTATATTTCCTCTGTCCTTAATAGGTATGTGCTAAGTACCCTTTTCATACCCAGCATGTTAAGCTGAGGGTTGTTCTGTATTTCCCCTGAGGGGGTTCTGCAGATATTTCAATAGTTTGGTTGATGTGGACTGCCAATGATACTTTCGGTCAGAATGACATTCTAGGTCTAAGGGATATTCTGCCAGTGTAGAACGTTAAGAGTGGGGTTCTGCATGACTGTGCCTGTAGTTCTCCTCCACATCTGGCAGATGTTAGTGCCATCAGGTAGGGGAAAGTGTTAATGTCTGTGCCAAGCCTGTGTCATGCGCTGGGCCCTGTTTGCTCAAGAATGGTACGAGAGGTCTCATGTTGCACTTGGCCCATGGCACTATGTCTATCAATGATGACATTACTCCCAGTACTTGTGAAACTGCATGAAGTTGTGGATTTCTTTGATTCTGTAATTGTGCATTCTGTGCAATAATTGAGCGGACTTGGGGCATTTACTGGGTCACTGAGACCTGGATTTGTGTCGATCAGTGAGTCTAGACTATCTATTGACTGGCTAGGGATGATAGGTAGCTTTTTGATAGATTATTACATGGCTGCGATTTTGTAGGCAGTGTACTACCGCATTTGTTCTCAAACGGACTGTTGTACTGTTCTGGTCTTGATCAGCAGGTCGATAAATAGGGTATTACTTGTATGCCCTTAATTCTCTCTTTTTTTTTTTTTTTTATTACTGCGAATGCTATTGTTACCATCGTGAACACACTTGGGGTTGATGGTAGGTTGAATGGTAACACTTGTATTGGTATCGTTTTCCCAATATGTGAAATAGACGGAATTTGTAGTGTGATGTAAGTGTCCTACAAATGTAGTAAATTAGGTAATCTCCTGAGCTTATAACCATGAGGGTGGACCTGATTGTTTCCATTTCTAGGGTGTGAATTGTACAGAATTGTTTAGGTCCAGAACTGGGCAGAGCCCTCTGGTCCCTTTTTGGGTACCTTGTCAAATATGGAGTATCCTCCTTTCCCCTTTTTTGTAATATCTATAGCCTCGTTGTGCAGTAAGTCTGTCAATACTGTTTGGACTTTTGTCGGGGTAACATGTTTTTCGGCACAGGGAATAGGACTAGAAGGTTCTTTGTTGGTATGTGAGAAAGTTGTATCACATATCCTAGTCTTATTACTTGTAGGACCCACCTGTCTTGTGTGGTTTGCTCCCATGCTTGCATGAAGAGTAGTAGTCAGTCACCAACTGAAATGTTTTGGTATTGCTTGTAGCAATAGTAGTTGTTGTTTCAACTGGGTTCTGCGTGGGGGGGTAGTTTCCTCTTCCTTGGTTGGGAACCCTTCTAGAGCGATATCTGATGCAATGTTTTTTTTGGGGGGGGGTTGTGGGTATGGCTGCCTGTAGTTGTAATTGCCCCTGTCTTGTCTCGAAAGGAATGAGAACGGTATGTTTGTCTAGCTGGCAAATAAGTGGTTCTGTTTGACTGATCTTTGGTATCTTATCCTCTTTTCCCTTGTGGTATCTTTCTAGAGCTTAACCGCACAGTCTGTTTATCTCCTGTTTGTTGAAATGTTACTGTATTTCAGCGTGCTGGGGGCATAGGCGGTAGTTATCGCGGGATCTCCGTGATGGCAAGATCCCACTGTTTTGCCCCTCAGAAAGATGGCGCCCGAGGTCTCACAAGTGTTGGGAGCCAATCAAAGGGCTGCTCCCATGCTGAGTGAGATCTCAGACCGGAAGAGACGAGGGGGAGAGGAGTGAGTCATTTGGGCATTTCTACGGGCCTGGGCCATAAAACAAACATTGTGATCAGCTCCATGTTGGTCTGCAGCCTTAAATACCCTGTATGGGGTACAATGGTACCATGGAAGCCATGGAAAGCCGCGTTTCAGTTGGGTTTTACCATGGAGCTATAGACCGTTTTAAATGGTGACCTGCCACAGAAACTGGGATACCTGGAATGGAGGTAGGGCCACTGTCCTGCACTCAGACACTGCTGTAAGGGGTGCCATGTTGAGATTTGCCTTGCTCTCCTTGTACAGGTAATTCGATGAGCCCTTTTTTTTTTCTTTTTTTCTCCTTAGGAAGCGTTTGCTCCTGTAACCGCTAGCAGGGGTATCCAGATAGTCAAATCTTGTTACATTAAAAGGCCCAGTGGATACTTTATGGGTGTTTGCTCCTGGAACTGCTAGCAGGGATATCCAGGTAGTCAAATCTTACATTATAAGGCCCAGTGGATACTTTATGGACATTTGCTCCTGGAACCGCTAGCAGGGATATCCAGGTAGTCAAATCTTACATTATAAGGCCCACTGGATACTTTATGGACATTTGCTCCTGGAACCACTAGCAGGGGAATCCAGGTAGTCAAATCTCCTTACATTATAAGGCCCAGTGGATACGTTATGGATGTTTGCTCCTGGAACCGATAGCAGGGGTATGCAGGTAGTCAATTTCTTTACAATATAAGGGCCAGTGTATACTTTATGGTCTTTTGCTCCTGGAACCGCTAGCAGGGGCTTCCAAGTAGTCAGTCTCCTTACTTGTAACTTGCACTGTTCTACTTAAAAGCATTGTAAACTGATGTTGTGATATATGCAGAAGCTATACATCATGCATTAGTTTTCTGTACTTTTTGTGTGGTATATTCTAGTGGTATAAGCACAGACTGATAACCAGAATGCTGGATTTTGATAGCATCCTGTATTTAGTGGCAATAGTCCTATACTTTTTGTATATATGGCTTATACTGAAATATTATGAGTCTTACCATTGCCTGGACATGTAGGATGTGCTGCAACCTTGGTTCAGCTGCAGCTCTTTGTTTTGCCCATTGCAGTAAGCTGAGAGAAGGAACATAGAGAGGGTTTTTTTTTTTATTTTATTTATTTATTTATTTGGTGGGGAGGAATTTTAATATATTGTTTTATTTATTATTTCCCTTAATTCTTCCTCTGCACAGTAACCAATAATGTTCTGCACTGTACAGACTATTGCTGTGCCTGTGAATTAAAATGTGCACTGTCCCTTTAAACGTGGTTAGAGTGAGTGAGGGACTCAGTGTTATCCTGCTTTGCTCACAGCTGTGGTAATAGCACTGCCCCCAGTGTATTTTCCCCATTGTTAATTGATTTTCAAATCATTGCCCTTGTATTTAATTATTCACATTGTGGTCTGCTGTTGCAGAGCGTTTGGTGCTTTTAACAAATGCCCTTTGTGCTGGTTGAACGTTTATGAGTGTACTTACGCTCCCCACAAGATGGCAGCAGCGACTTTCAGTCAATCTCCTGTCTGGCAGCCACCTACACCCTTAATTCCACATGGGTAAGGAGTGAGTGGAGAGCCTTTCCGAGATCACAGCAGCAAGTCTCACGATATTTTTTCTTGTGGCTGCCAATCTGGATAGGTAAGTTAGGTTAGTATCTCAGTGCTCCTCCTCCTCATGAGACCTACTTGTTTATGGTGTTTTGGTCAGCTAGATGACAAAGGAGTTTCCTCTGCTTTTTGACAGAAGAAGGGGTGAGTTTAAAAGACATAATGTGCCATAAAAAAGGTCTAGAGAACATGTCATTTTGAGGTGAGGCACAGAGGGACTGAGAAAATGCTTCAGAGACTGTTGTGTAGTGATGTCTTGAGTGAGCACTTCAGGTGCTACTATGCTTGTAATCGGGAACTGTGGCACATTACTTAGTATTTTAGAAGTCTGGGATACTGGCAGGGTACTCTGGACATTCTAAGGTGGCCACTTGCTCATTTAACAATGTACAGACTCTGGAGCCACCAGCAGGTCTCCAGGTCAGGCATCTTAATAAGGTGGTATGCTTGTTCTGAACAGTATGTAGGGGAACTCAGAGTATATGCCCAAGTAAGGGATGAGAGCCTTTAATTATGTAGTAGCTCTTGATGTACTGAGCTCCTGGGACCGCTGGTAGGGGTTTCCAAGTAACTGTGGCTGTGGAATCTATTTGGTCATCTGTGACAGATCTCAGACGATACATGGCTCTGTTAGCATCCTTTACATTTAGCATCCTTTAAATTTCAAAAATATGATAAATTATCTTGTTCAAGCCCTTTTTTATTAAATTGATAGGGCCAAGTCATGCATTCACATTGGTATGCATTACTTTTGTCACGCACAGTACATAGTAGCAGCTCCTTAATTAATATGTGATTGTGCCTTTAAGAGAGAGAAAAAAACAACTGAATATTAGTGAAAGAAATGACTATTAAAGTTCATTATTTCCCAAACAGTTATTTTAATCAAACCTCCTTGTATGTTGACCCAATAAAGTACAGTGCTTGTGTCATTTTTGGCCCTTTTTGTATGCCTTGGTTATCTCTGGGTTAATGAAGGCATGTGCCTTTGGGGGGGGGCAGGATGCTTTAGCTAATCCTTGGTTTGGCTGTGGTACACTGAGGGAGGAATCCTCAGCATTGCTGCTTGTATAATAGGACATAGTTTTGGGCAGAAGCATTTTTTGTTCTGTACAACATGTTTCTTCAGTTCTTTGTCATGGTCAGTATTAAATGTTTGGGGACTTTGCTTTGAGAAGCTGTAGCAATTGCTAGCTCCATTCTCCACTGCAAGATATGTTGGATTTAGTCAAATCTTGTTTGTTTATCCTCATCTAAGATGGTGGCCGAAATCTCATGAGAGCTGAGAGCCAGTCAGCTGGAAAGGAATCAGAGCAGTGCAGAAAGAGTTTGTGGAATTGGGGAGGGGCCTTGGACAAGTAGCACGCACGGTAACCTTCTCGGAGGTGCTGCCTATCTATGGCGTACAAGAGGCTAGGGTGCTCCACACCATGGGATTCAATCAGTGGTTGAAAAACTGGTGCAGAGCTCGGGGATTTGGTTTCACTGGGGACTGGGGGTCCACCTGGAGTGACGCAAGCCTATACTGGCATGATGGGCTGCATCTGTCCAGGAGGAGAACCAGGATCCTAGGTGATAGGTTTAAATGCTTCATTGGCAAGTATTTAAACTAGCTAAGGGGGCAGGCACTGGAAAGGAGCAGGGAAATCCTAGCCCCCCCAAAAAAAGTCATGGTAGTAAGTGCAGTAAACACCAACATAGAGATATTGATAGGGAGAAGGGCAGGGGTAAATGGAGAAAGTGACAAAGGCAAGAAGGACAGGGATGGGGCAAAAGGGAGTAAGGCCATCAGGAAATGGAGAATAATGAGTAACAATACCCAGAGTCTGGGCAACAAACTACCTGAACTGGTGGCCTTGATGGAAGAGGCATGCCTGGATATCGTAGCAGTCACAGAAACATGGTACACAGAGAACCATGACTGGGATGTTAACATACCAGGGTACATAACCTACAGGAGAGACAGGGAAGGGAGAAGAGGGGGAGGAGTAGCTCTCTATGTAAAGGAAGCGATAAAAGCAACTGAACAAAAGAGTAAACAGGGAGGAGAGGAGGCACTGTGGGTCACCTTGGAGACTGGAAGTGGCACCACAATCCGCACAGGGGTTGTATACAGACCCCCATGTCAGGGGGAGGGAATGGACAAGGATATGATAGAAGGCATTCTTAGGATGACAGAGAAAGGGGAGATAACTGTTGATGGGAGACCTGAATATGCCAGATGTTAACTGAAGCACACCTGCTGTAGCCACATCCAAGAGCAGGGCCATTCTCGATGCCCTACAGGTGGCATGCCTCAGACAGCTAGTTTCGGAACCCATTCATGAGGGATTAATCTTAGACCTCGTACTCTCAAATGGGGACAGTGACAGGATCTCAGATCTAGAAATGGGTTGCCATCTGGGAACAAGTGACCATCAAACAGTGTGGTTCACGTTAAACTCAGCTACAGAGTCAAGCCATACAAAAGTGAGGGTACTGGACTTCAGGAGGGCTGACTTTGGCAAGATGGGAGAGTGCCTCAGAAAAGCACTAGCAAACAGGCTAGAAGGAGGGGTGGAGCAAAAATGGGGAATCATCAAAACTGCCATCACAGAAGCAACAAGCCTTTGTGTGAAGCAAATAAACACATCAAAATGAAAGAAAAAGCCACTATAATTCTCAAAAGAGGTGGTGGGGAAAGTCAGGGAGAAAAACATAGCATTCAGGAAGTACAAGGAAACACAGAAGGAGCTGGACAGAGAGCTGCACCAGTTAAGGCAGAAGGAAGCAGGGATGGAAGTCAGAATAGCAAAGGCCCAAACTGAGAAAAGGATAGGTAACTCAGTTAAGTAGTGGAATACAACCTTTTATAGGTACATCAGGGAGCGTAGAAAGACAAAGGGAGGGATAGTGAGGCTGAATAGAATGAACGGTGGGTGGGCAGAGGGGGATAGTGAAAAAGCAGGTATACTAAATTAATATTTCTGCTCAGTATTCACAAAAGAGGAGGGAGAGGTGCCTAATCTAATTAACAGAAGCACTCTGGATAGGGGGGTCGATCCCAGTCCTTTCACAGAAAAGAAAGGGTTCTGAAAGAACTCCTAAAACTGAAGGTGGACAAAGCAATGGGGCCTGATGGAATTCATCCCAGAACTCAAAAATAATTAAGGGGAGAACTAGTGAAACCACTGACTACCCTTTTTAACAAATCATGGGAAGATGTTATGGTACCCGAGGACTGGAGGAAGGCGGATGTGATTCCCCTTCACAAAAGTGGGACCAAGACAGAGGCAGGAAACTACAGACCTGTCAGTTTGACCTCTGTGGTAGGGAAAGTGATGGAATCACTTCTGAAGGAAAGAATTGTTGAGTATCTAGAGGCCAGTGGGGCACAGGACCCAAGGTAGCATGGGTTCACAGTGGGAAGGTCATGTCAGATGAATCAAATTGATTTCTTTGACTGGGTGACCAAAGTAGTAGACCAGGGAGGGGCTGTGGACATGGCCTACCTACACTTTAGCAAGGCATTTGACACAGTCCCACACAAAAGATTAACAGTCAAATTAATCAGCCTGGGAGTGGGTCCCAGGGTGGTAGCCTGGGTAAAACATTGGCTGGACAACAGGACACAGAAGGTTATTGTAAATGGAGTCCACTCTGAAGAAAGAGGGGTTACTAGTGGGGTACTGCAGGGTTCAGTACTGGGTCCAGTCCTTTTTAAGGTCTTAAGTGACATTGCAGAGGAACTGGAAGGAAAAGTATGCCTCTTTGCAGATGACACAAAGATCTGCAACAGGGTTGATACACAAGGAGGTGTGGAAAAGATGAGAAGGGACTTGGCAAGGTTGGAGGAATGGTCGGAAGTATGGCAGCTAGAATCACGTCTTATTTGAAATGTGTTTTTGTACCTGTGGCACCAAATGACGCAGTCGCTGTGCAAAGTCACCTTTCCGCTAATGAACTGATAGTGTCACTGTTCATGCGGTGGGGTCCCAAAAAGCCCACGTTGAAAAATGGAGTGAAAATACCAAGAAATGTCCAGGGTGTTAGGGTTTCCAACCATAACGCCCAACCCTGTAGGGACTGACAGGCATCAGTGGTGTAACTTGGGATTGTTGACAGTAATGCTCATGCCATTCCACCCCACCCCCACCCTGCATCTAGTGACAGGCATCGAGGTGTGCCTTGGACTATTCAGCCCCAAAGTTCATCCCACTCTCCTATACTGCACCCATTTCAGCGTATTTCCTTATGAAATGGGGTGAGTGTAAAGCCTGAACACCCCAAGGCACACCTTGACACTTGTCGGTGTCTGCAAGGTAGGGTGAGGTGAAATGGCATGAGCGTATGGACGACAACCCAAAGGCACACCCCAATGCCTGTCCATCTCTGCAGGGTGGGTGTGGGGTTGTCATCAGTTCAATACTTCACTGCTATTCCTATTCTGCATCTGTCTAACTGCTGCACTTCGAATGCTAATGCCAGCAAGCAAACATCCGGCATTGACAAATGCTTGTTGTAAGATGTGTGCCCAAGTTTGGTCATCTGCCCCGATATTTAAGCCTGGTCCTTGGTTTACTAGACAGAAGGCTGAGACATGTTAAAATCCCCAAAAAAAATTCTAAGGTCTTTTCAGCAACTCCTCAGATTTTTCTTGCTCTCTGCAATTTCACCTGGGTTTTAAACGTTTTATCTCCATTACTGGCAACAGTGAACAATGGCCCTGCCCATCAGTCTGGGTGGGCTGAGGGAGAGGTGGAGTTGCTCTTGGGTTAGTTTGTACCTCAGCAGTGAAATGACTAAAGATAAACTAGAAAACAGGAAGGTGGCACACGATCCTACAGTACCTACCCACGTTACTCCATTCACGTCCTAACTTTCAGTTGCCCTGTATTAGGAAGCCCTCTCTTCCAGAAGAGGAAGACCCCGTCCAACACTGCGCACACATATATTAAAACAGACATTTATATTGATCTGTCTTGCATGGATTAACAGCAACATTTATGGAAATGAAAGTATTAATATCCTTAGGGATTTTCTGATCTTCCATTGCCATAATATAATGAGAGTGTGGCCCACATTTTGAGGGACGGTGCCGCAACTTTGGACAACAAAATTCTTAGAGATGTTGCATGGTCCTCTTCAGTTATGGATCCAGTAATGTGGCACCTCCAGGGATGAGCCAGCCTGCTGGGGCAGCAGCAGAGCTACCACTTCTGGTGCCAACAACCCAGGTTCAGGAGCTAACTCAGGTTGTCAGAGTCGAAGAGGGGGAGGAGGACTGAGCGTCCATAGGACTGCTCTGCTCTACTGGGGAGGGATGACTGCTGCACCCTGTGCACTACTGAACACTAGCAGCAGCTTGAGGTTGGACACCCAGGGACAGCAATCTAGGGGTGGGAGGAGCTGCAGTTTTCAACATCCTGCATGTGGAAACATGCGCAGAGCATGTCTAAGTGGCACTGCACATCTGCTATCCCTGGGCAACATAACAGGAAGAGGAAACATGGCTTTCCAGCATGGCAAGACCACCTCTCCCAGGCTCTGCACCCAACTATGTGGCACATCTCCCATCTGAGGATCCATTTCGCACCCATGGGGGGGGGGATGAGAGTTGGATGGTAAGTCCAAATGGGGCCTGTGTGATGGGGCCAGTCCCTGATGATGGGGCCAGCCTGGGGTGACATAAATAGCACTAACTGCAAAAAAGTATCTCCTGGGATGTTGTGCAAGATGAACAGTGGCTTGCACTGAAATATGGCGCCAGCCCATGACTTTTCAACAAGGAGTCACTTTTGTTGCCCTGAGTACTGGAGTTTGAAATAATATTTATCAAGTAAAGTATCTACACTGTGATTGGAGTGCAAGAGCAATGCTTGACTGCACTTTAAATGCCTAACATTTTTACGCTATACAGATATGTCCTTTGATGCACGAAGGGTCAATCCATCAACCACTGTTGTGATATTTATCAGTAAAGACTTACAGTTTTTCCATGTGCGGTTTAATTTAATTTACAGGGAATGTTAACCTTTCTGGATGAACAGTTCACACTTGGATGAACATTCATTAGAATCCTGCGAGAGTCAGCTACTTTTGGCAAGGGGGAAGTTTTGATTCAGCCTCCGGACTTGCCTGCCTCGACTGTGGGCAGTTGAGTTTAAGCGCAGATTCACTCTGCACCTCTGAAACTAAAAAGCTTTGGTGCAATTTATAATGTGTTCCTTACTGCTGAATTTAGAACCAGAGTTTCACCAGAGAGCAAGTTGCTTTCTAAAATGTAGAAATTGTGTTAATTGTTGAAATTACCCCGGGGTTCTGACTTTATGTTACTGGTTTATAACAGTTAGCTAGTTAGTTAGTTGGGGTTCTGACTTTGGGTTGCAGGTTTATAACAGTTAACTAGTTAGTTAGTTGGGGTTCTGACTTTGGGTTGCAGGTTTATTCATTTAGCTATTTAGTGATTTATTTATAAATGTTAATGTATTTATACAGGATGAAACTACACAGGTGGAACACTTTATTTACAGGGGTGCCCCATAAATGGGTAATTCACAGGAATCGGTAAATCATCAACCATGTTTTTTGAAAGTCGGTCATCACTGATCCATGTTAATCATCAGATGTTACCATATGATCATCAACACAGATTATTATCTAAAATCATCATCTAGATTATGATTTAAAATGATTTCGGGAACCTAAGGTACCACTTTCGGGACATGGTACCTTAGGTCCGCGATAGTCCCTCTGTGTCATTTTTAACATTTTATATGCAGCCTCTCACAAGTCATAGGGGACTGTATTTTGGCTTCAACAAGGTGGCCAGGCAATCCCTTCTACATTCTCAGTCAGCTACATGCCCCCAGGCTCAGGCGCGTAGTGACGTCAAGCAAGGGAGAGTGTGGGGCGAGCCCCATTGAAATGAATGGGACTGATTTTTCCTTTCTTCGTAATACATAATGATGGCAACTTGGAGATTAATAAGGGCCATTAATTAACTAACAAGCCCCTCGTTAATCAATTGGTGGCCCTTATTAATCTCCAAGTCACTATTATAATGTATTACAAAGAAAGGAAAAATCAGTCCCATTCATTTCAATGGGCTCGCCCCCACGCTCTCCCTTGCTTGACGTCTCTACATACCTGAGTGTGGGGGCATGTAGCTGAGAAAATGGAAGGGATTGACCTTCACGGGCCAAAATAGAATCCCTTACCACTTGTAAAAGGCTGCAAATAAAATGTTCAAATGTACACAGAGGGACTATTGCAGACCTAAGGTACCATATACCAGAAGTGATCTCTGGCACCTTGGTAGAGGTAAGCATTGATGGGGGTCCTGTTCTAGAAAATTTCTCACCTGTGGGTGAGTGCAGTCTAGGATACAGTGAGTTTGCTGTGGCAGGGCCTGTTATGGCAGAGAGGGCCTGGGGCACAGTCCAGAGGTGGCAGCCTGGATCATTGAGGGTGTAGTTTGGCAGACTACTCTTTTTTTTTTCCCAGACCATGGGGCCGCTGCAGTATTGGGGCTTCCTAGTTTGTGCAGCCTGTGGAGGCATGAGGAGTCTGGCTTGGGGAGTGGCTGGCTGGGACCTCAGGTGGGGTGGCAGGCTGCCTGGGTGCTCCATGTGGCATGTCAGCTGGCTCTCCTGGGTGAAAGCAGTCCTGAAATTGTAACCGCTGCATGACTAGAAAGCACCTGAAGTTTTTGGGATGGCCAGGGCTATGCATAATTGCCTAGGGGGCCCAGAGCAGGCATGTGGCAACAGCGATTGGGTGGCAGGAGGGTTTTTGGTAGTACTTGTCACATTAAAATTAACACCATTAAAGAAGAGTAAGAACATCTCGGCTTTAAAGTGTTTCCCCCTTTATTGAAGTAGTCCCCAAGATTAAAAGGCAAATGAAGAATGGGGTTGGGGCAGTAGAAATGTCTCGTGCTGTCTCAGTGCTACCTCAGTCTGAGAATGATTGAGATTAAGAGAGAGAGAGATTAAATATAACATACTCCTTTTCTCCATCCACCTTCTCTACATCCAGCTTTACCAACTCCTTTCTGTGCACCGTGCCCTCCTAGCCTTTCTCCCCCTACTTCGCTCCCTCTCTTCCCCCCTACCTTCACCTCTACCTGGTGTATATTTTTATTTTTATTTTTTTCTTCCGTTACTTCCTCCTGCAACCTTAGATAACCTGCTTTATCTTCCTATAGACACTTCTATGTATGTAAATACCATGTAATCTGTACAATATCTGTATAATTCTATGTACATATGAACTTCTTTTTCTTCTTCTCTGTAAAGAGTATTATCTGTATTGCCTTGTAAATACCTGTGTTGACCTGTATATACAATTGTTCATGCTCCACCCAGGTCCATCTTGCAAATGAGCTTCTGCTCAACGATGAACGCCTGGTTAAATAAAGACTTGATTGATTGATTGATTGATATGAGCCTGTGGTTGGGAAGAGAAGAAGGAAGGAATATGAAATGGAAGTGCTGCTAATAGTTCAAGTATGTATGTGTGAGGCCTTTTTGGCCCACAATTAAATGCTGCTGCCAGGAATCATAGTCTCTTTGGCTCAAGGGGATTGTGGGGGATAATCTTTGAGGCACTCCACAGTCATGATGTCATGGGTTGTGTACACCTGATAGGTTGCTTGATGCACATGTGACTTCTAAAGAAGTCTGTCCCCTTTCCCTGGGGCCTTGCTCCTACTGAACCAGTTCTAAATGTGCATCTGTAGAGGTTGCAGCACAACTATTTGCTCCACAGATTGATAACAATTTGTTTTGTGCACTACAGACTTCAGATACAAGGTAAGAATTCTATGAACTACACTAGATCTCTTGAATAACAGCAGCCTGGCTTAGAAAGATATTACCTGTAAATTTACTATAACTGTGTAGCAGAAAACGTGACGGAACAATGGTTGAAACTGCAGATTAAAGTACATATACCTATAGTCAGCAGAAGGGACTCAGTAAGGAGATGCTGTTTAAATGTTTCACTGGATGTGCTATTAACTGATGTAGGTTACCTGGAAACCCCTACTAGCGGTCCCAGGAACCCAGAAAATGGGCATGATGGTGCAGTGACCACCCTTATACATTGTACAGACCTCACTGTCTCCCCTGCTAGCGGACCAGATTAGAGGAAGATGAATAAATCCAAACAAATGTTGATATCTCACTACCTGGAGCTCCTACCAGCAGCCCAGCGTCTATTCAAAAAATGTTAAAATGATTAAAAGACGATGACTCATCCTGTACCCCTGCCAGCAGTCAGGATGTCCTTAATACAGGCAACAGGATGTTATTTTTCCTGTTTGATGCTGCATACTGTGCCTAACTACTAAACATAGCCCAGTATTCCCTAATTCCTTCAGCAAATTCCTTCTCTCGCTGAATGGAGTACCCACACAGCTCCAGAAGTTACAGAAAGGTTACCTTACTGTGCCCTAAGATGGTATGGGTGAAATCTGTTTTTATTGCCCCATCACTATGCAAATTTGCATCTACATACTCGCTTCTCCTTGAGATATTCCTCCTTCCTCCATGTTGCTGGTGGGTCTCACGAGAAGCAGCAACTCCGCATGATTACACTAGGAGATCCCGTGTTGGCTGCTGCACATCCCAGCAGCGCGAGGACACCTTCCCCTCCACCTCACTCTGAGATTCCAAAACATCACGAGACTCACTGACGCCATCTTAGGAATGGCACTGTGGGAGCGCATGCACAGGGTCATGCATTATGCAAACAACACACCACTCACTATTAAACTAAAAAAAACTGCACTGATCAGCACACGATGCCAGGAAATCACATAAGCAGATTTATTTAGTCACCCTATCACGAATGAATTAGCGATCTGTATTATTGTAACACACTGCCCCTGCCTTAAAGAGACAGAACAATTCTTCTAGCCTCCCAGTACACGACTACTTAAAGAGACAGTAATTTTTTAAAACAGTCTTGCTTATAATGCAATACACCTTACAGTTATACTACAATAATACAGTTCTGTATGCTTCATCCCTATTTAAATCATTACCCTACCAAAGACATATATGTGTCCCATCTCTTCACAGAACTATGGCTAAAACAAAGGGCTGCAGATTATGTAAGGTCTCTATCATGACAGGACAATTGGGCAGGCTATGCGCATCTTTTGCTGAAGACTTCCACATGCCAGATGACACAGAGGATCCTGGGGAAGGCACAAATGGGGAACACAAAACCCAAACAGTCACAACACCATCAAATGTCAGCCTTACCCCCAACAAGGAATTAGATGCAGCACCTATCATGCTACAAAATAACCAATTAATGCAAGACCTGCAACAAATATTAAATGCCATGCTGGATAGATTGTCAGAATTAGCGGGACCACAACCCCTCACCCCTATCATGGCTAACAGGGGAGTTAACTCTAGGCACACAAGAAATTAACTCACAACAGAGCTACAGCCACAATCACCACATCCAGAATCTGAAAATCACTCAGATGAAGAGGGGGGAAATGGAAGTTGACCCACAGTTGCTAACAGCCAAGTGGTACTTCCCAGATCACATCCTCACACTAGTATGCAATATAATGGCAACAGTGGGGTTCGAAACACCAGCACCTGCCCCCAGTCAAAATTACTCCCATCTTTACAACCATCCGCAAAAAAAGGCAGAAGTATTCCCCATTTGTGAGTCCATCGATGAGCTAGTAACTAAAGAATGGGAATCAACCAAACCAGCTCGTATCCCCGAACGCAGATCCTGGGATAAAATGTATCCACTCCAGGTGGACAAACTGGAATTATGGTGCACCCCACCTACAGTGGCCTTCCAAATTGCCTCACTTAATAAAAAGACTGTGCTACCAACCGAGACAGCATCAGGTCTGAAAGACCCTATAGATAGAAAATTAGAAGATATTTTAAAGAAAATTGTCAAACCAGCGGGGTTAGGCGCAAGGGCTGCAACTACAGCTATATATGCCACCAGAGCCCAATTAACATGATTACAAGAGGTTACCAAGAAATTGACCCAAAAATCCACTGAGGCACAGCTCTTAAAAAAATGCCATATTGCCAACCAAATATCTGGCCGACATGGCAGTGGATTCATTGAAAATCAACTTGCGTACCACGGTGCTAATCAACAGAGCACGTAGGGCATTGTGGATGAAATTATGGGATGTGGACAGTGAATCTAAGGCTATGCTACACAAACTACCCTTCAAGAGCACCTTGCTATTCAGTGAAGGCCTAGAGCGACACCTCAAGGGGAAGGAAGAATCTCACCAAGGAGCAGTCAAATATATCCACCTACCTCCCTGCCAGACAGCAATACCGATATCATTCTTTTTAGGACAAAAGAAGAGGAGGAAACAGCTATAGGGGAGATGGCTACAGACAGGCATACCCACGCACTAACCACTACATCAGATATCGTGGTGGGGGGACTACAACAGAGGCAGAGAACAATATGTGTCCCATAGAGTCCAATCAAAACAATGACTACGGTTACCACAATCACTGCCAAGACACACCTGTAGGCGCACAACTTCTTCCCTTCACTTATGCCTGGGAACAATCCACAGAGGACAGATGGGTCCTGGAAATAAAAAAAGGGGTACACCATAGAGTTAGCACAAATTTCTCATCAGAACCATCCAATCACATCACCAGTCTCAAAGGAAAATGTCATACGGACACAAGTCCAGCAAGTATTAACCACTCTAATACACAGCAACACCATGGCGGCGGTCCCACGGCGAGAAAGGGGAAGAGGAGTATTCTCCGTATTTTTCATGGTACCCAGGAAAACAGGGGGACTGTGCCTAGTACTGGACCTGAAACAGCTAAACAAATCAATCCAATACAAACCATTCAAAATGGAAATGATCCGATCCACCCTAAAGGTCATACAGACAGGAAATTTCCTTGCATCGATAGATCTGGAAGACGCTTATCTTTAGATCCCAATGAGACCATCACGCTACAAATTCCTCCACTTTCACATAATGGACTAGCATTACCAATACCAGGTACTACCTTTCGGACTAGCTTCAGCTCCAAGGGTATTCACAAAAGTGACAATTGTTCTAGCAGGCAAACAGAGAAGAAGGAATACAGGTCATACCATAGAAACATAGAAACATAGAATTTGACGGCAGATAAGGACCGCTTGGCCCACCCAGTCTGCCCATTTCCTTACCTACTGGATAAGCTGCAGATCCTAGTTAACCAGCAGCCTACTTCTTCTTACCCCTACCCCCCCAGAATTGCCTTATGACTGTCCCATGCATGCTTGAATTCCACCACTGATTTTGACTCCACAACCTCATCCGGAAGGCCGTTCCATGCATCCACAACCCTCTCTGTGAAAAAATACTTCCTTAAATTACCTCTGAGCCGCCCCCATCTTCAAATTGTGCCCTCTTGTTCTTGCACACCTCTTTTTTTGAAAGATGCTGCCCTCTTGGACTTTGTTGATTCCCTTGAGGTACTTGAAAGTTTCTATCATGTCCCCCCTCTCCCTCCTTTCCTCGAGGCTATACATATTAAACTCCTTAAGTCTCTCTTCATATGTCTTCTGGTGCAGACCCTGCACCATTTTAGTTGCCCTCCTCTGGACAGCTTCCATCCTGTCTATGTCTTTGCAGAGATTGGGTCTCCAGAACTGCACACAGTACTCCAGATGGGGTCTCACCAGCTGTCTGTACAGAGGGATAATAACTTCCTGTTTTCTACTGGTGATGCCCCTCCCTATGCATCCCAGTACCCCCCAGCCCTCCTTGCTGCCCTCTCACATTGCTTGCCCACCTTTAGGTCATCTGATATGACTACCCCCAGGTCCCTTTCTATTTTTGTTGTTGTTAGTATCTCACCCCCCATTGTGTACTCTTCCCCTGGGTTTTTGTTTCCCAGGTGCATTACCTTGCACTTCTTAGCATTGAATCTAAGCTGCCATACATTTGACCATTCCTCTAACCTTGCCAAGTCCTTCTCATCCTTTCCACCCCACCCTGTGCATCAACTCTGTTGCAGATCTTAGTGTCATCTGCAAAGAGACATACTTTTCCTTCAGTCCTTCTGCAATGTAGCTTATAAAGACATTGAAGAGGATCGAGTCCTAATACTGAACCCTGCGGTACCCACTAGTAACCCTCCTTTCTTCTGAGTGGACTCCATTTACTATTACTCTCTGTGTCCTATTCTCCAGCCAATTCTTTACCCAGGCTGTCATCTTGGGACCCACTCCCAGGCTGGCTAACTTGTATATTAATCTTTTGTGTGGGACTGTGTCAAATGCCTTCTAAAGTCTAGGTAGGCCATGTCCACAGCCTCCCTGATCTACTACTTTGGTCACCCAGTCAAAAATCTATCAGATTTGTCTGGCATGACCTTCCGCTGTGAATCCATGCTGCCTGGGTCCTGTGCCCCTCTGGCCTCTAGATACTCGACAATTCTTTCCTTAGAAGTGATTCCATCATTTTCCCTATCACTGAGGTTAAACTAACAGGTCTGTAGTTTCCTGCTTCTGCCTTGCTCCCACTTTTGTGAGGGAATCACATCTGCCCTCCTCCAGTCCTCGGGTACCACCCCATCCTCCCATGATTTGTTAAAAGGGTAGTCAGTGGTGTCACTAGTTCTACCCTTAGTTCTTAGAATTCTGGGATGAATCCCATCAGGCCCCATTGCTTTGTCCACCTTCAGTTTTAAGAGTTCTTTCAGAACCCTTTCTTCTGTAAATGGGCTGGTATCAACTTCTGTATCAGAGTGCTACTACTGTTTGTTTTATGTACCTCCCCTCTTCATTTGTAAATACTGAGCAAAAATATTTGTTTAGTATATCTGCCTTTTCACAGTCTCCCTCTGCCCACCCTTCCTCCCCTTTATTAAGCCTCACTATCCCTCCCTTGGTCTTCCTTTGCTCCCTGATGTACCTATAAAAGGTTTTATCCCCCTTCTTAACTGAGTTGGCTATCTTTTCCTCGGTTTGGACCTTTGCTGTTCTGACTGCCTTCCCAGCCTCCTTTTGCTTTAACTGATACAGTTCTCTGTCCTGCTCCTTCTGCGATTCCTTGTACTTCCTGAATGCTTTCTTTTTCTCTTGAACCTTCACTGCCACTTCCTTTGAGAACCATAGTGGTTTCTTACATCATTTTGTTTTGTTTATTTGCTTCATGCAAAGGCTCGTTACCTCTGTGATGGCAGTTTTATTATTCCCATTGTTCTTCCACCCTCCTTCCCACCCATTTGCTAGTGCATTCCTTAGGCACTCACCCATTTTAGCAAAGTCAGCTCTCCTAAAGTCCAGTACTTTTGTCTTTGTATGGCTTGACTCTATTGCTGTGTTTATTGTGAACCATACTGTTCGATGGTCGCTAGTTCCCAGATGGCTACCCACTTCTACATCTATGATCCTCTTTCCATCTCCATTTGAGAGAATCAAGTCTAATATTGCTCCCTCTCGAGTGGGCTCAGTACTAGTTGTCTAAGACATGCCCCTGTAGGGCATCTAGAATAACTGCACTCTTGAGTGGCAGCTGCAACTGCACTCCAGTTAACATCTGGCATATTCAGATCACCCATCAGCAATATCTCCCCTTTTTCTGCCATTCTAAGTATACTTTCTATCATTTCCCTGTCCATTTCCTCCCCCTGAGAAGGGGGTCTGTATACAACCCTTTTGCAGATTGTGGTACCATTGCCTGTCTCCAAATTTACCCACAGTGCTTCTTCTCCTCCCTGTTTACCATGTCTGGACGATTGGTTAATCAGAACCTGATCAATCCAACAGTTTATTTGAGAGACACAACAGGAGGTACAATGCCTGCAGAAACATGGATGGGCAATAAATCACTCAAAGAGCTGCCTCACTCACGGTCGGTCCATCGAACACCTAGGCACAAGAATAGACACAGCTATGGGACTAGTCTATCCATCACAGGTGAGAATTCAATCCATTATATCACAGTCAAGCCACTTGCAGCAACTAAAGAAACCCTCACTACAGTTAGTTTCGTAAGTGCTGGGGCTGATGTCTTTATCAATAGACACAGTCCCCTGGGCCAGACGGAACATGAGGCCACTCATGTCCTTTCTGATCAAATAAGGCCCAACATACGATATAGACTTATCCCAGAAGGTAACACTGCCACACCATGTCATAAGAAGCCTTTCATGGTGGACAAGCAGACCCAAACTCACACGGGGCATGTCTCTAGATGTTCAACCACAGGCCATTATAGACACAGACACCAGCTTGTACGGCTGGGGGTGCCATCTTTGAACAGCAGTCAGCACAAGGAAAATGGGCAATCACTGAGGCAAAATTACCTATAAACGTGCTGTAAATGGGGGCAGTTTTCCTAGCACTATTACGGAAGCACCACAGGTCGTTGACAGCAACATTGCCGACAGCCCCCCACAGCGACATCCAGAAACTGCCACAATCGACCCTGATGCACTCCACACTGATCGCCATCAACCCAATACTGTAGCCACAGCGGAGACACCGATGGACTTGAGAGATGCACAGCCACTGCAAGGACACACAGGCAACTACTGCCACTATGGCAATGGACCCGACAATGTGCCCCCTCCACCATGGAGGACAAGATGGCCATGAGAACAATGGTTCAGAATGTGGGCAGGGGTCACCGGTAGGCACAGCATAGGCGGGGGATGGAACGCATACACTACAGGGGGTAAGGGTGGCCCATCCAGTGCACCCAGGTCTGCATTTGTGGTGGTCAACCTTGTAGTTGCCGCCAATGCACCTGCTGCCATTGTAGGAGCATGTCGGCTGCTGTAGAGGGTTGCTGTTGTGGCAGTCAGGTGTATGGCTGGTGCTATGCTGGTATTGGAATTGTGGTGTTGCTCTGACACCATGCTTCCTACTATTACTCTTTGCCCAAACACATACGAAACAAGCACGTACTCATAAGATCAGACAACCAAGTCACAGTGTCATACATAAACAAGCAGGGAAGAACAAAGAGCCAAGCAAAGCTCAAGGAGACCTCCAGACTCATCCCCTGGGCTCAGAAATATCTCAGGAGTATATCAGCAATTCACCTAGCTGGAAAGCTGAATACTACAGTGAATTGGCTGAGCTGGTAGCAAATACACCCGAGAGAATGGCAACTTCACCCACACGTATTCCAACAAATAAACCGAAGATGGGGTGTAGTGGAGATCGCTCTCATGGCATCGAACAAGAACAATCAATGCCCAAAGTTCATATCCAGATACAAAGACAGGCTAGCCATGGGAGAAGATACTCTGACAGCACGATGGGTGTTCAGCATAGAGTACATATTCCCTCCTCTTCCACTCATTCCACAAGGGCTAAAGAAAATATGGACATCCAGGGCCAGGGTAGGTAAGCAATAAGACATGATGGGGTGTGCATTAGACAGCTCTAATGCATGGCTAGGGGAACGTAGTGAGGCACGAGGCCACAGGCCGAGTGCATCCAGTCCCCTAGCCGTGCATTAGAACTGTCTAATGCACATTCCCGGAGTGGCTCATTGCGCTTATAAAATGGGCCTGTGTATCCTAAATGGGGGTTCTAGTTTTAGCTGTGCACTAGACACATCTAATGCAGGCTAACAACCAATCAGATTGCTTGAAATCCTTTGCCCATTTTATAATGCTCATTACTCCACACTGGCCAAGGAGAGCATGGTTCGCCACAGTGGTAGCCATGGCACTAGATCATCTATGGAGACTTCCCAATAGAACATACGAAGAAGCCAGCAGAAGAAGGCCATTTGGTCTATCAAGTCTGCTCGTATTGCAGGGTCCGCAGCTTGAGCTAATGTCCCTACCCTCCCTCCCCACTCCTCCCATCCTCCCTACCCATGATCCTTACCTTCCTCCTATGCTTATGCCAGCCTCTCTTAAAGCTGCCCACTGTCTTCAACAAAATGACCTCCACCGGCAGCGCATTCCAAGTGCCCACCACCCTCTCTGTGAAGAAGTGCTTCCTGATCTCCCTCCTAAACCTTCCACCCTCCAGCTTAAGACTATGCCCCCTCATATTCTCAAACAGATATTGTCAAACAGGGACCAGTACTACACCCCAATCCACAACACTTACAGTTGACAGCCTGGCTCCTGAAAGGGAGAGACTGCTGAAAGCAGGCTATCACCAGGGACACTGGTTTACCGTGATTGCGAAAGGGCAAATTCCATTTTGCACATAGTAAAAACCGGTATTGCCACCGGTGTCTGCCAAGCCAAAATCCGTTTTTAACGGTGTTTTGTTTTGTGCACTTTATTTAACAATTTTTAACTGTGTTAACATGCATTTTAGCAATTTTTACCTCCACTATTAATACATCTATCCATCCTTGTACCAATTAAAGTTATTGTAGGTACAAAATGTGATGGCAGCAGCAGCACTATGGATCACATCCTTCAGGTTCAGTAGTAGCAACAACACTCGGCCCTCCCATCCCTCCGTGTGACAGAAGCAGCAGCACTGCAGTCTCCCAACCTGCAGGTGTGACAGCAACAGTACTACGTTCCCCATCCCTCAGGTGTGATGGCAGTGAATCAGCACTATGGTCCCCTTCCATCAGAGGTGATGGTGGCATCACCAATACTTCCAGCTCCTCCAACACAGGAATACAGTCAGCCCTGGAAAACAAACACTGCAAGTATGCCACCACACCTAAATAAATCCTGGCTGAATGTACCTATTTTGTACTGTGTGTTAATACTACATTATGGAAAGGAGCATAGGGCATTGCCAGTGCTGGCTCTGTGCCTTTTCATGTCACCAGGTACTTAAATAAAAAGAGACAAGCTAAATTAAATAAAATTTAGTTTATAAATGTGCAGAAAGTGGTGCCAAAAGTAGAAACAGTCCAAAAGCATATACATTAAAATGTGCAAAATTTATAATCAGCAAAAAATTAAATACAGTAAGGATAAACCAAATACTGTAAGAAATAACATTTAAAATGTATATAAAAATAGTAAAAGTGCAGAAACAGTGGAGAAAACTAACATTTTGGACTAAAATCCACATACATTAAAATGTGCAAAACGTGAAACAAAGTAAACTGTGCAAAAGAATCAGTTACTCTAAAGCCCTTACAATTTAATTGAACATTTTGTTAACTAACAAAACAGCTACAGTGGCAACCAATACATAAAGTACCCTATTTATTGAACATTAACATTGAAAACAGTCGTAAATTGTCCACCGCAGGTTTCTTCTTTGATCCGTATGGATCTGACCATATACAGAAAATGACCTTTCAACTTCAGCACTGGACACTGGGACCCAAATTGCCTACTAGGCAGCTCTAGCCAGCACTGGTAGCTGAGGCTCCACAGACTTCAGTACTGACCAGATCAAAGTCCAACTTTCCTGGCAAGTCACTGAGGTCTTGTCTTATGTAGAGATCCCAATCCTTTTTCAAAGCTGCTGTATTGTGAAGTCCAAACATTGGAATGTCCTCTGCATATTGATTGTAGTCCTTGTTCAGTTTAGGCAGATTGAATGGGTCTAGTATGACATGCCTTGAAAAACATGGCTGAAGGATTTGACCCCATATGCTTGCCGAGTTTGTTTAGCGCTACACTGAAAGCTTTTTGAAATACCAAAACTTGATCCTGCTTGGCCCGGCCTCGAAGCTGATGAAGCTGCTCATCAGTTCTCTCTCCAAAGCCATCGGTCTTTAACATACCAGCCTCAAATCTGTTCTTGATTGCCATTAGTGTATCGAGATAGACACAGCCAGTGGTTTATCTTTCAATTGCAGCATGTGTATTGTCTCTATTATGTCCATACTATTTTCTGCAATAAATGTAGTCCAATTTGGAGTTCTCCCATCCATTCGGTAAATAAGTTATAGCTGATTTCAATAATTTGCATCACTCTGGTCTTCCTGCAAGAAATCGTAAATATTGCAAGTGGGTGGCATGGTATTTCACAGCCTCAAACCATGTGTTCCAGCGTGTCAGTACTGGGACAGGAGGTAAAGTGTTGTTCTCCACCCCAACTCTGTGATGAATGCCAGGTACTCCTTTTTCATTTGGGGACTGCTGGAACACGTATTTAATCTGAGCAACCAGTTTGTTCACTAATTCAAAATGGTCGATCCATGTGTCACCTACAAGTGACAGGACATGTGCCAGCAACCGACATGGATGACATGGTCCCCAATAACTCCCTGTAATGCATCATTGAAACATTTAATCATGTATCTGGCATTGTCAGTGACAAAACCCACAACTTGCTCCATCTCCACCTCATATTTCTGCAGAGTTTTTAAAATGGCTGCATAACAGTTGAATGGTTCACTGCGACCAACTCCATGGAATTTGCAGTATAAGATTTCCACCATCGATAACAAAAACAATGTTCAGTACACACCAAGCATCTGAATCTGTGGATTCATCACACATTACTGTGATGCTCTTTCCTTTCACTTGTTGGCGAATTACTCCTCCATCTCATTCTGCAGTTTTGCAGGTAGTTCTGCGGAGACTGTCTGCCTTTGAAGTGCACCTATGCTCTTAATATACTTTCCCATCCAGTCTCTGAGGCAGGGTTGATCAAGTTTCTCAATTGGAATATTGGCCCCACCAGACCCTCAATGTGTCGAGAACTGTTTCTTCCCTTGAAGCAGCAGCAGAAGTGGTGGGCGTTGAAACTCGTTTGTAATGTTACCTGTCTGTTCTCACTTTTCTTTCTGGCTCGTGTTTTTAAATGCTTCTTGCTGTTGCAGTGGTCTAGACGGTATCCTTCAGATGTGGTCCACTGGATGGGCTCAAAACCGGCAGAACATTTTCCTCCATCTTCCTTACATTCCCATTGCCTTGAACTGTAGTGCACGGTCTTTCACTGTAATGCTGGAGATTTTGGCCATCTTTCGTGGTGGTGGTGTTGCCATCTTGATGGTGTAATGATGCGAAATTTCCAAAGAACTAAAAGTGACAAAGCAGCAGATCACTCACACCACTTTCACAGATTGACCTACAAAAAAAAAAAAAACATAGTAAGTAATAGTTCTGCAACACCAACAAAGCAGTCACAATTTTAGCATGGAAGACCCACTAGTGGGCAAAAAGAAAGTGTTAATGCCTTGTACATATGTATATTGTTATATACTAGCACTTATGTCATTGTATTACTGTTTACTGTTTTTTGTTACCCCTGTCATTGTATTACTGTTTATGATACCCTTGTCAATGTAATAACACTTGCACTTCTTGACCACTCAGGTCCATCTTGTAAATGAGCTATGCTCAATGATGTTCGCCTGATTAAATAAAGATTTTGATTGATTGATTGATTGATTGAAAGCAAACTGTACCTTTTACGGTGGTCTTGGATACACTTGCAGCAGATCACGTCCAACAGCACTTCAAGGCCTGAAATCATAATTGAAATGTTTACATGTGGCCCACAGAAAAATGTACACATAACTGTTAAAGAGATCATCATCCACATCCTCATCCTCATCAATGCATTCTCCAATCACAGCTTGCCACCAACACCCACACCTACTTACTTGAAGAGTGGCGCTAGGAATAAGCAGCATGACTGCATGAGGTGCTGGTAGCAGTGTTGGCAGGTGGTTCAACATCAGCATGAATTTGCAGCAGTGCACAGGCATGGAGGTGTTTCTGAAGACTTCACAGACTCCCAGCAAGATGGAAACAGCAGTCTTTTGACAATTCTTCAGGTTAGACGCAGCAGCACTGTAGCCCCCACCCTCAGGCGCACAGCGGCAGCAAGTGCGGCCTCCACCCGCAGGCGTGGCGCAGCAAGTGCAGCCCCACCCCAGGCGTGGCGGCAGCAAGTGCAGCCCCACCGCAGGCGTGATCGGCAGCAAGTGCAGCCCCCACCCCGCAGGCGTGACGACAGCAAGTGCAGCCCCACCCGCAGGCGTGACGGCAGCAAGTGCAGCCCCACCCCTCAGGCATGATGGCAGCAGAGGCAGAATGACAGTACTCACCCAATGCCATGTACCAAAGCTTGACAGAGCTCAGACGCGATTCAGTCGAACCACTGGACGCTAAGGTGGACTCACGTTCAGTCCCTAACATCTAGCTGCCTGGATTGGTTTATTAATTATTATATATAAACAAAGTGCATCCAATTAAAACAAATCAAAACTGATTGAGGATTGAGGATGCTAATGGAGATCAACAATCTGTACCAGACAATAAACCAATCAGGAATTGCACCCACAGTAAATTGGGCACATTCTAACTTGTCCTCATGAAATGGAGCCTCTTAGTTTTCTATGTCGGAGCTCAAACTCAGGAAAGGTGTTCCACCAGCAGAGGTACAGCCGCAAGGCCACCCATAACCACTCGTGTCGTTCACGGCTTCATCTCCCTGTCCTCCCCGCAGTCAACAGAAATAAATTGATCTTTGCACCCAATCACCAGTTTAGTGATCAATAATCTTTGCACCTGGGTGATCACTGATCAGTGATCACTCCGTGCAAAGATTATTTTTAATATAGTGCCTGCAAGGTAGTTCACCTTTAAGAACTTATCAATTCTCTGTAGTTCCCCAACACTTCCAAAATATTCCATTAGACATTCCTGCAAAGTCCAACTAAGTGGTAAGATTATTACATGCAGTTATACAGTTTATCAACTTGTCTTTGTTTACCCCCTAGGTAATCCGATGCCTACATCCTCCACAATCGATCAAGGAAACCAAGGAGGAAAATCTGCAGTTGACAGTTTTGAAGGGCACAGATTAGACATGGCATGGTTTATTAAATTATTTAGTTTGAAGTGGCTTAATAAAGTTATTTTGTCTGACTGTCTATTATTCTACATGCACACACACACACACACACACACACACACACACACACACACGTGCGCGCATGCACCGATATGCACAGACACACACGCATGCACAGACATGCACGAACATGCACAGACACGCATGCACGCAGACACACACATGCATACACAGACATGCGCAGGCACACACGCACGCACACACAGACACATGCACATGCACAGACACGCACGCACACAGACACGCACGCACACACAGACACACGTACGCAGACACACACACATACACACACACATAGACACACAGATAATGACACATTTTGTACTGTATTTCTTTCATGGAGAGTACAACCAACAAACCAATGGAGCGTGGCACGGACCCGGCAGACTTGCATGCATGCTGGGAAAAATGGTTCTGTGCCACTCTGCCCGTTCACCCCTCCCTCCGAGGCCAGAACCATTTCTCCCTGCATGTGAACCAGTCCGCCCAGCCTGCCCATCTGCCGACCATCAACCAACACACCAATGGAGCGTGGCACAGACCCGGCAGACTGGCATGCATGCTGGGAAAAATGGTTCTGTGCCACTCTGCCTGTTCACCCCTCCCTCGAGGCCAGAACCATTTCTCCCTGCATGTGAACCAGTCCGCCCAGCCTGCCCATCTGCCGACCATCAACCAACAAACCAATGGAGCATGGCACGGACCCGGCAGACTGGCATGCATGCTGGGAAAAATGGTTCTGTGCCACTCTGCCCGTTCACCCCTCCCTCCGAGGCCAGAACCATTTCTCCCTGCATGTGAACCAGTCCGCCCAGCCTGCCCATCTGCCGACCATCAACCAACAACACTTGTTTGTTTACATGAAGCATACATTTCATGCACATACAACGCCCTATGCCCTCCATCTTGCCTCCCTTGCATTCCTATTCAAATAAAAGCAGCATGCCCCACCAAACAAAACAAAAAAAAAAAAAAAAAACTTACCAGGCACATAGAAAGGTAGTAGACTAGTAGTCCCATGGCAGCAAATGGCAAGGCAGGTCATGTGCAGCACAAGGAAGGTAGTGGAGCAGGTTAGTAGCACAAAGCTGACAGGTCAGTTCATTAGGGTCACACAGCCACTCTTCCCACCGGGATGGACCAGCACTGCCCCTCTCTCACCTGGATGGACCAGCACTGCCCCTCTCCCACCCGGATGGACCAGCACTGCCCCTCTCTCACCCGGATGGACCAGCACTGCCCCTCTCTCACCCGGATGGACCAGCACTGCCCCTCTCTCACCCGGATGGACCAGCACTGCCCCTCTCTCACCTGGATGGACTGGCATGGCCACTCTCCCCACAATGGCAGATTTTTGAACAGTGCACATTAGAGTAGGTACATCCCAAATAGACACTGCCAGTATCCCCACCCCAACACAGCTAGTGTCTCCACAGCAACACTGCCAGCATCCCCACCCCATATTGCTAGTATCCCCACCCCACTCAACCCAGCCAGTGTCCACACTAACATTACATGGCCAGTACCCCCATTCTGCACCACCACAGACAGTGTCCCCACACTAACATGGCTTGTATCCACATCCTCATTGTGGGTATCCCCACCCAGTGTCTCCACCCCATCCCACTGCTAGTATCTCCACCATGTCCCAAAACCCAAAACTCCCACGCAGATTGTGCCAACACTAACATGGCCAGTATCCCCATTCCATTCCACACCAGTCCCCACCCCACTGTCTGTACCCACAGCACCAGAACCAGTCCCACCTTACTGTCAGCATGCATCCCCACACCACCACTACCAGTGTAACCACAACAGCTTGTGTCCCCAGCCCATGGACTGCGCCCCCACTACCAGTAACCTCTACCCACCAACACAACCTGCTGTACCCCACACCCAGATAGACAGCCCCACCATAATACACTTAAAAAGGTCAGTGGTGATCTTTTCAGGTGGCACAACCAACAGCCTTGTGCCCCCCTTCAAGATGGAGCGACACCAAAAGCGATTGCTCTGGCATTTGGTCCAATCACCTCCACCCCACAAACTACTATGAACTAAAATTCCAGTCCTGTCCCTACCTTAAAATATATTTTGCACCAATTGTGGAGTGGAGGTACATACACAGCCCGGATGACAAACCGACAGTAACCAAACAATCAGCAGCAGAGAGCTACCTGACTGAAGCGACCACCCAGCCAGTGGCACTCACGGTATGGGGAGGGCAACAGGATTGAGGGCAGTGCCAGGGAGCTGGAGGAGGCGGAACTTGTAGGAGGAAGGGACGCCTCGGAAGCAAGCCAAGCGGTAAAGTTTCGCAAGCTTAGGAAGAACAACAATACTGATTATCACAGGAAAATTTAAAACAAACACCGGGAATTATTTAAAAGGAGCACCTTACCTGCCTAAAAGTTTAAAAACGAGCATGGAACAACCAAACAATCTCAGCAGCAGAGGCTTAGGAAGAACAACAATACTGAATAAAAGTGATTATCACAGGAAAATTTAAAAACAAACACCGGGGAATTATTTAAAAGAAGCAGTGAGGTTTTCCTTCTGGAGTGGACAGACCAAGCATCCATTCAAGTATTTCCCACCTTACCTGCCTAACAGTTTAAAAACGAGCATGAGAGCAGAATTCATTAGACTTACTTAGTGTAGTTTTAGCAGATCTTCTTTCTTGTCCTTGTAAGCAGAAATAGGTCCAAGTCTGCGAAAATAATAAATAATATTGGCACACCTCAAACACACACAAAGCAAAGGCAAAGTAGATGCAGCTCGCTGCTACCCAACTATTTAAAGTGCTGTGCTCACGGAGGAATGAGAACAAACGCTGTTTCCTTTGCGCCTGCTTTTCCTTAACCAATTAGATTTCGCTTTTCCGTCCATGTCACCGCATATGCGGTAAACCAGTGTCCCTGGCTATCACCCCCTGGTGATTAACATGATGACAATGTCCAGGAGGTTGTCCACAACCACCACATATCAACGCCACTGAAACTTATTCTCAAAATGGTGCAGTCACCACAAGACAGATGCCAGCAGTTGCTCTATCACACAGATTCTAATGTTTCTTCAAGCAGGATTGGACCTGGGACTATCTCCATCCTCACTCAAGGTGCAGGTAGCTGCAATAGGGGCAGCTAGGGGACAAATTCAGGGCACCACCCCAGGGGCGCACCAGGACATTGTGCACTTCCTAAAAGCTGCCACAAATATGCATCCTAGGATAAAACCCATAACAGCTCCATGGAATCTCAATTTGGCACTCTGAGCGCTGACAACTCCATTTGAACCTGTAGAGTTGGTGACTCTCAAGTGGTTAAACATTAGGACACTATCTCTAGTAGCCATCTCTTCAGCAAGGAGGCTTGGAGAACTACAGGCTCTTTCATGCAAACCATCATTCCTGACTTTCCATGCCGACTGAGTATGTATGCAGCCAATATTGTCCTTTATACCCAAGGTGGCATCAACTTTCCATACTAGCCAAACTATTGAAACGCCGGCTGAACTCCCTGCAGAAGAGGTACTGCAAGACCCTCCACTTCAAACACTAGGAATGAAAAGGATCCTAACAACATATGTCTCTCACACAGCAGAAATACGCAAGACAGACAGACTGTTTATTACAGTACAAGGCAACAAAATAGGACATCCAGCATCTAAATCCACAATAGCCTCATGCTTTAAAACAGCAACCACGGAGTCATACAGGGCCAATAACCTTATGCCCCCAAGGACCTGAAAGCCCATTCAACAAAAGCATTGGCCACATCCTGGGCAGAGAAACATATGGCCACAGTTAACAAAATATGTGTCACCGTCACCTGGTCATCACCGCATACCTTCCCAAGATACTACAGAATTGATGTGTCAAAAGACACTAAAACTAACTTTAGCTGATCACTCTTACTAGTGGCAAAAATCTGACCTACAGAAAGAGACACGTCTAACCCACCCAGGAGCATGGGTACTGCTTTTTAAGAAGAAGAAGAATCAGCATTTATATAGCGCTTTTCATACACAGTATCCCAAAAGTGCTTTACAAGCAATGCTAGACTGGTAGAGAAGTGACAATGTGTGGTGGTGGCCATATCACACATCATCACCCACACACAGCCTGGATAATTGCATGAACCGGTTTTATGGGAAGGGGAATGTTGGCCAGGACACCGGAGATGTTCTCTGCTCTTTTGCAAAGAGTGCCCCGAGTTCTTTTACTTCCACCTGGACACCCACCAGGACAACACCAGGATGGGTAGAAGGGACCTTGGTCTAACGTCTCATCCGAAGGATGGCACACCCCAGCAGTACAGCACCCCCCCCAATACTACACTCAGATGCCAACGATTTTTAGGTGCAAGTCCAATCCCGGTGTGGAACGAGAACCCACGACCTTCTGGTCCAGAGGCGAATGTGCTACCAACTGAGCCACGCTGAAACCCATGATGTCATGACTGTGAAGTGCCTCATAGATTATCCCTTACAATGGTAGTTTACTCACCTGGTAAAGGTGACTGTGGGGGAATACACCTCTGAGGCACTCCATATCCCATCCTTAAGATGTGTAGAATCTACTAAAGTATTAGCAAGCGATACCGGCATGCCATAAGGGCAGGTCATTTTAGAATGTATTAATAGGAAATAAAACCTCTCATTTTTAAACCTTTCTGGGTCGACATTTACATGTTGCATAACCACAAACCAGTACATTTTTGTTGCAGCATTTCATTACAGATGTAGCTTTGGAAGACCTCAAACTGGTTCAGTAGGAGCAAGACACCAGGGAAAGGGGACGGACTTCTTTAGAAGTCACATGTGCATCAAGCAACCATTCAGGTGCATACACCCATGATGTCATGACTGTAGAGTGCCTCAGAGATGTACTCTCCCACAGACACCTTTACCAGGTGAGTAAACTACCATTACTGCATTGATTCAAGCCAATCTATTGGAAAAAGAGATTGCATGCAGAGTTATGGTCAGGTCCTGTGCCTGCAGGATTGCTCCCACCATTATCATGTAACCTCCACGCTCCATGGAGTGGTTCATCAAATTAATCTTTGCATTAAAATCAGTTTTGCATTTTTGATTCTGGAGTGGACATTGGTTATACTTAATAGGAACTGTTTTATGGTATGTGCCTTTAACATCCGTTTCCCCTGCAGCATTTCTCTTCTCAATAACAGACACAAGGTGCCTGCTCCTCAGCATTGCGAAGTCATCTCATGACAATCAAGAACCAGGTAATGAGCATTTTTTATTTTCTTGGACTGTTTTTCTTGGCTGTACAATGCCCCCTACCAATTTGCACCATCTGAATATCCCAAAACACTGGGAGTAGGGGACTCACATTAGCCATGATCACAATGATGGTGTTTGAAGTTGGAACATGATCTTTGAACATAAGTGATAATAATCATTCATGACACATCATTATTAAAGCGCTACTGACGCCACAATGAAAACTTTAAAAAACATGATAATTAGGTACAATTCTACTTGCATTCCATTCATATTCCTTAGATTTCTCTGCCACATTATTTACTACTGTGGAAATATGCAAGAATATGTGATCTTTATCCATTAGAGTTCATTTAGAGTCCCTCTACCTCTATAGCTGACTCCCTACTTCAAGTCATAATCCTCTGTTGTAACATCACAGTCAGTTACCATGAGAGCAACTGTGATCTCACAAGCAATACATTATGACCTCAGGTAGGGAGAAAGCAACAGAAACAGATAAACTCTGCAAGAGAAAAGATCCTATTTTCCTGTGAGTGACCTCAGTAATAAATAATGGGGAGGAGAAATACAGACCTAATGTGAAAAACAAACTAAACTGTGTCTAAATATTTTGTTTTGTCAAAGTTCTCCTGAAGGTGTCAGCTGCTCTTTAAATCGTCATCTTTTTGGCTGGGCAGATACAGTTTGTAAGAAAACAGCTGCATATTTATTTACAATGTTATAAATGAATAAATAAATAATAGTTAATACATACAGCTTGAAATAAACAGATACAATTAACAAATTGTAATGAGGAAGAAATAATGTGGCCAAACCAGGAATTGAACCCAGGCCCTAGACTACCATTTGGGGCTCATATCGGGTGCAGAATTGCAGAATTCCAGGTCACCCCTTGGAAACATGTGCTTCTAGCTCCAGTGGGGTTAGCAAGTAACCAAAAATTTATAAGAAAATGTAAGCGCCCCCCCCCCCCCACAATGGAGCTTAAATTTATGGGGGTGCAGGCCACAAAAATGTAAAGCTATCCTGGCCCCATGGCAGACTGCAGTACCAAGACAGAACTTAAGCTGCCCTCATGGGGCATAATAAAGACACCAGTGGATGGAACAAAAGAACTGCCAGATGTAAACTTACTGGGTGACGCCCATGTAGTTTCAAGCCTCTGGCTTCACAAAGTCTGCTAGAAAATGGATCAAATGACATAGTTCTCCAGACCAGGAATTTGGGCCAGTAATCTGTTTGCAACACTACAGACTCTGCATGCACGCTTCGCACAGCCAGGCTGGCACTCTGGAAACTAGCCAACCTGGGGATTTTTAGACCAATAGAGTTGAGTTCAGTTACAGTAAATATAAAATGGGACTGAAGTAAAACAAGCTGAGCTCGGCCAGTTCTGCTGGTGCAACCAACAGCTAGCTAGGAGCTGTGAGTCAGGGAGCACTGTCTGCCAGGCACTACAGGTCATGCAGGCTGAAGAAGGCTGGGATCCCAGCAACTGATTCTTTTGTGAAGAAAACAGTGTTTATCAAAACTGACAGTTTAAAGGCAAGGACTGGAGCAGGGGTTTTCCTGCCCCACCAGTGACTTTCCCCTCTGAGAAACTACCTCTAAAGACTGACCAACTGAGCAGGCCATTGCCTGCTTCAGGGTCCCTGGACCCCCCTGCATTGCAGCTGTAGACCGACTGTGTAAGAGAACCAAGACCGGTGAGTGAGCACCACCAGACAACCCAGGGAAGCCTGCTCCCCACCTGGAAGCACATCTAGCTGTCTCACCTGTTCTATCATCCAGACACCAGAGGTATCTACATAGCTACAAAACCTTGAGTAACCATTGGGGTTTCAGCCTTGAACCAAGGGGAAATTGTGACTGTGTTAGGACAGTAGGTAGGTAGGTTGTGCACCGTTTCCTGGGGGATAATAGCCTTGTATGTCAGCATCCAGGTACCCCATATTGCCACCCTAGCTGGATGCACCATGCAACTTTTATGCCCAAGTATCGATGGTAGCACAACTTTAGGCAACCAAGTTCGGCTCCCTGAAAAGGTCTGAAGAGGTGAACACCAAGGACCTTGGGCAGCCCACTTCACAAATAAACATCGACTGAACTTTCAGACCCACTTGGTTGGCCCAAACTTCCCAAAGTCTCTTTCCTTCTCAGACCGCACATCCTGCAGCTTGAGGGGGGGGAAGGATAAGGGAGGGGCTGACCAGAAGCCCTCTCCTCCAGATGAAGGGAGTAGCCTTCAAGCCCAAGGGGAGAGGGGGGAAACAGATTGGGGGTGGAGGTTTCAGGAGGAGCAGAGGGAGGATGGAAGTAAAAGGAATCTGGGTGGGGTTCGACAAAGAGGATCAGGGATAAGGGGTGAGGGTTGGTGTTAGTAATGCCAAGAGCTTGGGAAACAAGTTGCCAGAGTTATAGGCCATGCTGTTCGAGGTGGGGGTGGATGTGGCGGCAGTCACGGAAACGTGGGCCAACAAAAACCATGACTGGGACCTAAATGTACAGGGGTACATTATGCTTAGGAAGGATAAAAAGGAGGGCACAGAGTGTGGAGTGGCTATGTTCATTAGAGATGACATAGAAATTGCTAGGGTAGAAGAGGCAGAGGGAAACGTGGAGGCCTTATGGGTCACCACGATCCCAGCAGGAGATAAGGTCAAGCTGGGTGTAGCATATAGGCCCCCAGGATGAGTGATGTTCTAGAGGATGGTTTGCTGGACAACATCATTGCCCAGTGTGGACCAAAAGGGAAGGAGTGGTGTTGATGGGGACCTTAATATGCCAGGTACAAACTGGGGAACCATGTCCTCTAAGGTGGCCATGGAGCAGAGGCTGCTGGATGGCTTCAGGATGTGTTCTTAACACAGCATGTGATGGAGCCCACAAGGGAGAGCATGTCCTGGATGTGGTTCTGGCAGATGGGGATCTGGTAGGGACATGGTTGTACAAGACCCCCTGACTGGGAGCGACCACAATACTGTCTGGTTTCAAATAAGCATGGGGGAGGGGTGAGATCTAGGACACTGGCAGTGGACTTCATGAGGAGCAGACTTTATGGGCATGGGAAATATTCTCAAGGATCACTTGATGGGATTACCTCAATGACAAGTGTGGAAAGGAGATGGGAGGTCATAAGCAGGGGACTTCATAAGGCAGTCAGGATCTGCGCCAAGTTGAAGCGTAAGGGGAGCAAGGTCACATAAACCATGCTGGTGGTCAGTGAGGTACAGGTAGCAGTCAGAGAAAAGAGGCCTACAAAATTATAAAACAACAAGAGGGATAGGGATAAGGAAATGTACCAGCTTGCATCTAGAAATGTTACCCGTATGGTGAGGAGCAAAGTCCAGTAAAGAGCATGGCTGGCACATGGGATACATGGAGGAAAGGATTCTTCCGGTACATTGGGAGGCGGAGAAAAACTAAGGCCATCTCAGCAGATTGAGATCACAAGGAGGGTGGGTGGAAGAGGCAAGGACCAGGCAGAGGTATTTGCGAGTACTTTGCCCTGTATTCACTAGGGAGGGATGGGATATCTAAAAGCAAGGCACGAAGGGATAGAAACATCAGTAAGTGGGATCAGGGAGCAACAGAAATGGAGCAAGAGGAGAGAGAGGTACCCCAGGGTGTCACATCTGGGTAAGGATAAAAGACCAGTAAGGTGGAGGGGACGGATGATGCTATCTCCGCCAAAAGGGTGTGGTTAGCCCTCAAGACCCTAAAGAAAGACAAATCTCCTGGGCCGGATGGCATTCATCCAAGCGTACTATGGGAATTGGCGGAAATACTGGCTGCACCCCTGGTGGAGCTTTTCAGCAGGTCACTTGAGACAGGGAAGGTACCTAGAGATTGGCGAGAGGCAAATGTGGTACCAATCCATAAAGGGAGGTCGAGGGAAGTACCAGGTAACTATAGACCCATCAGTTTGACCTCGGTGGTGGGAAAATTAATGGAGAGTATACTAAAGGAACGATTGGGGGTGTACTTGGAGGAGGTGGAAGGTCTGGATAGTCAGCAACATGGGTTTGTGCCAGGTAGATCATGTCAAACCAACCTTGTGGAGTTCTATGAATGGGTAACATCAGAACTGGACAGGGTAAGCCTGTGGATGTATTATTCTTGGACTTCAGCAAGGCGTTTGACTCTCCCCCAATGGTCTGGTGGAGAAACTGATGGGGTTAGGAGTAGGCCTTTCGATGGTCAGATGGATTGAAAACTGGCTAGCTGGACGCACTTAGAGAGTAGTGGTCTGTGGGGAGCTCTCGAACCCTAGAGAGGTTGGTAGTGGGGTACCGCAGGGCTCGGTCCTGGGTCTGATCCTGCTTAATGCATACATATCGGACATCAGGGAGGGTATAGGGTGTGAAATGAGTCTCTTCGCGGATGTCTCCAAGATGGGAGCAGTAGTTGAGGGAGAAGAGGGGTTGGCCTGCAGGGACCTGGACACCCTGGAAAGCTGGGCTCACACATGAAATTAAATTTCAATATCACCAAGTGCAAGGTGTTGCATCTTGGTGGAAACTCTAAACACAGGTACACCCTGGGAGGAGGCACTGGAGGCCTCAATAGGGGAAAAGACCTAGGGTCATGGTGGATGCATGTATGAATAACTCTGAGCAGTGCAGGAGGCGGCTAGCAAGGCAAACAGGATGTTGGGATGCATCGTGAGGGGATCACCTCTAGGAGCAAGGAAGTGATTCTGCCGCTGTACAATGGACTGGTTAGACCACACCTTGAGTACTGTGTACAGTACTGGAACCACACTTGAAGAGGGACATACAGCTCCTGGAGAGGTATGAGGAGGGCAACAAAGATTATACGAGGGCTAGAGAGTTTGACATATGAGGACAGACTTAAGGAGCTCTGCCTGTTTTCATTGGAGGAGAGGAGAGAGTCAGGGGACATGACTGAGGTCTTCAAGTACCTCAAGGGAATAAATAGGGTAAACATGGAGGGGATCTTTAGACTAAAGCAGGGAGGTATCACCAGAGGGCATGGTTTGAAGGTGGAAGGGGGGGGGAAGAGGAGGAGGTTTTTCACTGAGAGGGTGGTGGACCCTTGGAATGCACTGCCGGGTGAGATGGTTCAGAGATCCACAGTGGAGGGCTTCAAGAGAGGGTGGGACAGACACAGAAAGTGGATGTATCAAATGATGGCCTGTCCCAGGGGGGTGGGGATGGATGATACGGGTTTCTGGAGCACAAGGGATGGGAGGGTCTCGGCACCCAACTAAGGATCTAAAGTTCGAGCAAACTCGATAGACCGTAAGGCCTAATCTGCTGGCAAATAGTATGTTAGTATTATTACTAATTATTGCGTTCCTGTCACAATTTGTGTTTCAGATATCTTACTTGTGACTAACTTCACCAATGACTAATTAGCATATTTGTTAACAAGAATAAAACTATTCTAGTGTACGGTGAAACATTGTGGATGGAAATCCATCACTTCAACAACGTTGTTATGCTGCACTAGCTACGTAATCATAGCTGTTGTGCTGCACTAGCTACGTAGCTAGTGCAACATAACACTTAGAAAGTGGGTGCGCATGCACGATCGAGTGACCGGGGATCCTCTGAGACTGGCCATGGCAGTGAAACAGGCTAGAGGAGGTGAAATATATCATGTAAACCAGCAAAAAGGTAAAGATAGTCTGTATGAGTGACCATATACTATAAAAGACTGTGTATGATCGCTTGTACACAACAAGGGTATTTTTCAACTCTCAAGGTTTTCGTGGTAACGTGACCTTTCAAGCTGCGCTCTCGAGGTCTCCAGTTACCATGGAAACCTCTCAAGTGGAAAATACCCCTTTTGTGTATGAGCGATCATACACAATCCTCTATGCATTCCACGTTGTCGTAGTCTTTTTTTTTTTTTTCCTCTTGAACATGTGAAATGAGCTGAGATTGTGAAATGACAGAGGGAGGGATGGAGTTCCAAGACAAAGCAGTGGTTAACCAAATATTAATTTTCCGAGCAACTTTAAGTGTTTTAACAATAAACTGTTTACATCACAAAGAAAATATGCATTCCATTGCATGAGTAACAGTCCTGTCAAGTAATGGGCAGTCAGTTCTTTTTTAACCAGTTTCCCTCTAGCCATTTAGTTAGCAGAGATGATAGAAACAAACACAGAAGTGGTTAGCAGAAAAATACCCTGGGGCCCATCCTGTCTGCCCTGCACTGGGTATTGTGTTAAAGGGGGACTGCCATGGTTTTACTTGCTTTTGCAGGGGTGTCCCTAAATGTACCTTTAGTTTCTGTAGCAGCATCCTAATCCATGTAAACTGCAATGCAACACTTATTTCCACAAAAAGTACTTACATTTAAAATAATTCTCTATAAAGTGACCCCGGCATTGATGCGGGTCTAAGCGCTCTGCTTCAATGTGGTCACATCTCTAAATAGCAGCTGAAGCACCAGAAGGCTCGTTAGCAGCTCAGCACACCCAAGTTCAGCTTAACAGGTTTTGAGAAAGTATGAAGAAAGCTGAACTCGGGAAAGTGCAAGCTGACATGAAATGAGGGCAAAGAGTGATACAAGTCGGAGTATTAAACTCAAGCCACGATACTGGGCATGCATGAATGCATATGCCTTGTCTTTAGCATCTTTTTCTTTGGAATATAGTATTCTCCTGTACTTTATTCTTCCCTGTGAGGCGCTTAAATGTTTCAGTCATATCCCACCTCTCCCTCCTCTCCTCCAGGAAGTACATATTTAATTGCCTCAGCCTATCCTCGTAGGGGGGGAAACATAGACAATGACAAGAAAAAAAGACAGATGGTCCATCTAGCCTGCCTATCGTACCCTGGGACCTATGGTCTCTGGGTAGAAAATGGAAAACTCCTGGATGTGGTAGTATGATGTTGCCCTCACAATCCAGAGCCGAAACCGCCAACTGAGGCATCCACTGCTGAACCAAGCATCCACTTCTTAGGGAAGAAGCAGTCACACCACCCAGGAGCCCAGCATTGGAGGGAAAGCCAGGTAACTTTAAGGTGGTGGTCCGTCCAGGAGAAGGTGCGGGATGGGTTTGGGTGCAGAAGTGTGTCCAAGATAGGAGCTGGGTGGGTGACCCAGGATGCAAAAAATGCAGCAAATAACAACAAAAAACAAAACCCACCACTGAAGTAAACAGTGCCCGCTGCAGCAGTGAAAGAACTCTGCCAAAGAACTTCGGGATGAAATGCCACAGGAAACTGAAGATCCCAGTAATGTCTCACTTTCAGTGGGATCCTGCTTTTTCACCATTTGTACTGCTGGATATTCTGAAGCATTGAAAGAGTAAGTGACTTACTCAGGGTCACACACGGAGTAAATGGCCCTGGTGGTATTTGAACCTGGGTTCCCAAGTGTGTCCTCTAGCCACTAGACACTGCCTCTTCATGCCTACTTAGCGTAGACTCTGAGTTAAAGAGAGTTTTATTCTGGCAAATTACATTTTACCCTCTCGGCTCAGTGTTCCCATCACTCTGGTGGGACCCAGACTCGTACCCCCCACATCTCCGGCACTTATCTCCATACCCATTGATCATGCAGCTTACCTCCAATGCGGGGACAGGTCACAACCAGGCAACATTCCACACTGCTGCTGGAAACATGGCGGGAGACCCCCGTGGTGGGGTCAGAGTTGCTGGCAGCAGAGAGCAAGGCTCAGATGCACCGGATATTACACTGCTTCACTCTGATGATATATTTCTGGTTAGGACCTCCCTTTAGGCACCCAGTCAATGAGCGCCTGCTGCACCAACCTGTAGGTAGGGAGCTGCCAACTCTGCTTGGTCACCTACAGCATCAAGGTAGTCCACCATTCCCACTAGCAGGTGCTACTCCGAGACCCCGGGGTTGGTACAGGATGCCCCCACACTGCATTCCAAAGCACAGTGGCCCAGACAAGGGAGTCAGGACACAGACTCAATCTCAGGTCTCGCACGTAGTTGAGCAGTGATCCAGCAGTTGGCACCACCAGGCTGGGCACATAAAAGAGAGGGTTTAGTGCAAGGAGTTACTTTGTAAAAAAAGGAAGCTGTCACCTGCAGCCTAGCCTGTAATTCGCTACTTTTGCTTGCTGCATTAGGGATGGGCACAGCTGAGTCTAAAAAATAACCCATGCCAGTCCAGGGGCATGGTGGTTGCACATCCCGCTGCCATGTGGGAGACCGGAGTTCCGGATTCAGTGTCGTGCCCCGCACTGTGGCCAGCTGAAGGTTGGGTCCATCAAGGAAGACATGGAATCAGTTACGGGGGGGGGGGGAACAAGGGCCGCCCAGCAGGGATGCACGTTAAATTTGAATCTACCATTGAATACTTTGGATACCAGGGGCCTGATTCCAGGACAACGTACGCATGGCACAAGGCGATTTACACTGAACCCCATGGCTTAAATCATAACAAGCCATGCGATATGCAGGTCACGATTCCCAAGTTGTGACCTGCACCATGTTATATGCGGGTTGTGCCACGTGTGGGATACACTACCCACTATGCCCGCAACCCACAATGACATGGTGCACAGGTGGGTTACGGCAGCAACTATGCTGTATTCTAACATGGTGGCTGCCATAACCCACATACACCATTACAGAAGCTGTATTGGTGCAGCAGAGATAGACCAACAGGGAGATGGTCTAATGGGCATCCGTCCATGGCAATCGATGGATGCCCACTTCACTGTGCCACAGAAATGTCCCAGTCATGCTCCCTGTGCCCCCCCACAGCACATACATGTCCCCCACCCCCTGAATGTCAGAGACCCTCAGGGTCTGTTTTTCGAATTGCCCCCCCCCGAACGACAGTGCCATCTGTCCAACCCCCCATGCCCCCTGGTGCTTGCAATGGTGGTCCGGGGCAGGGGGGCTCCGAGGGAGCAGATGTCAATGAGCTGCGACTTGCAGCATGCAGGGCCATAGTGCCATGCCCGTGGCGCTAGCCTGTGTCAGTCGCAAGTCGCAGGACGTTGGTGACGGGGACACTGCCTGTCTCAGAATATGGCGCAGGGTCCCCGGCGTAGTGCTGCATGGCACAACTCGCATACGCCTACGAGTTGTGCCATGCATCTCGAAGAAATCGGGCCCCAAGTATATTCGATGAAGACTCAAATACTGGAGTGTATCTAAGGTATTTAATGGTCACATATTCGATAAGTCTTTGAGATCTTGTGCGATCTCCTCAGCCAATCCCCAGGTAGCTTTCCATAGCTCTACCATTTAGTAACAACAACAAAAAAAGTGTTTGCAGGCTTTTTTTGACTCTTCTGTTTTATTCTTCAGTGGGGAGACTGTGGTGTTGTACTTGACCAACTGATTGATTTCTAGAAGTATTTTTTAACAATAGAACAAATCATGTTGCAATCTACCTGGGGCTGTGCTAGCACTTTCTTCCTGGCTGGCTGAAAGAGGGCCTATTCCTGTGACTTCTTTACAGTGCTGACATTTTTTTTGTCATTTTGCAGTAAATACAGGAATATACTACTGTATATGTTTGTGTGAGAGGAAGGCACAAACTGTTCAGCTCACTGTGCTGTGTTCTGAAGCTACTGCCAGTTTGCAAGGGCAGCTCTGCTAACTGTTTTTTACATTGTTGTAAAAAATGGTATTTTTTGGTCCTGATGCTGCAGTCTTTGTTTTGGTAGTGCACTAAGGGATTTGTTGCCTGCCACCACGGCAGTCAGTGTATTAAAAAAGGGGGGGGGCACCGCCTTCTTTGCTTTCTGTTGTGGCTTCGAGCTTACTCTTGCTCCTGTACCTGTAGTTGGCTGAGCTGTTATCTCTTAAAACACCTTTATAAAAAAAAAAAGAGTTTACACCCTTTTGTCTCACCACAGACTTTGCCTGTGCCCTAGGGTAGGCAGCAGCCAGGGGGGCACCCTTGCAGCCCAGCATTAGATGTTTGAGTTTCGGATTGTTGTTAAAACAGTGAAAGATGACAAACAACAATGTAAAATAAAATGTCAAAGTCTTTTTGTCTCTGGGTGCCACAGACTATCTGTGCCCTGGGGTAGGCAGTGACTGGGGCACCCTTTTTGCCCTGTATTATCTGCCTGGGTTTCTGACTGTTGTTAAAACAGTACAGACTTACAAACCACATTGTTAAAACAAGCATTTGTCAATGCCGAATGCTTGCTTGCTGGCATTAGCATTGGAAGTGTAGTAGTTAGACAAATGCAGAATAGGAATGGCAGTGAAGCAGTGAACTGATGCCAAACCCACCCCAACCCTGCAGAGATGGACAGGTACTGGGGTGTGCCTTTGGGTCATCATCCATAACGCTGACGCCATTTCACCTTATCTTACCCTGCAGACACCAACAAGTCTCGAGGTGTGCCTTGGGGTGTTCGGGCTTTACACTCACCCCATTCCATAAGGAAATATACTGAAATGGGTACAGTACAGGAGAATGGGGTGAACACTGGGGCCAAAGAGTCCAAAGCACACCTCTATGCCTGTCACTGGCTGCAGGGTGGGGGTGGAATGGCGTAAGCATTACTGGTGACAATCCCAAGTAACACCCCTGACACCTGTCAGTTCCTACAGGGTAGGGCGTTATGGTCAGAAACCCTAATGCCCCTGGCGTTTCTTGGTATTTTCACTCCAAGTTTTCAACATGGGCTTTTTGTGACCCCACTGCATGAACAGTGAAACTATCAGTTCGTTACCGAAAGGTTATTTTGCACAGCAACTCTGCCATTTGGCGCCACAGGTGTGAAAACACATTTAGAACAGGAAGTGAAAAATGACAGCTATACTGTTCATGAGGAGGCATGAAAAAATGGTATTGTTGAAAATCTGGAGTGAAAATATTAAAAAATTTAAGTCACGAGTGTGCGTAGAACCTGTGCAACGCTTGCCCGTAATGCAATTATATTAGGGATTTTTTAAACCAAATTTTCAACATAGGCATTTTGGGACCTCTGCTAGTGAACAGTGGCAGTGTGATTTTGTTAATCTGTCCTAAATGTTGATTTCGTACAGCAACTGCACCCATTGTGTGCCACAGGTGTGAAAACATGTTTCGGGCAGGATGTGAAAAATGACAGCTGTACTGTTCATAAGGTGGTGTACAAAAATGGCAATGTTGAAAATCTGAAGTGAAAATATAAAAAACTGGTGAAGGTACGAGTGTGTGTAGAAACTGCACAACGCACACTGGTAACACAGTAATATTTTGGAATTTTTTTCACCAGATTTGCAACATGGTGTTTTTGAGACCTCTCCTTACGAACACCATCACTGTGATTTTCTTAATCTATCACTAATGTTGATTTTCCACAGCAACCAGGCCATTGTGTGCCAGATGTGCAAAAACACATTTCAGGCAAGATGTGAAAAAGGACAGCTGTACTGTTCATAAGGAGGTGTGGAAAAATGGCAATGTTGAAAATCTGGAGTGAAGATGTTAAAAATTCTCTAAGTTATGAGTGTGCGTGGGAACTGTGCAATGCACACTTGTAACACAGTCATTTTGGGGAATTTTTTCACCAAATTTTCAACATAGGCTTTTGGGAAGCCCACCTCATGAACAGTGACACTGTTGTTTTGTTAATCGGTCCCGAAAGGTGATTCCACACAGTGACTGCAAAATCACCTTTCATGACCGAATAACAAAATGACAGTGACTGAGTTAACGAGGTGGGGTCCCAATAATCCCATGTTGAAAATTTGGACCCAAATGTCACAAAAATGACCGAGATATCCACCTAAGTTTAACACTCTCCCCCCCCATTGATGCCATTCTACAGTTTACTGTGATGTTCTTCAGTTTGCAGTCTGCATTTGAAGAGTTCAGATGTTTCCCGCTCCACCGAAGATCATCGCGCCGGGCTCTGGAGGTATGTATGGGGTGAGGGGGTGTGGAGAGGTGGGGTGTGCAGAGGGTGGGTGCGGGTTTGGGGAGGTCTGGCATCGTGACCACGAGGGACCATTTTCTATTTTTTATTTTTATTTTTATGTATTTATTCTAGGATTACAAGTACCTTTTACAAAGGTTCCATGTCAGAAATAACAAACAACAAGGAAGCAACAGTGAAATAACAGTAAACAATTCATGTACAACAGTGCTACTGAAAGGGGTCAATTATAGAAAGAGTAAAGTGCAGAGGAGGAGGAGAAGTGTAGGTAGTTAACAGAGGCAGCTGTAGTAAAATGATGAACACAGCTAAGACACATGTGCCCACAAGGAATGGGTAGGGTTAGGCGCCTGGGGGTGGCAGAGAAACAAGGATGAGAGAAGAGGGGGAGGATGACGATGCAGCTGGAGGCATTTGTTGAAAAATAAATGGGCAGGAGTGATAGAAGAGAAAAATGGGGCAGGGTGAGGTGGGGGGGAAATAAGTGCTATAATGGGGCAAGGAGAGACTAATGAGGTGGTATGAAGGGCCTGGGGTTAAGCAGTATATAAGTTAGGATTAAAGCTGTGTAGGTCATCAGCTAGGGAACAAAAAAAGGAAAAACATTTGTCAGTTTGCCGTTGGTATTGCAGTTCTACGTGCGTGCCGTATGTTTCTGTGAAAGCTGACACTCAGCTCTCTCACCTTGCTAGCAGCTGGTTTGGGGGCACAAGAGGGCTGCTGCACAGCATCAGGGGACTATTTTGTTTTTGGGGAAAGACATTTTATTAAAATCAGAATATAAACAATACAAAAAAGCTTTTCCTTCACTTTTCTTTTTGTGTTAATCTTGTATTTCCTACTTGTATAATCAGAATAACCCACAATTGGGTGTGGGCTGGGATTTACCTACGGCTGCATGGTAGCATGGCAGCCATGGGTAAATCCCAGTCCAACCCACATCCAGTCATGGATGATTCCTTAAATCACCCACTTGTTCAAACAATTAGTAGGAAACATCAGGTCAAAAAAATTATGGGCAGTGATAAAGCTGTATAGGGAGGTTCAACAACTTCTGCGCCTCCAGCTCACAATGTGGTTGACATGGTGCATCACACCAGTTTTATTTATTTATTTGTTTGTTTATTTTATTTTATTTATTTGTTTGTTTTATTTATTTGTGTTTTGTTTATTTATTTTGTTTGTTTATTTTATTTATTTGTTTGTACAATTGGATTTGCAACCTTTGAGCCAGAGGCTCGTTTACAAAGGTACCTCGTCACAGAGAGGACACTATTGTTACAATATTACAGTAGGTTGACATACAGATTTTACACCGTAGTATACAGGCATTGCTACATATATTTTGTACATTTCATAAAAACAGTAGTTACATAAATACAGATATCTGGCAGAGGGGAATGAAGGAAACCAGGCTGGGGGGAGGCGGAGGAGGCAGTCTGGAGGACTTTGTCGAAGTGCACTTAGTGATATGCGGGCAGCCTGTTAATGACAGTTGCTGCAGGCTTGTTCATTATTTCAACTCCATGCTGCCCTCTCTGGCTGTTTGCTCTGGTAGTGTTGAGTGGCCATAGATGAGAGAAGCATTACACAGGAGTGGAACTCTCAGGTCCACGTTGGAACATTCCAAAGATGACCTCAGCACTTCTAAAATCCCATGTTGCTTCACCGCCACCACTGTCGAAGGAAAGGAAAAGCAACAAGCATTTGTCAATGCCAAACAGTCAGTGTTGTGTACTGCTGATATCTCTGAAAAAGCAAATACTTTTGTCATTTTACAAGAAAAAAAGAAAAATAAATAAATAACAGGTTGTTGTAATATACCAGCTGGGTCAAGTGCAACTAGGTACCACCTAGAAGGAAAAGGATCCAGGGGTAACTGAGGATGTGAACAACTTAGGGTAGTACAGGAAGGTGGCAGCAAAGGCAAACAGGATGCTGGGGTGTATTGGAAGAGGAATCTCCTCCAGGAACAGGGAGGTGATCCTGCCTCTCTACAGGTCACTGGTTAGGCCACATCTGGAGTACTGCGTGCAGTACTGGTGCCAATATCTAAAGAAGGATATCACATTACTGGAAGGGGTGCAGCACAAAGTAGCTAAGATGATCTAGGGACTGGGGGACAGGCTATATGAGGAGAGGCTGACTGAGATGAATAGGTACTCCCTGGAGGGAAGAAGGGATCAGGGGATATGATTGAGACCTTTAAATACTTAAAAGGGATAAACAAAGCAGGTACTGAAGGTATAAGCTAAGGATGGGGAGTGGTACGAGAGGGCATAGCCTTAGAATAGAGGGGGGAAGGTATAGGAGGGAAATGAGGAGACACTTTGTTGGAGGAGGTGATATCCTGTAAGACTGTGGGTAGTTTCAAAAGGGAATGGGACAGGGGGAAGGGCTGGTGGGGCAGCTGCAAGGTAAGGGTGCTAGCTGCACACTCAAGCAGACTCGGTGGACCATATGGCCTTTTTCTGCTGGCCAATTTATATGTGCATATGTTTGTATGTAATATGGATTTCACAAAAATGAAATGGTAATGAAAAACAGGAATGCATTTTCACACGTATAACAATTTAGTTATGTTGGTAGAAGACCCAGTCAAAGTTCCCACCATAACTGAAAAGTGTGTAGTAGGAGAGGACTGTGTCTACACTGTGCTTAAGCAAAAAGTGCAGTTAACGAGTATAGAGGTAGCAGCTGACTCACAGCATTAAAGTAGGTTGCTATTTGTGAGTTAAGCTCAGACGTTTCTCAGTCAGGCCTTATTATGTTGATTGCATGCAGCGCAAGAAACATATTGCGGCAGCTTTCTCAGTAGCAGGCTGTGGAGGTGTGGCACTGTTGTGGCCAATGCCCCCACAGCCTCCAAAGACTTGTCTCTCTTACCCCAATGCCGTTGCAGGCTGCTGGTGACAGCAGTTTCGAATGTTTGCACCAACTTCAGGCAAATCAGCCGCTGCAATCAGGGGCCCCCTCGTCATTGCAGCGTCAGCCATCCGCTGCAATGAAGGAGCGACCCGTCATTGCAGGGTGGATCTAGCAACCTGATATTGTTTGTGAACATGGCATCAGGTTGCTGCTGTGTTAAACAATATAACCCCCCCTACCATGTTGTTTTGCCGATGAGGGCCCCAATTCCTGTCGGTCTTGGTGCCGCTGTGTTACTGATACTGACGGCGGAGCCCACTCCCTGTCGGCATTCTGTAACACCCTGCTACCCCCCGTTTTTCTTCCTGCCGACGGGGTGCCCAATCCCCATCAGCGTAATGAATCCTCCCCTTTGTGTGCCGACAGGGGTGCCCATTCCCCTATTGGCTACTGCTGCCCCTCCAAAAGAAAGCTGTTGGTGGCACGCTGGGAGCCACATGCCCCTGTAAAGGGAAGAACAGTCCCGTAAAGTTTTTGTTTTTTTTTACCTGCACAAAAGGAAACTGTCCCTCGTAGTCTCCCTGGCCCCCACCACAACCTGCACCCACCCTCGCACCCTGCCTCCCCACAGTCCCCTCACCCCATACTTATCTCTGGAGCTCAGCGCAACGATCTTCGGTGGACCGGGAACACGTCTGCACTCTTCAAAGCTGACCATGAACTGAGAAAATGCTGGTAAGCTGTACAACGTAATAAATAGGGTTTTTTCAACTTTAGTGCATATCTTGGGCATTTTTGGGAATTTTTTCCCCAAATTTTCAACATACGGTTTTTGGGACCTCTCCTCATGAATTGTTGAACTGTCATGGCATTAATCGGCCCCGAAAGGTGATTTTGCTGTCACTGCGTGGACTCACCGTTTGGGGATGAGTAATGAAACAACAGTGCCAGTGTTCATGAGGTGGGCTCTCAAAAAGCCTATGTTGCAAATTTGGTGGAAAAAATAAAAAAAATGACTGTTTTACGAGCGTGCACTGCGCAGTTGCTACCCACGCTTGTAACTTCATGAATTTGCAATATTTTCATGCCAAATTTTCAGCACTGGCATTTTTTTCCACACCTTCTTGTGAGCAGTACAGCTGTCATTCACATCCTGGCAGAAATGTGTTTTTGCACTTCCGGCACAGAATAGCGTGGTCGGTGTGGGAAATCAGTGTTCGGGACAGAGTAAGAAAATTACAGTGGCACTGTTCATGAGTAGAGGTCTTGAAATGGCTGTGTTGAAAATTTGGTAATGATACTCCATAAAATGACTGTGTTATGGGCGTGTGTTTCCCAGTTTGCAAGCACGCTCGTACCTTCGCGAATTTATAATATTTTCACTCCAGATTTTCAACACTACCATTTTCCCACACCTACTTATGAACAGTGCAGCTGTCATTTTTCCCATCCTGGCCAAAATGTGTTTTTGCACTTCCGGCGCAGAATAGAGTGGTCGCTGTGGGAAATCACTGTCTGGGACAGATTAAGAAAATGACAGTGATACTGTTCATGAGCAGAAGTCCTAAAATGCCTATGTTGAAAATTTGGTGGTGATAGCCCATCAAATGACTGTGTTACAAGTGTGCGTTGCACACTTTCCACATACCATTATAACTTCACAGATTTGTAATATTGTCATGCCAGATTTTCAACAGTGAAATTTTTTCCACGCCTCCTTATGAGCAGTACAGCCATCATTTTTCACATCCTGACTGAAATGTGGTTTCACAGTTGTGGCACAGAATAACACGGTCACTGTGGGAAATCAGTGTTTGGGACAAATTAAAATAGAACGACTGAGGGAAGGGAGTGACCAAGCTCAATTGAGCTCTGTCGGGACTGCTGCGGATTTGTTTGTGAGCAGAAAAAGGCCCCAACACAAGAGCCCAGTACAAAAGGGAAGCCTGCAGCACTGGGAGAAACAGAACGAGAGAGCGAGTGAGGGAGGGGGAGTGAGCGAACTCCCCGGAGCGCTGTCAGGACTGCTGCGGATTTCTTTGTGGGTAGAAAAAGGTGTCAAAGCAGGCAGGGGCCCAGTAGAAAAAGCCAGCCTGCAGCGGTGGAAGAAACAGTACGAGTGAGTGAGACAGGGGGACTGAGAGAGCTCAATGGAGCTCTATCAGGACTGCTGCCGATTTCCTTGTGGGCAGAAAAAAGCACCAATGCAGGCAGGAGCCCCATACAAAAGGGCTGCTTGCAGCGCCAGGACAAACAGAATGAGCGCATGACAGAGGGAGACTGAGCGACCTCAACGGAGCTCTGTCGGGACAGCTGCAGATTTCTTTGTGGACAGACAAAGGTGCCAATGCAGCCAGGAGCCCTGTACACAAGCGCAGCATGCAGTACCAAGAGAAACAGAATGAGTGAGTGACAGAACAGTAATGAGCGAGCTCAACGGAGCTCTATTGTGACTGCTGTGGATTTCTTTGTGGGCAGAAAATGCGGCAATGCAGGTAGGAGCCCAGTACAAAAAGCCAACTTGCAGCGTCGGCAGAAACAGAATGAGTGAGTGACAGAAGGGGAATGAGCGAGCTCAATGGAGCTGTGTCAGGACTCCTTCAGATTTCTTTCTGGCCAGAACAAGCCACCAATTCAGGCAGGAGCCCAGTACAAAAGGGCAGCCTGCAGCGGCAGGAGACACATCATGAGTGAGTGAGTGAGGGAGGGGGAGTGAGTCAGCTCAACGGAGCTCTGTTGGGACTGCTGCAGATTTGTTTGTGGGCAGAAAAAGGCAGCAATGCATGCAGGGGCCCAGTACAAAGGGCAGTCTGCGGTGGCGGAAAACCAGAATAAAGCGAGAGTGAGAGGGGGAGTGAGCGAGCTCAATGGAGCTCTATTGTAACTGCTGCAAATTTCTTTGTGGGCAGACGAAGGCGGCAAAGCAGGCAGGAGCCCAATAGAAAAGGGCTGCCTGCAGCGCTAGCAGAAACGGAATGAGCGAGTGAAAGATGGGGGGGGCAGCAGGCTCAACAGACCTGTGTTGGGACTGCTACAGATTTCTTTGTGGGCAGAAAAAGTCAGCAACAGAGGCAGGAGCCCAGTACAAAAGGGCATCCTGCAGCACCAGGAGAACCAGAATGAGCAAGTGAGCCACCTCAACGGAGCTCTGTCGGGACAGCTACGGATTTCTTAGTGGGCAGAATAAGGTGCCAACGCAGGCAGGAGCCCAGTACAAAACAGCAGCCTGCAGCACGGGAAGACACAGACTGAGCGAGTGACAGACAGCCAGTGAGTGAGCGCAACACACCAACGCAATCAACATTCGGCATTGACAAATGCTTGTTTTTACAACTGCAATGAATCCATGGTGCAGTGATGTAAAACATATGATTAGAACAAAACACCCTGAACATTTGTAAAATCAGTGTTTTTTATAAGATGAAGGCTAAGATAGAAAACAAAGTCCTAACACTTCTCCAACCCGAGAACACAAATAAAACATGGAAACATACATTATTCTACCTACATACTGTGCTTATATATAGGGATGTGTGTGGAGGCTCTGACATGTGAGCATCACGGTGCAGAGTATACATATTCTTTGGATAGGTGTCCAACCCACAGTGGGTGGGACTGCTACTGCTCTCCCACTAATGTGCTATGTGTCTGCACTTTTTGTGTGGTGCAGTAAGCTCCTTGGGTCTGCCAGTTCCTTTGGGTTTATGAGGTCCACTGAGCAGGTGTGTGGGAACAGTTGGACCTCACCTGGGAGGATTATGTGCTAGTGGTTAATGTATTGGAGGAGGGGGGCTGGGGTTGCGAGGTCTGTTGGGTGAGTGGGTAGGAACAGATAGAGTGGCCAGCTCACAATGCAGTCCCCAGAACATGTCGCGGGGGCACCACTCGGGGGACTGACTGGGAAGGTAACACATGACATAGCTGCACAGACAGTAGCTGTCTTTGTGTGCACGACCGATAGCCAGAGACAGAGCAGGTTTCACTAGCTGGGATGGTGAATACTGTGGGATGAGCCACCAGGACAGCATTACCAAACAGCTGTGGTACAGACCTCAGCCTGCACCACTTAGCAGCTTTTTACAAATGGCTGCTCTGCTCTTCTCGGGGGGAGGGGCTCTTGTTCTCTCACTACCTCTGTCAATCCTGTTTAGCTGATGATTAGAAACAGGGAAAGTACCCAAAGACTAGAGGACAGCAGATGTAGTCCCCTTATACAAAAGTGAGAACAAAGAGGAAATGGGGAACTACAGACCAGTCAGCCTAACCTCATTAGTGGGGAAGATCATGGAAGCACTACTGAAGGAGAGATTGGTGGAACATCTGGTTGCCAACGGACTACAGGACCCAAAGCAACATGGTTTCACGGGGGGGGGGGGAGGTCATGTCAGACCAATCTCATTGAATTTTTCAACTGGGTGAAAAGGGAGGTGGATCGGGGAGGGCAGTAGACATGGCCTATCCAGACCTCAGCAAGGCCTTTGACGCCGTGCCGCGCACAGAAGGCTATTATACAAACTTGGGAATATGGGTATGGGCAAGGACAGTAGTGCGGTGGGTGGGTAACTGGCTGGGTGGCAGGAAACAAAGGGTGGTGGTAAATGGCTGTCACTCCACAGAGGGGAGAGTGACCAGTGGGGGTGCCACAGGGATCAGTGCTGGGACCAATCCTATTCAACATCTTTATCAGTGACATTGCACAGGGTCTAGAAGGCAGATTTTCCCTGTTTGCTGATAACATGAACCTCCAACACAGTGGAAATGCCAGAGGGTGTAGACAGAATGAGGGACCTGCAGAAGCTTGAAGAATGGTCAAGGGTTTGGCAGTTGAAATTCAATGCAAAGAAGTGCAAAATAATACATATGGGGCACAAAACCCTACAACAACATATCATTTGGGGGGTGAGGATATAGCATGCACCAAGCAGGAAAGGGATCTTGGAGTTATCATCTCTGATGTCCTCAAGGCAGGGAAACAGTGCGACAAGGCAGCAGGTAAAGCAAATAGGATGCTGGAATGCATAGGCAGGGGCATCACTAGCAGGAAAAGAGAGGTCATAATTCCACTATTCAAGACACTAGTGAGGCCCCACCTGGAGTACAGTGTACAGTTCTTGAGACCTTACCTCTGTAAGAGCATAGACAGGGTGGAGAAGGTTCAGAGCAGGGCAACAAAGATGGTACATGGATTGCATGACAAGTTCTATGAGTATAGGCTGAATGTCTTGAATATGTACTCCCAGGAGGAGAGAATGGAGAGGGAATATGAGAGAGACATACAAGTACCTCACAGGGAGAAATAGGGTGCAGGAATACACTATTTTCTAACTAAAAAGATGTTCCAGGACTAGAGGGCATGGGATGAAGTTAGAGGGAGCCGGAGGGCAATTCAGACGAAACGTGAGGAAAAATTTCTGCACGGAAAGGTGGTGGACAAGTGGAACACCCTGCCAAAGGAAGTGGTGGGGGCTGAAACAATCATGGGATTTAAGAATGCATGGGATAGACATAAAGGAATCCTGGCGGTAAGGGGCACCAGACTTCTACAGAAACGTAAAGGAAACTTGCAATCTCAAATAGGCAAACTGGGCGAGACATAAGCCCTTATCTGCCAATAGCGTCTATGTATCACTAACACTGTCACTCTTAGTGGCTGAGGTCGTCGGTCCTTAGTTTCCCACCAGCTGCCTCATGGTCTACCCCCTCACAACCAGTAGAACTCACCTCCAATCACTCAGAGCACTCTGTTGCCCGATATCTTTCTACTGCTGATGGGTCTTTCGGCCCGTCACAAATCAATGTCTTTTATTGCCACTGGCAGCAGCATGGCAGCTGCGCTCTCTCTATCAACTGGTGCTACTTCATAATGAAACATTGCACAGGACAGAATGGCTCAGTGCAGTGGACAGGAACACATGGCACCGACGCCACAATTTCCTCTGCTGCCTGCCGCAGCATGGCTCCTTCTGTCCGGCTCAGGCACTGCACAGCTCACAGACTGTATGTGGTCCACTGGGTGGGTCAGTGGCTATATCCCCTAGACCCACTTGTAAACACACACCTGCAGATGTTCTGAGGGTTGGAGTATGCAGAGGGTGCTTGAAGGTCCTCTGGGCAGGTAGGAGGGCAGGGACAGTAGCAAGATGGCACATCTAATAGTGGGACACCCTTCTCTGACTGCACTGTGGGTTACGGCTCCTGAGGTCCAGTGGGTAGGAAGGTGGGCACATACAAACCTCAGAGGGGAATTGGAAGTGCTTCTGACAACTCTGCATGTGGGGGGGGGACTATACTCTGTCGCTACATCTAACAGTAACATAACAGAAGGTCACTGTGGACTACCATAACTTTGTATATTGAGGTGCAGCTCGCAATGGGCCACACAGTCGTCTCTATGGGACACTTCTCTCACCCAGTCACTCTACCACTGTGAATAGGGTAGCAGTACTGGCACAACACGGGAGGGTGCCGGACTGTAGCTCTGCACTCTGAACATTTGTGCTTGGGAACATCACACACAACAAAATGCTGCTGTCATATGTGAACACGGCACCAACTGCATGGGAGAATGGCCAGGGTAAAAGTAAGGGAACAAATACCATGAGATAACGGCCACACAAAACTTCTGACACAGTGGCCTCATTACAGTAATTTTCACAAGGTTGCCAATGACTGGTAGAGACCGTGCACCTTGTAACACAGTCTGCTACAGTACAAACATGGTGCTGTCATTGTCAGTTGCTCAGTAGGTAGAACACTCACCTCTGAGGCTGGGAGATCAGAGGGCTGTGGGTTCAGTTCCCACATCTGGCACTTGGGTTAATATCCCAATACTGACATTGTAGTGCAGCATGGGGGGAGAGGGATGTGCTGCACTTCTGAGGTGCCGTCTTTTGGATGAGATGTTAAACTAAGGTCCCATCTGCCTGGACTGGTGGTAGTTCAGGTGGATGTTAAAGATCCCATGGCACTTATCGAAAACAGTAGGGGAAACTTTTATTAGAAATCCATAAAAAAACATAAAGTCAGCAAACAAATAAACAAAAGCAAACATCAACTTAGGACAATAAACAAACTTGGAAACTTATCCTATTTTTATCTTTCATAAATGGAACATTGTTCCAACGAATAGCCCAGTCCGTACAGTACGTAGATTGCTTTTCAAACAGACGTCATTTATACAGTGCTTGCTCAATTATTCCAATGACAATATGAGGACCTTGATACATTTGTTGCAATACAAACTTGCACTGTGATTGACATAAAATAAACTTAATGAAAGCAAAAATAAGCCTCATCAATCCAGCATCCAAACCCAGCGTACCCACTAAAAACACCCCAACCACTTCCATATATGTCACCTTACCCCAATATGGGGTGTTCCCATTTCTGTGCCAACTGTGATCAAACCTCCTGAACATATGGACACTGAATAAAAAAGTGGGACATAGTTTCCTCCTGTGCTATACAGCAAGCTCTTGGGCTCATCCGTTCGGTTAGACTCTTATGCTTAGCATTCCCCTTAACATATAGCCTACCATGGCAGCTCAACCATGTAACATCCCATAATCTCGGTGGAATGCATGTATCCTGCAGAGTGTCCAATACCCATGCATAATGAGAAATTGATACATTTTTAAAAATCCGAGCGTGACACAAAAGCTTGGACCTGTATGGTAGCGCACATCAATTTACTAGTTCAAAGTTGTATAATAGAAGGGGTCAGCCTCCAATGCTTTAATTTAACTAGGGCAGGCTTAAAAAAAAAGAATGTGTCTTAACATGTGCCAGCAATATCCCGTAATTGTCCCATAACTTTAAGGAGGGGCTCCAACCACCCTCGAGCAAATAAGGCCCATACAGCTGTACTAGGTTTGGAATAATCCGGCAGATTTTTATGAAAATAAACACTAAAAGAAAAGGCCACTGGGTTTAACAAGTTCAAGCCCCCTTGAGCAATTGGCAAATACAATACCTCTCTTTTAATGAAACATAGAAGCATAGACTTTGATGGCAGATAAGGACCGCTTGGCCCATCTAGTCTGCCCATTTCCCTACCTACAGGATAGGCCGCAGATCCTAGTTAACCAACAGCCTATTTCTTCCTACCCCCTACAAGAATTGCCTTATGTCTGTCCCATGCATTCTAGAATTCTCCCACAGTTTTAGATAACACAACCTCCTCAGGAAGGCTGTCCCATGCATCCACTACCCTCTCTGTGAAATAATACTTCCTCACATTGCCCCTGAACCGCCCCCCCTTCTATCTTTAAATTGTGTCCCCTTGTTCTTGCACGTCTCTTTTTCTGAAAGATGCTACTCTCTTTGACTTTGTTGATTCCACTGAGGTACTTAAAAGTTTCTATCATGTCCCCCCTCTCCCTTCTTTCCTCAAGAGTATACATATTAAGCTCCTTTAGTCTCTCCTCATACGGCTTCTCTTGCAGACCCTGCACCATTTTAGTTGCCCTCCTCTGGACTGCCTCTATCCTGTCTATGTCCTTGCAGAGATGGGGTCTCCAGAACTGGATGCAGTACTCCAGATGGGATCTCACCAACTGTCTGTACAGAGGGATAACAACTTCCTGTTTTCTGCTGCTGATGCCTCTCCCTATACATCCCAGTATACCCCCAGGCCTCCCTACTGCCTTCTCACACTGCTTGCTAACCTTAAGGTCATCTGATATGATTACCCCCAGGTCCCTTTCCTTTTTTGTTGTTGTTACTACCTCCCCACCCATTGTGTATTCTTCCCCTGGGTTCTTGTTTCCCAGGTGCATTATTTTGCACTTCTTTGCATTGAATCCTAGCTGCCATACTTCTGACCATTCCTCCAACCTTGCCAAGTCCCTTTTCATCCTTTCCACACCTCCTTGTGTTGATCCCTGTTGCAAATCTTTGTGTCATCTGCAAAAAGGCATACTTTTCCTTCCAGTCCCTCTGCAATGTCACTGATGAAGACAGCAAAAAGGACTGGACCCAATACTGAACCCTGCGGTACCCCACTAGTAACCCTTCTTTCTTCAGAGTGGACTCCATTTACAATTACCTTCTGTGTCCTGTTGTGCAACCAATGTTTTACCCAGGCTACCACCCTGGGACCCACTCCCAGGCTGGTTAATTTGACTATTAATCTTTTGTGTGGGACTGTGTCAAATGCCTTGCTAAAGTCTAGGTAGGCCACGTCCACAGCCCCTCCCTGGTCTACTACTTTGGTCACCCAGTCAAAGAAATCCATTACATTCGTCTGACATGACCTTCCCGCTGTGAACCCATGCTGCCTTGGGTCCTGTGCCCCACTGGCCTCTAGGTACTCAACTATTCTTTCCTTCAGAAGTGACTCCATCACTTTCCCTACCACAGAGGTCAGACTGACAGGTCTGTAGTTTCCTGCCTCTGTCTTGGTCCCACTTTTGTGAAGGGAATCACATCCGCCTTCCTCCAGTCCTCAGGTACCACCATCCTCCATGATTTATTAAAAGAGTAGCCAGTGGTTTCACTAGTTCCTCCCTTAATTCTTTTAGAATTCTGGGGTGAATTCCATCAGGACCCATTGCTTTGTCCACCTTCAGTTTTAGGAGTTCTTGCAGAACCCTTTCTTCTGTGAAAGGACTGGGATCGACCCCCCATCAAGACTGCTTCTGTTAATTGGATTAGGCACTTCCCCCTCCTCTTTTGTGAATACTGAGCAGAAATATTCGTTCAGTATCCCTGCTTTTTCACTGTCCCCCTCTGCCCACCCACCGTTCATTCTATTCAGCCTCACTATCCCTCCCTTTGTCTTCCTATGCTCGCTGATGTACCAATAAAAGGTTTTATCCCCCTTCTTAAACTGAGTTGGCTATCTCTTCCTCAGTTAGGGCCTTTGCTATTCTGACTTCCCTCCCTGCTTCCTTCTGCCTCAACTGGTACAGCTCTCTGTTCTGCTCCTTCTGTGTTCCCTTATACTTCTGGAATGCTATCTTTTTCTTCTTGACTTTCACAACCACCTCTTTTGAGAACCATAGTGGCTTTTTCTTTTGTTTTGATTTGTTTATTTGCTTCACACAAAGGCTTGTTGCCTCCGTGGTGGCAGTTTTGATGATTCCCCATTGTTGCTCCACACCTCCTTCTAGCCTGTTTGCTAGTGCTTTTCTGAGGCACTCTCCCATCTTGCCAAAGTCAGCCCTCCTAAAGTCCAGTACCCTCACTTTTGTATGGCTTGACTCTGTAGCTGAGTTTAGCATGAACCACACTGTTTGATGGTCACTTGTCCCCAGATGGCAACCCACTTCTAGAGCTGAGATCCTCTCACTGCCCCCGTTTGAGAGTACGAGGTCTAAGATTGCTCCCTCATGAGTGGGTTCCGAAACTAGCTGTCTGAGGCCTGCCACCTGTAGGGCATCAAGAATGGCCCTGCTCTTGGATGTGGCTGCAGCAAATGTGCTCCAGTTAACATCTGGCATATTCAGGTCTCCTATCAACAGTATCTCCCCTTTCACTGCCATTCTAAGAATGCCTTCTATCATATCCTTGTCCATTCCCTCCCCCTGACATGGAGGTCTGTATACAACCCCTGTGCGGATTGTGGTGCCCTTTTCAGTCTCCGAGGTGACCCACAGTGCCTCCTCTCCTCCCTGTTTACTCTGTTGTTCAGTTGCTTTTATCCCTTCCTTTACATAGAGAGCTACTCCTCCCCCTCTTCTCCCCTGCCTGTCTCTCCTGTAGATTATGTACCCTGGTATGTTAACATCCCAGTCATGGTTCTCTGTGTACCATTTTTCTGTGACTGCTACGATATCCAAGCATCCCTCTTCCGTCAAGGCCACCAGCTCAGGAAGCTTGTTGCCCAGACTACGGGCATTGGTACTCATTACCCTCCATTTCCTGATGGCCTTACTCCCTTTTGCTCCATCTCTGTCCTTCTTGCCTTTGTCACTTTCTCCATTTACCCCTGCTCTTCTCCCTATCAACACCTCTATGTTGGTGTTTGCGGCACTTACTACCATGATTTTTTTGGGGGGGGCTAGGATTTCCCTGCTCCTTTCCAGTGCCTCCCCCCTTGGCTAGTTTAAATGCTTGCCAATGAAGCATTTAAACCTATCACCTAGGATCCTGGTTCCCCTTCCGGATAGATGCAGCCCATCGTGCCAGTATAGGCTTGCATCACTCTAGGTAGACCCCCAGTGCCCAATGAAGCCAAATCCCTGAGCTCCACACCAGTTTTTCAACCACTGATTGAATCCCATGGTGCGGCACACCCTAGCCTCTCCTATGCCATAGATGGGCAGCACCTCCGAGAAGGTTACCGTGCGTGCTACTTGACTAAGGCCCCCTCCCCAATTCCACAAACTCTTCCTGTACTTCTTTAATCCCTTTCTTAGCTAGGTCATTTGTCCCTAGGTGGACAATGACATCCAGCTCCCTCCCCTGTGCAGCTGCTCTGACAATCCTGAGGATTTGCTCCCTGTCCCTCCAAGCCATGGCACCAGGCAGGCACCTTACCTCCCTCTCCCCTTCCTCCCCCAGTTCTACCTTCCTAACAATGGAGTCCCCCACCAGAAGTTGTTTCCTTCCCCTGCAGGGTCTCCTGCCACCCTCCTGTGGGTCTCCTTTGTGGAGGTTCCCAGCATCCTCCTTGGTCTCCATTGCAGGTGCCTCCATACAGGTACCACACTTTGCCAGAATGGCATAGGAATTGTGGAGAGGTACAATTGGAGGGATGTGCCTCTGTTCCACCACCCTCACCCTCCCTGAGCCCACTGTGGTCCAACCACTCCTCTTTCTTGGCAACCTCTGAGGTTCAAATGGCTCCCCCAAATTATTTGAAACACTAAACTCAAAAAGCATTGTTTCCCATGCCTGGGGAATGGGATAAATCACTCTTGATATATAAAAAGATCGGGAGCAAAAACGTCCTTTACCACTGCCACTTTTTTCCTTTTAGTTTGCTGCCAGGTCTTAAGAGAATCACCTTAGATGTGGCCAGTTCTATTTTTTCAGACCAATTCAACAGCCAATTATCCCCCCTCCCAAAACGTACCCTTAAGACCTTAAAAGGTTCTTTAGACACCTATATCCCATGAATTGCCTCCAACTGGGGGGGTACTGTCACTAAGAGGATATATAATACTCTTCCCCCTATTCACTCACGCTCCTGCAATGGTAGAATATTGGTTTACTTGTTCCATAACCCAACCTCCTGACTCTGGATTGCCTATAAAGATACAGACATCGTCTGCATAAGCCACCATCTTTATCTCCAATGCCCCCCCCCCATAGGTTTAATACCCTTTATCAGGGCATCCTGTTGGATGAGATACAAAAAGGGGTCCAAAAAGAGAACATACAGCAGGGAGCTCAATGGGCAGCCCTGCTGTACCCCCCGATTGATATCAATATAAGTCCCCAGCTGCCCGTTGGCTAACGGGATCTCCATGGCCTTCCGCTAGAACAGCGCTATCCAGGAGCAAAAGGCCCCTGGAATACCATATGCTCACAAGACAGAAATGATAAACAAATGTGGAACCCTGTCAAAGGCCTCCTCTTGGTCCAATGACATAACATAACCACTCAGCTCATTTTTCTTCCCTTGCTCTATTAATTCCCCGTACTAACAGTAAATTATGCTCCATAGAGCGACCAGGCACTAAGCATGTTTGAGCCATGGAAATTAAAAGAGGAGCAACCCTTGCCAGTCTATTGGTGATAATTTTCATAAAAATGTTATAGTCTACATTCAATAGACTCAGAGGTCTGTCCATTTGGCTCCTATGAATTCATGAGGATGCCTCAAGGGATTTCAGGCGCCCCAGCCACTTTTCAACAATTGATGGAGCGTGCAGTGGGGGATATGAATTTATCAGAGTGCCTGGTATATCTAGATGATGTTATTGTGTTTGGCAGCTCACTGGAGAATCATGAGAGCAGATTATTCCAGGTGTTGGACCGATTGAAAGACTTTGGCCTCAAACTATCCATCAATAAATGTCAGTTCTTCCAAACCTCTGTAAGTATGTGGGACACATAGTATCCACTGAGGGAATAGAGACCAACCCAAGTAAAGTTGAGGCCTTGACCACCTGGCCACAGCCCCACAATCTAAAAGAACTGCAAAGATTCCTGGGATTCTATGGCTACCATCACCGTTTCATCAAGGACTATTTAAGAGTGATCCGTCCTTTACTTAATCTTACTCAAAGTTACCCTACTACCCACAAAAAATACAAGAGGTCGGTTTCTTCTGAGCGTGAGAGAGTGTATTTCTGTCCCAATGAAGTATTTGGAGCCAGATGGACACCTGAGTGTGAAGCTGCTTTTCATAAGATTATATATCAACTTACCCACGCTCCTGTCCTTGCCTATGCAGATCCAGCGAAGCCCTATGTCTTGCACACTGATGCTAGCCTGCAAGGCTTGGGGGCTGTATTGTACCAAGAGCACGAGAATGGCCTGAGACCAGTGGCCTTTGCCAGTAGAAGCCTGACCCCATCCGAAAAGAACTATCCTGTACATAAGTTAGTGTTCCTAGCTTTGAAGTGGGCTATTCCACGAGTACTTGTATGGGACTAAGATACTAGTAAAAACTGACAATAATCCTTTGACCTATGTGCAGACTTCAGCTAAGTTGGATGCCACTGGCCATAGGTGGCTTTCTGCATTATCTACATACGACTATGCTGTTCAAAACAGAGCAGCCTGAACCACATAGATGCTGATGCTCTCTCCTGGAGGCCTGTTCTCCGGAATGACTTGGTCAGACTGTCAGAACCTGATATTCGAGCACTCAGCCAGAAGTTTGACAGGGAGGAACAAATGTCCATGGATGCAGTGACTATATGGTGGATTGTTTGGGTCCCTCTGAGAATTGCATACTTGCTGCTTATTGCCACTTTTCTGCAATAGACATTGGTGCACTGCCTCAGCTGGACGATGACAGTATCCGGCGAGCTCAATCCTGAGATCCCATGATCAAATCAGCTTTAGAAGCCCTCCATACAGGGAAAGATGTGTCCAAATTATGCTCCACTGATTTAAGAACTACATTGTTACACAAGGAAGGTCCTAAGTTGAAACTGATCAATAGACTGTTATACAGAGAAACAGTAGACAGAGGGGGAGAAATAGACAAACAACAACTAGTGCTGCCCACTGCCTTTTGAATCTCAGTACTGAGGTCCTTACACAACCATATGGGGCACCTTGGTACAGACAGAACACTTGACTTGGTGAGATCCAGATTATATTGGCCTAAGATGGGGGCTGATGTTTAGTAACACATTCAAACTTGTAGTCACTGCTTACAGAGGAAAGCTTTGCCCCAGAGGGCTGCCCCCCCCTTGTTAACATCACCACCAGGGTACCCATGGAGCTGGTCTGTACTGACTTTCTGAGTCTGGAGTCAGATCAAAGAAATATTAGTAATGTGCTGGTGGTCACTGACCATTCTATGAGATATGCCCAAGCTTTCCCCACCAAGGACCAGAAGGCATCCACTGTGGCAAAAGTGCTTGTAGAAAACTTTTTTGTTCACTATGGGGCTCCACAAAGAATCCATTCTGATCAAGGGAGAGACTTTGAGAGTCATCTGATCAAAGAGATGCTTCCTCAGTGGGGAGTGCGAAAGTCCAGAACCACCCCTTACCACCCCCAAGGGGACCCACAGCCTGAATGCTTCAACCACACTTTGCTAGATATGCTAGGCACCCTCCACCCAAAGAACAAGCCTAGATGGAGCCAACAAATTAGCACCCTGGTATATGTCTACAACTGCACCAAAAGTGATGTCACTGGGTTCTCCCCCTACCGCCTGATGTTTGAAAGAGAAGCTCGACTGCCAGTAGATGTGTGTTTTGGAGTCTCTCCTGATGAGGTTCAAGCTGACAACTATTTACAGTATGTACAAAAGTTAAAGGCCCAGCTAAATCATGTGTACCAACTGGCTCAAACCATGGCTGCCAAAAGAAATCTGGCCAACAAAGAAAGGTATGATAAAAAGGTGAAAGCACAGGAAGGAGATCAGGTAGTGTTAAGAAATCTGGGACTGCATGGCAAACATAAGATTGCTGACAAATGGCACCAGCACCATCTCCCTCACATTGTAGTGGGCAAACTAGATGATCTGCCTGTGTACAAAGTAAGGCCTGAGAATAATTCAAAAGATGTTAAAACAATGCATAGAAATCATTTACTGCCCATTGGACAAATATTGATTGAGTCTGAGTCCCCAGAAAATGCCCCTCTGGACCAGTGACTAGAGCTGCTGCTAAGAAAAAAATCAAGAAAGTCTGCACCTACAGAAGCTGAGTTAAAGTGTTCCCCTCCACAAGTCCCAGTTGAACATGACTGTCAGGCCATGTCAGAGGAAAGTGAGTGTGGCTTTGAATACTACCCTTTTTACAAACTGAGTCAGTTGTTTTGGGGCAATCCCCTAGTCAATCCTGGAGATGAAGCTGGGCTTTCTGGACTGTCTAAGCCCCCAGCTTTGTCCCTGGAGCCAATGCTCCCAGAAAGTGAAGTGCAAAGCATCAAGTCAGATGATATGGAATCATTGTGTATGCTTGAACTGTTTGAGCTTTCAGAGGAGGAAAATGATGGACTGGAACAGACTGGTGATATACCAGAACAAGAAGAGTATTTTGAGTGCCCTGACAGTCCACTGCCAGTGTCCAAAAGCTCTCCATGTGAGCCAAGTGTTGTGGACTCTGAGATTATAACTCCTGGAGCTGAAAGTGCCCCAAGTTCTAGCCTCTCTACCCCAGTGGAGACTCCCCTGACAAGTGAGGACAATGCTGAAAATGAGGCTTAGGGTGCAGAGACTGTAAAAGATCCCCCTAGAAAGACTGGTCAAGCTGTAAAGCCTGTGGTACACCTCAATTATGATTCCCCTGGGAGGCCTGTGGACTTGCCTCTCAATGTTGTCCATAAAGGAGTGCATATGTCCCCAAGCTCATTGCCCAAACTGAACATCAGTGCTAACTCCAAGTTAATTGTGTTGCCCTCTAGGTATGATGCCCCTGCCCCGTCCAGCCGCAAGGTAGCTGATAGGGAAGGGCCCCCCTCTCTTCAGGTTTCATGTACAGGAGGTAATAACCTGAATTATGGTACAATGTGTATAATACTGTGTACGAAGTGATGTACTGAAAAGTTTCAGAAATGTGTTTCTGGTAAGGTGATATGTTGACTGATGATTACATGTATAAGCCTAATGTGATACTGATGTACAGTAAATGTATATGGTTGTACTGAAACTTATGGGGGTACTTACTTGACGCGGATGCCACGTTTTCCAGGCCAGGAAGGGTGTAACCCCCCCTGCAAATGGGGGTTCCCAAAAGTCTTCCAGAAGCTTGCCTGAATGCTCCATGTCTGGGCGGTGTTCGGCATCTGAGCTGTTTAAATTTGGTTCCAAGTGAGTGCTATTTGAGCCTCCGTGTACTGTCTCTTTAAGAGTTGTCTGTTTGCAGACTTAGTCTGTATGGGAGGATTGTGTATTTAATGCTCGAATCCTGCCCGAGCTGCGGAGAAATCATTCAGTTTCTGCAGTCGCTAAGAGCGCAGAGAGAGCCTAAATGAAAGATGTAACTGTTTGCCTGAAACCAGTTACAGTGTTAAGTAAAATGCAGTTTGTCTAACCTGCCTTTCTTGCAGCTGGGACTCTGTGTGTGTTATCCCTCCATTTTGGACCTAAACTGCTGTGCTGGGCCAGTTGGGTTAAGGGTTCCCTAAAATGGAGCCTGTGGATGAATCAGAACTTGGACTCTTAATTTTGAGCCAGCCACAAGGGGATTGTATGGGCAGTGACTCTGGGAAATGTAGTTTTGACCTTGGTGCTTTTTTCTACCAACAGAGGAAGTCTTATTGTGAGTGACAGTTGAATCAGCCAACAGAATAGTGTGGAGCTAAAGGAAATGCCCAGCTCTGTGACTGGAAAGATCAGATCAGTTGTGGTAGTGAAGAGAGAACGAGCTGTGTGATTCTGTGGTGTATAGTTTTGCATGGGAAGCGCATGTGAGGCCCTGAGTTTTGGTCTGCAGCTGTTGTGAGTGCCAGTTTGGACTGAATCCGAGTGGAAAGCAGCACAAGGGAAGTCACAGAGTTTGGAATTCTGATTTTGAAAGCAGCACAAGGGAAGTCATAGAGTTTGGATCTGTCTGATTTTGAAAGCAGCACAAGCGAAATCACAGAGTTTGGAACTCAGTGCTTTGGCTTCTCAGAAGGAACTAGAAGGGGGACAGGATCAGATCTACAGTACAGTAGCTTCTTGTTGTTTTACATTGTTTCTTGTGGATTCTACTTGGTAGAAGGTTATTTCTCTTCTTTCTTACTACTAAGGGGCTAGCAGGGTATTGTTTGGGGCTGTTGGAATTTTGAAACCTGTTTTGGTAGCTATAAGTGGGCTAATTTGTTTGATTCACCGTGTGGCAGGCTGCATTTGTAGAGACCTATTTCTTCTGTTTTAAAACATAATTGGTGTGATTTAACTGGGTCTGTTTCTTTGAATTGGAGACATATATCTTCTAATTCCAAGCCTATATTGATGTGTTGTTGGTGAAGCTGTTTGAATTGGAGTCCTGTTTCTTTGGGTAGCAAACCTATTTTGAGGGCTTTGAGTAGCATGGTGATTCATTGTTGCTGACTTCACTAGCTGCAAAGTTTGAGTGCAGAGTGGGGGAAGGGTGCTAATGGTCTGACCAGAGGCCTCAGCTGCCTGATTGTTTCTGGAAGACCTGGGCTGGTCCCACCCTTGGTCCATTCTCTCCTTTATACTAGGGGTTCTGACATCACTTCTTCAAACAGGCAAAAGAATATGCACCTGTCATAGCAAAAGCAGACATCCAGGAAAGGAACAGCAGCAAGTGAAGAGGTGACTGCTCTCTCAGTGGAAGGGAAGTAAATGCAAATCTAGGAGCTTTCATTATTACTTCTTCACATTGATATTGCATGGGGAAAGGAGGAGTAGGAGTTTGAAGAAGGTTGTGCAATGGCTACTTAAAGTCTGTTTTGAGTGTGGATAGGAAGCATAGGAATAAAAGCAGTTGCTCAATATATCTAAACGTGTGCAACAAAGGAGGTAAGGGAAATAAAGAAAATGTTTTGCACTGATAGAGGAGGGAGAGGGGAGACTTGGGGGAGTGTTTGGTATCCTGCATCTGGAAGGGTGGGGGGTCGTTGGTGGGCAACAACAGCAATGGGTAAGGTGGTAGGCTGCAACAACTGCGGTGCACCAATCTTTCTAAAAATTGCCTGGAGTATGAGAGGATGTTTAGTGTGCAACCACATAGAAAAACTTAGAAAGGAGATTAAGGGTCTGCAGGAGGAACTAAGACAGGCAAGGCAGATTGGGGGTAGGTTTAGCCCAATACTGGGGGGAGGAAGAAGGGAAGATGAGGGAAGGCGATTTAACCCAACAGTGGTGAGGAGAGGTCAGAAGAAGGAAGCAGAGACAAAGGGCCCAGGCCAGAAAGAACAATTGCCAGGGAAACCAGGTCAGGAGACAAAAGACAAATGGAAGGAGGAGATAGGGACTTGTGAGGGAGGCGAAAAGTGGCAAAAGTCATGGAGTGGAAAGGAGAGAACAGGTTACTATGAAGAGAGAGGGAGCGGGCATTTGTGAAGGGTCTTCAGAAAATAGTTGTGCTCTGCTAGAGAGGAAGAAGGTGGAGGAGGGAAATGATGAAATTAGAGGAGTAATTGATAAATGCCTGGACCAAACTGGAGCAGGGAAGTTCTGCTGGGAGAATTGCAACAGGGGTAAAGGGGTAATAATGTGCAGGAGGAAGAAAAGGAGCTGGAAATGAGAGAGGAGATGAATGGAAGCAAGCAGGAGTAAGAGGGTGGAATCTTAGTGCTGGGGACTCAATACTAAGAGGAGTTAGGTGGGGTAGCAAGGGGAGAGTATAGTCGCATTTGGGTGGAGGCCATGCCAGGAATGACAGCGAAAGGTGGGACAGTCTGTTCTGAAATATGCTAGAAGGGGTAGGACAAGCCTCATTTAATTATACATCTTGGGACAAACGACCTGGCTGACAAGACAGTAGATACAGTCCAGAGGAGGTTTGAGGAACTAGCACAATTATGTGAGGGGCAGGAAGATTAGTAACTTTTCAGAGATACTTCCGTACAAAGGCAAGCACAACAAGAAAGCTGAGAATAGAGGAATTAACGGATGGCTAAGAACCTGGTGTTGTGCTAAAGTGTATGGGCTGTTGGGGGGTGGGGAGGGACCTGGGAGGACAATAGTCTCTATGCCAAGGACAGACTACACTTGAGTGAGGAAGGAAAGAAAGTGTTGAAACAGAGGAAGGAGGAGTACATAGAGGAAGTTGGAATTTAAACTAGAGTGGGGGTGGCAGTTGGGAAGAGATATGCAGAGACCACAGGTTGGGAAATCATATGAGCTTACCCCCATAACAGTGACAAAGGACAAATGGCAAGTACTGTTGGTGATGCTAGGAAAGGAGGGCAGGATGGGGGAGGGTGGAAGGTGGTTACCCTTAATGCTAGGAGCCAAGGGAGGAAAACTGCAGAGTTACAGGTTCTCATGGCAGAGGGAGAGGTGGACATTGCAGCCATCACGGAACATGGGCCACCCAATACAACGACTGGGACCTGTCTATCAGGGTACAGGTTATTTCGTAGGGACAGGTGATTGGGAAAGGTGGGGGTGGCACATATGTGAAGGAAGGACTGAAGTGTGTAAGGGAGCAAGGGAGGAGGTACGGAGTCACTTTGGATGCAAATCCAGGATTCCAAGAATAGGATTCTTAGAATGGGAGTGGTGTACAGGCCACCATCTCAGACGGAGGAGTTAGACAGGGAACTAGCGGGACAGATCAGGAGGACCTGCAAGAAGGGTAGTGTGGTGATTGTGGGGGACTTCAACATGCCAGGAGTGGACTGGAGTGCCCCAACAACCAGGAACAGAAGGGAGCAGGTACTGCTGGATGCCTTCCAGGACAGCTTCCTGCAGCAAATGGTCAGTGAACCAACCAGGTTAGGGAATACCCTTGACCCTGTGCTGGCAAATGGGGACTTTGTGAGAGAACTTACAGTGGAGGAACCGCTGTCAGGGAGTGACCACCACTCAGTATGGCTCACACTGGATATGGGCAAGGAAGGAGTGGAATCTGGCACAATAGTGCTGGACTTCAGGAGGGCCAACTTAGGGAGGATGGGGGAAGTAGTAAAAGGGTACCTGGCCAGAATTCAATCTAGTATGGACACTAACCAGAGGTGGGAGCTCATAAAGCTGGGGATAGTGGAGGCAACCAAAACCTGCTGCAAAGCCCAGAGCAAGAAGGCTAGGGCTAAGAAACCGATCTGATTGAGCAAGGAGGTCATGGAAAAGGTAAGAAGGAAAAGAGCTGCCTTTAGGAAGTACAAGAAAACAGGGGGGGGAGGACAGGGAGGAGTACTTGACAGAATCGAAGGAGGTGACAAGGGCAGTAAGGGGAGCCAAAGCACCTACGGAACTCAGGCTGGCACAAGGCATTAAGAAGGGGGAAAAGGACTTCTTTAAAGTACATCAGGAAGAAAAGGAGCTGTAAGGACCACATAATAAGGGTTAGGAAGGAGGGGGGTTGGGTGGAAGCAGGGTACGATAAGGCAGAAGCACTAAATGAGTACTTCTGCTCAGTATTTACCAAAGAGAAGAGGTGGGTGACACCCAAGGTGGGAGAATTGGCAGAAGCAGGGGGGAAAGTAGTGACAGATGGGGAAATCATGGAGAGCAGAGTTCGAGAGGGTTTGAAGGCACTGAGGGTGGACAAAGCACCAGGCCCAGATGGCATCCACCCCAGGGTACTGAAGGAGCTGGCAGAGGTCGTATTGCAAGGGGTATATCTTCGAGGAGGTGATTCTGCCACTGTATAGGTCATTAGTTAGACCACACCTGGAGTACTGCGTGCAGTACTGGCGTCCGTATCTGAAGAGGGACATTAGGTTACTGGAGGGGGTGGAGCGCAGAGCGACAAAGATGATCAAGGGGCTGGGGGACTTATCATACGAGAGGAGGTTGAAGGAGTTGAACATGTACTCACTGGAGGAGAGGAGAGACGGGGTGACATGACTGGAACCTTTAAATACATGAAAGGAATAAACAAGACGGGTACAGAGGGGCTGTTTAAAGTAAGGGAGGGGAGGGCCACCAGGGGTCATGATATGAGACTGGAGCGAGGAAGGTTCAGGAGGGAGATGAGAAGACACTTTTTAACAGAGAGGGTGGTGGCTGGGTGGAATGCGTTACCTGCTGAAGTGGTATGCAGTAGAAAAGTGGACTGCTTCAAATGAGGATGGGACAGGACAAGGGGGAGGGTTAATGAAGGGGAAGGGTGGAAGGGAAGGGCAGCTGCAGAATAAGGGGTGCTAGCTGCACATTTGAGCAGACTTGACAGACCTCTAGGCCTTTATCTGCTGGAAAATTTTGTATGTTCGTATGTTTTGAAGAGAAAGAAGCACTAGAAGTATGGAAACCAGGCTCACCCTGTAGAAGACTGGAGAAATTGCTGAATTGCGCTGTCTGTCAGGAACTGAAGCTGCTGTGTGGGGGTATTTTGCAGTAATTGCGATCGGGATCGAGGAGCACCCTGCCTGGTATAGTACTTTCCTTTTACATATAAATGTGCATAGTGCTTGTGGGGAATCGCTATCTCAAATCCCCTGTACAGTGAATTGTGTGCTGAAGCTGGAAGTAAACCCCAGCTTAATTCAGACTACATACGTTTGTTATCAACTGCAGTGGGGTCCAGTCACAAGGATCTTGTTCTCATGCCCTGCCCTTCTGGCAATCCAGAGGGACATTCTCCATCCATTCCTCAGCTTGGGTGTTGCGAGTACAAATAAGAGTATTCCCCTGCAGCTTGTTTTTCAATCACAAGTGTGTCACCTAATTCTTGTTTTTTCACTGTTTCATGGACTGAGCCCTTCGGCTCCAGATTACAATTGGGTGTTGTGCATATATTTTCTTCTACAGGGCCCTATCCATCTGCACCTGCTGGCCAAGCCCAGGCCATGGACCTGGCTAGCCCCCTCCCCCAATCTGGGTACCCAGAGTGTGACTTTTCAGACCCCGTATTTGTGCACAATACTGTTGTAACCCCTAGATGGCGCTATCCCAGGGGCTACTACCCCTGCCTGATTTGCCACTAACAGGTTGAGGGGCCTGGATCCAATGGCGGGTGCCTCCACCCAGAGGTCAGGGTTTGCAATAGTTAAACTAACTTGGTCACAGCCCTCTGGGACACTGCAACCCCCTTTCTTCCCACTAGTGGCCCACACAATATATCAGAATTACCTTCACAGTATACACTTACCCCAGGTCTGGTTCGGCACTGGGACCTCCTGTGAAATGAGATACAGTGCAACAATCACAGTACAGTACTTTAACATAGACAAATACCTCAGGCAGTATAACTTTGCTGAAACAAGCAGCTCTGATTTATTTAGGGGATATAACAAGGACGGGGAAATCAGGTTAATTAGCTTATCACTCTAATAATCTACCTATGGCTCTGTGCACAGGCCTATCCCTATCAGTTACTGTCCCTGGGTACCCAAGCCCTAGTGGCTAGTCCAAACCGTGGCAGCTGGTAGGGCCCTTTCACACAGAGAAAAGGAGAATTAAACAGTCAGCAGTACAGTAATTCCATTTGGATTTAATGGGCAATTCAACAGGGAGCAACCCTGAATTAGTACTCACGACCTCCAAATAAGATAGGGTCCTTCAATGTCAGCAGGGCTCACTTGAGGTACACAAACCTCTTCACACATCCATATAAAAGAAAGTACTATACCAGGCAGGCTGCATCTGTATCCGATCGCAATTACTGCACAATACCGGAGAACACACAGCAGATTCAGTTCCTGACAGACCGAGTGCAATTTTCAGCAATTCTTCCAGTCTTCTACAGGGTGAGCCTGGTTTCTACTCTTCAGAGATCCTTTGATTCTTTTCACAGGGCCGATTCAGTCTAACAAGCTGTTACACAAGCTGCAGACCGGAACTCTGGGCCTTACACCACGTTTTTGACTAAAACTGCACACTGAAAAAGCACAGGGCTCCTTCCTTCTTCACTGCCAAAGCTCAACTGAACTCCAACCGACAAAACCGGGCACTTCCTTTGAGTTCCTCCCAGTTCTTGACTGGATTGGCTGTCACTCACAATAGACTGCTGCTGTTGGTCCAAAAGGCACTGAAGTCTAAACTACATCTCCCAGAGTCACTGCCCATACAATCCTCTGTGGCTGGCTCAGATTATGAGTCCAAGTTCTGATTCGTCCAAGGCACCATTTTAGAGCTAGCTTACCCCACACTGATTGGTCCAGTTCAGCAGTTCAAAACTAGAATGGGAACTAGCAGACACAGTTCTGACTGCAAAGAAAGCAGGTTAGACAAACTGTAATTTCATTATTACTCTAAATAATTTCTGGTAAACAGTTACATCTTTCAGATAGGTTCCTTTGCACTCCTAGTGACTGCAAAAATTATGAATTGGCAGCAGCTCGAGTGGTACTCAGAGAAGCACACAGTCCCCCATACAACTAATTATGTCTGCAAGCAGACAGCTCTTAAAGAGACAGTACCAGAGGCTCTAAAAACACTCACTGATAAATGGCTTAAATGCCAAACACCATTCAGGCTTGGAGCATTCAAGCAAGCTCCTGGAAGTCTTTTGGGAACCCCCATTTTCAGGGGGGTTACACCCTTCCTGGCCTGGGAAAGCTTGACGTCCGCGTCAAGCAAGTACCCCCATAAGTTTCAACTGCAACCATATACATTCTCCAAGGCCTCAAGATAGGCCTGTGCAGTCGCTTCAGGGTTACTGGCCCGTTTAGCACGGATGGTAGCCAGGGCAGGACCTCGGAGGCTCTCACTAACCCTCTTTCGCTTTTCACCTTCCGAGCATTGCCATTCTAGCACTTGGGGGGCAACATAGTCTATCCAGGTCTCCCAGTCATCCTCCCCTTGGGGGGTGGGGAGGGTGCCAGAGAAGATCCTCAACCTTCGGTAAGAGTCGTGACTAATGGCAGGTGCAGAAATAGGAGTCTGCATTGGTTCAGCCACCATTACGGGCACTGGAGCAGGAGAGGGTGTTGGGGGAGGAACACCCCCAGGTGGCAAGAATAGTTTCTTCAAGTCCTCCACAGTTTTCCCCTCTCCCAGCAACCATTCAGCAAATTTCTCCTCAAAAGTTTCAGATAGTGGTGGGGGCTGATTCCCCCCCGGGTCTTTACTGTCCTTAGTTATCACTCTCCAAGCAGTGAGGGCTCCCTCTGGGGTAATGGTCTGTGGCACTTTGGAGCTATCTATGGGATCCTTAAACTGTACTAGGGCCAGGAAAGTGTGGGTGAGCAGATTAGCATGCCGACCCACCACCACAGGGTTTTGTAAACCTTCCACCTTGGAAAGTACTCCCTGCACAGTGTCCGTATTGATACCCAGGGGATGTCCAGGATAAGCATAGCATTTTGGGGGTCGATCTCCTCCCAGTACACCACTCCACCAGCGGTTGCACAGCCACTTCTGTCGGGTACCCATTTTTTCTTAACAGTGGTTCAGTAAATATGGCCACTAGAGGACACACAATCCCAGCGTGAGCCTCAAGATGTAACCCCTAGATGGCGCTATCCCAGGGGCTACTACCCCTGCCTGATTTGCCACTAACAGGTTGAGGGGCCTGGATCCAATGGCGGGTGCCTCCACCCAGAGGTCAGGGTTGCAATAGTTAAACTAACTTGGTCACAGCCCTCTGGGACACTGCAACCCCCTTTCTTCCCACTAGTGGCCCACACAATATATCAGAATTACCTTCACAGTATACACTTACCCCAGGTCTGGTTCCGGCACTGGGACCTCCTGTGAAATGAGATACAGTGCAACAATCACAGTACAGTACTTTAACATAGACAAATACCTCAGGCAGTATAACTTTGCTGAAACAAGCAGCTCTGATTTATTTAGGGGATATAACAAGGGCGGAAATCAGGTTAATTAGCTTATCACTCTAATAATCTACCTATGGCTCTGTGCACAGGCCTATCCCTATCAGTTACTGTCCCTGGGTACCCAAGCCCTAGTGGCTAGTCCAAACCGTGGCAGCTGGTAGGGCCCTTTCACACAGAGAAAAGGAGAATTAAACAGTCAGCAGTACAGTAATTCCATTTGGATTTAATGTGGCAATTCAACAGGGAGCAACCCTGAATTAGTACTCAGACCTCCAAATAAGATAGGGTCCTTCAATGTCAGCAGGGCTCACTTGAGGTACACAAACCTCTTCACACATCCATATAAAAGAAAGTACTATACCAGGCAGGCTGCATCTGTATCCCGATCGCAATTACTGCACAATACCGGAGAACACACAGCAGATTCAGTTCTGACAGACCGAGTGCAATTTTCAGCAATTCTTCCAGTCTTCTACAGGGTGAGCCTGGTTTCTACTCTTCAGAGATCCTTTGATTCTTTTCACAGGAAGATTCAGTCCTAACAAGCTGTTACACAAGCTGCGGCCGGAACTCTGGGCTTCCACACGTTTTTGACTAAAACTGCACACTGAAAAGCACAGGGCTCCTTCCTTCTTCACTGCCAAAGCTCAACTGAACTCCAACCGACAAAACCGGGCACTTCTTTGAGTTCCTCCCAGTTCTTGACTGGATTGGCTGTCACTCACAATAGACTGCTGCTGTTGGTCCAAAAAGGCACTGAAGTCTAAACTACATCTCCCAGAGTCACTGCCCATACAATCCTCTTGTGGCTGGCTCAGATTATGAGTCCAAGTTCTGATTCGTCCAAGGCACCATTTTAGAGCTAGCTTACCCCACACTGATTGGTCCAGTTCAGCAGTTCAAAACTAGAATGGGGAACTAGCAGACACAGTTCTGACTGCAAAGAAAGCAGGTTAGACAAACTGTAATTTCATTATTACTCTAAATAATTTCTGGTAAACAGTTACATCTTTCAGATAGGTTCCCTTTGCACTCTAGTGACTGCAAAATTAAGTGAATTGGCAGCAGCTCGAGTGGTACTCAGAGAAGCACACAGTCCCCCATACAAACTAATTATGTCTGCAAGCAGACAGCTCTTAAAGAGACAGTACCAGAGGCTCTAAAAACACTCACTGATAAATGGCTTAAATGCCAAACACCATTCAGGCTTGGAGCATTCAAGCAAGCTCCTGGAAGTCTTTTGGGAACCCCCATTTTCAGGGGGGTTACACCGTGATTTGAATATTTCCAAACCAAATCAACCTGATTGCCCCCCTCCTTGTTACTGTCCCCTAAATAAATCAGATTTTTTGTTGTTATACTATATACTGTCTGTGGTGTTGTTACTTACGGAAACAGTATTGTGTTTTGCTGTGTATGTTGTTTAACCTTACTTTACAGGGGGTCCTCAGAGACGTGCTGCAGAATCAGTCTTGAGGGTAAGTGGCATCTATATGAGTGAACAGTGTATATACGTGAGGTATTGGGGCTCCAGTGTACTGTGTGAGCCACTAGAGGGGATAAAAGGGGGTCTCAGTGTCCCAGAGGGCTGTGACCAAGCTAGTCTAACCACTACAAACCCTGAACTCTGGGTGGAGGCACCCGCCATAAGACCTAGGCCCCTCAACCCGTCCATAATCAAACAGGCAGGAGTAGTAGCCCTTGGGATAGCGCCACATAGGGGCTACACATTAATACTTCTTGAATGGGGTTCGGAGAACATGCTTGTGGTTCAAACACATCTCTTCCCTGACTAGGCCTCTCTGGTTTGAGAAATAGTTGTCTTCAGGGGGTTCTCCTCCTGTTCCTCTTCTTCTTCTGCATTGTCTGGGCTATTATGCACTACCCAAGGGCAATTTCTAAAAGAATGGTTCATGTCTTCACAAAGACTGCAATGCAAAGAGGTAGGACAATTGATTGCAACATGCCCTATGCCACTACATAAGGAACATTTGAATCGGTCGCATGCGCTGCTAAGGTGCGTGTACGCCCTGCACCTAAAGCAGGATCTCGGCTGACCTGCATAAAACACAAATCCATGGTGATGTCCAAGATAAAAACGACTTGGTCGGTGCCGAATCACTCCATTTGTTCGAGATAACGGAACCTTAATGAGCTAACCACCCGTCCATATGTCTTCAGAATCTATGATTGGGTCAGGGAGTCCCAACATGTTGCATTTGTCTTCAGCTAGTATAAGATATCCCCAATTGCCATCCCCTCATTTTTAAATAAAACTGTAATCATATGGTAGGTAGGTCTGGATAGCGGGATGACCACAAAAGTTGTCCACTCTGGAGTTTGTCTAAGACCCTGGTATCTCTGCCAAAAGAGCTCCAGTCCTGCAGCTGTTTTAAAACCGGCATCAAATATGGGGTCACCTGCTGTGTGGATTAATGCATATATTTCTTGTGCTGAAAAACCCACACTGTCCTTTAGTAAGGATTTCCCCAACATATATCCTATCTGGATATACTTCTAGGCCTCCTCTATATTAGATCCGAACTGCATTTTTCCTTTTGGCTGGCTTAGGTGGTGTATGAAATAACCCAGCGAAAGTTCTTGGTTTTGGGCTTTGTGGGCGTGAATCAGGCCATTCGATACCATGTTGCTCATCCCTTAAATGGGCCTCTTCCCAAAAACAGGCCTGTGCTGTCACAGATGATGTGCTTGTCTGGTGTTTATTAGCCTGGGTGTGGGGGGTTGGGGGTTGGGGTCTGGTTTCGGGGGCGGGGTCTGGTTTTCTACTTCAGTCCCTGGCACCTGTTTCTGCATGGCACTTTCCACGCTCCTAGCAGCCTGATTTAGTTTGTCCATAAAAGTTATGTGCGGGTGTGGACAGCCTCTTAATTCTAAAGAGGAAGGAACCTCTAAAGGATCAATGGCAGCATTGTGTGGCCTCTCAGGTGAGGCTCATGGTTGGTCCTTAGAGTGCCGAACCCAACCTGCCTGCCTGAGTGCCTCTTCTACTAATAGTCCAGTAACCAAAACATTTTTATCATAGCCTGGTGCCATGTCCCCCTTTTCCAAAGCCATGTTTTGTGCACTCACCACATTCTGTTCAAAAACATTTCTTGTCTCATCTAAATGTCCAGAAACATCACAGACATCTTTCATTTGCCCTATGTCCTTATATGCTGCTCCTTCATCCCCCATCATTTCAATATCACTGTCCTGTTCAGATGTACCTGTTAGTTCACGGGTTATCTCAATTTCCCTCTCCCCGTCCCACACTAACCTCCTGAGCCTGAGTGCTACTTTGGCCTTCAAGAGTATTTGCAGCCATATTTCCCATAGCCTTTACATTGCTAGTTATCTGTTCCCCAATGTTAGAAATACATTTTGTACTCACTGTACCATCGGCATCCTGTTTAGACGATTCTCCATCTAGTTCTCTTGCTGCAGTAACTCCAGTTTGCATGCATGTACCGCTGACAGTGGGCGTTGGCCACCCATCAAGTTTTCCATTTGGTGTGTCATCCACTTTGTGACTCATGCACCCGGCCTTCTGCTGCTCATTTTCCTCTGCCTCTAACACCTCTGCATCAGGTATTCTTGGATTGATTGTTTCAGTAATATCCCTGGCATCAATAGATTTCAACAGTTGTAGCAACTGGCATCTTTGTTGTACTGAAAGCTGCGCTACCAAGTCGTCTTCTGAAAAAACCTCCTGTTGCAAACTCTCCTGAGTTGTATCCATTTCTATGTCCATTTCTTCCATTGTTTCAATCAAAATGTTCTCCTTTGCTGGACCTGCAGGCAGGGAGAACTGCTCACCTGCAGGTACACCAGCCTCTGTTGCCACATCAGCACTTCTTCCTCCTCCTCCTCTGTCCGGCTCCAAACTGGGCTCCTCCATTCTGCTCCCAGGAAGTCAAGCCCCCTGCTGGCAGAGTAGGGGAATTTTTTATTGAAAAACTTAAAACAGAGGGCCAGATATTCAAAAGGGTTGCGCCTGAGCAAGTCCGAACTTGCTCCATTCTGCGATATTCAGCAGGAGGCAGTTGCGCCACAGAAAACATGCTGAGCAACAGCGCAATGCAAATGAAAGCATGCTGAACTGGAGGGGGAGGAACCATGCATAAACTGCAGCCCGATATTCAACGGGCTGTGCAGAGTTGCAGGCGCAACTCAACCTGCGCCTGCACAAGTTTGAGCCAAAAAAAAGGTCAGTCGAGGGCCACCCACAGGTGAGCTGCTGCATTGCAGGCGCAACACAGCAGCTGCCACCTGTGGCTGGCCCCCACCACCCTAGTGGGTGAAAGTGTAAAATCCCCATACACCCCCACCAGCCCGGTCAGCGGGAAGCAATGTGTCTCCCCAGACATAGCCCTGGTGGTCCAGTGGATAATCCCGATCACGGATGTAATTATTAAACAAACCCCCGAACACAGCCCGTGCCCTAGTGTCCCTACCACCACCCACCCACAAAGCCCCACCACTCCGCTCCCTCTCGCAGCCGCGGGCGGCAGCATCCACCGCCTGCCACCCGCCATTTGCCGATGATTGCGCTGTAGCTTGCATACCATTGGTAGCAGAGCAACAGCCAATGAGCATGTAGTTCATATTGAGAAGACAGTTCAGTTTTTTGTAATGAATGTATTCATTCACAAATCTGACCGTCTTTGTACGGTATATTGCACGCCCATGGCTCTTGCTCTGCACCACGGGTATGTAGCCCTACTGGCAGCTGGGTCAGGCGGGCAGCAGGCAGCAGGCGGGTGGATGCTGCCACCCGCTGGCTGCCGGGGGGAGCGTAGGGCTGCGGTGGGTGGGTGGGGACACTAGGCACCAGGGCTGTGTTCAGAGGAGGTGTTTAATTTTACATCCCACCATCGGGATTATCCACTGGACCACCAGGGCTATGTTGGGGGGTTGTTTAATTATTACATCCCACGATTGGGATTATCGGTCCACTGGACCACCAGGGCTATGTCTGGGGGAGACACATTGCTGCCGCGATTGGGCTGGTGGGGGATTTAAGCTTGCCCGCATCAGGCCAGTGAGGGGGTGGTGGGGAAATTTCAGTCATCTGCCCACGGGCTGCAGGGGTTGTCGATCCCGATGGCTGCTGCCTGGCAGGGCGTCAGGCGCAAGTCCTCAGGGATCGGCGCACCTGCATGCTAATGGTATGCAAATGGGGCCATAATCAGAAGCAAATGGCCCCCCCACGCCTTGCATAAATTATGGCTCCATTTGCATGTCACCTTTTGAATATCGGGATTTTGTGCATGGCGCAATGGTACTTGTGCCACCGCAAGTTGAATGCTCCACTGTGTCCACTTGCGGTGGTGCAAGTTCCACTGCACCATGCACAGTGGCTGTGGCTGGGGGGGTGATATTCAAAGGAGTTGCTCAAGGGCGTAACTCATTGAATATCGCTCTGGCCACACCCCTGCGCTAACTATTTTGTGCAGCGCAAGGGCTTGCTCCACAAAATAGCGCAGTTTGAATATCTGGCCCAGAATATATAAAATTATATTACGTCATACAAAATCATAATGAAATAATCAAAAACAGAAAGAACAGCGTACATGAACTACAAACATAAATAAGCAGTGTTGTACATAATCCCCACCCCATCCCCACTAAAAGAGTAGGGGAATTGTTTATTGAAAAACTTAAAACAAAACATACAAAAGTGTATTACATCATACAGAAGCAGAATGAAATAATCAAAAAACAGAAATAGGGACTGCAGCATACATGAACTACAAACATAAATAAGCAGCATTTGTGCATAATCCCCATCCCATTCCCCCTAAAGAGTAGGGAATTTGTTTATTTATTCAAAAATCTGCAAAACAAAACATACAACAGTGTACATACAACAGTGTATTAAGTCATACAAAGCAAAACAGGAGAGGGCAAAACACGAAGAAGTATTACATCAAACAAAAAAAATTTAAGAAAGAGAACAATCTGTAGACAGGAAGTGAAACATAGAAAACAAATAGAATAGTACATAAAAAGGATAGAAAAGAAAGAAAACAAAATAAAACCATAAACCTGTAAAATACAAAAAACCAAAAGAGCTGCCAATGCAGCACCTAGCAAATACAAAAAACAAAATAGGCAACGTGTCAAAAGCAAAAAACTAACAGTTAGGGGAAAATCCAGGAACAGAGATCCCAGTATTGTCGGAAAACCCCAGGGGACACTGAGGTCTTCTCAGAGCAATAGATGTTGGCCCAGATATTCAAACTGCGCCCAAAAAGTGCCCAATAGCAGGAGCAAGTGCAAGTCCATTGTGCCCATGCACAAGAGGCGCGATATTCAAAAACTAAGCCGGCCAAGATGCGCCTACAGCCGATGACTTAATATTGCAGCACCAGCGCCATAGGGAGCGGAAGCTGAGCAGATCTGATGCACCATAGCGCAACAAGGGATGTTCAACTGAGCAGTCCAGAGGCACCACAGTGCAACCAGGGGATGCCCCTCAGAAGCAGTGCAGCAATGCAACTGCACAACCAGGGATGTAGGGGCCCACCACCAATGCCACAGTTGGGCAGAGGAGCACACAACAGAACAGACATACGTCCCCCTACACCCCATGCACTGCACAACTGGGGGAGGGCTGGAATAACCACTGCTGCCAGTGCCACCATCAGCACTATCTCTGATACTGCAACCACCATCACCACACAACTCTACTGCTGCTGCCAGTGCCACCATCATCACTATCTCTGATACTACTACCACCATCACCACCATCTCCACTGCAACTGCCAGTACCACCATCAGTACTACCTCCAACATTGCTACTACCACTATCACCACCACCTCCACTGCTGCTGCCAGTGCCACCATCAGCATTACCTCCAATACTGCTACTACCACAATCACCACCATCTCCATTACTGTTCCCAGTGCCACCATCAGCACTAATTCCAGTACTGCTACTACCTCCATCACCACCTCCACTACTGCTGCCAGCGCCACCATCAGCACTTTCTCCACTACTGCTACTACCACCATCACCACCACCACCTCCACTGCAACTGCCAGTGCCACCATCAGTACCAACTCCAATATTGCTACTACCACAATCACAACCATCTCCATTACTGTTGCCAGTTCCACCATCAGCACTACCTCCAATATTGCTACTACCTCCATTCCCAACACCTCCACTACTGTTGCCAGTGCCACCATCAGCACTACCTCTAATACTGCTACTGCCACCATCACCACCACCTCCACTGCTGCTGCCAGTCCCACCATCCACACTACCTCCCATATTGCTACTACCACAGTCACCACCACCTCCACTATTACTGCCAGTGCCACCATCAGCACAACCTCCAATATTGGTACTACTACAATCACAACCACCTCCACTGCTGCTGCCAGTGCCACCATCACTACCAACTCCACTACTGCTGCCAGAGCCACCATCAGCACTACCTCCACTAGAGCTACTACCACCATCGCCAACACCTCCACTGCAACTGCCAGTGCCACAATCAGCATTACTTCCAATATTGTACTACCACCATCACCACCACCTCCTCTGCAACTGCCAGTGCCACAATCAGCACTACTTCCAATATTGTACTACCACCATGACCACCACCTACACTGCAACTGTGAGTGCCACAATCAGCACTACTTCCAATATTGCATCTACCACCATCACCTCCACTGCTGCTGCCAGTGCCACCATCACCACCACCTCCACTACTGCTGCCAATGCCACCATCAGCACTACCTCCAATATTGCTACTACCACTATCAACACCACCTCCTCCACTACTGCTGCCAATGCCACTCCCTACAATACTACTACTGCCACGACCAACTCTACTGCAACTGCCAGTGCCAACATCAGCATTACCTGGAATACTGTTGCTACTATTACCGTCACCAGCACCACCACTGCTGCTGCCAGTGCCGCCATCAGCACTACCTCCAATACTGCTTCTAATACCATCACCAACACCGCCACTACTGCTGCCAGTGCCACCATGAGCACTACCTCCAATATTGCTACTACCACCATCACCACCACCTCCTCCACTACTGCTACCAGTGCCACAATCAGCACTACCTCCAATACTACAACTGCCACCACCACCTCTACTGCAACTGCCAGTGCCAATATCAGCACTACCTGGAATACTGCTGCTAATACTACCATCACCAACACCTCCACTGCTGCTGCCACTGCCACCATCAGCACTACCTCCAGTACTGCTTCTAATACCATCACTAATACCTCCACTGCTGCTGCCAGTGCCATCATCAGCACTACCTCCAATATTGCTACCATCGCTGCCAGTGCCACCATCAGCTCTACCTCCAATACTGCAACTACATCCATCACCACCACCTCCACTACTGCTGCCAATGCCACCATCAGCATTATCTGCAATACTGCCACCATCACCACCACCTCCACTGCAACTGCCAGTACCACTATCAGCAGTACCTCCAATATTGCTACTACCACCATCACCAACACCTCCACTGCCGCTCCCACTGCCACCATCAGCACTACCTGGAATACTGCAGCTACTGCTACCATCTCCAACACCTCCACTGCTGCTGCCACTGCCACCATCAGCACTACCTCCAGTACTGCTTCTAATACCATCATGAACACCTCCACTGCTGCTGCCAATATTGCTACTACCACTATCACCACCACCTCCTCCACTACTGCTGCCAGTGCCACAGTCAGCACTCCCTACAATACTACTACTGCCACCATCAGCACTAGCTCAAATATTGCTACTACCACAATCCCAACCACCTCCACTGCTGTTGCCAGTGCCATCATCAGCACTACCTCCCATATTGCTACTACCACTATCACCACCACCTTCACTGCTGCTGCCAGTGCCACCATCAGTACTACCTCCAATATTGCTACTACCACCACCATCACCACCTCCACTACTGCGGCCAGTAGCACCATCAGCACTATCTCTGATACTGCTACTACCACCTTCCACCACCTCCACTGCTGCTGCCAGTGCCACCATCAGCACTACCTCCAATACTGCTACTACCACAATCACCACCATCTCCATTACTGTTGCCAGTGCCACCATCAGCAATAACTCCAATACTGCTACTACCCCATCACCACCTCCACTGCTGCTGCCAGTGCCACCATCAGCACTACCTCCTATATTGCTACTACCACTATCACCGCCATCTCCACTGCTGCTGCCAATGCCACGATCAGCAGTGCCTCCAATATTGCTACTACCACCATCAACACCACCTCCACTGCTGCTGTCAGTGTCACCATCAGCACTACCTCCAATATTGCTACTAACTCCATCACCAGCACCTCCACTGCTGTTGCCAGTGCCATCATCAGCACTACCTCCAGTACTGCTACTACCCCATCACCACCTCCACTACTGCTGCCAGCGCCACCATCAGCACTTTCTCCACTACTGCTTCTACCATCATCACCACCACCACCTCCACCGCAACTGCCAGTGCCACCATCAGTACTACCTCCAATATTGCAACTACCACAATCACAACCATCTCTATTACTGTTGCCAATTCCACCATCAGCACTACCTCCAATATTGCTACTACATCCATCACCAACACCTCCACTGCTGTTGCCAGTGCCACCATCAGCACTACCTCCACTACTGCTACTGCCACCAACACCACCACCTCCACCGCTGCTGCCAGTTCCACCATCCGCACTATCTCCCATATTGCTACTACCACAGTCACCACCACCTCCACTACTACTGCCAGTGCCACCATCAGCACTACCTCTAATATTACTACTACTACAATCACAACCACCTCCACTGCCGCTGCCAGTGCCATCATCAGCACCACCTCCAATATTGCTACTACCACCATCACCTCCACTGCTGCTGCCAGTGCCACCATCACCACCACCTTCACTACTGCTGCCAGAGCCACCATCAGCACTACCTCCAATATTGCTACTACCACTAACACCACCTCCAGTGCTGCTGTCAGTGCCACCTTCAGCACTACCTCCAATATTGCTACTACCACAATCCCAACCACCTCCACTGCTGTTGCCAGTGCCACGATCAGCACTGCCTCCTATATTGCTACTACCACTATCACTACCACCTCCACTGCTGCTGCCAGTGCCACAATCAGCACTACTTCCAATATTGCTACTACCTCTATCACCACCACCTCCACTGCTGCTGCCAGTGCCACCATCAGCACTACCTCCAATGCTGCTACTACCCCCATCACTACCTCCACTGCTGCTGCCAGTGCCACCATCAGCACTACCTCCTATATTGCTACTACCACCGCCATCTCCACTGCTGCTGCCAGTGCCATCAGCAATACCTCCTATATTGCTACTACCACCGCCATCTCCACTGCTGCTGCCAATGCCACCATCAGCACTACCTCCAATATTGCTACTACCACTATCACCATCACCTCCACTGCTGTTGCCAGTGCCACCATCAGCACTACCTCCAATATTGCTACTACCACTATCACCATCACCTCCACTGCTGTTGCCAGTGCCACCATCAGCGCTACCTCCAATATTGCTACTACCACTATCACCATCACCTCCACTACTGTTGCCAGTGTCACCATCAGCACTACCTCCAATATTGGTACTACCACCATCAACACCACCTCCACTGCTGCTGTCAGTGTCACCATCAGCACTACCTCCAATATTGCTACTAACTCCATCACCAACACCTCCACTGCTGTTGCCAGTGCCATCATTGGCACTATCTCCAGTGCTGCTACTGCCATCATCACCAACACCTCCACTACTGCTGCCAGTGCCACTATCAGCACTACATCCAATATTGCTACTACCACTATCGCCACCACCTCCACTGCTGCTGCCACTGCCACCATCAGCACTACCTCCAATACTGCTACTACCTCCATCACCATGTCCACTACTGCTGCCAGTGCCACCATCAGCACTTTCTCCACTACTGCTACTACCACCATCACCACCACCTCCTCCACTGCAACTGCCAGTGCCACCATGAGTACTACCTCCAATATTGCTACTACCACAATCACAACCATCTCCATTACTGTTGCCAGTTCCATCATCAGCACTACCTCCAACATTGCTACTACCACAATCACAACCAACTCCAGTGCTGCTGTCAGTGCCACCATCAGCACTACCTCCTATATTGCTACTACCACTATCACCACCACCTCCACTGCTGCTGCCAGTGCCTCCATCAGCACTACCTCCAATATTGCTACTACCTCCATCACCAACACCTCCACTGCTGTTGCCAGTGCCACCATCAGCACTACCTCCAATATTGCTACTACCACAATCCCAACCACCTCCACTGCTGTTGCCAGTAACACCATCAGCACTACCTCCTATATTGCTACTAAGACTATCACCACCACCTCCACTGCTGCTGCCAGTGCCTCCATCAGCACTACCTCCAATATTGCTACTACCACCACCATCACCACCTCCACTACTGCTGCCAGTAGCACCATCAGCACTATCTCAGATACTGCTACTACCATCCACCACCTCCACTGCTGCTGCCAGTGCCACCATCAGCACTACCTCCTATATTGCTACTACCACTATCACCGCCATCTCCACTGCTGCTGCCAATGCCACCATCAGCAGTACTTCCAATATTGCTACTACCACTATCAACACCACCTCCACTGCTGCTGTCAGTGTCACCATCAGCACTACCTCCAATATTGCTACTAACTCCATCACCAGCACCTCCACTGCTGTTCCCAGTGCCATCATCAGCACTATCTCCAGTACTGCTACTACCTCCATCACCACCTCCACTACTGCTGCCAGCGCCACCATCAGCACTTTCTCCACTACTGCTACTACCATCATCACCACCACCACCTCCACCGTAACTGCCAGTGCCACCATCAGTACTACCTCCAATATTGCTATTACCACAAGCACAACCATCTCCATTACTGTTGCCAGTTTCACCATCAGCACTACCTCCAATATTGCTACTACCTCCATCACCAACACCTCCACTGCTGTTGCCAGTGCCACCATCAGCACTACCTCCAATACTGCTACTGCCACCACCACCACCTCCACTGCTGCTGCCAGTTCCACCATCTGCACTACCTCCCATATTGCTACTACCACAGACACCACAACCTCCACTACTACTGCCAGTGCCACCATCAGCATTACCTCCAATATTGCTACTACTACAGTCACAACCACCACCACTGCTGCTGCCAGTGCCATCATCAGCACCACCTCCAATATTGCTACTACCACCATCACCTCCACTGCTGCTGCCAGTGCCACCATCACCACCACATCCACTACTGCTGCCAGAGCCACCATCAGCACTACCTCCAATATTGCTACTACCACCATTGCCAACACCTCCTCTGCAACTCAGTGCCACAATCAGCACTACTTCCAATATTGTACTACCACTATGACCACCACCTCCACTGCAACTGTGAGTGCCACAATCAGCACTACTTCCAATATTGCTCCTACCACCATCACCTCCACTGCTGCTGCCAGTGCCACCATCACCACCACCTCCACTGCTGCTGCCAGTGCCACCATCACCACCACCTCCATTGCTGCTGTCAGTGCCACCATCAGCACTACCTCCATTGCTGCTGTCAGTGCCACCATCAGCACTACCTCCAATACTGCTACTACCTCCATCACCACCACCTCCACTACTGCTGCCAGTGCCACCATCAGCACTATCTCCAATACTGCCACCATCACCACCACCTCCACTGCAACTGCCAGTACCACCATGAGTACTACATCCAATATTGCTTCTCCTTCTCAACACCAACACCTCCACTGCTGCTGCCAGTGCCACCATCAGCACTATATCCAATATTGCTACTACCACCATCACCTCCACTGCTGCTGCTACTGCCACCATCACCACCATCTCCATTACTGTTGCCAGTGCCACAATCAGCGCTACCTACAATACTACTACTGCCACCACCACCTCTACTGTAACTGCCAGTGCCAGAATCATCACTACCTGGAATACTGCTACTGCCACCATCACCACCACCTCTACTGCAACTGCCAGTGCCACCATCAGCACTACCTGGAATACTGCTGCTACTACTACTGTCACCAACACCTCCACTGCTGCTGCCAGTGCCACCATCAGCACTACCTCCAGTACTGCTTCTAATACCATCACGAACACCTCCACTGCTGCTGCCACTACCACCATGAGCATTACCTCCAATATTGCTACTACCACTATTACCTGCACTACTGCTGCCAGTGCCACCATCACCACCACCTCCACTGCTGCTGCCAATGCCACCATCAGCACTACCTCCAATGTTGCTACTGCCACCATCACCACCACATCCACTGCTGCTCCCAATGCCACCATCAGCACTACTGCCATTAATGCTACTACCAGCATCACCACCACCTCCACTTCTGCTGCCAGTGCCACCATCACCACCACCTACACTGCTGCTGCCAATGCCACCATCAGCGCTACCTCCAGTATTGCTACTGCCACCATCACCACCACTTCCACTGCTGCTGCCAATGCCACCATCAGCACTACTGCCATTACTGCTACTACCAGCATCACCACCACCTCCACTTCTGCTGCCAGTGCCACCATCACCACCACCTACACTGCTGCTACCAATGCCACCATCAGCATTACCTCCAATGTTGCTACTACCACCATCACCACCACCTCCACTGCTGCTGCCAGTGCCACCATCACCACTAGCTCCACTATGGCTGCCAGAGCCACCATCAGCACTACTTCTGTTATTGCTACTACCAACATCACCACCACCTCTACTGCAACTGCCAGTGCCACCATCAGCACTACCTGGAATACTGCTGCTACTACTACCATCACCAACACCTCTATTGCTGCTGCCAGTGCCACCATCAGCATTACATCCAGTACTGCTTCTAATACCATCACCAACACCTCCACTGCTGCCGCCACTATCACCATGAGCACTACCTCCAATGTTGCTACTACCACTATTACCTGCACTACTGCTGCCGGTGCCACCATCAACACCACCTACACTGCTGCTGCCAGCGCCACCATCAGCACTTTCTCCACTACTGCTACTACCATCATCACCACCACCACCTCCACTGCAACTGCCAGTGCCACCATCAGTACTACCTCCAATATTGCTATTACCACAAGCACAACCATCTCCATTACTGTTGCCAGTTTCACCATCAGCACTACTTCCATTATTGCTACTACCAGCATCACCACCACCTCCACTTCTGCTGCCAGTGCCACCATCAGCACCTCCTGCAATATTGCTACTACCACCACCAACATCTCCACTGCTGCTGCCAGTGCCACCATCAGCACTACCTCCAATATTGCTACTACCACTATCACAACCACCTCCACTGCTGCTGCCAGTGCCACCATCAGCACTACCTCCAATATTGCTACTACCACCATCTCCATTACTGCAGTCAGTGCCACAATCAGCCCTATCTCCAATACTGCTACTGCCACCACCACCTCCACTGCAACTGCCAGTGCCACCATCAGCACTACCTGTAATACTGCTACTACCACCACCGATACTGCTGCTGCCAGAGCCACCATCAGCACTACCTGCAATACTGCTTCTACTGCCATCACCGCCACCTCCACTGCAACTGCCAGTGCCACAATCAGCACTACCTCCAATATTGCTACTATCATCACCACCGCCTCCACTGCTGCTGCCAGTGCCACCTTCACCACTACCTGCAATACTGCTACTACTGCCATCGCTACCAGCTCCACTGCTGCTGCCAGTGCCACCATCAGCACTACCTCCATTACTGCTACTACCACCATCACCACTGCTGCTGCCAGTGCCACCATCAGCACCACCTGCAAAACTGCTACTTCTGCCATCACTGCCAGCTCCACTGCAACTGCCAGTGCCACAATCAGCACTACATCCAATATTGCTACTACCACCCTCACCACCACCTCCACTGCAACTGCCAGTGCCACCATCAGCACTACCTGCAATATTGCTACTACCACCATCACTGACACCTCCACTGCTGCTGCCAGTGCCACCATCAGCACTATGTCCAATACTGCTACTACTACCACCATCACCAACACCTCCACTGCTGCTACCAGTGCCACCATCAGCACTACTTGCAGTGCTGCTACTACTGCCATACCCACTACCTCCACTGCAACAGCCAGTGCCACAATCAGCACTACCTTCAGTATTACTACTACCACCATTGCCACCGCCTCCACTGCTGCTGCCAATGCCACCATCAGCACTATCTCCTATATTGCTACTACCACCATCACCACCATCTCCGCCACTGCTGCTGCTGACACCATTACCACCAACACCATACCTACCTATACCACATGACCACAGTTCATGATAGACGTATTCAGCCACAGCTTTGGTAGTTAAATCCAAGCAGTTCTTCTGATCATGATGATGACTGTGAAGCAATGTCTTCTGGGTCAGAAGATGCTCTTACACCAGAAAATTTAAAAAGACTTGAAGATGTGTTCCATGACACATCCCCTGAGAACAATGGCCTGAGTGACTCGGAGGATGCTGAACCTGAGTCCTTGTCTCATTCCGCAAGGTAGCACTTGAGTCAAATGCGATCTAAACAATCAGCTGATGAAGGCAAGCACAAGACATCTGCCACCGTTCCTCCTCATCCTTCACCTCAACCTCCTGCTAAACAAAAACTAAGCAGTCCATCCTAACCTTTGCTTGTCCTAGTGTTCTGATACTGCATCTGATGTCACTTCACGACAATCTTCTACATCACTTCAAACTGAATCTGGTAGTCAGGGACTTGTGCTTGTGCAGCATACAAGAGGGTTGAGGTCAGGTACAGGTTCAAGTTCCAGTGATATCTGGACATATTTTACTAAGCAGCAGGATGATAAAAGGAGAGCTGTGTGTTCACACTGTGGCCAGAGTCTCAGCCATGGTAAAAATGTTGATAAATTGAGCACAACATGTCTTTGGAACCACCTTCTGCAAAAGCATCCTGAGGTGGCTAACATGAATAAAGCCCTGATGATGGTGTTGTCTGTTCACACTACTGCACACTGTATTTCAAAAAAGCAAAACCAGTTTCTGACTCTGTTTATGGTGCTGTTGGTTGTGGTGGCAGAGGTGGTCAGTAAGTGACCGAACACCAGCAAAATCTTGTTTCCTGTCCTTGCCCAAGTACTCTGACAGGTACAACACCGAGTCCTTCACAAACCAGTTCAGGTAATGAGACAGCAGATGTGCAGTTTGTGGTGCCCCCCCCAGCCTGAATCACCCATAGTTGTCCAGTCTGGAGCCAGGGCAGAAGTAAGGCTATGCCATTTCAAAAGCCTACCCTCACAATAAAGGAAGCATTTGAGGCCTACACAAAGTTTTTACCAACTCACCCCACAGCTGTTCAGAGCACGCAGCTCATAGGTGAGATGGCTGCACTGGATTTGCAACCTTATTCTGTTGTTGAAGGCACTGGATTCCACAGACTTCTACATATTTTGCAGCCTGGATATCACATCCCATCGCAAACTATTTTTTCTCTTATAGTCATGCCAAATATCTATGAGGCATGCCGCAGTCACAGGTGGAGAAGTTGCTGAACCAGGCTGTTGGCAAGGTTTTTCACTGCACATCTGATGTATGGCCCAGTACTAACTCACTACATGCTTACCTCTCACTCACAGCACACTGGTGTTCATATATACTAGTAGCACATGGTGGCATAACTACTGTAGACTCCTCTTCCTCCTCCTTACTCATCTTGGCTGTAGCAATAACCCAACCCACCGGATGTCTGCTCTCCTTAGTGTTGCAGTCCTTCCAAGTGAACACACTGGTGTTAACATTCTTGTGTCTTTGCAAGAAGTGCTCGACTCCTGAATTAGTACACCAGGTTTGCATGCTGGGTTCTATATTGCAGATAAAGGGAAGAACATGGTAAAAGCGGTTCATGATGGCCACTTCCAGGGAATCCGCTGCTTTGATGATACACTGAATCTTGTGGTCACTGGTGCCTCCCAACCAGTGTGCATGCTTCTCATATTGTTGATACTTCAAGAGACATCTGTAGCCATTTCCACCAGGCAACTAGAGAGCTGCTAACTGTTCAGGACCAGCTTGGTTTACCAGACCATCAGCCAATCCAAGATGCCAGTACATGATGGAACTGGAACAGCAAATTTTGTATGTTGCAATGCTTGCTGGAACAGAAGTATGTTCTAGACGAGTTATCCATCAAGCAGGATATTGGTGGGGTGCTGCTACACTGGAACTGGAGCATCACTGAGGGCATGGTACAGGTTCTGTCTGCCTTTGAGAAACACACCTGTGACCTGTGCTCCAATACAGCTTCACTGAGTCAGTAAGAGGAAGGAGGTGCCATTATAACTGTACTACTCTACTGGGACTAAACAACTAGAACTCTACTATTGGGACCTTCAATTTAGGGTAAAAACAAACAAAAAAACAAGAGTTAGTGTGTTTGTATGAGTTGGGTGAAGGGAATTGTTATCTGTGCAATTAGCTAGGTGAAGAAGGAAACTGCTGTAATCCCTAGGTGGCACTATCCCAAGGGCTACTACCCCTGCCTGCTTGGCTAGTAGCAGGTTAATGGGCCTGGGTAATGAAATGGGTGCCTCCACCCAGAGGTCAGGGCTGTTAGTGGTCAAGCTTACCTGGCCACAGCCCTCCGGGACACTGTAACCCCCCCTCTTTCTCTTCTAGTGGCCTGAGCTATATACAGTAATTACTTTCACAATGACCCTTATTCACCAGGTGATTACCTACACTGTTTGCACTTACCATCAGGGCTGGTTCCTCTAGCTTGACCCTGGGGACCCCCTGTAAAACAAGGTTAAGCACAACAAATAACAGTACGATACTTTGGCACAAACTGGAACCACAGTCAGGTTACATGCAAACAAAGTTAAACCTGATTTATTCAGGGGACTTGAACAAGGGAGGTGGAAAATCAGGTTGATTTGCTTAAAAGCTATATTAATCAGACAGTTATGCATGCAGTTCAGAGTCCCTACAGAGTCACACACTCTAGGTACCTAGGTAGGAAAATGGTGGGCTAGCCAGGAACATTGCAGCTGGTTGGGGCCCTGTGATGGAAGAAAGCAACATGTACAACACACACTATTTGTAATCCGGAGCTAGAGGGCTCAGTTCGTGAAAGAAAAGGCAACAAGAAAATCAGATGACAACACTTTTAGATTTAGCTGTTGTTGCAGGGAGCTACCCTGATGTTTACTCATGATACCCAATACTGGACACAGGCAGGACAAAATTGAGACAGCTGGTTGTTGAACTGGAGTGCCAGGAGAAGCAGGGCCCACACGAATCACCGAGGTGTCGTTCCTGTTCAAGGCATTGAGCAGGGGGCTGATCCCCAGGCCAGACTCTCGTTGATGACTTTCTCTGCGTAGCAGGTATTCTGGCTGGGCCAGTGTAGCAGGGCCCAAGCAAACAGAAATGGATACGGATTCAGTCCGTGGAGCTGGATATAGCCCCCAGCAAGCAAACACAGTTCAGACACACAGTGGGGAACCAAATCACGACCCACTATAAGCACACAGCACATTCACATGTAAGAAAATTCCACTGTACCAGGCAAATGGCTCTCCAGTCACAATTACAGAGTCTCTGCACAATCCGGGAGTTCAGAGGTAGCTGGAAGTCCTGACAGGCCAATCGTATTCAGCAAAACTTCGGTCTTCTTCAGGTTAAAGCCTGGTCACAATTCAGTGGCTTAATTCGCTCTCCAAATTCAGATTCAGTCCAAAAAAAGTACAAGTTCTCTTTCAGGGACAGCAGGCAGGCATGCAGGCCAAACTCAGGCCTTTCCACAGTTCTCCCCTCACAAATCCACTATGGATTGCTGTTCGAACTATCTCGAGCTGTTACTTCTTCACTTCCCAACTCAGATCTAACTGAAACTGCAAGCAGTGTGGGACTTTCCCCAAGATCCAAAAGGTTCAGTTGGCTGATCTGTCTGTCAGTCACAACAAGGGCTCCCCCTCCAGGTTACCGTAGGTGCCAAAAGCCCAAAACTACAATTCCTACAAGTTTTGGTCCCACCAAGCCCCTGTAGGCAGGCTCCATTTTAGAGTCTCAAATGTACTGATTGGCCCATTCTGCAGTCCAGGACCAAGATGATGGAAACAAGCAGAACTGTCCATGCTGCAAAGAAGGCAGGTTAGAACAAACTGCAATATTATCACTACTCTAACAAATGATCAGCAAACAAGTACATCTTCTAACAGAACTCCCTCTCAGATTAATTATGACTGCAATCCAGGCAGCTCTTAAAGAGACAGTACACAGAGGCTATACAGGCACTCTCTGGTAGTACCTTTACACTGCTAAAATGTAGAACATCAGCCTGGCAGTGTGCATTTAGGCAAGCTCATGGAAGACTTTTTGGGAACCCCCATTTGTAGGGGGGTTACAACCTTCCCTGCCTGGAGAAAACTTGGCATCTGTGTCAAGTCTGTACCATCATGCATCAGTTAACATAAACTTATTACTTTACTATACATATTCACTACACTGCATGATACTATAGCCATAAGGACAATACTTATACATGTTTCATATAAGTAATACTGATTTCACTATGATTAACATACTTGTGATATCACAATACTGATTCATGTTATAACTTCCTGTACATTAAAAAATGTAGGAGGGGGGCCTTTCCTATCAGATAACTTGGGGCTGGATGGGGCAGGGGCACCATACTGAGAAGGAAGAACAGTCAACCTGGAATTAGCCATTAAACTCAGTTTGGGCAGTGAACTCTGAGAAATATAAACACCTTTGTGAACCACATTGAGAGGCAAATCCACTGGCCTCCCGGGAGAATCATAACTGAAGCGTAGTACTGGCTTGACAGCTTGGCCAGTCTTTCTGGAGGAAGCAGCCACAGTCTCTGTACCTTAAGCACTAACTTTGGAGCTTTTGTCACTTGTGAGGGGTACCTCTGCATGGATGGGAATGTCCAAACTGGGAGCACTGTCAGCTCCTTGCAGGAGTAAATGGAGAAAAAAGCAAAGGCAGTAAGGACAGGGATGGAGTAAAAAGGGGTAAAACCATCAAAAAATGGAGGGTAATGAGTGCCAATGCCCGTAGTCTAAGTAACAAGCTCCCTGAACTGGTGACCTTGATGGAAGAGGGATGACTGGATATCGTGGCAGTCACAGAAACATGGGACACAGAGAACCATGACTGGGATGTCAACATACCAGGGTACACAATCTACAGGAGGGACAGGGAGGGTAGAAAAGGAGGAGGAGTAGCTCTCTATGTAAGGAAAGGGATAAAAGCAATGGAATAAAAGGGTAAACAGGAAGGAGAGGAGGCACTGTGGGCCACCCTAGAGACTGGAAATGGCACCATAATCTGCACAGAGGTTGTGTACAGACCCCCGCCTCGGGGGAGGAAAGAAACAAGGAAATGAAAGAAGGCATCCTTAGGATGGCAGAGAAAGGGGATATATTGTTAATGGGGGACCTGAATATGCCAGATGCTAACTGGAACAACTTAGCTGCAGCCACATCCAAGAGCAGGGCCATTCTCAATGCCCTAGAGGGGGCATGCCTCAGACAGCCAGTGTTGGAACCCATTCGGGAGGGAGCAATCTTAGACCTGGCACTCTCAAATGGAGATGAAGAGAGGATCTCAGATCTAGAAGTGGGTAGCTATCAGGGAACAAGTGACCACCAAACAGTGTGGTTCATGGTAAATTCAGCTGCAGAGTCAAGCCATACAAAAGTGAGGGTGCTGGACTTCAGGAAGGCTGACTGTTAAAATGGGAGAGTGCCTCATAAAAGCACTAACAAACAGGCAAAAAGGAGGGGTGGAGCAACAATGAGGAAACATCAAAACTGCCATCACAGAGGCAACAAGCCTTTGTGTGAAACAGATGAACAAATCAAAATGAAAGAAAAAAACACTATGGTTCTCAAAAGAGGTGGCCTAGAAGGTTAGGGAGAAAAAGATAGCATTCAGGAAGTATAAGGAAACACAGAAGGAGCAGGACAGAGAACTGTACCAATTAAAGCAGAAGGAAGCAGGGAAGGCAGTCAGAATAGCAAAGGCCCAAACCGAGGAAAAGATAGCCAACTCGGTTAAGAAGGGGGATAAAACCTTTTATAGGTACATTAGGGAGTGAAGAAAAACAAAGGGAGGGATAGTGAGGCTGAATAAAATGGATGGTGGGTGGGCAGAGAGGGACAGTGAAAAAGCAGGGATACTAAACAAATACTTCTGCTCAGTATTCACAAAAGAAGAGGAGGGTGAGGTACCTAATCCAATCAATAGAAACACTCTGGATGGTGATACCAGTCCTTTCACAGAAGAAAGGGTTCTTGAAAGAACTCCTAAAATTGAAGGTGGACAAAGCAATGGAGCCTGATGGGATTCACCCCAGAATTCTAAAAGAACTAAGGGGAGAACTAGTGACACCACTGACTATCCTTTTTAACAAATCATGGGATGATGGTGTGGTACCTGAGGACTGGAGGAGGATGGATGTGATTCCCATTCACAAAAGTGGGAGAAAAACAGAGGCAGGAAACTACAGACCTGTCAGTTTGACCTCAGTGGTAGAGAAAATGATAGAATCACTTCTGAAGGAAAGAACTGTTGAGTACCTAGAGGCCAGTGGGGCACAAAACCCAAGGCAGCATGGAGTCACAGTGGGAAGGTCATGTCAGACGAATCTAATCAATTTATTTGACTGGGTGACCAAAGTAGTAGACCAGGGAGGGGCTGTGGACATGGCCTAACTAGACTTTAGCAAGGCATTTGACACAGTCCCACACAAAAGATTAATAAACAAATGAACCAGCCTGGGAGTGGGTCCCAGGGTGGTAGCCTGGTTAAAACATTGGCTGGACAACAAAACACAGAAGGTAATAGTAAATGGAGTTCACTCCGAAGAAAGGGTGGTTACTAGTGGGCTACCGCAGGGTTCAGTACTGGGTCTGGTCCCTTTTAATGTCTTTATAAGTGACATTGCAGAGGGACCAGAAGGAAAAGTATGCCTCTTTGCAGACCACACATAGGTCTGCAACAGGGTTGATACACAAGGAGAGTGGTAAGGATGAGAAGGGACTTGGCAAGGTTGGAGGAATGGTCAGAAGTATGGCATCTTAGATTCAATGCAAAGAAGTGCAAAGTAATGTACCTGGGAAACAAAAAACCCAGAGGAAGAGTACACAATGGGGGGGAGGTAGTAGTAATAACAACAAAAAAGGAAAGGGATCTGGGAGTAGTCATATCAGATAACCTAAAGGTTAGCAAGCAATGTGAGAAGGCAGTAGGGATGGCTGGGGGAATACTGGAATGTATAGGGAGAGACATCACCAGTAGAAAACAGAAGTTGTGAACTTAGGATCGACAAGAAAGTGAGTTGTGCTCACAACAGAGGGAGGTGAACCGTACAATTTACAATTGTCTTTGGTTTGTAGCAGTTCATCAGAAAAGCTAATATTCTTCAGGTGGAGGCTACTTCTAACTGAAAGGTGAAATAAGGAACTTAGAATTATCAGGAAAGACAGTCTTTCAATCAACAAAGGGAGGTGGAACTTGCTTTACTTTTGCTACAATTGTTAATATTTACAGTGCAGGAAGAGTTTAAACCCAGAGGGACTGAATACTTTTATTGTGTCTGTCCTTGTGCACAGCTGACTTGATTGGAATTATTGATTGACTGTTTGTATTGCAATATTTGTAATACTGTGAGTTATTCACTGGGCTAAGAATTTGTCATAAGTCGTGAAGTGAGTGTAGGTTATAGGCTGTGTATTTGACCCAGACAGTGCCCCGGGGGTAGAAACTGTTTTTGTGTTTCTCTGTGTGCCTTAAAAGGCAGTTTTGGGGCTGACTGCTTTCAGAGCACAAATCACCAGGCTGTTTTGGGGCTGGGGAGGTTTACCTGTGTCTGAGTAAGTAAGTAAGTAAGTAAAATTTTATTTTGAAGCGTTTTTCAAAACCAAAGCGCTGCACAATTAAGCAAACATTAAAATTTACAAATTATGACAAGAATAATAATAAATAACAATAAAAATCACAGTAAAATTCACAATAAAATCACTCTCCATATGCTTTTTGGAATAAATAGGTTTTTAACTCCGACTTAAAACTCTGGACGGTCAGGCAGCTACGTATCCGACGAGGTAGAGAATTCCACAGGGTCGGGGCAGCGTAAGAAAATGCACATGCCCCAGATGTTTTTAAACGTACCCTGGGAATCTCTAGCAATCCCTCATCGGCGGATCGGAGTGAGCGAGAGGGACAGTAGGGAATGAGGAGATCTTGCAGGTACCGTGGTCCCTGTTCATGTAGGGCTTTATAGGCCAGTAAGCCGACCTTGAAGCTGATCCACCACTGAACCGGCAGCCAGTGCAGTCCGCGCAGCACAGGCGTAATATGACTGTTTCTAGATGTCCCAGTCAAAAGCCTGGCTGCTGCATTCTGCACCAGCTGCAAGCGGCGGATATCAACCCCTGGTAGCCCTAGGTATAGGGCATTGCAGTAATCAAGGCGAGAGGTCACAAAGGCATGGACCAGTATAGGAAGGTCAGCCAGAGGAACTAGGTGTTTCACCCGGGTGATATTCCTAAGATGGTAAAAGGAAGATTTGACAACGGATGACACCTGCGATTTTAGGGTCAAACTGTCGTCAATAATAAAGCCCAGATTACGCACCCGGTCTGAGGTTGAGAGTTGGGCACCATCAATCCATATGCCCGAAGGAAGTCCAGCCCTACAACCCGCCTCAAGGCGACCTGGGTCCACCGCCAACACCTCAGTCTTATCCGGGTTTAACCTCAGCCAGCTAGCACTCATCCAGTCCTTGATCTCGGATAGACAGCTGTTAAATATAGAGACTGCATCTGCCTGTCCGGGACTAAAGGACAAATACAGCTGGGTATCATCTGCATAGCACTGAAAACCCAGACTGTATCACCTAATAATGTCTCCCAATGGCAGCATATAAACAGCGAACAACATGGGTGCCAAAATGGAACCCTGCGGTACCCCACAGGACAGGAAGATGGTATCAGAGGAAAAATTCCGTGATAACCCTCTGTCTGCACCCATGAGGAAAGATCGAAACCAATGCAGAACTGTACCAGACAGACCGCAATAAAGCTGCAGGCGTTCCAAAAGCACACCATGGTCCACAGTATCAAATGCTGCAGAGAGATCAAGAAGGACTAGAATAGTACGAGCCTTTCGATCTCTTGCAATCAGGAGATCATTTAGAACCTTGACAAGAGCAGTCTCAGTATTATGTCTTTTCCTAAATCCGGATTGAAGAGTATCATAGATATTGTGATCTGTAAGATGGTCATCCAGTTGTAGCGCAACCACCTTTTCAATAACCTTGCCCACAAAGGGCAGGTTAGAGACAGGTCTGTAGTTAGCTGGGCAGTCTGGATTCAGTGAAGGCTTTTTTAAGAGTGGTCGAATGACCGCCTCCTTTAGGGGATCAGGAAAGACCCCCTGCTCCAAAGATTTCCAGATAATTTCAGCAAGGATCGGGCAGATAGTATCTACGCAACCTAATAATAGTGACGTAGGGCCCGGATCCAAACTACAGCTGGTTGGATGTACTGTCTGGACAATCCTCTCAATATCCATGAATTCTGGCCTACCAAAGTCACACCAGGTGACACAGGTGTTTGTTTCCCTTCGCCGATCACCGCAAACCCTTAAAGAGTGAGCCTGGCCGATATCCGACCTAATGCCGGCAATCTTATCTGTGAAAAATCAAGCAAGCTCATCACACTTTATTTGTGAAAAATCTCTTCCAGACTGTAGACAGAGTGGATTGCACAGTCTGTCGACAGTCCGAAAGAGTTGAGCTGGTCGGTTTCACGCAGCAGCAATCTCCCTGGACAGGAACTCTGCCTTCTTACGGGTGATTGCTGATTGATAGGTATCGTAATGATCCATCAACCTAAGTTTGTCAGCATCCAGGCCGGATTTCCGCCAGGCCCTCTCTAGCTTTCGCCCCACTCTTCTCAGTTCCTTCAAAGACTCATCAAACCATAGAGTCTTAGGGTGCTGAGTGAGTGGGTGAACACGGACAGGAGCAACTAGTTCCAGGGCCTCGCTCACCGCCTTGTTATAGGCAAGAACAAGGTCTCCTGGACCCATGCACTCGCCTGAAATACCCGATAGGTCCAGTACCGCTAATAGACCCTCTGGGGTAACTCCCCTTAAAGGGTGATACTGAACCATCTCCGTAGAGGCAGGCCTATTAGGGGGTGCCCCAAAGCTGAATCTTATGGTGTGATGGTCTGGCCACACATTCGGTTCCACCCCCAAATGCGTGATATCCAAATCCAGTAGGAACACCAGATCCAATGAGTGACCTCCTATATGGGTAGCAGCGGTGACTACCTGTGACAGGCCCATCATAGTCATAAGTTGGAGGAAGTTCTTTCCAAAGTGCGAGAGTTCATGGTCGACCCAGGCATTGAAGTCACCCAGTATTAACCATCTGGGTGACTCCAATGCCATATCGACGATGAAGTCCGCGAACTCCTTCAGGAATTCTCCACCATCACTGGGTGGACGGTAGATGAGGAGAATCCTAAACCCTGCGCCTGCTGCCTGGATACACTCAAAGGATCTAGTGTTACCCACTGGCACATCCACAAGATTCAGATCGGTTCTAAAAAAGATGGCTACTCCCCCGCCCCTACGATCCAATCTCGGCGATGCATCACCGAGAACCCAGCCGGAGCAGTAAATCTAATATAGGACTCGGCTTCTCATCCGCCAGGTCTCAGTGATACATGCCAGGTCAGATGTTGCAACAAGGTCTGCAATAATTGCAGTTTTGTTCCTAATAGACCTGGCATTACATAACACCGCCTGGGTTGGATGGGTTTGGAGAGAGTGCAGTACCTGCCCACAATTCATGGAGCTCTTGGGTATGGGAATCAGGCAGGAGGACCCCTCCTGATCCCATTTCACCCCAGGGCATCTCCTCGTCCTAACTACCCCATCTGCCCACTCTTTTCAATCTCCCACTCTGTCCGGTCCAACCATCCTTCAAATGCCTTCTCACTATCCCCGCTGCACGACACTTATTAAAGATATCAGCAGACAGATGGGGACAGTGAAAAGGACGGAGGCTCCAGAGCAGAGTGGGAGAATAGCGCCTAACCGTCGTAAGGGCCATCCAACACATCTTAAATAACCAATATCTAACAAAACTAACTTAACTTAAGACAAACCTGTCTTAAATAAACAAGTACTGTTATACTAAACAAACAAAACCTGTAATAAAGATAAAATAATAAATTATATTTAGAGTTTAAACTATTAAACCGACTACAAAACCAAAGAATGTAAATTTTTTAAACTCAGCAAAATGGTGTAAGAGTAGATACAAGCAGTCACGGTCTTTTAAACCCCATAACTCTCACTACTAAGAGAGACAGGGCATATTCAAAGTCAGAGCACAAAAACTAAAAGCATCCAATATTCCAGGTTTAGAAACTCCAGTCTATCTAAAACCCAGGCGATCAAAGTCAGGCTGACTTGTGAGCAGGATAAAACTTTAGGCAGTTCTAGTCCAGAAGCATCAGTATCGCAGCAATCGTGTGAGGAAGAATAGCTACCCCAAAGTGGACCACTGACCCAGGCTGGACCCAAGCGATGACCCCAGAACAGTGTCCACCCACTGGTAGACCCCCTTCGGTAAGTCCAGGAGACCCTGGCAACTAACACCCGCCCTTCAGCAGGTCAAAGCCAGCGTCACCCGCCCCGAGCCCAGCCAGCATCAACCACCCCAGGCAACTATCCCACAGCACACCTCCAAACTCCAATCACCATAAAATCCACAGGCACAAAATCCTCTTTAAATCTCCTCACAGTCAGGTAGTCAGGTAGCAGAACCGGGAGGCCAAACGATCACACTCTCCTCACCAAACTCTAACAGCCTCAAATGCCCCAATGTATCACACAGTTCAATGCTGTAGTAATTCACCCTAGTGATCCAATAGTTCAGCTTAATTATCTGTTGGAGGCTAAGATAACAGCCCAGCCCAACTCCAAAAAGCCTGGTACAACTCACAGTTTGATACAGCTCACTAATTAATCACTGTGGTTGTTTCTCCGAAAATCAGAAGTGTTCCGCTTATTATCCTGCTTGTAGACGAAGAGCAGCCAGCCAACTCCACCAACAGCAGACAAGTCCTCATCTAACAGCAGCCGACGCTTCTTCTAATTCAAACGGCTTTCTTGCGAATACCGAAGCAGAACACAAAAACACGATGTTCCGACGGCTAAAAATGCCCAAAAATGCACAGGAGAGCAATAAAAACAAACGACTCCAAGACAAACAGGTGAGCAGATGAACATGCAGTGCGGTGGCTAGCCCAGCGTGGCCGCCATCTTCAGCATGACCCCGTTCTACAACCGTCTTCTTGGATGTTTGGATTTTTCTCTGTTTGATTAGCAGGGTATTTTCTCTGTCAAACTGCTGTATAGGGCATCTTGCTGACAGGAAGACACTCATCGCAGTGGTGGGTCAGAGCTTTTAGCTGGTTGTTTCATGAGGGTACAGTTTAGGCCCAAACCCTACCCACCCTCACCCCACCCACCCCTGAAACAGTTCCTTTATACCTGGGGTTCTGACATCATTTCTTCAAGAGGGCAAGGTGCATATCACTGTCATATCCTTTCTAGCACACTACACTGACAGTATAAGCAGACACAATGTATACTATATATATTTCTATATAACAAACTAATCAAACACATGAGACAAAAATTAGAAACAGGATAAACAAGAAGGTACACAGACATGTGGGGAGTAGTGCAATGTAATAGCTGTAGGGCAGCAGTCTTCCGGGAGTCTTTCTGGAGGCAGAGATGCTGCCCTATTTGCAGACAACTCTCTGCCTTGAGGGAGGAAGTTGCCCGTCTTCAGACCACACTGGACAGTAGTAAGAGAACCTCCCCCCAGGCCACACTGGACAGTAGTAAGGGAACCTCCCCCATCCAGGAAGCACCACAGCTACCACCACTACCTCAGAGGTTGTGAAGAAAGCACAGCAGTTGGACCACAGTGGGCTCAGGGAGGGTGAGGGTGGTGGAACAGAGGCACACCCAGTCAGTTGTTCCACTCCATAATCCATACACTATTCTGGGGGACCATAGTTCCTCTATGGATGCACTCACAGAGGAGACTAAGGAGGTTGCGGACAACTGTCCAAGGAGGCCCACAGGAAGGAGGCAGAGGACACCACAGGAAAGGAAGCAGCCTGGTGGGGACTCAATTATTAGGGGATAGAACTGGGGAGCAGGGAAAACTGAAGTAAGGTGCCTGCCTGGTGCCATGGCTTGAGGGACAGAGGCGCATCCTCAGGATCACGAGAGCAGCTGTACGGAGTCTGAGCTGGATGTCATTGTCCACCTAGGGACAAATGACTTGGCTCATCGTGAGATCAGAGCAGCAGGAGGACTTTGTAGAGTTGGGGAGGGCCTAAGACAAGTAGCACACAGTATCCTCTCAGAGGTGCTGCCTGTCATATGGCATGGGTGAGGTGAGGGTACTTTGCACCATGGATTTAATGAATGGTTGAAGAAATGGTGGAGCACAGGATTTGGCTTCATTGGGGACTGGGGTTCCACTTGGAGGACACCAGCCTATACTGACAGGATGGTCTGCATCTGTCCAGGAAGGGAACAAGTCTTTTGGGCAATCAGTTTAAATGCTTCATTGGCAAGCTTTTAAACTAGTCAAGGGGGGAGGCACTGATAAGCAGCAGGAAATTCCCAGCTTCCCCCTACAAAAGAGGGTGCTAAATGAGAAAAAGACCAAGGTAGAAAGGACAGTGGGGGATGCTGCTACAAAAGGTAAAGCCATCAAAAAATGGAGAGCAATGAGTACCAATGCCCATAGTCTGGGTAACAAGCTTCCTTAATTAGTGGCCTTGATGAAGGAGGAACATTTGGATATCGTGGCAGTCACAGAAACATGGTACACACAGAACCATGACTGGGACATAAACATACCAGGATACACTATCTACAGGAGGGACAGGGAGGGTAAAGAGGAGGAGGAGTAGCTCTCTACATAAGGGAAGGAATCAAAGCAACAGAACAAAAGGGTAAACTGGGAGGAGAAGAAGCACTATGGGTCAACTTGGAGACAGGCAATGGCACCACAATCCGCACAGGGGTTGTATACAGACCCCCCTCTCAGGGGGAGGAAATGGACAAGGAAATTATAGAAAGTATACTTAGAATGACAGAAAAAGGGGAAATATTGCTGATGGGTTATCTGAATATGCTAGATGTTAACTGGAGTGCAGTTGCAGCAGCCACTTCTAAGAGTGGGGTTATTCTAGATGCCCTATAGGGGGCATGCCTTAGACAACTAGTATTGGAACCCACTTGAGAGGGAGCAATCTTAGACCTGGCTCTCTCAAATGGAGATAGAGAGAGGATCACAATGTAGAAGTGGGTAGCCATCTGGGAACTAGCGACCATCGAACAGTATGGTTCACAATAAACACAGCTGTAGAGTCAAGCCATACAAAGGCAAAAGTACTGGACTTTAGGAGGGCTGACTTTACCAAAATGGGTGACTGCCTAAGGAATGCACTAGCAAATGGGCAGGAAGGAGGGGTGGAAGAACAATGGGGAATAATAAAAACTGCCATCACAGAGATAACAAGACTTTGTGTGAAGCAAATAAACAAAACAAAACGATGTAAGAAACCACTATGGTTCTCAAAGGAGGTGGCAGTGAAGGTTCAAGAGAAAAAGAAAGCATTCAGGAAGTACAAGGAATCACACAAGGATCAGGACAGAGAATTGTATCAGTTTAAGCAAAAGGAAGCTGGGAAGGCAGTCAGAACAGCAAAGGCCCAAACCGAGGAAAAGATAGCCAACTCAGTTAAGAAGGAGATAAAACCTTTATTAGGTACATCGAGAGTGTAGAAAAGACCAAGGGAGGGATAATGAGGGCTTAAGAGTGGGCAGAGAGGGCGACTGTGAAAAGCGAGATACTAAACAAACATTTTTGCTCAGTATTTACAAATGAAGAGGGGGAGGTACCTAAACCAAACAATAGAAACACTCTGGATACAGAAGTTGATACCAGCCCATTTACAGAAGAAAGGGTTCTGAAAGAACTCTTAAAACTGAAGGTGGACAAAGTAATGGGGCCTGATGGGATTCATCCCAGAATTCTAAAAGAACTAAGGGTAGAACTAGTGATTCCATTAACTACCCTCTTTAACAAATCATGGGAGGATGGGGTGGTACCTGAGGACTGGAGGAGGGCAGATGTGATTCCACTTCGCAAAAGTGGGAGCAAGGCAGAAGTGGGAAACTACAGACCTGTTAGTTTAACCTCAGTGATAGGGAAAATGATAGAATCACTTCTGAAGGAAAGAACTGTTGAGTACCTAGAGGCCAGTGGGGCACAGGACCCAAGGCAGCATGGATTCACAGTGGGAAGGTCATGCCAGATGAATCTAACAGATTTCTTTGACTGGGTGACCAAAGTAGTAGATCAGGGAGGGGCTGTGGACATGGCCTACCTAGACTTTAGCAAGGCATTTGACACAGTCCCACACAAAAGATTAATATACAAGTTAGCCTGCCTGGGAGTGGGTCCCAAGATAATAGCCCGGGTAAAGAATTGGCTGAAGAATAGGACACAGAGGGTAATAGTAAATAGAGTCCACTCTGAAGAAAGGGAGGTTACTAGTGGGGTACCGCAGGGTTCAGTATTAGGACTGGTCCTCTTCAATGTCTTTATGCTTACATTGCAGAGGGACTGGAAGAAAGTATGTCTCTTTGCAGATGACACAAAGATCTGCAACAGAGTTGATGCACAAGGTGGGGTGGAAAGGATGAGAAGGGACTTGGCAAGGTTAGAGGAATAGTCAAATGTATGGCAGCTTAGATTCAATGCTAAGAAGTGCAAGGTAATGCACCTGGGAAACAAAAACCCAGAGTAAGAGTACACAATGGGGGGTGAGATACTAACAACAACAAAAATGGAAAGGGACCTGGGGGTAGTCATATCAGATGACCTAAAGGTGGGCAAGCAATGTGAGAGGGCAGCAAGGAGGGCTGTGGGATACTGGAATGCATAGGGAGAGGCATCACCAGTAGAAAACAGGAAGTTATTATCCCTCTGTACAGGCAGTTGGTGAGACCCCATCTGAGTACTGTGTGCAGTTCTGGAGACCCAATCTCCACAAGGACATAGACAGGATGGAAGCTGTCCAGAAGAGGGCAACTAAAATGGTGCAGGGTCTGCACCGGAAGACATATGAAGAGAGACTTAAGGAGCTTAATATGTATAGCCTCGAGGAAAGAAGGGAGGGGGAACATGATAGAAACTTTCAAGTGCCTCAAGGGAATCAACAAAGTCCAAGAGGGTAGCATCTTCAGAAAAAAAGAGGTAAGAACAAGGGGGCACAATTCTAAAGATGAGGGCGCGGCTCCAGAGGTAATGTAAGGAAGTATTTTTCACAGAGAGAGTTGTGGATGCATGGAATGGCCTTCCGGAGGAAGGTTGTGGAGTCAAAACTGTGGTGGAATTCAAGCATGCATGGGACAGTCATAAGGCAATTCTAGGGGGTAGGGGTAGGAAAAAGTAAGCCGCTGGTTAACTAGGATCTGCAGCTTATCCATTATGTAGGGAAATGGGCAGACTGGGTGGGCCAAGTGGTTCTTATCTGCCGTCAAATTGTATGTTTCTATGTTTCTATCCCTCTTTACAGTTGATGAAACCCCATCTGGAATACTGCATGCAGTTCTGGAGACCCCATCTCCGCAAGGACATAGACAGGATGGAGGCAGTCCAGAGGAGGGCAACTAAAATGGTGCAGGGTCTGCAACAGAACCCATACAAAGAGAGACTAAAGGAGCTTAATATGTATACCTTTGAGGAAAGGAGGGAGGGGGGGACATGATAGAAACTTTTAAGTACCTCAAGGGTATCAACAAAGTCTAAGAGGACAGCATCTTTCAGAAAAAGAGAAGTGCAAGAACAAGGGGACACAATTTGAAGATAGAGGGGGTACGGCCCTTATCCAGTAGGTAGGGAAATGTGCAGACTAGGTGGGCCAAGCGGTCCTTATCTGCCGTCAAAGTCTATGTTTCTATGATCCAGCTGTCTCTCTTTAGGTCAACCATAGAGAGTTTCCAGGAGCACAGCACTATGGACTTGCTTCCAAAACCTATCAAAGAACTCACTGAAAGGCATACTAGGGAGATAAGATAATGGTTTGCAACCCTACATGATAATATTAGCTACATGTTCACCACCGTATTAGATCCAAGATTCAATTGTGAGGCATAGTGCTCTCCGTGCAGTCACAGTGAGTGAGCAACAGCAGCAACTGTGTAGTGAACCTGAGGCAGTCATGAGGAAGATGGACCTGTTCCATTCAGAGGGTGCCAGGGAGTCAGACAGTTCTGAACAACTTGAGTGAGTGGCACTGGCAGCTCAAGTGACACTGGTGTGGGTGGTGGCATGCCACTGACAACGAGGTTGCCTGCTGGTGCAGGAAGACCGAGTAAGTTGGCAACACAAGCCCATGACACTGTACCTCAGGTTACAAAAGAACATCATTATGACTGGTCAGTGCTCACAAGTTCTCTGCTGAACAAGCAGCGATGGAGGACACGTTTGTTGCCACATTCTGCTGAGCAGATGCTCACTAATTATTTGGATGAACCGACTGTGGACCTTAATGCTGACCACCTTGCGTTACTGGAACACCAAATTCTGTCCTTCTTTGTCCCAAGTAGCATGTAAATATCTTGTGCACCCCCTGACTAGCATATCCTCAGAGTGCCTATTCAGCACTACAGGAGATACTGTTCAGCCATATCGCTCCCGTTTGCAGCCCGAACATGTGCAGGAACTTCTTGTTATTAAGCTCAATGTGCATCCGCTTGATTCTTTTAAGTGAATGGGGTGTACTAGGCATGGCCTGACGATGTTCTGCAACTGTCTGCCAGCTCTAAATACTGAACGGACCACTATACTTGGGGCTTTCTGAGCTTTGCTCTTGATTTTACTGACAAGGATTCTGGAATAACAATGTCGGATGTGGTTCCGCTTGGCGTTTTGACTGACCTTATGGCTTTATGACCACTGCTGCTGTTAACATGACAGTGCTCTTGGAAATTAGTGAAAATCTTTTTCACTTGTCTTTTTCTGTTGCAATGTGACATATCCTACCTAGGATAAGATATTTGGAGGAGGTACAGAGACGAGTGACAGCAAGGAGAATGGCAGGAATGATGCAGGCATGGAGTTATGAAGGTAGACCGGATACACTGGGACTTCACTCGTTAGAATATAGGAGGGTGAGGGGGGTTTGTGCTTCATATAGGGTGCATTGGAGTATAGTGACTTGTGGGACTGTGTAGGTCTGGAGATAAAAAGTGGGGAGTTCGCAACTAGATCTCACATCCTTAATGAGCTGCTGATGCCTCAAAGAAATGTTTAAAAAGCTAATATTTAAGTATGATTCAACCTGCATTCCATATATGTATATTCTGTAGATTTTTCCTTCCCATTACTTATTACTGAGGAAATTTGCATGAATATATAATCTTTATCCCGTGGAGTTCATCTGCCTCTTTAGCTGACTTCCTACTTTATGTCATAATCATCTACCGTGACATCACAGCCTGTTGCCATGGGAGTAACTGTGATGTCACAAGCAGTGCATTATGACCTCAGGTAGGGAGAAAGCAACAGGAATAGATGAACTCTTCAGGAGCAAATATCCTGTTTTCCTGCAAATGACCTCAGTAATAAATAATGGGGAGGAGGAATACAGAACTAATATAAAATACAAGCTGGACTATGTCTAAATATTTTGTTTTGTGAACATTCTCCTAATGGTGTCAGCTGCGTTTTAAACTGCATAAAGAAATTAACAACACAAAAAAAGAGGGAACTGTGGTTCTCACAGAGGGTTGTGACTGTATGGAATAGCCTCCCTCTGGAAAGTGTTGGAAGCAGAAATATAGGAGAATTTATAAGTAAAATGGATAAATATTCTATAGGAAATAACAGGAGGGGCTACAGCTAAAGGAATATTGAGAACAGCAAAAGGCAAATTGCCTATCAATGCTCGAAAACCACCTATGAAACCTAGGAAATATCCAGACATTAGATTATAAACTTTACTTCCTATTATGCCGTTAACTTTTAGGCCAGACCAGACAGCAATCAAAATCATAGCACAAAAAATAAAAAAACAATTACATAAAAAAATTAACAATTTTTTTTTAAGTAGTATGAAAATCTGACTATTTGCTCCACTGTGCAACTCAGCTTTGCTTTCCTGTCTCCAAAACAAATGTGGTATTATGTTTTTTTATTCCTTCCTCTGTGTGCTGTGCAACTCTTTGCTTTGGTGATTACCTCCTGGTCTCCAAAACGGATTTTCTCTTCATATTTTTCAGTATGCCTATCAGACAGAACCTCCTCGCCAGCCCCTTTAAAATCCCCTAAGCTTCACTTTTTCATACTCGCCCTCCTCTTGCTCTCCACCGGGGATATCCACCCCAACCCAGGCCCGTTGCTCCTCTGGTGCTTCCTCTACTACCACTCTCTTCTCTCAGCCCTCCCAAAGGGCTTAAAGAGTCTACATCTTAACACCCGCAGCTTCTTGCAAATAGACCAGATTCATACCATGGTGTGCATTCTAAAACCAGACATTCTACTCATCTCAGAAACTTGGCTAAAGAGCACTATCCCCCGATCACTCGGTCTCCATTCCTGGCTACTCACTGCTAAGGCACCACCATACTGGCAGAAGTGGTGGTGGTGTGGCCATTTATATCCTAGCCTCCATCCAATATTCCATCATCTACTCATCCTCCAGTCCTGAGATCCATGATGCTCTAGCTATCCATGTGAACCTCCCCTTCACTCTACCAATCTTCATAGCCAGCATATACTGCTGCTCAAATGTCCATCCTTTGGCAGCACTAGACCTCCTAATCTCCATCACTTCTCATGCTCACTCTGGAGAATTATTCATCCTAGGCAACTTCAATATAAATTGGTTGTCACCTAAAACTACCAAAAGTAAAAACAAAATTGGAGCCCTAAAGCTCTCCCAACTGATCTCCGAACCCACAAGACACAACACACTCCCTACTTGACTGTGCCCTTACCTCCCACCCCCATAACCCAATATTCATAGTTAGGAAAGTCCACAGAACTAAATCACCACTCAAAACCATACAACTATGCTCTTTCAAGTCTGTTGACCTTGAACCTCTCTTGAGTAACCTTGCCACTTCTAACTGGTCCCCCTAACCTCCTTCCACTCAGTTGATAAGGCCCTTGCCTACTTCAAAGAAGTCTTTCTTGCAAACTGGAACACCTTTGCCCCACTCAAACAAACCAGAGTCAGAGGTAACCACTTACCTTGGATAACCCCTGAACTTCTGGCCTGTCTCAGGGCTAGAGATCGAGCCTGGAAGCGTCATGAAGCTACCCAGCATTCTAGTGACCTTACAAACTACCACATGCTCAGAAACACTTGCACCAGGGCTACAAGGTTAGCCAAGTCCGAATATTTCAAATCTGTCTTCATCACCAACATAAATTCCACTTCAAAGTTCTGGAAGGTGGTCCACACCCTATTTACACCCACATCTTGCCCACTGCCCCTGGTACTTAAAGTAAATAGCTCACTAGTGTTTGACCAATCAGCTGTAGCTGCGGAATTTAATTCCTACTATACCTCCTGCGCCACTGAGCTTCTGAAAACCCTCCCCCCTACCCTTCCCTCTCCTGCACCACAGCAGTGATGTCAAAATGATATTATACAACAGAAGTGATGCTAAAATGTTGTACCACAGCGGGGATGCCAGAATGCTGTTGTACCACAGCAGTGATGTCAGAACACTGTTGCACCACAGTAGTGATGTCAGAATGCTGTTGTACCATAGCAGTGATGCCAGAATGCTGTTGTACAACTGTAGTGATGCTTGAATGCTGTTGTGCCACAACAGTGATGTCAGAATGCTGCTGCACCCCAGTAGTGATGTAAGAATGCTGTTATGGCACAGTACTGATGTCAGAATGTTGTTATGCCAAAGTAGTTATGCCAGAATGCATGTGTAGCACAGTAGTGATGCCAGAATGCTATTGTGGCACAACAATGATGTCAGAATGCTGTTATATCACAGTAGTGATGCCGGAGCATTGCTATACCACAATAGTGATGTCAGAATGCTGTTGTACCACAGTAGTAATGCTAGAATGATGTTGCACTACATTAGTGATGTCAGAATGCAGTTGTACCACAGTAGTGATGCAAGAATTCTGTTGTACCACAGTACTGATATCAGAAACTTATTGTTCCACAGTAGTGATGTCAGAATGCTGTTGCGCCACAGTAGTGATTTCAGAATGCTGTTGCACCACAGTAGTGATGTCAGGTTGTTGTTGTTGTACCATAGTAGCAATGTCACTGTTGTGGTGCAATAGCATAGAATCCCATGTCTAACAGATTCCTTGTGCCTACGCACACTACGGAGTCCTCATAATGAATATATCAGCATGACTGAAAACACCCCAAGTGAATTATTTGTTAAAAGATCAACTACTTCAAATGTTGCCAGCTCACGTAGCTATTACTGAAATCACATTTTTATGTTGTCTTGTGCACGTGCAAGCAACATTTTGTGGCAGTAGGGTAAATGCAGAGGTGTGTCAGTGTTGACGAATGCAGGGGATGCTTTAGAAGGTGTGTCCCTCATTCTCCAAAGAGCCAGCATGCTAATGCTGACACAAGTTTGCAAAGTGCCACAAACTTGAAAGAAATGTGCTGCTGCAATCCAAGACAAGCTCATCATGCAGCGGCACAGAACACTCGCCTCTCCTATGTGCCTTGCCTGCTGAAACATTTCAAATAAACATGGTGGTGGCTGCTGCTGTCCACCGCACAATACCAGAACAAAGTCAACTTTGGGGGTGCCCAATCCCCCTGTTGGCATGTCCACCACCCCCCCCCACACGCACACACAGATTGTGTGTCACACTGGGAGCCCACCCCAGTGTGCCTCCATTTCACAGAAAGCCGACCACATCGGCATGTTCTTGTCTCCACCCCCATTGTGTGGTCCAACATCACCCCCCCAAAAGTCATGGGCCACACTGGGAGCTCACCCCAGTATGCCCAACATTTGTTTTATTTAACCTGTAAAGAGAGAAAACCCTCCCATGAGGCAGTGTCCTTTTTTGTTTTTTGTTCCTGAAAAACAGAAAACAGTCTGTTGTCAGCAGCACCCCCCTTCCCAATCTGCACCCACCCTCTGCACACCCCAACTCCCCACACACACCCTCACCCCATACTTACCTCCGGAGGGCCAGCGCTGTGCTCTTCGGTGGAGCAGGAACACGTCTGCACTCTTCAAAGCCAACTGCGAACTGAAGAAGTGCCAGTAAGCTGTATAATGGCATAAATGGGGGGGGTTCAACTTAGGTGGATATCTCAGCCAGATTTTAGAATTTTCGCTCCAAATTTTCAACCTGGGTTTCCTTGGGACCCCACCTCATGAACACATGCACTGTCATCTTGTTATTCAGTCCCAAAAGGTCATTTTGTGGTCACTGCGCAGAGTCACCTTTCAGGACTGATTAACGAAACGATAGTGCCACTCTTCATGAGGTGGGGTCTCAAAAAGCCTATGTTATAAATTTGGTGAAAAAAAAAACTGACTGTGTTACGAGTGTGCATTACGCAGTTTCCACGCATGCTCATAACTTCAACAAATTTTTATATTTTCACTCCAGATTTTCAACATTGCCATTTTTTCATACCTACTTATGAACAGAACAGCTGTCATGTTTTACATACTGCCCAAAATGTGTTTTCACACATGTGGCGCACAATGGCTCGGTTGTTGTGGGAAATCAATGTTTGGAACAGATTAACAAAATCACAGTGACACTGTTCATAAACAGAGGTCTCAAAATGCCTATGTTAAAAATTTGGTTAAAATAATCCCCAATATAATTGCGTTACTGGTGTGCATTGTGCGGTTTCTACGCACGCTCGTGACTTCACCAATTTGTCATATTTTCACTCTAGATTTTCAACATTGCCATTTTTTTACACCTCCTTATGAACAGTATAGCTGTCATTTTTCACATCTTGTCCGAAATGTGTTTTTGTACATGTGGCGGACAATGGCGTGGTCACTGTGGGAAATCAATGTTCGGGACAGATTAACAAACTCACAGTGACACTATTCATGAGCGGAGGTCCCAAAATACCTATGTTGAAAATCTGGTTAAAAAAAATTCCTAAGTAATTGTGTTACGGGTGTGCATTGTGCAGTTTCTACGCACGCTTGTAACCACCAATTTTTCATATTTTCACTCCAGATTTTCAACATTGCCATTTTTTTACACCTCCTCATGAAGAGTACAGCTGTCATTTTTCACATACTGCCCAAAATGTGTTTTCACACCTGTAGCACCAAATGGCAGTGTCGCTATGGAAAATCACCTCTCGGCTAATGAACTGATAGTGCCACTGTTCATGAGGTGGTGGTCACAAAAAGCCCATGTTGAAAATTTGGAGTGAAAATACCAACAAACACCTGGGTGTTAGGGTTTCCAACTGTAACGCCCCACCCTATAGAGACTGACAGGCGTCAGGGATTTGACTTGGGATTGTCGGCTGTAATTCTCATGCCATTCCACCCCCACCCCAACCCTGCAGCTAATGACAGGCATCGAGGTGTGCCTTGGAGTCTTCGGCCCCAAAGCTCACCTCATTCTCCTATACTGCACCCATCTCAATGTATTTCCTTATGAAATGGGGTGAGCGTAAGGCCCAAAGACCCCAAGGCACACTGCAACACTTGGTGTCTGCAGGGTAAGGTGAGGTGAAATGGCAAGAACATTATGGCCAATGACCCAAAGGCACACTCCAATCCCTGTCAGTCTCTGCAGGGTGGGGATGGGGTTGGCATCAGTTCACTGCTTCACTGCCATTCCTATTATGCATCTCTCTAACTCCTGCACTGCCAATGCCAGCAAGACATTTGGCATTGACAAATGCTTGTTAATAATTTCCTGTTGGCTCTGTTTTTTGTTTATTTGATCTCAGTTCAAGATCGAGTTAGGAAGAAGGTAACTGAATTAAAAAAACGTATACTATACAAAAAAAATGTATGGGCCATATACAATGAGGCTGATGTTTTCATCTTGGGGGGTGAGATGATATCATAAAGACCTCTCTAGCTTTGATCTTGTGGTCTATGATGTCATCTCAACCCTCATTGGAAACACAGCCTTGTTGCGTATAGTTGTCCATACATTATTCTATAATGAATATATGTCTCTAATATAGGGGCGTGGTTGTGCCCCTGTATTAGAGTTAAATCTTCACTTCTATGTTAAACTAAACATTTGGGACTTTAATAACTTCACAACTGTTCAAGTGATTCACATGAAATTTTGCATACGTTGTCAGAAACCAAGGATCTCTTGACTTGGCAAGTTTCGTTCCAGTTGGATGTGTGGGTGTGGACATATGGAGTGTCAACAAATGTGTGAATTACTACTTTTTGTCAAATCTTTGTAACCATATTGCACAAAAACTGTGCGGAATTTTGATCTGAAATATTTAGGGTATATAGGTGTTGGGTCACGGTGGTGCCTTTTGAAGGTTTGGTGAAAACATATGAAACCATTTCAAAGTTATTAAATTTTAAAGTTTCCCATTATTTCCTATGGAAAAAGTTAGATGTCAGGCTTGAAACAGTATTCCTGATTGCAAATGGTGAATCCTAGTTCATGCTGCCATCATTTTGTTTTTGCGTAGCAAGGCAAACAAACTTAAGTTTTAAAAACAATACATAGCTTCTACCCTGGTAAATGTAGGTTTTCTATGGACTCTAGATTAGTGGCTAGAATAGTTGTATCCTTAGATCCAATAATATCTTTCTCTCTAATGTAGAGACAATAGACGGGGGGGGGGTATGAAAGGGGCAAAAATGAAAAACACTTTGTTTTGCTTATTAATCATTTTACATGTGTGTGGGAGATTGTTTTTTTTGTTTGTTTGCTTTTCAATTATCTCTTTCTGATTTCTATAAAGTTGTTGTTTACTTTTTATATGTCTTGAATTCATTATTATGTAATCCCTGTTTGTATATTGAAACTTTAAATACAAATAAAAGAAAAATTATTATGAAGCCATTTGGTAAACACCAGTAGCAGTGTTTACCCATTCAGGGCCCGAGGAATTCGATTCTGGGGTCATTTTTTTTAAAAAAGGTCCAGAAATGTGTTTATTTTATCCGCAGAAAATCTTTTACCGCAAATCATGAAAATCTTTTACCACGAAACAGGAACCTTTTTCGCAATTTGCGAAATTTTTTTTATATACTGTATCTGTTTCTTTGTCACTTCACAGCAAAGAAACTGTTTGGAATTTTGGGCTGAAATTTTCAGGGTATAAAGGGTTTGCCCCACAGATGTGCCTTTTGCTGGGTTGGTGAAAATATAGTACTTGGCTATGCAGTTCTGCAGTTTTAAATTGTGCTCTGTGTCCCATAGGGTAATATTGTAATGGGGAGGTTCACCCAGTCATTTCTTTGTCACTTTGCTGTGAAGAAATTGTTTGCCATTTTGTTCTGAAATTTTCAGGGTACAAAGGGCTTCGCCCACTGATGTGCCTTTTGCTGGATTCGTGAAAATATATTAATTTGGTGTTGAGTTACACAGGTCTCAGATTTTTCCCTGTGTTTTCCATGGGATAACATGTAAATGCCAGGTGTTCTTTGGCTGTGCTCCCACAGGCAAACAACTTTAGCAGTACACTATCTCAAAAATGATGTATGGGTGGAAGGCCCTGTGCTCCCACACACAAATATCGGTACCATTAAGGACTTAGCTCCCACATGCAACTACATAGAGGATTATGGAGTGATGGGAGTGCAGGACCCAGAGGGCCCTGTGCTCCCACAGGAAAATAAAGATACAATTACACTGTCAGAAAAATTATGGATTGTTGGGAGTGCAGGGCCCAAAGGGCCCTGTGCTCCCACAAGGCAATAAACCTATGATTATATTTTCTCAAAAAATAGGGAAATTCTTTACAAAAAAACTATGTTAATGCACCATTAGGGTTAAAGCATCAAAAGTAGGGAAATGTGACCTTAGCATTCCCAAGCCTAAGACCCCACTCACACCCTGTATGCTGGAGCTGGCCTGAGGAGTGTGCCTTGGGGTTATGAACCCTCATTCTTATCCCATTCTCCTATACTGTACCTGTCTTACCTTACTCATGGAATGGGGTGGGCATTAGGGTTCACAACACCAAGGCACACCCTCAGGCCAGTTCCTGCATACATGGTGGGGTGGGTTCTTAGGCTTGGGAACCCTAAGGTTTCATTTACCTACTTTTAATGCTTTAACCCTAATGGTGCATTAACATAGTTTTTTTTGCAAAGAATATATGAACACTGAATAAAAATAGAACAGTCAGGGACAGAAAGTGAACTTGGAATAAGCAATACAGTTAGTGCCACAAAGCATGATAATGACATGGGGTAAACTGGACAGGAGCCCACAGGAACTCAGTTCCACTGCCTCTATACTTCAGAGTGCCAAGGGCTAAGATAACTATGATATGATATAAGATGAGTAAGCACGAGGTTTGGAGTGAAAACGTTTGGATTTTTGTGGGGAGGAGCACATCCTAGCTGTCCCTGTTGTTTTATGTGCAATAAAAAGATTTTTTATGCAATTATCCTGCGAATGACCTGCATTTTGTGAGCCAGCAGTGATGTGTAACTGTGCTGCCATCTGCTCAGAGTGAGTACACCTGTATGTTTTGGCTCCATTTTTGCTTACTAGCCACCTGTTAGCATTGCTGGCACACTACCACCAGGCCTCAATCAGGTGGCAGTCATTCAACACAACATGCAGTCCTCCCTCCCTGGGACAGGAAAATAGTCCTTTTGACACCCGAGTCTCTACCCCCAGCCAACCCCCAACAACTTGTGCTCATTTCTGATCATGTGTCACCGGCACAGCACGAGGTGTGGTGTCCAGCACCTCAACCCACAGCACCACTGGGCCGACTTCATTACTCAGTTTTTAAAATGAAAATCCAAGAAACCATTCCATATTAGGAATAATGTATGGGCGCTCATACACAGCAAGCCTGTGGTTCTGTCGAAGAGTTGAGATAACAGCTTATGGACCTCAAGAGTGAAGTACGAGAAATCCATGCTGTTATCACAACCCTGAGATAGAAACACTGGGCGAGTTGTATGTGGTTGCTCATATTTTATTTATTACAGTATATGGTTTTACATTTTTTGTAGTACATAACATAAAAGCCCTTCAAACTGGGGCTCACTTTGCTGTACCTGTACAGGAGAAGTGTTACCTGCCTTATACTGTACTTTAATGTGTGACCTATGTGCTGTCAACAGGTCTCAATAGAAGATTAAAGAGTTTTAAAATGCACTATCCACCCATGTGCCTTCACTCACCTTGCAGACAGGCAGAGCAGTGACATTTTTATGAAATACATAACAGCAGATGGCAGCGAGCCACTGGGAAAACTATTAGTAAACCTCGGTCTTCTGAGGGCTTCAACTGCCAAAAATAAATCAGTTACTGGTGCTGCGAAGTGGTTTGTTTTAGTCTGGACACATTTTGATATAAACCCAAGGGTGAGATTTGCTTTTTGGTTTTAATTTTCTTCTTTGATTTATGGAGCCGTTGTGGCCGAGAGAATGAAAGCATCTGGAGTCGGTGCTAGGTGGAACACAGGTGCTTAGATGACAGAACATGTATAACAACTTTTAGATCATGCACACCGATTTCCATACACAATACGCCCTAACCATATGCAGTACTGTAATCATAATAATACATGCCACTGTGTGCATAACTGTGGGATAACGGCACTTCTCAGGTGTGAAAGGCACTTGGTGTTGCCTTGTGCCTCACTTCCCAATATGTACCATTATTCCACAATAACGTACACCTTGTCGTGCCTTACTGCTTAATTGTATGACAGTTTGCTTGTCATTGTGATGCAGTGTAACTGACTGCCAACTTGTATACTGTTTTTGGAACCATGAGGCTCTATTGCTGGCACTTGTACAGACGTATCCTAAAATGCTTTACACTGGAGAAAGTTAACATAACACCAGAAACTAAATATACAGTGATCTAATACATGAGAAAGAAATAAAAGAGCAACAGAGAGTGTGAAGTTGGATACGAATAAGCAGGAATATTATTTATTCATTAGATTTTTTTCCCTATTCTTTTCTCCCCGTGGACCTGGCCGTCCTTCTTCTCTCTCTCTTTCTACCATCCCCCCAGCGCCATCACCCAAGCATCAGACTCCCTCCGCTCAGGCCCCCTTGACTTACCTTTGTGGCAAGGTGGTGGGGAACGACTCAACCCACCCAAATGGATCCAAATCCAGGGAGGTGCCATCTCGGGGCGGCGCCTACAGGGAACGGTGTTGTGCCGCTCAGCCAGGGTCCAATTTTTTGCTTTTCTTTATGGAAGGGGAATGTGCAATGCCAACAGTGGCATGCAGCACGCATGTCTGCATGCTGCACGCTGGTCGACTGCTCCTTCTCTGCGCCCCAACACGTGGGACTCGGCATGCCAATCAATCGGACTTTATTTAACTAGGCAGTTACATCATTGAGCAAGTTCATTTTCAAGATGGTCCTGGAAACAGAGAACACTTTTGCTTACGGTTGATAACACTTCCTACAAAAGTAGACATCGGTACAGGCAGTTACAATATGCAAACTCAGCACTTGGACGAATCAGACATGTAAAGCAAGTGCAAATATAGGCATTTAATTTGCAGCATATACAGGTTGTAGCTTATAGAGTACAAGTGAGGAGAGGGAGGCGGGACATAGATAAGGGCGGTGGGAAGAAAAGGTATCGGACACATAGTAGAGAGGGAAAATAGGGCAGGCAAATGCCGGTCCATGGTCCCATCCACCCTGGGAGAGGAGAGCTGTCCCCTGGGTGCTCAGTCCTCTCCCTCTCTGGCCAACCACTGGCGACTCGCTCGCACAGCAAACACAGGTCGTCGGCATGACAGGAGGTAAGACATGATGTCTCAGCCCTCCAAGCCACTGGGCCAGCATTAGATTTTTTTGAACACCAGGTTAACCCCATTTAGGTGAACCATCTCATTTCCAAGTGGGTCCTGGAGGTACAGAAAAGCAGCAGAATTGTTACAATCTTATAAGTTGTCCTTACACATTTGGTACTTAAAGTTACAAATGCTAGTTCAAGAAAATATTCAAACAGCACTGTATCTCTTGAAATTAAATGAATTTATAGAGCATAATGTAACCCCCCTACAAATTGGGGTTTACTAAAAATGTTTTCCTTGGCTGCCTGTTGCCCACTGTCAGGATGGTGTCCTGTGTCTGCAGTAACTATATGTGTCTGCATGAGAGTGCTATAGAAAGCCTCCATGCCTGTCTCTTTCAGAGAGTCATTATGCTGTGTTAGAAATTAGTCTGGCTTGGGTCCGAGTAGTTTAGGGCTCATGCATGGCCAGGCGAGTGGTATTTCTGCTCCATTCTGCAGTCACTATGTGCGCAGAGAGAGCTCTGTTAGGAACAGCATTCATTTACTGTTTATCTGCCTTATTATTAATGGTATAGAAGTTTATTTAATTTGCCTTCTCTTGCAGCTTGGACTTTGTGCATAAGAGCCATCATTTTGGTTCTGGACTGCCAGAGTTGGACTAATTGAACCAAAGAGACCTAAAATGGAGACTGTCCTCAGAGGTCTTGTGGGATTGAAATCTGTAGGAATTGTAGTTTTTATGGTTTGGCACCTATGGACCTAGAGGGGGAGCCCTTGCTGTGACAGACAGTTCCCTCAGCCAACCGGACCTTTCGATCTCAGAGGAAATCCCGAGAATTGCCTGCAGCAGAGTCAGTTGTGAGCTGGAGTTTGGAGAGCGAACAGCTTGAGCCATTGAGCAGCTGCTCCTGTGTAGGAGCATGGGAGAATCGTCGGGAAGGCTGCACTGGCCTGCCCATCACATCTTCCCATGAGAAATCCTGTGAATGTGAAAGTTGGACTTAAATCTAATTCCTTTGTTTGAAATCTGAAGCCCGAAGAGAAAGAGAGTGATCACTGCCTGAATTTGGGACCAAAGACTTGCTCCAGAAGTGATCGGCCTGCCAGGTACCAAAGTGAGTCACGGATTGCCATCTCAGCCTAGACTGCCACTCCCATCACAGAGACATTTCCAACGAAAGACCCGCTCGGGAATTCGGCTCCCTGCGTAACACCATCGAACAGGTAGCGACCACCTCGGTGAGTCGTGTGGGCCCTGCTTCACCTGGCAAACCAGAACTCCATCCAGAGGTCTTCATCTTGTCAGTCCTGCCTCCTGATCTGGGTAGCGTGAATACCAAACAGGGTAGCTCCCTGCAACAGAACTGCAATCATTCTATGTTATCTGATTTATTTGTTTGGGTTTATTACAACGAACTGAGCCATTCGGCTCCGGATTACAAATTCTGAGTTAATGTGCATGCTAATTGTTTTCTCTCCTAAGGGCCCCAACAACAGCTGCAACACCAGCCTACCCCAGGCATCGTTTCAGGCTAGCCTGCTTAACAACTGGGTACCCAGGGTTGTGTGACTGTATACAAGGGACTCACTGTGCATGCATGTTCAGCCTGAATTAATCAGATCTGTCAATCTGCTAGATTCATGCCCCACCCCTGTTTACTTCCCCTGAATAAATCAGATTTTGTTCTTTTTGCATTTAACCTGGCTAGTGTATACCTTTTTGGTGGGGGTGTTGTACTGCCATTGAACTGTTGCATTACAGGTCTTACTTTACAGGGGGTCTCCAGGGCAGCTGCAGAGGATCCAACCCTAGTGGTAAGTGCAAGGGGTGTGAGCAAGTCATTACTGCCATATGATAAATGTGAATGTTTTGTTGCTATACTGTTTAGGCCACTAGAGGGGTTGGTGAGGGGTTATAGCATCCCGGGGGGCTATACCAACAGCAGTTACACTACCCCAGAACCATTCTTCCGGGGGGAGGCACCTGTTCAAAGAGCTCAAGCCCCTCAACCTACACCTAGGCACGCAGGCAGGGGTAGTAGCCCTTAGGATAGTGCCACCTAGGGGTTACAATAATAATTCAGAGGTAAGCTAATATTCAGAACAGAAAATGATACGAGTCTTCCACCACATATAACCTAGATTTATAAAATGATATGAAAAAAATCTAGAAATATCATTGGTCATGAAGTGCCACCTGACTGTGCATTAAATCTCTTTAAATGCACAGTCAAGTGCCAGATCTCATTTTCCTCCTCAAACAAACTACTTAGAGTCATTTTATGAGTGTAGTAAGCACCTCCAGGGTGTGCATCATAGGATTTTAATGCACTTCCTAGGGCCATAAGGACACTCTGCCTTTGGCCATGTGCTTACTACACCCCTGAGGCATACATTAAAATCTTATCATGTACAACCTGTTGTGGCTTACTACTTACATATTACTAAAGTAATGTTGTATAGGATACACAGCAATATTAGCATTCTAATGGGCAAAATAAGAAGATTCAATACATTAGCTAATATTGCCTAAACAAGAAATGAGGTCATAGTATGGGGTTACACATCAGCCCGCCCACCCCCGAATATCAGCTTCAGTGTAACATTTAAAACATTCCCAGAGTGTGATGACTGAGAAGACTCAGCTGAAGTCTGCATAATCTCAGAAATATCCTGATTTTTCAAACTGATTTCCTTCAGGGCCAGTATCTGAGTCTGAGTCAATTTCTGAGTCCGTCTTTGATCTGGTTGATTGAATACCTTTAGCAGGATTTTGTTTGTCTACAAAGTTCTTCAACTGCCCCTCATCAAAGAAAGTTCTAATATTGTCTCCAGGTTTAATTACTGCAATACACAGATACAGAATAAACAAATGTCCCCCCAACTCCTCTATTACTTCTCGAAATCGAAACAAAAAAAACAGCGTCTCTGTTGAGACACAGATGCAAGATCTGGACAGAGAAATACCTTATGATTTTTAAAGAGGCAGGCTCTTTTTTTTGTATGTGCAGCTGTAATAATAAGTAGTCTGTCTGCTAAAGCTGCAAACGTAATTATGATCATAGCAGGTTTGGGATTTCTGTAGCCATGTTACCAGAAATTATTTCCAAACACGTATCCTGAAAGCCTGCACAATGTTAGGCATGTAGGTTAAAATCTTATATTTTTATTCTCTTCTAATTACAATTGTAATGCCCAGTGGTGTGATGTTTGAATCTGACAGCAATACCAGGTGGGCTGGGTTCAGAGAGGAATAGGTCACTTGGTACAAAGGCTAGGTTTGGCTACTCTGCACAAGGGCACCCAAGTAATTCCGAACACAGGAAGCAATAACTGTAATGTCCAATACCAGAAGTGGGGTTCTAAAGTGTGGCTTTATTCACATCCAAACAGAATAAACAAAGCATAGATGGACCCCCACAGGGCTACACTCCTGGTAATGCAGATTAAAAGAATCAAGAACACTTCCTCAACACTTTAGCCCTCAGGCTGTGAACCCACCGGGCACACAGCCCGGACTTGCACGCTGCTTTGGGTACACAGCCCGAACTTGTACACTGTTCTGGGATTTCCCAAGCTTGGCTCCCTTGCCAGCCACTCGGACACCTTCCATATGTCATGGAAACATTTTCTGGTGGCTCCCTACACCAACTAAGAGCACCTCAACTCTATCAGGGAATTCTTCTTTTAATCCTACGTCTGGGTACTTTCCTCAGGCACTGGCCAAGTACCGGAGAGAAAGTAAAAGATGCCTCAGAGCAAATCCGTAGAGGTGAATTTGGTTACTACTGATGGGGGGTCTCCCACCTCTCGCTCCCACAATTCATACCCAGCCATTTCTCTGGACAGTAAACACCTCATACTGTAAAGCTTGGCAATGTAGATTAAGGCTAAGTGTCTGTCACATTTCCTCTATTTGTCTTGCTTTCCCTTTGTGCTGGACTTGAACATACTTTTAATTAGCTTAGCCCATTGCTCTAGGCCCCCCACTGATTAATCAGTCCAATCCCCACTTTACAACTGTACTTGGCTATCTTTTTCTGACCCCACAGTAACAGTTCCTTTAGTTTCCTTCTGTTAAGGTGAAAAATACTTGGCCCTCTTTCAGAGCGAACTCACCCTTTGGTTGCAGGTGCCCCCACAGGTGATTACTCCACAGGAATTTCTCTCTCAGAGCTTTTGGTGCAGCAGCACAACTTGAATAAGCAGCTTCTTCCCTTAGCCGGAACCAGTAGAGTTGCCCCTGGAAAACAGGCAAACCTTCCCCCACCCCATCCCCTAAGGGATGGGGCACTTGGACCAGTAATAGTGGTCTCCACCACTTCAACTACCAGTTTCTGTGTTCCTCTTATGGTGAAAACACACACCTTCCTAATCAGTAGCTCTAAAACAGAGCTTAAAGCTGTGAGAGCCTGCACACAGACAGCTGTACTACTGTCTCTCACCAAGACTGCACACAGACTGAATTCAAAATCCCCAACGTTCTATGCTAAACTCCAACTGCAACATTCCAGTGTGGCTTATGCAGCTGTGAAAGTTCTATGGTGATGTCATCCCTCAGTCTCAGCTGAGACTGAGAACAGAGTGAGACAGTGTGAAATCCATTTAACTGGAGTTTCACAAGCTGCCTTCCCTGCCTACCACTAGGTCTTACTGGGATTCTAGTAACCCCGGATAACAGGGGGTTACACAATACTAGCTCATATTACAAATGGTTTTAGATCTTTACTTTGCTATAAATCTGGACACCTCTATAATGAATAAGTTATCCTAAATCCAGGGTATATAGTATATGTAACTATGGCCTTGCAAACATTTTACTCAAATAAATGCTGAAACATTTTCCTTTAATCATCACTTTGTACAATTAAAAGTGCGTAGAAGGAGCTGAGAATAATCTCAAATATATGTGCAAAGAAAGTATGTGTTAATTGTTAAGAGAAAGTGAACATTTTCATTCCAAACACCCACTTAATCGGTTTACTCAAACAAGGATACCGTAGGTATCTTGCTTATTAGCAGAAATTATTTTTTATTTTTTATTTCAGTCTTTGGTAAACAGGTAATAGAATAGAACCGGGTAAATTAAAGTCCTGATTTCACAGTTCAATAAGCCCAGCGTAATATACAGCTAAATTAGCCAACAAAAAGCAGCAACACCCCTTCATACATTTCTGAAATACGCAACACGATTCGCCGCAATGACCCATCCTAGGAGGCACCACTGTGGGGTGCTGGCCTCCCTAAACTGGCTGTCTTTAGCACATTGGTTACACTACTTCATACTATGTATTGCATTCAAACTCACTACCACGCACCAGCCTCCTGGTCTGGCAGGTCACTTGTCCCCAAATAGCATAATAGAATGCTACGAATCTCCAGCAAAAAAAACTGTTACGAGGTGCCTAGGATCAGGACCTCAATGGGGAGCAATTAATTCGCCTAATCAGTTCCCAAATTATGGAATGCCCTCCCGGAACCCCTACAAATGGCAAATTCCCTAGACAGCTTCAAAAATGGGTTAAAAGTGTACTACCTTGAAAAATGTCTCTGTACATGTTATCTTTGTTTGACCACTATCACTAAATATGATGTAACTGCTATGCTTGCTTAATATAATGCATTGTATCTGTTATATTGAATTCTGAGACATGGTGTGTTATCGTCTACATGCCAACTGTTATTAATCCATGTTGATTTTCTCATTCCTCCTATGTAAAAGTGCTTGCCGTGACTGTTTGATTGCATAATTATCTGAAATGAAATGTAACCCTGATTGTATAACTGTCATTAATTCAGGGTCGCCCCTGAAAAAGGGACATTTGTCCCAGCAGGTTCACCTAGGTACCACAATGAAATTAAATAAATAAACTGTGAGTTATCGGACTCTGTTAGGACACAATGAATTTCAGCCAGTTTTCAAGCTGAAGTCACAATCTGTTTCTCCATGCCTTCACTCCGCTTTGGAACTGCTTCCATTCGTGTTAAGGATGTCCTCTGAATGCGGTGAGTTAGCGAAGGTTTGCAACAAGGCAGGCAACTTGTTTTTTCCTCCACCTGATTTTCATCAGGACATAAACCAGAACCAGAATCCTCCTCTGACTGGGGTCGTACCTTTGTGGCCTTTGCGACATTCTGTTCTATTATGTAATTTTTTCAATTGGTCTTCCTCAAAAAAAAAAATGTCCTAACTTGATCAGCCAGTTTAAGCCTTGCCTTGCAAGGACACAGGATTGAGAGACAACCACACACGTCTTCTACTTTCTCACAATATTTTAGGAGCCAACGGTGTCTTTGCCAAGTGATAGATGTGACATCAAGGTGAATAAAAACTGTGTTTTTTGTAGGAATAAGCACCTTTAATACAGGCAGCACTGATGATCAGTTCTCTGTCCATTAAAGAAGCAAATGTAAAAATAACTGTAGCTGGTTGTGATTTGTCAAGTTTGGGATTCGATGAAAGATTTTCTTACAGGTGTTTGGAATGCTCTGATTATAGTAGGCATAAAGGTGTCACTGTATTTAAGCTGCACCACAAAGAATAATTGAATTAAGTCCCAGGTTGAAAAAAAATGGCTGTTTAAGAGGAGTCATTTCAACAAATCGTAGATTAGTCTTTTTTTTATTATTCTTGAATATTTCTACTTTTCGGTGAAGGATACTAGAATCAGGCATCAAAGAAGTAGACAAGGCTGAAGTGGACTTAATTTTAGCTTTTATTTTTTGCAATCAAATTTTTATTGAGTTTCCAAGTTTTACATGAACATCAGAACACAGTACATACATGTTCAGACAATGGTATGCAGAACACAAGGGGTATCTTTGGTTATCTAATTCTAGCTGAGGAAGATCCCTCCTAGATATATGTGACCTTAGAATAATTAAGTAAACGTTAACTGTGCACTAATTAGTACGTTTAAATCGTAATTCCTGAAAGAAGCTTTACTGAATTGTAAACTTAACTGTCATTACACCAGTTACCTTTAGGCGGTGATGGTCAGGGGAAGATGAAACAAGCATTTGTCAATGCCGAATGTTGTCTCGCTGGCATTGGCATTGGTAGTGCAGGAGTTAGAGACGCATAATAGGAATGGCAGTGAAGTATTGAAGTGATGCCAACCCCATCCCCACCCTGCAGAGACCGACAGGCATTGGGGTGTGCCTTTGAGTCATCAGCTATAACATTCATGCCATTTTACCTCACCCTACCCTGTAGGCACTGACAAGCGTCGTGGTGTGCTTTGGGGTCTTTGGGCATTATACTTAAGCCAATCCATAAGGAAATATGCTGAGGTGGGTGCAGTATAGGAGAATGGGGTGAACTTTGTGGCCGAACACTGTAAGGCACACCATTTATGCCTGTCCCTGGCTGCAGGGTGGGGGTGGAATGGCATGAGCATTACAGCCGATGATCCCAAGTCACACCCCGACACCTGTCAGTCTCTACAGCGTGGGGTGCTACAGTTGGAAACCCTAACACCGTAGGCGTTTTTTTGTTTTTTTTTTCAAATGTTTAACCAGGAGTGGCACACTAAGCTGAAAGCTTGTTTACAGGTGTGACCTGGGAGCACAGGGAAGTTAAGTGACTTGCTCAGGGTCACACAGTATGCAAGTGACGTCTGTGGGATTCAAACCCAGATCTCCAGATTTGCAGCTCAGAGCCTTAAACCACTACGCTATACTGTTGGTATTTTCACTCCAAATTTTCAGCATGGGCTTTTTGTGAGCCCACCTCATGAAAAGCAGCACTATCAGTTTGTTAGAAACATAGACTTTGACAGCAGATAAGGACCGCAAGGCCCATCTAGTCTGCCCATTTCCCTACCTACAGGATAGGCCGCAGATCCTAGTTAACCAACAGCCTATTTCTTCCTACTCCCCACAAGAATTGCCTTATGTCTGTCCTATGCATTCTTGAATTCTCCCACAGTTTTAGACCCCACAACCTCCTCAGGAAGGCTGTTCCATGCACCCACTACCCTCTCTGTGAAATAATACTTCCTCACACTGCCCCTGAACCACCCTCCTTCTATCTTTAAATTGTGTCCCCTTGTTCTTGCAAGTCTTTTTCTGAAAGATGCTACCTCTTGGACTTTGTTGATTCCACTGAGGTACTTAAAAGTTTCTATCATGTCCCCCCTCTCCCTTCTTTCCTCAAGGGTATACATATTAAGCTCCTTTAGTCTCTCCTCATACGGCTTCTCTTGCAGACCCTGTACCATTTTAGTTGCCCTCCTTTGGACTGCCTTTATCCTGTCTATGTCCTTGCGGAGATGGGGTCTCCAGAACTGGACACAGTACTCCAGATGGGGTCTTACCAACTGTCTGTACAGAGGGATAACAACTTCCTGTTTTCTGCTGATGATGCCTCTCCCTATACATCCCAGTATACCCCCAGCCCTCCCTACTGCCTTCTCACATTGTTTGCTAACCTTAAGGTCATCTGATATGATTACCCCCAAGTCCCTTTCATTTTTTGTTGTTGTTACTACCTCCCCACCCATTGTGTATTCTTCCCCTGGGTTCTTGTTTCCCAGGTGCATTATTTTGCACTTCTTTGCATTGAATCCTAGCTGCCATACTTCTGACCATTCCTCCAACCTTGCCAAGTCCCTTTTCATCCTTTCCACGCCTCCTGTGTATCAACCCTGTTGCAGATCTTTGTGTCATCTGCAAAAGGCATACTTTTCCTTCCAGTCCCTCTGCAATGTCACTGATGAAGACATTAAAAGTACTGGACAATACTGAACCCTCTGCGTACCCCACTAGTAACCCCCTTTCCTCAGAGTGGACTCCATTTACAATTACCTTCTGTGTCCTGTTGTCCAGCCAATGTTTTACCAGGTACCACCCTGGGTCCCACTCCCAGGCTGGTTAATTTGACTATTAATCTTTTGTGGGACTGTGTCAAATGCCTTGCTAAAGTCTAGGTAGGCCATGTCCACAGCCCCTCCCTGGTCTACTACTTTGGTCACCCAGTCAAAGAAATCTATTAGATTCGTCTGACATGACCTTCCAGCTGTGAACCCATGCTGCCTTGGGTCCTGTGCTCCACTGGCCTCTAGGTACTCAACTATTCTTTCCTTCAGAAGTGACTCCATCACTTTCCTACCACAGAGGTCAGACTGACAGGTCTGTAGTTTCCTGCGTCTGTGTTGGTCCCACTTTTGTGAAGGGGAATTGCATCTGCCTTCCTCCAGTCCTCGGGTACCACACCATCCTCTCATGATTTATTAAAAAGAGTTGCCAGTGGTTTCACTAGTTCCTCTCCTTAATTCTTTTTAGAATTCTGGGGTGAATTCCATCAGGACCCATTGCTTTGTCCACCTTCAGTTTTAGGAGTTCTTGCAGAACCCTTTCTTCTGTGAAAGGACTGGGATCGACCCCCCTATCAAGAGTGCTTCTGTTAATTGGATTAGGCACTTCCCCCTCATCTTTTGTGAATACTGAGCAGAAATATTCATTCAGTATTCCTGCTTTTTCACTTTCCCCCTCTGCCCACCCACCGTTCATTCTATTGAGCTTCACTATCCCTCCCTTTGTCTTTCTGCGCTCGCTGATGTACCTATAAAAGGTTTTATCCCCCTTCTTAACTGAGTTGGCTATCTTTTCCTCAGTTCAGGCCTTTGCTATTCTGACTTCCCTCCCTGCTTCCTTCTGCCTTAACTGGTACAGCTCTCTGTCCTGCTCCTTCTGTGTTTCCTTATACTTCCGGAATGCTATCTTTTTCTCCCTGACTTTCACAGCCACCTCTTTTGAGAGGTGAAAGGTGGTTTTGCACAGCAGCTATGCCATTTGGCGACACAGGGATGAAAACATATTTTGGGCAGTATGTGAAAAATGACAACTGTATTGTTCATGAGGAGATGTAAAAAATGGCAACGTTGAAAATCTGGAGTAAAAATATGAAACATTGGTGAAGTCATGAGCATGCATAGAAACTGTGCAACACACATCTGTAACCCAATTATCTTTGGGATTTGTTTAACCACATTTTTAACATAAGCATTTTGGGACCTCCCCTCATGAATAGTGACACTGTGATTTTGTTAATTTGTTCCAAACGTTGATTTCCCACAGTGACCATGCCATTGTGCGCCACAGGTGTGAAAACACCTTTAGGGCAGGATGTGAAAAATGACACTGTACTATTCATAAGGAGGTGTGAAAAAATGCCTGTGTTGAAAATCTGGCCTGAAAATATTGCAGATTTGCGGGTTGCTGGCAGTGCGGAGGTTCGGCAAGAATGCACACTTGTAACACAGTCATTTTATGGACTTTCGTCACCAAATTTTCAACATAGGCATTTTAGGACCTCTGCTCATGAACAGTGTCACCGTAATTTCCTCAAACTGTCCTGAAAACTGATTTCGCACAGCGACCGTGCTATTCTGTGCAGGACATGCAAAACCACATTTCAGCCAGGATATGTAAAATGACTGCTGTATTGTTCATAAGGAGGTGTGGAAAAATGCCAATTTTGAAAATCTGGAGTGAAAATATTACAAATTCACGAAGTTACAAGCGTGCAAACTGCAATATGCTTAATCAAAACACTATTTTCTGGATTTTTCCCACCTAAATTTGCAACATAAGCTTTTCGAGAGCCCCCCTCATGAACAGTGGCACTGTCGTTTCGTTTATCGGTCCCGAAAGGTGATTCCGCACAGTGACCACGAAATCACCTTTCGGGACCGAATTAAGCCATGACAGTGCCTGAATTCATGAGGAGGGGTCCCAATAACCCCATGTTTAAAATTTGGTGTCAGAATTCCCCACAATTCCTGAGATATGCACCAAAGTTGAAAAAACCCTATTTATGCCATTATACAGCTTACCAGCACTTCTTCAGTTCGCGGGTCGGCTTTGAAGTTTGCAGGCGTGTTCCGTCCACAACCCAAGATCATCAGTGCCATGCTTTGAGGTAAGTATGGGGTGAGGGGGTGTGGAGAGATGTAAGCAGAGGTGTGCGTGGGTAGGGGGAGGCAAGGAGACCACGAGGGCCATTTTCTGTTTTGCGGTAAAGCGAAAAAAAAAAAAAAATATCGTGGACAGGGTTTTTTTACAGGGTACTAGGCACGCTGGGGTGGGCTGTCAGCATGCCACCTGAGGTGTTTTTTTGGGGGGGCTGAAGCGACGGGGGATTGGGCACCCCCTATCGACAAATACCAGTGGGAGCAGGAGAGCCGAGGGGGATTGAGCACCCCTCTCAGCACACAACAAACAGGGGAGGGACATTATGCCAATGGGGAGTGGGCTCCCCCGTCGGCAGATTGAACTGGGAAAGAGGGGGACTGAAGCTGATGGGGATTGGGCCCCCCATTGGCAAAGAAAGACTTTTGGGGGCGCATGATACCGGGGGGGATTAGGCACCCCCTTGGCACACAGTGGAAATGGGAGGGGGGACATTATGCCGACGTGGAGTGGGCTGCTCCATCGGCATTGTGACAGGCTGCGGTGGAGGCAGTCACTCCTGCCACGTTGCTTGCACGTCGGGAGGTATATTGTGGTCCCGCTGCATGAGAGCTTCGCTCTCATTGCAGTGGACCTTTTTTTAGATCTGGTGGCAATATTAGGGATGCATGATGTCAGCGCCTGCTGCTGGCTTAATGGGGAATGAGGGACACACCTACTGGTGCGTGCCCTGCATTCGCCCAACAGTGACTGCACCTCCAAATCTGCTACATACCACAAGATGTTGGCTGGTGCTCAAACATGAGCCAACATAAAAGGACAGCAAAAAGGTGCAAAGGGAGATAGGGGGGCCTGGGATCTACGATGACGTGGCATCACCAATACTTCAACCGTTACAGCAATGGCACTATATCAACAGCAATTGCAGTCGGCATTGTGCCATCAGTAATCAAATGTGGGGTTTTTGCACCACCAAGGCAGAAGGCCCTACCCCCCCCCCGCACTTCATTATAATCAACTCCAAGTTGGAGCTGATTCAGGGAGGGGGTGCAAGACCTGGGGAAGCAGTGGCAGGGTCCCGAGTGGATTTTACAGCGATCTGTTATTCTTGTTGGTATCAACGAGATTGCTGTAAAAGTTGTCACTGTGATGACAGCATACCGGGTCCTGCACCCTCACTCATTAAGACAGGTCTTGAAGGAAGTGGGATTATCATCTACAGTGGTTATATACAGTTGATAAGGTTGCTAGGGCTATGGCATCTCTATGGTCTTACCCAGATCCAGAGTTTTCAAATACAGTACTCCCTCCTGTATCTGCCCCCCTTTATCCTCCACCCTCACTTACCACCAGTGTGAGGTCCCATTCCATTTTCCAGCTCAACAAAATTGGTTGGCAGCCGTCATATTTTTGGACATCTTTTAAGGAGGAGGAGATAGATTTGTGCGGTGCACTTAGAGGGGGACAGTGTGCCAACTTTGCAGGCCTCTTGCAATGCCTCAGTCAGTGGTGCCAGCAGGATTGACTTGAACCATTTATAAAATTCTGCTGGTAGTCCATTGCCAGCAGGTGCTCTTCATGTCAACATGCTCATCATGGCAGAGGCTAACTCCGTAGCGGTGAAGGGGGAGTCCAAGATTCTCCGTTGGTCTGGACTGAGGTGCGGGAGGGTGAGCTTATTGAGAAAGGACTCAATTTGTTCCCCCAAGTGATTGATTTCTGAGGTGTAGAATCTCTGATAGAAGGGCAAGAAGACTTTGTTGTCTTCCTGCCCTATCAGGAAAGTCCCACTGGCAATGGTGATGCTATGGATCCTGTACTTCTCCCACCTCTTTTTTAACCGGTAAGCCAGCAATCTGCCTGGCTTTCCACCTGATTACTAAAAGGCCTGATGTAAGTGGAAGAGTGCAAATGCCACCTTCTGGTTAAGTATAATATTGGCCTTAAAATGTGCTCTCACTACTTGCGTCAGGAGCTCCCAGTTTGTGTTCCCGCTGGCCAAAAATTTGGCCTTCAGTTCATTTATTTATTTATTTAAGCATTTCACCAGGAAAGGCATTCTGAGCAGTGAATGCTCGTTTCCAGATGCATCCTGGGGACAGGGGAATGGGAAACAGTAAAGGGTACAACCACCAAAAAGGGAACTTACAGCAAGACAATTTGAATAATCGATACAATCAGCCAAACACATGCTGACAATTGATGGCCATCCACTACAATTCCAAAACAAATCCTAGGAAGTTTAACTAAGCAAACGCTAGCACCCGTAAACATAGGTAAGTGCTATCATGTGTTGCAGAACAAACGGGGTAGTAAGGGTGGGGGAGGTTATGTTAATGAAACAAACACTTGCACGGGTAACAGAAAAGTGCGATTATGCGTTACAGAGCAAGGGCGGCAGTAAGGGTGGAGCAATATTTAACCACAGCTGCAGGAGGGGGACTAGAGGAATTTTAGGAGGGGGCTGAGGACATGAGATGAGGCAGCATGATGAATGGGTGTAGGAAGTGAGTTCCAAAGTTTTGGGAAGTGGTGGGAGAAGGCTGCCTGGCCTGCTGAGGTGGACCTGGGAGGGATGTTTAATGTGCAGGGGTCAAGATTTCTTAAGGAGTGAGAGGAAGGTGGTTTGAGTGAAAGAGAGGAGGAGAGATAAGGGGGAAGAGAGTGAAAACAGAATTTAGCTAGAAAGCTGGCGCTGTGGATACAGCGCCTGTCATCAAGGGAGAGAAGGAAAAGACACTGGTATAGGTTGCAGTTATGGGTGCTGTGAGGGCCCTCAATAGCAAAATGGCAGAAGGAAAGGAAGAGAGTGTCCTGCCTGGTTAGGGAAGATTTGGGAGCGGCACTGTAGACTACATCCCCATAGTCAACAAGCATTTGTCAAAGCTGAATGTTGCTTGCTTATATGTGCTGTTTAGGTATTTGGAAGTGAAAGTACCACGCCTAAGAAGTGTCAGTGGGGGTCGGAAGCTCATGCTGCCCAACCGTAGCCCATTTTCCACTTTTCTCCGCTTTGTGGAGTGCGTACGAGCAATGATGCTTAGGCACAGCGTGCCAATGTCTGCCTCACTCCGCTCCCTTTACTACACCACTTTAGTAGTGCCCCCGGTTGTCACCAGGGTCCGCTACAGAGTGGTGGGTCCCTGGATCCCACCCCAGAATAGGAGAGGAGTCCTCCAGATGCTCAATCCTATCCCTCCCCTGCCGACCCCTGGCGGCCTGGGCTCGCGTCCGAACCCAGGTCGTTAGCATGGCACAAGGTGTGGTGTCCAGCGCCTCAACCCTCAGCGCCAGTGGGCCGGCAGTAATGCTGCCTTTAATACTCCCCTTCCCTTCCTGCTCCAGTGTACCCTGTCCTCCGTGTAAAAGTCACTATTCCCCCTACACCCTACCACAGTTAGTCACTAACCCATAATGTTTGGGGTGGCACCAATCCCTCAGCCACTCATTGAAATCCTCAAACCTATCCTTCCTCCCCATGCTTGCACATGGTACCGGCAGTACCTCCAAGAATGCCACCGACTTCCCCACCCCCTCACACTGCCTGCCCATCTACTCGAACCTCCCCCTCACTGCTTCCTCAGTGTCCCCACCAAGTGGTTATGCCTTTTGCAACAGTAAATGAGGTTTCTTCCTCCCCCTCATTGCACGCTTGAGCAGTACCTGCCCTGCCCCTCCTGCAGTCAACTTGGGAACAGCTTCAACCCAAATACGGCTGTGCCTTTCTCCCCTTCCAGCCCCATCTCACCCATTTCAGTATAGAATCCCCCAGGAGGAGTACCCCTCGTCCCTTACCCCCCTCTCCCTTCTAATGCCCCTTCCACAACCCCAGTATTCGTTCTTCCCTGCCCCTTACCCCCACCAGCTGTACCCTCTGTGACTTCTGTATCTGCACCCCCTACTTCTGCCTCACACCTTTTCTCTGCCTTATTCCTCCCATTCCCCTTGAACCCCTTCCCGGCCTGACTACTTCCTACTGGGCTTCCCATGTCGACCTCCCCTCCTCCCCTGTTGATTTCCAACCCCTCACCTATTCCCTGCTGTTGTCGATTTAGAGCCCCCATTCCCCTTGACCCTGATACAGAGGCCCCTCCCATCCTTCCCCCTTCCCATAGCCTTCTCTCCTCCAGTCACCTCTCCTTCCTTACTAGCCCCCCTTCTACCCTTTCGTCCTCGCTATCTCTTCCCCTACCTGTTGCCATCCTTCTCATGCCCTGCTTGTCCTCCCACCTTCAGTATGTTTCTGCTCCCCCTCTCTCTCCCATAGCAGAGGTTTGAATCTATTCTAGTTGATACCCCTCCTACATCTCTTCCCCCTATCAGTTCCCCCCTCCTACTTGTTCCCCTTCATGCCACCCCTGGTCCCTCCCTACCCGCAGCCATCTGCTCTCTGCCCTGGAACTCATTGTGGTCTCTTCCTCCCCCATCAGGAGGCTCCCCCTCGGCTCGAGCACCCCTTCCCTTGTCCTCTCTTTTCTGCTAGTGCCCCTGATACTGGGGTCGGTTTCAGTCCCTCGTTGTTCTTCCTCCATCCCCCCTTACCATTCCCTATCCCCCCCCCCGCCAGGATGCCTACCATACTCATCTGCCCTGCCACTTACACCCTCCCAGAACCTCCACAGTTCCTCTCTCCAACCAGCCAGTCATCTCAGACCATACACCCCCCATCCTCCAAGCCCAGTCCAGGATCATGGCGGACCCACATCCTGTACAGCCCACCACCTTCCAAAGATGCCCCCCTACTGACATAGTGGTACCTGCCCATTCTGTCCCCCATCTTATGTTATGGGCTCTTACTCCCAGGTTCTGTATCCTACTAGCAACTGTTCTCTATTTACTCAAATTCCTGCACCCCCCCCACTAGTCCCCTACTGCCCCCTTGCTGACCGGGTGTAATTTAGTCCTAAATCTCATCCATTAGATACTGTATTACTGTTGCAATTGTAAAGCCTCCTTGTCCGTTTTTCACCCCTCAGCTACAATACTTTTTGTTCCCAGCTGTCATATAGCTTCACTTAGCCCAGTTAGAAATCCTGTTGCACTCCAAGTATTACTTAGCTCTGTTAGAGAAATAAACAGAACAACTAAATCTTTATTATTACAGCAATCCTAAAAGTATCCAATCATTGCTTTGTGTCCACTCCAGAGACCCTGCTGTAATATAGGACCACAGAGGACATTGGGCAGGAGGGTGGGCAACTCTAAAGTCCCGGCAGAGCTCCATTGAGCTTGCTCACTCCCCCTCTCTTACTCGCTCATTCTCTTTCTCCCGATGCTGCAGGTTGCCCTTTTGTACTGGGCTCCTGCTTGCGTTGGCGCCTTTCTCTGCCCACAGATCTGCAGCAGTCCCAACAGAGCTCCGTTGAACTTGCTCACTGCCCCTCTCTCACCCACTTGTTCTGTTTCTCCCGAAGCTGCAGGCTGCCCTTTTGTACTGGGCTCCTGTCTGTGTTGGCACCTTTTTCTGCCCACAAAGAAATCTGCAGCAATTCCGACACAGTTCCGTTGAGCTTGCTTACTCCCCCTCTCTCACTCTCGCTCGTTCTGTTTCTTCCGGCGCTGCAGGCTGCCCTTTTGTACTGGGCTCCTGCCTGCATTGGTGCCTTTTTCTGCCCACAAAGAAGTTCACAGCTGTCCTGACAGAGCTTCATTGAGCTCGCTCACCCCCCCCCCCTCACTAACTCCTTCTATTTCTCCTAGCGCTGCAGGCTGCCCTTTTGTGCTGGGTTTCTGTCTGCGTTGGCACCTTTTTCTGCTCACAAAAAAATCTGCAGCAGTTCCGACAGAGCTCCACTGAGCTCGCTCACTCCCCCTCTCTCACTTGCTCGTTCTGTTTCTCCCAGCGCTGCAGGTTGCCCTTTTGTACTGGGCTCCTGCCTGCATTGGTATCTTTTTCTGCCCACAAAGAAATCTGCAGTAGTCCCAACAAAGCTCAGTTGAGCTCGTTCACTCCCTCTCTTTCGATCTTAATCTGTCCCAAACACTGATTTCCCACAGCAACCGCGCTATTCTGCGCCAGAAGTGCAAAAACATATTTTGGCCAGGATGTGAAAAATGACAGCTGTACTGTTTGTAAGGAGGTATGAAAAAATGCCAATGTTGAAAATCTGGCCTGAAAATATTACAAATTTGTTAAGTTACAAGGGTGCATGGAAACAGTGCAACACACGCTTGTAACACAGTCACTTTATGGACTTTTGTCACCAAATTTTCAACATAGGCATTTTAGGACCTCTGCTCATGAACAGTGTCACTGTCATTTTCTTAATCTGTCCCAAACATTGATTTCCCGCTGCGACCGCGCTATTCTGCGCCAGAAGTGCGAAAACTCATTTCGGCCAGGATGTGAAAAATGACAGCTGTACTGTTCATAAGGACGTGTGAAAAAATGCCAGTATTGGAAATCTGGCATGAAAATATTACAAATTCGCGAAGTTACAAGCATGTGTGGAAACTGTGCAATGCACACTCGTAAAACAATAATTTTTTGGGATTCTTTTCACAAAATTTGCAACATAGGTCTTTTGAGAACCCACCTCATGAACAGTGGCACTGTTGTTTCAAACAACATGAAGTCTTGCTATATTATGACAATTAGCAGTTTGGTCCTCCTCTAGAACTGCCCCAGAGATGAAAGAGTTAACTCCATACCGGATGGAGTTCTGAGCGCGAGCTCGGTTTTCAAAGCTCTATCTGGGCAGTTTCAAACTGAAACTGCCAGATTCTTTACTCCGCCTACTGAACAGTCGCCCGAGATTTCTCCTTCAGCTCGTTCATTTCTCGGTTCATTTTAAGTATTCTCGGTTAAATTTAACCGAGAACAGTGTTTTATTTTACCGCATTTCGGTTCAAGCTCTATCTGGTAACCATAAGTACAAGGTTTTAGTCTGTGTGGAAATTGTCATTATCGGTTCGGTTTTGAACCGATCGGTTTGCTTTAAAACTCATTTTAAACATTTTAAAATATATTTAGAGTGCAGTTCCCGGTTCTTATCAGTTCTAAAAAAAACGGATTTCATTACGGTTTTTTCAAATACCCGTGACACGGTTAGGAACCGATAAGGGTGTCTTGCCTGGCACTGCCATTAAAAGGGCAAGTTTTTGGTTAGGTTGGCATTATGTCTGAGAAACCCAAAAGAAAAACCGCCCACTGGTTTCAACACTGTGATGCTTGTGGGGAAGCCTCGGCAAGGCTGACCCACACACCACATGTGTTTATTGTCTGGGGTTTGACCACCTCCAGTCAGACTGCCAGGTATGTATAAAATTTCCTGCAGCCACCCTGGAAAAAAAGATTGGGCAGGCTCAGGGAACGAGAGGCCAAAAGTCCGCTGACCCGATAGCCAGCCGGTTCAGTGCCAACTGAACCAGAGGGAGTGCCTGACCAGGCGATACTTCCTCGCAAGAAGAAAAGCTGGTTCTGAGGAACCAGCCCCAGTAAAAAAATCTAGAAAATCAGCAGGTCTGGGAGTCCAAAATTTCCTCTCCAACTGCTGCAGAAATAGCAAAAGCCATACAAATTGTCCAGTCATTGTCTCAGGGGCCTCACCACCACCACTAGTTGGCAAAAGGTTGGTTCTGCCCAGCCCCAGTGGTTCAGGAGTATGATGTTGAGGAATTTTATGAACCACAGGAGGGGGAGGATTATGAACAGTATGTATGTGGCTGGGAGGGTCTGGATGTGCCCATTGAACTGGACATCTCTCCAGACAGACCTTTAGAATCTCCCCCTATGCTGTCTGAGTCCCCATCTCATTTTATGTTTTTATAAGAAAGTTGCTGAGACCCTCCAGCTTCCCTTAGAAGAGGCTGTGGATGAGCAGGAGGAGCCTGATTATGTTGAAATGATGGATATTCCAGAGTCTAGGAGATTGTGTATTCCTTTGCATAAGTCATTTAGGAAGCAAACAATAAAAATTTTGAAAAATCCTAATTCTGTGCCTCCTGTCGATAAAAAGATGGATAGGAGGTATGCTCTATCAGGTCCTGATACAGACTTCCTTTCTGAGCAGTGTAGTCATGTAGGAGTAGTGTAGGCTGCAGCCTGTGACAAGGCTAACATTCCCCTGGCTTCACATCCTCCTGACAAGGATTCCAGGAAGATTGATGCCATGGCAAAAAAGCAGTATATGGCAACCTCTCTGGGACTCAGGCAGGCCAAATTATATGTATGTGGCTAGATATCATAAATCTAGATGGGATACAGTTATGCAGTTAGCCAAGCGGGCCATGGCCAGCTGGCTAGTGAATTAGAACAGGTGGCTGCTGATGGCATTGAAGCCTCTAAAGTTCAATTCATGCTGCTGTGGATGTTAATGATGTTTCCTCAAGGGTCATGGCCACTTCTGTAGCTTTGTAGGTTGGCATGGCTCAGGTGTACTAATCTGTCACAGGACTCTCAGACTAAGGCTATGGATTTTCCTGTGGTGGGGAATTCTCTGTTTGGGGAGCAGACAGAGAACTATATGAAAAAGATGGATGAATACAGAACTACCTACAAAAGTGCCCAAGCCAAGGAGCGGCAAGCCACTCCCCAGAGGCACACACCCAGAGGTAGGGGCAGGCCCTTCCACAGGCCTTTTTATCAATTCCAAGCCTTCTCTGCTTTTGCTCAGAGGGGCTTTTTCAGAGGCAGATGCAGATGGGGCACAGGTAAACCGGTCCCCACCCCTCAGCCTAAGGCAACTGCCAAGCAGGCACCCTGATAGGGTGCCCAGGGTCGATTCTCCTGTACCAGTAGGGGGCAGGTTGGCTTACTTCAGTCAGAACTGGGTGTCCCTAACTCCGGACAAATGGGTTCTGGAAGTAGTAAGCCAAGGCCTGGTTCTCAGCTTCAAAAAATTCCCAAGATGAGAGTCAGGCATTTTCCACCTGCAAGCCCCCTAGAGACCCTTGCTCTGGAAGCAGAGGTCTCTACCCTGTTAACCTTCAGAGCAGTAGAAAGGGTTCCTCCCTTACACCAGGGCAAAGGTCTGTATTCCAGATACTTCCTTACCCCAAAAAAGACAGGAGAATGGCGGCCCATCTTAGATCTAAGATATCTGAACAAGCACCTTTTGAAACCAAAGTTCAAAATGCTAACTCTGGCAATGATTTTACCCTCCCTGAGGCCAGGGGACTGGTTAGCCTCCTGGACTTCAAGGACGCTATTTCATGTCCTCATCAGGCCTTCTCACCGAAAGTACCTCAGGTTCAAACTGCCCTCAGGCCACTACCAGTTCAGGACAATGCCCTTGACCTTACCTCTGCCCCAAGGGTATTCACAAAATGTCTGGCCGTGGCAGTGGCTCATTTAAGGAGGCAAGGGATCGCTGTTTTCCCTTACCTGGACGACTGGCTCATTGTAGGACAGTCTCCAGAACAGGTGAAATCCCACTTACAAGTCACCCAGCAGCTTCTCACCTCCCTGGGATTCCTGCTAAATCTACCAAAGTCTGTTCTAGAACCAGTTCAGGTACTCACTTTCATAGGTGCGGAATTGGACACAAAGCTGGCCAGGGCCTTCCTCCCCTTGGAAAGGGTAGAGAAGTTGATTGCCCTGGCCTCCTCTTTCACTCTGCAGGTCTCTCGACCAGCAAGACACTTTTTGTAGCTCCTGGAGCACATGGCTGCCTCCACAGCCGTGGTGCAGGGAGCAAGATTCCAGATGAGAGACATTCAGTTTCACTTGAGAGCCTATTGGTCTCAAAGGAGGGACCCCTACCAAATTGATTCCAGTGACCTGATCCCTGATCCTAGCCCTTCAGTGGTGGCAGGATCAGAGCAATTAAGACTGGGGTCCCTGCTATTCTTCTCTCCCCCTCACCCTCACCACGGATGCCTCCCTCCTGGGTGGGAGCACACTTGGCGACCTCTCCACCCAGGGGAGTGTGGTCCCCAGGAATCTCTGCTCCACATCAATTTGCTGGAACTCAGAGCTGTCTTTTAGCTCTTCACATTTTCTGCATCTGTCCAGAACAAAGTAGTCCAGGTCAGAACAGACAATACCACAACAATGGGTACATCAACAAACAAGGGGAGCTTTCGATGCGTCGACGCTGTGCACCGAGGCAATGAAGTTGTGGTCTCTGGCCTACTCCCCGAACACCTCTCTGATAGCAGTTCACCTGCCAGGAAAGACAATGTCCTAGCAGATGCCCTCAGCAGGATTTCTCAGGGCCATCACGAATGGTCCCTGAATCCTCGAAAGCTGCGGACAGTTTTTTGCCAGATGGGGCACCCCTCAGATAGACCTCTTCGCAGCCCCAGACAACCACCAACTTCCACTGTTCTGTTGCAGGCCCCCAGTGGTGGGCTCAGTCCCCCTGGACGCCCTTCTCTTGGATTGGGAAGGGAAGTTTCTTTATGCTTCCCCCCCTTCCCTCTCCTATTCAAGGTGTTAGTAAAAATCAGATCCCAGCCTTGCAAGGTGATTCTGATTGCAGTTGAAACAACTCTATTTATGCCATTATACAGCTTACCGGCGTTTCTTCAGTTCGCAGTCGGCTTTGAAGAGTGCAGACATTTTCCTGGTCCACCAAAGATCATTGCGCTGGGCTCCAAAGGTAAGTATGGGGTGAGGGAGTGTGGGAGATCGCTGAGAGGTGCTGGGCACCCCGTCGGCACATCAGTTGGGGAAGAGCCGAAGTTGGGCACCCCTCAGCAGACAACAAATTGGGGAGATATTATGCCAATGGGGAGTGGGGTCCCCCGTCGGCAAATTCAACTGGGAAGCGGGGACTGAAGCCGATGGGGATTGGGTGCCCTGTCGGCAAAGAAAGTTGGGGGGCATGATGCTGAGGGGGATTGGGCACCCCCTCGGCATACAGCAGAAACTTCAGTGTGGGGACATTATGCCAATAGGGACTGGGCTCCCCATCAGCAAACTGGGTCGGTGGCATGCAAGGTACTGCCCTGCAATGATGGGTCACTAGTGAACTAGAGTCAGCAGCAGTGTGCCACCCCATTGGGGAAAGCGAGCCAAGCCTCAAAAGGCAGTGGGGGCATTGACCACAACAGAGCCACACCTCCACAACCTGCTTCTGCAGCAAGCTGCCGCAACATGTTTCTTGCGCATGTGCGCAAGCAATATGTAATCCCCAGGTGGCGCTATCCCAAGGGCTACTACCCCTGTCTGCTTGACTACTGACAGGTTGAGGGGTCTAGGTTCTATGGTGGGTGCCTCCACCCAGAGGACAGGGTTTGTAGTGGTTAGATTAACTTGATCACAGCCCTCTGGGACACCGTGACCCCCTTTGGTTCCCTCTAGTAGCTCACACAGTACACAGGAGTTACAGCCCCAATACCCCACATATACACACTGTTCACTCATAAAGCACCACCTACCCTCAAGACTGATTCTGCAGCATGTCTCTGAGGACCCCCTGTAAAATAAGGTTAAACAACATACACAGCGAAATACAATACTGTTTCCATAAGTACCAACACCACAGACAGTATATAGTATAACAACAACAAATCTGATTTATTTAGGGGACAGTAACATGGGAGGGGGAAATCAGGTTAATTGGTGGCATTAAATCACAGTGTACAGGGTCTGAAAAATCACACTCTGAGTACCCAGGTTGGTGGGGGTGCTAGCCAGGTTCATTGCCCGGGGTTGGCCGGCAGGTGCAAATGGATAGGGCCCTGTAGAAGAAAATATATGCACAACACCCAATTGTAATCCGGAGCCGGATGACTCAGTCCATGAAGTAGTGAAACAACAAGAATTAGATGACACTTGTGATTGAAAACAGGCTGCAGGGGAATACCCTGATTTGTACTCAATACCCAAGCTGAGAACCGGATGGTGGATGTTCTCTGGATTGTCAGAAACAACAGGGCATGGAGACAAGGTCCTTGTGACTGGACCCCACTGCAGTTTATAGCAAACGGATTTAGTCCGAGACAAGCTGGTATTTGCTTCCAGCTTCAACACACAGCATATAGCACAGGGGATTGGAAATAGCGATTCCCCACAAGCACTACACACATTCATATGTAAAAGGAAAGTACTATGCCAGGCAGGCTGCTCCTCAATCCCGATCACACTTACTGCAAAATACCCGGGAGCACACACAGCAGCTTCAGTTCCTGACAGATTGAGCACGATTCAGCAATTTCTCCAGTCTTCTACAGGGTGAATCTGGTTTCCACACTTCTGGTACTTCTTTCTCCTCACAACTTGGATTCAGTCCAAACTGGCACTCATAACGGCTGCAGACCGAAACTTGGGGCCTCACGCACCGCTTCCACGCCGAAACTATACATCGATAGGCACAGAGCTCCTTCTCTTCACTGTCACAACTGATGTGATCTTTCCAGTCACAGAGCAGGGCATTTCCTTTAGCTCCACACCATTCTGTTGGCTGATTCGGCTGTCACTCACAATAAGACTGCCTCTGTTGGTGAAAAAAAGACGCCAAGGTCAAAACTACATTTCCCAGAGTCACTGCCCATATAATCCCCTTGTGGCTGGCTCAAAATTGAGAGTCCAAGTTCTGATTCATCCACAGGCTCCATTTTAAGGAACCCCTTCCCATTGATTGGTCCATTTCAGCAGTTCAGGACCAAATGAAAGAGCTACACTGAAACAATTTGTGCTGAAATGAAGACAGGTTAGACAAACTACATTTTCTCAGTCACTCCAAATGATTTCTGGCAAATACTTATATCTTTCAACAGTGCTCCCTCTGCACATGTAGTGACGGCAGAAACAGAGCAAATTTACAGCAGCTCAGGTGGGATTCGAGCATTAAATACACAGTCCCCCCATACAAACTAATTAAATCTGCAAGCAGATAGCTCTTAAAGAGACAGTACGTGGAGGCTCAAATAGCACTCACTTGGAACCACATTTAAACAGCTCAGACGCTGAACGCCGCCCAGACTTGGAGCATTCAGGCAAGCTCCTGGAAGACTTTTGGGAACCCCCATTTGCAGGGGGGTTGCAAATATAAAAATAGGGAGGATCATTTTCTGGACAAGTGCAGGGCAGGCCGGCAATGGAGTACACCCACAGTTTCTATATAGGGCACCCAGTTTGGTGTGCAGCTTTTTGTGGATACAGTTAACATGGTCAGAAAAGTTGAGGTTCTGGTCTAGCCAGACCCCAAGGTACCTAAAGGAGGTACTGTTCTCAGTGAGGTCCCATGTAGGGTGTGGAAGGAGGGGAAGGATGGGAACCGAGAGAGCCTCTGCCTAGTGCCAAAGGTCATGGAGACTAACTTCTTGGCATTCAAAAACAGCTGATTTGAGCAAAACCAGAGCTGAACCTTATCAACATGCTGGAGTATGGCTGCTACATCAGTAGGGGAGGGGCTGGATGTATACAAGATAGTATTGTCCGCATATATCTGGATGGAGGTGAAAGGGCAAGCAGTGGAAAGGCTGTTAAGGAAGACAGAGAATAGCAGTGGGCCCAAAAAAGAACCCTGAGGAACTCCAGGGGTTATGGGGAGGGGATATTGTAGCTCTAATCCAAATGGATTGAGTTCTTCCCATAAGGTAGGAATGGTACCAGCTGGGTGACTGCATCTTAGAGCCCCGCAGCAGAGAGTTTGGCAAGTAGAAGGGGGTGGGATATTGTGTCGAAAGCCTTGGCAAGATCGACAAAGATAGCAGAGGTGATAAGTCCCTGGTCCATGCCAGTAAGGATGAAGTCGGTGAGCCTAAGGAGGGAGGGGGTGGTGGAGTGGAACTTCCTGAAACCTGACTGGTAAGGGGTAAAAAAAGAGGAGTCATGGTAGGAGGAGAGCTGGGATAGCAGTAGTAGTAGTGGATTTTATTTATTTCATGCACCCTTCCCTGAAGTCTCAGGGCGCCCTTACAGATAAAGGACAGGCAGCAGATCCAAACACGTGACCATAAAACATTCTTAATCACATCAATAAAAATAGTTCCAATATATTCCTCAGAGGTAAGTTACTAGAATACATAAATAATTCTACTATTCAGGATCCAAAAGCTGCTAGAAAAATAAAGTTTTTTCTAAACACTCAAGGAAGGGCGCCTCCTGGAGGTAGCCCAGCATGAAGTTCCAGAGAACCAGGGCCACAACCTCGAAAGGCCGGTCTCAAGACAGTTTTAGTCTTACCCTGGGCACCTCCAGGAGGGCCTCTCCTGTTGACCTAAGGGGACAGCTCAATATGTAGGGATGCAGGAGCTCTTTCAGGTACCACGGACCCAACCCATGTAGGGTCTTATAGGTGAAAATACCTATTTTAAAGGAGATACGCCAACACACCAGCAACCAGTGCAGTTCACGCAGAACCAGCATTATGTGACACCAAGTGTTGCTGGAGCTTAGAAAGAATGGGGAGCAGAGAGACAGGGTGGTAGTTTCCTGGAGAAAAGAGATCATCACATTTTGTGAGGGGGATAACAGTAGCAGGTTTCCAGACAGCAGGGACAGAGGAGATCGAGAAAGAGAAATCTAGGAGAGAAGCAAGAGGGAAGGAGATAGCAGGGCCAGGTGAAGAATGGGGCACGTACCCTTTGTGGGATTAAGGGCGAGAAGAGCTTTGAGGGTATCAGTAGATTAGCTTCTTGTCCCCTTAGATCCTTGTCTCTAGCCTTTTGCATTCTGGAAGCATTGGCTGTGCACTTGCCCTAATGTATGCCTTAAGCACATCCCATCTGACTGCCGCAGTGGTGTCCGAGTGTTTATTGTGGGTTAGGAAGTTGGCAGTGTCATCTGACTGCTTGACACAGAAGTTGGGATCATTCAAGGTGCATGGAACCTCCGCTTCCTGTTTGTGGGGGTCACCTGCCCATATCAACCAAGAGAAGGTTACCGGACTACGGCCGGAGATCAATGTTGTTTCAATGCAAGCATCCACCACATCCAGTGTCCACTGCTGTGGTAGAAGCCACAGGTCTAGGTGTGAAAAGGTACCATGTGGCAAGGAGAAAAAGTAATAGTCTTTCCTCTTGGAATAGATTAATCTCCAGGGGTCAATATTCAAAAATGGGCAAAGCAGAGCATAACATTTTGCACTGCACTTGCCCATTTCCCAGGGCCCAGAGGATGTCAGGGCAGCGCTAAGCTAAGACAGCTGCTCTGACACAGATCTTGGCAGTGCAGGGAACAGTGCCACCAGACCTGATCATGCCAGTAGCTCCCAGCGTGATAGTCAGACAGACCCATGCAAATCAGTCCATTGGGCATGCAAGGTGCTAAGGTTCCATTTGCATGCAGTTATGGGCACATTTGCATGGAAAGCAGCAGCAAGTTTGTTCCACAGCAACCAGCTCCACCCCTACCCTGACTGCCCAGTCCCCAGAAATGAAGATATTCCCTGGGTCCCCCCACTCTCCAATCACTGGACCAGTATGTGAAAAAAAACTCCCTGGTGTCCAGTGAGCAGCACCCCCGATTGCTGGCTCAGTATGTGAAAGAACTCCCTGGTGTCTAGTGGCCACCCCCCCGATCACCATCCCAGTCACTGACAGCACTGTCACTGGTGCCTAGTGGTCCACCCACCCTCCGATCACCAGCCCCACTATAATAAATGATATCTATGGCATCTAGTGGTCCCACTGCCCTCTGATCACCAGCCCCGGTATAGTAAATGATATCTATGGCATCTAGTGGTCCCACTGCCCTCTGATCACCAGCCCCGGTATAGTAAATGCTATCCCTGGTGTCCAGTGGTCCCCTCCCACCTTCTGATCACTGGCCCTGTATGATATGTCATAGTCTCTAGTGTCCAGTGGCATCCCCCCACCCACCAATTCCTGTCCCCATATGAATGTACTCTTCCCTGGCATCTAGCGGCCCCCATACCATGTGCACTAATACAGGCATCTCACCAACCCCCTTTACCTTAAGCGCCAGTGCCATAAGAGCCCATATGGCAACTGCTACAGCCCTCCTCTCACCACCTCAGTTGGCAGCCATATGTTATGACAGGGAGCATGTATCCCCTGCACTGTAAAGGAAGCAGATGTACTGGCTAATGTAGCTAGTATGTGTGCTCCCTTTACAGTACAGGGAACGCGCGCTCCCTATCATCTCATACTGTGGCTAGCTGAGGTGGTGAGAGGAGGGCTTTGCTGCTTGCTGTCTCGGTTGCCATGGCACTGCCGCTTAAGGTAAGTGGGGACTGGCAGGGTGGGTGTCTCAGCACCTGTGGTGAGGGGGAGGTCTGCTAGACACCATGGAAGAGTACATTTGTATGGGGATGGGGATCATGGGTGGGGGTGTTGCATCTAGATGCCAAGGACTATGACATATCATACAGGGTCCGTGATCGGAGAGTTGAGGAGGTCACTAGATAGCAGGGACAGTGTTGTCTATGAGCGGGCCGGTGATTGGAGGGGAGGAAGGACCACAATACACCAGGGAGTTCTTTTCACAGTGATCAGAGGGTGAGGGCACTACTAGACACCAGGGATATACACATACTGGGACTGCGATCAGAGGGCAGGGGGTAACCACTGGAAACCAGGGATATCATTCTCACATAAAGGGACAGCGACTGGAGGGGGAAACCACTGGAAACCAGGGATGTCATTCTCACATATTGGGACAGCAACTGGAGGGGGGGAACCACTGGACATCAGGGATATCAGTCTCACATACTGGGATGGTGACTGGAGGGGGGCCACTAGACACCAGGAATATCATTCTCACATACTGGGATGGCGACTGGAGGGAAGGCCACTAGACATCAAGAATATCATTCTCACATACTGGGACAACAACTGGGGGGGGACCACTGGAAACCAGGGATGTAATTCTCACATACTGGGACAGCGACTGGGGAGGCACTAGACATCAGGGATATCATTCTCACATACTGGGATGGTGACTGAGGGGGGCGGGAGGATCACTGGACACCATAATATCCGGGGTCAGCCATTAGAGGGTGTGGGGGCCACTGGACACCAGGGGTGTACTGTACTGTATCTGGGCCAGAGTTCGTAGAGCGGGGGGTTCCACTGTCCGCCAGGGTGCAGGTGTGCTCCCCCACTACCAATGTGGTTGTTGGTGGCAGTTGCTCCATCAGCCGTTAGGGCTGCCCAGAGTAAGCTGAGCTTCTTCTCAACTGTGTTTGTGCTGCGCTAAGTGGCCTGCGCCAACCGCTTTGCACAGAGCAAGTGTGCTGAATATTGGGCTGCACCAGTACTCCTGTCCCCAACCCTCTCTTTTCCCAGAACATACATTTTGTTTTGCACACGTGCTAATCCTGTTAGCATGTGCAAAAACCTACTCTGAATACTGTGCAGAGGGTGCAAACTCCTGGCAAACAGGGTGCAATCACTTTGCCTACTGGGCAAAGTTTTGAATATCTGGCCCCAGATATCTACGGTGCCTATTTCAGATGGCAGATTTTTGGAGGGCCATTGATGCAGGGGATCTTCCACCAGTGGGTGCTTTCCTTCTGTCCAAAAATTCATCTAACACCATGTTCAAGTTCCCTCCTATCAGAAATTGACCCTTACCCACTTCTGCTAGTTTCTGGGTCAGCACGGTGAAGAAAGCTGTATTGGATTGGTCTGGGCCATAGATGCAGCAAAGTGTGATAACTGTGCCTCGTAGTTGTGACATTACTGTTATGTAGCTACCCTCAGGGTCAGTATACATTGTTCTGGCTTCGAAGTTCACATCCTTATGTACCAGAATGGCTACCCCGCTGCTCTTGGAGTTGTATGCACTGCTGAATACTTGCACTACCCACCCTGATTTGAGTTTTACCGCTTCTGGGTTGGAGAAGTGAGTCTCTTGGAGAAAACCTATACCCATCCCCAGTCTCTTAAGGTGATGTAGTATTTTCCTCCACTTAAAGAGCTAGTGGAATCAAAAGAGGCAGACAGGAAAATAATACACATTTTAAGAAGTAGTCAGTTGGAACTTTTTTTCCTGAAGTATTTTTCTTTTCCTTTTGCTCATTAGAGAATCTTACATGTGGTATTAAGCTGGATGTATGGAATAGCACTTTGCCTGGCAGCTGACACGTCTATCTCTATGCCCCCGTTACATCATCAGGATTGTGATCTCACTGACTGTGACATCACAGGTGCCTGACCTGGCAGCCACTGATTGGCTTTTCTTAACCAGCAATGATGTCACCATCAATGAGGCCACAGTGCTGATGGTGCAGTGGAAGGTATGGGGGATACAAGTAGATATGTCAACTGCGAGGCACAGTGCTGTCCCGCACATCACACCTACTGACATCAGGCAAACAATCTTCTAATTAACCAAAGGGAAAAGAAAAGTGTGCCTCAGATATAAAAAGTTGTAGCTGACTGCTTTTAAAGACTAATATTAGTTGTAGGCAGTACACTAGCTCTTTAATGGGTGAGTTGATGCCTTTCATGTTCCTACTAGTGAATGTGATGGGTTTACTAGCCATGGCATTTTTGGTTATAAGGGCAGAGATATAACCAATAATTTTGAAAGTGGATCAGAATTTCCCTTTGCCCACTCCCTAATAGATACCCGGGGCCTCTGCCACTCCCTGCTGGGGTTGGCTGTGGCACATCAGAGGGCTGAAGGTCATTGGTGCACATGGGTATACAAATAGATCCAAAACTCAGATTACTTGACACAGCGCAATAAGTTCCATATTGTGTAAAAGTTGTCGGCATCCTCAGAAACAACAGGGGACAAAAAAACTACATACATAGGTCTGATGTTATGTGATAGTTGTAACCTCCCCCCCCCAACAGCACCATGGGACATTCCTCTCCTGTTTACCCTTATATTCTCTCAAATCTACTGCAGTAGTCATTTCTCCACTGTCCTTTCTCTTATTTCACATTTCTACCATGAAGGGGTGGCCTCCTGTCATGGTAGCTCTTCTTTTCTACCCCTCTAATGTTCTCTGTTGCCCCTGTGGTGCCTAATTTTGAGATGTAAGATTGCCATTGCAAATAGGCATGGAGACAGTGTAAGAAGCAGCCCTAGTTAGGCTCCGGAGCAAGCGAGCCTCACAGCACGCAGTTATGCTGTAGTTAAATAGTAAAAAGGGATCTGAAGTTCTTTAGAATTTACAGGGACTCTTGTAAAAGACAGTAGAAAGTACTTTTACAGGGGATAGCTTGTAAACTAAACAGAGTACCGAATAAAGAGAGTACAAACTTGTTTAATAAATAAAAGGGACCATAATAAAATGAGGTATCTTACAAGAAGTAAATATTAAGTTAAATAGTCGTTTTCCTTGGATTACTTGTATGGAATGAAACCCTTACCTGGTCCACCTGCTGCAGGTACTGCACTCTAAGAAGCCAGTGGCACCTGCTGACATTTATTTCTAGGGTACAGGTGTGTGATGTCAGCACCAGAAGGGAGGGGCTAAACCCTTGATTATTCATTAAGCTTTCTTTCTTTATTGTTAAATAAATTAAGAGGTGGCTCTTTCTGGGTATAATAAAGCCTAATCGATGTATTCTATTCTGGTCAGGCTGGTCCCCCTACTCAATGTATTAGGGTAGAAATTAAATGTATTAGAATAGGGGGCCGGTCAGCAGACTGATGATGTCAGAGTGTTCCTCTATATAAGGCGGACATTTTCTTTTTCTAAGAGAGCAGATAGTATAGGAGCACAGAGGATGGTAGAGGTGCTGGGGCTTAAGCTCATCTACTCTGTGGCAGTACTCAGCTGTTAAAGTACTGATAGTCTCAAGTTGAGAGAAAGCCATTTTTTCATATTGTTGGCTTTATTTTCTTTATAGTTAATTTCTGAAAAGTTTATTTTTAGTTTTTATTGTAAATAAATTTCACACAAAGTCTTGTGTGTTCTAAAGAACTTCTGTGTCTGGCTTATCACTTCCCACGCCCATTCACACATTATGCTTACAGTTTTGTGTTGTGGTATTGTGGGGCCACATGAGTGAAGTGGAGTCAGCCCAAACCCATCCACTCCAGACATGAATCACTGCTGGTTGCAGAGTTTATTGGCATAACTCAAAGCCGGAGGTAGTGGGGTAGACCCGGTTGTCCAGGTGGACTGCTACCACACTTGCCCCCACAGTGGTAAGTGGGTAGTGACAATAAGACACCTCCAAGTTCCAGTTGTGAGTTACTGTGAGGAGCACATAAGTAAGGTGGACAGGGCCCTGTCTTGTAGCAGCTCGCGGGGGGTCAGTGCAGATGCAGGGGGAAGGGATTCTATTGCTTCCACATGAACAGTAAACCTCGCCTGGAGGCTGACCATGCCAAGCTTCTGCTCCCTACTCTGCCTGTCCATTTGCACTTGTATTATAGAATGGCTGCCTCCCTGTATTCAGGGGATGGAGTGGGAATTGTATCTGGGTTATGTGGCTGATGAGGGTTTGGTGCCGGTAATAGTTCCATCAGTGTAGGACAGGCATTCTGTTGCCAAGGGGTGGGTAACCAGGTAGGGCTCTACCATCCTGCAGGTGACTGAGGGGTAGAGAGCAGTAGCAGGAGATTTTTGTAACTATGGCAGGCTGGGGTATAGCAGTTAGAGGCTCCCACCTCGATCATGTGAGGCAAAGCAGTCTGCAGGCTATAAAAGGTGACCAGCTGTTGATCCAGCATGTACGTGGCACAAGCCCAGTGGCTTGGGCAGGGGTTGAATCAACAAATCCAAGGTAAGTTATTTTTAAATTTAAAACTTATAGTTTTTCACCCTGGCTATGCCCACAGACTGACCTGATGTCCAAACACACCAACCGCAGGACAGCAACCCCACGAGATTGCCCCCCTTATGGTGGGGCTGTCCCAAGGGACGGTTCCGTACCTCGGCGTTCTCACGGTAGTCATGTCAGGTCAGTTGATCATTGATCTGGGAGGTCCTAATGCATGGGGGGTTTACTTCCCTTCCCTTTTTTTTTTTTTTTTTTGCAATTTAATACACTTTATTGTATTTCAGGAAATCAAAAACAAAATATATATATATATATATATATATATAAATATATATATATACAGTTGTTGTTCCATCAAGTAGTTAACCTTACATTGCCATGTCCATACAAGATAATAAATGAAAAAGGAGAAAATACAATATTATGACTAAACAATTAAATAATACAGTTAAGACAATATACAACAAAACAAATAATAAAAATAATAATACCCCCCTTCCCCTGTCTTCCTAACTCTAACGCCTCCCTCCCTCCTTACCCCACCATCCCGTGCATCACCACATCGTAGGATACCCAGATGTTGAATCTAAGTAAAATCGAGGACATAAATAGATTACTGCAATTAAATCGCCTTAGTTCCACCTGGGGTGGATCATAAAGTCTGCAAATCATAGTGTAAGGGAGGCTTGTAGAAGTTCACACTTGTTGGAGCTTGGTATAGAATAAAGACCGACATTTTGGGAATTTTGCCCAGGTTCCTGTAGCCCATGCTACCACTCTTTCTGCTGCTAGGGCTGTTAGAATTTCTTGATACCATTCTGGAAAAGAAGGGCACCAGGGATCTTTCCAGTGACGCAAGATTGTTAGTTTGGCAACTGATCCCACTAAGGCCATGTAATACCTATAATGGGATACAGGAATTCGAGAATAGTCCCCCAGCAGACATATTTGAGGTGTAAAATATGTTCTTCCCATTGTTTCTCCCCAAACTCAGAGGATGATGGCTTACAAGGGTGCTCATGGAGACATGCGCATGCTGAGACGTGCTGCCACTCCGGGCCCCAGTCGATGTTCTCCCCTCTCACATGTACTCGCACCCGTGGTCACCCCAGGTGGCAGTAATGCAGCGGGCACAGAACCCCTCATTTTCCTTAGGGCGCTCAATCCTCCTCCTCCCCCCGGGCGGCCCTCCAATGACCAAGGCTTGTTCCTGAACCCAGGTCACTGACATTGTGAGCAGTAGCACAACTACTGCGCCAGGAGGCTGGCAACCATTGGGAAGTTAAGGAGTGCTGTCCCCAGGTAGTAAGGCACTGATGGTGGGTTGGAGGACTCCTGCTGTGGTGAGCAGCCAGCAACTGGGCTGTATCAGTGGGGGCGGGGGGTATGTGGTATGAAATCCACCGGTTGGTTACTTCAGCCCATAGGTTGGGGATTAGCTGTTGAGGTGGCAATAGGAGAGTTGGGTCTAGCCTTCACACATTCATGTTGGAGGCTGCATGACGCTATGCAGGGTGGGAATGTTCCCCTCTTGTCCACTAATTCTGAATACTCCGAAATTATTTTATTTATTTATTTGGTTTTTGTTGACCGGGTAAGTGCACTAGACAAATCCTGCCTATTTTCAGGCACGACCCGCGGGAGGGGGATACAGATGGATGCCAACTGACCTTGAACCAGATTAAGCTGTTGGTGGTATTTGTAGTGAATGAGGGAAATTTGGCCAGGACACCGGGGAAATTTCCCTACTCTGCTGTGCGTTTGCTGCCAGCAGAGGTCACTGTTTGCAGCCTGTTAGGCTGCTCAGTGTGTTTTGGTTCTCAATGGAGAAGGAGGTTGTGCTGTTAGACTCGTCAGAGTCTACGGGAGCTATGGCTGTTCATGCGGAGACTTCTTTCAGGGACACGGAGCATTGCAAACAAACCTCGGAGAATTTTCAGACTGAGTCACAGTCTGATTTGGGGGATACTGACCTTGGACCTTCGCTTGACCACTCTTCCTTTGTCCTGCCTTCCGTTCCTCCTTCCACGGACTGTAATTTGCAGCCGTCTGATTCGGATTGACTGACTAGCCGCAGCGTACCACCGGAAATAGCGGAGGGGACTAACCTAGGAGTGCACTCACCGTCGGCTTTCCCGGTTGCTCTGGATGTGACTTCTGAGAGTTCCCCTGCTACACCAAGTGCTTCTCCAATTATTAGACAGCAGTTTGGGATTTCACAGAGAAAATCTTCCTATCCGTCTATGGACTGGTCGGCTGAGGATGTGCTTGCTGACTCTGGCAGGACTCAAACTTCTACTGGACAATGGATCCCTGACCCTGCCTGGAAAGACTGCCCACAAACTTCTCCTGCCTCTCCAAAGCATGCCAACGTGTCTGCACCCCTGAGCTCAGGTATGGACTGCCATGAAGGGGGGGTGTTGTTAGTGCTGCACAGCCTTTAGGTGAACGTTCTTTGGCCTTTTCTAGGCCAAGTTTATTGGGGGGGTGTTGAAAAAATTGTGCCTGACTTGTATGAAGCTTCTGTCTCTCAGTCCTCGGACGTTCGACCTGGCTTGCAACGCCCTAGACTTCCAATGTCCGAACTCTTTAAAAATCAACTGGAACAAGCTCCTAGGAGGAATGCAGTCCGCTACATGCTATAGGGAGGCTTACAATCTCACCCTGATAGATATTATGTAGCAAATACTTTACTGAAGGGTTCAATGAATTTTTTTCCAATTGATATTTTTGCTTTAATTCATATTTCAGGTGAAGACTCTTTCGATATTAGTTTTAAAACATCTCGTGGTTTGGAAAAGTTCTGGGATAAATATTCTACTTTGAAATCTTCTCCTCTTTGGGTCCCTTTCTATGCTCTTCCCCTTACGAAACCCCTGATTAGATACATTACGGTTATGTTTCGGAATGAAGGGGTGAATGTTGGCAATATATATCACTGGTTGCAAAAACGCTGTGAAGTTCTGGGTCCCCCTGAAGCCATTTTAGATTTAGAGGGAATTTGGACAGGCAGCTGGAAATTTAAGGTTAAACTGTCTCAAGTGGATGGCGAGGTGCTGCATTTACCCAATAGTTTTTTTCTGGGTAAGGATAGGGGGATCTGCTTCTATGGCGGACAACCTCGTGCCTGTTATAAATGTGGTGCTCGAACCCATCTTAGTAGCTCCTGTGACTTACTGAAATGCCCACTGTGTGGGGGGTTTGGGCATTCGGTGGACAGATGCCAAAATATTTTCCAGTGTAATTTATGCGATGAGAAGGGTCATGCCTTCCACCAATACCCATGGGCCACACACAATAAATCGGGGGGTTGGGATCCTGACGACTTGGTTCATAGAGCCCAGGCCAAAAGGGGAGATGATACTGCTCATTTGCTTTTGGCTGGGGGTGATGGTGGTTTGCTCCAAGTACCTACTGATAGGCCCCCCTCTATTACCACTGAAACGGCCCCCTCTGCTCCGGTGGCTATGTCCCAGGTTCCTGTGCCTTCTGTTCCCTCTGATGTATCAGATTCACAACAAGCATCTTCCTCTATGCTCCCTCCCTTTGAGACTGTTAAACCTAGGAGGTTTACTAGGGCCTCTCTTAAGCACTCTTCTGTTACCCCTGTTTTGGTGGAAAAAAATTTTTCTCCTTTACAAGGTGAGGCGAGGGAATCTGACTTAGAATCTGATACCTCGCATCTTTCGGAATTGATTTCACATGAGGATGATAGTAAAACTACCGAACTTGCTAAAGAAAGGAAGGGAAAAGGAAAAAGGAAGGCGAGTTTTTCACAAAAGCCTGGTCCTGCAGCTAATTTTTTTCAATCATGGCTACGCTTAAATTGCTTTTTTCAACGTGTGCAGTATTAAAATTTTAAGAAAAGGCTTACTCTTTTCTTTTTTAGTACTTTGCAAGTTGATATCATTTTTTGCAAGAAACTAGATTGTCTTCTTGTAGAAATTGCCCAAGCACAGAAGAGATGGGTGTGGGACCTTCTTTCTGGACCTTTGGGCCTGATGTAGCAGATGGTGTTGGTATTCTTTACCTCTACCTTTTTAGGGTTTCTAAATTGGTAGATGTCTGCCCTAAGCGTGCTTTGCTTCTAGATTGTGTCTTTCGGGACTTTGATTTCCGCCTAGTTAACATTTAAGCTCCACAAACCAAGGCGGCCCGGATTAAATTATTTGAGGATATTAGGCCTTTTCTTTATACCAGACGGCACATTATTTGGGGAGGTGACTTTAATTGTGACATTGACCTTAAATTTAAGGGTGATTCTAAAAAAAAAATGTATTGTGACTCACTTGCTTTACGGCAGATTGTTAAAGATGCAGGCCTTACGGATGTGTTTCGGGCCCTACATGCTACAGGGGATGCTTCCTACCATAGAAATGTTTTTTCTGCCCGTATTGATTTTCTTTTTGTTTCTCAGTTTTTGAAACCTTTTTTTCTCAAGTGAGACCAACTGAATTTTCAGATCATCATCTTCTGTCTGGGCATTTAGGTTTAGCTGGGATACCCAAAGTTTTTTCAGGGTCCCAGATGGCGTTTGAATGTGTCCTTCTGGAAGATGATGATTGTATAGCTGGTTTAAAGGGTCTTTTTGCAGCACGTTTTTCTACCCAATGTCTTTATGACAATTTATTTCAGTGGTGGACTGATACGAAATCTGAGATTCGGCTCCTTTTGGTTTCTAAAGGAAATCTAAGCTAATTCGATATCTTGCTTACTTGCAGTATCGGAATCAGTTATATAAACTGATGTCCTTTCCCCTGGTGATAAACATCTCTTTCAATCCTAGATCACTGAAATCATGAAACAAATGCCTTATATCAATATGATCGGCCAAATCTCTTGACATGGAGTTCAGGTATGGAGTTCAATAACAGCCTGCCTCTGACCCTTTTTCGGCCTGTAAACAACGCCTTGACAGGACCCTGATGTCCGGGTTACTATCTCCCAAGGGTACTGTGGTGACCTCGGATCTGGAAATGATGTCTGTTGTTCAATCCTTTGTCTCTGACTCTTTTGGTGGGGATACTGATACCACTGCCACCTTACCTACCGAATTCTTGACTTGTCTTCCTGTTATGGATGCCAAATTTCGAAATATGTTATTACAGCCTATTTCTTCCTTAGAAGTGGAACAGGTTATAAGGTCACTTAAATCTAAAACGTCCCCCGGATTGAATGGCATCCCGAATGAGTTTTACAAGACATTTCTACCTTTCATGTGTTTCCTTCTCCCTATGGTTTTTAATTTTATGTTGACTTCTGGTTTAAGCTTTCCGGATTTCAGTATTTCTCTATTGAAATTTATTTATAAGAAAGGGGATTCTTCGTTATTAACGAATTGGAGGCCCATTAGTCTCCTAAATAGTGACTACAAGATTTTTGCTAAACTCTTACTGAATAGATTAGCTGTGGTTTCTGCCTCACTTATACACCCGGCACAAACCTGTGCTATTGCTCAGTGAAAGGTTCAACATAGTCTATATAGTTTAAGGGAACTGTTTGAGAATAGTAATAGGGGAAAGGGGTCAGGTTTTATTGTGGCATTGGATCAGATTAAGGCCTTTGATAGAGTTCGCCACTCCTATTTATTTGATTTGTTGCTGTCTTATAATATTTCTCTGCCTTTCGTACATTGGATTTCTCTGTTATATTCTGATGCTGCTGTTCATCCATTGGTGAATGGCCTAATGGGGCCAGCAGTTCCAGTGGTTAGAGGGGTTCGGCAGGGTTGTCCATTGAGCCCTCTTTTGTATACGTATGCGCTGGATCCCATTATTCGTTATATCCAAGGACACTGTGGGATTATTGGGATGGCCCCTGATATTTCTTTACCACTGGTGAAAATTACTGCTTACGCAGATGATGTGACATTATTCATGCAAAATGAGTCCTCCCTTCAGACTGCCTTACATTGTTTTCAGACTTGGGGAAGATTTTCTGGAGCTGAAATTAATGTGGCTAAGAGTTTTATTTTTTCTTTACACCCCGATCAAGCTTGTCTTTTTGACACAATGGGTATACCCTTTGCATTTGCACCACGCAAAATTTTGGGGGTTTGGTTTGGCCTCGGGGATATGGCTACTTTTAATTGGGAGCGACAATTAGGTTTGGGTGAAGCTAAAGTAAGTCTCTGGAAACATTGGAAATTTGGAAAAAAAAAGAGGATTTTCATAGTTAAGAAATTTTTGATCCCTGTGTTTTTGTATCTTAGTTATCTTTACCCACCACCGATTTCTTTAGAAACTAGGCTTTATAGTGTGTTCTTCCAAATGATCTGGGGTAATCGACTGAATCCGGTGGGCAGGGATATCACCTATTTACCAGTTAAAAAGGGTGGCTTGGCCATGCTTAACCCGCTTGTATTTTTTCATTCTGTTTTTTTGTTTAATTCCTTTTGTTTTTTGTGGGGTCCGATTACCTTCCCTTGGCAGATATGGTCCCACTTTGTATGGGATCGTTAATTTCGAAAATGGACTACTTATCCCCCTAAGATTTTACAACAGGACCAGGTGCCACTTTATGGGATCTCTACCTTAAAAAAATGCCGTCAATGGAATTTATTGTTTTCAACTCTGTTGTCCCACTCTAGGAAATCCTTTTATAATTACATTGTATTTACAGTGCAAGGTATACTTTTGCTCTTTCCAGAGTGTATTCCTACTAGGACGTCGTTTGCCTTACACAAATTGTCTGATTTTAGGCATCCTGCCTATGTGTGGGATATTGTCTGGATGTCTGCTCATGGCAGACTGGGGGTACATGGTAACCTTAAATATAAACCTTTGACTGATAGGTATTGTTTAAGACCATCTTGTATTTCCATTGAGGAAAGTCTTTTGCACTTTATTTTGATTGTCCTTTTGTAAAAAGTTTTGGAATGATGCGGCTGGTCATTGGGGGATATCTTTATTGTCCCAAGTGTCTTATAACACTCTAATTTTGGGTGATTATATGGGGCCTTGGCAAACTTTTCATCCCAGTACTTTGAATGTTTTTTTTGCACTTATTCAGTTCTATTTATGGCAGGCTAGATGTCAATTTATTTTTCATCAACAATTGGTCCCCTCTTCCACGATTATTTCCCAGGTAGAGGAAGGTATATTGAATGCTAAATCTAACGATCAGTGAAAATGTTCACCTGTTAAGTTTTTTTCTTTATGGAATCTTTTCTTTGTTTAAACTGTTCTGTTTCCTGTTTACTTTTTGGATTATTGTTTAATTTTGTTTGTGTGTTTGCTTTCTGTTATGATTTATGGTGGTGATGTGTTTTCTTACCTAATAAACTTCCCCTACTCTTTTCGATAAGTGCCATGGGACCTTTAACATCCACCTGAACTACCACCAATCCAGGCAGATGGGACCTCGGTTTAATGTCTCATCCAAAAGACGGCACCTCAGATGTGCAGCACCCCTCTCATGCTACACTACAGTGTCAGTACTGGGATATTAACCCAAGTGCTAGATGTGGGAACTGAACCCACAGCTCTCTGATCTCCCGGCCTCAGAGGCGAGTGTGCTACCTACTGAGCCATGGACACTGCTAAATAAAACTCAGATAAATTAAAAAAAAACCTCTGGAGTTAAGATCTCCACAAAGAAAACCAGGAGTTAAAAGCTAACACTGGGCACGAGCCATGCGAGGAGATGGCCGATTGATTTGCTGCTCTCACAGCCACCTGAATAAGCCATCAAAATTCGAGAGCTAGACCTTCTGCACACATCAGCTTTCAACATAATTTGTTAGAGTGACAGAAGAGCTAACAAATTCTGAATCTGCAATGGCCAAGCTTATGGGGTTTAAAGACCAGCAATGTCTGACGTGAGACTCGCCTCACTAGGTTGGCAAGATGACCATCAAAGCAATACTACAAACCTAGCTGTTAGAGACAGATGGCACAGTCCTGAAAAATATGCTACAACAGGTCCTAATTGTAACAGCCTGTTTTAAGACATCCATTACCGATCTTCAAAAGAAAATCAAGAGCCTGCAGCACAAGCAGTGTGACACAGACACGTTTCTTTCCTACATTGACAAAAAGGACACTAGACGTGAAGCTCACATTTAAGAGCTTGAAAGAGTGGCAGGGCTGCTGTGTCACCGGGCTGAGGACACGGAGAATAGGAGCTGTTGTAACAATGTTCTGAGTCTTGGTTTTCCAGAGGGGGTAGAAAAATCAGATACGACTTCCTTCATACAGTGGGAACTGCCATAAATCCTCAACCATTCATGGAAAATGCCATTCCAGATCGAAAGGGCACAATGGTCACTGGCACCCCCTGGGGAAACTGACCCAGACCTATATTAGTAAAACTACTTTGCTTCATGGTGGGGATGGGCAAAGCATGTTAAGAGCCACAACAGTTTAGGGGATTAGGACAACCACCAGTGACCCACGCACAAACACACACCCTCCACCCCTCGTCCCCAGACAGCACACCTGCCTGAGTCTGAGGGCTACAATGATATGGAACATTGTGTATGAGATGGCAATTATAGCACTGTACATCATCAAAATGACAGTAAATACCTGCAGGAACAGTCCATAAACATTGAAATAAAGGTCCATTCCAAACTTTGACAGAAAGAGCCAAGAGTTCGGAACACAGAGTCCAGATACAAAGCTCCTGGGAATGGCTTATTTAAATCACAGACCAGGAGCAACAGCTGAGGTCCTTTGAGAGGTGACAGAAACCCAACATCCCCTCTACAAGTGATGCAGTACCTTAGTGGAGAGAGAGCTAATCCAGAAACATAGGGCAGCCAGCTATTAAGTGGGAAGAGTTTAGGGTCCCCAGAATGTCCCCCATGGCGCCAAGGAAATGAAGAACAGTCGAGGCATAGGGACGGTCACCTGAGGGTCAGTGCAAGACTTTGGTAAATGGGGGGTTAGGGAGCAGGCCATTATGGAGATAAGTATAATACTAGACCAATAAGGGGTGCCCTAGTCTCCCCAATAAGACAGGCACAGTGAACATCTGAAAACAATCCAGGTCAGCCCCACAAGCTGTGCCAGGCTACCAGCACCCCTGGAAGGTGAATTATAATACGACAACAGTACCTATGGTGATCGTATTTAGAGGGGATACTTCTGATCTGCCGAAATGCATGGGCCCGACCGGCAATATCCTGACCCCAGGCACCCGAAACACGGTTGTCTGACATTGGGATTTTGCCCCCCCCCTCGGAGTGAGAATCGCATATGCGGGGTGTGAGTCCCCCATTGGGGGTGCGGCAGGCAGCCTCCCAATCACTCCCTGGAGTAAAATCCTGATATCGGGCAACCGTGGTTTCGGCACCCGGTGTCGGGATAATGACAGCCGGGCCGATGCATTTTGGCTGACCATAGTGTATCCATTCAGAGACCCATACAAAATAAATTAAAGAACTAGTGTGCTGCCTGGAATTAATTGTAACTTTCAGGTGTAGTCAGCTATCATCACTTCTTATATCTCAAGTATTTTTTTTCTTTTCTGTTTACTAATTAGAAGATTTTCTACCTGGCAGTACTGGGGTGATGCATGGAGTGGCACTCTGTCTGGAGGCTAAAAAGAAGTCAGTTCTGTTCCTCCCATGACATCAGCACTGAGACCACACTGACTGTGACATCACTAGTAACCAAGGAGAACCATTTCTTACTACCAGATTATGCTCTTTCACATGAAGCAGCAGAGACTGTCCCTTCTTGGTTACTAGTGATGTCACAATTTCCTGTATTTTGATTGGTAACTTGTGAAAGTCACTGCTCAGGCTGCAAGGATTGTGGTTCTTCAATGTGTTTGGTCACATTTCTGACAATGTAGTGGGGGGAACAGAACTGGCTTTTTTTTAGCCTCCAGAGTGCTGCTCCACACATCAGCCCAGTACTGCCAGGTGGAAAATCTTGTAATTTGCAAACAGAAAAAAAAAATACTTCAGATCTAGGAAGTGATAGCTGATTGCATCTGAAAATTACTATTAATTCCAGGCAGTACACTAGCTCTTTAAGGCCACCATTGAGAGCAGCGCCAGATCCCTGACGCTCCCATTCTGATGGCTCCTACTCAGCATACATCTACAGGAAGTGCCCCACCATTGAGTCCATCTCATTTAATATGGCTGCTATACCCCGCCCCCAAGGCCACACATCTAATCAACATGCCTGACCTCCCCCATTGCACCAGCTCCCCCCGCTCATCCCCAAGTCTGATAGCCAGTTGAGGCACTTTCCAAGTGCAGTCTTTCAGTTCAAGGAGAGAAAATAAATGAATTCCCTTGTCAGCTTGAAGGAGTTCATGTTGCAGGTTTCAATTTGGAAGAAGTGCTGGAATTAGGATTGCTTTTCAGAGCCCACAGCTGCTCTATTACGTCTCCCATCACTTCTGTCATGCGACATTTCTGAGACACTCCTGCCTGCTTCCATTCTTCCCACTTGAGCTGCTGCAGTTGTCCTTCCTTTTTCTGGTGCTTGACATTTATCCTCTGCTCCTCCACTGTCGTCACCGCTTCCTCTGCAAAATGAAATTGCTGCTGGCCATCAGGAAAAAACACAATGAGCCTGTCAGGATAGGGAGTCTGAAAGCATAGCTACTGCTTCCTTAAAGCCCGTATAACAGAAATATATTTGTATGTTTCATGATTTGGGGAGGGAAGTCATTATCCATAAAAATTCTGTCACCCTCGTAGCACACATCCTTCATTCCCCAGACACAAAGTAGCAAGTCTTGCTTCACTCAATATTTAAAAAAAACTCATAATTTGAGGGCGTGACCAAGCTGCAGGATATGCTGGCTTAGGACCCAGTAAGTCGTGATCACACTCTGTGTAGGAAGGTGTTTAAATTGCAATCCATCAAATCACAAATACACAAACTATTGCAGCATGCCCAGCTCGCCACATCTTCCTGTCTATCTCGCATTTGACTCTGAGCATGGGTAGCCTGTAGGACCAGGCTTTCTAATCGTTCAGTGCAACATTAAGTGACTGCAAGCTACATGGCAGTATTGTCCGCCCGCATCATTAAAATTTTCATATCCTGACTGTGTCCATCTTTTTTGAGAGAGATGCTCTAATGTTGAGAAGCTCCAGCAAGACTGATCCAGCTTCTTTCCCTTCTTAGGCATCTTTCCTGGAGAAGAATGGTCGGGCCTAAAGGATGCCACCGAGCCTGAGGCCTGCAAACCTGCCTGAGTCAGCAGGGCCTGATCAAAATCCGTGGCCATCTTGCTTCTCAGAGCTGGTAAGTGATCTGCCCGTACACTTCATGATTACAGAATACTTCCTGTACAGCTATGTTGTATGTTGTGCTTCGAATCATGGTTAAAAGGAGGTTTTTGGACTGCCTGGGAGATGGAGCTATACAGTCAGGTAAGCTACCATCAGCCAATTGACATTGCCAGACGTCCCTTGCCAAATATTTCAAAATGAAGTTAACTGACTTCCTATCAAATATTTCAAAATGGAGTCAACTGCATCTTGTCAAATACCATAAAATGAAGTTATCTGAATTAGGGTCTACGATGACACAGTAGGTAGGGACTTTAGGGCAGATAAAGTGGGCCAAGAGGTCCTTTTCTACCAAGAAATTCTATGTTTCCATGTTTCTCTGTCAAATACGTCAAAACCGGGTTAACTGAATCCCTGTCAAGTACTTCCAAAATGGAGTTTAACTGTACCTCTGCCAAATACTTTCAAAATGGAGGTTACAAAAGCTTTGGTTTTACCCAGTTCTCTTGCACAGCTGTGCAATGCATTACTTCCGGGTCACTGGTCCAACCTGGCACAGTCTATAACTGCCAAACCAGATGTACAGGTGGTGCATTGTGAAAGTGCTGTACTAACTGAACTATATCAGATGAAGTCCGAGAAAACAGCAGAGATGTGTGCAACCTCAGAGAGTTCCACCCAGTCCTTAGGGATGCCTTCCACACCCAAGTCCTACTCTCAGGCAGTTCAGAAGACATGGTCCACACATTCCCTTGGTGACTGCCAACAGCATTACATAAGTTCCACTTCTAAATCTGGCTGTTTATGGAACATTAAGCATAATTCCTTCCAGCTGGGAAGCTGCAGCCTAACCAGGCATCCCTGCTGTTTCCAGGCTATCCAGTGTCTGGGCTGCAAGCAACAGAAACATATCTGACTGTGGTTGCTGGCTCATTAAGAGTAATGATGTGTTCAATTAAAGATCAGCAACAACAACAAATGTATTTTGATTTGTTTTCCCTGGTTATAAATATATTTAAAGCAGCAGTGCACATTACAGTGAAAACATTGCCATAGAAACATAGACTTTGACGACAGATAAGGACTGCTTGGCCCACTTAGTCTGCCCATTTCCCTACCTACAGGATAAGCTGCAGATCCTAGTTAACCAACAGCCTATTTCTTTCTACCCCCCACAAGAATTGCCTTATGTCTGTCCCATGTATTCTTGAATTCTCCCACAGTTTTAGACCCCACAACCTCCTCGGGAAGGCTGTGCTATGCATCTGTAACCCTAGGTGGCACTATCCCAAGGGCTACTACCCCTGCCTGTTTGACTACGGACAGGTTGAGGGGCCTAGGTTCTATGGTGGGTGCCTCCACCCAGAGGTTAGGGTTTGTAGTGGTTAGACTAGCTTGGTCACAGCCCTCTGCGACACTGAGACACCCTTTTATTCCCTCTAGTGGCTCACACAGTACACCGGAGTTACAGCCCCAATACCCCACGTATACACACTGTTCACGCATATAGATACCACTTACCCTCAAGACTGATCCTGCAGCACATCTCTGAGGACCCCCTGTAAAATAAGGTTAAACAACATACACAGCAAACACAATACTGTTTCCATAAGTACCAAACACACAGACAGTATATAGTATAACAACAACAAATCTGATTTATTTAGGGGCAGTAACACGGGAGGGGAAATCAGGTTAATTGGTGGCATTAAATCACAGTACTGTGCACACATACAGGGCTGAAAAGTCACACTTGGGTACCCAGGTTTGGGGGGGGCTAGCCAGGTCCATTGCCCGGGGTTGGCCAGCAGGTGCAGATGGATAGAGCCCTGTAGAAGAAAATATATGCACAATACCTAATTGTAATCTGAAGCCGGATGGCTCAGTCCATGAAGCAGTGAAACAACAAGAATTAGATGACACATTTGTGATTGAAAACGGGCTGCAGGGGAATACCCTGACTTGTACTCACAATACCCAAGCTGAAAACTGGATGGTGGATGTTCTTCTGGATTGCCAGAACAACAAGGCATGGAGAAAAAGTCCTTGTGAGTGGACCCCACTGCAGTTGATAGCAAATGGATTTAGTCCGAGACAAGCTGTGGTTTCCTTCCAGCTTCAACACACAGCACACAGCACTGGGGATTGGAAATAGTGAGTCCCCACAAGTACTAAGCACATTCATATATAAAAGGAAAGTACTATACCAGGCAGACTGCTCCTCGATCCCAATCGCAATTACTGCAAAATACCCGGGAGCACACGCAGCAGCTTCAGTTCCTGACAGACCGAGCGTGATTCAGCAATTTCTCCAGTCTTCTAGAGGGTGAGCCTGGTTTCCACACTTCTAGTGCTTCTTTCTCCTCACAACTCGGATTCAGTCCAAACTGGCACTCACAAAGGCTGCAGACCGAAACTCAGGGCCTCACACGCGCTTCTCGTGAAAAACTATACACCGCAGAAGCACAGAGCTCCTTCTCTCTTCACAGTCACAACTGATCTAATCTTTCCAATCACAGAGCAGGGCATTTCCTTTAGCTCCACACCATTCTGTTGGCTGGTTCGGCTGTCACTCACAATAAGACTCCTCTGTTGGTGGAAAAAGGTGCCACAGTTAAAACTACATTTCCCAGAGTCATTGCCCATGCAATCCCCTTGTGGCTGGCTCAAAATTGAGAGTCCAAGTTCATATTCATCCACAGGCTCCATTTTAGGGTCTCCCTATCATCCTGATTGGTCCAAGTCAGCTATTCAGGACCAAAATGAAAGAGTTACACTGAAACAGTTCGTGCTGAAATGAAGACAGGTTAGACAAACTACATTTTCTCAGTCACTCTAAATGATTTCTGGCAAACAGTTATATCTTTCAACAAAACTCCCTCTGCACATGTAGCAATGGCAGAAACGGAGCGAATTGACAGCAGCCCGGGTGGGATTCAGGCATTAGAACACACAGTCCCTCCAAACAAACTAATTAAGTCTGCAAGCAGACAGCTCTTAAAGAGACAGTACATGGAGGCTCAAATAGCACTCACTTGGAACCACATTTAAACAGCTCAGATGCCGAACACCACCCAGACTTGGAGCATTCAGGCAAGCTCCTGGAAGACTTTTGGGAACCCCCATTTGCAGGGGGGTACACCTCCACTACCCTCTCTGTGAAAAAATACTTTCTCACATTGCCCCTGAACCGCCTCCCCCCATTATCGCTAAATTGTGTCCCCTTGTTCTTGCATGTCTCTTTTTCTGAAAGATGCTACCCTCTTGGACTTTGTTGATTCCACTGAGGTACTTAAACATTTCTATCATGTCCCCCCTCTCCCTCCTTTCCTCCCTCCTCCATATATTTGTTTTATTCTGTTTTAGACTGCCCCTTACCTTCTGACTTATACGATGTTCTTCTAGTCTCATTTTAAGCGTGCTTTGCCATTTTTTTACATTTGAAACATTAAAAGGGGTGCTCCTTTTAATATGGCTAGTATTAGGTTTACGTCAGTATCCTCAGCTGTTTTGTGCACCCTTTATTCCATATGGTCAGGCAGCAGTGTCTGCTGTATGTTAGTTCATTATAGTCCAAAGAAAAAGTGAAGTTAATGGCCCAGTGGCATGGAGGGCTGAGGTGCTCTGCGCCTTACCTCCTACCCTCCCGGCAACCCCATTTCGGGAATGAGCTCAGGTTGATGGGGATTGGCAGGGGGGCAGAATAAAGCATTTATAGGACTGCTCACTGCTCCAGGGGTGGAAAGATCTGATGTCTTGGGCCTTGGCTGTTCCCAGGTGGAGGCCTGGGGCAGCGCTGGCATCTGAGCGTCAAGAAGGAAGGGGCCATGGTTCTGTGGCATGCATGCATCTCCATGCATGTTCACGTGCCGCTACAGCAGGGGACCCAGGGAGAACACAGAAAAAAAGGCAGACTCGGGCCCCATGAAGTCCCACCCACGCACCCCGACCCACGCCACCAGCCGGACCACTGATCCACACTGGACAAAGAATGTTCCAGTAGAGGGAGGACAGCCCTTCCATTCCTGGCTCTATCATGAAGGGCAAGCCATGGGGATCACTGGATCCAGGTGAGGATGGGGGAAGGCGGTTGCCAGTCGAGGGTGGGGCAGGACAGAACTGAGTAGTCCCACACGAGTCAGCCAGAGAATAAAGCAATCTGGAAAAGAAAAAAAAAGTGATCTTAAACAGTTGCAAAAAAGGATAACATACAAGATAGGATATAGGGGGTGATCTAAAACAAAAGAAATCAAAGTATCAGTGGTGCTATTAGGCAGGACCCCACTGGAAATGAGATATACTGTAACATCTCAGCTATGCTATCCTGGGTAAATAACTTGCTTGTAACGCACTTTGGGATGCAGTGCACGAGCAGTACTACATAACTGTAAATTCTGTGCCACTGGTACTGAGATGTGCTAATGACCATGTCATTATTCAGACTGCACTATAACCAAGTCACGCACAGGAAAAGGTAATATTAGTCATCTGGAAAATCAACAAGCATTCATGCCTTCAGCTCCCAGAATAGGGCAAATCTGGCAATAATTACAGTAGGCCCCAAGGAAACTACAGCCAACATTTGGGATCCCATGGTACTCCCAATCCCTAATGACTCATTTTTTAACTCAAGGTGAATCCAATAGGATAAGTGGTTACTGTTGCTTCAGCTGCCTAGGAGCAGATACATTTGAGCTCCCCTTTTTAATGTTATTTAAATGCTGATAAGTAAGCAATAAGACACAATGGGGTGTGCATTGAACAGATATTACCGCATGACCAGGGGTATAGTGAGGCACGAGGCCACAGACTGAGTGCCTTCAGCCCCTGGAAGTGCAGTACTATCCATTTATTGCACACCCCGGAGTGTCTTATTGCACTTATAAGATAGGCTACATTTTCTTTTACTTTTAACAGTCAGACAACTCATGTTTATATGTAGATAAAGCACATTTGCTTTTGCAAATTTATGATAAATTAGTTCTTCTGCCTCTAGCTAATGACATCATGTTGTTGGCAGGCAGGGACCACCCCTCCATGTTATGGGCTTGAGGAGAAAACCACCATTTTTTTGTGAGTATGGGTGGGACAGCAGCTGTTGAGGGTGGTGGAGTGGAAAAGTGTGGTTTTGTTTCTTTTTTTTTTTTTAAGCAAAGCAGGACTGCAGGAGCAAGCAGCACCTCCCCTTCCCATGATGCAGTGAGTGCCATTACCGAGCGAGTGAACGTACTTGTTTCTTGCAGGCATCCTGTTGAGGGTGCTGGAATGTAAAAGTCTGTTTCTGTATTTTTTTTAAACAGAAACAGGACTGCAGGAATGAGTGGCCCCTTCCCTTCCCATGATGGAGAGCTGTTACTGAGCAACTGGAAGCGCTGGAGAATGTGCCAAGCCCCAATGGAGGAAGTGGTGTAAGCCGTCAGCTCTGTCAGCATCTTTTTAATTATCCTGAAAATCTGCATCTAAAGTTTGTTACATCTTGTAAAGTTGATGTATTAGTTGCCGCTAAGCTTTCTCTACGATCAGTGTATGAATTAAGTGTACCCATACTGTTTTGGTGGTTTTTCTTTAGTACTGAAAAAACACTGACAAATACTGCCGGCAATGGTGCTGCCCGGTTGGAAAATAACTGGCTGTGCTCTACGTCCACCAAAGGTTAATCAGGCAGCCTCTGCCCATGGCTTTGAAGGAAATGCCAAAAATGACTTTTTTGATGTCAAAAGTATTCTAGCAGACATGCAAGCTGATATAAAAGAAATGAAGATCTCCGTACAAAAAACAGAAGAGAAGGCAGCTAAAATAAAGGGGAGAGTAGACGTTACAGAACAGAGACTGAGTACAGTAGAATATTCTATATTTTATACTGAGGATTTACTGCAAACACATGCAAGACAAATTGTTTTTGTTACTGAATAAAATTGAAAATGTAGAAAATAGGGGCCGCAGGTGTAATCTGAGGATTGTAGTTGTACCTGAAGGGGTTGAAGGTAGAGACATGGTTCCTTTTCTGCGTTTTTTTTGTCTGAAATACTTCAGAAACAGTGGCAGTGGCCACTTGAAATCGAGAGGGCTCACTGCTCTCTGGCACCTCGTCCCTCTAATGGCAGCAGATCCAGACCCATTATAGCTAATTTCCTACGTTTTTTCAACTAAAGAAGAAATATTGAAGTTGGCAAGGGAGAAAGGTCAGCTGATCTGGCAGGGAGACCATATCTATCTGTTCCACGATTTTGCCACAGAAACAGTTAACAAACATAAAGAAGTCACAGAAGTTAGGAAAGTATTGCAAAAATGGAGCTGGTCCTATTTTATGAAATACCCTGCTTCCCTAGCTGTTTCATGTAATGGGGGTCCCTATATTGTTTTTGACTCTGTTGACAAGGTCTGGCAATTTTTAACAGATGCGCAGGCCTCCACTAACTTTGAATCACAACAGCCATTGCCCGGGGAATTTATATCAGAATGCTTGACTCGCACTGCTGCTCAAAATCATAGAATGCCCCAGCACCCTCCTGTGACATCAGTCATGAACATTGCACCTGTTGTAATCTCTGACAACTCAATGAGGCCTCACGGTAGACAACAACAGCAACCAAATCAATACAAGTCCAATTCAGATTTGCAGGTCATCTCATTGCATCCAAATACTCCAATTCCAGAGGCAGAGGCAGTCGAAAATAAGCAGCTTGCAGAGAACAATTTATGCAAAGTTAAACCTTTCTCCCAGCGTTCTACACGCAGCTACTTATCAAGAAGAATTCCTCACCCTAAAAAATGGACCCGAAGCAGGAGACAAGAAAACAGACCCCCTTCCAGCACTGGCGGCTAATCGGATCCAAGATCTGATGATCTTCAAAATAGTTCACCCAGTTCAATGATTCACTAACAGTGGTAGACCTAAAATAAATAATATGCTGCAAAGAAGCTCCTTGTGAGTGCTAGGATTTCCAGGTCACCTGCACACAGTGGAGCTATGGAGTTTGGGTTATTACAAATAGTCAACCTTCCTTTTTAAGGGCCCTTTCATGTTACATATGAACTCTAGCACACTGTAGTGGGCTCTTTCAATAACTGCTCTCCACCTAAATAGAGGAATGATAAGCTATTTGTGCAAGATGCAGAATCAGTTGGAGAGGGATGGTATGGTGTTGCTCTGAGTTCAATACTGAGCTCTAATTCAGTAGACAGAACTGTGATGTTTGTTCCTTTAGTATAACAGTATCTACCCCCCTAAGAGTTTACATTTTAATGTTTATTAATGACCTCTACTGAGATATGTGAGTACTGTAACAGCTGCAGGAACTATTGTATTTGCTTCTGTTTGATGACCTCTTTTTACCAGATAATATATTGTTATGCTGTGAGCTTCCTACTTTATTAGTTGATACTATCTTGATTCCTGCTAGTTGGTTATGATTGGTTTCAATTTGGGTTTGAAGCTTTGTCTGATTATTTATTCACAGAGCAAGAAAATGAATTTAATTTCTAAGTCCACCTTCCTTATCGATTGGTCTCAGCCTAGTTAAAGAATGCACACCTTCTACTACGGTATTCTATCGCTCTTACTTATGGCTAATTCTTTACTTTTACACTATTCTTCACCTGTACTTCTATCCCACTCTTATTCCCCCATTGACCCCCTCTTTCCTATACCCCCTTTCTTCCCAATTAGGGTTTCGGAACACCAGTTGGTTGATGACTTTGAATGTACTCCATGGAGAGAAGAGCAACAGAGACCACAGTGACTGACATGACCCTTCAAGTTCTTCTGACTGGTAAGTAGGCAGCAAATATACTTGACAAGTCAACCAGTTGATTACATGTTGTGGCTAGCTTTAATATATCAGGCGATGACTGAAGTTGACTGGCCTGCAACTGTGAAAATATTTTCTTAATTGAGTCACTGTGGTCAAGCTACTGAAGACAACAGAGTCACTGTCTACTTTATCACAATGGTGTTATACACTCGGGACAGCTGAACCTCCTTTTCGCTTTTGCACCCACCTACCGATTAGTACCTTCTTGAACCCCTTACTAACCACTCTTTATACTGCTAGTGGATATTCTCAAATGTGTACTTGCTACTGCTGTAATCATTTAAGAAAGCTAGAAATGAAGAAACCTTCAGCTCACCCAAAAACCCACAAAAACAACAGAACGCTGTTGTAAAAATAAAAGCAGCAATTTTATTACATGTAGTAGCACCCCTCACACACAGATCTAAGTTTCATGTCACACTTGATGCTTTATCAAGATAATTTAATCAGGCACAAAAACATGCTTTATATAGTGTTACAACCATAATTATCCAATTAATTGAAAACAATTAAAAAGCACGAGACACCCATGATATCACATAAAAAACACATATATGCTAATATTTAAAATCACTTAATGCTGTCCATATCAATTATCCAATCAATTTTAACAATTAGAGCAAATGGAGCCCATTTCAGACCCATAAAGTAAAATCCTTAAACAGGGCTCTACTAATGTTATAAAAAGGGAAAATCCCATAAGTTACCAGTGTTAAATAATACATATAATAATAAAGAAACAGCCTGGGAACCTTGAATTATAGTACATCAAAATGCTGTCTCAAGCAGAGGAAAGTTATGAACCATGTACAATACATATGATACATTATTATATTGCAATCCAAGCAATATAACAATATATATATGTAATATATAGGATAAAGTATGGGTATCTGTGTGTAACGAGAATTTACACACACCCAAGGGGTTTGATGCTACATAAACCCCGAGAGCGAAACTCGAGGGGTTTATGCATAGCATCAAACCCCAAGGGTGTGTGTAAATTCGAGTTTACACTGAGACCCACATTTTATTTTATATAATTGTTGGGCTTCTCTTTTGCCTCAGCAATTTCTAAAATTAAAAAAGACTGCTGTGCCGGCGCAGTCAGATTACCTCAGCGCGTGAGGTCCCCTTTAACTTTATTTAAAATATTTTTAGGGTGTTCAATCCGGTAGCTGTGGGGAACATTTCAACAAATTGTAAAAATGACTTACTGCTGAGTGTCCGTGGCAGTTTCTCTCTACCATGGTTTTGCGGTTTCCTGTTCGGGAAGGATACAGCAAGCGAGGAGTTCGAGCATGCGCAGTGTGGGGAAAACCGTGCGCGTATTTACCGTTATGAACGCTCCTTTATAACGGCAAATTACGCCATGGTTTCCCTATGGGAAAAAGGGAAGACCATTAATTATATATTATATATATAATATAATATAATACAAGGGTACCAATGAAATTCAAAAAGGTGTGGCAAATCAGGCTGGTTCATCGTCTTTTCTTTAAATGTGGAGCCAATTGAAAATGCCCATTTAGCCCTGGAAAAGTTCCAGCTCTTAGTTTAAACTGCAATAAGTTTCCCTACACATAGGTGTGTTATCCAAATCTCCCCCTCGTATACTATTACAAACTTTCTCTAATTCAAAAAATGTAAATACATCTTTATCCCCTTTTAAACGAACATGATTTGCCAATGCATTTTCAAGTGAAGCCAAATTAATATGTATCAAATGTTCAAAAATCCTAGTTTTAAATCTCCTAACTGTTTTGCCAATATAAAAACATTCACATGTGCATATAGCAATAGAAACAATAGCCTCGGTGCTGCATGAAATAAAAGCATTTGGCCATATTTTTTCCTCCAGAATGTGGTACAATTACAGTACACTTCTCCTCATGCCCATATAATTACATGCAGCACAATTTCCACATTTAAAGTTCCCCTTTAGCAACTTAGCTTCATTTTCCTTCGTTGGTGTTCCACTCCAGCTATGCACAAGAATGTCCTTCACATTTTTGGCTTTTCGATAGGAAAAATTAGGTCCATTCTCAACAAGTTTCTCCAGACTTGGTTCCAAAGACAAAATATGGCAATTCCTTTTGATTACATTTTCAATTTCTTTTGCCCGTGTGTTAAAAACAGTAACACAATTACAATCCAAATGTTTAAATTCATCATTCTCTTTTCTGTCTTTTACTACCAACAAACTTTCTCTAGACATAGAATCCACTTTTGGTTTTGCCTGTTGTATGCATTGTTTACTATATCCCCTCTTTTTAAATCTATCTAGTAACACAATACAGTTTTCTTAATAACCACTTTCAGCGCTACAATTTCTTTTTGTCCTCATAAACTGACCTAATGGTATGTTAGTAGCCACATGCTTAGGGTGACAGCTTGAAAATGTAATGAACCATTTTATCTGTAGGTTTTCTGTACAAATCAGTACCCAAACCTCCCTTCCCTTCTTTCTTAACTGAAACATCCAAAAAGGAAACCTCAGTCAAGCTAGCTGTTACAGTAAAGTGCAGGTTGTTGTTAGTTATTTCCAAATGTTGGACAAACACTAATAATTCATCCTGATTAACCTGCCAAATGATAAAGATATCATCCAAATAACGTTTATAAAAAATAAGACAGTCAAAGAACTTGTTCTGGTTATGCTCATAAATAGCTGACTTTTCCCACTCCGATAAATAAATCGTAGCATAACTAGGGGCCATCGTGGCCCCCATAGCTGTCCCCTTGATTTGATAAAACATAACCTGTTCAAACAAAAATACATTTTTAGCCAGAACAATCTCAGTCAAATGCACCCAAAATTCTATGAATTCAGTAGTGTGTTTTGTATTTTCACTTAATGAATTCCTTAATGCATCCAATCCATCATCATGAGGGATGTTGGTGTACACGGACTGAATATCCTAAGTCACCAACATCCACTGCTCCTCTACTGCCATCTCCTGGACAAAGTCTAGAAACTGCATTGTGTCTCTAAGATAAGCTCTAGTTCCCTGTGCAACACTGCTAATAAAAGAATTCACATACGGTGCCAATGGTTCAGTGACAGAATTATTTCCTGAAATAATAGGTCTCATGGGGGGTCATATAAGTTCTTATGGATTTTTGGTAATCCATATAAAACCGGTTTTACAAGAACATCCACAGTTAAAAAATCATAGATTTCTTGTGAGATATACCCCTAATTAACAGATTCAAACAAATAAATATCAATCTGTTGCTTAAATTTCACAGTGAACCTCCTTTTCCCGTTTACACCCACCTACCTATTAGCACCTTCGTGAACCCATTACTAACCACTCTTTATACTGCTAGTGGAGATTCTCAAATGCATACTTGCTACTGCTGTAGTCGTTTAAGAAAGGCAGAAAGGAGGTGGTCACCGGTATTGGTATAATTTATTGTTTATTGTTTAGTGGCGCTTACGTAGCAGGAATGCAGATGGTTATTCTTTCTTTAACTGATGCTGGCAGTTGAGCTGTCAGTGAGTGCTTGGCATGTTTTTCCGCTGATGCATTGGCATATGCCTGCGTATTAGCACCTAGGTCTCACTACCATTTGTTTCTTTGTTTCCTTCCCTTTAATAGAATAGATTAACAGCCCCCTTCTCCCCCCCCCCACCATTTATTGGACTTAAAATGTGCAGTTACTTAGGACTTAGATAATCATTATCACCAAGGTTACAGTTTATTTGTTTTATTATATTTTGAGTTTTATGTTTTTAGTTTACAGTCTAATAAGTAAAGGAAAAGTAATTAGAAATAACCTAGAACTTCATCCTCATTAACTCCGTTTTCTTATTTAGAGACAGCATATTAGTTGTTTGAATTATGTCAGGTAGCTATAATATTGCTATTTGGAATGTCAAGGGGTTTGGTTCCCCTATTAAGAGACAAAAAGTTCTCAGTTACCTTCAAAAGGAGAAAATTGACATAGCACTGCTCCAGGAGACTCATCTCTTGCCAGATGAAGCAGCCAAGTTTATGAGGGGGTGGGTGGGACAAGCTGAGTTCAGTTGCTTCAACAGCAAGAAAAGGGGAACATGCATACTAATCCGGAAGGGGATACCCTTTTCAAAATCAAATCATTGTGCTGACCCCAAAGGATGATTCCAGAGCCTAGAAGGTGCCCTCAATGGGGACAAAATGGTGTTATGCAATGTATATGCCCCAAATAAAGACCAAACTGATTTTTTTGATGCCCTAGCTATTGAGTTTATATAAAGATTTTGAAGTTATCTGTGGTGGAGACTTTGATCCCTTCTTGGACAGAAGTAATAATTTGAAACTTAAGCAACCCAATTACCAAGGAGAGTCTTTGTGAATCTTAGAACAGATTTAGGACTGATAGACTCTTGGCAGCTTTTACACTCAGATGGAAGAGTCTATTCCTTCTACTCCAACCAACATGATTCATTCAGCAGATTGGATTATTTATTTATTGCAAATGGCCTATGCTCATTCCTTTCATCTGCAGATACTAGGAACAGTGTAATCGCAGACCACGGGTTGGTTAGAATTAATATAACCATTGAGAAAGACAGCACTAAAAGCAGAAGATGAAGGTTTAACAATTCCCTAATTCAGGATAAATACTTCAAGGAATTTCTGAAGGGCTCAGTTTCTGAATATTTTGAGATCAATGATGACAAGCAAACTTCGTATGCCATCCTTTGGGATGCATTTTAGGCTTCCCTAAGGGGGAGGATAATCTCCTTTACAACAAATAAGAAGAGGAATTCCTTGAAAGAGTTATCACCGAAAGAAGAGAGGCTCAAGAAAATAGAGTTAGAATATAAACAAGGAGTTGGCAGAGGCCCTAATAAATTACAGGAGATACTGACACTGAAGACTGATATTAATAAGATACTTTCAAGCAAAGCGGAGTTTGCACTTCACATGACAAAACAAACATTTGGGGATGCAGGGGGAAAATCGGGTACGCTTTTGGCTTTCAGACTTAAGAAAAAGCTTAATCAAAATATTATTGCAGGGGTTAAGGATAGAACCAGTCAAGTCAAGGTCTCAAACCAGAATATTAATAAGGTGTTCGAGCAGTTCTATAAAGACATCTATTCTAGCAAGGTCTCTGATATTGATGTTGGTATGCAGGAATTTCTAAAACATCTGCAACTGCCATCCTTAAGTAATGAGGATAGTAATATTCTTAGCAGGCCTATTTCTATGGAAAAAAATCACAAAAGTGGTTAAGGAACTGCCAAATAATAAAAACCCCAGACCAGACAGGATACCTGGTGACCTTTATAAATTAATAGATCTCATTGCTCCTAAAAACCTTCATAAGATGTATACAGAGGCATTTAGTGAGAACACTTCGCCAAACTCATTAAAAGGAGCCTACGTTACTCTAATACTTAAATAAGATAAGAATCCTTTATCTTGTGAAAGCTACATACTTATTTCTCTTCTAAATGTGGATTATAAAATTTTGGCTAAGGTTCTCTCATTAAGACTAAGAGACAAGATTTGTAAACTAGTGGGAAGAGAACAAGCGGGGTGTGTTCCTGGTAGATCAGGGATGGGGAACATTAGGTGCCTTATGGATGTAATGCACTCAGCTCAAGTAACAGAAAAAACTTCAACTGTTTTATCTATCGACTTCTTCAAAGCATTTGACACACTGGAATGGCATTACCTGTTTAGAATGTTACTATGGTATAATTTAGGAAGCTACTTTATTGACTGGGTTAGAATTTTGTATAATGACCCCTCTGCTGCTGTAATAACAAATGGCACGATTTCGAACTACTTCAGCCTAGAATGGGGTACTAGGCAAGGATGTCCTCTATCCCTCTACTTATTTATCCTGGCTTTAGAACCTTTAATTAGAATGATACAAGAGGATCGAGGAATAAAGGTTCTCGAGACAGGGAGAATTCTAAATAAAACATTTGCATATGCTGTTGATTTGCTGTTTACTATTACACAACCTAAATTATCAATTATAGCGCTCAAAGTGGCCCTGGGAAAATTTGCCAAAATATCAGGCTCGGTGGTCGATTGACTCAAGACCCAGGCCATGCAAGTTTATGATGAGGGGAACACTTTTATAGGCTGTTATCTCATAGAAGCTGAGTGTTGGACAAAAACAGAAATGACATATTTAGGCATTAAAATCCCCCCAAAGAATAGTGAGTTGATAAACTGTAATCTAGATCCATTGCTGAAAGAAACAGATTTGGACTTAAAATGGAGAACTCTTAATATGTCTCTATGGGGAAGAGTTAACTCAATTAAAATGATGATGGCCCCTAAACTTTTTTTATATGTTTCAGTGTATGCCAATTCCATTTAGTAAAGCTAAATTTAAATCTATAACATCTATTATCAAGAGGTTTTTATGGGGTTCTAAGCTGCCTAGGATGGCAATTTCAAAACTCAGAGCACCCTGGTCAGTAGGAGGTTTCGGGCTTCCATGGTGGGAAAGATATCAAACAGCTTTTTTGTTTAAGCAAACTGCACTCTCCCTAGGTCATGTGGGTGGTGGAGAAATTCCCCTATGGCTGGACGTCGAACAACGTCTATTAAGTCCCAATAAACGAACTGATTTTCTGTTTAAGCCTTTACCTAAACCACTGAGGAATAATCTGTGCATTAACAGGTCTTTGAAAATTACTAAAACTGTACAGACTAACCTTAATATTACAAAGCCACCGACTCACCTTGAGGCACTTTGGGGGAATACTAATATATTAGGCAACGGGAACGTTATGTAGAATGCAGAATGGAATAGATTAGGTATTACAAATATTGGGGATTTGACTGACTCAGAGATGAGCATTCTGATGTCCTTTGAGGAGTTAAAAAACAAATTCAATCTGGGGAAACAGCACTTTGCAATATATCTGCAGGTCAGGAAGATCTTATCAGATGCGGTTCTAGGCCCAACTCTTGAACTACCTCATATAGACCAAGACCGGGCTACAATGTTGAAATTAGTTAACCTTAGAAGAGGGGCATCGTGGGTTTACAAATATCTCACAAATGATGTCCAACAGACAGAGATGAATGCTTCTCTTAGGCACAATTGGGGAAAGGATATTAGGTCTCCCCATTTCTGCAGATGATTGGATGACCTCTCGGACGAATGCTTATCATGCATGTAGAGAGGTACAGAGAAGAACAATCCAGTTTAAAATTTTGCATATGTACTACTACTCTCTTGCCAGACTAGAATAAATAAACTATTGCCCTGAGGGAAGGTGCTGGAGATGTGGTAAGCCACATGCAGATCTTCTGCACATACTATGTGGCTGCCCCTATGTGGTCAAAATTTGGGGAGCAGTTCATGAGATCTGTAAGAAAGTCACAGGTTTGAATATTTTATTTTCTCCATTGACGTACATTCTAAGCCTCTCTTCCCACCTCAGTAATCTCCCTAATTTTAAAGCAAATTGGGTTTTAGCCGTTGTTTTAGCCTTGAAGAGATTGCTCCTCTCTAGCTGGAAAGATCCGAACCCACCAGCTACTGTAGAGTGGTTCAAAAATATGACCATTTCGGCTATTAATGAAAGAATATGTTACTTGTTGGCTGATAGGCTAGAAGAATATAACAGAACCTGAAGCACATACTTTAGTGTGAAACTCTGAGTTAAAATTGTTGTCTCTCCATGACAGTTACTGTTTCCTTATGATGACTGTTCCTTTTTTTCCAATATTATAACTATGAATTTATTAACTTATTATGTTCATATCTAAAATATTTGTTAGGTTGTTTTATCATAATTGAATGTTCATTATTCTCAAGTGCAATTGGATTGCTTGTAAACTTCCTATGAATTGAATAAAATATTTAATTGGAAAAAAAAAAGCAAACGGAAGCACTCGTTTCTTGCCAGCATCTTCCCTACCACAAGTGTTTGTTTGTTTATTTGCTTAATGGGTAAACATACTAGAATGAATTCCATTTTCAGATGTGACCCATAAATAACAGAAGAAAGTTTACATAAACACATCACAAAGTGAGCTTCCCCGTTATAATGCAAAACGAAATCGGAGCTTTGCGAGAGGTGACTGTATTCCCTCCCCCACAGTTTACTAGAAGAATAGAGTTGTAAGATCAGTTTGAAGCTGAATGAAAAAAAAAAACCACAAATATTTTTCATTTTAAACTGTGGAAGTGTGATGGACAGTAGAGACAGTGGGAGCAGATGGGAACTCGGTAGTGACAGAACGAAAGTGGGATGTAAGAGTATATCTCACTAAATTTTGTTTTAAATGTTAGATATGTATACGGCTTTCCTCACCTACTGTAACTACAACTACTGCAGAGTGAAGATGTTTAGAAATTTTGAATGAAGATTTACTTGGTAATAGACAAAAAAATGGTGGCATTTTTTTTTTTTTATTTAGTTATTTAACCAGGTATAGCACACTAAGCTGGAAGCTTTTTTACAGGAGCGACCTGGAAGCACAAGGAGGTTAAGTGACATGCTTAGGGTCACACAGTATGCAAGTGGAAGCTGTGGGATTCAAACCAGGTCTGGTCTGCTGGATGTCACCAGATTTGCAGCTCAGAGCCTTAGACCACTGCGCTATACTGCCTCCCTCTTAGACCCTCTTATTTTAAAAACGTAGCATTCAAATGGCAAACCGATTTGTTGTTTTACTGCTGTGGTCATTATGTTCAGAATTTGTTTTTGCCTGTGCATTGAATGGATTTAATGCACTGGTAACAATTAATCAGAAGGCAGCATTTTCTCTCTGAACAATATGCACTGACAGATGCATAAATTATAGTATAAATCATGACATAATTTATAGCCAATCAGGAATGTTTGTTTCTAAACATTCCAGGTACTCTTATAAATGTTAATACATCCCCCGGAGCCATTCATTACTGTATAAGAGTAGTTTCACATGCCTTCAGCTGGACTGAGAAGAGTAAAGTGAAGCTGAGTCTGTTCTGGCTCAAGCTGAAGGCAAGTGAACCCACTCTAATACAGGAACGAGTGGCGATGGCCGATGTATTAATATATTATTGATCAAGAGTGATCAATAATATATTTAAAAAAATTGTCCCTGGAACGTGCCTGTTTCTAGGGTAACTGTGCGTGAGACACTCTTCACAGAATAAGAGTGTCTCGCACGCAGGGGAAAGTAGTGCTCTAATTGGTCGGGAACGCTCCTTTGTTACATAATAACCATAAGAGGGTGCCTCATCCACATAGTTCTAAAATTCTGAGGTTTAAAGTTCCGATGGCACAGTCCATTTCCAATAAAGGGGATTATCTTATATTCTGCAAAATAAAACAGTTTGATTTAAAATTTAAAAAAAAATTTTAAACAGAAGTGTATAACATGATTTATAATATGTGTGTATGTACAGTATATGTGCCTTTTATGGTTATGAGTTTCTTCTCAAGTTCTTTGTGTGCCAGAACCACTCAGCTTCACTTCGCAGTTGTCTCACCCAAAGAAGTCAAGAATGCACTCTTATAACCATAAGAGACACAGTAACTGTAGATACAAACATATACAAAAAGATAGATACTTTCTAATCTGAGTGGTTTCTATAAAAACAATACTAAAAAGCCTCAGCCCCAGCAGCACAAAGCATCCTGGGTATGCAAATCCATGTGTGGGGGGAAGGGTTATCTGACTACGAAATTACTGAAGTTTTTTTCCAAATGAAATCCTCAAAAATAAGCTGCAGAATGCTGGAGTGAGGAGATGAGCTGCAGGCATCTGATCTGGCTGAATGCAATACACTACTTGAGACAACATAGGGTTGCATCACTATTTTCCCATACTCAGCTTGAAGAAAGGAGTGAAATCTGGCGACTATAAACCAGATCTGAACCACAGTCCAAACTTGGGGTTCCAGTTTCAGAATGAAAATCTACTCCCAAATTATTGCCAACTCCTTTTTACCACAGAATGAATCTCATAATGACAGATAGTTACCGTTAGTTGCTTGTCAGCACGTGCACTTAAGCTCCTCTTTTATTGTCATAGTTAGTGGAAAGAGGTGAAGTAATTTAAATACTGATAAGAAAGAAGAACAATATGTTGAATACATAAATAATACGAGCAGGTAGATACTTTCTAACTCATGTGGTTTCTGTAAACACACAGAACATCAAAAACCTAAAAAAATAACACAAAGCAGCATGGGTTTGCAAATGTATGTGTGTGTGGGGGGGTGGAGGAACTGACTAGAAAATGATTTAACTGGTGTTACATTCTGTTTGATAAGTTACTACTCAGGCCTCACCACAGCTGACTCACACATAGTAAACATAACAATGTTTAAAATCTGCACAAAAGAGTACGGATGATGTCACTAGGTGGTAGCTGTCACTTCCTGCCTAAAACATATAGTTCAAATTTTTCACCACTACCATGCACTGCTGCTATAAGATTTATGTATAACAAAATCATTTCTATTAAATAAAAATAATTCTGAAATGTACCCAACTGTATATTATTTTGTCACTGTTGTCACCGTTTGAGATCTCAGCTCTGCAACATTCTGCAGCATGTAGCATGATGTCATTTAAGTCATAGCACAGGCTGCAGTCCCACTGAAAGTGGTGTGGATGCAATTGGAGACATGCACTCCCTGCATCCCTAAAAGTGCTGCTGTCAAACATGATGTCCAAGATTAGCTGCAGAAGGACAGTGCACACACCATCGCTGACTGTCAAAATTACTTTATCTTACAACATACATAGAGGTACCCATACTATTGGCAAGCCATGCTGAATCTCCTATATATCACCTGCTAAAAGGAATTTAGTAGCTGATACGTAGGGGCTCCAGTTTGAGTACCTCCATGTAGAGATGCAGCAAAGTTTTACTTTGACGGCAAATCTTTGGTGAAGTCGACAAATTTGCCTCCGTGGATCATTTCACAGAGTTGTTCCATTTATTAAAAATTTGCCATTTGTCACTTCACCTTTTTTTTGTTTGTTTGTTTTTTAGTGCAAATTGTACTTAAAAAAAAAACCAAAGCAAGGAGAGATTACAAATGATGATTAGGCGTGTCCCCCCCCGGATTGTCAGCCCGATGACAATCCCTAAGTGTCCCCCCCAACGATCGCTGGCCCCAATGTAAAAATAAATTATTATTAATTCAATCCCTGGTGCCTAGTGTTCCCCCCACCATCACCGACCCGATGCTGAATAAACATTTCCCTGGTTTCTAACAGATCCCCCTCCCTATACCCATCCCCAAATGTTGCCAATTCCCTGGTGTCTAATGAACCCCCCCACTCCATCAGGTAGTGCCCCACCACCCCTCTCCCACCCACCTCAACCCAGAGTGGGTGACCAGCACAGCCCTCCATTCTCCACCACATCTGGCTGCCCGACTAAGCAGGTATAAATGAGAGCGTACTTGTACAAGCATGTGCTCATTCACTGAGCACTTCTGGGGGGCACAGACAAGAGTGGAGGGCTGTTCCGGTCACCAGTTGGGGTCTGGATGGTAGGAACAGCATTGTGTACCCCTCCATTCCCCCATCCAGATCCCCCGCCAGTAACTGGAACAGCCCTTTGCTCTTGTCTAAACCCCCAAAGAGCTCAATGAATGAGCCAATCAGGCCTAGCTGTCACTGAATGAGTGCAATCGAGGCCTGGCTGTCACTGAATAGAAGCAATCGGGCCTGGCTGTCAATGAATAGGCATGTCAGGACCTGACTGTCAATGAATGAGCACAATCGGCCTGGCTGCCAATGAATAAGCGCTAATCGGGCCTGGCTGTCACTGAATGAGCGCAATCGGGCCTGACTGTCAATGAATGAGTGCAATCGGACCTGGCTGTCAATGAATGAGCGCAATCGGGCCTGGCTGTCAATGAATGAGCGCAATCGGGCCTGGCTGTCAATGAATGAGCACAATCGGGCCTGGCTGTCACTGAATGAGCGCAATCGGGCCTGGCTGTCACTGAATGAGCGCAATCGGGCCTGGCTGTCAATGAATGAGCACAATCGGGCCTGGCTGTCACTGAATGAGCGCAATCGGGCCTGGCTGTCACTGAATGAGCGCAATCGGGCCTGGCTGTCAATGAAAGAGTGCAATCGGGCCTGGCTGTCAATGACTGAGTGCAATCGGGCCTGGCTGTCAATGAATGAGCGCAATCGGGCCTGGCTGTCAATGAATGAGTGCAATCGGGCCTGGCTGTCAATGAAAGAGTGCAATCGGGCCTGGCTGTCACTGAATGAGCGCAATCGGGCCTGGCTGTCACTGAATGAGCGCAATCGGGCTTGGCTGTCAATGAACGAGCGCAATTGGGCCTGGCTGTCACTGAATGAGCGCAATCCGGCCTGGCTGTCACTGAATGAGCCTCTGCTTGAACAAGTATATGCCCATTCATTCCAGCTCAGTCTGGCGGCCAGCCATGGTGGAGAGTGGAGTGCTGGTTGCCCACGTGGGGTCAGTGTGGGGGGTGGGGCACTACCTGACGGGGTGGGGGGTCCACTAGACACCAGGGACTTTGCAACATTTGGGGATGGGGACGGGGGATTTGCTAGACACCAGGTAAGTGTTATTCAGCATCGAGTCAGTGATGGGGAGGGACCACTAGACACCAGGGATTGAATAAAAATGTATTTTTACATTGGGGCCAGCGATTGGAGGGCCACTAGGCACCAGGGATTCAATTAATTAAATTTGACATTAGGCAGTGATCGGCAGGGTGGGGTGGGGCCACTAGATACCAGGGAAGGTTTTGCTGCGAAGTGTAGAATTTCCCCTGCGAAATTCCACACTTCATGGTCGATCCAAGAATTGCACTTCATGAATTGCAGACTTCGCCCATGTCTACCTCTATGTATGTTATAAACTACACCAATTTTGATAGTCAGCCATGGTGTGTGCACTGTCCTTTTGCAGCTAATCCTGGACCAATAAAAGAGTACACACTATTTGTTTGATCTTGCTGTTTTTCAAAAAGATATAAACTTATAATGGTCTGGGAGCCAAATTATTGAGCCACTGATGACTTAAATGATAGCATCAAAATGGTGCATCTGAAAAATCAGGAAACTAGAATGGGGGAAAACACACTGGTACAGCTATTTAGTAAGTGTGAACAATTTTCATTATATAAATACTTACTTATGAATGCATCACCAATAATGAAACACAATGGGCAGCATATACAGTTGGAAATTTGTGCAAACTCAGACCCAGAATGTGTTAGGTGCACGAATGTGCACACAAGACCATCAGAAAGTTTACTAGAAAAGACTTACTGTTAGAGCTTCAAGCATTAACAGGTGTCTAGTACACCTCTCTGGGACAGCAGCATAAACCACACTGCCCTAATGGGTTGCAGTAGTGGGTACATGCCCACCCATATGGGCCCCTGGATGATCACAGGGGCTCCCTGCCCCTCAGGTGGGAGAAAATCTCCTGTACTAATATCAATACCCTAGCTACTAAATGTATAGGTCAAACAGCCACCCAGGCTATTATATGTAAATACTTGCCTAAACTGTGTTGTCTCACTAATGTATTGATCACTGTTCCTACAATACGACAATGCCCAGAGGTTGCACTTGTTCTAAAATTGTTCCACTGTAATAATATCAATACCCTAGCTACTACGTGTATAGATTTTCAGGCACCTTTTATTATATGTAAATACTTGAAATGTGATGTCCTACTAAGGTACTATCTCTGAATGTATGACTATGCTGACGCGGAGCCTTTGTAAATGAGTCTATGACTCAAAGGGTTGTAATTCCTATGACTGACTGACTAAATAAATAAATAAAAATGCAGACACCGGGCGGTTGTCGCTTCCATAGCTACTGCCTGGGACACCTAGACTGGACTCCTTACTAGCGAGGTGCGGCATTTGCCGATACCCAATCGGAATGCAAGCGCTTTTCTGCTCTGGCATCTGATTGGCTCTTGCAGTCTGTTCCTGTGTCTCCCTCAACACTAAGCTAAAGTCTGATTTTCTGTCTAAAACTTGCACAAAAAAGAGCTGCACTTACTTATTGCCTAACAGTTATGACCTCTATTTTTTCCTGTTTAGAGAGTCAAGAGTTGGGACTCTGATTACACTCCTTTCTGAATTTCTGTGGTTGGGCCAGTCTTTAGGCATCAAGGAATACCCAATTCTGTTGTCCTTCTGTTTTGGTCCTCCCGCTGGTTCAGATGTTCCATTGTCCATGGCCCAGTACTTAATACCGACCCCTTCATCCATCCCCTGCCAAGGATATGCTCTCCACGGGCTCCCTGCCCATAGGCATGGGAAACCCGGGCACCAGGCAGTCGGCACTGCCTGAGAACCTAAGCTCGGACTCTCCATTAGCAGAGCATGGCATTAGCAGCCATCCAATTGGAATGTGAGTGCTCTTCGGCGTTGGCTTCCAATTGGTTCCTGTTGTCTGCTTCTGTGTCCGTTCTAAACCAAGCATAAATCTGACTTCCATGCTGAAATTTGCCAAAAAAGAGCTGTAATTACTTTTCTCCTTGACTGTTAAGACCCTTATCCTTCTGTTTAGTGTTACATTTAGGGATACTGTGTGATTACACTAGTTTTGAAATTCTGTGTGTAACCCCCCCCTACAAATGGGGGTTCCTAAAAGCCTCCTAGGAGCTTGCTTAAGTGTTCGCCTGCCTGTTGGCGTTCGGCGTTTAAGCCGTTAGAATGGCACTGTAAGTGCTAGTAGAGCCTCCACATACTGTCTCTTTAAGAGCTGTCTGCTTGCAGACATAACTAATGCTTTTCCCGGGGGGCTGGTGTTTCTCTGCTCGAATCCCACCTGAGACATGGTAATGTCACTCCTTTTCTTGGTGGCTAGGCGCAAGGAAGCTTATCTGGAAGATATGCTGTTAGCCTGTAATCAGTTAAAGCCTTAGTAATATTGTAGTTTGTCTAACCTGCCTTTATTGCAGATGGGACTTTGTGTGTGTTGCCCCTCTATTTTGGACCTAAACTGCTGTGCTTGGCCAATGGGATAACGGGATCTATAAAATGGAGACTGTTTGGACCAACCAGAATTCGGACTCTCCTGGGAGCTGGCTTACAATGGGAATGTATAGCTAGTAATTCTGGGAAGTGTAGTTTTGGACCTTGGCACCTTTTTTTGCACCAACTGAGAGCTTTGGAATGATTGACAGCTGAGTCCACCAACCGGACCAGGTGGCGCCCAAAGGGAATGCTCTGCCTTGCGACTGGGAGGTCAGATCAGTTGTGACTGTGAGGAGAGAAGGAGCTCTTGTGCTTCTATGGTGTACACAGTTCTCAGTATGGAAGCACATGAGAGGCTCAGTCAGTCTGTTGCCATCAATCTGAGGTGACTTAAGTGGGGAAGGCTGAAAAGTGGAAACCAGGCTCACCCTGTAGAAGACTGGAGAAATTGCTGAATCGCGTTCGGTCTGTCAGGAACTGAAGCTGCTGTGTGAACTCCGGGGTATTTGCAGTAAGTGCAATCGGGACCTAGGAGCAGCTGCCTGGTATAGTAATTTCCTTTGCATATAAATGTGTTGAATGCTTGTGAGGGATAGCTATTACAATTCTTTTTTCACCATGTTGTAAGCTGAAAGCTGAACTGAATTTAATCAGACTAAATCCGTCTGCTAGTCAAAGCAGTTGGGCCTGGCCAGTAGAATCTCATCTCCATGCCTTGTTTGTCTGGCAATCAAAAACAACCATCTGCATCAGGTTTTCAACTTGGGGTAGTGTGAATACATATCAGGGCATTCCCCTGCGACCTATTAACAGTTACCAGTGTGTCATCTAATTTTCTTTATTTCATTTCTTCAAGGACTGAGCCATTCATCTCCGGATTACAATTGGGTGTTGTGCATATATTTTTCTACAGGGTCCTATCCATCTGTACCTGCCGGCCAACCCCGGGCAACGGACCTGGCTAGCCCCCCAACCTGGATACCCAGAGTGTGACTTTTAAGACCCTGTATGAGTGCACAGTACTGTGATTTAATTCTGCCAATCAACTTGATCTCCCCCTCCCATGTTTCATTCCCCTTAAATAAACCACATTTGGTGTTGCTGACTTTCAACTGTCTGGAGTGTCAGTACCTATGTAGCAGGCATTGCATTGGTTTGTGTATGTTGATTAACCTTATTTTACAAGGGGGGTCCTCAAAGATGAACTTCAGAATCAGTCTCAAGGGTAAGTGGTACCTTATGATTGAACTGCGTGTACATGTGGGGCATTGGTACTGTAATTCCTGTACATCGTGTGGGTCATTAGAGGGATTAGAAGGGGGTCTCTGTGTCCCAGAGGGCTGTGACCAAACTAGACCAACCATTACAAACCCTGACCTCTGGGTGGAGGCACCCGCCATAGAACCTAGGCCCCTCAACCTGTTGGTAGTCCAGCAGGCAGGGGTAGTAGCCCTTGGGGTAGCATCAACTGGGGGTTACATGTGCTTGCGACAGCTCCCTACATGAGTGGCCGATTACTTCTCCCTACTGAAGTTCCTACTAAATCTCATCTTATGTCCTCCTTAAATAATACAGAAGCACTCTGAACTGATACGACTGATGTAACATTGAGTACTTGAATTAATTGTTTTTTACTTGTATTATTTGGCTCTATTGTAAATATCTCTGTATGCATTGTATCATTTGACCCAAAGCTAACCAGGTCCATCTTGTAAATGAGCTTGCTCAATGATGTTCACCTGGATAAATAATGATTTTGATTGTTTGATTGATTGATTGATTGATTGGTGTGATCATTGCTGCCCGTTTACACAAGCGTCCAGTTACATACAACAATCATGAGACATGACATAGGATAAAACATTTAACTAACACCGAGGGTTAATGCAATGGTACATAAAATCAGGATAATATAGACTAAAGAGCAAACCATGAGCTAGCCTTGGTGAATTAACAAATACAAGGTGACATTAGGCATTCAATGAGGGTTTAACAATAATATAATACAACAGTGGGAAACAAAAAATTTAAATGCAATCTAAAAACTAGCCTAGGTGGATTAACCATACTACAAGTGCTAGAAAAAGAGGGTACGTGCCAGAGGTGGATAACCAGAGAGTGAGGGGAAAAGAGTACAGAAGGGGAGTCAGATTAGGGCTGCGAGCAGGTGCAGGTGGAAGAGAAATGTCTCTTGATATTGTGTTTGAAGGCATTTGTGGAGGGACAGAGTTTTAGTTCTGGAGGGAGAGTTGAAGAGCTTGGGTCCCATAAAAGAGAATGTTTTCTGGCCTTGAGCGGTCCGGCAGAAAGGGACAGTGAAAGAGAGAGTGGAGGACAGTCTAGTGGCCCTGGTGGTGGCTGTCTGGAAGAGAGAGGTGAGGCAATCAGGAAACAGTTCAAGGGAAAGTTTGAAGAAGAACCTAACCTCGGGACCCAATCAGACCCCCTCTGCCAGCCCCCAACCCTTGAAGCCTCCACGGAGGGCTGGAGGCTGTGCTGGCACCAGGTAGTTAATACTGAATAATGCATTTATTTCCAATAGGAATACTGCAGTTCTTGCAGGATTGCCATATCTCAACAACCCCTGCTCTATGCAGTCTGGGGTCCTCCAGACAGCCAGCCCAGGCATTCTGTTGGATGCCCGGGTGTGACCCAGAGCTCTGCCTCCCCCTCTTGCAATGCACAGCGGGCAATGTCTGTGGATACCATGCAGTGCAGCCGGGCACCGGTGTGCAGAGTGCCACAGCCAGGATAGACACAAATGGCGTGTATCCTGAGCTGTTTTGTGCATCGCGTCCTTACGTGTAAAGGCCTGTTTTCATGCAAATATATTTAGTGCTCGAGAATAGAACGTCCTGAAATTCCAATATTTTTGGAATGTTTTGAAGTTTGAATCCCGCTGATGCCAATGGTAATTTTTTTTTTCAGGAAAAGTACACTCACTTTAAACAGATCCTCTCCTCAAATATTAAATGGTATACTGCTGAGCAAGATGGATTAGAAACTGGATCTTGGAGTCTTAATTAGAGCTGAACAGTAAGTACATTATCTGCTTTGCTGATAATTATTAGCAGCAGCTGGCACTAACTATCATCAAATTTATCCAATTAAAATCCCATCATTAGGACAGTAAAGGGATACACTGTGTATATCGACTCTCCCTTTAAAAGAGAACTACCTTCAACCTGTAAGCTTATGTTTCCTTTAGAAGCAGCTGTGTTTCTCATGAAAGTTCAGATTCTGTTGGAGTTCCATCTTTATTGGCTTTTTAGTAGTGATAAGAGAAGTGGTTTGGATAAGTTCAGAACCTCAGATATTTTCTATAAAAGAACCTTATCAGAACCTGATTTAGGAGCCTATTCCATCAGCTGGTCTTTACCCTAAAGGAAGGCCGTGGGTGATGGTAACACTCAAAAAGAAGGTTAGGGTGGGGGAGGACATACCCAGTGAGCCAGGTCTGTATTAAGTGCTGATGATCAGTGGCGTTACAGAAGGTTAGGGTGGGGTGGGGGACAGACCAAGTGAGCCAGGTCTGTATTGAGTGCTATGATCAGTGGGTTACAGAAGGTTAGGGTGGGGAGGGAAAGACCCAGTGAGCCAGGTCTGTATTAAGTGCTCATGATCAGGTAGGGTTACGAAGGTTAGGTGGGGTGGGGTGGGGTGGGGACAGGCCCAGTGAGCCAGGTCTGTATTAAATGCTCATGGTCAGTGGGGTTACAGAAGGTTAGGGTGGGGAGGGAAGGCCCAGTGAGCCAGGTCTGTATTAGTGTTCATGAACAGTGGGGTTACAGAAGGTTAGGGTGGGGGGGGTAGGACAGGCCCAGTGAGCCAGGTCTGTATTAAGTGCTCATGTTCAGTGGGGTTACAGAAGGTTAGGGTGGGGTGGGAGGGGACAGGCCCAGTGAGCCAGGTCTGTATTAAGTGCTCATGAACAGTGAGGTTACAGAAGGTTAGGGTGGGGGAGGGACAGGCCCAGTGAGCCAGGTCTGTATTAGTGCTCATGATCAGTGGGGTTACAGAAGGTTAGGGTGGGGAGGGACAGACCCAGTGAGCCAGGTCTGTATTAGTGCTCATGATCAGTGGGGTTACAGAAGGTTAGGGTGGGGAGGACAGACCCAGTGAGCCAGGTCTGTATTAAGTGCTCATGATCAGTGGGGTTACAGAAGGTTAGGTGGGAGGGGTGGGACAGGCCCAGTGAGCCAGGTCTGTATTGAGTGCTCATGATCAGTGGGGTTACAGAAGGTTAGGGTGGGGGAGGGACAGACCCAGTGAGCCAGGTCTGTATTAGTGCTCATGATCAGTGGGGTTACAGAAGGTTAGGGTGGGGTAGGGTTAGGGTGGGGACAATGTGAGCCAGTCTGTATTAGTGCTCATGATCAGTGGGGTTACAGAGAGGTTAGGGTGGGGTGGGGGTGCAGAGCCCAGTGAGCCAGGTCTGTATTAAGTGCTCATGATCAGTGGGTTACAGAAGGTTAGGGTGAGGGGACAGACCCAGTGAGCCAGGTCTGTATTAAGTGCTCATGATCAGTGGGGTTACAGAAGGTTAGGGTGGGGGAGGGGACAGACCCAGTGAGCCAGGTCTGTATTAAGTGCTCATGATCAGTGGGGTTACAGAAGGTTAGGGTGGGGAGGGACAGACCCAGTGAGCCAGGTCTGTATTAAGTGCTCATGATCAGTGGGGTTACAGAAGGTTGGGGTGGGGAGGACAGACCCAGCGAGCCAGGTCTGTATTAAGTGCTCATGATCAGTGGGGTTACAGAAGGTTAGGGTGGGGGGGGGGGACAGGCCCAGTGAGCCAGGTCTGTATTAAGTGCTCATGATCAGTGGGGTTACAGAAGGTTAGGGTGGGGGGGGGGACAGGCCCAGTGAGCCAGGTCTGTATTAAGTGCTCATGATCAGTGGGGTTACAGAAGGTTAGGGTGGGGAGGGACAGACCCAGTGAGCCAGGTCTGTATTAAGTGCTCATGATCAGTGGGGTTACAGAAGGTTAGGGTGGAGGAGGGGACAGACCCAGTGAGCCAGGTCTGTATTGAGTACTCATGATCAGTGGGGTTACAGAAGGTTAGGGTGGAGGAGGGGACAGACCCAGTGAGCCAGGTCTGTATTGAGTACTCATGATCAGTGGGGTTACAGAAGGTTGGGGTGGGGAGGGACAGACCCAGTGAGCCAGGTCTGTATTGAGTGCTCATGAATCAGTGGGGTTACAGAAGGTTAGGGTGGGGAGGGACAGACCCAGTGAGCCAGGTCTGTATTGAGTACTCATGATCAGTGGGGTTACAGAAGGTTAGGGTGGGGAGGGACAGACCCAGTGAGGCAGGTCTGTATTGAGTGCTCATGTTCAGTGGGGTTACAGAGGTTAGGGTGGGGTGGGGTGGGGTGGGGGTGGGGACAGGCCCAGTGAGCCAGGTCTGTATTAAGTGCTCATGATCAGTGGGGTTACAGAAGGTTAGGGTGGGGGAGGGACAGACCCAGTGAGCCAGGTCTGTATAGTTCTCATGATCAGTGGGGTTACAGAAGGTTAGGGTGGGGGGGACAGACCCAGTGAGCCAGGTCTGTATTAAGTGCTCATGATCAGTGGGGTTACAGAAGGTATGGGGTTACAGAAGGTTAGGGTGGGAGGGGTTAGGGACAGACCCAGAGAGCCAGGTCTGTATTGAGTACTCATGATCAGTGGGGTTACAGAAGGTTAGGGTGGGGGAGGGGACAGACCCAGTGAGCCAGGTCTGTATTGAGTGCTCATGATCAGTGGGGTTACAGAAGGTTAGGGTGGGGGTGGACAGACCCAGTGAGCCAGGTCTGTATTAAGTACTCTGATCAGTGGGGTTACAGAAGGTTAGGGTGGGGGTGGACAGACCCAGTGAGCCAGGTCTGTATAGTGCTCATGAACAGTGGGGTTACAGAAGGTTAGGGTGGGAGGGGTAGGGACAGGCCCAGTGAGCCAGCTCTGTATTAAATGCTCATGTTCAGTGGGGTTACAGAAGGTTAGGGTGGGGGTGGTGGTGGGGACAGGCCCAGTGAGCCAGGTCTGTATTAAGTGCTCATGATCAGTGGGGTTACAGAAGGTTAGGGTGGGAGGGGTTAGGGACAGACCCAGAGAGCCAGGTCTGTATTGAGTACTCATGATCAGTGGGGTTACAGAAGGTTAGGGTGGGGAGGGACAGACCCAGTGAGCCAGGTCTGTATTGAGTGCTCATGTTCAGTGGGGTTACAGAAGGTTAGGGTGGGGGTGGGGGTGGGGGTGGGGACAGGCCCAGTGAGCCAGGTCTGTATTACGTTCTCATGTTCAGTGGGGTTACAGAAGGTTAGGGTGGGGGTGGGGGTGGGGACAGGCCCAGTGAGCCAGGTCTGTATTAGTGCTCATGTTCAGTGGGGTTACAGAGGTTAGGGTGGGGGTGGGGACAGGCCCAGTGAGCCAGGTCTGTATTAAGTTCTCATGATCAGTGGGGTTACAGAAGGTTAGGGTGGGGGTGGGGGTGGGGACAGGCCCAGTGAGCCAGGTCTGTATTAAGTGCTCATGTTCAGTGGGGTTACAGAAGGTTAGGGTGGGGGTGGGGGTGGGGGTGGGGACAGGCCCAGTGAGCCAGGTCTGTATTAAGTTCTCATGATCAGTGGGGTTACAGAAGGTTAGGGTGGGGGTGGGGTGGGGACAGGCCCAGTGAGCCAGGTCTGTATTAAGTGCTCATGTTCAGTGGGGTTACAGAAGGTTAGGGTGGGGGTGGGGACAGGCCCAGTGAGCCAGGTCTGTATTAAGTGCTCATGATCAGTGGGGTTACAGAAGGTTAGGGTGGGTGGGGGACAGACCCAGTGAGCCAGGTCTGTATTAAGTGCTCATGATCAGTGGGGTTACAGAAGGTTAGGGGTGGGGAGGGACAGACCCAGTGAGCCAGGTCTGTATTACGTGCTCATGATCAGTGGGGTTACAGAAGGTTAGGGTGGGGGTGGGGTGGGGGTGGGGACAGGCCCAGTGAGCCAGGTCTGTATTAAGTGCTCATGTTCAGTGGGGTTACAGAAGGTTAGGGTGGGGGTGGGGTGGGGGACAGGCCCAGTGAGCCAGGTCTGTATTAAGTGCTCATGTTCAGTGGGGTTACAGAAGGTTAGGGTGGGGTGGGGGTGGGGACAGGCCCAGTGAGCCAGGTCTGTATTAAGTGCTCATGTTCAGTGGGGTTACAGAAGGTTAGGGTGGGGGTGGGGTGGGGGTGGGGGACAGGCCCAGTGAGCCAGGTCTGTATTACGTTCTCATGATCAGTGGGGGTTACAGAAGGTTAGGGTGGGGGTGGGGTGGGGGACAGGCCCAGTGAGCCAGGTCTGTATTAAGTGCTCATGTTCAGTGGGGTTACAGAAGGTTAGGTGGGGTGGGGGTGGGGTGGGGACAGGCAGTGAGCCAGGTCTGTATTAGCGCTCATGATCAGTGGGGTTACAAAGGTTAGGGTGGGGGGGACAGACCCAGTGAGCCAGGTCTGTATTAAGTGCTCATGATCAGTGGGGTTACAGAAGGTTAGGGTGGGGGAGGACAGACCCAGTGAGCCAGGTCTGTATTAAGTGCTCATGTTCAGTGGGGTTACAGAAGGTTGGGTGGGGGTGGGGTGGGGTGGGGACAGGCCCAGTGAGCCAGGTCTGTATTAAGTGCTCATGTTCAGTGGGGTTACAGAAGGTTAGGGTGGGGTGGGGGTGGGGGTGGTGGGGACAGACCCAGTGAGCCAGGTCTGTATTAAGTGCTCATGATCAGTGGGGTTACAGAAGGTTAGGGTGGGGAGGGACAGGCCCAGTGAGCCAGGTCTGTATTAAGTGCTCATGTTCAGTGGGGTTACAGAAGGTTAGGGTGGGGGTGGGGGTGGGGGTGGGGGACAGCCCAGTGAGCCAGGTCTGTATTAAGTACTCATGTTCAGTGGGGTTACAGAAGGTTAGGGTGGGGGAGGGGAGCAGGCCCAGTGAGCCAGGTCTGTATTAAGTGCTCATGTTCAGTGGGGTTACAGAAGGTTAGGGTGGGGGTGGGGGTGGGGGTGGGGACAGACCCAGTGAGCCAGGTCTGTATTAAGTACTCATGATCAGTGGGGTTACAGAAGGTTAGGGTGGGAGGGGGTAGGACAGGCCCAGTGAGCCAGGTCTGTATTAAGTACTCATGTTCAGTGGGGTTACAGAAGGTTAGGAGTGGGGGTGGGAGTGGGGACAGGCCAGTGAGCCAGGTCTGTATTAAGTTCTCATGTTCAGTGGGGTTACAGAAGGTTGGGGGGGGTGGGGGTGGGGGTGGGGGTGGGGACAGGCCCAGTGAGCCAGGTCTGTATTAAGTGCTCATGTTCAGTGGGGTTACAGAAGGTTAGGGGTGGGGGTGGGGGTGGGGGTGGGGACAGGCCCAGTGAGCCAGGTCTGTATTAAGTGCTCATGTTCAGTGAGGTTACAGAAGGTTAGGGTGGGGAGGACAGACCCAGTGAGGCCAGGTCTGTATTAAGTGCTCATGACAGTGGGGTTACAGAAGGTTAGGGTGGGGGAGGGGACAGGCCCAGTGAGCCAGGTCTGTATTAAGTGCTCATGATCAGTGGGGTTACAGAAGGTTAGGGTGGGGGAGGGACAGGCCCATGAGGCAGGTCTGTATTAAGTGCTCATGAACAGTGGGGTTACAGAGGTTAGGGTGGGGGGGGACAGACCCAGTGAGCCAGGTCTGTGTGTGCTCATGAACAGTGGGGTTACAGAAGGTTAGGGTTGGGGGGGGACAGGCCCAGTGAGCCAGGTCTGTATTAAGTGCTCATGATCAGTGGGGTTACAGAAGGTTAGGGTGGGGTGGGGGACAGACCCAGTGAGCCAGGTCTGTATTAAGTGCTCATGATCAGTGGGGTTACAGAAGGTTAGGGTGGGGGGGGACAGACCCAGCGAGCCAGGTCTGTATTAAGTGCTCATGATCAGTGGGGTTACAGAAGGTTAGGGTGGGGGAGGGACAGACCCAGTGAGCCAGGTCTGTATTAAGTGCTCATGATCAGTGGGGTTACAGAAGGTTAGGGTGGGGGGGGACAGACCCAGTGAGCCAGGTCTGTATTAAGTGCTCATGATCAGTGGGGTTACAGAAGGTTAGGGTGGGAGGGACAGACCCAGTGAGCCAGGTCTGTATTAAGTGCTCATGATCAGTGGGGTTACAGAAGGTTAGGGTGGGGGAGGGGACAGACCCAGTGAGCCAGGTCTGTATTGAGTACTCATGATCAGTGGGGTTACAGAAGGTTAGGGTGGGGGAGGGGACAGACCCAGTGAGCCAGGTCTGTATTAAGTGCTCATGATCAGTGGGGTTACAGAAGGTTAGGGTGGGGGGAGGACAGACCCAGTGAGCCAGGTCTGTATTAACGTGCTCACTGATCAGTGGGGTTACAGAAGGGTTGGGTGGGGGTGGGGACAGGCCCAGTGAGCCAGGTCTGTATTAAGTGCTCATGATCAGTGGGGTTACAGAAGGTTAGGGTGGGGTAGGGGACAGACCCAGCGAGCCAGGTCTGTATTAAGTGCTCATGAACAGTGGGGTTACAGAAGGTTAGGGTTGGGGGGACAGGCCCAGTGAGCCAGGTCTGTATTAAGTGCTCATGATCAGTGGGGTTACAGAAGGTTAGGGTGGGGTGGGGACAGACCCAGTGAGCCAGGTCTGTATTAAGTGCTCATGATCAGTGGGGTTACAGAAGGTTAGGGTGGGGGAGGGGACAGGCCCAGTGAGCCAGGTCTGTATTAAGTGCTCATGATCAGTGGGGTTACAGAAGGTTAGGGTGGGGGAGGGACAGACCGTGAGCCAGGTCTGTATTAAGTGCTCATGATCAGTGGGGTTACAGAAGGTTAGGGTGGGGAGGGGACAGACCCAGTGAGCCAGGTCTGTATTAAGTGCTCATGTTCAGTGGGGTTACAGAAGGTTGGGGGGGTGGGGTGGGGGTGGGGACAGGCCCAGTGAGCCAGGTCTGTATTAAGTGCTCATGATCAGTGGGGTTACAGAAGGTTGGGGTGGGGGGGGGGGACAGGCCCAGTGAGCCAGGTCTGTATTAAGTACTCATGATCAGTGGGGTTACAGAAGGTTAGGGTGGGGTAGGGGACAGACCCAGTGAGCCAGGTCTGTATTAAGTGCTCATGAACAGTGGGGTTACAGAAGGTTAGGGTGGGGGAAGGGACAGACCCAGTGAGCCAGGTCTGTATTAAGTGCTCACGATCAGTGGGGTTACAGAAGGTTAGGGTTGGGGGGTTGGGGACAGACCCAATGAGCCAGGTCTGTATTAAGTGCCGAGGATCACAGTTCTGTTACGCAAGGGGCACTACTGGCACTGAGTATATTTCATTTAGTAAAACTTCAGATGTGTTTATAATAGTATCATTTTTTAACACTAACAGTAGTTTTGAGTGGAAATTAATCTCAAATCCAGTTGTACATACAATCAATAAAGAACTAAAGAATCTGAAAGTTCTGATGAGGCTCAAATAAGTATCAAACCTTTTCATAGCTTATCAGAATCTTTGAAAACCTCAGAAATGTTTGTAGTTCTCCCAAACATTTTTTAGTAAATCCAGTGTCAGTTTTTCATTTACAGACTCGTGGTAAGGATCCAGTTTAGAACTAACATGATTAACTTTACACATTTGTTTATAAGCCTCCAAAACCACAGTGACAAGCTTTTAATAACAGACTAATCTGATATTCCAACGTTTTCCTCATATTTTATTGCTTATGACATTTTCATAACAACTGGAGGATCTCTATCACTCAGTCTGCATCTGCTCTGGCTGGACTACAAGTGACATCATTTATTTATTCATTTATTATGTTTGCTTACACGCATGTGCAAGAAATATAGTGCCATCATCCGAGTTTTTGTAGGTGTGGCATTCTGTCTTCCAATTCAGTCAGTGTGTTTGCAGGCGTGGCTACAGTTCACCAATGAATGCTGCAGCTGTCTATGACAGCAGTTGAAAATGCAGTGGCGTACAGTTGAAAGGAGAGACCACTTCAGTAAGCAGCGATAAGATAGTGTTGATTAGCATATTGCCTGCAGTCCTGCTTGTATACGTCTCTGCTTTCTCTTCCTGGAACATAAATTCAGTTTGAAGTAGACTGGCTGATGAGGGTGCCAATCCACGGCCGGCTCAGCATCCCCCAACACATTTCCAGGTGCCATGCTGGAGCCCACCCCAGCATGGCAACCGCCTGTCTGCTGGGCCCCCAAACACACTTCCAGGTGCCATGCTGGCAGCCCACCCCAGCATGACAAGCGTCCATCTGCAGCCCTCAACATTATCTTTCAGGTGCCACGCTGGGGAGCCCACCCCAGCGCAAGGCCCCCTGGCCAACGGGGTACATAATCATCTGTCAGCTCCACTGACCCCCAAAAACAAAGCTCTAGCTGCCACGCTTGGGAGCCCACTCCAGCATGGCAAAAGTCCAGAGTCGTATTCTTAAAAGAAAAAGACCTCAAAACCAAAACGGTCCCGAAGCCGTTTGTCTTGCACCCTCCTCCCCCACCAGCGCCCACCCTCTGTGCACCCTGCCTCCCACACCACACCTCACCATACTTACCTCCAGAGTCCAGCACAATGATCTTGTGGACCGGGAACACGTGCACCTCTTCAAAGCTGACCGCTAACTGAGGAAATGCCGTAAGCTGTATAATGGAATAGATAGGGTTTTCAATGTTGATGCATATCTCAGGCATTTTTGGAATTTTGGCCAAATTTTCAACATGGGGTTTTAGGTTCCTCCTCATGAATTCCTAGCACTGTCCTTAGCGTTAATATTTAAAAATTCGTGGTCACTGCACAGAACCACCTTTCAGGACTGATTTATGAAATGACAGTGTCACAGTTCATGGGTAGGCCCCAAAAACTTATGTTGAAAAATCATAAAAATTCTCAAAAATGACTAATTTACGAGCATGCATTGCGCAGTTCCTATGCTCACGCGTAAGTTTGTGAATTTTTAATATTTTCACTCCAGATTCTCAACATTGCTATTTTACCACACCTCCTTATGAACAGTACAGCTGTCATTTTTCACATCTCGCCAAAAATGTGTTTCCGCGCATGTAGCGCACAATGGTGCAGTCGGTATGCGAAATCAACGTTTGGGACAGATTAAGAAAATCACAGTGACACTGTTCATGAGCAGAGGTCTTAAAATGGCTATGTTTAAAATTTGGTGACAAAAATCCATAAAATGACTGTGTTACGAGCGAGCATTGTGCAGTTTCCACGCACCCTCATAAGTTCATGAATTTGTAATATTTTCAGCCCAGATTCTCACCACTGGCATTTTTCCCCACTTCCTTATGAACTACAGCTGTCATTTTTCACACCATGGCTGAAATGTGTTTTCGCACTTCCATGTACGCTGTGGGAAATCACTGTTCGGGACAGATTCAGAAAATCACAGTGACACTGTTCATGAGCGGAGGTCCCAAAATGCCTGTATTGACAATCTGCTGTAAAAACTCCCCAAACTAATTACATTACGTGTGTGCTTTGCACAGTTTCCACACACGCTCGTGACTTAACCAGTTTTTTTAATATTTTCACTGCAGATTTTCTACATTGCCATTTTTTACACCTCCCCATAAATAGTACAGCTGTCATTTTTCACATCCTGTTCGAAATGTGTTTTCGCATCTGTGGTGCCAAATGGCGTAGTCGCTGTGCAAAATCAGCTTTCCGCTAATGAACTGATATTGCCACTGTTCATGAGGTGGGGGTCACAAAAAAAAAGTATGTTGAAAATTTGGAGTGAAAATATCAACGAACGCCTGAGGTGTTAGGGTTTCCGACCATAACACCTCACCCTGTAGAGACTGACAGGCATCAGGGGGTTTGACTTGGGATTGTCACCTGTAATGCTCATATCATTCCACCTCTACCCATACCCTGCAGCCAGTAAGAGGCATCGAGGTGTGCCTTGGACTCTTCTGCCCCAAAGTTCACCCCATTCTCCTATACAGCACCCATCTCAACATATTTCCTGATGGAATGGGTTGAACATAAGGGCCAAAGACCCCAAGGCTGCCGATGCTTGTCAGTGTCTGCAGGGTGTGGTGTGCAGTGGCATGGCCGTTATGCCTGATGACCCAAAGGCACACCCCAATGCCTGTCAGTATCCGCAGGGTGGTGGTGGGGTTGGTTTCAGTTCAGTACTTCACTGCCATTCCTATTATGCAGCTCTGTAACTCCTACACTACCAATGCCAATGCCAGCAAGCAAACATTCGGCATTGACACATGCTTGTTGATTTTTGGTAACTTGGTAGACCCACCGAGACTATTGGTCCCTTTTTTAAGGGTGTCCCAGATTTAGTTACGGGCAAATATACAGAGTTCAAAAGACAACATGAAATTATGATATTGTACAAGCATGGGTAGTGCAGCAACAGGTCAGATTAGGTACATCCATATGGTATTGAGACAAGAGATCAAACTGAATACATACATGAGGCAGAAAAGGAGGGTAATGGCACAGGAGATCAAATTAGATACAGACTGCAAATCACATGGTATGTTATAAACAACAGTTGCCCACATGTGAGATAGTGCGTACAAGATACTACACTCATTAGAATTCAAAGCTAGGTTGAGGCGCTGGACGCCACACCTCGTGCTACGCCAGTGACCCGGGTTCAAGAAGCGGACTCCGATTTGGTCGGAATTGACAGGGAGAATCGGACATCAGCAGGTCCTCTCCTCCTCAGGGTTGGTTACCGGGGATATGGAAGTGTCTGACACTCCTGTGAGGGGAGCCGTGTGAAGCACCGGCCTCAAAGGATCAAGTGCCCAATATGCTGGGGTTGGGGAGGGGACGCTATACGGCATGTGAGAGGATGATGTGCACTAGCACGTCGCCTCTCTGGACATAAGTCCTATAGGCGCAGGCGTCCTAAGGGGGCTGGGGAAACTAAGGGGAGAAAATCGTGGAAAAAATGTATAAGCCCTGGCCCTACAGGCAAAATGATGCTAAGGGGGATGGGATACCTTGAGGGCTTGCCCTGGCGGATGGAGTAGGAGGAGGTATGAGGCCTCCTGTGAAAGCCGTGGGAGCTGGTAAGTGTAAAAAAAAAAAAAGAATTAAAATCTAGGAACACCAGATGCAGTGGACAGGTACTGGGGGCATGGATGTTCACAGTAGTCTGATGTGGGTGTGGTTCAGCGGTAGCAAGTGCATTGCCACCCTCTAGTAGGTATCTTAGACCTTTCTTGAAGCTGCTAAGGGAGATTTAGTTAGTCAAGGAGGCAGGTAGCGAGTTCCAGTGGTAAGGAGCAGAGCAGGTAAATGACCTTCTGCCCACATTAGTTCTGACTCTAGTGATGTCGAAGATGTTACAATTTGAGGAGTGCAGAGATCACCTTATTGGCTTTGGGGCTATCAGTCCATTAAGGCTAGGAGGTGTATAGACTCTGGTATGTTTGTAAGCAAGGCAGAGGAGTGGGTAGGACATCTTGTCATAAAGTGTGGCCATTTCAGTGAGGACAGGACCTCACAATGATGTCTCACCCCTATGTTGCATGTTCCTTTAGACCCAGGGCTGCTAAGCAACCCATATTGAGAGTAGTCATTATCTGTATATGTATGATGTCTTTATGTAATCACCAATGTATATACCAAGCAATTGTTACATGCTTTTCTTGCATATTCTGTGTGTCTGTCCAGACGTGGAGCCTTTGCAAAGGAGTCACTGACTCAAAGGTTGTAATTCCGAAACTTTAATAAATAAATAAATAAATATGTGGGCGGAAACTGCTGCAAAGTGGCTGACTTTACTGTATAGCATAGCCAGTTTTTTGTTTCTAAGAAACTGGAGAACAGGACATCGTAAACCAGGGTGGGGAGAAAGGTACCATTTGCTACAGCTCTTCTGGTCTCAGGAGTCAGCAAGTTATCCAGTTGGTATAGGAGGCCATGCTTCTGGTGTATAACTTTCACAATATGATCCACATATAGTTTAAATGTGAGATCTCAGTTGAGATAGATACCCAGGTATTTTGTTTTATCCACAACCTCTAGGGGGAGAGCCAGAGAAGGTGTACAGGGTAAGTAGGTGTTGCCAGGATGTACCAAGGTGCTTGGGCTTGAATAGGACTGGTTTAGTTTTTTTTTTTTTCATTCAATACTAGTAGGTAATCAGCAAACTATGCTTTTAGGAGATTCAGACTTGTAGAAAGCTTAGTGTTGACAGTGTCAACATCTTTTGCACTCCAATTGAGTATGGCATCGTCAGCATAAAGCAAAAGGTTAGCCTCGCTGCAATTGTTACCAATGTCATGAATGAAAATAGAGAAGACTAAGGGGCCTAATATGGAGCCCTGGGAGACACCATTCTTGACAGGGAGGAGAGCTGAGTAGATCCCATTCCATTTGACCACTTGTGACCTGTCAACAAGGTAGCTGGTAACCCAGGTGAGGGAGTGACTCTCAAGACCCAAGTGGATCAATTTATGAAGAAGCATGTTGTGGTTAACTAAGTCAAATGCCTTGGTTAGGTCAATAAAGATGGTGCCAGTAAGTGATCCTTTGTCCAAGGCATTCTGGGTGTCAGCCATGAATTTAACAAGTGCCATGTCGGTTCCACTGGATTTCCTGAAGCCATGCTGCTTGTCAGAGAGCAGATGGTGGTTTTCTAGGTAATCCTGTAGCTGGTTATATACCAACCTCTCCTGTACCTTTGCCAGTGGGTTAAGGACAGAGATGAGTCGATAGCTTTCCACAGGTTCTCAGGGTCCGCCTTTATGGTTAGGCATGACCACCATGACTTTCCATTTATTAGGGATAGTCCCTTCGCGCAAGAACCTATTCAGGAGCCTGGTTACTAGGAGGGCAATCACAGTAGCAGCTATTTTTAGAAGCTTTGGTTCTAATTTATCAGAACCAGGGGGGCCATCAGCTTTTATGCGCTTCAGGAGGGCAAGTACGTCACCTTTCTTGACCAGTCTCAGGTGGAACTCGGGGCAAGAGTGTCCAGTTTCCTCTGATTGAAGGGAGGTGGAAGGAGGACTGGGACGGTTGGGTTATACCTAGCTAGGTCAGTAAAGAAGCAGTTAAAAGAGTTGGCAGTCTTAACCCTTAGACTGCAGACAGAAATAGAATGCATAGTAATTCTGGATGGATATATATCAGTCCATGGCACAGCAAGGGTTAAGAGGGTCATTAGTAGTCTGGTCACTGGCACTAATGGAGCTGCCTGGAGGGCTAGGGCTACCCTTAAGCAGGGAGTTCATCTACAGCCAGAATTTTGGGGGCTCTGATAGGGATTTGCCCTATACATTTCTTAAGTAGAGGCTTTTGGCAGTCTTAGTGCCTCTTTTGCACTTGTTCCTCAGTGCCCTGTACTTCTCCCAATCGGCTTTCAGGGCAGACTTCTTATAGAGGCCCCAGGCCTTATCCCTTTGGACCATTAATTTTTTTGAGCTCAGGTTCAAGCCATTTGTTACATCTGGCCTGAACCCACAGCTTCTGAAATGGAGCGTGTAGGTTGGCTGCAGCCAGAAAATTGTTAAAGTAATCAAGGGCACCACCTATGGTTGGTAAATCTAGGACTGCGCACTAACTGATTCCGGCGAGTGTGGAGATAAAGGACTCCATCATAATGTGAGAGTAATTTCTCGCATTAAAGATTCTAGGGGGACGTTTGGTGAAATTGTTTTTCCAGACACAAAAGATGGGCAAATGGTCACAGAGGGCATCTGAGAACATTCCTGCAGCCCAAATTCTATTAAGCTTAAAGACTAATACCCAGTCAAGGAGGGTATGGTTCCCGGTTTTAGTGTTGAGCCCAGCGGACTCACTTATGAATTGGGTTAGGCTGGCCTCCAGGTTCAGTGTCAGCTGCCCAGTTTAGGTTGAAGTCACCAAGTATAACCATCTCGCCAGGTGAGTGTTCAGCAAGCAGTTTGGTCAGGGATTCTAGTGCAGCTGTTGGAACACGGGGGGGGGGTACACAGCCTAGGTGTAAGGGTTTAGTGTTGCCAAGAAGCAACTTTGCAAACATGGTTTCACTTTCAGTTTCATTTAGGTGGGGTAAATCAGTGATGGTGGCCGTGATGGAAGATGTAACATAAATGAGGACACCTCTCCCTTTTTTGCTAGCTCTATCCTTTCTAAAGGCAGAGAAATTTGGTAAGTCGAGCTCATGTGGGAGCACATGAGGTTTGAGCTATGTCTCTGATATGGCAATCACATCAGGCTTATACAAGACTTCCCAACTTTCAAGTTTGGGCATTTTAGGTCTTAGATTGTTGATGTTCATGTGGACAATTTTGATTCCCTTGGCTGGTCCAGCTAGGGTCGGAAGGAGAGCATATTGGGGGAGGGGCAGGATTTAGTTCTACATCACCACACAAGACAAGTAGCCGGGGTGCCATGTGTTTGAGGAACCAAGTTAGATAGGCAATAGAATATTTCCTTCTATGGGACAAGCACAAGTAGAAAATGTTATAGAAGGTTCCTTCCCACTAGAGCCCATTAGTTATAAGAGGGTAAGAGTCCTTAATTTGAGCTACCCTAGGGAGGACCTGGTATGGGGGAAGGGTGGATTGACTGTCATTTGCCTAGAATGTTTCAGTTGAGAGGGAACATGGTCCAGCCAGAAATGTAATAATTATAGGAGAGTGCTACCTTGAGAGCATAAGGCATCATGGTGGCAGAGGTACCTTGGGGTACTATTGGTACCCAGATAACCAAGTGTGCCTACAGATTATGGTGTATACCTTAACAGGGGACTGGTCAGAAACCGGAATCAGGCAGTGCTGAATCTTGCAACAGAATCTAATAGTGGAAGGTTGACAGATCAACTATTTTTAAATAGTTTTACAGCTGAGTGTTAACAGAACAGACTATGAATAAGTAGATGCTTTTCTATAGCAGCACTCTGTAAGTACTGTAGGTTGATACAGACTTCTTAAGTTTTAGTGTACGTTAGTAATACCAAGCATCAGACTGTATACAGAAGTATAGGGCTGAGATGTAACCTTATCCTAATTTAGGGTTAGTCTGTGCCTAGGAAATTTAGCAATTTCTAAGAGTCTGGCTGCTTAGGGATATATTAAATAACAGCTATTGTTTAATAACTGTTTACTGTAGGACAAGATATATTAGATAACAGCTACATAGAATATGAGGCTTATTAACTGCATGATGCTTAACAGCTATTTACTGTAGGATTAGATATGCTAAATAACAATTATATATAGGATGCTTAATCATTTTTAACTGTACGATGCTTGTTAGGAACAAGCAACCCAATGCTCAAGCTCACTATCCCCATCTGCCAGCTATCATCACTCACAATTTAACAATCTCGTTATCCAGACACTGACATCATTCACCTCTGGAGCCCTTTTAATAGTGGAGAAGGTGGGAGGGCAAATAAATCCTCTGGTGTCTGGCTCAGCGGACTGGCTCATAATCCTTGGCTTTTGAAATCACAACTGGTTGCTGTAGAAATGATTATGATGTCACAAGCAGAAGATGATGTAAGGTAGTTTTCTTTTATAGAATGCACGACTCGCCATATAACCTATCCTATCAGACAGTTTATTATTGCCCTCCCCTGTGGCTGAACAATTTCTCCCACTAGATCCAGTAAATAAAGAATTTATTCTAGCCCTGGTGCAGCTGTTCAATAGCTCAATTCAGACAGGGTTTATTCCAAAAGACTGGAGGGTAACACACATAGTCTCGCTCCATAAGGGGGGACAAAGAGTAACCTGTTAGTCTTACTGCTGTTGGGCCTTATGCATGAATGGGCGGGCGTACGCCCCAGAGGCACGTATCCTGCCCACATAGGGCTGCACCTCTGTGCCAGTGGTATTGACCACTGTGCACCACCTGTCTGCGACCCTAACACCCTGGCATGCAGGACTCTGTGGGGTGGCCAGGGATGAGGCAGCAGACCCGGACAGGCATCCAATCAGATGCCCAGTCTGGGTCACTCAGTGGATCCCTTCCGCAGTGGGGCACATGTTGGCAGCGTGCCCCACAGATGACTAATGGCCAGTGACTGAGGTGGTGAGAAGAGGGCAAAGCTGCTGGCCCTCCAATGCGGCACTGGAGTAGTGCCCAGGAATGGGAAAAGGGGTCCGTTGGTGGTGCAGAGGGGTCTGTACCCCTCATCCTGATCTCTCCCAAAACAATGGGACCGGTGATGGGGTGGCCCAGTGGTGCCATTGGGGTGTGGGGGGCAGCATCCTTTGTCCAGTACACCTGTGTGGGTGTGTTTGTGGGGTGAGGGGCACCTAGTAGGGGCCCCCCACCAACATGTGCAGGGGCAGGTGGCAGTGGTCCAGGTGGGTGGGCTATCCATCCTGTCCCAGCAGAGTCTCAGTGGTTGTACTGGGAGTGTATAGGGATTACGGCAGGGTTCCCCCTGATATACCCTGTGCTCCCTCTGCACACTCATGGACAGCACTACGTACCTTTGTGCGTGGCGCATAGTGCTGGCACACCCACGGCCCACCCTCAGCACAGTGCAGTCTGTGTACCCAGGAGGATCAGTGCATTGGTCCTATGTGCCCACCCTTAGTGCATCCTGTGTAGGGGTGAGTAGGGTGCAGAGTTGCTATGCGCCCCAGATACACATGCATAGCCACTCCACTCCAATCATGCGTAGGGCCCATTGTGAGTAAACTGAAGAGGATACTACTCAATGGGGACCTCTTGAACTACCTGGAGAGCAGTGGCCCCCAAGATAGTAAACAGCAAGGGTTTGTGGCAGGAAGGTCTTTTCAGACCAGCCTGATAGCATTTTTTGATTGGGTAACAAGGGTAGTGGATAGAGGCCATGCTGTGGGTTTACTCCACTTTGACTTCAGCAAGGCTTTCAACTCGGGGCCTCACAGAAGGCTGCTGAAGAAGCTAAAGGATCTGGGTACAGTGAAAGACACAGTTAGATGGGTGAGAAACTGGTTGGAAGGGAGACAGCAGATGGTTGTGGTTAATGGAGTCAAATCAGAAGAGTGGGAGACTACCAGTGGGGTGCCACAAGGATTGGTCCTAGATCCAGTCCTTTTCAGTGTGTTCACTAGTGACAGGAGAGAAGGAATCCAGGGCAAGATGTGTCTCTGTGCAGACAACACTAAGCTCTGTGGCAGGGTAGACAGTGAGGAGGGGGTTAGGAGATGCACAGAGACTTGTAAAAGCTAAAGAGGTTGTCAAAGGTTTGGCAGTTGAAATTGAAGAAGAAGAAGAAGAAGAAGAAGAAGAGGAGCAAGGTGATGAACATAAGGAACAAGAACCCAAGGACCGAGTACTGGATTGGGGGAAGGGCTGACTCCCTAAAACAATCAAATCAGTGTAACGAGGCCTACAGTAAGGCAAACAGGATGCTGGAGTGTATAGGAAGGGGTATTGACAACAGAAGGGAGGAGGTATTACTACCTCTCTATAGATCACCTGTTAGAGCCCACCTGGAATATTGTGCCCAGTTCTGGAATCCTCACCTAAGGAAAGATAAGGACAGGCTGGAGACAGTGCAATCTATGGTGACCAAAATTATTCAGGGTCAGCAGAGCAGATTTTATGAGGATTGGCTCAAGCCACTGAACATGTACTCGCTGGAGGTCAGACAAGAGAGAGGAGATATGATACAGACCTTCAAGTTCCTGAAAGGAATGAATAAGGTAAGCTGCGAGGACCTATTTAGCATAAGCAATGAATCAAGGACACAGGGGGCATGAGTGGAAAGTGACAGGGTGGAGATTCAGGGGGAAGTGTGGATGTTTTACTTTACAGAAAGGGTGATGGAACCATGGAGCAATCTGCCAGCTGATATGGTGGACACTGTGACAGGGCTGAATAAGACTCTGTCCCATTTGTTATGCAGAAAGAGTTACACGTAAGGATTGGTTCTATCCTCTCTTTTTCTGTCTCTAGTTTGTCTGGTTGCGCAATCAAATTTTCTTGTAAGACCCAAAAAACTGATCACTCTGATGGTCTCACTGCTTTCTCCCTGCCTTCACTTGCTGTTTCTATTTTTTCTTCCCCCTTGCATATCTGCGGTCATAAAAATATATGTGGATCTTTATGTGAAACTGGGATACCTTTGTTTGAAAATGTATACAGTTATATTGTGGAAATGATTGCAAAAGGCTATTCGGAACTCAGGGGGTTAACCCTGAGATGCAGTTTGACCTCCATGAACTCTTTTGCAGAGCTGTCAACAGGAGATTAGTTTTAGGGCTCCATGTTCTATTCTGTTCACTTGCAGGAAGGAAACTGACAAGAACACCGATCCATTTTGTAAGAAACAGGATGCAGAAGTTAACTGACAGGAAAAGACAGTATATAAAAACAGCAACAATATTTGTTAGGGAGAGAGAGAGATTGAGATTTAGATTTAGAGATACCCTCAGATGAAGGACTTTGTTTTCTCTGTTTGTACTGCCTTTGTAAAGCACTATCCTAGACACTTTTATTTTTTATTTTCAAGTTGTTGGTAATAATAAAATGCTACTTATAAATTTTATAACTGCTCCTGGTTTTTCTATGCTTTCTGACTTGTGCCTTGACAACAGGCACCAAAACTATAAATGATTTAAAACATGGCTGGGACAGAGTGAAGGGCTCAGTTGTTGCTCAGGGTGACAGCGGTAAGGCGGGGAGCATGGGGGTGGATAGTGTGGGTTAGGACCCTCTATGGTGCTGGGTTTGTTGGGGTTTATGGGCAGACTGGATGGACCAGTGATACTTTTCTGCCGACATTCTCTATGTGTCTATGTTTCTAATATACAGGCTGTCTCAAGTTTCTCAACTTTTACTAGAGCAAGAACTATGAATCAGGGGTTGCCTAAGCCAATGCTTACAGGAGGAAGCATGGAGTTGGGAGCATAGGTAGACACGTTCCCAGCACCATACTGTCTGCTGGGAGTTGAGAGCACAGGGAAATATGTCCCATCTGTCTTAAAATCCAAATCATATATATTTTAGAAAGGCAGTTTTTATGTAGGATGGCCACAGATTTGGTAACCCAAGACAAAAATAGGACTTGTTCGTTTCAATCATTTCAATGAATCCAATCTGCAGTCTAGCAAACAACTGATGGTTGTTAAAGTGCCTTATTAACATGTCCAAGAGTACTTTATAAATCAGATCTAACTCTCCTTACTTGGCATCAATTTCTCTTTATAGCTTACAATATAAGACATCACAAAATAGCCTCTCATTTGACGGTATTCCTTATTTAAATGGAAAGGAACTGTAACCCCACTGTGGATTACTATGCCTTTAAGACTCCCAAGTTTTTCGGACATCAAAGTAATTGCCACCGCTAGGAGCTAAAATTGGTAGCCATGTTGCTGCCCTTTGACCCACCTGGACATATATATATATCAGAATTTTTTTATATATGGCATAAAGAGGGTTTAAAGTAAATTCCCTAGTGTGAGCAACTGTTTCACATATTATATGCTCACACTAGGGAAACTTTACTTTAAACCCTCTTCATCCCATGTATAGAACATTTCTGTTATATATATTTTTTAACTTGTTTTAACATACATTAATATCACATTTTAGCATGTACTTAAGTTAGTACTGAATCCAAAGTCCTTGCCTTTCATTAGAATAAATTCACAAAGCACACTGAGACATTTAGAATTTATATTAGTGGAGCTTTCTGCTTGAAGAGTTCTTATCTCATATTGGTGGCATTTGACCTTCAAGTGCTCCTCAGTTTAAAACAAACTGGTGAAATGGGATTCCTCTGATGTAAACTGCTGTTATGATTTAAATGAGTATTTTAAACCAATGAGAATTCTTTCTGGGGTTTTTAATGTATGATCCTGGTGTTAATAGTATGTGATTTTCTAAATAATTGTCATAAGCTTCTGAGGAAGGACTTGGTTGGTGTAAAAGCTTAGGCACTTTGTTCTTTTTGTAACATCTAAGTTGGCACAATAAAAGGTATCAAACCATTTGCTTCTGGATCTGTTCTTACAAGGACCAATATAGCAACTAGACTAAATCTGTTTGTCCTCATAACTTTAGTAATTTTCAATATCTTGACCCCAAATTTTCAGCAAAGCCATTTTTTTCACACCACCCATCACCTTTCAGGCAGGATTTGAGAAATTGCACCTACCAGGTTCCTGAAGTGGGGTCATAAAAAGACTATGTTGAAAATGTGGGGTCAAAATCTTAAAGATCATTGGCAAATGCCTAGATTGATTCAGTTGTACTGTGACGTCTCACATAACTTATGTGACTGTCAATATTGTGCCATGTTTTGTAAAAGAAATGGCAATTTCCCACTTATACCACCATGTTTATGATCATAAACTTGATACAAACTGGCAGCATTTCATGTCAGCATGAGCTGACACTCACTGAGACCGCATGACATCATTGGTGGTGTTATCCTAGTATTTTTTTTTTTTTAAAGTTGTCCACCGTAATTGTAATCTTATAAAGTGCACTGTATTGTATTAATGCCCAGGACCACCTTGAAAATGAGCTTGCTCAATGGTGTTTATGCCTGGTTAAATAAAGTGATTGATTGATTGATTATCAATGGGAGCACCAGCCTGTCTTTTCATGCAGCCAGCTGTTACTAAGTGGAACAGCTGTTGCGTTTGTCTGTTTGACAACGCTAGCAGCACACGCCCATGAATTTGTGTGTGTGAAGTTACACAGTAAATTCATGTGTGTGAAGTTACACAGTAAATTCATGTGTGTGAAGTTACACAGTGAAATCATGTATGTGAAGTTACACTGTAAACTCATGTGTGAGGCTACACAGTAAACTCATGTGTGTGAAGTTACATAGTAAACTCATGTGTGTGTGAAATTACACAGTAAACTCATGTGTGTGAGGCTACACAGTAAACTCATGTGTGTGAAGTTACATAGTAAACTCATGTGTGTGAAGTTACACAGTAAACTCATGTGTGAGGCTACACAGTAAACTCATGTGTGTGAAGTTACACAGTAAACTCATGTGTGTGTGAAATTACACAGTAAACTCATGTGTGTGAGGCTACACAGTAAACTCGTGTGTGAAGTTACACAGTAAGCTCGTGTGTGAAGTTACACAGTAAACTCATGTGTGTGTGAAATTACACAGTAAACTCATGTGTGTGAAGCTACACAGTAAACTCATGTGTGTGAAGTTACACAGTAAACTCATGTGTGTGTGAAATTACACAGTAAACTCATGTGTGTGAAGTTACATAGTAAACTCATGTGTGTGAAGTTACACAGTAAACTCATGTGTGTGAAGTTACACAGTAAACTCATGTGTGTGAAGTTACACAGTAAACTCATGTGTGTGAGGCTACACAGTAAACTTGTGTGTGAAGTTACACAGTAAACTCATGTGTGTGAGGCTACACAGTAAACTCATGTGTGTGAAGTTACACTGTAAACTCATGTGTGTGAAGTTACACAGTAAACTCATGTGTGTGAAGCTACACAGTAAACTCATGTGTGTGAAGTTACATAGTAAACTCATGTGTGTGAAGTTACACTGTAAACTCATGTGTGTGAGGCTACACAGTAAACTTGTGTGTGAGGCTACACAGTAAACTCATGTGTGTGAAGTTACACAGTAAATTCATGTGTGTGAAGTTACACAGTAAACTCATGTGTGTGAAGTTACATAGTAAACTCATGCGTGTGTGAAATTACACAGTAAACTCATGTGTGTGACCCTGCACCAAACAGTCTGTATTGAGTGATTTAGTTAGTTGAAACGTTTCACCAGGAAAGACATACTGAGCTGCTAGAAGCTTATTTCCAGCTTCCTCCTGGGGGTTAGGGGATGTGGTAGGTCATAAACATCAAATACAATACATCAATATATACAATCACAAAATTGAAGGCAAAACAGTACAACATATATGTGTAGTATCTAGCATGCATAATCATAATAAAACTGAGATAATTTAGGTGAAGTATCTACTCTTACAAGTACATAACAGTGAACAGGTAATGAGGGAAACAGACTGACATGACAAACTGGGAGGAAGGAGGAAAGAAGAGAATCATGGACAGTTGCAGAAGGGAGAAAAAAAAAGTCACGCAGAAGAGACTTCAAGAAGAAAGCAGGAGAGGCAGAGTGCACTGGCAGGGGAAGGGAGGACCAGAGTTTAGAAGTGCGATATGAGAAAGCAGACTGACCAACAGTCGATTTTCTAGAAGGAATAGAGAGGGATTGGGAAGTATTATTGCGGAGAGGGTAGTAGGAAGCTGAGGGAGAGGATAAGAGGGATGTAAGGTAAGAGCTAAGGGAACTAAACCAGTAGATATAAAAGAGACACAGTGGTAAAGGTACCTGGCATCAAGAGAGGGGTGAGGCTGGCCAACCGGCGCAGCGGTTGGATTTCCACTTGCGATGCCAGCAACCCGGGTTCAGGAACAAGCCTGGAAGCTGGAGGGCCAGCCGGGGGAGAGGACTTGAGCATCCTAGGGACTGCTCATCCTCTCTGGGGGGAAGGGGGAACCAGAGCTCAGCTCTTGTCTGGCCCCGGGTGGAGACCCAAGGTACAGTAAGCCGAACGCTTAACAGAGGTGCAACGTGGCAGTCATCGGTGCTTCAGCACCTTGATGTCCAGGGACATGGCACACCAAGAGAACATGAGAAGAAACCATGCAGCCTCCCAGTAGACAGAGCACCAGGCCCTGACCCTCAATGCCCCTTCCAGCCCAGAGACAGTGTTCCGTCGAAATATAGATGCATCAGAGTGTAGGGGTCCCCACTCCGTACCCACCTAGGGGGTATAACCACGGCTCCATGGGGGATGGACTGCACCAGTCACCAGGTAGGTGAGCGAGGGCTGAAAAGGCCGTAGGTGTCTCCCGAAGAGGGGAGAGCTGTGAGGAGAGGGGTAAAAAAAAAAAAAAGAGAGGGGTGAGTATAAGTGCAGAATAGAGTGAGCAGTGGTAGGTACAACAAGAACGATCTGAAGCAAAATGACCAAAAGAATGGATTGCAATTCCACTATAAACCATGTCACAATAATCATACATAGGGAGAATCATCTTTAAAACTATTTCTCAGCAGACAGGAAGAGATATTCTTGCCTTGTTCCTGTGTAATGCACCAAGCTTGGGGTGGAACATTTGGTGTATGACATCAAAATGAATTGAGAAATCAAGAAGACAGTCAAGGCAGATCCCAAGGTACTTAAAAGAGGATACATCCTCAATCATAGCACCATCATGGGTGTGAAATAGAAGGGTAAGTCTGGAAGGCCTCTGATGGGTGTCAAAAGTCATGGAAACTGTTTTTTGGCACACAGGGAAAGTTCTTTAGACTGGAACCAGTGCTGAATGTTGTTGAAATCCAGCTGAAACTGTGAGGTAAGATGATGGGAAGAGGAGCCTGATGTAAAAAAGAACTGTGTCATCAGCGTGCAAATGAATGGATGCAGGGGAACAGAGGGGAGGTCATTCAAGAATATGGAAAATAGAATAGAACTCAGGATAGACCACTGAGGGACATATGAGCATATAGGGAGCAGTAGTGAAATGGATTTTCAATTGATAGTAAGATTGTTCCAGGATTCTGCAAAGCAGCTAGTGAATCGAAGAATTGGTTTGTTATATATTCTAAGTGCAAGTGAACCAAATTTTATCTACCAGCTCAAGTTAGTCACGTGATTCCCGTGCATATCTGCTTCATGTAAATAGAAATAGTTTTCTAGAAATTTATTAGAGTGTCATTCATATGAAATAAGTCATAACTGCTGCCGTTTTACTTCATGCTATGCCTTTCATAATGTTACACTGACTTGTTATATGAAATAGTAAAATTGCCTTATGAATGGAGGATTTCTTCTATATAGTGCTGTGCTGTGTACAAGAGAACCTTCTATCATTCAAACTTCTTTTATAAAGTTTGATTTTTATTTGGCAGTGTTTATTAGTTAGGTGTTTGTTGAAAGATTTCTCATTTAAACCTCTGTTTTTTATTTATCACTTTCCCTGTTGTTTTATGTAAAACAACAACCTGCTGCAATGAAACACAAATTGCACATACCCCAATAATGCAAAGCATTATGGCAAGCCTACGCAAATGCCCATGAGTTAATTAGGACTGGCTCAAGTTGAACCAGTCCTAATTAATTCGCGGGCATTTGCATATGCTTCCAATGATGCTTTGCATTATTGGGGTATGTACAATTTATGTTTCATTAAAATGTGGCTGTATGGCCAATATCCTCTGAGATGACCTTTGCCCCAGTGCGTTTGCTCTGGGGTTCTTTTGTTGTTCTCTTCTCTCTCTACTTTGGGCTGCCCATGACCCAAACAAATACGATCCCCTATAGGGTGGCTGGCTATCTCTCCCTGGGCTGAGGTACAGATATGGTACACTGAGGAGTCCAAATGAGGACAAAACATGTGTCTGTTGTTCTCAGCCTTTGCTGATTGTACTGTGAGGCCTTCTGGCACCATGCAATTCTGTTTAAAGTTGAGCCAGTCCTAATTAATTCATGGTCATTTGCATATGCTTCCCATAACGCCTTGTATTATTGGGGTATGTGGAATTTGTGTTTCATTAAAATTTGGCTGTGTGGCCAATATCCTCCAGGATAACCCTTGCCACAGTGCATTTGCTCTGGGGTTCTTTTGTTTTTCTCTTGACCTGTTCCAATGACATCAGTGAACTTATTTTACCTATTTTCATGGTGCTGTCATTATATCACGGCACGTTCCAACCACCTACTAACCCTACAATGTGGCTATGATCAGGATGCAGTGAAATAAAGATTTGGGTAGTAGACGTTCCAAGATGGCCATTCATGCAGTAGCACAAGACAGAACCTCCATTCTAACTTTGGGAATTTTTGTCAGAGAAAATGTTTAAAACAATTAGTAAACATCATGGCATATACAACATTTGTATTTGATCATGAGTGACGAGTTTGTTTCCTTGCAATCAAAACTGCTTGAACAGTGGCTGCATTCTGTAAAACCAAGCCCCGAGCATGTCATGAGGGTGGCCAAAGGTCCGAGCATGCCAGTCAGCCCATCGGCTAAAGTATCAAAGATGGTGACCCACTCTGTAAGGGCCACTGATGTCAGCTGAAATTGTTTATATCCCTCAGAAATGCAAGCAGAACACAGATGTTTTCTTACCAGCTCTCCAATGCTCTCCAGTAGAACAGTCAACACACAAGGAATACACCTTGGAAACCTTTGGCTGTTCACCTGGCATGAGAGTCTCCTCGATAGGCAAATATGATTGAAGGTTTGAAGCCACGTCAAAAAAATGGGCTCTCTACAATCAGAGGTAAAAAATGCAGAGTGGTCTACAAGGGGCTCATCAATGTCACACTAATCACCAACCAGGCTGGTCATGACAATATTCTGGCTTGCTGGGCGGAAACTTTGTGTAGTTCAAAGGAAAGAGGTGACCCTATCATAGGTTGTCTCTTTCCTTTAATCTACATAATGCTGGCCAGCAAGCACAGCTGATTTGTTATGATCAACCTGCTGAAAACCATCCCTCGCAGATTGAATTGCACCCTGCAAAAAAGGAAAACGCTCATTGTCTGTTGCTGCTGCTTCCCTTACTGTCTCCTCACCCAACCATCCCAATCAGCACCTCCCACCCCCCATAAACATAGCACCAGCACTGAGGTGCCCAGTCCCCAATGTCATTACCTGTAAAAAAGGAAACCATCCATCGATGTCTGTTGCTGCCATCATCATTACTGTCCCCCACCCAACCCTCCCACTCAGCACCCACCACCTCCATGCCCCCATAAACCTAGCACTGACACTGGGGGTGCCCAATTCCCAGTGTTGCCACGTGAAATACAGAAAACCATCCCTAGTAGGTTTTGGTTTCAATATACTCTGTAAAAAGAAAACATCCCATCAATGCCTGTTGCTGCCACCGCTCTTACTGTCCCCCCCACCTGACCCTCCCACTCAGCACCCACCACCCCACACCCCCAAGACCTTAGTTACCTATTGGGAGTCCAACGCCAAAATCCTTTCTGGACCACAGACACATCTTCACTCTTCAATGCCAGACCACAAACTGAGGAAATCAGGTATGCAGTTAAATAGGGTTTTGCACTGCCTGGCATAACTTGGTCACTTTTGAATATTTTTGCCAAAAATTTTCAACATGCCTTTTTTTAAGACACCACCTCATGAATAGTGGCAGTGAAACTGGGTTAATCTGTCCCAAAAGGTGATTTCACAGTCACTAAGTGAAATCACCTTTTGGGCAGGAGTTGAACATTTTCTCCACCCTTGTTCATGAGGTGGGGTTGTAAGAAGGCTATGTTAAAAATTTAGGGTAAAAATATTAAGAAAACAACAAAGTTGTGAGCCTACATGGAAATTTATGAATGCAGGCTCAAAACTTTGGTAATTTTTAAATATATTGACCACAAATATTGAACATAGGCATTTCTTCATGGCACTGCATGAATGTGACAGCTGTTATTTTTAAAACCTGGCCAGAATGTGTTTTTACACTTTTGGCACAAACTCACAATTTGGGCAGGATTTGAAAATTTTCTCCACCCTTGTTCATGGGGTGGGCTCATAAAAAGGCTATGTGGGGAAATAAGAAGGCTATGTTGAAAATTTGGGGTAAAAATATGGGAAAACAAAGAAGTCTATGTTGCAATTTTTCAAAGCACGCTTGTTACTGTGAAAATGTTCAATATTCTGACCCTAACTTTTCAACATAGCCATTTTTTCACACTACCTCATGAATGTGACAGCTGTCATTTCTCAGATCCTACCCAAAATGTGTTTTAACACTTGTGCACAAAATGACGTTTCAGCAATTATCTTATAAATGACACCTGTCACACTAAAAAGGAGTGGTCATAAAAAGATTATGTTGAAAAGTTGAGGTAAAAATGAGAAAAACCAACCAAGTTATGAGGAAACAAACTGTTCCAACATTTACGCATAACCTTTTTTTGTGTGCAGATTTTGGCCCCTAACGTTCAACATATCCCTTGTGTTACCCCACCTCCTGAACATGGCAGGTATCATTTTTCAATTCCCCTCTGAAAGTTGCTTCCACAATCGCACTGTGAAATCACCTTTCGGATGAGATTTTAAAAATTCCACCTGTCTTGATCATAACGTCAGGTCATAAAAAGAGTGTTGGACATTTGGAGTCAAAATGTGGGAGCCCACTTAAAAGTAGAAATTGTCTCTCAGCTACCCTGTCCTGCATAATTACAATCTAACAATGTGTCAAAGCAGGACACCACTGAAAATGAGACATTGTATCTAATCTGTTCTATCCTGTGTAAATATATAGTAACAATGTGTACAGGCAAAACCTGGTACAACAGCAATACCAGCAGCAAACATGTAAGCATTAATCACCAACAGAGAAGGGCACTACCGGTGGATTAATGCCCTGCTGGGGGGGCAGCCTTGTGCTTTCAACCACCCAGAGGGCATTAATCCCCGGTAGAGCCCGACGCTGGAGGTGATTAATGCGCTTGTAACATGGCAAGCGCGAGACAGAGATTGCGATAATATTGTTGACCTTTACAGCAGACTCTGCTTACCGAGATCTATAAGTATGTTGCTAACGCTCTGCTGCACTTCATTGTTTCTGACAGACAGGCATGCTGGAGAGAAGTGCGCATTCCCGATCCACGGCACACTACTATTTATATAGTGTGCACTGCTTTGACAACATGTCCCACGGCCACTGTCGCACTCCCACAGACCCGCCAACAGTCCTATTTTCTGATTCACCGCGAGACATTTTCCAGCTTCTTCATCGTTCTGCTATCCCGATGCTGCATTGCTATGCTGCATCATGGGACAGATCCGTAACCAGAAGACCCACTTGGTGCACCGCATCTCAGCGATGGGTGTATTACTCATCCTCCACTACTGCCATCTACAGGGATTGACAGCACTGTTCACCCCCTCTATGTATCTTGTGCACTCACATTAGCAGGCGCGTTCCTTCTCACCCACGTGCACTAGTGGGCGATCTCTACCTTGCTGTTAATGTTCCCCAGGTAGTGCTTCAGATTGTGGTAAAGTCTGGTAGCGCAGAAGCGGGCTCTACTGTGATTGTCCTCCCAGTGCTGCACCGTGTGGCTGCTTCTGGTAGGGCAAGGAGGGCTATACGGTATAGCCTTTTGAAGGGGGGATATGCAGACAGACTGCAAGTGGTGGTATTTTACCAAATCTGGGAGATGGCGGACATCTCCTCTCTCACTGACATACTCTTGTTTCACTGTTGACACGTCCACTATTTCTGACGACTGTGTCTGTGTTCTTTCACACACTCGCTCTCTCTCGGTTAGCGCGGCAGACTCTGGCCACTGCAGGAACTAAACAAGCGGGCTCTAAGGGGATACCACTGTGGACACTTTAGGTACTACACAAGCGGGCTCTACTGGTGGCTTAATCATCGCTTGTTTTCCGTCACATGATGCATTTGCACCAATCTCCACTCTCCATTTGCCTGCTATCTTCACAGCCATGTTACAATCGGCATTGACAAATGCTTGTTCCTTATTTAGGGCCCCAAAATAATGCAGCCTTTTCCTGCCCAATATTCATTTTATGTTTGCTTGTGTGCATGTGTGAAGCAAACATATTGGCAGTGTTGGTTCTGGGAGGTGCAGCCTGTATGCACCCCATAGAGTTCAGCCTGTAGGAGGCCTGGCAGTGAGAAGTCAATGCTATGAAGGCTGATGATGACAGTGGTCAGCTTGCTGATATGAAAGGATGCAGCCATAACTATCATAGTGGTTTTTCATTCATTAGCATACTGAGATAGCATGCAGACATCATCAACCTTCTGATCTGCTATACAGCCCTCTCCCGATTGCTTCCCCCGGTGTCCAAAATCAAATTCCCTACCTGACATCCTGCCCCCCGATTGCTTCCCCCAGTTTCTGGTACAAAGTAAAAATCCCACCTGTGCCATCCTGCCCTCTCCTGATTGCTTCCCCAGTCTCTGGTACAAAACAGATCCCACCCCGCCATCCTGCTTCCTCTCAACTGCTTCCCTGGTCTCCCGTACACAATAAAATCCCTGCCCCACTCTCCCACCTCCTCCTTATTGCTTCCTTGGTATCTGGTACAAAATGAATTCCCCCCCACCATCCCACCCCCTCCCAATTGTTTCTTCTGTCTCTGGTACAAGACCATCACCACCACAATAGACTCCCTTAAAAGTGTATACTGTTGCAGAGCCATTGACACCTTGTCTGTGTCCCAGCTCTGGTAATAACAGACTCCCACCCCTAGCCCAGAGCAGAAGGCCCACAAAACAACTGGTCAGCTTAACACCTAATACAACTGCTTGCCCAGAATGTTCCAAAATCTTGCTGCCGGGCTTTGAAGTCCAGAGGTCAGTGGCACCTTTGCAGAGCAGTTTAAGCATATTTGTCCAGTGACTGTCACCCTCCGACTTGAAACAAATTGTTGAGTGGGACAGAAAAATATAGTCTGCAGAAGGCACCAGCTGCCAGTTTGGTCCTCCTGTCTAGACTGCTGGTACCCTCCAAATCAATCTGATCACCACCTGAGAGTTGCCATACGCTGCTCCACATGCCTGCTGCCTCCTCCCCAACCAGCAGGACCACTTCTGTGACCCAGTGCATTGCATGGCCTGTGCTTGATAGCTTGGGTCAACTTGGTCAAGTGGCACTGCTGTTGTTTGGTTGGGTCAAGAAGCAAAGAAGATGTTCGCTATTCCTTTGGACACCGACCATGACCACTGACCAGTTAAGCCACAATGGAGGAGGCAGTGGTACCGAATCAAGCAACCGGATTTTCTGAGATAAGGCAGACTCCTAACAGAAACAGATTAGAGTGATGAACAGCCTACACTTGCAAAAGAAAGCCTTAGTTGACCCTGATTATTTGTTTATTTATTTAGTTTTTGTTTACTGGGAGCTGTGATGTTATGGGAGATTTGTAGGGCTCTGGGCTGGGGTAGGCAGGAGGCATATTTTAACAGGCCAGACCCCCAACAGATACCATAGATGGAGGTTGCCTGTGGGGTCCTGAAGGATGGCACAGTGGTTTGGGGATAATAAATAAAAACATAACAATATAAATATGAGAGTATAAATAAATATAAACTGTCAAGTGAAGGCAACAGCTGCTGGTTCTGGTCTGGTGAGAACTGAGCCTTGACATGTATATTCAGATGATTCTTATTTTGAAGAAATGCTGAATGAACTAGAATGGGGAAAAAATCTGGAAGAGGTATAAATCATGGTTTCATATATCATTTTATGTGGGCACCAAAGTATAGCTTCTGATTGCCACTATACTTATAGTTGTGTAACCACCACGTCCCCTGGGGTTACTAGAATCCCATCAGTGTTCGACTAGGAAGGGTCCTGGGCAGCCTGTAGGGAGCTGTTAAAAGCTCCTTACAACATGACATCATTGTTTACTCAGCTAGCCTGAGGAGAGAATGAATTATGTCATTTAGAACTCTCACAGCAGCCTGAGCCACTTTGGAATCAGCTGCTTGAGGTTAGATTTAGAATGTTCAGATGGGAGTAGTCAGTTTGAGTGTGGGAGCTCTGTAAGGAGGGAGCCGTCAGTGTATATAGGTGCCTGCCAGCCTGGCTATGCTGGGTGAAGGACCTCTGGTCATTTTCTCACTATAGTGAGTGAAAATACAGCAGTGCCAAGAGAAGTGGTGGAGACTGTTGCCAGCAGGACCCCAGTGGGTCATTCCAGAGAAAGTGAAGTGGGACTGCAGATTCAAAGTTTCCAAGGGGCAATCTCCTGAGGGACCAGAAGTGTGTCAGCTGCCCAGAGACAGAGACAAAGAGTGTTTCTGTTTGAAGCTATGAGAAACTACCTGAAAGGGAAGAGAGATTTCTTCCAGCATCCATGTCTGTAATAAAGGGACAAACAAAACCATGAGTACAGTTACATGGAACTGTTTCTAGGGAGTTGTCTGAGATGTATGCGCCCAGGGATAAGGCTAGAATACCTGTCAGGGCCCCCGTACCACCACAAACATGTGTTGAATGTGAAGATTGAAAATGTAGAGTCCTTTAGCAATTTGATGAGACTGAAGGCTCAATTTGTGTAACCCAGAAGGAATGGCAGAGACTGGTTGGGGACATTCCACTATTTAGCCCCCTTTTTCAACTTCTCTGCATTCTGCAGTTATACTGGGGACATTACGACGTTGTAAAACATTTAATACGCATAAGTTTTATTTAAAACATCCAATTTTGATCCACGAGTCCCTGTGACCCCTGGAGCTACTTCCGGGTCACATTACAGTACAAGTCTCGGCCCTGCAGCGAGCGGGCGAGCGATTGTCACTAAATATATATGTGCTGGGTTGCTAGAGGGATCTCTGATATACCTTGAATGTTGTTTTAAGTGTGTGATGTGATATTTGTTCATTTTAAACAGCGCATACTCTGGAGCCCTACCCCCTGTTTGTTCAGGAAGTGGGAGGAGAGTGCTTGTAGTTCTGCCATTTTAACGCTGAACTACATTCCACTATTTAACCCCCTTTTTCAACTTCTCTGCATTCTGCAGTTATATTGAGGACATTACAATGTTGTAAAACGTTTAATGCGCATAAGTTTTATTTAAAACATCCAATTTTGATCCATGAGTCCCTGTGACCCGTGTAGCTACTTCCGGGTCACATTACAGTACAAGTCTCAGCCCTGCAGTGAGCAGGGGCGACCGGCAGGGGTGTGCGTTGTCACCACGGCCAGCGCGTGTCAGCTATGTCTGCTGGGTCAGTGGGCCTAGGGCTTTTAGAGTTTCAGTAATAAAATAAAAATCGAGTAATCTCTGGTAATGGATATGGATCCTACATATTACTGCTGTTCTGGCTGTGGTATGTATACTACTGCAGCTCTTAGTTCTGATTCTGTGTGTGAAAATTGATGATTGATGTATGAATCTGAGGGCTGAGATTGATGCACTACATAAATGTCTACAGACTCAAGTAGATATTAACAATTTGGAAGACTATATTGACTCTGTAGCTGATAGTCTAGCTGAGGAATCATTTAAGCAGACTATGACTGAAATTGAACATGAAGGTAATGACTGGTGCCTCATAAAAAAATCTAAAGGAAAAGGTAGCAGAAATATAGGGGGAAGTTTTAATATTTATACTGCAAACAGATTTAATGCTTTAATGACTGACCCCATTTTAGAAAATCCTTGTGAAGCTGCTTCATGGGAAGTAACAGCACCTGTGGATCTCTCTTCAATTCAAGTTGTATCAAGTATTTATATTTCCCCTGTGCAAGTACATGATACTGATACACTCCATTCATTATTACCTGTGGTTCCCCCCTTCCCCAAACACATGATATCCTTGGTGCCTTCACAAACAGTAATATGAATGTTCCAAGAGATGTTTTAGTGATCGGTGACTCTACAATACGTTATACTGATCATATTTTATGCAAAAATAGAAATATGTATACTATGGTTAGTACCCTTCCAGGATCTGGTATTAACAATATTAAACATATGTTCCCAGGGCTACAGGAACATACAAATTCTCCTCTTACCCTAATTCATGCAGGAATAAATGATTTGGGTAAAAGATCTATACTACAAATTCAGAGAGACTTTGAGGAAATTGGTGATAATATAAACAAGCATTTGTCAATGCCGAACGTTGATTGCGTTGGTCTGTTGAGCTCGTTCACTGGCCCTCTGTCACTGGCTCAGTCTGTTTGTCCCAGTGCTGCAGGCTGCTCTTTTGTACTGGGCTGCTGCCTGCGTTGGCACCTTGTTCTGCTGAGGAAGAAATCTGCAGCTGTCCCGACAGAGCTCCATTGAGGTGGCTCACTCCCCCCTCTCACTCACTCATTCTGTTTCTGCTGGTGCTGCAAGGCTGCCCTTTTGTACCGGGCTCCTGCCTGTGTTGGTGGCTTTTTCTACGCACAAAGAAATCCACAGCTGTCCCGACAGAGCTCTGTTGAGGTTGCTCACTCCCCCCTGTCTCACTCACTCAGTCTGGTTCTCCTGGCGCTGAAGGCTGCCCTTTTGTACTGGGCTCCTGCCTCTGTTGGCACCTTTTTCTGCCCACAAAGAAATCTGCAGCAGTCCTGACAAAGCTGCGTTGAGCTCGCTCACTGCCCTTCTCTCATCTGCCATTCTGTTCTGGCTGGCGCTGCAGCCACCTTTTCTACTGGGCTCCTGCTCTGCTTGCTGCCTCTTATGCCCACAAAGAAATTTGCAGCAGTTACAATGCAGCCTGTTGAGCTCACTCACTTACTCATTCTGGTTTTCCTGCCACTGCAGGCTGCCCTTTTGTACTGGGTCCCTGCATGCATTGCTGCCTTTTTCTGCCCACAAACAAACCTGCAACAGTCCCAACAGAGCCCCGTTGAGCTCACTGACTCTCCCTTCCTCACTCACTTGTTCTGTGTCTCCTGGCGCTGCAGGCTGCCCTTTTGTACTGGGCTCCTGCCTGCATTGGTGGCTTTTTCTGGCCAGAAAGAAATCTGAAGCAGTCCCGACACAGCTCCACTGAGCTCGCTCACTCCCCCTCTGTCACTCTCGCATTCCATTTCTGCCGGCGGTGCAAGCTGGCCTTTTGTGCCTGGGCTCCTGCCTGGGCCACTTTTCTGCCCACAAAGAAATCTGCAGTAGTCACACGAGAGCTCCGTTGAGGTCGCTCACTACCGTTCTGTCACTCGCTTGTTCTGTTTCTCTTGGCGCCGCAGACTGCGCTTTTGTATGGGGCTCCTGGCTGTGTTGGCACCTTTGTCTGTCCACAAAGAAATCCGCAGCTGTCCCAACAGAGCTCCGTTGAGGTTGTTCAGTCTCCCTCTCTCATCGCTCATTCTGTTTGTCTTGGTGCTGCAAGCTGCCCTTTTGTACGGGGCTCCTGCCTGCATTGGCGCCTTTTTCTGCCCACAAAGAAATCCCAGCAGTCCTGACAGAGCTCCGTTGAGCTCACTAAGTCCCCTTGTCTCACTCGCTCGTACTGTTTCTCCCACCGCTGCAGGCTGGCCTTTTGTCCTGGGCCCCTGCCTGTAGTGAGACCTTTTTCTGCCCACAAAGAAATCCGCAGCAGTCCTGACAGCGCTTCGGTGAGTTCGCTCACTCCCCCTCCCTCACTCATTCTGTTTCTCCCAGTGCTGCAGGCACCCTTTTGTACTGGGCTCTTGTATTGGGGCCTTTGTCCACAAACAAATCTGCAGCAGTCCCGACAGAGCTCAGTTGAGCTCGGTCACTCCCCCCTGTCACTCGGTCAATCTTAATCTGTCCCAAACACTGATTTCCCAGAGTGACCGTGCTATTGTCCTGCAGGAGTGCAAAAACATATTTTAGCCAGGATGTGAAAAATGACAGCTGTAGTGTTCATAGGGAGTTGTGAAAAAATGCCACTGTTGAAAATATGGCGTGACAGTATTACAAATTTGCGAAGTTACAAGGGTGTGTGGAAACAGTTCAATGCACACTTGTAACACAGTCATGTTATGGAGTTTCATCACCAAATTTTCAACATAGGGATTTTAGGACCTCTGCTCATGAACAGTGCCACTGTCATTTTCTTAATCTGTCCCAAACACTGACTTCCCACAGTGATCACATTATTCTGCGCCGGAACTGTGAAAACACATTTCAGCCAGGAGGGGAAACATGACAGCTGCACTGTACATAAGTAGGTCTGGGAAAATGGCAATGTTGAAAATCTGGAGTGAAAATATTATAAATTTGCGAAGCTACGAGTGTGCATGCCAACTGCTCAACGCATGCTCGTAACACAGTCATTTTATGGAGTATCGTTAACAAATTTTCAACATAGGCATTTTAGGACCTCTACTCATGCACAGTGTCACTGTCATTTTCTTAATCTGTCCTGAACACTGATTTCCCACACCGACCGTGCTATTCTGCGCTGGAAATGCAAAAACACATTTCAGCCAGGATGTCAACAATGACAGCCGTACTGCTCACAAGGAGGTGTGACAAAATGCCAATGTTAAAAATCTGGCATGAAAACATTGTAAATTCATGAAGTTACGAGCGTACGCAGCAACTGCACAACACACACTCATAAAACAGTCATTTTTTGGATTTTTTTCCTTCAATTATGCAACATAGGCTTTTTGAGAGCCCATCTCATGAACACTGGCACTATCATTTCATTAATCAGCCCCGAAGGGTGATTCCGCACAGTGACCATGAAACCACCTTTCAGGGCTGATTAACGCCATGACAGTTCAAGAATTCATGAAGAGGGGTCCCAAAAACCCCATGTTAAAAATTTGGTGAAAAAATTCCCCAAAATGCCCGAGATATGCACTAAAGTTGAAAAAACCCTATTCAATGCATTATACAGCTTACCGGCATTTCCTCAGTTCGCGGTTGGCTTTGAAGAGTGCAGACGTGTTCCCGGTCCACAGAAGATCGTCGCGCCGAGCTCTGGAGGTAAGTATGAGGGGTGAGGGGGTGGGAGGCAGGGTGCACAGTGGGTGGGTGCGGGTTGTGGGAGGGGGCCCCGAGACTACGAGGATCGCTTCCTTTTTTCAGGTAAAACCAAAAAATGTCGTGGACATTTTTTAACTTTCCAGGGCATGTTGTGCCACCAGAGTCTTGCTTGGGGCCAGCTGTAGCCAGTGGGGGATTGGGCACACCCATCGGCAAACAACAAAAGGGGATCATTTCTGCCAATGGGATTGGGCACCCCATTGGCAAACAACAAAGGGGAATTCTTTCTGCGGTGGGGATTGGGCACCCCATCAGCAGACAATAAAATGGGGTTACAGTATGCCGACGGGAGTGGGCTCCCCCATCGGCAAATAAACATGGGGGGACAGATATTGTTTGAGAATATGGTGGCAAGCCACCGCCATGTTCACAAACAATATCAGACATCCTACATCCTGCCTTGCAATGACAGGTCGCTCCCTCTTTGCAGCGGATGGCTGACGCTACAAAGACGAGGCAGCCCCTGATTGCAGCGGCTGATATTTTAGAAAGTTGAGGCATGCTGGCTGAACTAGTGTCAGCAGCAGCGTGCCATGGCATTGGGGGACAGGGGACAAGCCTTTGCAGGCTGTGGGGGCATTGAAACATAGAAACACAGACTTTGACGGCAGATAAGGACCACTTGGCCCACCCAGTCTGCCCATTTCCCTACCTACTGGATAAGCTGCAGATTCTAGTTAACCAACAGCCTACTTCCTGCCACCCCTGCTACAATTGCCTTGTGTCTGTCCCATGCATGTTTGAATTCCCCCACTGTTTTAGACCCAACAACCTCCCCAGGAAGGCAGTTCCACGCATCCACCTCTCTCCGTGAAAAAGATTTCCTCACATTACCCCTGAGCCTCCCCCTCTATCTTTAAATTGTGTCCTTCGTTCTTACACATCTCTTTTCTGAAAGATGCTACCCTCCTGGACTTTGTTGATTCCTTGAGGTACTTGAACGTTTCTATCATGTCCCCCGTCCCTCCTTTCATCAAGGGTATACATATTAAGCCTCTCAGTCTCTCTTCATATGATTTCTGATGCAGACCCTGCACCATTTTAGTTGTCCTCCTCTGGACTGCTTCCATCCTGTCTATGTCCTTGCATAAATGAGGTCTCCAAAACTGCACACAGTACTCCAGATGAGGTCTCACCAACTGTCTGTACAGAGGGATAACCACTTCCCTTTTTATGTTGGCTTGCGCGCATGCGCAAGCAACATCTTGCGCTAGTGCGGGTCTTGGGGGCGCGACTGCTGTTAGGCGAATGCAGGGCACGCATCAGTAGGTGCATCCCTCATTCCCCAATCAGCCTGCATGCCACCGCCACACCATGCATTCATAATGAGGCGAGCACATCAAAGCAAAGATCCGCTGCAATCTGAGCAAAGCTCATCATATGCAGTGGTTCTTTGCTTGCCGTGCTTGCCACCATTATGACCATGGTCGGCGAGTGGGCGGACACCTCATGTTTCCCAACATTGGACCCCCATGTTTAGGTGCCGACGGGGAGCCCACTCCCCATCGGCATCCCCCACAAATGTGGAATGCCGAGGGGGTGCCCAATCCCCCTCAGCTCACACCCCACTTTCTTGCTCCGACCTAGGGAGCCCACTCTCCTAGGCATCACCCCCAACTGTTGAATGCCAAGGGGTGCCCAATCCCTCGGCTCGCACTCCCCTTCTTTGTTTGCCAGCGGGGTGCCCAATCCCCGCCGGCATTACCCCCGTGTTGTGTGCCGACGAGGGTGTCCAATCTCCGTCGGGCTACTGACACCCCCCACAAACTCATTTTAGGTGGCACGCTGGGAGCCCACCCAGCATGCCAAATGCCCTGTAATGCGGGGTCGGTCCCACGACGGTTTTCCTTTTTTCACCTGCAAAATGAAAACCGTCCCTCGTAGTCTAGATGCCCCTTCCCCCACCCGCACCCACCCACTGCACACCTGCCTCCTCACCCCCACCCCATACTTACCGGACTCTGCACGACGATCTTCCGTGGACCGGGAACACGTCTGCACTCTTCAAAGCTGACCGCGAAGTGAGGAAATGCCGGTAAGCGGTATAATGCAATGAATAAGGTTTTTTCAACTTTGCTGCATATCTCAGGCATTTCTTGGAATTTTGGCACCGGATTTTCAACATGGGGTTTTTGGGGCCCCTCTTCATGAATTCTGTCACTGTCATGGCGTTAATTGGCCTCGGAAGTTGATTTCACAGTCACTGCACGAAATCACCTTTTGGGAATGATTAATGAAATGACAGTGCCAGTGTTCATGAGGTGGCCTCTCAAAAAGCCTATGTTCCAAATATGGTGGAAAAAATCCATCAAATGCCTGTTTTACGAGCGCGCGTTGCGTAGTTGCTACGCAGGCTTGTAACTTCGCACATTCGCAATATTTTAATGCCGTATTTTCAGCATTGGCCTTTTTGTGCACCTCCTTGTGAACAGTACAGCTGTCATTTTCCACATCCTGCCCGGAATGTGTTTCCGCACTTCCAGCGCACAATTGCGCAGTCGCTGAGGGAAATCAGTGTTTGGGCCAGATTATGAAAATGACAGTGACACAGTTCATGAGCAGAGCTCCTAGAATGCCTATGTTGAAAATTTAGAGCTGATACTCCATAAAATGACTGTGTTACGAGCGTGCATTGGCAGATTGCACGCATGCTCGTACCGTCGTGCATTTGTGATATTTTCACTCTGGATTTTCACCACTGCCATTTTTACACACCTCTTGATGAACAGTACAGCCGTCACTTCACATATCCTGCCCAAAATGTGTTTCCGCACTTCCGGCGCAGAATAGCTTAGTCGCTGTGTGAAATCACTTCTTGGGACACTTTGGAAATGACAGTGACACTGTACATGAGCAGAGGTGCTAAAATGCCTATGTTGAAAATTTGGTGCCCGCATCATAAACTGGCAGTGCTGTGTGCCTTGCATATTTCCCACGCACTTGCAACTCCACAAATTCCGTATATTTGTATGCCACATTTTCAGCACTGGTATTTTATTACACTTCCTTATGAACTGTGCAGCTGTCATTTTTCACATCCTGTCCAGCATGTTTTCCCGCACTGCACTAACAAACGCCCACAGGGACACCCTAATGCCTTTCACTCTCTGCAGGGTGGGGGTGGGTAGGCATCAGTTCAATACTTGACTGCCACTCCTATGCTGCATCTCTCTAACTCCTGCACTGCCAATGTCAGCAAGACAACATTCGGCATTGACAAATGCTTGTTCTACTTGTGATGCCCCTCCCTATGCATCCCAGTATCCCCCTTGCTCTCCTTACTGACTTCTCACGTTGCTTACCCACCTTTAGATCATCTGATATGACTACCCCCAAGTCCCGTTCCATTTTTGTTGTTGTTAGTACCTCCCTGCTATTGTGTACTCTTCTCCTGGGTTTTTGTTTCCCAGGTGCATTACTTTGCACTTCTTTGCATTGAATCTAAGTTGCCATATGTCTGACCATTCCTCCAACCTTGCCAAGTCCCTTCTCATCCTTTCTACCCCCTTGTGTATCAACTCTGTTACAGATCTTTGTGTCATCCGCAAAGAGGCATACCTTTCCCTCCAGACCCTCTGCAATGTCACCTATAAAGATGTTGAAGAGGACTGGACCCAGTACTGAGCCCTGAGGTACTCCACTAGTGATCCCCCTTTCTTCGGAATGTGTTCCACTCACTATTACCTTCTGTGTCCTGTTGTGCAGCCAGTTTGCAACCCAGGCTACACCCTGGGACCCACTCCCAAGCTGGCTAACTTGATTATTAATCTTTGTGTGGGACTGTGTCAATGCCTTGCTAAAGTCTAGGTAGACCATATCCACAGCCCTCCTGGTCTATTACTTTGGTCACCCAGTCAAAGAAATCTATTAGATTCATCTGACATGACCTTCCTGCTGTAAATCCATGCTGCTTTTGGTCCTGTGCCCCACTGGCCTCTAGGTACTCAACAATTCTTACTTTCAGAAGTGATTCCATCATTTTCCTACCACTGAGGTCAAACTTACAGGTCTGTATTTTCCTGCTTCTGCCTTGCTCCCACTTTTGTGAAAGGGAATCACATCTGCCCTCCTCCAGTCCTCAGGTACCACCCCATCCTCCCATGATTTGTTAAAAAGTGTGGTCAGTGGTGTCACTAGGTCCTCCCTTAGTTCTTTTAGCATTCTGGGGTGAATCCCATCAGGCCCCATTGCTTTGTCCACCTTGAGTTTTAGGAGTTCTTTTGGTACTCTTTCTTCTGTAAATGGACTGGTGTCAACCCCCCTACCCAGAGTGCTTCTATTGTCTGGTTTAGGTACAGTAACTCCTCCTCATCTTCTTTTGTGAATACTGAGCAAAAGTATTCATTCAGTATCTCTGCCTTTTCACTGTCTCCCTCTGCCCACCTCCCCTCTCCCTTATTAATCTTCACTATTCCTCCCTTAACCTTTCTGTGCTCCCTAATGTACCTATAAAAGGTTTTATCCTTCTTAACTGACTTGGCTATTTTTGCCTCAGTTTGGGCTTTTGCTATTCTGACTGCCTTCCCCACTTCTTTCTGCTTTAACTGATACAGTTCCCTGTCGTGCTCCTTCTGTGATGCCTTATACTTTTTGAATGCAGCCTTTTTCTCCTTAACCTTCCCTGCCACCTATTTTGAGAACCATAGTGTTTTTTTACTCCGCTTTGTTTTCTTTATCTGTTTCACACAAAGGCTTGTTGCCTCTATGATGACAGTTTTGATTTTTCTCCATTGTTCTTCCACCCCTCCTTTTTGGCCATTTGCTAGTGTATTCCTCAGGTATTCACCCATTTTGCCAAAGTCAGCCCTTCTAAAGTCCAGTATGCTTGTTTTTGTATGTCTTGTCTCCATGGTTGTGCTTATTGTGAACCACAACAGTGCCACGCCTCCACAACCTGCTTGTGGAGAAAGCTGACGCAACATGTTTCTTGCGCATGCATGCAATCAACATAAAAATCAAGGGGGGTAATTTAATCATATCTGGGCTTTTACCAATCCATAGGGCAAGTATTGCCAAACAAAGAGATATCATGACACTAAATGGATGGTTTAAACGGTGGTGTCTCAGAGAGGGAATTACTTTTTTGGAAAACTGGACAGGGTTTTTTAACCAGGGTCTTTTCGCTAGGGATGGCATGCATTTAAACAAACAGGGCAAATGTATTTTTGCCACTAGATTAAGACATCAGATAGACCACTGTTTAAACTACTAGGTGGGGGGAAAACTCTATGCCTCTAAAAACTATATGCAAAAAAAATACCCTTGTGGACCCCCTAGAATGGAATTGTCTAGTCATAAATGCCAGAAGTCTAGTGAATAAGTTTGACGAGTTTATCTTATCTTTGGAACAATTTGATATTCATATTTGTGCAGTTACAGAGACTTGGTGGTGTGATGATGATCCTTGGGATAAGAACATCCCAGGTTATACCCTGTTCCATAAAGATAGGAGTATTACTGGGGTGGAGGAGTGGCATTGTATCTGTCAAATACTATTAATTCTGAAAACATAGAATTAACTCAGTGGCCTAATGTTGAAGCACTTTGGGTCTGAATTTTCCCTAAATCGGCAGCTTGTATTAACATGGGTGTGGTCTATTGGCCTCCATCAATAAAACATGATGATGATTTTCATCTGTTGGATTTTGTGGAGAAGATATCCTCCACTAATAATACTCTGCTTGTAGGTGATTTTAATCTTCCAGATATTAATTGGAAGACCATGCATGCTTCGTCCCACGTCGAAAAAGTATATTTGCAAACCCTTCTGATGTCTAATATGGAACAGATAGTTAATAACAGTACCAGGGCTAACAATACCCTTGACTTAGTTTTACACAACTTAGGCAATCAAATTGCAAATTGTTTGGTGCTACAACCACTTGGCTCCAGTGACTATTCTATGGTTAAATTTACTTATAATGGGAGTCTAGGGCAGGATGTTGGTGAAACAACAGTTTATTATTTTAAAAAAGGGAATTTCCAGGGTATGATACATGATATGGCATCTTGGGACTGGTATCAGTCATTTTTGGATAAATCTCTCTCAGAAACATGGCAAATTTTGATTAACCAATTAACAGCAGTTTCAAATAAACATATCCCTACTGTCAAAAAAGTTGATAAACCCAAATTAATAAGGTCCTGGATGAATGCAACTGTAAAAAAACATATTAAATATAAAAATAGGATATATAAAAGGGCTAAGTTATGTAGATCTAAGAAAAGCTGGGAAAATTTTAAATTTCAGTTAAGGGTAGCTAAATATAGTATTAGAAAAGCAAAAAAGGACTACAAGGTAAGATTGGCAAATAAAGTAGGGAACAATTACAAATGTTTCTAGAAATATATTAATAGTAAAAGAGGAGGTACTCCCACTATAGGGCCACTAAAAAATAATCTAGGTGATTTGGTTTCTGATAAGATACAAATGGCCACTATTTGCAATAAGCAATTTTCGTCAGTCTTTAATACTAAAACAGTAACCAGTAAGAAACATAATGATCACATCTTGAATGGGTATTTTACAATAGATGCTGGTACTATTCAAAAACTGTTACAAAATTTAGACCCTTATATGTCAGCAGATCCAGATGGTCTACACCCGCGTATTCTCAAGGAATTGGCCATCCCCCTTTCTGGTCCTATTGCTGCCCTATTTACTAAATCTATACAAGAGGGCCAGGTTATTGATGTTTGGAGACAGGCAACTGTGGTTCCTATTTTTAAAAAGGGTTCTAGGCAGGAAGTGTCTAATTATAGACCCATTAGTTTAACCTCAATTTTGGGTAAAATGCTTGAAGGAATCATAAAAGATTATCTTTGTAAGATGACTGAACCAGACCCTACACAACATGGCTTTATTAAGGCAAGATCATGTCAGACTAACTTGTTGGGTTTCTATAATGGAGTAAGTGGGGTCTTGGACAGGGGTGAGGCAGTGGATGTCATTTTCTTGGATTTTTCCAAAGCCTTCGACAAGGTCCCTCATGGTCAGCTTATTGAAGACATCATTAGCATCATTATCACATTGGGTGGAATCATGGTTGAAGGGTCGTACCCAGAGAGTATGTATAAAGGGCTTTTTTTCAGAGTGGGATGATGTGACCAGTGGGGTCCCGCAGGGTTCAGTTCTGGGTCCTTGTTTGTTTAATATATATATTGCATCGCTTAAAACTACAACCAATGTTTGGTTAACTAAATTTGCAGATGACACATGACTAGGATACCCGATTACAAATACTGGAGCTATAGATACCCTTCAGTATGCCCTTGATGAGTTACAGAATTGGGCTACCCAAAAAAAAAAATGTCCTTTAATGTTGAAAAGTGTGTGGTAATGCACTTTGGGAGAAATAATCAGCATGCTAACTATAATTTTGGTAGAAAGATCTTTAAAGTAGTGGATGATGAACATGATCTGGGTGTTAGAGTATCCAATGATCTTAGTCCTAAGCTCCATTGCCACACAGTTATCAAGAAGGCAGCAGGTATACTACACTGTATAAATAAACATATTAGTAGTAAAAGCAGTGAAGTTTTGCTCCCCTTGTTTTCATCTCTGGTGAGGCCCCATTTGGAGTATTGTGCCCCGTTTTTTCCCACCAGGTGATAAAGGCTCTATAATTGCACTCGGAAAAATCCAGAAGAGAGCCACTAGAAATATTAATGAAGTAAAAGGCTTGGATTATAATGCTAGATTGAAGAAACTGGGACTTTATACACTGGAATATCATAGAATGAGGGGTGATCTATGTTTGGTATTTAAAGCATTATATGACGATCATTTATGGGAGTTGCTGGGCTTGAGACTAAGGGAAACTGTGTACATTACTAGGGCTCATCCACTTCAACTGATAGTTGAACAATGTAAAACTAAAAAAGAAGTACCTGGTTTTCAATAAGACTGTGTAAAATTTGGAATAACTTGCCATTGGATGTAGTAACATGTGAAAACATGGATACCTTTAAAATACACTTGGATACTTACTTGCAACAAAACTGTATAATGGGATACAATTGATATTAAGCAAGCATCATGGACTAAGGTCTATTAGCTATGTATTACCTATGATACCTATGATTAAACTTCAGTCAGGGCTAACTGATGCATGGAAGGGCACAAACTTGCCTTGGGCATGTTAACTAAGTCCATTGCATCAGGAGGAAAAACTTTTGAAATGTTTTTAAGTGTGTGGCAACCCCCACATAAAAGACAGTTTGAGAGAAATATCCATGTTCAATTCCCTGGTACAGAGGGAGGGACTGTTTATAGTTTGTGACTAGTAGGAATGTGTACAAACCAAGACAAGTGTTATTTCTGGAAAAGAAAAGTGTGTGATGCCCTGAGAAAGACAGTTCCAACCTGGGGGACCATTCCGTTCTGTGTTTGTTCTATCTTGTGTCAGAATAAAGCCATACTGTACAATCCCATTTCCAGTAGTGGACATTCGATCTGTGCTTCCCAGTGTAACTTGTTTATGGTCCCCCTCAGAAAACAGGCCTAGCATAGCCCTAGCACCTCTCTCCCAAAACTCAGAGTAAATATAAATGCTTGTTTTGTGCCCTAATCCCCCGATCTCTAGATGCTGAGCCAGGTATTTGCTACAGTGCCAGGGATGATGCCTATTTTATGCCAAATTATGGTTTGTTGCCTTGTCTGGTTACAAGTTAATGGGTGTTCTGGTTTCAAGATGCCGTTCTTGGTTTCTGGGTATGGGTTGCAAAAATGGGGGCTCATCCAAAGATCTTGGGGGACAGGATAAAGTTGCCTTGCCAGTGCAAATGCTGAGGGTAGGTCTAGGGTCTTTCTGTCTGGTGGCAGTGCACCATAACAGAAATCATTGAGAGGAAAAGTAAAATTGTGCCCAGTAAGGTGCCATTCCAAAATTGTTGCCTGTGTCTCAGAGGAAAATTTGCTGTCTGTGTTTCTGAGGAAAAAATGTGCTGTCTGTAGTGCGTGTGGAAACTGTGATGCCAAGGACTGCTGTACTAAGAAATGTGTGCCCTGTCAGTAAAAGTACTTAAAAGACTGTAAAAAGATTTTAAAGTTAAAAGTTGTTGTGGACAAAGACAACATCTGTGCACAAGTGTCCAGAAAGTTAAGGGCTTGTGATGTAAACTGGGGAAGTCGCTAAAGGAAATGTACAAAAAATGGTGCCAAATTGCCTAGAAAGCACTTCTGCCCATTGAAATTTCAAGCCGAGAAAACAAGTTCAGTTTTGCTGTTTAAATGTGGCTCCTTGATGATCATCACGAGGGAGTGTGAGCAGGGGAGAGGACTTATTTGCATGGTGTTGTGTGATTGGTCAAACCAGCCAAGTCCCGCCCATTGCCTGGAGTCTCAGTGTGAGAGAAGCATGAGAAGAGGTGAAAGCAAGGAGCGTGCAAGCAGTTCAGTCAGCAGCAGCAGTGAACCATTGCGAAGGAGAATTTTGTTGCTTTTGCCGAAAGACTAAAAAACAGTCAATTCGGGCTTCTCCCAACTAGCAACCACAGTGGTAGCAATCGCGAGTGTGCGTGGTGCAAGCCGTCGGGCTGGACAGCTCAACCGACCTCAACAATCCTCAAACCAGCAGGAAGGCCGCAAATACCACCGGAAGGAACCAGCTACTTGCTGTGAGTACCATGAAAGGCAAAGCAAAGAGACTGTGTGCAAAAAGCATGAGCTCTAATGCTAAAGTCAGCAAGGATTGAACTAAGCAAGTGTTTGATGGCAAACAAGGACTGAGTTGTAGTAGCTGTAGCCAGTAGTAAGTAAACAAGCTGTAATTTAGCCATGGGCAGTACTAAACAAAGTCAAAGAACGTGTGAGCAAAGATTTTAAAGACACTGCTGATTTTTTCAAAAGTAAATTTGCAAGGTTGTGCATAGTACAAGCAAACGCTATGTCAGAGAACCAAAGGCAGACAGAGCAATGTGCATGTGACACAGGAAAAAGTTCAGTGGCCATGTTGGGGCCTAGTCCAGAGAAAGTAAACAAACAACCAGGCACCATGTTGAGCAAAGGGTGTGATGGTAAAACAACCAAAAGTGTATGCAAAGTGTTTTGAAACAAATGTGCAATTCAGGCAGCAGTTTCAGTAGAATGCAAAGAGAAAGCAAAGAGATATTAGCAGTTTGAACAAATCAGAACCAGTGTGCTAAGTGCAAAGTGCAGGAAAGTAACTTGGACTTGTGTGTTGTTTCTGTTGATACTTTTATACTGCCTTTTGTAGAAAACCCTTTAAAATCTTTTTGGTATTGAGTAGTATCTGCTGATGGGAGGTTTGGTTACTGTTTTTCTTGCAGGTTGTTTCTTGTTTGCCGGATGTGTTTTTGAAATGTTTTCTTTTGCAGGTGCTCCTGAGCAAAGAAAAGACAAGAAGAGGATGTTTTAGGACTCCATGGAGTCCTCCTTTTAGATTGTTTGGTTTTTTTTAGAAATGTTTAAATAGAGAATGTTAAACATTTTTCTGCTTTTCAGGTTTAGAGTATGTAGTACTGGGGTTTGGAGATGTATAGCAATGCCTAATGTATGTTTCTAAAGCAGTCTACAGTCTAGAATTGTGAACTGTGTGTGGGAATAGGTACCCCATAGGTAGCATAGGTCAGATAGCTTTTCCCTAGAGGTCTAGGGGGATAGACAGGTTGGTGGTTCTGATCCAGATTGGGCTCACCAATGCTGTCTGTTAGGGCATGATTCAGGCAGTCTCTTGTAGATGCTGAAAAGTCCCGAGATAGTGTGTCAGGATAGGAGCTGAAGATGCTTCAGAGAGCCTCTGTTTCTCTGGTGCAACCTGCCTATGCTTCAGACTAGGTAGGGGTTAGCCTGGCCACCTCGCCCCATAGGGAGCCCAGAGGTTGGATGGCCTGTGTTACAGGCAAAAACACTTGTTGCAAACAGCAAGTTTTGTCTGTTGGTAATGAGTGTAACCACCCAGTCCCCTGGCATTATTAGAATCCCATCAGTGTTAGACACAGGAAAGTTTCTGGGCAGCCTGTAGGGAGTTGTTAAACACTCCTTACAACATAACATCGTTTACTCAGCTAGGCTGAGGAGAGAATGGATTATGTCATGTAGAACTCTCACAACAGCCTGAGCCACTCTGGAATCAGCTGCCTGGGGTTAGATTTAGCATGTTCAGATGGGAGTAGTCAGTTTGAGTGCGGGAACTCTGTGAGGCGGGAACTCTGTGTGTAGAGGTGCCTGCTAGCCTGTCTAGGCTGGGTGAAGGACCTCTGGTCATTTTCTCACCATTGTGAGTGAAAACAGAGCAATGCCAAGAGAAGTGGTGGAGACCGTTGCTAGCAGGACCCTAGTGGGTCATTCCAGAGAAAGTGAAGTGGGACTGCAGATTCAGTGTTTCCAAGGGACAATCCCCTGAAGGACCAGAAGAGTGTCAGCTGCCCAGAGAAAGAGTGTTTCTGTTTGAAGCTATGAGAAGTTACCTGAAAGGGAAGAGAGATTTTTTTCCAGCATTCATGTCTATAATAAACAGACAAACAAAACCGTGAGTACAGTTACATGGAACTGTTTTTAGGGAGTTGTCTGAGGTGTATGTGCCCAGTGATAAGGCTAGAATACACATGTCATGGCCCCTGTATCACCATATACATGTGCTGAATGTGAAGATTGAGAATGTAGAGTCCTTTAGTAATCTGATGAGATTGAAGGCTCAATTTGTGTAACCCAGAAGGAATGACAGAGACTGGTTGGGGACAGGGTGGGCAAACCCTCCATCTTAAACTTCAGTCAGGGCTAACTGGTTCACAGAAGGGCACAAGGTTACCCTGAGCATGTTAACTAAGTCCACTGCATCAGGAGGAAAAAGATTTGAAATGTTTTTAAGTGTATGGTATTATGGCAACCCCCAAGTAAAAAAAACACTTTGAGAGAAATGTCCATGTTCAAATCCCTGGCACAGAAGGAGGGACTGTTCTTAGTTTGTGACTAGTAGAAATGTGTACAACCCAAGACAAGAGTTGTTTCTGGAAAAGAGAAGTGTGTGATACCCTGAGAAATTCAGTTCCATCCTGGGGGACCACCCCATTCTGTGTTTGTTACATCTTGTGTCAGAATAGCCATACTGTACAATCCCATTTCCAGTAGTGGACATTCAATCTGTGCTTCCCAGTGTAAATTGTTTATGGGCCCCCCTCCGAAGATGGAACTAGTATAGCCCTAACACCTCTCTCCCAGAAGTCAGAGTAAATAGAAATGTTTGTTTTGCACCCTAACCCCCGACCTCTAGATGCTGAGCCAGGTATTTGCCCCAGTGACAGAGGTGATGCCTATTTTATGCCAACTTGTGGTTTGTTGCCTTGTCTGGTTACAAGTTAAGGGGGTCCTGGTTTAAAGATGCCACTATTGGCTGGAGTACGGGTTGTAGTTTTTTTGCGTTTTACATTGGCATTTGGATGGGCATTACATGAGCTGGGCAGAAGGTACTAACATTGGCATTTTGATGGGCATTACATGAGCTGGGCAGAAGGTACTAACATTGACATTTTGATGGGCATTACATGAGCTGGGCAGAAGGTACTAACATTGGCATTTTGATGGGCATTACATGAGCTGGGCAGAAGGTACTACGCAGACCTTGGAGGTATGGACAACCATGCAGTATTGTGGGGCATCTTCCTTTCCAAAGCTTGAAGTGGTGGCTCAGTGCCGGTAGGGCATAGTTCGGGGGGGCACAGAACTTGCGCGATATGTTGTGCCAGGCTAGCTGGTTAACTGAAACCTAATCTAGATGCCAGTTTCTTTCAAGGTGTAGGAAGAGGTTGTTTATAAAGATGTTCTTTATTCTGTTGCCATTTTTCCTGCTCTGTACCACCTATGCTTGTGGAACCCAAAGTCAACAAGAAAATGGTCTTCCCACTGCCATAAGATACTGTTGTTCTAATTTTTAACAGCACGCATGCAAGCATCTTTGGCATTGACAAATGTTTGTTTGAATTACCTAGCAGTTCCAGAACTCAGTGACATCAGTTGAGCTGGAGACTACAATGAAGCAGAACCCAGAGACATAAGTGCAGCAGATGTCTCTGTGTCCTGCTTCATTGAAGCTATCAGCTCAAATGATGTCACTTGGTTCTGTAACTGCTACGTAATTAGGAAAATGAATATTGGGTGGGGAAAAGGCTGCATTAAAATGGGGCCTTAAGTAAGGCAAAAATAGAACTATTTCAAAACCAAAACACTTAACAATACACTGGGGTGAGAAAAGAGACTTCACACATGCCCAGATTTACAATTATATTAAAAAACGTAAACATTGTTTCTGTTCCCTTTAAAGTGATTTACTTAGTTTACTGAATCTCAGACCGACTTACCTTATTTTATAGGTTATGTTGGTGAAAGTCATTCCACCCCATTTTCAATATTTTATTCATTGTCTGCTTGAAGATACAAGTGATCGTACTTTGGCAACAACAAGGTGGGCCAGCCGAATCGTTTACTTCCTGATTTATGAACACGTCCCTGCACTATGATGTCCAGCAAGGGAAAGCGTGGGGGCGTGCCCCATTGAAATGAAAGGGTCTCAATTCTGCCTTCTATTTAATACCTTATAATGGTGAGTTGGAAATTATTGAAGGTTAGCGCTTGTCGACAGGATGATGGGAGCTCAGACTGAGGGAGGGGTTATGAGAGTCTGTGCAGACACTCTTGTCCCTTCAAGCAGCTCCTGGTGGTCAGCCGGTGGAGGTGCACTTGGCAGTGTGGGTGACCACATGCCATCATGCATTCCTCTCAGAACACCACGAGCGTGCAGCTGTCACGTGGGAGAGATGGAGGGAGAAAATGGAAAATGGTCCATCCTGGAGCACAGGATGACAGCCCCCCCATGGAGTCCCCTAGGCCGCCATCCACCCAGAGCACCATCCTTGCCCCCCGACCATCACCCCCAATAACACATGCACTGCTCCCAGGTGGTGGCAGGGGGCCCATCAGCAGGGATAAGCCAGAACACTGGGGGTGGCGGCAAAGCTTGGGATGGCAGCAGAGTAGAGGATGGTTGGTTAATGGGCTTAAGCCTGGGAGCTTGAAGGACTGGGACCCCACAGGGTGGAGTGGCACAAAAAATATAAGCAGTTGTGGAGTTCTAAAGGTACAAGAGGCCCTCCAACCAGATCTATCATCCCCCCCTTTCCTTTCAGTGCTCATTCCTGTGCAAAGCAACTGATAAGCATGGTCAACAGTGTGTGCAGACTGCACAGAGAACACCAAACTCATTTCACCTGTGACCTGAGCAGGGATTCAATACTGCAACTACACAGATAAGAGGTCTCTTTCTAGAAGGGCAGTAGAACTATACTGGAATTGTTAGTCATTCGTTGGCAAGAGGATCACAAGGAGGGAATGTTTTTATGTTCCAGTAGCTGGGGTCTCCCGGTGACCCCTTTTGTGAGACTGAAATGTGCTGGCAGCCGAGCTTTTGCATTGGCAACATCTACAGCAGATTCTGGAACACCCTCCTGATATCTAACCAGGATGCTCCCTCTGTACAGGTTTTTATGATCAGACTGAAAACCTGAATTTTTAGCCCTTTTTATGTTCACCATGCACATGTGCACGCAGCGAACATCTTGCTATGATAGTGCCTTTTGAGTGGTGTGACACTGTCCGTCCATTGCAGAACAGTGTTTAAGGGGAGAGTCAGTGCCACACCAATCTTTAGTCAGGCTGATCGGCTTGTTTGGCGGAAACATCCTGAACTTGAAAAGAAAACTCTGACCCAATCATGGGTCAGCTCTTCCTTTTGATGTACGCCTCCCAGCAAGCTGATCTGTCATGACTGCCTGCTGAGGAATTTGAAACATCCAGAAACAGCCCCACTGTTGCAGATGCGAGCTGTAACAAGGAAAACCATCCATCGATGTCTGTTGCTGGCATCCCTGTAACTGCCCCCCACCCAACCCTCCCTCTCAGCACCCACCACTCCACACACACCCACAAACATAAAACTAACACTGGGGGTACCCAATCCCCCAGTGTTGCCACCTCCTAAGCAAAACCAGTACACTACAGTGCTGCTCCCAATACGTGGTCACATCTCGAAACGGTGCTGAAGTGCCAGAAGGCTCGTTCAGGGCTCAGCATGCCTGTGTTCAGCTAAATTGATTTTTTATATAGATTTTTGCTCCCTGTTGCTGCCTCCCACCTTACTTTGGCAATGGGGAGACATAGGTATCTTACTGGTGTAACCCCCTTACAGATGGGGGTTCCAGGAAAGACTCTGTGGAGCCTGCCTAAGTGTTTCCCTGCCTACTGGTGTTCGGCGTTTAAGCCTTTAAATGGGGTTCCAACTGAGTGCTGTTTGAGCCTCTACGTACTGTCTCTTTAAGAGCTGTCTGATTGCAGACTTAGTTCGTCTGTATGGGGAACTGTATATTTAATGTTTGAATCCCGCCTGAGCTGCTGTCAAATCACTCTGTTTCTGCAGTCGCTAAGAGTGCAGAAGGAGCCTAAATGTAAGGGGTAACTGTTTGTCTGAAACTAGTTAGAGTATTAAATAAAATGCAGTTTGTCTAACCTGCCTTTCTTGCAGCTGGGACTCTGTGTGTTTTGCCCCTCCATTTTGGATCTGAACTGTTGAATAGGTCCAATCAGTACAGGGGGGCCTCTAAAATGAAGTTTGTTCGGACCAACCAGAATCAGGACTCTCTTGGGAGCCGGCTTACCATGAGGAGATATAGCTAGTAATTCTGGGAAGTGAAGTTCTGGACCTTGGTGCCTATTTGCACCAACGGAGAGAGTTCTGAGTGACTTGACAGCTGAGTCCACCAATTGGGCTGGTTGGCGCCCGAAGGGAATGCTCTGCCTTGTGTCTGGACAGATCAGATCCATTGTGACCGTGACGAGAGAAGGAGCTCTGAGCTGCGCTGCATAGTTTTGCATGGGAAGCGCGTGGGAGGCCTAATGTCGGGCTGTTGTGTTGCCAATCTACTTCAGACTGAATCCGAGACTTCAGGGAGGAAGAGAGGCTGAATGAGTGGAAACCAGGCTCACCCTGTAGAAGACTGGAGAAATTGCTGAATCGCGCTTGGTCTGTCAGGAAGTGAAGCTGCAGTGTGAACTCCCGGGTTTTAGCAGTAAGTGTGATCGGGACCTGAAAGCAGCTGCCTGGTATAGTAATTTCCTTTACATATAAATCTGTGGATTGCTTGTGAGGAATAGCAAAACGGGTTCTTATATCCCTGTGCAGTGTAGACTGAAAGCCAAGTTGAATGCGTGCAGACTGAATCCGTTTGCTGAACAATGGCGTGTGCCTGGCTTGTAGGATCCCATCTCCCTACTGTGTGTGTCTGGCAATCCAGAACCCCTATCTGCACCAGGTTTTCAGTGTGAGATATTGTGAGTACCCATCAGGGCAACCCTGTGAATGATTAATCAGCCACAGTGTGTCATCTGACTTCTTTTCGATCATTTCTTTAAAGACTGAGACATCCGGCTCCAGATTAAAATTAGGTGTTGTGCATATTTTTCCATCATAGGGCCCCAACTAGCTGCACCGATCCTGGCTAGCCCCCACCCTCCTGGGTACCCAGTGAAAGTGACATTTGGGACTCTGAGTATGCGCATAGTACTGTGATTATTAATGTGTCTAACCTAATTAACCTGATTCCCCCCTTTCCTTGTTACAGCTCCTTAAATAAATCAGATCTGTTTGTTTCAGCAAAGTTACACTGACTGTGGTGTTCATTTATGGTAAGGTATGGTACTGTGGCTATTGTACTGCATCATCTTGTTTTACAGGGGGTCCCCAGAGTCAAGCTGACAGAGCCAGTCCTGGGAGTAAGTGTAAATTGTGACGATACTCATGGTGTATTGTGTGGGCCACTAGTGGGAAGAAAGGGGGGGGTTACAGTGTCCCAGAGGGCTGTGACCAAGTCTGAATAGATAGTACCAACCCTGACCTCTGGGTGGAGGCACCCGCCATAGAACCTAGGCCCCTCAACCTGTTAGTAGTCAAGCAGGCAGGGGTAGTAGCCCTTGGGATAGCGCCACCTGGGGGTTACACTTGGTTTTCCTCCCTCCCAACCCCGGGAACCCAGAACACAGCTGTACATGCCCATGGAGGTGAGCACACACTCTGTGGCTCTGGTGATGGCCCCTTTCCCCACCCAACCTAGCACTGAATCTCCCCTTGGGCTTGGTGCCACCACCAAGCCTCAACTCAGTGGCAGCCAAGAGCTCGGGAGACTCCAGATCCCCTCCTGGGAAAGGAGAGCTGCCTGTTGGCAGCTCAATCTAGTTCCTTGCCCTCGCCCCCAGCCAGCCCATGGCAACCTGAGCTCACTCCCAAACTCGGGTCGCCGGCATGGCGCAAGGCGTGGCATCCAGTGCCTCAACCCTCAGCGCCACTGGGCTGGCAGCTAAATAGATTTTTTTAAAGTATTAAGGGAGCTGAACTTGGGAAAGTGCAAGCTGACATGAAGCAAGGGCTTACCTTACAGAAATTGGGATACTAAACTCAAGCCACGATATGGGACATGTGAGAAAGCATATGCATATTCCAAGAATATGCATATGCATTCACGCATGACTAGTATTGAAGCTTGAGTTAAAATGTACCAATTTCTATCCCAAGGATGGTCCACCGACTTGTATGTATGGTGTTGTGCAGTGGGTTACAGCTGGTGACAGTGGAGCTCATTCTTCTTCTTCCCTCTTCCCTGGCTGACAGCTCAGCTGTCATGGACTTGTTTGGTGCTGGTGCGGCTTGTCACAGCCGGTGGCAGAGGAGTTCAGTCATCTTCCCTTCCCTCCTGGACCCATGATTGACCCATCCCATCCCTGTCTGCCTTCCTGCTGCTGGCAAATTCCTGCAAAATAATTTATTTTTTTTATTAGGGGATGGGTATGGACAGCAGGGCGGACGCAGGGGCAGCAATTTGTTTAAAGTTAAAACGCTTGGAAATTGGTCTGGGTTATGTTGCTGGCTTATTTCTGGGCTGGTATTAATCTGGTTCATGTCCACACATCTCTTGCTTCTTTTCAGCTCAGAGACCTCCTGCTTCCCATCCGTGTGCATATACTGTATATGTATGTATATATATATATCTTAGTCTCCAGACCAGGGAAGGCAGCCCAGAATCCTCTCCTCCTGGCCATCACTCTGACTCCGACATTTGGGAGGTGGGGGGATGGGGATTGGATTGGGAATATTGCAGTTGACGTGACCTGTTATGTTGGTATGCTGGCAGCTGCTCATGTGTAGCTGCCAACAAATCTGGGGTTTAAATGTACTGAATATTAAACAGATTTAGTTCTTAAGAATCAAAGTGGGTGAACTAGTCTGCATTTACAAAACACAAATCGCGTCTTACAGTTATCCAATGCCGAAACATGAGTAGGAAGATTAAGTATCTGCCTTTATTTTTTTAATGCTCTAATAATGAAGCCTTTTATCTAATCTTCTCTTAATTTACCTGCCACTGACTTTAAGGATTCCTTTCCCACTCCACTTCCACCTGACTTGGCTGATAGTTGTACAGGTTTAAAAACTCAATAAAGAATGATGTTTTTAAAGCTGTAGGTGGCATCACGCCTCACGGAGAATCTTCATAAAGTACAACATAATGTTGAGAAGCAGCTGGAGCACAGTAACCTGTCCCTGTGCAAATGTGAAACACATACATAAAGTACTTATTATACAGTAATATACTACTAAACTCTTTTCTAAAAATGTCTGGTGACAAGTGAGTCACAGGGGTTACATGACCCATGGAAACAGCTATACATTATCATTTTCCTGTGAGCTGTAAAGTTTCTGCTTGCTTTCTTAAGTAGCTTAATGGCTCAAGTGACTGGTTGTATGTTTGGAATATGAATGCTTCATGAGGAGTTCATTAATCTGTTAAAGCATTTCAAATTGCCTTTTCAGATTTTATGAATAAGTAAAAAAAAGGTTAATTGAGTTGCTCATCTAAAAAAAATACTACCCTTAACTTGAAGTCACTGAGGACATCCTTGGTGCCACTTAACCTTCATCCATTGCATACTATATAATAACTGAGGATCATTTTTTTACTAAGGGAAACCAGGTTATAATTTGCCATTACAACCCATAACTTATAACAGCGAACATGCTCCCGGTTTCCCTTGTGCGTATGCCCCAACAGCAGCTCTTCCTTGATTCACGGCCAGCCCTTCAAAACAGACGCTGACACTCAGCAGTAGATTAATTTAAAAAAAAAGAAATAAAAAAGAGCACTTCAGTCCAAAAATGTAACAATGTTTACAGAAATAAATAAAATAAACACAAGGGAAACCTTTCCCTTCGTAAGCCGCTTCCGGACCACATGAATGCCGAAACCTGACCGGACAGCGCTGCACAGGAAGGATTTTATTTTATATAGTTGCTGTGGCAAAAAAAAGATCCCCAGCAATTACATAAAATAAAACATGGGGTGGTGTGTTTAACTTGAGATTTACACACCTCAGTGTTGAATGCTTAAATAAACCCCTCGAGCTTTGCTCTGGGGCGAGGTAGTATCCAACACCTCGGGGTGTGTGTGTGTATAATCTTGTCAAACACACCACCCCATGCATTATTCTATATATCACATACCCCTCCCCATCCTTACTGCTGTCTATCTGAGAGTGCAAGGTCTTTATCAGTGCTGTTTATCTGACAGTCATGTGGCAGGATTAGCCAGCCAGTGTTAATGCATGATCCCTTTTTATTGTCAGCTGTACAGGTAGGCGCCAAGCAACACTGTTCAGAGAAATTGTATTTATTTATGCTGGTATCTGGTAACAGATTAAAGCCCATTATGCACAAGTACCTGATTTCAGTGGCGACCTGGTAGCACTGGATAGGATAAAGGAAAACTCTGGAAAATGCACGGTTTTCCCCAGTCACTACAAAAATGTCTGATCAGTGCTTTCAGACATTAACAATTTTTTTTTAAAATGACCTCTTATTGCAAAAAAAAATGAAAAAAGCAAGGGGACTGTGGGAAAGAGGACTAAAGTAATGGGTATTTGGAACATTTGGATTGTACTAGGTGAACGGTAGGGAATATTCATGCAGGGCTGGGGGTTTCTGGTTGGTAACCTTTAACGGTACTTAGGATTATATAAAAGTATATTAATTGTGTTAATCAATGAAAGGGGGGAGAGACTCTGAAACTAGAGCCTAAATGAATTACTCAGGATGGTGGAGAGGGCAGGGGCATGGGTCTTCTTGGTTGCAGCGGGGGTTCCGTGAGGTAGGCAGGAGAGGAGGCAGAATAGTGGGATGCAACGGGTGTGGGGCAGCAGTGTTCATGGAAACTTCATGGAGGTTGGGGTGTTGTCCGATATGTACCAGACTGAGGAAATTAGAAGTGGAGGTAGGCTATTTAAGTGGGAAATGGTATGGAAGAGAAAGGGCATGGGGAGTGGGGGGGCTGGATGGGGGGGGCTGCTGGGATGGAGGATGGGAGGACAGGGACCAGCTGGGAAAATGGAACAATGGGGCAGGACAGGAGGGGTCAAGAAAAAGGGGCCCCGGCCAGGAGGTGGGGAAAGTAATGGCTGGCAAGGAGACTTGAAAACAGGTACAGAAAAGGAGAGAAGAGATGAAAGGGAGTGGTAGGTTGTCGGACCAAAAAGACCCCACAGAGTATAAGCAGTCAATATGATGGAAGCAGGAGGGAGACAATCAGGCAGGGAGTAGCAGAGGACAGGTATGGATGAGGAGAACAGATCTGCACCCTTGGCTGACCATGTAGTGGATGAGGCAGGGCAAGAGAAGGAAGGAGAAACAGTGTCGGAGGAATGGGGGTCAAGAGAGAGTGGCCCTTGGGTTGGCCTTGGAAGAATAGTAAGGAAGGATGGATCACAAGAGGAAAACAATGCACAGGGAAGGGGGATGGAAAGGTAGGACAAAGGGAAAACAAAACTAGAGGGGATGAGAAAGAATGGGGGGTAAATCAGAACAGGGTAGTTACAGTGTATCCAGAAGCCGGGGGTGGGATAGAAAGAAAAAAGCGAAATCAAAAGGAAAGAAACAGCAGGGTCTTGCTCATAGGAGACTTGATAGTAAAAGGAGTCAGATGGGGAGGCAAAGGTGCAAGGAGCAGTGCAATCTGGGTGGAGTGCATGCTGGGAATGACGGCACACGATGTAATACACCATATAACTTCTAGGGACAAAGAACAAGATGGGGAGACACACTTGGTGTTTCACCTGGGCACCAACTTTGGCTTAGTGTGCTACTCCTGGTTAAACAATGTTCCCTTTCCCCTTCCTCCTCCCAAACAAAGGATTGGGGAATTTAATAAATGGTTAGTGGATTGGTGTAAACAGATGGGGTACAGTATAGTGGGGGACTGGGGGGCAATGTGGGAGGACGACAGCCTATTTGCAAAGGACAGATTACATCTGAGCAGGGAAGGATCCAGACGTAGACTGGGAGATCCCAGCTGCAGCCTCAGTTAGGAGCAGAGTGATCCTAGAAGCACTGCAGAGTGTATTCATGCAGCAGTTGGTCAGGGAGCCCACAAGGGGGAACAACCTGCTGGATGTAGTCCTCGTGAATGGGGAGAGCGTGGAAGAGGTGGTGGTGGGTGAAGGGCTAGGTACTAGTGATCACAGGACCATACATTTCAGGGATAGGACAAAGAGGAAGGCAAAAGAGACCAACACGCAGATCTTGGACTTCAGAGGAAAGGACTTCAACAGAAAGAGGAGGACAGTTAGGGATGAGCAGGCAGGAACTGAGGAGTTGAAGAATGTGGAAGAGTTATGGGAGGCCATCAAAGGTGGGGGTACTAAAAGCCATGGAAATTTGCATAAGGAAGATGAGGAGGAAGAAGAAATGGAGAAGGCCACTTTGGTTTACAAGGGAGGTGTCAGAAGCAGTCAGGGAAAGGAAATGGACTTTCAGGAAATATAAAAAGACACAATGGGAGGAGGACAGGGAGGCTTATAGAGAAAAGAGAAAGTTAGCATGGAAGAAGATAGGGAGCTGACATAGATGAGAAGATGGAAAAGTGGGCAAGAAGGGGGACCAAAAGTTTTTTCCGATATGTGGGAGGAAAAAAGGAAGGCAAGGCCAGGGAGCGTGAGACTGAGGGGGGAGGAAGAGGTGCAGCTGGAGGGAAATCTTGATAAGGTTGAATTATTGAATAAATATTTACGCTCAGTCTTCACGGAGGGAGGGCCTAAGTTGAGGGGAAGGGGAGACATAACAGTAGATTCTAGCAAATTCAGCATAGGCAGGGACAAGGAGGGGCTAGCTAGGTTAAAAGTGGACAAGGTAATGGGGTCAGATGACTTGTACCTAAGGGAACTGAGGGAAGAGTTGGCGGCCCCACTTATGAGACTTTTTGACTTATCACTGGACACAGTGTGGATGCCGGTGGACTGGAGGAGGGCAAATGTGGTACCGTTGCACAAGGGGGGGGTAGTAGGGAGGTTGTGGAAAATTACAGCCCCGTCAGCCTCACCTCAGTGGTTGGGAAGGTGATAGAGACATTAACAAAGGAAAGGGTGGTGGAATACCTGGTGAGAAACGAGCTGCAAGATGAACGCCAACACGGATTCACAAATGTGAGGTCATGACAGATCAACCTGATTGAATTCTTCAATTGGGTGACGCAGGTGATTAATCAGGGAGGGGCAATGGATGCGGCCTATCTGGACTTCAGTAAGGCCTTTGACACCATCCATCACAGAAGGCTAGTAAGAATGCTGGATAGCTTAGGGGTGAGTAGAAAAATAACTAGGTGGGTGGAAAGCTGGCTGGAGGGTAGAAGTGAAAGAGTGGTAGTGAATTGGGTGCATGCAAGAGAGACGGGGTTGTGAGTGGGGTGCCACAAGGGTCAGTACTCGGGGCCCCTACTTTTCAGTATTTACATCAGTGACTTAGCAGAGGGCCTGTTTGTGGATGATATGAAAATCTGTAGTAGGGTGGACACCCAAGCTGGGGTGGAGGCCATGAGGCAGGACCTGAAGAGACTAGAGGGGTGTTCAGAGACTTGGCAGCTAAAGTTCAATGCCAAAAAGTGTGTAGTGATGCATCTGGGACATAAAAATCCAGAAGCAGTATACACTCTGGTGGGGGGAGGAAATCAAGAAAACAGAGCAAGGACATAGAGGACATGGAGAAAGTTCAGAGAAGGGTGACCAAAATGGTGCAGGGTATGCAGGGGAAACCGTATAAGCAGAGGTGTAAGGAGCTGGATCTGTTCACACTGGAGACCAGGAGGGAGAGGGGGACATCATTAAAACTTTGAAATATGTAAAAGGGATCAATAAGGTAAAGGAAGGGAGTCTACTTAAAAGGAAGAGGGGGGCTGAAACAAGAAGGCACAGCCTAAGGTTAGAGGGTGGAAGATACAAAGGGAATGTGAGGGGACATTTCTTCACAGAGAGGGTGGTGGGGGCCTGCAACAAACTGCCAGAAGAGGTGGTGACGGCTGATACGGTGGAGAAATTCCAGAGGGCATGGGACAGACATATGGGGATGGGAGGTGGGGGTAGGGGGAGAGTCAGTGACAGGGGTTATGTGAAAGGGGAGGGCTAAGGTAGACTCGATGGGCCAATGGGTCCTTTTGTGCTGACATGATTCTATGATGCTATGACTATTATGGACAGCCGGATTCGGAGTGGTAAGTGAGGGATGTACCATAATATGTGAGAAAATTGAGAGGTGTGTGATGAACGGTCCAGTATTATGACAGGTGACCCTCTTTGTACAATTCTGGACATTAGAAACTGAAATCCTAGGGTTATCCTTACCACTAAGCAGCACTAGGTTCACAGCTCTCAATTGTCTAGCATTTGGTGAGGCAGCCATCACTTGGCATTCTGCACAAATATTATGATAATTATTTTTAATAATTATAAAATAATATTTGACCAAGCATAAAAAAAAAATGCGAGGTCAAAGGTACCATGGTCTGCAGAAGTGGAGATTCAAATGAGTTACAATAAAAAAGAGTGCCTGTGTATGTCAATTAACTGTTTGAGACACTGAACAGGGATTGCTGTGGGATGGAGGGTGCTGATTTTGATGGGGGTTAAAAACTAATTTATAAGAGCCAAGACTTCTATTCAGAGTAATCTAAACAACATCTAGCACTGCGGCCGAGGTGATACCCCTGATGCAATGAGGAAAAAGCACGAAATAACATGATCAGAAAAATAATTAAGAAAAAAAGGGTTACTGCTTAACGGCTTATAATAACGTAAAGCTATTTACGTATTTTAATGGTTTTAAAGAGGGTTATAGTCATTCATATATGGGAACAACAATCAAGCCAACATACCACGCAAACTGCCACCCAGTGTGTGTAATACATGTACCTGTCTGGTTGGGAAGGGTCTCCACATTTTTTAGACCACATAATCCACCCTGTCTCCAATACCACCGGTCAGAGGTCAGGTAGTGGCACAGCATTTGGTCTGTGTCAGGGCCTGCTATTTATTATGTAACCAGCCCGAATAATGTGATGATGGTTCACTTCATAGAGATTGTCACCATGGTTGTGCTGGTAGCCACATACTGTACCGCTGTCAAGTGCTGCCCCTCTCCTATACCTCTGTACCCATTCATTTGGTTCAGTGAAAACTCATGTGGCCTGCACCTGTCCTTTTTTGGTGCAGGTAATTAGCAGATTGCCCACACACATTGTCTACAATGCCTATGCAAGGGTGCCAGGCATACTAGTGTATTTGTCCCCAGATATTTGGTCCTTTTGCTCTCTGTCTAATGGACACTGGGCAATTGGGCTTGGAGAGATTCTGTTGCATGTTTGGGTCTCATAGCATACCAAGAGAGGGAAATACCCAATAGCAGAACAAAGTTAGGTTATTATCCTAATTGTGTGTATTACATACTTTGCAGATGACACAAAGATGTGCAACAGAGTTGATACACAAGGTGGGGTGGAAAGGATGAAAAGGGACTTGGCAAGGTTGGAGGAATGGTCAAATGTATGGCAGCTTAGATTCAATGCAAAGAAGTGCAAGATAATGCATTTGGGAAACAAAAACCCAGGGGAAGAGTACACAATGGGGGATGAGATAATAACAACAAAAAATCAAACGAGACCTAGGAGTAATTGTATCAGATGTCCTAAAGGTGGGCAAGCAATGTGAGAAGGCAGTAAGGAGGGCTGGGGGGATACTGGGATGCGTAGGGAGAGGCATCAACAGTAGAAAACAGGAAGTTGTTATCCCTCTGTACAGACAGTTGGTGAGACCCCATCTGGAGTACTGCGTCCAGTTCTGGAGACCCCATCTCTGCAAAGAGATAGACAGAGTGGAGGCTGTTCAGAGGAGGGCAACCAAAATGGTGCAGGGTCTGCACCAGAAGACATAGGAGACACTAAAGCAGCTTAATATGTATACCCTTGAGAAAAGGAGGAAGAGGGGGGACATGATAGAAACTTTTAAGTATCTTAAGGAAATTAATGTACAAGACGGTAGCATCTTTCAGAAAAAGAGATGTGCAAGAACAAGGGGGCACAATTTGAAGATAATGGGGGGACGGCTCAGAGGTAAGGTTAGAAAGTATTTTTTCACAGAGAGGGTTGTGGATGCATGCAACAGCCTTCCTAAGGAGGCTGTGGAGTCAGGAACAGTGGGATAATTCAAGAATGCATGGGACAGACATAAGGCAATTCTAGTGGGGGGGTAGGAAGAAGTAAACTGTTGATTAACTAGAATATGCAGCTTATCCATCAGGTAGGGAAATGGGCAGACTAGGGCCAAGTGGTCCTTATTTGTCATCAAATTCCATGTTTCAGTGTCATACAGCTTCACCATGTGAATGTCCCAGAATCGCATACTGCAAAAATAGGATATATTATGTAAAAACAGCGAGAGAGTATACAGCACTGAGATGGAAATTGACTCGTACAGTGTCACACAATTCATAGGTGACTGGCATAATTTGAACGCATGTTTCCTTGTCCCTGTGAAAGTGGTGTAATTTCTACTTTAATATGCTACTGCACATTTATGTTAAGCATGAGTGTCAAGTTACTGCCAGCAGGTTGAGCATGTTCTAGGTGATATTGTTTAAGAGCCTTAAACGCTCTCGCTGTAGATAAAAACTTTTGACTATTAACGTGGGGGATACGGATGCTACTATTTTGTAGTACTAAATGACACATGTAACCAGGTGTCGGGTTTAGGGTTTGTTGTTATTTAGCGCCCGGTGCCTCCAATTTGTAACCCACTACCTAGCTAGCCTGGGTTCGGGGAGAAAACATTCACTTGGCATCAGGGCTAGGTTTGCACTTCTGGACAGGGGCACCCAAGTAATTCTGGACACAGCAAGCAAGAACTGAGAATGTCCAAACCAGGAGTGGGATTCTAAAGTGGGGCTTTTATTTGCTTCAACACAACAATACAAAGCAAGATGGACCCCCATGGGGCTACACTCACTGGCTATGCAGATCTATAGAGGTCAGAACACATCTTCTTCATCATCACAACAACCCTCAGATTAGTAGAGTATTGCAGAGGTGTGGCAGTGTTGGGCCAATCCAGCAAACGCTTTCAGGGGCGCATCCCTCGGCCACCAATCAAGAGGGAAGCTGCCAATGACAGCGGTTTCAGAGCAAGTGCTGGACTTGAAAGAAATATGCTGCTCCAATCACATACAGTTTTGTCATTGCAGCTGCAGATCTCTCCCCCTTTCTGGCAACCAGGCACATTCCAGCCATGTGCATTACAGTGCACAGTAATGCGCATGGCTGGACTTATGAGCAACTTGTTTTCTCAGTGTGCCTTTCTGGTGAAATAAATAAATGAGCCCCTCCGTGGCTTTGCATAATTGGCAGCTCCTGCCGCCCACCACACACTTCCACCAAAGCTGACATCGGGGTGCCCAATCCCTGTGTCAGCATGGCCCCCGCCAGGCCCGTACATATATTTTGCCAACAGAGGGGTGCCGAATCCCTGTGTCGGCATGCCCCCTCACTATTGTGGCACACTGGGAGCCCATCCCAGTGTGCCAAAGTAATTATCTTTTCTGACACTGGGATGCCCACTCCAGTGACGGATGTGAACCCCACACCCCCTTTTTTCCAACCGACCTCGGGGTGCCCAATCACCGGGACAGCATTGATTCCCCCCTCCACTAGTCTGGCACACTGGGAGCCCACCCCAGTGTGCCGCAATTTATTTTTCATAGTATTTCACCTGTAAAAAAGAAAACTGTCCTGAGGTTTTTTTTAACTTACAGAAAAAAGAATTGGTCCCTTGTCGTCCTCGCCTCCCCTCCCCTCCCTCATCATGACCCTCCCTCTACGCACCCCACCTCCCTGCACCCCTTCACCCATACTTACCTCTGGAGGTTTGGCGCTGCAATCTTCTGTGGACCAGGAACACGTCTGCACTCTTCAAAGGCTGACTGCAAACTGAAGAAAATAACGGTAAGCCCTATAATGGCAATCAGTGGGGGGAGGTTCAACTTAGGTCGATATCTCAGCCATTTTTTGGGAGTTTTGGTCCCAAATTTTCAGCATGAGGTTCTTGGGACCCACCTCATGAAGACTGGCACTGTCATGTTGTTTCTTGGTCCCGAAAGGTGATTTTGCGGTTGCTGCACAGAATCACCTTTTGGGACCGATTAACAAAATGACAGCACCACTGTTCAGGAGGTGGGGTCCCAAAAAGTCCATGTTGCAAGTTTGGTGATAAAACTCCAAAAAATGACTGTGTTATGAGTGTGCGTTGCGCAGTTTGTACACATACTCATAACTTCACCAATTTTTTATATTTTCACTCCAAATTTCCAACATTGCCATTTTTTCCCACCTCCTTATTAATAGTTTAGCCATCATTTTTTGCAACCTGCCCAAAATGTGTTTTCGCACCTGTGGTGCAGAATGGCACATTCGCTGTGTGAAATCAACTTTTGGGACAGATTAATAAAATCACAGTGCCACTGTTCATGAGGAGAGGTCCCAAAAAGGCCATGTTGAAAATGTGGTGAAAAATGTAAAAAAAAATGACTGTTATGAGAGTGCATTACGCAGTTTCTATGCATGCTCGTAACTTCACCACTTTTTTCATATTTTCACTCCACATTTTCAACATTGCCATTTTTTTCATATCTCTTCATGAACAATACAGATGTAATTTTTCACATCCTGCCCAAAATGTCTTTTTGCACCTGTTGCACTGAATGGCACATTCGCTGTGCAAAATCACCTTTCGGGACTGAGTAACGAAATGATAGTGCCACTGTTCATAAAGTGTTGTCCCAAAAAGCCCATGTTGAAAATTTGGAGTGAAAATACCAATAAACACCTGGGGTGTTAGGGTTTCCAGCTGTAACACCCCCAACCTGTACAGACTGACAGGTGTTGGGGGTGTGGCTTGGGGATCATCGGCCATAATGCTCATGCCACTCCACCCCCACTCCCACCCTGTAGCCACTGACAGGCATGGAGGTGTGCTCAGTCTTGGCCCTAACGTTCACCCCAATCTCGTATGCTGAACCCATCTCAGCATGTTTCCTTATGGAATGGGGTGAGCATTAGGGCTGAAGACCCCAAGGCACACCATGACACCTGTCAGTGTCTGCTGGGTGGGGTGAGGTGAAATGGCATGAGCATTGTGGCCGACAACCCAAACGCACACCCCAATACCTGTCAGTCTCTGCAGGGTGGGGGTTGGGGTTGGCATCAGTTCCATACTTCACTGCCATTCCTATTATGCATCTCTCTCACTCATGCAGTACCAATGCCAATACCAGCAAGAAAACATTCGGTAGTGACAAATGCTTGTTATAACTAGATTTCTATTCGCTGACACATAGGTTTGCAAACTGTACCTTGCAACTGTTTTACCTGCATTTTTGTTTGCATCCCCTCATCCGTCGCACTGATCACATGGTGTTATGTGTTTAAGAAAAAGAGGGATCACTATAAAAAAATGCTTTTCCTATTTCAGACATTGCCGTACAGGAATTATAAACACACCACCATTTCATCAGTAAATACAGTAAACCATCATCATCACAGACAACTTTCAAACTACTATATTCACTGTCTATATATGCAAATCTACAAATGTCCCACGCAAAAATGTATGCAAATATATTATACTTATTCAACAGTTTGGTTACTGGATATGTGAATTTTTCTATCAGACTGAAAGGCCAGCTAATTATAAGTGGTCACTGTTACAAAGATTTTCAGGTGCTTCAGTGGAATAACAGTGTTGCTGATCATTCAACTATGAGACATCCTGTACTGTTAATTTAGTAGAATCTCTGTAATCATACCTTTGTTCAGGATGTGCCTACTACTTAATCGTCTACCACCCACCACCCCACTGATGCACCCTGTTTTAAGCTGCAGACAGAACCAGTGACAGTCTTCAGGCATCATTTTTATGCATGAGTATAAAAGAGATAATCTACCATGAGTATAAATTACTGAAAACCATCTGTCTACTCAATACATCAGGAGTGCACGAGTTCAGTAATAATTACTATTTTGATCATATGGCATTTTGACTGGGCAAAGGGAACAGGGTGAACTGGGAGAAGTGCAATCAGAGAACTAGATGCCACCTGCAATAGGGGCTTCCTTGTTGTGTTAGATTATTAGTCAGGTATGTTGGCGTATTTGCTGAATGAAGTGGCTAGAAACTTTACATAACCATATGGTAGGACTCGAAGGATGAGTTACTGTTTACATGAAGAAGTTACATTTGCCAGACCAGCTAACTTGTTTGATGGCCATATGGTTTAAACTGTAACTCATGCTGGCTTCCTTGCTGTCTGTACCGAATTGGCCATTTAGTTAAGTAGAACAGGACCACATGAGCCACCGTGTCCCTGGCAGCTGTCACGGATGGCCCCCCAAACCTTTGTTGGCACTCCTGGATCTAATAAGCTGTACCCCAATTGCAAGCTGCAACCACCAGCGTAAAGCAACGCAGGATAGAGTTATGCCGAATCTATTTTGGTTACGTCTTGGCAAAGATAAAAAATGGGAAATTAATAACTGATAGCTTGAGAAACAAAAGCAGCCTTCAGCTAACAACACAAAACATTAAATCTATACTCAATCACTTCAAGAATATAAATGTAACCCCCCCCCCATGGGCTTACCTTAATTGCTCCTATGTCCTCCAGGGCTCCCCGATTCCTCCTGCTGCTGGCATCCTGATGTGCCCATCGCCACTGGCCTGATTTCCCGGGTGTTCCCCGAAGGCCCCGGTGCTGCCTGATCCATTAATTTAGCCCCCATTTCGGGCATAAAATTTAAAGCGCGATCTCTCGCTGTTGTTTTGCACCACGGTGCAAGCGGATATCGCGTAGGCACAAGTGGCACCATTGATATGCCGCCCCCTAAGTTTTCAGTCAGCCGACAAGGAATTTCACAGTCCTGATGCCCCTTCTCAGTTCATTGGGGGCCAGTGACCTGAATGCTGTGGCTTAGAAGCCATTGGGGAAATTAAAGGAGTTCACCTTGGGGCTAAGACAGGACTCATTAATATGTATGAGCCCCACATTAATATTCATAATGTGTTGCTGCCACCTAGGGGGTCAGTGTAACGGAGGCAGCGACTAAATCTACAAGGGGTAACTGTTTAAATGTGGACTTATTTAACAGGGCACAGTTAGGGTAGCAGGTAAATAGGGAGAGTACATATAAATTACTTTATTCCTGGCTGCACCAGAACTCGCAAAGTGGGGAACTACTGGGACTGCACCAAAACTTTTACTGCAGCCACCATTTTTGGAGTCCTTCAGCCAATCACAAGCCTGGATCTAACAAAGCGGTTCCTGGGACTGCACCAATGGCTTGTGGGCGATAAACAGAGACAATTTCCTGGTGGCAAAGCTCCAGCCAATCAGGAGACTGAGACTGTAAATGACAGTTTGGGCAGCCAATCGGAACTCTGCCCTTTGTTGAGGGGGACTTTTGGGAAAAAAAAAACAGTCAGCTGGAGAGATCAAGGAGAGAGAAGCCTGCGTGGCTCTGTGCTGTCCTTTTCACAGGGAAGGCTCTGTGAGAAATCCTTCTATCCAAAGGGAGTTTGGACTTTGGAACTGCCTTCCAGCAGACTAGAAAAAAAGGATTCGTTCAGCAAGCGTGACTGTATTGTGAACCTGCTTGAATCTGACTGGAAGGAACAAGAGAGGAGTTTATGCTGTTGTGTATAAATGTGCTGAGTAACCGAAGTATTGTGCAGGCTGTCAGGATGTCTCTTGGGTGATTGAGGGACCAGAACCTGATTCAGTTGTTTGCCAGCTGGAGGTTGTTACCAGCAATAAAACTGAACTTTACCAGAGACATTCCAGTTTGCCTTGGGCTATGCCATATCTGGCCCAAGCCTTTTGCTCCTGCACCAGCTACCAGCCTCTCGATGACAGACCACGTGGGGGTCCTGCCCCATTCTAGTTGAACATCCAATAGAGGTCTACATTTCACCAGGTTACCATCTGCGACTGGGTACAGTGGCCCAGATATTCAAAAGAGTTGAGCCATGCGCAATAGGGTTGCGCCTGCGCAAGTCCGAAATGTGCCATTCTGCGATATTCAGCAGGAGGCAGTTGCACCCCCCAAATCATGCTGAGCAACAGCGCAGTGGTAATGAAGGCATGCGCAACCGAAGGGGGAAGGGAACCATGCATAAACTGCACAGCCCGATATTCAGCCCGGGCCGTACAGAGTTATGCAGGCGCAACACCTACCTGCGCCTGCACAAAGTTACGCCGAAAAAAAAGGAACAAGTCAAGGGCCACCCACAGGTGAGCTGCGCATTGCAAGGTGCAACACAGCAGCTGCCACCTGTAGGTAATTCATTTATTCCTGCCCCACTTTCTTCGGCGCCCCCATCCCAATCATGGGCATAACTGTACCTCCCCAGTAGCCCGATCGCGGGCATAGCGCTCCACTCCCCGGTAGCCCGATCGCGAGCATAACCTAACCCGCCCCATTAGCCCGATCCGGGCATAATAGTATTCTCCCCATTAGCCCGATCGCGGGCATAATAGTATTCTTCCCCATTAGCCTGATCGCGGGCATAATAGTATTCTTCCCCTCCATAATCCGATCGCGGGCATAACTGAAAGCGTCCCCAGCCTTTCTCACTCTCTTTTACCTCTAGCTAATCCCCTGCCTTTCTCCACTCTCTTTCACCTCTAGCTAATCCCCTGCCTTTCTCTACTTTCTTTTACCTCAAGCTAATCCCCTGCCTTTCTATACACTTTTACTTCTAGCTAACCCCCTGCCTTTCTCTACTCTGTTTTACCTCTAGCTATCTGCCTGCCTTTCTCCACTCTCTTTTACCTCTAGGTAATTCCCTGCCATTCTCCACTCTCTTTTAGCTCTAGCTAACCTCCTGCCTTTCGCCAGTCTTTTACCTCTGGCTAATCCCCTGCCTTTCTCTACTCTCTTTTACCTCTAGCTAACCCCCTGCCTTTCTCTTTTACCTCTAGATAACCCCTGCCTCTCTCCACTCTCTTTTACCTCTAGCTAATTCCCTGCCATTCTCCACTCTCTTTTAGCTCTAGCTAACCTCCTGCCTTTCGCCAGTCTTTTACCTCTGGCTAATCCCCTGACTTTCTCTACTCTCTTTTACCTCTAGCTAACCCCCTGCCTTTCTCTTTTACCTCTAGCTAACCCCTGCCTTTCTCCACTCTCTTTTACCTCTAGCTAACCCCTGCCTTTCTCTACTCTCTTTTACCTCTAGCAAACCCCTGCCTTTCTCTATATCTTTTAGCCTCTACATCCCTGCCTTTCTCCACTCTCTTTTACCTCTAGCTAATCCCCTGCCTTTCTCTACTCTTTTTAGCTCTAGCTAACCCCTGCCTTTCTCACTCTCTTTTACTTCTAGCAAACCCCTGCTTTCTCTACACTTTTACCTCTAGCTAACCCCCTGCCTTTCTCTATTCTCTATTAACCTAGCTAACCCCTGCCTTTCTCTACTCTTTTTACCTCTAGCTAACCCCCTGCCTTTCTCTACTCTCTTTACCTCTAGTTTACCCTCTGCCTTTCTCTATTCTTCTTTTACCTCTAGCTAGCCCCCTGCCTTTCTCTACTCTCTTGTACGTCTAGCTAACCCCTGCCTTTCTCTACCCTCTTTTCCATCTAGCTAATCCCCACCTTTCTCTACTCTTTTTACCTCAGGTAATCCCTGCCTTTCTCTACTCTTTTGCCTCTATAATCCCCTGCCTTTCTCTACTCTTTTTTACCTCTAGCTAACCTCTACACTTTCACTACTCTCTTTTACCTCTAGCTAACCCCTGCCTTTCTCTACTCTCTTTACTCTAGCTAATCCCCTGCCTTTCTCCACTCTTTTTACCTCTAGCCTAATCCCTGCCTTTCTCTACTCTCTTTTACCTCTAGCTAATCTCCCTGCTCTTCTCTCTTTTACCTCTAGCTAATCCCCTGCCTTTCTCCACTCTCTTTTACCTCTAGCTAGTCCCTTGCCTTTCTCCACTCTCTTTGACCTCTAGCTAATCCCCTGCCTTTCTCCACTCTCTTTTACCTCTAGCTATTCCCCTGCATTTCTCGACTCTCTTTTACCTCTAGCTAACTCCCTACCTTTTTCCACTCTTTCACCTCTAGCTAATCCCCTGCCTTTCTTTACTGTCTTACCTCTAGCTAATCCCTTGCCTTTCTCTACTCTCTTTTCCCTCTAACCCCCTGCTTTTATCCACTCTCTTTTACCTCTAGCTAGTACCCTGCCTTTCTCTACTCTTCTACCTCTAGCTAATCCCCTGCCTTTACTCTACTCTTTTACCTCTAGCTAACCCTGCCTTTCTCTACTCTCTTTTACCTCTAGCTAACTCCCTGCCTTTCTCTACTCTTTTACCTCTAGCTAACCCCTGCCTTTCTCTACACTTTTACCTCTAGCTAATCCCCTGCCTTTCTCCACTCTCTTTTACCTCTAGCTAATCCCCTGCCTTTCTCTGCTCTCTTTTCCCTCTAACTAACCCCCTGCTTTTCTCCACTCTCTTTTACCTCTAGCTGACCCCCAGCCTTTCTCCACTCTCTTTTGCCTCCAGGTAATCCCCTGCCTCTCTCCACTCTCTTTTACCTCTAGCTAATCCCTGCCATTCTCCCACTCTCTTTAGCTCTAGCTAACTCTCCTACCTTTCTCCACTCTTTTTACCTCTAGCTAATCCCTCTGCTTCTCTAACTCTTTTACCTCTAGTAACCCCCTGCCTTTCTCTTTTACCTCTAGCTAAACCCCCTGCCTTTTCTGCTACTCTTTTGCTCTCTAGCATAACCCCTGCCTTTCTCTACACTCTTTACCTCTAGTAATCCCCTGCCTTTCTACTCTTTTTACCTCTAGCTAACCCCTGCCTTTCTCTACTCTTTTACCTCTAGCTAACCCCTGCCTTTCCAGCTCTTTTCCCTCTAGCCAACCCTCTGCCTTTCTTTACTCTCTTTTACCTCCATCTTACCCCTGCCTTTCTCTACTCTTCTTTTACGTCTAGCTAACCCCTGCCTTTCTCTACTCTTTTACCTCTACCTAACCCCCTGCCTTTCTCTCTCTTTTACCTCTAGCTAACCCCTGCCTTTCTCTACTCTTTTACCTCTAGCTAACCCCTGCCTTTCTCTCTCTCTTTTACCTCTAGCTAATCCCTGCCTTTCTCCACTCTCTTTTACCTCTAGCTAATCCCTGCCTTTCTCCACTCTCTTTTACCTCTAGCTAATCCCCTGCCTTTCTCCACTCTCTTTTACCTCTACCTAATCCCCTGCCTTTCTCTACTCTTTTATCTCTAGCTAATCCCCTGCCTTTCTCCACTCTATTTTACCTGTAGCTAATCCCGTGCCTTTTTCTACTCTTTTACCTCTAGCTAATCCCCTGCCTTTCCCCACTCTCTTTTATCTCTAGCTAATCCTCTGTCTTTCTCTATCTTTTACCTCTAGCTAATCTCTGTCTTTCTCTACTATCTTTAACCTCTAGCTAATCCCTTGCCTTTCTCCACTCTCTTTTACCTCTATCTAATCCCCTGCCTTTCTCCACTCTCTTTCGCCTCTAGCTAATCCCCTGCCTTTCTATACTCTTTTACCTCTAGCTAACCCCTGCCTTTCTCTACTCTCTTTTACCTCTAGCTAATCCCCTGCCTTTCTCTATCTTTCTACCTCTAGCTAACCCCTGCTTTCTCACTCTCTTTACCTGTAACTAACCCCCTGCCTTTCTGTATTCTCTTTTAACTCTAGCTAACCCCCTGCCTTTCTCTTCTCTCTTTTACCTCTAGGTAATCCCCGGCTTTTCTCTACTCTCTTTTACCCCTAGCTAACCTGCTGCCCTTCTCTACTCTCTTTTACATCTAGCTAATCCCCCTCCTTTCTCTACTCTCTTTTACTTCTAGCTAACCCCTGCCTTTCTCTACTCTTTTACCTCTAGCTAATCCCTGCCTTTCCCTACTCTCTTTTACCTCTAGCTAACCCCCTGTCTTTCTCTACTCTTTTACGTCTAACTAACCCCCTGCCTTTTTCCACTTTTATCTCTAGCTCACCCCCTGCCTTTCTCCACTTTCTTACCTCTAGCTAATCCCCTGCCTTTATCTACTCTCTTTTACCTCTAGCTAATCCCCTGCCTTTCTCTACTCTTTTATCTCTAGCCTTTTACCTCTAGCTAATTCACACCTTTCTCTATTTTTACCTTTAGCTAACCCCTTCCTTTCTCTACTCTCTTTTACCTGTAACTAACCCCCTGCCTTTCTCTGCTCTTTTTCTTCTAGCCAACCCCTGCTTTTCTGTACTCTTTTACCTCTGGCTAACCCCCTGCCTTTCTCTACTCTTTTACTTCTAGCTAATCCCCTGACTTTCTCTACTCTTTTATCTCTAGCTAATCCCCTGCCTTTCTTCACTCTCTTTTACCTCTAGCTAATCCCCTACCTTTCTTTACTTTTTACCTCTAGCTAGGCCCCTGCCTTTCTCTACTCTCTTTTACCTCTAGCTAACCCCTTGCCTTTCTCTACTCTCTGTTAACTAGCTAACCCCTGCCTTTCTCTACTCTTTTACCTCTAGCTAACCCCCTGCCTTTCTCCACTGTCTTTTACCACTAGCTACTCCCCTACCTTTCTCTACTCTTTGACTTCTAGCTAACCCCCTCCCTTTCTCTACTCTCTTTTACCTCTAGCTAACCCCTTACCTTTCTCTACTCTATTTTACCTCTAGCTAACCCCCTGCCACCTTTTACTCTCCTTTACCGGAGAGTTGACATGCTTCTCACTGCACTGTCTACAGCTGTCTGAATTTCTCTGTTTGATATCTATTTTGCTTGGTATGTTAGGGTCATATCGTGCTTTGACTTGTACTAGCTTGCTGTAATCTCAACATTTGATTACTGACTAATGTATATTTAATCTATCAAATCAAATCTTTCTTTATTTCTAAAAAATGCTTTTCCAAAACCAAAGCGCTTGGACATAAAAAAATATATAAATAACATATTAAAATATTCAATGTTCAGCCAGCACATGTATAAATGACTAATAAACTAAAATCAATCTGGAAATGCCTGGCTAAATAAATATGATTTTAAAGCTGTTTTAAAACTCTGGATGGTCGGGCACTCTTGAACTCGAGAAGGTAGAGAATTCCACAGGGTAGGGGCTACAAAAGCAAAAGATCGAGCCCCAGATGTCTTTAAACACACCCTGGGAATCTCCAGCTATCCCTCGTCGATGGAGCGAATTGAGCAAAGGGGCAGTAAGGGCAAAGGAGATCTCTCAGGTAGGGCTTTATAAGTGAGTAACCTGACCTTAAAGGTGATTCACCACTGTACTGGCAGCCAGTGCAGTCCACGCAGCACAGGCATAATATGACAGGTCCTAGAAGTACCAGTCAAAAGCTTGGCCACAGCATTCTGCACCAGCTGCAAGCAGCGGATATCAACCCCTGGTAGCCCTAAGTAAAGGGCATTGCAGTAGTCTGGATGGGCAGTCATGAAGGCACGGACCAACGTTGGAAGATCATCAGGAGGAACCAGATGCTTCACCCGAGCAATATTCCTCAGATGAAAAAATGAGGTCTTAACAATGGCTGACACCTGAGATCTATGGGTCACCCTGCCATCACAAATAATGCCCAGGTTCTGCATCCAGTTTCAGATAGTCAGCTGAGTGCCCCTAGCCAAAGTCTAGAGGGCTACCCAGCTGATTAACCTGCCTCTCGATGACCTGGGTCTACCACCAACACCTCAGTCTTAGCTGGGTTCACCCACAGCCAGCTGGCACTCATCCAGTCTTGGATGTCGGAGAGACAGTTGTTAAAGACTGAGAGAAAGCCATCTTTCCCCAGAGCAAAGGACATGTACAGCTGAGCATCATCTGTATAGCAGTGAAAACTCAGCCCATACTACCTAATGATATCTCCCACCGGCAGCATATACACTGTGAGCAACATGGGTGACAAAATGGAGCCCTGTGGTACCCCGCAGGATTGGGGAGAGGGGCTGAGGAATAAATCCCAGACACCACTCTCTGAGACCTATCCTCAAGAAAAGATCTAAACCATCTGAGGACCGTACCAGACAGTCCAGTAGCACACTATGGTCCCCAGTGTCAAATGCTGCAGTGAGATCAAGGAGGACCAAGATGGAATGAGTCCTCTGATCTCTCGCTATTATGAGATCATTTAGCTCCCAGACAAGGGCTGTCTCGGTACTATGTCTCTTCCTAAAGCCTGACTGGAGAGAATCATAGACATCGTGGATGGATAAGTGATCATCCAGCTGTAGTGCAACCACCTTCTCAATAAACTTACCCACAAAGGGCAGGTTAGAGATAGGTCTGTAGTTTGCTTGACAATCAGGGTCAAGGGACGATTTCTTAAGGAGAGGTCATACAACTGCCTCCTTTAGGGGGTCTGGAAGGCCCCCCCTCCAGTGAACTCCACACTATCTCAGCTAGGACAAGGCAGATCTCATCAACACACCCTACAGGAAGCCGCATTGGGCCCGGGTCTAAACCACAGCAGGTTGGCTGCAAAGTCTGAATGATCCTCACAATGTCCATGAATTCCATCCGGCTAAGTCAGACCAAGCAAGCTGGGTGTCTGCGTCCCCCAGCCGATCTCCGCAATATCCAAAAGAGGGGGCTTGACAGATCCTGGACCTGATAGTGACAACCTTATCTGTGAAGAACCGAACAAACTTATCACATCTCTCTTGTGGAAAGACTGTACCCGGCTGAAGACAGATTGGATTGCACAATCTGTTGACAGTCCAGAAGAGCTGAGCAGGTCAGTTCTGCATGGCAGAAATCTCCCTGGACAGGAACTCTGCCTTCTTATGGGTGATTGCCAATTGATAGACAACATAATGGTCCATCAATCTAGGTCTGTACTATTATACTTATTCCTTTATTATTCCCCGTTATTCACTGTACATTATCCTGGTACACTACTATGTATAAATGTTGCTCTTTGCACGATTTCTCTTCCAAGCTGTACCTTCCCCTGGGTAGTCTCTGAAAAAGGGGCTGTTAGTCTCAGCTGGCTTACCCCATTAACAAACTTCAAAATAAAATAAACAAAAAAATGTACTTAAGTTGGGGGTAGCCATGGGAGTTTCATGTTTCATAAATAGGTAGGAAAGCATACAGTTATTTTGCTACTTACTTGATCTCCAAGGCTTTGCTGAACTCTGGACACCCAGGACATGTTGCGGCGTCCAGGCTGCACAGCAAGGGGAGTTAGAGCACAGAACAACTTTCCAGCACAAAGGTAAAGTTCAAACTTAGGGTAAACATCAAACCAGGATCCTTTTTATTTACTGAATACTCATGAACACTTGCTTTCCACCATGGGGTAGGCTGCAGTCTTTCATTTTCTCTAACCCTCAGTGTCTACAAGCAGTCTCTCAACCCCAGTCACCAAGGGGAGACAGTAAAGGCATTGTTCTGTTTGTAATTTCCACCACTTCAATTTGCAGGGATTACGCCAACAGCCCAGTAGGACACACAGGTACAGCTTTCCAGTATATTGATCTTAGCAGGCTGATGCATATGTGATCTCTTATAGTCAACCAAACCAGGACAGAATACAGCTGCTAGGGCCCCTGTAACCTGGACCCACAATGGGGATACAACATTCAGGGCATATAGCTCCGCCTACATTTTAACACAGGTGCTGGTTACTTTTGACTTAGCAAGCATCAGGCTTCACACTGCACAGACCTTCGTTTGCAGCACTGGGGTATAGACCTTCTTAGAGCTACCTGGGGAACAGACCAACCAAGACATCCCCTAAACCTAGTACCAGGTTCCCTCTACCTGTCCCCCTCACCATAGGGCATTACAGTAGGGGCGCCAGGCCCTTAGATTCACTTTTGCTCCACTAGCTCTCTTGGCAGACTAAATACTGGTACCCATGGGGACCACTTCCCCCCACAGTTTACATGGCTAAGGAAGGTATACACTCCCTGGGTGTCTGAGGGTGCCACCAGTGATGCCTCCTTCTCTCTCCCAAGCACGTGACTCCAGTGGGCAGAGAATCCAGGTCCACAGTAACACTTCTTAGGCTTCATCCTCACATAAAGGGGGTCACAGTTTAGGGGCACAGAGAGGCGGACACCCCCTGGGAGTCCAAGGCAGTCACAAATGCCATCTCTTATCCTCTCTCAAGACTTGACACCTGTGAATAGAGGGTCCAACACTGAATTAGTGCTACGTGGCATACTTTCAAACCCTCCTGCTGGGAGGAGCACCACTGGGTGCCCTATGCAGTCTTGATATTAAACAGTTATATATCACCTCCATTTCTCATTCTGTAATTGCGATTAATCCTTCAGAATTCTTCTTCTCCCTTCTTTGCCTCTGAATGAAGTACATAGGAGATGCCTCTCTCTGGGGGTTCTTGCCACCTACCTTCTCTCTCTTACCTTCCATTATTTCTCAGCCAATTGCTCTCTCTCTCCCTTTCTCCCCCTCCCCATTGCTCTCTCCAGCATCCCTGCTGCCTCTTTGTTACATCGTACCTCATACCTCTGTGGCTTTAACTATTAATTCCCCTTCGTTGCATTCCTTTCAGGTCAGGACCCCCTCCAACACACACCTGCTGCCTTGGGAGCTCCGAGACGCCACCGCTTAGACTAGCAGGTACGAGTCACCCTCCACTTCCAGCTCAGGCACTCTGTCTCAAGAGCAGTGAACAGCAGATTTGAACCTGGTGCCTTTCCGGCAGCATACCAGTGCCGGCTTGTTTTCTTACTCACTGCTGTCTACATTCCACAGCATTCTTTAGTGTCGCAGTGTACCTACACCAATAATTTGTGCCAGATTTATAGTTAAAAAATTCATGGTGTCCAGTTTCCCATTTGCAAGTTATTCCCAGCTATCCCTAGCGGTCACTGTTTCCTCCCGCTTCACACACTGAATATTCCCCCTGACATTCTTTTGCATAGCTCTTGCTCAGGTTTGGGGTGCTTTGGCTTGGGTTTGGGGTGCTTCAGCTCGGAGTGGAGGATGCTGCAGCCTCCTGTTTTAGTGGAGGCGACCCTAACCACCCACATTATCCTACCTCATGCTTTTTCAATAGTTCCACCTAAGATACTCTCTCCACCCACATTTTTTTACTCCAAGCTTTTCCCTATCCTGCTACTGTCGAATATCTTGGGTTTTAATCTGAACTTCTTCCTCTTAGTTAATCCATCTTTAAGCTTTAATATGGTGCTGGGTATTGTGCTGGCTTGTACTTACATACTTATAGTACTGGGCACAGATCAACTGCTGCTCACTCTCAGGCAGGACACAGGGCAGCACTCAGACCCTCTGCACTCCAGTTTCTCATGTATCTACCCCCAAGCCAACCTTAATCCTACCCTTATCACCATATATGGGCTTAAAAAAGGGAGACACTGTTATATGGTTATGGAATACCTCAGAGTCTACAAACATCAGATTCCGCCCCCGGGTCACTCCTGAAATTCCTGCTGACCATTAAGTTATTACTTGCTGTGGATACTGAATCTAACCCTGGCCCTCCATGTCCTAATGTTCCAACTGTGTCACCTTTTATGGCTGTCTGGGCTAATGCCAAAGGTCTGAAACTAGTCCACATGAACATTAACAGCCTCAGACCTAAAATACATGAACTCGAGGCATGGGTAAATATGCACTCCCCTGACATAATTGCTATTTCTGAAACCTGGCTTAAGCCTAGTATCCTAATGCATGAGGTTGAGCTTCAGGAGTTTAAGTCCTTTAGACATGATAGATGTGGTAGGAAGGGTGGTGGAGTTATCATTTATGTAAAATACTCCCTAAATATCTCCCTGGTGGCAACGCCAGACCATACCCAATCAGGTGGCAAGGTGGTGTTCATCAAAATACTGCTTGGTGGGACTAAGCCCCTGCTAATAGGCTGCGTCTACAACCCATGTAAGACTGCAAAAGATGCCTTAAAGAGCCTTCTGGCTCTGATGTCGGGGCTACCTCAGTGGGAGAAAATAATCCTTAGCAACTTTAACCTCCAATGGGTCAGCACACCATTAGCGATGTGAAATCCAGCTTTCAAGAGGCCAACTTGACCCAATTGATCTAAGGACCCACCAGGATGAACATTAAGTCAGGAAACCACACCACATTAGAATGGATTCTTGCTTTCAACACAAGTAGTTTCAAACTGGCTGGGACATTTGCAGACTCCATAAGTGACCATGCCCCTATATTTGGCATCTGGAAAAATGACCATCCCAACCCTCCACCCAGAATTTTTTGGGCTCGAGATTATTCCAATTTTGACACCTGCTCCTTTCTTGAAACCCTAGCAGTGGTGGATTGGACTCAAATCAAGCCAGCCCCCAATCTGGACTCAGCCCTTGATTTCTTCATCAATAACTTCCTCTCAGCCACCAATAAGCATGCCCCCTAAAACAAATCAGAGTCAAGGGAAACCACTCAAAGTGGCTGTCCAGAGATCTTAAAAAAACAAATGAGAGTGAGAGACAAAGCCTGGGAAAAATTCAAATCTACAGATCTAAGGATTGGGTGGAATATAGAACATTGAGAAACAAGTGTAAAAAGGAATTAAAATTGGGTAAAAGACAATACCTCCAGAACCTACAAACTAAAAACCTTTCAGACCCTACAAAATTTTGGTCCCAAATTAACTCTCTCCGGAAGGGGAACATCACCCATGAGAAAAGTGACATAGTAGCAAATGGTGTCCACTATACCAACCCGTGAGATACTGCTAATGCACTAAATGCATTCCTCACTGACCTGGACAAATTTAAAAATAATCCCTCTGTGCCCCCCTCCCACCCAGAATTATTCACAAGAGGAAACCCCTTACCTTAATTTTCACTTCAAACTTGCAACTAAATCTGAGGTGCAAAAATTATTTAAAAAAATCAAATCCTCTGGCTCTGCTGGGTTTGACAAGCTGAAGCCCAGACTCCTCAGAATAACAGCCCACATCATTGTCTCTCCAGTCACTTGGCTCCTAAACAGATCGCTGCTTGAAGGCAAAGTCCCCACTGTGTGGAAAGTTGCCTTGGTCACTCCTATCCCTAAAGGTGGGGATATTGAGCTTGTTGAGAATTACAGACCAATATCCATCCTCTGCACTCTAAGTAAAGTGTTAGATAGGATTGTATACCAGCAGGTCCAGGAATATGTTGAACTGAACAATTTACTAACTGAATGACAGCATGGTTTTAGAAATAAATCATGGTACCAACATGGCCCTGATTAGCCTTACTGGGGATATCTTCACAGCTCTAAATGATGGCCTTCCAACTGGTGCAATCTTTATAGACCTCACCAAGACATTTGACTTTGTGAATCATCAGCAGCTTATCACTAAACTAACATCTCTTGGTCTTGATCATCTGTCTACTTAATGGTTCACGTACTACCTTGATGGCAGATCACAAATTGTCAGATGGCATGGAGCTAAGTCTGACAAACGCCCTATCATAGACGGCATCCCCCAGGGTTCGATATTGGGACCTCTCCTGTTTTCCCTATTTATTGATTTGCCTCAACATTGTGGAGGGGCCAAGGTGACCTTATATGCAGACAATGCTGTGCTTTATAGGTCCTCCCGAGACACTGTCCAACTAAACAACCTTCTTAGTCAAGACCTTGGTCTACTTGAGAATTGGTTTCTAGCTAATAAATTAGTTCTAAATAGTAAAGACCAAGCCATGCTATTTGGCCCTAAAGCCTGGAGCTAACGTGTTTACATTTATTGTCCCCAGCTCTTTCAATGGCTCAAAATTGAAGTGATCGACTGTATCAAATACCTAGGTGTATACTTAGACCAAGACTGCTCCTTTAAGAGCCATATCAACCATCTGACCATGAAACTCAACCAAAAGTTAGGTCTATTATATTGCCCGAGCCCTTTCCTCACTCGTGAATCCAAACCTCAAGGCTTCCACTTGTACACTCCTACCAACCTTGCTATATGGGGCCCCATACTACATTTTGTAAGAAGTTTTGAAATGCAAAGGCTAGAAATACTGTATCACAGAATAGGGCGCTTCTCTGCAGGGGTGCCACCACGGAAGCATCACTGCAAGGTACTATTATTTCTAAGGTGGCCTTCTCTAGATGGCAGATTATCATATCCATCACTGTGCCTTGCTTTTAAGCTCCAGCAAAATGGTGCCCCTCCTAGCCTAATTAACACAGTAGCTCCCAAAAAGAATGGGAGAACACGAAGATCCTCTGGCCGCCAGCTTCTCCATGTCCCCAGTGTTAGGACTTCCCTAGGACTCTGGTCCTATGCTGCCTTCATCCCTCCTATCTAGAATGGTCTCCCTAGCAGTCTCCAGGAATGTATCTTCCTTGGAGGCTTCAAGAAGGGTCTTAAACCCCACCTGTTGGAACTGAACCTCTGCACCTGCTACCACTGAGAGTCAGCCGACCCCGTACTGCTGATCTAACCTCATTGGGACATCAATCTGACTGTGACTGTCTCGTGTGCAATAGTGCTTCTACTCCTGTTGATGCTGATTATAATTAAGCTGCCACTGTATCCTTGATGGAGTCAGTACGTCTGTATTGACTTTTAATTTGTGAAATGACATATGTATTTTGTCATGTTTATAAATGTATGTAATTAATTCCAGGTCACCCCTGAAAAAGGGATTGTTTTAGTCTCAGCAGGCCTACCTGGTCACCAAAAGTTAAATAAATTTAAATAATAATAAGATGGTTTGGGGCCTAGGACCATGAACAAAGGATCAGCAAGGGGAGCAGACATACTGTACATGTCTGAGCATACACCTCCCCAGACTGATGCAACTTCTTGCAGCTCTCTCAACTACAGTAAGCTGGCCCCACCCCTCAGACGGCTGGAGCTGGCTAGCTGGTCCAGCTGACTCCAGGGGATTAATCATTCAGAGGTTTCTAATAGGTCTTGTAGACCTACACAAGCAGCAGAGCTCCTTACAGGGTCTTCATTAATATTTTTAAAGGGAAAATCCCCTGAACCTTTTTTTATGTTTGCCTGTGCAGGTTGTAGGCATGAACAATGATTCTCTCTCTTGCATCCCCCTAATTTAAATATAAATGAAGTTGCTTCACTCTCTTCTGCCCTAGTGTGAAAACCTGTTTGACTGTATTGCAAAGGTCATGATCACACTCATAAAAGGAAACATGGGAGCTGATAATGGGTAATTGCACATCAAAGGGATTTTATGCTCTGTGAATAAGCAAAGAGCTGCTTTGAATAACAAAACATCACAAGCACCATCATCCTTCCAACTGCATTTGTCCAACTCAGATACACTTTAAATGACAGAAAACATTAGGGAACTTACCTTAAAGTTTGATGGCCAGCACAAGACAAGAATACAGTACGTGGACTTACTGACAGTAGCACTTCTGCTGGCTTGTGCATGTATGCATCATCATCTCTCATGATGCCTTACAGGAGTGGGATCATGACCTCTGCAATGGAGTCAAACAGGTTTTCACATCAGGGCAGAACAGAGTGAAGCAACTCCATTTAAATTTAAATTAGGATTAAATTGGGGGGATGTAAGAAAGGGAATCATTGTTTATGCATACAAACTACACAGGTATACAGAAAATAGGTCGAGGGGACATTCCCGTTAAGTCTGTATGGTGTTAGGTCATTAAGTTCATATGTTTCTTGGTTGTTTTTTTGTGGGATTTTTTTCAGTACACTTTTTTAAGCCCATAAAAGTTACATTGATGGTTGAAGGACAGACCAGGAGCCCATCAAGTCTTCCCTGTTCTTACATTGTTTTACTCTTCTCTTTCAGAGTCTATATGCCTTTGTTTAGTTCCTAATAATCAGCTTGAAAATGTCCAATTGGGTTTTGAAACATGAAAGTCATGCCATCAATGATCACATTGATCTATCTCCCTACCACCCACTTTCTGAAGAAACACCTTTTGATATCCTTCCTAAATTTCCTACTTCAAGTTAGGATTGTGTCGCCTGGTGGTGGTGCTGTTCCTTAACCTACTCTGTGAAGCCCAATGTATTATGTCCCTGCATGTACAGTATTTGTATGTTTCTATTGGTTCCATGGCGGAATATTGATAACAGCATTGTTGACATCCTGCACGACGGGAACAATGCCGGCAATTGGCACTGTTCCCATTGGAACAAAGAGTTTTTCTGCAGGGGGCTTTGCTCCCTGCACCTCCCCATCTCTAAATAATGAACTCTGAGTCAGAGCTGGTTCGGGGTGGGGCGAAACACCAGGAGTTGTGGTGTTGGCACACAGCGGACCACCACAGCAACGAATCTCAACCCAGCGAGATTTGTCGCTGTGGTGGTGTTCGCTGTCAGGATGTCGTTGTCCTGATGTACTACTATTTCTATCACATCCACATCCTCCTGTCTCCCAGAGAGTACATATTTAGACTGTCCAGTCTTTTCTCACTGGTTTCACACTACTGCCCCTGGATAATTTTCGTAGCCCTCCGTTGGATATTCTCTAACCTATCCCTGTCTTTCTCCAAATGTGGGTACCAAAATTGCATGCAAAACTGCAGGTGTGGCCCAACCAGTAATCTGCATAGACCAGGTCTGACGCCATATAGATGCAACAATCATAATTCGAAGGATTCTTCTCTGTTCAGGCATCATGCTGAGTATCATACATTGCTTAGACTTACATAGACAATGTTGGTAGAAAAAGACCATTGATCTACCCAGTCTGCCCAATTTTGTTACCCTACCATGCCCACAACCTACTGTCTAGATGGGGTTTACACCCTCTCTCTCCCCCCATACTGCTAACCCCCCTACACAACTGTTAGACCCCTTACTCTGTCCTAGCCATGCTTAAACCCATTTATGGTTTATGAGCCTAGCATCTCAGCTGGTATGCTTTTCCATAGCTCAACCACTCTCTGGGTGAAGTAACATTTTCTCACATACTTCCTGAATCTCTCCCCTCACCAGCTTCCATCCAAGCCCCATTTTTATTGACCCATTATTCCTGCTGAATATCTGCCCCTGGAAAAATTTTGCTTGTAAGGCTTACACCTCTTGGACCCATCACTATAGACAGGCTGAAAAAGGCGGTGTAGTCCTCATGTCCAAAAATGATCACGGCATTGCTTGGGCTACTGCAGCACATCTCACAGGCATGCCTCTTAACTGTCTCAGATTATGAATGATTCCACTTTAGTTGTCCCACAGAAGCCCTATGTTCCACATGGAGGTCTCACCCATCACTTTACAGACAACATCAAAGTAGAAATTTATATTAACAAAACAAGGTAATCATGATGTGCAAAATTTACAAATTAAATCACTAAAAAAGTTACTCACCTGCAACTGTAGTTCTAAGAGTGGTAAATGGTTTACATACACACTCTGACAGTTCCACTGAAATGGTCCGATAGGTTGGACATTTTTAAACTAAGCCCCTCCCACCACCCTGGCAGTATATCCCCCAACTCTGCTCCGTGACATCAGATCTTGCATGCTAGAAGGAGGAATCCATGTACTACTGATCAGTGGAGGATGGGTGGGTTGTGTGGATGTGACCCATAAACCACTCCTAGACCTACAGTTAAAGGTGAGTAAATACATGTTACTCACCTGTAACAGGAGTTCTAGGAGTAGTATATGTTGTTCATCCACACATACTGGCAGGTTCCTTGCCATTTTAAATCTTGCCGGAAGGTCTTCAAGCTGGCTCCTCCCACCCACCCGGGTGGTAAAACTCTCGGCTCCACCCCATGACGCCAGATCTAGCCCGTTGGAAACCAGGTTGTGAATCGAAGCTGGGGAGGTCAGGTGGGTTGTGTGGATAAACAACATATACCACTCCTAGAACTCCTGTTACAGGTGAGTAACCTGTATTTCTAGGGACGTGGATATGTTGTTCAATCCACACTTACTGGCAGACTCCTAGCAGTTCTCTGGGAGGAGGGAGGCAAGGCGCGCACCCCCTACTTGGGAAATAAGGACTGGAGAACCGAGGTCCCAAAATCAGCATCCCGGTGTGACTCAAGGTCAATGTGGTAGTGGGTAATGAAGGTGTGTGCTGACTTCCAGGTAGTAGCCCTGCAGATTTCCTGGATAGGGACATCCCTGGAAGCAGCGGTATGGTGGGTAGAATGAGTTGTTATCCCTTTGGGAGGCTCCATGACCGCCAACCTATAGCAGAGATCTATGCAGGAGATGACCCACCTGCCTATCGTCCGCTTGGCTGCAGGTCTGCCAGATGCGGCTTCAGCGTGACAAACAACTGGTGAACCTCTCCCCAAACTTCAGCCATCTGCTCCTTATAATAAGAGAGCGCCCTTCTAGGGTCCAGAGTATGGAGCCTATATTCGGCCTCCAAGGTGTGATTGGGGTAGAACACCGGCAGCGTCAACACCTGGTTAAGGTGAAACTCCGACACCACCTTCAGAAGGAATTTCGGGTGGGGGCGCAGGACAACCTTGTCCCTGTGGAAGACCAGATAAGGAGACTCGATGGAAAGGGCCTGGAGCTCTCCCATCCTTCTGGCTGATGTGATAGCCACCAAGAAAGCAGTATTCCACGACAGGTGAGAGATATCACACCTGTGCATCGGTTTGAATGGCTTGCCCATGAGCTTAGCCAATACCAACAGTAGATCCCATGGAGGTGGAGGTTCTCGTACCGGAGGGGATATGTGATCAAAGCCTTTGAAAAAGCGCCCGACCACCTTCTCCTGCACCACCAACTGCTTCCCGGCCCATGCCTGGAAAGCAGAGATGGCCTCCAGGTGCACCTTAAGGGTCGTCGACCAAAACCCTAGCTGAGAAAGGGACCACAGGCAGTCCAGAATGCTAGCCAAAGAACAGAAGGAAGGGTCCAATCCCTTATCCTGACACCAAATGGAGAATCTCTTCCATTTGAAGGCATAGCATTTTCTGGTTGACTCCTTACGGGATGCCTCAGCAACATTGAGGACCTCGTCGGAAAGACCCAAGGCCTGGAACTCTAGCCACTCAGGAACCAGGCCATCAGGTACAGGGATTGAAGGTCCGGGTGGAGTTCCTTCCCCTTGTTGACTGAGATCAGGTCCAGGTGGGCTGGAAACCGCCTTGGGAGCCTGGAGCTGAGGCTGAGGAGATCTGGATACCAGAATAGGCGGGGCCAGTATGGGGCTACCAGAATCACCTGCACCTTGTCCCTCTTCACCTTGAGAAGCACCTTGTGGATCAAGTGAAATGGGGAAAGGCATAGAAGAGGCCCGGGGTCCACGGCCTCGAGAAGGCATCCCCCTGCAGCGAGCCCTGCTGAGGGGGGGCGGGCATGAAACAGCCCCAGCTTCGCATTCTCCCTGGAGGCAAACAGTTCCACTTGAGGAGTGCCCCAGTGGGAGAACAGATCTTGTACTACCTCCGGCAGGAGAGACCACTCGTGAGATGCAGCACCTATCCGGCTGAGGGCATCGGCCAGAGTGTTGGAGGCTCCTGCCACATGGATGGCTAGGAGATCTGCCTGCTGTCTGCTCACACGAGACCAAGTGCAGAGAGCTTCCTTGCACAGAGGCAAGGAGTGCGTCCTGCCCTGACGGTTTAGGTAGTACATGGTCTTGGTGTTGTCCGTCTGGACCTGGACCACTTGACCCCGTACAAACGGAGCGAAGGTGGTGAGGGCTAGTCGGACCGCTCGAAGCTCCAGCAGGTTGATGTGGCATCGAGACTCCTGAGGGGACCAGAGGCTGTGCGCTTTGAACTCCCCCAGATTGGCACCCCAACCCATCAGAGAGGCGTCAGTCGTCAGAGTGACCGTCGGCTCTGGGCGGACAAACGGGATACCCTCCTGCAGATGAGCTGGAATGAGCCACCACTGGAGGCCGTTCCACATCTCCTGGGTCACTGTCACTGGCTGGTCCAGAGGACTGGAGCACTGTGACCATTGGCGGGCCAGCCCCCATTGCAGGGGATGCATGTGCCAGCAGGCCCAACGGACCACACTGGTGCAGGCCGCCATGAGGCCCAGGAGGCACAGGAAGTCCCGGGTAGGGTGCAATTAACCAACCAGAAATGAATGGGCAACGGAGGAAAGAACCTCGGCCCTGTACGCCGGAAGCCGTTCTCTGGCTCGAAGAGAGTCGAGCTCTGCTCCAATGAACTGAATCACCTGCAATGGCATGAGTTCCGATTTGGCCTCATTGATGAGGAGGCCAATCTGAGAGCAGACCTGAAGGGCCAGATCCCTGGACCATTCCACCTCCAACTTGGAGGGTGCTGCAATCAGCCAGTCGTCCAGGTAAGGGTACACCCGGACCCTTCAGTGCAGGAATGCTGTCACCACTGCCATGCATTTGGTGAAGACCCTGGGAGCTGGAGAGAGGCTGAAGGGCATGGTCCGGAACTCGTAAAGGGATCCCTCTGCCCTGAAGTGGAGGAATCGCTGATGAGACGGACGGATTGGGACATGAAAGAGTGCGTCCTGGAGGTCCAGAGAACAGAACCACATGCCTTGTTCCAAGGACGGAATGATCTGAGCCAGAGTGACCATCCTGAAGTTACGAGACCTTAGGAACTTGTTCAGGTCATGTAGGTCGAGAATGGGGCACCAGCCCCCCGTTCGTTTTGGGACCAGGAAGTACCTGGACACAAACCCTGGGTCTGGAGGAGGATCGGCCACCTCCCTGATCACCGCCTTCTGGAGGAGCAGGGCAATGTTGGCTCGATGAGCCGACAGAGAGGCTGCAGAACCTGTAGCCCCCCATGGGGCAACGGCTCGATAGGGTGGGGACTGCCCGAATTCCAGAGGCAGACCCCTGCCTATCACTTTCAACACCCAGCGGTCCGTGGTGATATCAGACCAGGCAGAAACCATGGGAGGAACCCGGGAAGGAGTGATGAGGTTGGGGGCGACACCCCTCAACCCATCACTGGGCAGGCTTGGAGGAAGGGCCGGCCAAGGCGCCGCCTGGCCCTTTCCTTCCCACCTTCCTGCTGGAAGAAGCAGCAGGCTTGGCTTTGGGGTGCCAAGTGCAAGCCTGCTGGCCCTGATGCTGGTGTTGCTGGGCCAGATGTGCCGCAGGGGCTGAAGGACAAAAGGGCTTACGCTGCTGGTGGCCTTTGTCCTTCTGGGCAGACATGACAGAGTCCAAGGTGGCACTGGACTTCTTGATCCATTGAAGATGACCCTCCACCCCGGGGCCGAACAAGTCAGTACCAAGGAAGGGAATGTCTGCCAGCTTGTGCGGCGCATGGCCACTGTGGCTGCTACTGACCAGGCACACGAGTCAGCGATGTCCAAGGAAGTTTGGAGCTGCTGTTTGGCCACTGCCCTTCCCTGATCCTGCACCTGCTTGACCGTCGTCTGAAGGTCAGCTGGGAGATGAGGAATCACCTCATCCAGGGAGCCCAAAAGGGCATGTGAAAAGTATGCCATCAGCACGGCCGAGCTAGCCAGATGAAGGCCTAGGGAGGAAGCAATATAGACTTTCTGCCCGGAGTAGTCCAGTTTCTTGGACTCCTTATCGGGTGGCTTGTCCACATCCTGAGCGTTCCCAGAATGCCGGAAAATGCTGTCGGTCACAAGCCCCTCTGCAGAGGGGTGCTCCGAGAAACTGGAGAGTGAACCGGTAGGGACAGCATACTTCCGAGCCATCCTGGCCGAAGGTGCTGGACAAGAAGCTGGCCACTGCCATAGCTCCAGGGCCGGGCCGACAATGGCTTCGGCCACCAGGAAGGCCTCCGTAGGGGATTCCCCTCGGTCCAGTATCTCCGTGAGGGGACACTTGGCACATTTTGAAACGGGTTCGAGCTTCATCCCAGTGGACTCTGAGATGAGTTGAAGCATTCCAAGGAATGAGGATGGGCTCTCATCTACCGACTGACCCCCAGTGGACTCCAAGTCAAGCGGCCTGGAGAACAAAGAGAAGTCAGACTCCGAGCAGTCTGCGAACAGCTGCCGAGCGCCTGAGCCACCCTCCACCTGCCGAGGTCGATCGGGAGTGAGGGTGACCGACAACCTATGGGGCAAACCCTGACCCGACTGAGAATCCTTGGTCGGGGCCCCAGTTTTTGGTTGTGGAGGCGGAGGTTCCACCACAATGGGTGGTGCAGCCGGTTTCAGCTGAACAACCGGTGCCGGCTTTGGCTCATCGACTGCTACGAGGGGTTGTGTCGGCCACTCTGGTGACAGCCACTTAATGGTCGGAGAAGGTGACGGAGTCGGCTTATTCCCGGACAAAAACAGCTGCTGCCACATTAAATCCTCGTAGTGCTGACGCAACTTGCGCCGGAGCCTATCCTCCAAAAAGGACTACGAGCATGAGCAGTGCCGCCACTTTCCATGGTGTCGAGACCGAGACCGCCGACGTTAGTAGGACCAACTGGACCTGGAAGAGGTCCATGACCGAGACCTTTGGGGATTCTGAGGGTGGGTCTGAGATGGGGCAGGGGAAACCCGCTCCTCCCTCGGTTCAGGGACCTCAACCGGGGATTCCGGCACAGAAGGCACAGGCAACTCCTCGGTTTCCACCAGGGGGACCAGTGAAGAAGGGTTGTTGGCTTCTCCAGTCAACAGACCATCCGATGGGTCGAGAAAAATCTCGACCGCGTCGTCGGTTGTCTCGGACGGCTGAACTGACGGGGACACCGTGAAGCCAGTGGCCTAACTGCTACCTCGACCGAAGTCGAGTGTCGACTGTCCGGGGAAGGGGACCTCTCCTGCTCCCACAAACATCGACGGTGGGACTTACCTTTGGAGTCCTTCTTTTTTTACCAAGAGGAACGTCCCAAAGGCCATTCTCCCTTGGTGGAGAGGGATTGGCAAAGCTCCTTAAAAGAAGCTGTGTAGGAGGAGCCCAAGGAGAGCGGGATAAATGTCGCAACCGAGGATGATGATGATGCAGCCTGGGCCACCTCCTCCTCGAGGGCGATCATCTGCTCTAGTTGTTCAGCTGAGCCCGCAGCCACGGACACCACCCAATGGGCCTCCTTCGACTTGACCAGAGGAAAACGTTTCTCAGGTCGCCTCAACAGCAATCGGGCAGTGTGGTCCTCCAAGACCAAAGCCGAAAAGGATTTGCACAACTCACAGGCCTGTGAGTCATGGCCGAGTCCAAGGCAATAAACGCACGTGGAGTGCGGATCGGTCTGGGACATCTTCTGCCCACAGGGGCACTGACAAAATCCGGGAGTCAATTTGTCCAGCACAGCCGCGAAGGAAAAGGAAGATCGAAGTCTTTTAAACTTAAGAATGAGTTTCAGTTTGACCAAAGAGTGTGGATCCAGGCCTAAAACGCAGAGCGCAAAGGAGGGAACCTGAGCTTCCAAGTGGTAAGGAATATCTGGCGTCATGGGGCGGAGCTGAGAGTTTTACCACCCGGGTGGGTGGGAGGAGCCAGCTTGAAGACCTTCCGGCAAGATTTAAAGCGGCAAGGAACCTGCCAGTAAGTATGGATTGAACAACATATCCACATCCCTAGAACTTATTTTTATAGAGGTGTGGATATGGTACATTTATCCACACTCTGGCAGACAGACTCCTAGCAGTTGTCCGGGAGGAGGGGGCAAGACATGCACCACTACTTGGCAAATAGAGACTGGAGAACCAAGGTCCCAAAACTAGCATTCCAGCATGACTCAAGGTCGATAAAGTACTGGGCAATGAAGGCGCGTCTTGACTTGCAAGTAGCTGCTCTGGGTTCCATGTCAATACGATGAGGTTTTAACAGCTAACGTCAAAACAGTGAACACATAATAGCAACTGCAAAAACAGTGCTACCAGAACACAGCAATACACAAAAATAACTATAATCAGGCTCATACATGGAGTTGACAATTATATGCGAGACCCCTTAGATGCAAAGGAACTCCACTGTCATTCTCACCTCCACCAACAAAGGTATGCACTGCATCTGTCTACACACCCCTTTGATAGTACTTCCATAGGCATCTCCTATTACTTTGGGCAGCATACTCCTGTCTGTATCATGTGGGGGCCCCCCCATTTCTAATATTCTCACTCCATGGTGCACATTGACTGTGTGGTATCCTAGCATCACAGTCGCCCATATCGCCCGTTCGCCATTATGTGCCGGTCACTTAATTGCTGGCGCTGATATTGTCACCCATATGTAGTCACTGTATTATACTCGCTGTTATTATGTGATGTGGCTGCTCTGCACATTTCCTGGTTTGGGACGTCTCTGGAAGCAGCCACCAAGGCAGCAATCTGTCTGGTGAAATGAGTCCTAAATCCTCCGGGAGACTCCTCACCCACCAACCTATAGCTGAGGCCAGTGTAGGATGTGATCCACCTGGCAACTGTCCACTTTGTTGCCGGTCTCCCAGGTATGGCTTCAGTGTAAGTGACAAACAGTTGGCAAGCTTGTCCCCAAACTCCAGCCATGCACTCAATGCAATAAGAGAGTGCCCTCCGCAGATCCACGCTACGGAGACTGCTTTGGCCTCTGGAGATGCACTGATGAAATACACCACCAAGTTAATCACCTCGTTAAGGTGAAACTCTTATTACCACCTTTGGGAGGAACTTTGGGTTGGGGCAAAGGATGACTTTGTCCATGTGGAAGATCAGGTAAGGAGACTCCACCAGGAGTCTGTGGAGCTCCCTTGTCCTTCTAGCTGAAGTAATGGCCACCAAGAAGGCCATCTTGTGTTGGATTTTCACCGTGAAAGTGGAAAAACACGGCCAGGGCATCCGGGACAGAGGCTATTGCCCCTTTTGCAAGGAGCTGAGCATTGTCCATCTGCAGGGCGGACAGCATATCCAGTGACACCCTGGACTCTCAAGGCACATGGAGGCAATAAGGCAGGCAAGCCTCGAAGTCCGGAGGCAACCATCTGCCCACTACATGTAACACCCACATCTCCGTTGTGACAGCAGACTAATGTGGCAATAAGTGACATAGCCGGGCTCTGACCAGGAAGGCAGGCAGGGACAGGATAGGTAGAGAGATGACACCCCCACCCATCACTGGGAGGCATTTGCAGAAGCACCAACAGCTGCTGCTGCTGGAAGGGCACTATTACCCCTGCCCCCCCCTTTTCGGACTCCAGACTTGGGGCACCAGGCCTGGAATTGCTCCCACTGGGGCTGCTGCTGAGGAGGCTGTGACTGAAGGGAACAATACTGGAAGACCTCTTTCTTAGGCTTCTTTTACTGGTTCTTCTGGGACAATGTCACAGAATCTAGGGTGGCACTGGAATTCTCGATGTGGATGAGATGTCTTTCCACACGAGGGCCAAATAGGTCAGTACTCAAAAAAGGGACATCGGCCAGCTTTCTGTTAGTGTCTGCCATGATGATGGACAAATACAGTCACGCCCTGCGATGCACAGAGACAGCAACTGCCATGGGCACAAGTCTCACCCATGTCCAAGGCTGTCTGGAGCTGGTGTTTAGCCAGCAATTGACCCTGGTCTCTGATGAGCTGCACTGGAAACCGTTGCTCAACTGGGAGGTGAGGATGGTCTATATCAACCACTCTCATTAGGGAGTGGCCAAAGCTGGCCATCATCACGGCATAGCTAGCCTAACGGAGACCCAGAGATGCCACAGTATACACCTTTTTAGCAGCATGGTTAGTCTTATGGTACTCCTTTTCTGGAGGCTTATCCCTGTCCCCCGGTGTCTGGATCTTCAGAACACCAAACCAGTACTCAGCCTCCCTGCAGAGGGGTAGTATGAAAACCCTGAAAGGGAACCTATGGGGACAGCATACTTTTGGACCATGCAGGAACAGAGTGCCAGCCAGGATGCTTCCAAAGCTCCAGGGCCAGTTCAAAAATGGCCTCAACCACATGGAAAGCAACTCCAGGGAATTCATCCCAGTCCAAAATATCTGTGAGGAGGAACTTATCCCTCTTTTGGACTGATTCAAGTGGGACCAACTTGGACTCCGAGATGAGCTGGGGAAGTGCCCCGAAGGTCACCAGGCCAAGCTCAGTGGAAAGCGCCTTGACTGAGCCATGGTCATGAAGGGGACTCTCAGAGGAGTCCATGGACACAAGATCCAAATTGTCCGAGGACTCCTCAAAGACAGCCCTCAGATGTTTCTCATCAGACCTCCCAGGTATCCTCTCCTAGGGTGATCCCTAACCGAGTGTCCTGGCAAGCCAGTGGCCAGAATGGTGTGGACTGGTGGGGGTACCGCTGGTGATGATCAGGAAACTAGACCAAAGATCTAGGGGGTAAAGCCCTACCGTGCCCCATAACAGCCCACTGTTGTTAGAGAAGCTCCTCGTAGAACAGGTGCATCTTGTGGCAGTGCCTCTCCTGACCAGAAGATGAGGAGAACAAAGAATGGTGATAGCGACACCACCCAATTGAGAAAGAACACTTCGACTGTGATCTCGACTGTGACTTCAACTGTCAACCAGCCAGTCGACGGTGAGAAGGGATTCTTAGTGGGTTGCTGTAGTCCATGTGCCTGCCCATGTTCAGCAACATGAACGTGGAAGACCTGACCTCCCATGGAGGCTGCTTCTGTCGAGGGGTCAGATGAGGACAGCGACTGGACCACATCCTCCTGGGTGAGGACTGGAAGCACTAGGGTCTGCGAGATTGAATCCTTGACCTTGTACAACAACCTGCTCAACTGGAGTTGAAGTCAACTGGCTTGATGAGCGAACTGAGGAACCCTCGACCTGCCCTCCAGCCAAGGAGTGCTCGATGGCTGTTGAACAGTTGGAAGAGTCAACAGACTGGGGGATCTTGATCACCCCCAGTCCCACAACCAGTGGCACTTGCTCTTGGTATCACAAGGGGCAGGGCTCTCTCCCAAGATCTGGAGGGCCAGACACATCTCTTGGAATTCTCTGATGAATAACCATCTGACGCTGGTCCCAGGGAACAGCACCGAGACTGAGGAGGTGCCTGCTGTGGCCACTTCTACCTCAAGGACAAGTTGTTCAGTCGACCTGGCAGTAGCCGAGACCTTCTGCAACCCTTAGGGTGGTCCTTCAGATCCTGTTCTGAAGGCTGACCTAGTGAGAGCCACAGCTTCCTGTCCCTGAGGGACTCAGAAAGCATGCTTAAGCAAAGCGGATCCCACATGCAGTCACGACATGTTTCCTGCCCAGGCAGTGCACGCACAGATCGTGTGGGTCGGTGACTGACGTCTTCTGCTGGCACCGTGCACAAAATTTAAATCCTGACTTCTGCTGCTTCATCATCGATCATCGGATGGAGTCGAAGGAACCTGGAGAATCAATTGAAGTATTTGAAAGCATCGAAGAAAGTTCACCAATGGTACACTTGAAAACCTAAGCGGGAGCCACAAAGGAGGTGACCTGTTTTTCCAGTGGAAAGATCTGACGTCATGGAGCAGAGTCAGGGGATATACCTCCTGGGTGGTGGGAGGAACGTAGCTTAAAGATGTCCAGCCAGCAACACTAGGTCAAGACTGCAGACACCAGAACAGCGCAGTCAAGAAACTCGCAACCAAAATAGTGCAAGACAACACAGCGCTCAGCAAAAACACCGAACACCACTATAGCGCCACACCAACTCGACTGCCTACACTGTATGTTCATGGGGGGCTACACACACCATGTCCCCGAATCCCATCTATATATATAATCACCCCTGGGAGGAGGCAACTCAGGGAAGGGGACAAACCTTGGGGGGGTCATTGAGGAGGGGAATGTGAACAGCGCAGGACAACCAGAGGAAGGGGGGCAGACACAGCACCCACGTAAGTTGGGAGGGGTGAGAAACAGAAAAGAAAAAAAAAAAAACAGTCCCAAGAGGAAAAAAAAATAACATCAAGTATATGTCCCAGGACCAGGAATCAAACCCCAGTCCATCAGTATTCTACCACCCTCTTCTGTCTGAGGCACTACCCTCTACGCCACAGCAGAATCCCTCCCAGCACAACCTTCATCCCTTCTCTTCTCCGTAACAGTAATACAACTACAGGGATAGCGCTAACCTGACCTGCACTATGCTATCCCTGTAGCTGTATTAGCTTTTGCTATTTCGACAGTGCAGTTCTGACCGTGCTGTTGTGGTTTTGCTGCTGTCACCTGGTACTCCAGCCAATCAGACCATTCCAGTGGAACTGCCAGGATGTGGATAAATGAATGATATCCATTCCCCCAGAAATAAATCAATAGCAGACTTCAGGAGCACCACACAAGTACCTCTTCCACTTTGACTGTAGAAACCATGTTATTAGATGAAGATTTTAAAGAAAATGTATGCTCACATTGCCCTGCGCTGCAGAAATATGGCTGTAAGGTGGCCATGTTGAATCCCAACTCGAAGAAGACTGTTTCAAAAAACAATTATGAAACTGGCCCGGTGGCGCAGAGGGTTGAGGTGCTGGATGCCTTACCTCATACTACACCAGTGACCCGGGTTCAGGAACAACCTTGGGTTGTTGGGCATGGGGGGGAGCAGAGCACGACTGAGCATGTCGACGGGCAGCTCTCTCTCCTGAGGGTGGCAGGGATGGGTTGGCATCCCCCCGTAGTTTCGCTCCCACCAGGTGGAGGTCCAGTGGGTAGCGTAGGCACAGAGTGGGTGGCATAGCAACAGCAGGTGGAAGGGGCTGAGCTGGCACACGAGTGCAAAGCGTGTCTCCAGACGCTCGCACAGCTGTGTGCTGGGGCCTCAGGAGGGAAGTCGGGGGGCCAGGGGAAAAAAATCCCAAAAATGCATATGTGTCCCTGTCGCCAGTTGGCGGGAGGAGGCAACGGGGACCAAACAGCTATATGAAAAAAAAAAAAAGCAATTGTGATACTCCATCAGTAGCAAACATTACAGTTTCCCATAGTTTTTAGAGATTTAGTTCCACGATTCAATAAGGTGTCACACATTTTATCTCTGTTGCACAATATGAGGGACACTGACATATATTCGGGAGATTAATGGTTAAGATGTATGCCTGCAAGAAGCCTTGAGCTAAAATGAGCAGTTCCGGGAAGCAGCCAGTTAGTCACCAGAGATCTGTGCCATTTTTTTTTTCTCTCATGCGATAAAAATGTAAAGGACACGGTGGTAGTGATACAGCCTGCGTGATGCTGTCTGTCAACCTGTGATTACTCGCAGCCATAATAACCACCCTTGGGTAGGCAGAAGCTACTTTATTCTAGGTTCGCCTCCCTTTACAGGCTTGTCTCTTCCAGCTCCTGCTGTGATTACTGGAGCAAAGGGAAAGGATTCTGTCTGCTGAGTAGTTCCTTCATGTCAGACTAGAGGTCCACCTCCGACGGATGTAGGCCAGCTGAATTATACAGCAGTTTTCCCAGAGACAGCATTTCAAAAAAGCCAAGTAGCCTGGTTTGCATGGTAGAACTGTGTCTAACTGGTGTGTTTTAGGAAGACAAACTCATGTTACTTTTTGGTGTGATGTTTGACCAGGAAAGGCATGCTGAGCTGTGATAGTTGGTTGCCAGGTGTGATGGTGGTGGTGGGATTACATGGTGTGATGTTTGACCAGGAAAGGCATGTTGAGCTGTGATAGTTGGTTGCCAGGTGTGATGGTGGTGGTGGGGTTACATGGAGTGATATTTGACCAGGAAAGGCATGCTGAGCTGTGATAGTTGGTTGCCAGGTGTGATGGTGGTGGTGGGGTTACATGGAGTGATGTTTGACCAGGAAAGGCATGCTGAGCTGTGATAGTTGGTTGCCAGGTGTGATGGTGGTGGGGTTACATGGTGTGATGTCTGACCAGGAAAGGCATGCAGAGCTGTGATAGTTGGTTGCCAGGTGTGATGGTGGTGGTGGGGTTACATGGTGTGATGTTTGACCAGGAAAGACATACTGAGCTGTGATAGTTTTTTGCCAGGTGTGATGTTGGTGGTGGGGTTACATGGAGTGATGTTTGACCAGGAAAGGCATGCTGAGCTGTGATAGTTGGTTGCCAGGTGTGACGGTGGTGGTGGGGTTACATGGAGTGATGTTTGACCAGGAAAGGCATGCTGAGCTATGATAGTTGGTTGCCAGGTGTGATGGTGGTGGTGGGGTTACATGGTGTGATGTTTGACCAGGAAAGACATACTGAGCTGTGATAGTTTTTTGCCAGGTGTGATGTTGGTGGTGGGGTTACATGGAGTGATGTTTGACCAGGAAAGGCATGCTGAGCTGTGATAGTTGGTTGCCAGGTGTGACGGTGGTGGTGGGGTTACATGGAGTGATGTTTGACCAGGAAAGGCATGCTGAGCTATGATAGTTGGTTGCCAGGTGTGATGGTGGTGGTGGGGTTACATGGACCATTTTTGCAATGACAGCTTTTTATCCTAGTCCAGGGATGGCTGGTCAGCCTTGTTCTCCTGAGCTGGCCACTGCCTCCCCCGTGATTTACCTCAATCAGAAAGTCTCCCATGAATGTCTCCTCCTGGAGGGACTGAAGGGAGGAGGGCCAACCCTTCCCCATGCACATATCCAGAGCAGACAGAGGCTCGATCCCAGGTGACGGTGTGGACCCAGGCAGAGTGGGCAATGCTTCATCAGGCTCTTGACTTCTTTTTCCACTTTTTCTCCCTGCCCCTGCTGCAGGACCTCAAGCGTGCATGTGGAGGCGCTCATGTGGAATGCTCCTTGGCTCCTTCCCTTCATGCAGCCCCTGCTGCATTACCACCAGGGTTCCACATGGTGGTAGCCATAGGCCAGGCTGATATGCCTCCCTGAGAGGAAAGCATTCCACTGGATGCTCGATCCTCTCCCACCCCAGCCGACCCCTGGCAACCCGAGCTCATTCCTGAACTGGGGATTCTGGCATGGAAAGGGTAAGGCACAAATGCACCTCAGTCCTTTACAGCACTGGACCAGCTACATGAACCCTTTTTATTGATAGGGAAAACATAACCAGAAGATCATAAAGAAACCCGACTTAGTGCCACAGGTTAACATTCACCAGGACAACCACCAGAGATGAGCAAAAGGGACTTCAGTTAATCATCTCATGCATAGTACGGCATCTTGACAGTGCTATACAAAAAACATGGTTTCTAGCTCCAGCCATGCCTGCAGTGCATCAAAGAGCCCTATGGCTCATAAATCACTGGTAAGGATATTAGTATCCCAACACTCAGAACCAGGAATCTGATATTAACAGGCAAGACTGTTCTTACTGGCACTCTTCTCAAAAGCAGGCAATGGCAGCTAGTTATTTTTTCCTCTTCTCTGTGCTTTACAACCCATGTTCTATCCACCTCCACTATTCACCCATTTTCCTCTTACCCAATTATATCGCTAAAACCTCAGAATACTCTGGAATTTTCATTTTTTTCCCACCATGATTCTGTTACCAATATCTTAGTATAAAGCTGGCTATACACTCCCCTCGCCCTCTTCCTTGTGTCTCCTATAACCGATGCACTTTGTACACGTCTTACATTGTTGTTACTTTCTCTGGAATTTATTACTTGTACCTTGCTTTTATTTTTCATAAACTTGCACCCTTGTTACTGCTGTTTCACTCCTGGCTATACCCCTTCCCCCAGGGGCAGACTGGGGTACGGGGGGCCCACCTGGAAAATCAATAGGGGAGGACCCTAGGTGACACACTCGTATCAGTATTCTACTTTACTGTGATACACTAGCTCTGTGTTTGCATCTTATCCTTACTTGCAATGCCAAACCGTCCCCATTTAAACAGAAAATAGATGATGAACATAAAGATTCTCAGAGTTTAAAAGGTGGCCAGGTGGAAAACAGAGGAGGTGCCCACCTGGAAGTTTCAAAGTATCCTGGTGGGCCAGTCCAACTCGACCGAGGGGGCCCATGGAAATCAGCTCCAGCTCAGTGTGTCTATCCCAGGCACCAAATTTTAACTAGCTAGCTAATTAAAATATAGGTTACTCACCTGTAACCATAGTTCTAAGAGTAGAATTCGGCTCACAGCTACACATAGGCAGTTCTCCCTGGAGACAGCTGAATCATTGGAATGTCTACAAGCTAAGCTACTCCCACCACCAGGGTGGTGTATCCACTGGTTCCACCCCGTGACATCAGATCTTGTACGCTGGAAGCAGGGATCTGGGTGCCACATTGCCAGGAGAGGTCAGGTGGTGTGTACGTGAACTGAATACCACTCTTAGAAGTATGATTACAGGTGAGTAACCTGTATTTCTAAATGCGTGGATTCAGTTCACTATCCACATATAGGCAGACTCATAGCAGTCCTCTGGGAGGTGGGAGCAAGGCGCGCACCCTTATTTGGTGAATAGAGACGAGAGGACGGAGGACCCAAAAGTAGCATTCCGAGGATTCATTACATCAGTGCTGTAATGGGAGAAGAAGGCATGTGTTAATTCCAGACTGAAGCTTGCATATCTCCAAAATGGGGTTATCCCTGGAAGTGGTTATCGAGGCAGCAGTATGTTTGGTGGAATGAGCCCTAAGGCCCTTGGGCAACTCCCTACCAGCCAACCTGTAACAGAGATTGATGCAGGATGTGATCCATCTGGCAATCTGCTTAGCTGCTGGAATTCCCAGAGTGGGTTCAGTGTAGGTGACAAACAGTTGGCGAGCCTCTCCTCGAACTCCCGCCGTGTGTTCCTTATGAGACTGCCCTTTGCAGGTCCAAGGAATGGAGACTGTGATTGGCATCTGAGATCAGGTTTAAAAAGTAAACTGGAAGGTTGATCATCTGATTCAGGTGAAACTCTGACACTTTGAGTTGGAGCGAAGGATCACCTTGTTCCTTATGGAAGATCAAATAAGGAGACTCCACCGAGAGCACCTGAAGCTCACTGATCCTTCTGGCTGACGTAGTGGCCACCAGGAAGGTGGTCTCCCATGACAAGTGTGACATCCCACACTTGTGCATAGGCTCAAATAGCTTGCCCATGGAACACTATCAGAACCAGCAGTAGTTTCCATGGAGGTAAAGGTTTCCAAAAGAGAGGGGACAGGGGATCCAGATCTTTGGAAACATGCAAAACCACCCTCTCCTGTGCCACTCTCGGCATACCAACTTGTGCCCAGTATGCAGAGATGACTGGCAGGTGCAACTTCAGAGTGATGGCTTACAGTCCTGACTGGACATGGACCAGTGGTAGTCAAGAATGCTCGAAACTAGGCAGGCAAGGGGATCAAGCTCCTTTCCCTGACAACAGATCGAGAATCTCTTCCACTTCAATGCACAGCATTCACAAGTCATCTCCTTAGGAGATCCCTCCACCACATGGACAGCATTGACTTCAATGCACAGCATTCACAAGTCATCTCCTTAGGAGATCCCTCCACCACATGGACAGCATCTTCCAAAAAGACCAAAGCCTACAACTCTAGTCACATAGGAACAAGGCTGAGGTACAGGGACTGAAGGTCTGGGTGCACGACCATCCCCTGATGTCTGGTCAGCAGGTTGGGGTGAAGACACAACCTCCATGGTGCCTTGTTACTGAGGCTGAGGTGATCAGGGTACCAGAACTGTCTGGGCCAGTCTGACACTGTCAGAATCATCCCTTCCGGGTCTTGATCACAACCTTGTGAACCAAGGGAAGGCGTATAGAAGGCCTGGAATCCCAGGTCTTGAGAAAGCATCCTCCTGCAGTGTCCCAGACTGAGGGGGGGCTGGCACAAAAAAACAGGTTACTCACCTGTAACAGTAGTTCTAAGAGTGGTATATGTCGTTCATCCACACTTGTTGGCTGGTACCTTGCCGCTTTAAGATGTGCCGGAAGTCTTCAAGCTGGCTCCTCTCACCTACCCGGGTGGTATAACCCTTGGCTCCACCCCATGATGCCAGATCTTAGCCCACTAGAAGCCAGGTTTGTGCGTCAAATCCGGGGAGGTCGAGTGGGTCACTGTGGATGAACAGATACCACTCCTAGAACTACTGTTACAGGTGAGTAACCTGTTTTTCCTATGATTGTGGATATGTTGTTCTATCCACACTTGTTGGCAGACTCCTAGCAGTTCTCCAGGAGGGCGGCAAGACGCACACCCCCTACTTAGGGAAGAGGGACTGGAAAACTGAGGTTCCAAAACCAGCATCCCAGCATGACTCAAGGTCTATGTGGTAATGGGAAATGAAAGTGTGTGCTGACTTCCAGGTAGCAGCCCTGCAGATTTCCTGGATAGGGACGTCCCTAGAGGCAGCCACCGACACAGCGGTATGGCAGGTGGAATGAGCCCTTAGCCCAATGGGAGGCTCCCTACCCGCCAACATATAGCAGAGGTCAATGCAAGATGTAATCCATCTAGCTACTGTCCACTTGGCTGCAGGTCTGCCAGGTGCGGCTTCAGCATAGGTGACAAACAGCTGGTGAACCTCTCCCCGAACTTCCGCCGTTCGCTCTTTGTAATAGGCGAGCATTTGTCTCAGGTCCAAAGTATGGAGCCCATACTCGGCCTCCGAGGTGCGGTTGGGGTAGAACACCAGCAGAGTAATCACCTAGTTAAGGTGAAACTCCAACACTACCTTCAGAACGAATTTCAGGTGGGGACGCAGGACAACCTTGTCCTTGTGGAAGACCAGGTAAGGAGAGTCTATGGAGAGCGCCTGTAATTCCCCAGTCCTTCTAGCTGACATGATAGCCACCAAGAAGGTGGTCTTCCATGACAAGTGTGACATCTCACACTTGTGCATAGGTTCGAATGGCTTGCCCATGAGCTTTGCCAAAACCAGCAGTAAATCCCATGGAGGTGGAAGTTCATGCACCGGAGGGGATATGTGATCTAGGACTTTGAAAAAGTGCCTGACCACCTCCTCCTGCACCACCAACTGCTGACCGGCCTGTGCCCGGTAAGCAGAGATGGCTGCCAGGTGCACCTTTAGGGTCGTCGACCGCAGTCCCTGCTGGGAGAGGGACCAAAGGTAGTCCAAAATGCTAGCCACTGTGCAGGACGAGGGGTCCAATCCTTTGCCCTGACACCAGATGGAGAATCTCTTCCACTTATAGGCATAGCATTTTCTGGTCGATTCTTTATGGGACACCTCAACATTGAGGACCTCGTCGGACAGACCCAGGGCCTGGAACTCTAGCCACTCAGGAACCAGGCCATCAGGTGCAGGGATTGAAGGCCTGGATGGAATATCTTCCCCTGATTGACAGAGAGCAGGTCCGGGCATGCTGGAAGCAGCCTCGGGAGCCTGGAGCTGAGGCTGTGGAGATATGGATACCAGAACTGGCGTGGCCAGTCTGGAGCTACCAGGATCACCTGCGCCTTGTCCCTCCTGACCTTGATGAGCACTTTGTGAATCAAGGGGAGTGGAGGGAAGGTGTAGAAGAGGCCTGGGGTCCAAGGCCTCGAGAAGGCATACCCCTACAGTGAACCCTGCTGAGGGGGCGGGCATGCAACAGCCTCAGCTTTGCATTCTCCCTGGAGGCAAACAGGTCCACCTGGGAGGGTTCCCCAGAGGGAGAACAGATCGTGTACTACATCTCGGAGAGACCACTCATGAGATGCCCCGCCCAACCAGTTGAGGACATCGGCCAGCCAATTCGAGGCTCCTGCCACATGAATGGCTAGATCTGCCTCCAAGCTGAGCACGAGTGACCAAATGCAGAGAGCTTCCTTGCACAGAAGTAAGGAGTGCGTCCCACCCAGTCTGTTGAGATAGTACATGGTCGTTGTGTTGTCCGTCTGGACTTGGACCACTTGACCCTGAAAAAATGAAGCGAATATGGTCAGAGCTAGGCAGACTGCTTGAAGCTCCAGCAGGTTAATGTGGCATCAAGACTCCTGAGGGGACCAGAGCCCATGAGCTCTGTGTTCCCCCAGATGGGCATCCCGATCCATCAGAGAGGCGTCGGTCGTCAGAGTGACTGTTGGCTCGGGGCAGACAAACGGGATCCCTTCCTGCAGGAGGGATGGGACGAGCCACCACTGGATGCCATCCCACATTTTCTGGGTCAAAGAGACCAGCTGGTCAAGATGACCTGAGTGCTGACATCACTGGCTGGCCAGTTACCACTGAAGGAAACGCATATGCCAGCAGGCCCATCGGACCACACTGGTACAGCTGCCATATAGCCCAGAAGATGCATGAAGTCCCGGGCAGGGCGCAATTGCCTGACCAGAAATGATCGGGCAAAGGAGGAGAGAGCCTCCATCCTGTCCGTCGGGAGCTGAGCTCTGGCTCGGCAGGAGTCGAGCTCTGCCGCGATGAACTGAATCACCTGCACAGGTACGAGTTCTGACTTGGTCTCATTGATCAGGAGGCCAAGTTCTGCAAAAGTTTGGAGGGCCAGATCCCTGGACCACTCCACCTCCAACCTGGAGGGACCTGCTATCAGCCAGTCATCCAGGTAAGGGTACACCTGGATGCCTCAGGTAAGCCGCCACCACTGCCATGCATTTGGTGAAGACCCTGGGGACTGAAGACAGGCCGAAGGACATGGCCTGGAATTCGAAGAGGATTCCTTCTGCTCTGAAGCAGAGGACCCATTGATGGGACAGACGGATCGGGACGTGAAAGAACGTGTCCTGAAGATCTAGGGAGCAGAACCACATTCCTTGCTCCAGGGATGGTATGATCCGTGCCAGAGTTACCATCCGGAAAGTACGGGACCCGAGGAACCCATTCAGGTTGTGCAGATCTAGAATGGAGTGCCAGCTCTCATCCACTTTGTCACCAGGAAGTACCTGGAGACAAACCCTGGGTTTGCTTTGAAACAACTGAGACGCTGCATGGGATATAATGTATTGGACTAGATATCTGTAACTAATCTCTCTCTCTTGCTTACATCTGAGAGAAGTTTTCCTTACTTTTACATTGGTATTGCTTTGTGTTTAATTATTTTAGTTTTTAATTCAGGAAGGGGGTTTTCAAAACTGCTTATCTTGTCAGCATCTTCAGAAGGGCTGAAATAACTGCATATTTGATTTGCCTTTGTGGCTAACTGGACTGATTACTAGAATTCTGTGACAATCTGCATCAATATATTTTGCATTATTTGGTGGTGGTTGTATGATTTAAAATAGCAAAGGCTGCAGTTTGTAATTGGATGCCAGACATAGCCTGAGGTGGGGGAAATTGTCTTCACAAGTCAGAGAGGCCTGCATCACAGCCAATTGTTCTAGCTTGACCATTTCAGCATTGATCAATTACTATAAACTACTGGTGTGATCCTGTTTCAGACAGAAGTTCATCTTCTTCAAGTTGTGTATTGGGTGTGCTTTGAAACAACTAGAAGCTGCATGGGATATACTATATTGGACTAGATATCTGTAACTAATCTCTCTCTCTTGCTTACATCTGAGAAGTTTTCCTTACGTTTACTTGGTATTGCTTGTGTTTAATTATTTTAGTTTAATTCAGGAAGGGGTTTTCAAAACTGCTTATCTTGTCAGCATCTTCAGAAGGGCTAAAATAACTGCATATTTGATTTTCCTTTGTGGCTAACAAACCACCAGGCTGTTTTGGGGCTGAGAGGTTTACCTGTGTCTGACTTGGATGTCTGGATTTTCTCTGTTTGATTAGCAGGGTATTTTCTCTGTCAAATTGTTGTGTAGGGTATCTTGCTGTCAGGAAGGCACTCATCATGCGGTGGGTGACAGCTTTAGCTGATTGTTTTGTGAGGGCACAGTTTAGGCCCAACCCCTTCCACCCCTCACCCACCCACCCCTGGAAATAGTTCCTTTATACCTGAGGTTCTGACATCATTTCTTCAAGACTGCAAGGTGCATATCACTGTCATATCCTCTCTAGCACACTGCATTGACAATATAAGCATACACATTGTATAATATATATATTTCTATATAACAAATCAATCACACATGCACACACACAAAAACAAACAAAAAAAAAGGAGATAAACATGTGGGGAGTAGTGCAATGTAATGGCTGTGGGGCAGCAGTCTTCCGGAAGTCTTTCTAGAGGCTGAAATGCTGCCCTATTTGCAGACAACTCTCTGCCCTGAGGGAGGAAGTTGCCCGTCTTCAGGCCACACTGGACAGTAGTAAGGAAACCTTCCCCCAGGCCACACTGGACAGTAGGAAGGGAACCTCCCCCATCCAGGGAGCACTAGCACCACCACCACTACCTCAGAGGTTGCAAAGAAAGCACAGCAGTTGGACCACAGTGGGCTCAGGGAGAGTGAGGATGGTGGAACAGAGGCACACCCAGTCAACTGTTCCACTCACAATCCATACACCATTCTGGGGAGCATAGCTCTCCGGATGCACCCGCAGAGAAGACTGATGACAACTGTCCACAAGGGAGGCCCACAGGAAGGAGGCAGAGGACACCACAGGGAAGGAAGCAGCTCCTGGTGGGGACTCAATTATTAGGGGATAGAACTGGGGGAGCTGGGAAAACTGAGTAAGGTGCCTGCCTGGTGCCATGGCTTGGAGGGACAGGAAGCACATCCTCAGGATCACGAGAACAGCTGCAAGGGAGTCTAAGCTGGATGTAATTGTCCACCTAGGGACAAATGACTTGGCTCATAATGAGATTAGAGCAGTGCAAGAGGACATTGCAGAGTTGGGAAGGGGCCTAAGACAAGTAGCACACACAGTATCCTTCTCAGAGGTGCTGCCTGTCAATGGCATAGGGGAGGCGAGGGTAATTAGCACCATGCAGTTTAATGAATGGTTGAAAAAATGGTGTGGAGCACAGGGTTTGGCTTCATTGGGGACTGGGGTTGCACCTGGAGGACACCAGCCTATACTGGCAGGATGGTCTGCATCTGTCCAGGAAGGGAACAAGTCTTTTGAGCAATTGGTTTAAATGCTTCATTGGCAAGCTTTTAAACTAGTCAAAGGGGAGGCACTGATAAGCAGCAGGAAAATCCCAGCCTCTCCCTACAAAACAGGGTACTAAATGAGAAAAAGACCGAGGTAGAAAGGTCAGTGGGAGATGCTGCAACAGAAGGTAAAGCCATCAAAAAATGGAGAGCAATGAGTACCAATGTCTGTAGTCTGGGTAACAAGCTTCCTGAATTAGTGGCCTTGATGGAGGAGGAACATCTGGATATCATGGCAGTCACAGAAACATGGTACACACAAAACCATGACTGGGACATAAACATACCAGGATACACTATCTACAGGAGGGACAGGGAGGGTAAAGAGGAGGAGGTAGCTCTTTACATAAGGAAGGAATAAAGCAACAAAACAAAAGGGTAAACCGGGAGGAGAAAAAGCACTGTGGGTAAATTTGGAGACAGGCAATGGCACCACAATCCGCACAGGGGTTATATACAGACCCCCTTCTCAGGGGGAGAAAATGATAGAAAGTATACTTAGAATGGCAGAAAAAGGGGAGATATTGCTGATGGGTGATCTGAATATGCCAGATGTTAACTGGAGTGCAGTTGCAGCAGCCACTTCGAAGAGTGGAGTTATTCTAGATGCCCTACAGGGCATGCCTTAGACAACTAGTATTGGAGCCCACTCGAGAGGGAGCAATATTAGACCTGATTCTCTCAAATGGAGATGGAGAGAGGATCACAGATGTAGAAGTGTAACTATCTGGGAACTAGCAACCATCGAACAGTATGGTTCACACAAACACAGCAATAGAGTCAAGCCATACAAAGGCAAAAGTACTGGACTTTTATGAGGCTGACTTTGCAAAATGGGTGAGTGCCTAAGGAATGCACCAGCAAATGGGCAGGAAGGAGGGGTGGAAGAACAATGGGGAATAATAAAAACTGCCATCACAGAGGTAACGAGCCTTTGTGTGAAGCAAATAAACAAAACGATGTAAGAAACCACTATGGTTCTCAAAGGAAGTGGCAGTGAAGATTCAAGAGAAAAAGAAAGCATTCAGGAAGTACAAGGAATCACAGAAGGAGCAGGACAGAGAACTGTATCAGTTAAAGCAAAATGAGGCTGGGAAGGCAGTCAGAACAGCAAAGGCCCAAACCGAGGAAAAGATAGCCAACTCAGTTAAGAAGGGGGATAAAACCTTTTATAGGTACATCAGGGAGCGAAGGAAGGCCAAGGGAGGGATAGTGAGGCTTAATAAAGGGAGGGAGGGAGGGTGGGCAGAGGGAGACTGTGAAAGGCAGAGATACTAAACAAATATTTTGCTCAGTATTTACAAATGAAGAGGAGGTACATAAAACAAACAGTAGAAACACTCTGGATACAGAAGTTGATACCAGCCCATTTACAGAAGAAAGGGTTCTGAAAGAACTCTTAAAACTGAAGGTGGACAAAGCAATGGGGCCTGATGGGATTCATCCCAGAATTCTAAAAGAACTAAGGGTAGAACTAGTGACACCACTGACTACCCTTTTTAACAAATCATGGGAGGATGGGTGGTACCTGAGGACTGGAGGAGGGCAGATGTGATTCCCCTTCACAAAAGTGGGAGCAAGGCAGAAGCAGGAAACTACAGACCTTTAGTTTAACCTCAGTGATAGGGAAAATTATGGAATCACTTCTGAAGGAAAGAATTGTCGAGTATCTAGAGGCCAGAGGGCACAGGACCTAGGCAGCATGGATTCTGCAGCGGAAAGTCATGTCAGACAAATCTGATAGATTTCTTTGGGTGACCAAAGTAGTAGATCAGGAGGGCTGTGGACATGGCCTACCTAGACTTTAGCAAGACATTTGACACAGTCCACACAAAAGATTAATATACAAGTTAGCCAGCCTGGGAGTGGGTCCCAAGATGACAGCCTGGGTAAAGAATTGGCTGGAGAATAGGACAGAGAGTAATAGTAAATGGAGTCCACTCAGAAGAAAGGAGGGTTACTAGTTGGGTACATGAGGTTCAGTATTAGGACCGGTCCTCTTCAATGTCTTTATAGTTTACATGGCAGAGGGGCTGGAAGGAAAAGTATGCCTCTTTGCAGATGACACAAAGATCTGCAACAGAGTTGATGCACAGGGTGGGGTGGAAAGGATGAGAAGGAACTTGGCAAGGTTAGAGGAATGGTCAAATGTATGGCAGCTTAGATTCAATGCTAAGAAGTGCAAGGTAATGCACCTGGGAAACAAAAACCCAGGGGAAGAGTACACAATGGGGGGTGAGATACTAACCACAAAAATGGAAAGGGACCTGGGGAAGTCATATCAGATGACCTAAAGGTGGGCAAGCAATGTGAGAGGGCAGCAAGGAGGGCTGTGGGGATACTGGGATGCATAGGGAGAGGCATCACCAGTAGAAAACAGGAAGTTATTATCCCTCTGTACAGACAGTTGGTGAGACCCCATCTGGAATACTGTGTGCAGTTCTGGAGACCCATTCTCCACATGAGAACGACAGACAGGATGGAAGCTGTCCAGAGAAGGGCAACTAAAATGGTGCAGGGTCTGCACCGGAAGACATATGAAGAGAGACGAAAGGAGCTTAATATGTATAGCCTCGAGGAAAGGAGGGAGAGGGGGGACATGATAGAAACGTTCAAGTACCTCAAGGAAATCAACAAAGTCCAAGAGGGTAGCATCTTTCAAAAAAAGAGGTGTGCAAGAACAAGAGGGCACAATTTGAAGATGGGGGCAGCTCAGAGGTAATTTGCGGAAGTATTTTTTCACAGAGAGGGTTGTGGATGCATGGAATGGCCTTCCGGAGGAGGTTGTGGAGTCAAAATCAGTGGTGGAATTCAAGCATGCATGGGACAGTCATAAGGCCATTCTAGGGGTGGGGTAGGAAGAAGTAGGCTGCTGGTTAACTAGGATCTGCAGCTTATCCAGTAGGTAGGGAAGTGGGCAGACTGGGTGGGCCAAGCGGTCCTTATCTGCCATCAAATTCTATGTTTCTATGAAGGCAAATCTGGTACTGGGCGCACCACCTCCTTTAGGAGAAGCTGGGCCAGGTTGGCTCTGAGAGCCGCCTGAGAAGCTGCGGACACCTGATTCCCTCATGGGGCATGGGCTCAGTACGGATGGGCCTGCTCAAATTCCAGAGGCAGGCCTTTACCGACCTCTTCCAAAACCCACCGGTCCACAGTGATAATGGACCAAGCAGAAATAAAGTGGCTGAGCCAGCCCCCCACGGGAGGACCCAGGGGAGGCGTGACGGAGTTGAGGGAGGCACCCCCAACCCATCACTAGGCAGGCTTGGAGGAGGACCGCCGGGACCTTTCCCCCCAGGTTACCTGAAAGAGGAGGTCACGGCTCCAAGGCTGGGTCCAAAATGGCCTCAGCCACTGGGAAGGCCTCTGCAGGAAAATCTCCCTTATCCAGAATCTCTGTGAGGGGGTACTTAGCCTGCTTCTGCACAGGCTCCAGCTCCATCCCCGTAGACTCGGAGGTGAGCTGACAAATACCCATCAGTGAGGAAGGGCCCTCATCGACAGAAAAAAAAAAAAACAAGGATTCCATATCCACCGGACGGGAGACCATGGAGGAGTCCTCGGACTCCAAGGATTCCACATATAGTGGGCGCCTCCCTGAGTCACTCTGCACCCTCCTTGGGTGGTTGGGAGAGTGACTGACAGCCTATGGGGCAAGCCTTGAGCCGACCAGGAATCCTTGGTCGGTGTTCCAGACTTGGACTGATCGGGCGGCGGCTCCACCTGAATCGGTGGAGTGGCCAGCTTTGGCTGAGCCGGCAGGGCCGTAACCGGCACCTCGGTGATGGTGGCTGATGTCGGTCGCTCTGGCAAGAGCCATTTTATAGCCGGAGTCGAAACTGGGGTCAGTTTGGATCCAGACAGGACCAGTTGCTGCCACATGAGATCTTCATGGCATTGACGCAACTTGCGCCGAAACCTCTACTCACCTGAAGAGGACAAAGATGATGATGAGCAGCAGCAGCACTACTTGCCGTGACGTCGGGACCAAGACTGACGATGGCATGACTTCCCCGATGTCGAAGCCGAGGAGCGGGTCGACTTGTCTTTCTTCAACTCCTTCTTCTTGGAGCATGAAATATGGGACCCCAAAGGGCTCTCTCTCTTAGTTGAGAGGGACTGGCACAACTCCTTGAAGGAAGCCGAACAGGAAGATCCCAGGTGCAGAGGAATAAAGGCCAAAGCTGAAGAGGAACTCGCCGCGGCCTGAGCCACCTCCTCCTCGAGGGCCTTGAGCTGTTTCAACTTCTCAGCGGACCTCACAACTGTGGAGACCACTCAACAGGCCTCCTATGATTTGACCGGTGCACACATGTCTCTGGTCGCCCCAATCGAAGTCGGGCAGCGCGGTCTTCTAGCACATTCAGGGTGAACGACCGACAAAATTCACAAACCTGCTGATGTGGTCTAACCCCAGGCAATAAATGCACGAGGTGTTTGGATCCGTGTGAGACATCTTCTGCCCGCAGTGGCACCGGCAAAACCCGGGGGCCAATTTTTCCTTCATTGTGGATGCGATTGGAAAATGAGCAAATTTTACTCTAGAGCGCTTGAGGATCAGTTTTGGAAGCGAATCCAAAGATTCCAAAGCCAGGGCCTACTACACGCGGGAGCACTAAGGAGGGAACCTGAACCTTCCAGTGGAAAGGAAGATCTGGCATCATGGGGCGGACCCGAGGGTTATACCACCCGGTGGGTGGGAGGGAGGAGCAAGCTTGAAGACTTCTGGCACATCTTAAAGTGGAAAGGTACCTACCAACAAGTGTGGATAGAACATATCCACAATCCTAGAACAGCCTCTTCTTTCTGTTCTCCAAGGTGAACAGAGGCACCAGATGGTGCCCCACTGGGAGAACAGGTGATCTACCACCTCCTGATTCAGGGATCACTTGTGTGATGTCTGTCCAACCTGGCTGAGAGTGTCTGCTTGCTGGGGTTGTTCTCTCCCCTGACATGGATAGTCAGGAGGTCGGCCTCAACCTCCTGACACAAATGAACAGACTACATCCTGTCCTGCCTGTTCAGGTAGAACATGATGGTTATGCTGTCTGCCTAGACTTGAATAACCTGACCACAAATCAACTGAGAAAATTCCATCAGACTCAGACACTCTGCATGGAGCTCCAGCAGTGTGATATGATATCAGGACTCCCGGTGTGATCAGAACCTGTGGGCCTAGTGGTCTCCCAAGTGAGCACCCTACCCCACCAGAGATGCATATGTCATGCGCATGACAAACTGGAATCCTCCAGATTCTGTGGGCACAAATGCCATTGGATAGCATCCCACATAGGCTGGGTCACCAAGACTGGCTGGTCCAGGTGACGCTGGCACTGGGACCACTGCCAGCTCAGTTTCCATTGCAGGGGGCACACTGTACAGTGGCCTAATGGACCACACTGGTAGAAGCCACCATCAGACCCTGTAGCTGAAGTTAGTTCTGGGCTGGGAGCAAGCACTCAGCCTGAAATGATCAGGCAGAGGAAGTAAGATCTGGTGCCCAGTCCTCAGGGAGGTGGGCCTTGGCCCACAGGAAGTTGAATTCTGCCTCAATAAACTTGATCACCTGCAATGGGACCAGCTTGGACATGGCCAGGCTGACCAGAAAGCGCAAGTCTCGACAGGTCTGTAGGGTCAGATCCCTGAACCGTTCCACACCCTCCTTGGATGGCCCACTAGCAGCCTGTCATTGAGGTAGGAATATAACACCCTTGTACTGCAGGAGGGCCGCTACCACTTCCAAGCACTTCATGAAGGTGCATGACCTGGAACTGGTAGAACACCCCCTCTGGATGGCACCGAGGGTACTGGTGATGGGACGGACAAACATGGATGTGGAAGAGCATGTCCTGGAGGTCCAGGTGGAAGAACCAGATTCTTTGCTCCAAAGATGGCACGATCTGATTCAGCGTAACTATTCAGAACTTGTGCTTCCACACGAACTTGTTCAGATTGTGAAAGTACAGTATGAGATGCCAGCCCTCCATCTATTATGGAACCAGGTTGTACCCGGACACATATCCCTGAGTGACCAGGGAATATGGGACACAAGCTACTGTCCTGCACTCTAAGAGCTGAGCTATGTTAGCTCTTAGTGAGGACGTGTCCTCCGACACCCTGGACACCCAAGAAGCATGGAGTTAGTAAGGTGGGAAGAGCCTCGACGTCCAGAGAAAATCATTTCCTACCCCCCTGTCCAAAATAATAGTGAGCCACTGAAAGATGTGGTGCAACCGACCCCTGAGCAGTAGCTGGGCCAGGAACTGGGAAAGAGGGAGGAATGGCACCTTGCACATAACAATCTTGGACATGGTTCTGGGAGATGGGGCCCTTGTAGGCATCTTCACCTCAGCCCTTCCTCTGTTTTGCCCCTGGCTATTGAACGTAGGCTACATGCGCCAGCACTAGAATTGCCCCTGGTTGGGCTGCTGCATCTAAAAGGACTGAAATTGTATAACACTTTTACTTTAGGCTTGAAGGGTTTGGGATCCTTCTGGGATGAAGCTGCAGAATCCAAGGGAGTACTGGACTTCTCAATATGAGTTAAATGTCCTTCCACCCCAGAGCCAAAAAGGTCAGTGCAAAGGAATGGGACATTGGCCAACTTGTGCTAGGTGTCCATAGTGAAGGTAGACAGTCTTAGCTAGACCCTGTGAGCACGGTGACAGCTGTAGCCATGGCATGGGCACAAGAATCTCCCATGTCCAAGGCTGTCTGCAGCTGGTGTTTAGCCAGTGATTTCCCATCTTGGAGCATTTGTGCTGCCTGCTGCTGATCAGTGGGGAGCAGGAGCAGGCGAATCCCAATGATTCTGTAAAGCAACTGACCAGAATTAACCATCATGACTGAACAGCTGGCTTGCCGGAGACCAAGGGAGGTGGCTGCATAAACCTTCTTGAGGGCATGGTCAGTCTTCTTGGATTCCTTGTCAGGAGGTTTGTCCATATCCACCTGGGCTGAACAGTGGAAGGCCGAGGGTCTGATGGTAGCTTCTACCAAGCCCCCAGCAGAGGGGTAGTCATATAAACCCAAAACAGTGCTCATGGGGACCGTCTTCCTGTGGACCATGCAGGTAGGGGTACCGGGCAGGATCTTGGATGCAACCAAAGCTCCAGGATCGGTTCCAAAGTGGCCTCAGCCAAAGGGGGAAGGTGATCCCCTGGGACTTATCACTATCAAGGATATCAGTGAATGAGTACTTAGTCGGTTTCAGTACCAGTTCCAAAGACACTTTCAAAGACTACGACATCTGTTGGAGCAAAGCCCCAAATGACATTGGTTCTGTAGCTGCAGATCAATCCTCCAAGGATTCTTGGTCGAACTGCTGAGTCCTGGTCGAGGCCATCAACGACTCAGCTTCCGAGTCCAAAGATTCCTCAAAGATGGTGCCCAACCTCTTCCCACCTTGGACCACGCATGAACCATCATCATGGGTGATCTCCACAGACAGCTGGCCTGGTAAGCCAGAGGCAGGATAGGTCTCCTTAATAGGAACCCCAAACTGTGTTTGAGATGGAAGGGGCTCCACCCAAAGCACATACAGAGGTCTGCTGAGCTAGATGAACTGGAAGAGGAATGGCCAGTGAGAGCAAAGGGACTGTCAGCCAAGAGGGCAGAGCCTTCCCCTTCCCTGCAGTGGTCCACTGCTGCCAAATGAGCTCCTCATAATGTTGATGCATATGCCATCTATGCCACACCTCACCTGAGGATGAAGAGTTTAAGAAACGTTGATGGTGATGCCTCTCAGTCAAGCAAAATTGAGAGCGGGAGCAGTGCCTTGACCTGGAATGTCCATCCGAAGACTGACATCATGGAGTGTTCTCTGGATGGGCTGTACAGACCACCTGCTTGGGCAGCAAGCCCAAAATAGGTCCAGGAGGCATGACCACCAGTGAAGACAGTTCCTGAGGCAACTCAGTCGGGAGTACAGACTGGTCTTCATCCTCCTAGCTGACAGGGAGTACTGGAGTCTGGGAGATTGACTGCTCATCGATTACCTCTGACTCGAACGGCTAGAGAGAAATCTTGACCACTAGGTTAACTGGAATTGACGTCCACAGGTCTAACAGGATTAACATGGAACCTTTGACCTGAGGAAGCTCAACCAAAGTTGAGTGGTCGGAGGAGTCAAAGCAGCAGGAAGAGCATGATCATTCCCAGTCCCACGACCTGCGGTGATGATGCTTCTTGTGCTCCTTGCTGTAGTGGGAAGGGCTCTCACTGAAGGTCTGGAGGGCCATGCACATCTCCCCTGAAATTATCGGAGCAACCCTCCAAAGCTGGTCCAAGCTGGGAACAGCGCTGAGACCAATGAGGTCCCAGCTGCAAATGCCATTGCCTCTTCTTCCTTTACCATAAGCTGAACAGCTGAGCCAGTAGCTACTGAGGCTGATTAGCTGTCCTTTGGTGTCTCCCTTGGGCCAATCTGGACTTCTGATCCTCAATGGATACTGACAGCATGACACATATTTACTGCAGTTTTTATTTATTTATTTAAAGGTTTCACCAGGAAGGCATGCTGTGCAGACTACTGCTCGATTCCAGATGCGTCCTGTGGGTAGGGGGGAAAGGAGTATATAATACAATACAATGATCAGAAGACATTACAACACATCTGACAAGGTGAGGTGTGGTACAGCAGGCAGTTGAAACAAGGCATGTGATGAAGAAACAGTAACAGTTTGAGGCTTATGACGATCAAGTAAGGTAACAGTTATGTCGAATATGTACAACGTTTTCACAGATTGCCTGTTTTCAGAGGCTAGAGCTAACATTGGGTGCATGTGCAGATGGGAGAGAAATGTGCTTTGAGAAGGGAGTTAAGATGCTGACTGGGGAGGCGTGCCAAATATTGGAGGGAAGAAGAGAGTTCCATATTTTAGGCGTGCGATATGTGAACACTGACTGGCCTGCCGAGGTGGCCCTGATTGAAATGGTCAGGAGATGTAAGTCATTTTTCCTAAGTGCCTTATCAAAGTTATGCCGATAGCCTAAGCAGTAGTGTTGTGTGGCTCCATTGCCATTTTCTGCCTGCACTGGAAGCAGAACTAACAACCCGGTTTCTGCTTCTCTATATCGATTACAGTCAACAGAGTGACATTTTAAGATGCAGCAGCAACTTTTAAAGGAGACTACACCCTCATATCTTCTAAATGTCACCTGCTTCCATGTCAACAGACAACTCTTTTCATCTAGCTGTTAAAGATGTATGCAACTGCTTCAGTTAGTTTTCACACTTCATACTAGGCCCTGTCACTCTCTGGGAAGGGTCCATTTTGTGGTTGTTGAAATCTCATTGTTTCTGAGAACTGCATTAGCATATGAAAATGTGATGCGTAATCAACCTTTAAACTCCCCAGTATGTCTGTCTGCTGAAGTAGTTTTAAAAGAACCAAAATGCAAGAAGGTGTGAAATACCACATTTACCTTCAGTGAGTTTTACAAGCTATCTGAGTTGTAATGCAGCATTCGGTTTATAACTTTCCAGAGAGTTTTTGCAAGGTATTTGTTATTTTAGCATAGAGATACAGGATATAAATGGCTGATCTGACATCATGTTCTCATATGCTAATGCAGCTCTCGGGGACAATGAGATTTCAACAACCACGAAATGGACCCTCCCAGGACAGTGATAGGGCCTAGTATGAAGTGTGAAAACTAACTGAAGCAGTTGCATACATCTTTAACAGCTACATGAAAAGAGTTGTCTGCTGAAATAGAAACAAATAACATTTAGAAGATATGAGGGTGCAGTTTTCCTTTAAATCAAAAATAAACTGCTAAGGTCGAAATCGCCAAAGAAAGGTGCTTGTAAAAAAAATCAAGTCCTTCTACGTACGTATGCAGAGCTGCGAAGGAGGAGACCTGTCCCTTCCAGTGGAAAGAAAGATCTGACATCACGGGGCAGAGCCAGAGGATAAATCTGGGTGGTGGGAGGAACTTAGCTTATAGACATTCCTATGACTCAACCATCTCCAGGGAGGAGTGCGTATTTGTGGACAATGAACTGAATCTATGCTTTAAGAAAGCCTGTTTTATGTGAGCAGTAAATTTAAACTCTGGATTGCTCCGACTCTCTGTTGGGAACACTATTAAGCAACAAGGCAAAGTGGGAGGTGTGTTACCATTAATCCCAACACCCATATGCCAAACTGTATAAGCTATAGTTCACCATGGCAATGGGACTACCAGTTGTTAACTCTTCCCCAACCCACCTCTTAAGAGTGCTCTACTGTAATTTCAAAATTCAGTAAGGTAATGCATTTAAAAATGAAAAGAAACAATGGAAACTAACCAGAGAGCCCCATTCTCATTCCCTGCATCACATATTTCAATAAAAATAAAAAATTGGCAGAGTGTGCACTTGGCTACCGTGGCTACCGTATGGCATTCACACAACTCCCTGGATTCACAGAATCATTTTTGAAATTTGCTGCTTGTTCTAGCTATAGTCACTGTGGGCATGGGACTGCTAGCATGCAACCCACAGAACACCAGAGAACCAATTACTTACACAGGAAACCAGGGATGTGTTGCTAAAATGATAAACTATATGGAAGAGACCGGGGGACTTTAGGTCCTGGCAAGGTCGAGCAGCATGAATGTGTGGCTTTGCCAATTCTGTATTTGGGATGGGGTAAGATATAGTCCTGTGAAGGATCACTGCTATGTGGATCAGGCCTTTAATGTCCATGAAACCATGGGTGTCGTCAGGCATACTCAATGTACTCTGCTGAGTACAGTAAAATCTGGAAAATCCATGGGCAACTTGAGCCTCAGACCAGGGCAGCAAACACAAAAAGAGCCTGGTCGTTTTTCCCCCTTCTTTGATGCTTTAATGTGAGTTTGTGTATGATCTCTAGAAGGTGTGTGGGTGCTAAACTTAGTGGCCATAATTATATGAGTGACTTGGTCTAGTGTGTATACATCAGTGCTGCTGTAAATTGTCTTCTGTAAGGCTGGCTTCCTTGATGTGGCACAGAGGTTTTTAATGTATCCTAAACATTGTAACTTAAAAACAGTCAACTTCTGTTTGATTGGTAGTGTATGTGTGTGTTAGATAAAATAAAATGTGAATTTATTAGGATCACTGGCTTACTACGGATTGTTGACTGAAATGGGGGTAGGGCACTGTTTCTGTGGTAGAGCAGCACTTCTTTTAGCTTACATTTAAGGGGTGGGCAACTGTTCCATCAGAGCTTGAGTATAAGTTTAAAATTCCTGGCTACACCCATGCATGAAAGCGAAATTTGATAGGCAAATCGGGGGTTACAAATAGGAACATGTTTTTTGGTACCACAGTTGGAGTGGCAAATTAGCTTCCTTCCCCTATGGAAGCCCCCCCCCCCCATAAATATCGACCTCTGGAGCTAGGATTTTCAAGGCAAATTAGTGCTGTATCACTACAGCCATTGCACGTGCACTAGAGACCTCTGTGTACCTCAGAGGGGTGAACTAGGTAAAGGAGGGAAGCATTTTTCAGAGAAGGTGCTCCAGGACAAGAGGGCATGCAGCGAAGCTGGAAGGGGGGGCATTTAGGAGGAATGTGAGAAAGTACTTCTTCACCGAAAGGAGGGTGGACACCTGCAACAGTCTACCAGCAGAGGTGGTGGGAATGAAAATAGTGGTGGGCTTCAAGCATGCATGGGATAGGCACAAAGGAATCTTAGTAGAAAAGTTGGTATGTGTGTGTGTTGGGGGAGGGAGAGTAGCCGGAGATTGTGTACGTTCTGCGCTGACAGTATAGCAGGGACAAACCGGGCAGACTAGGTAGGCCAAGCAGTCCTTATTTGCTGACAAATCCTATGTTTCTCTGTGCCCCCACATGGCACTGTGCTGACATGGTGTTCTCAAATGTGCTAATCAATGAATAAGTTGAGCTGGTTCTTGTAAGGCACAAGTGCCTGCTTTCAGGGACGAACTGGGAGCACTGAGTCCTACAGTACGCACACAGAGGTTGTGGGAATCAAACACTGGTCAGCTGGATGTACCAAGCTCATTCACATCTCGTTACTCTAGCCTTTAGGCTATACTGCCAGCCTAGGTTTGGCTTTCATATCCCACCCTGCAGCCCCCCCCCAAAAAAAAATCACAGCATGGGAAATAATTCAGTGTTAACTGCTTGCAGTTTGACATACAAAATCTGCTGAAGCACTCTGGAAACAGAATGTTAAATTATTTCGGAGCAGATATGGAAGACAGTTGGCACAGGCCTGACTCCTGCAAACTGGTATCTAACTGGGTGAACTTAGTGATTCCAGCCAATGTTTGGTAACTATAACAAAATGTGATTGTAAAATAATTTCCTTGCTGGTGCATTTGACATACAGTGTGTACTGTAGATGGTACGAAACTGGAAGCAGTCAACAGTTTTAAGTATCTAGGGATCCCCCCTGATCCTGGGCTAACCTTCAAATTTACACTGGGTCATCTTACTATTTGGCTAAATAAAAAATAGTGTCTTCTCCCCCTCTTGGATTATGGGGCCATTTTTGTTTTCCTTGTCCGACAGAGAAATGTCTAGTGCACTTGGATAAGGCGTTTTGCTCTTGATGCTGATAAGACGGATACACCACTTACTCTACAGTGATTTCGGGTGGTTATCTCCTGATGCCAGGCTTGGCTACTTGTTGGGTAGTTCTATTTACAAAATTCTTGCTCTTAGCACCCCCTCTTTTTCATCCACCTGACTCCATTTTCCAGATACACTTTGGTCATTCAGAACAGTATCGGCAAACTTACCATCCGTTCTCCACTTCAGAACCTCAGTGGGTCAGCGCTCCCTTGTCTACATCACTCTCAAAGTCTGGAACACCTTACTGGCCCGCCTGAAGGAGGCAAAATCTCTATGGTTCTTTAAAGAGCATCAGTTTCGGTGCGGTCCTCAGGCCCCTCACTGTTAGAATATCAGCCAAGTACTTATGTAGGGCAAGATTCACAATTTTTACCTGCATATTTTTTGTAGGGGAAGGGATCATAAATCCTCATATCGAGGAGATGGTCACCCAATCCTGTCCCCTTCCTGGTACCATTCACACACAGCTCCGCCACCATGCCACCCCATACATTTTGTGATGAATGAGTTTATAGAGTGCCAGGGGTGTGAGCTATTGCTTTCAATGGAGGGCAGACTGTAAACTGCATTTTATATATGTTGAGTGGCACCGGATTCAAATCAATACCGTTGCTCAAATAACAACAGCATTGTTAGTTAAGTGGCGGCCTTGATTTAAAACCTGGTGGCATTCTAACACACAAAAATACAGGTTACTCACCTGTAACAGGAGTTCTAGGAATGGTATATGTTGTTCATCCACACTTACTGGCAGGTTCCTTGCCGCTTTAAATCTTGCCGGAAGGTCTTCAAGATGGCTCCTCCCACCCACCCAGGTGATAAAACTCTCGGCTCTGCCCCATGACGCCAGATCTAGGCCGCTGGAAGCCAGGTTGTGCGTCGAAGCCGGGGAGGTCAGGTGGGCTGTGTGGATGAATAACATGTACCATTCCTAGAACTCCTGTTACAGGTGAGTAACCTGTATTTCTAGGGACATGGATATGTTGTTCAATCCACACTTACTGGCAGACTCCTAGCAGTTCTCTGGGAGGAGGGAGGCAAGGTGCACACCCCCTACTTGGGAAATAAGGACTGGAGAACCGAGGTCCCAAAACCAGCATCCCAGCGTGACTCAAGGTCGATGTGGTAGTGGGTAATGAAGATATGCTGACTTCAGGTAGCAGCCCTGCAGATTTCCTGGATAGGGATGTCCCTAGAAGCAGCCACCGATGCAGCAGTATGGCAGTAGAATGAGCTCTATCCTTTGGGAGGCTCCATGCCCGCCAACCTGTAGCAGAGATCTATGCAGGAGGTGACCCACCTGCCTATCGTCCATTTGGCTGCAGGTCTGCCAGGTGCGGCTTCAGCGTAGGTGACAAACAGCTGGCGAACCTCTCCCTGAACTTAAACCGTCCGCTCCTTGTAATAAGAGAGCGCTCTTCTAGGGTCCAGAGTATGGAGCCTATATTCGGCCTCCGAATTGTGACTGGGGTAGAACACCGGCAGAGTCAACACCTGGTTAAGGTGAAACTCCGACACCACCTTCAGAAGGAATTTCGGTTGGGAGCGCAGGACAACCTTGTCCCTGTGGAAGACCAGATAGGGAAACTCGATGGAAAGCACCTGGAGCTCTCCCATCCTTCTGGCTGACATGATAGCCACCAAGAAGGCGGTCTTCCACAACAGGTGAGAGATATCACACCTGTGCACAGGTTCGAATGGCTTGCCCATGAGCTTAGCCAGTACCAGCAGTAGATCCCACAGAGGTGGAGGTTCTCGCACCGGAGGGGATATTTGATCAAGGCTTTTGAAAAAGCGCCCGACCACCTTCTCCTGCGCCACCGACTGCTTCCCGGCCTGCGCCCGGTAAGCAGAGATGGCTGCCAGGTGCACCTTAAGGGTCGTCGACCGAAGCCCTAACTGAGAAAGAGACCACAGGTAGTCCAGAATGCTGGCCAAGGAACAGGAGGAAGTGTCCAGCCCCTTACCCTGACACCAAATGGAGAATCTTTTCCATTTGAAGGCATAGCATTTTCTGGTCAACTCCTTACGGGATGCCTCAACAACGCTGAGGACCTCGCCAGAAAGACCCAAGGCCTGAAACTCTAGCCGCTCAGGAACCAGGCCATCAGGTGCAGGGATTGAAGGTCCGGGTGGAGAACCTTCCCCTGGTTGACTGAGATCAGGTCCAGGAGGGCTGGAAGCCACCTCGGGAGCCTGGAGCTGAGGCTGAGGAGATCTGGATACCAGAACTAGTGGGGCCAGTCTGGGGCTACCAGAATCACCTGCGCCTTGTCCCTCCTCGCCTTGAAAAGCACCTTGTGGATCAAGGGAAATAGGGGAAAGGCGTAGAAGAGGCCCGGGGTCCATGGCCTCGAGAAGGCATCCCCCTGCAGCGAGGGGGGGGCATGAAACAGCCTCAGCTTTGCATTCTCCCTGGAGGCAAACAGATCCACCTGAGGTGTGCCCCAGTGGGAGAACAGATCGTGTACTACCTCCGGCAGGAGAGACCACTCGTGAGAAGCAGCACCTATCCGGCTTAGGGCAATGGCCAGAGTGTTGGAGGCTCCTGCCACATGGATGGCTAGGAAATTCGCCTCCAGCCTGCTCACGAGAGACCAAGTGCAGAGAGCTTCCTTGCACAGAGGCAAGGAGTGCGTCCCGCCCTGGTGGTTTAGGTAGTACATGGTCGTGGTATTGTTGGTCTAGACCTGGACCACTTGACCCCGTACAAATGGAGCGAAGGTGGTGAGGGCTAGTTGGACTGCTCGAAGCTCCAGCAGATTGATGTGGCATTGAGACTCCTGAGGGGACCAGAGGCCATGCGCTCTGAGCTTCCCCAGATGGGCACCCCAACCCATCAGAAAGGCGTCGGTCATTAGAGTGACCGTCTGCTGTGGGCGGACAAACAGGATATCCTCCTGTAGATGAGCTGGAATGATCCACCATTGGAGAGCGTTCCCCATCTCCTGGGTCACTATCACTGGCTGGTCCAGAGGACTGGAGTGCTGTGACCACTGGTGGGCCAGCCCCCATTGTAGGGGACGCATGTGCCAGCGGGCCCAATGGACCACGCTGGTGCAGGCCACCATGAAGCCCGGGAGGTGAAGGAAGTCCCGGGCAGGGCGAATTTGCCCAACCGGAAATGACTGGGCAAAGGAGGAAAGAACCTCGGCCCTGTCCGCTGGGAGCCGTGCTCTGGCTCGAAGAGAGTTGAGCTCTGCCCCAATGAACTTAATCACCTGCGTTGGCATGAGTTCCGATTTGGCCTTGTTGATGAGGAGGCCAATCTGAGAGCAGACCTGGAGGGCCAGATCCCTGGACCGCTCCACTTCTGGTCTGGAGGGGGCTGCAATCAGCCAGTCGTCCAGGTGAGGGTACACCCAGACCCTTCGGCGCCGCAGGAATGCTGTCACCACTGCCATGCATTTGGTGAAGACCCTGGGAGCTGGAGAGAGGCCAAAGGGCATGGCCCGGAACTCGTAAAGTGATCCCTCTGCCCTAAAGCGGAGAAATCACTGGTGGGACGGACGGATTGGGACATGAAAGAACGAGTCCTGGAGGTCCAGAGAACAGAACCACATGCCTCATTCCAAGGATGGAATGATCTGAGCCAGAGTGACCATCCTGAAGGTTCGAGACCTTAGGAACTTGTTCAGGTCATGTAGGTCTAGAATGGGGGCGCCAGCCCCCCATCCGTTTTGGGACCAGGAAGTACCTGGACACAAACCCTGGGTCTGGTGGAGGATCCACCACCTCCCTGATCACTTCCTTCTGGAGGAGCAGGGCAATGTCGGCTTGACGAGCTGACAGAGAGGCTGCGGACTCCGTAGCTCCCCATGGGGCATGGCTCGATAGGGTGGGGCCTGCTCGAATTTCAGAGGCAGACCCTTTCCTACCACTTCCAGCACCCAGCGATCCGTGGTGAAAACGGACCAGGCGGAAAGGAAGTGACGGAGCCATCCCCCCATGGGGGGAACCCGGGGAGGAGTAACGAGGTTGGGGGCGACACCCTTCAACCCGTCACTGGGCTGGCTTGGAGGAAGGACCAGCCGAGGGACCTCCTGGACCTTTCCCCTCCCAGCTTCCTGCTGGAGGAAGCTGCAGGCTTGGCTCTGGGGTGCCAAGTGCGAGCTTGCTGGCCCTGATGCTGGTGTTGCTGGGCCGGACGTGCCGCAGGGGCTGAAGGCGGAAAGGGCTTACGCTGCTGCTGGCAGCCTTTGTCCTTCTGGGCAGACGTGACCGAGTCCAAGGTGGCGTTGGACTCCTTGATCCTCTGCAGATGACCCTCCACCCCGGGACCGAACAAGTTGGTACCCAGGAAGTGAATGTCTGCCAGCTTGTGCTGGGTATCCACTGTGAAAGTGAAGATCCGCAGCCAAGCTCTGCGGCGCATGGCCACTGCGGCCCCTACTGACCGGGCACAAGAGTCTCCAATGTCTAAGGCAGTTTGGAGCTGTTGCTTAGCCACCGCCCCTTCCCTGATCCCGCACCTGCTTGACCGTTGTCTGGAGGTCAGCCAGGAGATGAGGAATCACCTCATCCAGGGAGCCCAAAAGGGCATTTGAAAAGTGTGCCATCAGAACGGCCGAACTGGCCTGATAAAGGCCTAAGGAGGACGCAGAACAGACTTTCCGCCCATAGTAGTCCAGTTTCTTGGACTCCTTATCGGGTGGCTTGTCCACGTCCCGAGCGTTTCCGGAGCGCTGGAAAACAGTGTCGGTCACAAGCCCCTCCGCGGAGGGGTGCTCCGAGAATCCGGAGAGTGAACCAGTGGGAAAGGCATACTTTCGGGCCATCCTGGCCGAAGGTGCTGGACAAGAAGCTGGCTGCTGCCATAGCTCCAGAGCCGAGCCAACAATGGCTTCGGCCACCAAAAAGGCCTCCGTGGGGGAATCCCCTCGGTCCAGTATCTCCATGAGGGGATACTTGGCCCACTTTAAAACGGGTTCGAGCTTCATCCCTGTAGACTCTGAGATGAGCCGAAGCATTCCCAGGAACGAGGATGGGCTCTCATCCGACTGACCCCCAGTGAACTCCACGTCGAGGGACCTGGAGAATAGCGAGGAATCATCGTCAGACTCCGAGGAGTCTGAAAGCAGCTGCCGAGGGCCTGAGCCACCCTCCACCTGCCGAGGTTGATCGGGAGTGAGGGTGACCGACAACCGATGGGGCAAACCCTGACCCGACCGAGAATCCTTGGTCGGGACCCCAGTTTTAGGTTGTGGAGGTGGGGGTTCCACCACAATGGGTGGCACAGCCAGTTCGCCAAACAACCGGTGCCGGCTTCGGCTCCTCGATAACAACGAGGGGTTGTTTCGGCCGCTCTGGTGACAGCCACTTAATGGCCGGGGAAGACGACGGAGTCGGCTTGTTCCCAGTCAAAAGGAGCTGCTGCCACATCAGATCCTCGTAGCACTGACGCAATTTACGCCAAAGCCTATCCTCCAAAGAGGACGAGGATGAGCAGTGCCGCCACTTCCCTCGGTGCTGAGACCGAGACCGCTGATGTCGGTGGGATCGGCTGGACCGAGAAGAGGTCCGAGACCGAGACCTTCGGTGTTTCCGAGGGTGGGTCTGAGAGGGAGCGGGGGAAACCTGCTCCTCCCTCGGTTCGGGGACCTTAACCAGGGACTCCGGCACAGGAGGCACAGGCAAGTCCTCGGTTTCCACTGGGGGAACCGGTGAAGAAGGGTTGTTGGCTTCTCCAGTCGACAGCCCGTACGACGAGTCAGGAAAAATCTCGACTGCGTCAATGGGTGTCTCAGCCGGCTGACCTGACAGGGACATCATGAAGCCAGCGGCCTTAGCTACAACCTGGACCGAAGTCGAGTGTTGACTATCCAGGGAAGGGAACCTCTCCCGCTCCCATGAACGTCGACGGGTGGGACTTACCCTTGGAGTCCTTCTTCCTGGACTGAGAGGAATGTCCCGAAGGGCCCTCTCCCTTGGTGGAGAGTGATTGACAAAGCTCCTTGAACGAAGCCGTGTAGGAGGAGCCCAAACAGAGCAGATAAATGCCGCGACCGAAGATGTTGATGTGGCCTGGGCTGCCTCCTCCTCCTCCTCGAGGGCGATTAGTTGTTCGAGCTGTTCAGCTGAGCCTGCCGCCACAGACACCGCCCAATGGGTCTTCTTTGACTTTACTGAAGGATAACGTTTCTCGGGGCACCCAAGTTGCAATCTGGCAGTGCAATCCTCAAGAACCGTGGCCGAGAAGGACTTGCACAAGTCGCAGGCCTGCGAATCGTGCTCAAGCCCAAGGCAGTAATCGCACGTGGAGTGCGGATCGGTCCGGGACATCTTCTGCTCACAGGGGCACTGCCAAAATCGAGTCAGTGTCCATGCCGCAGCAGGGAAGAAAAAAGACGAAGTCTTGTAAATTTTAAGATAAGTTTCAGTTAACCGAAGAGTTAGGATCCAGGCCTAAAACGCAGAGCGCAAAGGAGGGAACCTGAGCTTCCAAGCGGTAAGGAAGATCTGGCATCATGGGGCGGAGCCGACAGTTTTATCACCCGGGTGGGTGGGAGGAGCCAGCCTGAAGACCTTCCGGCAAGATTTAAAGCGGCAAGGAACCTGCCAGTAAGTGTGGACTGAACATATCCATGTCCCTAGAAATACAGTTTACAATCAGCCCCCATCGTTGAAAGCAATATATTGCTTCCCCTGCTCCAGGTGAAAAAATACAGGTTACTCACCTGTAACAGGAGTTCTAGGAATGGTATGTTGTTCATCCACTCATTGGCAGGTATCCTTGCCGCTTAAACATCTGACGCTAACTCCTCCCACCCACCAATCAATAACTCGGCTCCGCCCCATAACATGCAGATCTGATCGCTGGAAGCTCAGGTTATCTTGTCAGCTTGGGGAGGTCGGGGGGTAAGTGTGGATGAACAACATATACCATTCCTAGAACTCCTGTTACAGGTGAGTAACCTGTATCTAGGGACATGGATATGTTGTTCATCCACACTCATTGACAGAACTCTAGCAGTTCTCCGGGAGGAGGAGCAAGACACACCCCAATACTTACTTGGGAAAGAGAGACTGAGAACCGAGGCCCCAAAACCAGCATCCCGGGTGACTCAAGGTCGATGTGGTAATGGGTAATGAAGGTGTTTGCTGACTTCCAGGTAGCAGCCCTCCAGATTTCTGGATAGGGCGTCCCCGGAAGCAGCCACCGTTGCAGCAGTATAGTGCGGTAGAATGAGCTCTTATCCTCTGGGAGGCTCCATGCCCCCAACTTATAGCAGAGATCTATGCAGGAAGTGACCCACCTGCTTATCGTCCGCTTGGCTGCAGGTCTGCCAGGATGCGGCTTCAGCGTAGGTGACAGCTGGCGAACCTCTCCCCGAATTTCAGCCATGCGCTCTTTAATAGGCGAGCGCCCTTCTAGGGTCCAAGGTATGGAGCCTATATTCGGCCTCCGAGGTGTGATTGGGGTAGAACACCGGCAGAGTCAACACCTGGTTAAGGTGAAACTCCGACACCACCTTGGGAAGGAATTTCGGTGGGGGCAGGGACAACCTTGTCCCTGTGGAAGACCAGGTAAGGAGACTCGATGAAAGCGCCTGAGCTCTCCCATCCTTCTGGCTGACGGATAGCCACCAAGAAGGCGGTCTTCCACGACAGGTGAGAGAGAGCACACCTGTGCATAGGTTCATATGGCTTGCCCACTGAGCTTTGCCAGTACCAGCAATGGATCCCACGGAGGTGGGTTCCCGCACTGGAGGAAATGTGATCAAGGCCTTTGAAAAAGCGCAGACCACCTTCTCCTGCACCACCGACTGCTTCCGGCGCGCGCCGGTAAGCAGAGATGGCTGCCAGGTGCACCCTTAGGTCGTCGACCTAAGCCCTTGATTAGAAAGGACCATAAATAGTCCAAGATGCTTGCCAAGGAACAGGAGGAAGGGTCCAAGCCCTTGCTCCTGACACCAAATGGAAAACCTTTTCCATTTGAAGGCATAACATTTTCTGATCGAACTCTTACGGGATGCCTCAACTACATTGAGGACCTCGTCGGAAAGACCCAAGGCCTGGAACTCCTAGCCACTCAGGAACCAGGCCGTCAGGTGCAAGGATTGAAGGTCCGGATGGAACACCTTCCCTGACTGACTGAGAGCAGGTCCGGGCGAGCTGGAAGCTGCAGCGAGTCCTGGAGCTGAGACTGAGGAGATCTGGGTACCAGAACTGGCGAGGCCAGTCTGGGGCTATCAGAATCACCTGCGCCTTGTCCCTCCTCGCCTTGAGAAGCACCTTGTGGATCAAGGGAAATGGGGGAAAGGCGTAAAAGAGGCCCGGGGTCCACTGCCTCAGAAGGCATCCCCTGCAGCGAGCCCCGCTGAGGGGGCGGGCATGGAACAGTCTCAGCCTGCTGCTCTCCTGAGGCGAACAGGTCCACCTGAGGTGTGCCCCAATGGGAGAACAGATGCTGTACTACTCCGGCAGGAGAGACCACCGTGGGATGCAGCCCCTATCTGGCTCAGGGCATCGGCCAGGGTGTTGGAGGCTCCTGCCACATGAATAGCTGGAGATCCGCCTCCAGGCTGCGACGAGTGACCAAATGCGGAGAGCTTCCTTGCATAGAAGCATGGAGCGCGTCGCCTGGCGTTTAGATAGAACATGGTGGTGGTATTGTCCATCTGGACTCGGGACCACTTGACCCCAGAGGAACGGAGCAAAGGCGGTGAGAGCTAGGTGGACCGCTCGAGCTCCAGCAGGCTGATGTGGCATCGGGACTCCAGCGGGGACCAGAGGCCATGAGCCAGTGTTCCCAGATGGGCACCCCAACCCATCAGAGAGGCATCGGTCGATAGAGACCGCGCTGGAGGCGGACGAGCAGGGATGCCCTCCTGCAAATGATCTGGAGCGGTCCACCACTGGAGAGCATTCCACATCCCCTGTGTCACCGACACAAGCTGGTCCAAAGGATCGCAGCGTTGTGACCACTGGCTGGCCAGTCCCCATTGAAGGGGACGCATGTTCCAGCGGGCCCAACGGACCACGCTGGTGCAGGCCGCCATGAGACCCAGGAGGCGCAGGAAGTCCCGGGCAGGGCGCAATTGCCCAACCAGAAATGATCGGGCAAAGGAGGAAAGAACCCCGGCCCTGTCCGTCGGGAGCCGCGCTCTGGCTCGAAGAGAGTCGAGCTGCGCCCCGATGAATAGAATCACCTGCTTTGGCTCGAGTTCCGACTTGGCCTCGTTGATAAGGAGGCCCAGTTGAGAGCAGACCTGAGGGCCAGATCTCTGGACCACTCCGCCTCCTTCCTGGAGGGAGCTGCTATCAGCCAGTCGCTCCAGGTAAGGGTACACCCGGACCCTGCGCCAAGAAGAATGCTGTCACCACTGCCATGCATTTGGTGAAGACCCTGGGAGCTGGAGACAAGCCAAGGGCATGGCTTGGAACTCGAAAGGGATCCTTCCGCTCGAAGCAAAAGGAATCTCTGGTGAGACGGACGGATAGGGACGTGAAAAACACGTCCTGCAAGTCCAGAGAGCAGAACCACAGCGTTCCAAGGATGGTATTATCTGAGCCAGAGTGACCATCCTGAAGGTTCGAGACCTTAGGAACTTGTTTGAGTCGTGTAGAGTCGAGAATGGGCGCCAGCCCCGTCCGTTCGGAACCAGGAAGTACCTGGACACAAACCCTGGGTCTGAAGGAGGTCCGCCACCTCTCTATCACCTCCTTCTGGAGGAGGAGGCGATGTCGGCTCGACGAGGCCGCCAGTGAAGCTGGGGACCCCGAAGCCCCGAGGCGGCACGGCTCTGAAGGGTGGTGCCTGCTTTCAATTCCAGAGGCAGGCCTCTTCCACCACCTCCAAGACCCACCTGTCCGTGGTAACAGCGGACCAGGCGGAGCAGGAGTGCGGGCCGTCCCCAGGGGGACCCAGGAGTAAGGTAGCGGGAATGGGCGACACCCTCAGCCCGTCACTGGGCAGGCTTGGAGGAGGGAGCGCGAGGGACCTCCTGGGCCCTTTCCTCCCTGCCTCCTGTTAGAGGCCGGTGGCTTGGGTTTGGGATGCCAGGCCGAGCCTGCTGGCCCTGACGTTGCTGGGCCGGGCGCCGGGGCACAGAAGGACGAAGGGCTAGGGCTGTGGTTTGGCCTTTGTCCTTCTGAGCGGAAGAGACCGAGTCCAAGGTAGCACTGGACTTCTCGATCCTCTGCAGGTGACCTTCCACCCCAGGGCCGAAGAGGTCAGTCCCCAAAAAGGGAACATCCGCCAACTTGTGCTGGGTATCCGAAGTAAAGGTGGATATCCTCAGCCAAGCCCTCCGACGCATAGCCACTGCAGCCGCCACCGATCTGGCACATGAGTCCCTATATCCAAAGCAGTCTGGAGCTGCTGTTTGGCCACTGCCCTGCCCTGGTCCGCACCTGCTTAACCGTAGTCTGCAGATCGGCGGGAAGATGAGGATGACCTCATCCAGGAGCCCAACAGGGCATGAGAAAAATGTGCCATGAGGGGCCAAACTGGCCTGACGAAGGCAGAGAAGGACGCAGCGTAGAACTTTTCAGCCCGACATAGTCCAATTTCTTGACCCTTGTCAGGAGGTTTGTCCATCCCGGCGCAGCCGGGCTACCGCAAAACGCTGTCGGTAACCAACCCTCAGCAGAGGGGTTCAAACCGGACAAGGAATCAGGACCGCAGATACTCCTGGCCATCCTGGCCAAGGCGCAGGGCAGGAAGCAGGGCGCTGACAAAGCTCAGTGCCGGACCCACTATGGCCTCGGCCACCGGAAAGGCCTCCGTCGGAGAATCCCCTCGGTCCAGAATCTCCGTGAGGGGATACCTGGCCCGTTTGGAAATGGGTTCGAGCTCCATCCCGGTGGACTCCGAGATGAGCCGAAGCAGTCCTAGGAAGGACGACGGGCTATCGTCCATTGACTGACCTCCTGAAGACTCCAAGTCCAGTCGCTTGGAGAAAAAGGAGGAATCATCTTCGGACTCGGAAGAGTCCTCGAAGAGCTGCCTCTGGCCTGAGCCACCCTTCACCTGCCGAGGTCGGTCGGGAGTGAGGTTAACTGACAGCCGATGGGGTAGACCCTTAGCCGACCGAGAATCCTTGGTCGGAGCCCCAATTGGTGGCTGTGGAGGCGGAGGTTCCACCGGAATCGGTGGAGCAGCTGGTTTTGGCCGAACAACCGGCCTGGGTATAGGCTCCTCGGATAAGTCGAGGGGTTGTGTCGGCCGCTCCGGTGACAGCCACTTAATGGCGGAAGGCGGCAGGTCGACTTACTCCCGGCCAGGAGGAGCTGTTGCAACATAAGGTCCTCGTACCGTCGGCGTAATTCGCGAAGCCTCCCCCGTCCGAGGAGGAAGACGAGACGAAAGACGCTACTATCATGTGTCGAGACCGAGACCGCCTATGACGGTGGGATCGGCTGGACCGCAAGAGGAATTTCCAGGTCGGTGCGGGAGGTGTCGCCGGAACCGCACTCTCTTCGCTCGGATGGTCTCATCCGAGGGCCCGGAACCGGAGGCACAGGCGAGCCCACGGATCCTCAACTCTCCGGGGAACCAGGAGAGGGAATCTCGGCTGCTAAAGGCGACAGCCCGTCCAACGGGTCGAGAAAATCTCGACCTCCGGTGGGAGTCTCGGTCCAACTGACCTGACGGGACACCGTGAGGCCAGTGGTCGGAAGCCGTAGCGGTCGGACCGAGCCGACGGCCATTCCACCGGGAGAGGGACCTTTCCCGCCTCCCCAAGAGGCCGGCCGACGAGGACTTACCCGTCCTTCTTTTTGGACCCAGAATAAGGTCCAGCAGGCGTAGGCCCTTCTCCCTTAGTGGAGAGGGACAGACAAAGCTCCTTAAAAAGCCGTGTAGGAAGAACCCAGAGAGGCGGGATAAATGCCACGGCCGGGAAGATCGGCCCGCGCGCCTCCTCTTGAGGCGATCATCCGCTCGAGCTGATCCATCAACCAGGCCTCCTTGGACTTCACGGAGGAGACTTCTCGGGACGACCCAGTTGCAATCGGGCAGCACGGTCTTCGAGGACGTAGGCCGAGAAAGATGAGCACAGGTCGCAAGCCTGCGGGTCGTGCTCAAGGCCTAAGCAGTAGACACGTGGAGTGTGGATCCGTCCGAGACATCTTCTGCCCGCATGGGCATCTCCGAAATCCGGGAGTCGATTTGTCCATCGCAGCCGCGAGGGATCGAAGACTGAAGTCTTTTTTCAAAATTTATTTTTAAATCCGCAAACGGAGAAATAGGAACCAGTCTCAAACGCAGAGCATTAAGGAGGGAACCTGAGCTTCCAAGCGGTAAGGAAGATCTGGCATCATGGGGCGGAGCTGAGAGTTATACCACCCGGGTGGGTGGGAGGAGCAAGCTTGAAGACCTTCCGGCAAGATTTAAAGCGGCAAGGATACCTGCCAATGAGTGTGGATGAACAACATATCCATGTCCCTAGAAATATATTTTTAAAATACATTTTTAGTTGCTTTTCGAATGGACATGATGTGCTGGGATAACATTACTGTTAATGGTCAGTACTGACCAATCGCAGCCCAGGAATTTCTCTTCCCATTTTATAATTAAGGGATAAGGCACCCCAGGGCCTGCATTATGCTGGGATAATGTCATGCCTCAGGTGTGCTGTAAGGCATAGCTGAGTGAATTCAACCACCTGAGAAGCAGAAGTGGGCAAGCCAGATGAGGCTTGACCCTGCCTGGCTCAGCTCACCCTCTATGAGAGATTGAGAGCCAAGGTAAAGCCAAGCCAGTTATGAGCAAAGCAAGCATTTTTGTCAGTTTAAGCAGCTCGTGCCATGGCTGACACTTTCAACTTCCTCATGTAACTCATGGACACCGTCTGTATTGTGTGGCTCAGCTTGTGCTTTGGCTTGTAGTCAGATCCCTGGCTCAGCTCTGTCTTGGCTCTAGGTGAACAATTCCCAAATTGCCACACCAACTGAGAAATTACATTAACCAGCACAACACACCCTGGAGTGCCTTATTGTGATTATAACGGGATCATGTTGAATAACAAAAAAAAACTGCTTTATATGAAGGGTTTTCTTTACATTCCCCCAATCTAAAGAAAAAAACCCTGATCCCTGGTGGTCTAGTGGTCAGGATTCGGCGCTCTCACTGCCAGGGCCCGGGTCTGATTCCCAGTCAGGGAAAATGCTATGTTCAGCCTAGAAGATAGGGGAAGAGGGGAATATGATAGAGACCTTTAAATATCTCACGGGGTAAATAAGGTACAGGAGGGAAGTATTTTTCAGAAGAAAAGGTGCTCAAGAACAAGACGACATGCTATGAAGCTGGAGGAGGGTAAATTCAGGAGAGATGTTACAAAGTACTTCTTCACAGAAAGAGTGGTGGAGTCCTACGACAGCCTTCCAGCGGAAGTGGTGGGGGTGAAGACAGTGGCAGGGTTCAAAAATGCATGGGCTAGGCACAAGGGAATTATAGTGGAAAAGAAGAGGTGGGAGAAAGAGCTGTAGATCAAGTACGATCTGTGGTAACAATGTAGGTAGGGAAAAAAAAGGGCAGCCTGGGTGGGCCAAACGGTTCTTATCTGCAGTCAAATTCTATGTTTCTATTAATTCAGACCATGACGTTGTACTGCTATAGCATCATAGCTGAAACTGTCTCTAGGCTAATCAACTTTCAGAGTTGTTTCTATCCATTCTGTAATCTGGAATAGACACACTGCCTTGATAGCCAATCGGCTGTCTAGTGACTGCCCCATACAAGCTGGTTGCCTTGTGAAGATTAAAACTCATAAGCAATTTCTACCAAGACAGCCCATTTCAAAACTTCCATGCCCCAAATCCAGCCTCCAAAGTGTGAGAGTTCGATAACTTACATACGAACATACTCTTCCTCTAAGGTGTGGACCGGCTGCTTCTAGGCAATACTTCCCAACAGGGAATATACTGTTGTCTGCTAGGGAATGCGGGTGATGTAAGGGGAGCATACCTACAAACCGTCTCGCTGAACAAGTCCAGCATTTTCACTTGGTCTCAGATTAATTACACAACTAGCAAACATCAACTGTGAGATAGTCTGCTGGTTCTTTGATCTGACTGGTCAAACTTCAAGGTGACATCACCATGAAATTTATCATTTTAAACATATCCTGAGAAAGGATGCCAGGATAGTTTTACACCAACAAAAGTGCCCTGTACTGCCAAGTCTGCCCACTCCTCAGGATGATTTAAAATAAAAAAGTCAAGGATCCATTAATGAACCAACACATTACTGCCTCAACGAGTGAAACCACTAAGCTCTGAACACTTAATAATAATTTGTTCCGAGTAATTTGAGTGCTGACCGTGGTCTGTCTTTATTCAGAGAAGCATTATTAAATTACCAATTCATAACCAGACGTGGCTGAGCAGTAATACATTTGCAAATAAAAATGCCAACAGTTACCCTCTTTGCCAGCATTATTAGTATCAGTTTGACATTCCAGTTGAAATAAAGACAAGAGTTTTGGCCCCAGATTGAGGCAGTCAGGAGTTTCAATAACAGAGCATCAGAGAGAGAGAGAGAATATGAGGAACGGTCAATTTTCTGCAGACTAGATCAAAGGGGTAACGGTTCCTCCCTTGGGTGTCCATTTTCCAGCATCCGTCCTCACAAAGGGATGGTCTCTGCCACAGGAGTACTTGGTTGCCTCGTCTTGGGAAGTGGGATGTGAAATAAGAATGAAGATGAAAGTCCTGCAATGTTCAAAACACCTGAATACATTGAGATCTGCTTCATCAAACCTGCTTTATGTTAATCCAAAGTGCTGTTGGACAAAGTATACGACGCTCACAAAAAGTTTTATTTGCTTAAGATAGTTTCTTTGTTTTCTCTTGAGGAAGCTCTATGTTTGTTTATTAAAATCTTCAGTAATATATTGAGATTAAAACTTTCTTTTAATTATTGCAAGTTTTAGTTATCCATAGTATCAGGCGTAAATGTAAATGCTTGGACGTATGGAAGAGTTTTCTTTCTTTTTTTTTTTTCACACCAAGTCTGTGGGGAGGCGGGAGGTCAGCAACACAAATGTCTATATCCGATGTCCACCCCTCTCCTGAATGTCTCCGGTGTTGAACCGAAGCACTCAGCATGGCTTGCAGGTTGAAATCAGGTGCGGCATCACTCTGGAGGCAGACGAGCACGGCGACAGCAGTCATGCGGAGAGGGGAAATCTTGCTGTGGGTTTTGCTCATGAGAGATGATTCAGCCAGACGTTAAGATGCCTGCCAAATGCCATGTTTTAGAGTAGCTGGTGTCTCTTCTAGACAGCCCACTGAAATCACTGAATATCAGTAAGTGAGGGGGTCAATTAGCCAGTGGGTCCCCGCTCATTACAGCCAATATGGTAGCACTGGGGCACAGTGGATTCCTTAGGTAGAGGGTATGATAAACCAGATAAATCAAGATACGGACCCCCATCCACTGAGCTGGGGTGACCACAAAGCAACTGAACTTAAACCAGGTCACCGCACCTTAGATGCTGTCCCTGGAACATTCTGGATCTGAAAACATGGTCTGGCTGTGATCTACTGCATGCCTGGCTCTGGTTAATGGCATATCCCTGGCTGTGATCTACTGCATGCCTGGCTCTGGTTAATGGCATGTCCCTGGTTGTGATCTACTGCATGCCTGGCTCTGGTTAATGGCATGTCCCTGGTTGTGATCTACTGCATGCCTGGCTCTGGTTAATGGCATGTCCCTGGTTGTGATCTACTGCATGCCTGGCTCTGGTTAATGGCATGTCCCTGGTTGTGATCTACTGCATGCCTGGCTCTGGTTAATGGCATGTCCCTGGTTGTGATCTATGGTTTGGACTTGGCCCGGATTACCACTATCTCCCCGGCTCTTATCGCTGGCATGTACTGGGCTCTGATCTCTGCCATGATATCTCTGTGTCTGATCTGCAGCCTGTCTTTGTCTCTTGATCTGCGACACACACTGGTCCTAATGTCTGCATACCCATGTTCTGATCTTCAGCACTCTTGGTTCATTATCTGACAGGATTCAGAACTTTTTCTCTAGTTAAAATGATTTTCTGACTTCCTGCCAAAAAGTAATGGAATTAGAGGACCTAAGTTTCACAAAATCCCCCTATAAATTTGAATTTCTGGCTATTCCATTTTTTATTACTGAACATGTCTGTCATGAAAACAGGCTGTTAGCCCCACAGACTGTATCTGTGCTGGCAGTTTTTCCTGCCCTGCAATCATAATCCTCTGCTTGCGACATCTGAATCATTTCCATGGTAACGGGTCATGATGTCACAGCAAAGGATTATGACTTCAAAAGCAGCAGAAACAAATGACGTTTTTTCAAGTTTATTGTAGGAAAACTCTGTTGAGCAAGCTCGTTCACAAGGAGATCCTTAAAGGGCAAAGAGCCTGATTTTCTGCAAATGTATTTAGCAATAAAGAGGGAATGTCTTGAACGTCAGCATTTTATGGGATTGTTATGAGATTTGATTTCTGCTGATGCCAGTTGTCCGTGGTTTGCAGAAACATGGGAGATTACAAATTAAGAAACCTTCCTCAACGACATAGGCCTGAGGGGTCTGTTGACCTGGGGATGAGAATTCAGGCAATTCCCTCCTGCTAAATGGGGCTGAAACATTTCGCACATTCCCCAACTCTGACTTTGATGTTCTGACCTGACTGGACTTAAATCTCAGGTTACATGGGGGGAAGTCTGGATCCCAACAGGGGGCCCAGCGTGCCAGTCTGCCTCTGACAGCACCAAAGAACTACTGGACCCACCACTGCAGAATGTTCTGTATATTAAGTCACTAAACTGTGAAACTGGACAGTAAATTACAGTACAGCTTTCTGTACAACGATACATATATTGGTAACGTATGCAGCTGCTGTTCTGCTGCACCCCCTTTCACCCCAGGGACCATTTTTAACATTCTGTATTGCCCTAACAAGGCTATCCTAGCATGACAGCAAGTAAATACAGCTCCTTTTCTTCCTTCCAGCAAGGTTATAAAGGTCTCCTGACCACATGCCCCACATCAGGGCCTGGTCCCAGGGCAACTACCCAACCCCATCATCCAGCATTTTGGTCCCTTCCTCCTCCTCTGATACCGGGCAGGCATCTATCAGCCATGCACAGTGCTGCAACTCTCAGTATGCATCTTCCCCCTTGAGAGATAGCAGGTTCCCATGACTAACTGCACCGACGGAACCTGATGTACTCCTCCCTGGGCTAGGCCGCACAGCTCTCAGCAGCACTTTCCCCATCCCTTGGATGCCTGACTCCAGCTTCCATGTTTTCTCCCGTCGATGGGACATCATCACAGAAGTGCAGCTGGTTCCCCAGGTGGCGGCAGTGAATTTTGTTTCTCAAAATATTAATTTTTTTATTCTTTGGTAATTGGGTTTGGCCCACTAGGCACAAGTGCCTGTTTTCACGGGTGACCCGGGATTCTTCGGCTGGTTAATTGACTTGCTCAGAGTCACACAGTATGCAAGTAGAGGTTATGGGAATCAAACCCAGGCCTGCTGGATGTGCCCAGCTCACTCACAACTTGTTACTCTAACCTCTAGGCTATACTGCCAGCCCAATCTAACTGGCAAACACCTAAAAAGCAGAGTAAAGTCAAACTAAGGTTGGGGTCAAAATGTATAGATCGAGGCACCAATCAGAAGGTTCAGTTTACAAGTTTCCTTCCTGAACACTTATGTTAGCTGCAGACCAATTCGGCACCCTGGGTCCCTCGAACCTGAAAGGACTCCCTGCTGATGCTATAAGCCTTTCCTGTGCTCTCAGGGTTTGACTTTAAAAGGAGATTCACAACTTACTGATGGCAAAATTAAACTGCAGTTAAAACAGCAGTATTTGTCAGTCAGTAAAAAATGTGATTGTATAGTTTTTTAGCAAAATGTATTTCTGACATAATCAGATTCATCCCTAGTGCATTTTTAATTTTCTCAGATAATTTTAAAATAGCTTTGATAGCTTACTTTGTAATTAATGATGCATGTTATTAAAGATGGCTACCCGGTTGGATTTCCGTCTGCGACGCCGGCGACCCGGGTTCAGGGGACGACTCGGGTGCGCTGGAGCCTACCAGGGGAGAAGGAGGGGCGTCAGGGACAGCTTCGCCTTCTCTGGGTGGGGTTGAGACGGAGCCTGTTGGCCCCTAGGCGGAGGCAGGAGCACAGCAGGACAGACTCAAACGCAAGGGTGGCAGACGTCGGCCGTGCGCTTTGATGTCTGTGGCATGCCACTCCCCCTCAGGGAGGCAACCAGGAAACAGCTCCCTGTCTAGCCGGATGACGGTCTCTGTCTACCGCTGCCACCTAGCCCCACGACAGACCTGCCTCAGCAACACCCAGGCCAATTAAGAGTGCACTGGCCTCCCCACCAGTGCCTTCCCTCTCGGAGGAGGGGGACCCATCCAGCGAAGGGACACGCCGGGTTACCTGGGGGGCAATGGTGAGGCTGGCGCTGGGTGGGGTGAGCAGACAGAAGGTCCAGGAGACCCGAAGGAGTGGTTGGACAGGGAGAGGTGGCCGAAAAAAAAAAAAAAGATGGCTTCCACTCACAATTTAAAAAAATCTCTTTAGCTGAGGTTACCTATTGAATGTACATACTAGATTCATACTGAGGGTGTAGTAGGATGGTGCTTCCATATGTTTTTGGTGATAAACAGCACAGTATTAGGATATTTAATTTTTTTATAGCTGGCATGGCACAAGAGTGGAAACTTTTAAAAACTTAAAAATCACATATCTTAATTTTGGAATGAAAGAAAACAAAAAGAAAAATGGGTATGTTGATGTTTCTGTCACAAAAAAAACAATATTGCTGGAAAAGTAACACAGTGACTAACACAAACTGCTACTTTAGGGATTCGATTGTGCCCATTTCTTTGGTGGTTTTTATAACACGAGTGTATATTGCTGCCATTTGTGTGCTTGTGACTGACTGTTGTCTGCCTGGACACCCTTCCCCCACATCTTAAAAAAGGGCGGCACCAAGCTCAGTAGGGTCTTCATGCCCCGCTAAAACAATAACCAGCTAAACTTCTATTACTGAGGGTTAAAACAAAATGCTGAATTAGTACATTGTGTCTGTTCATTCTGGAGGATTTCCATATTTTTTCCCTGCTCATTAACACATCCCTGACTCATTTCATATGGAATTTGTGGGACAGCGACACTTGGATCCAGGCTGAGAGCAGACCCAGGACATAACAGATTTTCCCAATGTATTTTGGGAGGGGTTTGTACTTTCTGGTAACTCAGTGCATGCTGTTGTGACCTTTTCATAATGGTTGGCTGCTGATATTTGAAAGGGACTAGGACCTCGTTACCCTTTATACACTCAGGGTAAATGTTTTAAATACTGTTAGTGCAATCCCTTGCTCTCCACCCCATGTTATTTTCACAAGAACAAGACTCAGGTGGCCTAAAATTCCATGTCACAGTAGTTTTGGTTTCGGAATAAATACCTGGGTGAGTGCTAGGAGGCAAAAGGCTTAGCCACAATTTGCAAACTGCAGTACCCTATCTGTGATTTAAAAGTACAGCAGATTGCAGTATTTTTCACTAATCACATTTTAGTTTTTCATTAGCCAAATCTGAGTTTCATTAGCTGCTGGCTACTGTGGCTGTCCTTAGCACTCTCCCAGCATACTGTGTAACATTAAGACTTGATATCCAGACCTATTTGTTTTGCAGTCTGGTCCTCCCCTTTTCCCTCCCTAACCTGCCCCCCCCCGATACCTGACTTATTTTTATCCCTGATATGAAGTGTAAGAATGACAAAGCTTACACAAGGAACTTGAGGACCTCCCTAGAACCCCCCCCCCCGGAATAAAAGACTCAGAATGGTAGGTTCATCGTGCACTCTGCTTCTAAAGAGACCTCACAGTGTGTTTTACCTTCAAGTAGTTAAACGTTTCTTGGGGTTGGGGGTCAGGATAAGGGTTAAATTTAAACAACCCCATACACAGCTCCACAGTTTCCCCGTCCTATTGTGGAGTGAAGTTTGCTTGTAGCTGGTCAAAGGACAAGTGTTCCGGCCACTTAATAGGCTTGCAGTCTAGAAATGTGGCTCACACACTCCAGCACAACTTGAGGGAGAACCACTAGTCCACAAGTGATATAGCATTGAGTTTCTGTTCGTACCAGTCCATGCCCGTCAATAACTTCCAGTTCGGTAGCCCTGCAAGTTGGCTACATGTCCTCAGTAAGGGGAGAAGAGAATAGGGCCATGAGAAGTCCGGATAGGTCCCGGAGCAGGCCGCAGCAGAGGGTGCGTGAGTGGGGGCGCCTGTATGAGTGAGGCAGCTGGGCGTAAGGTCAGCGGATTGGAGGCAGCTGCCGCCATTGCTGCGGCTACAGCAAGCGGGTTCGGAAGAAGTCCAGTGGCCAGAGTTTTTGGAAGCTCTTTTTGGAATGCCAGGTTTGTAGCCAGCTGGGGAGAAAAAAAGGTAAAAAATAAACTGTAGTAATTTTGTTCTTTTTGGTGACATTTTGTAAAAAAGAAACAAAGGGGAAATATTTTCTACAAGAAAGCAGTTACAGTTTTGTAATGTATTTATAGGTGTGGGTGTTCTTTAATATATCAGCGATGCTTACTATGACATACCAAAACTTACAAAAAGTTGACTATATGAGTGCATATGATTGCAATATATTTTATAGTAACATACACTACAGTAACAGAGTAATTTGAGGTTGGAAGGGACAGGCACCTCCTGTCCGCCACCCCACCTCCACTGCTTCATAAGCAGGACTGTAAAAAAAGGATTCTGTACAAACGTACTAATTCATATTGATTACCCACTCACTCTACTACCAGGGTACGTTTTGATTCTCTTCATAAGCGAAAATTTGTCCAGGCTTAGCTTGAAGGCCTGGTACTGTTTTCATGCCCCTTGTCTCGACTGGTAGGCTAGTCTGTGTGCTCAAGACACTCTGTGAAGAAAACTGCCTCCAAATGTTACCCCTGAATTGATCACCTTTGAGTTTCAGGGTTTGTCCCATATCTTACTGGAGGATACTAGATGAAACATCTCAGTATGTTCAATCTTGTCAATACCCTGAAGTTTGTTGAAAACTGATGCATCTCCTTTCAGCATCCTTTTCTCCAGGCTGTTAAAGGAGAACTGTCTTGAGTCTACAAGCCTGTAGTGTTGCAGAAGCTGTTGTTTATATGCCTGTTTACTTGCTGTTATTGTTCTATTCTATCTTTACTGGTCTTTTGGTAAATTTAGTGAGAGCTTCTGACACATGCTGCTGGTCAAGACCATTTTAGAACAAGTAAGGGATATCACATGACTGGGTGTGGTTACAATGGAATAATGCACACCTCGGATGATTGGTGGGCACGAGGCATAGCCGGGTGCTGCAACCACCTGAGAAGCACATTATTCCTTTCTGACTGCAACCATATGAAGTTGAGATGAGGTGTGCAATTATTTGAAAATAATCAACAGTCAAGTGGCGTGTTTCAACCAATTAGATTACAGCATTTTCATGACCATTTTATCATGTGATAATAGTTCATCTTCTTGTTAAGCACTTCAATTGTTGATACACTGCATCTGTGTTGTAATATATGTCTGGTTTAAAGGGACATAAACTCCAGGATACAGTTCTAAAATGGCACTTCGCACCAGTGTGTAACTCAGATATATTCACTGAGTTTACTAAAAGGCCAGTAAAGATGGGGAAGGAGCAGAATACGATCCAACTGATGAAAAACTGCTTCTACAGGAAAAAAGTGACTCACAGGTTCAATGCAGTTCTTCTTTAGGAATTTGCTTATCTTTTGGATTGTGAAAAAGTTATGATTTTATTACAAAAGGGTAATATTCAGGCCGGCCCACCGACACAGTGGTAGTGTTGCTGCTTATGGCGTTGACAACCCGGGATCAGAGGCCAACTCGGGGTGCTGACGGGTCAGCTGGGGGGAGGAGGATCAAGCATCAGTGAGATGGCTTTTCTCCTCCAAGAGTGAGGGTGTGTGTGTGTAGGCCACCACGCCCCTGACCCCTGGAGGCAAAGGAGAAGGCAGTCCGGGGCAATAAGAAGTGCATGGAGGCATGACTGTCATCGGCGCAGGTTGTACAGAAGTGTGCAACATGCCTCATGACGTCATTGTACATCTGAGCATCCTGGGTAGAAAACGAGGAATCTCTCAGCCGGCGGATGACATTGGTTACCGGCAGGCCCCATACCTGACTATCCAGCCCCTGTCCAACGCACCAGATTCTGTTTGGCTGGGGTTGGGGAACCTCACTGACTCCACTGGGGTTGAGGAGCCCCGGGGAAAGACATGGATGGGTAAGTCCTGGGGGATGCCAGTGTGATGAGGCTGGGGTGATTGGCAGAAGGGAGTCCATTGGACAGGGACAGAAAAAGATTAACAAAAACCCCAAATGGTGATATTCAGGGCTGCCGCATGCGGCTCCATTAGCCCGGGTTTGGTAGCGAGCCCAAGATGTTAGGGGCTGACCAGGAGAGGAGGACTGTGCATCCTAGAGGGCACTCTCCTCCTCCTCCTCCTCAGGGGATGGAGGGCAACCGGCTTTGCTGCAGGGCTGCCAGCTGAGTGACCACATGTGGCAAAGCAGTTGAACCACTTGGGTAAGAGGATAGCGGCTGGTGCTGTGCGCGGCCATGCAGTTCCTGCACGTTGGCACAGAGCTTCGTTTTGTTTATAACTGAACTGCAGAGTGACAAGAGTCCTACATATAGAACGTTTCAGCCCTCCACCTTTTCAGTCTTTGACCACTGCCTGTGATCTGTGAGCACTGAAAGTCTTGCAGCACTAAACCTTGACACTGCGACAGGTGAGTCAATTCTCTGCAGACTTTTCATGACTATCTATGTTTTCATCATTATACAGCCTGAAGAAAAAGTGGAAATTGGGCACAGTGCTTTGTAGGCTTTTAGTATGTATACAGTTACAGCAGGATGAAATGCGTAAATTTGTGGGCAGAATTATTTTTTCTTCCCTAACTCCGAACGGCACCCATCCCTCAGAAATCTTAGCCCTGACATCCCGACATCCTCCAGGACTTACCTTGCCAGTTTCTTACCCCAGGCCTTATTCTCCTTGCTGGGGTCAGCAGGGTTCCCCAACACCTGCCACTGAATCGGATCCCATTCCACTGGCAGCCGGGAGGCATGGCATGCAATGTTTTTATGACACACACCGCTTGCTTCCAAGCAAAGTGTGTCGACAACTGCCGCTGCTCTCTGTGTTCTTGGCAGTCTTAAGCTGTCTGTCTGTCTGTAGTATCTGCTAGGGACCAGGCATTCACCAAGCACTGCAGCCCCTCCCCCGAGGAGGAGGGGGCCGGCAATCCTTTGGATGATCAATCTTCCTCCCCTTGGCTGACCCTCCAAAGCCGTGAGTTTGCTCCCGAACCTGGACCGTCGGTGCCACATTGCGGGCAAAATTCCAGTGAGACTGCTATTTTGCAGTCATAAAATTCCACTGGGCAATAAGATAAAAATTTGCATTTCAAGGAGTAAACTCTGCATTGGCTGGCCCATCAGCGCAGCAGCATGGCTACTGCTCGTGACCTAGATTTGTGAATGAGCCTGCGTCATCAGGGGCAGGTAGGGTGGGAGGATTCAGTGTCCCAGAGGCCGCTCTTCTCCAACAGGGGGACTGTGTCTCACAGTGCTACTGCCACCTGTTGACATATGGATGGTAGAGCAGCCCGGGACACAAGGAGAGAGGGGCGCTGCGCATCAACTAAGCATACTTCAGCACACTCACGTTGAAGACCTTGGTCCCACGTGCTGGCGTCCCTATAGGGCAGGGTGCACATGCAATGAAGGGGGAAACAAACAACAATAAATCCCCCTCCGCCTGTAGTTACATGAAAACCAGCATATCTGGATGGAAGGCCGTCCAGCCGCCAATGTGGGGAGCAAAAATGAAAATTAAAAAAGGGAACAGAATTAGCAACATAGCTTTCCCCAACTGTGTGACTTAACTTGATGATTTTTATTTAAAAGAAATCCATAATTCATGTACTGTGTCATTTTTGAAGCTGTGAAGTTCAGAGTTTTGGTGCTGCACTTTGCCAAACTTGAGCACGCAAACTGCAAAACTAGCACATCATGCACGTGTCTAGAAAGGTTATTCCACCCCTGCCACACACTACCCCCAATTTATGCTCACCATGGATCCTAGGATACTCACAGCCAGCTCGGAGGCAGTCCGCAGCTTTTTGTGTCGGCTCAGGAGAGGGTTGGGCTTTCCAGCGACGCCATCTCTATGTCTTCTACTTGAAATGTGCTGAAAAAGAATTGGATTGGATACTTAAGGATTTTGAAAACAAAGATTGACTTTGCTGGTACAAATATAACGTATGCAGAACGTGGTACTGAATAAGTAATCGTACTTTAGTTTTGGATATATCTAAGCTGCCTGTCTCCTGCCTGCCACTCTGATGTACATGTAGATCTGTAAACCATCCATTCATCTGTCTCCTGGTCTCTCTGTATCTATCGATCTGGGTCTACAAGCTGCTGGACAGAAATATTAGCTGTGAACTTCCAATACTGCACTTACACTGAGTGCTGCGCAGTCAAATCATTGATCCAATCTAAGGATCTGGGAGAGGATGAAAGAGGAATTTATTTGCCTCCTGAAAGTAGAACAACGAATGGGAAATTGATACTCTTTGATGCTCCATTTTAAACCACAAATCATGAAGTTGAGACTTCAGTAGTAAAGACGCACATGTCCGCACACACACACACACGCAATTACACCCCTGCACACACTTACATGTACATACACACACACCCCTCTTCACCTTCTCCCCTTCCCCCCTCCTTCGCCCCACCCATTACCCCATTCCTTTCCTCCCCCTCCTTTTCTCCTTATTTGGTGCCCTGCCTCGGCCTAAGACCCCATTAATACATTCCCTTCCCTGCCCAACCTGCTCACCCACACTCTGACGTTTGAGCCTCTACCAGCCCTGTAGACCTGTCCTCCAATCTAGCTGCATGTTTGGGCTTCCCCCCCACTGCATTGCCTCTACCTCTCTCTACATACTCTCCCACTCTCTGTCGCTATTTTAACTTGGCAGCATCTTATCAATTTGTTCTGCCTGCAAAAAATTCTGTATTTTTTTGCCTTTTCTTATGTGCTTATTTGACTCTGTAAATACTGTATGTGTTTATTTTATCTTTTGCTGTTCTTACACTGGACGTTTGTAAAAACGGGTATTTTTGCTCACATACTCTCCAGTATACAAATAAAATTTAATTGAATTAAAGTTACACTCACCCACACATGCACAAACACACATCTATAGATCTATATTTAGGGAATACATAATGGGTTGCAGTGCAATAACACATTTATCTGCATTAGGGAGAGGTAGACCCATAACTGACGAGTGGAAAAGCCAGGAGTTAGTTATGGAGGTATTACCACTCATGTGTGAGATAAATTAATTATTCTATGACAACCCAATATATATGAGACATGTATTGAGACCTGCACAAAACCCTGGGTTACCAGATGCCATACTCTAAGTACAGCATCTGTAGTAGTGGCTAAAAAAAAAAGGGGGGGGGGGTTTGTGCAGGTCGGCCACCTCCTCACCACCTCAGTAATTTTCCCAGGTCACTCAGGGAGGGGGTCAGGAGGACTCAAGGAGACTGTATGTTTTTTTTTGTTATACTATTGCACCTTATGTCCCCTTAATCATTCAGCCTGCCCCCTCGCCCCCAGCCCAGTCATCCCATCATCCATGGAACTTACTGGTCTCAACCCTTGTAGTGCCCCACGGCTTGCTCCCCATTGTGGGGTCCCCCTCTTAACCCAAGAGGACCTCTAGTTTGGTTGTGGGTAAGCATGCCCAGTAGGCGGGTGCTGGGCCTGCAAGGAGAGGCAGTGCCATCCTGTAGGTTGGGAGCTTTTCCACTTTCTATCCCCAACCTGTGACATCAGTGGCATGGCAGGCATGTGTGCACCCACACACTCCCCCTCATGCTGATGTCGGCCCTCTTGCTCCTGGCACCAGTGTCCAGATGTTTTCTATGTATATGTGCTAATGCAGTTTTACTCATTTTATGTATTTATTTATCAAGTTTAGGATTACAATACCTTTGAGCAACAAAACTCTTTTACAGAAGTTCTGTGTCAGTAGGAATAGGGCATAGACATACAATGGTAACAACAGGTAAAGTAATAAGGGAACAACAACATTATAAATTGAACTAGTATATTGTAAATTTACTTTATTAACACTAGTAGGCACTCAATATAACAGTAAGGGGAGAAGGGACAGAAAAAACCCAGATGAGGGGCAGCCTAGAAGGCCTTGTCAAGACTTAGAGAGTAGGCAGTGGGGGTGCTAGGTGGATAGAGGAGAGAGCAGGTGAGGAAGGGAGGAGGGAAAGGGTAGGGACGCGGGATAAGAGTAGTGTGAGAGGGGACGGGATAAAAAAAGGGGGTGGGGAGGGGAAGGAGTGGAGGGGGGATGAGAGTAGTATAAGAGGGAGCAAAGGGACAAAGCATGGGTGAAGGGGGTAGGGGACTGAGGCTCACAAGTTGGAGTAAGATTAAAGTGCTGGGGGGGGTATAACACCGAGCTGAGATGGTTGCTATGGGAGACAATCACAGTTACTGTTAGCTATGAGGTGCTGACGGAGCTTGTATTTGAACAGGCCCAGATTTGAATCGGTGGAGAGATCCCTGTGCAGTGAGTTGAACCAGAGGAGGGCTCTATAAACAAAAGATAGTTTGATGTTTTTATTTGCAGCATTTACGCCTCTGGGATGGGGCACATGAGAAATAAAAGTGGACTTGATTGATTGCTGAGAATTACAGAGAAAACATGAAATCTAAGCAGATTATGGTAGTTATGAACTGCACAGAAACAGATTTTGAAACCTGACTGGTTGAGAGCATTCTCTACCCCGTATTCTGAACCATAAAATCATGAGTAGCAAGCATCTCCTGCCAACAGGGTTTTTTTTCATTCAAGTATCACTCCACCTGTCTTCCAAATGTCATACTAGCTCCTGCCAACAGTTTTTTTTTTTACTTATTTGAGTATTATTCCATCTGTCTGCCAACAGTCATACCTGGCTTCAGCCCCAGGGAATGTCGCTTCACTTAGCTCTGTGTCCCTCTTAAAATGAGCTATTTTATCTTTTAATGTTCTTTTATCAGTTTAAAAACAGTAAACAAATGTTTTTGAAATATTATTCGTGCATCTTTTTTAACTTTACTATGGGATCCAGTTCATAACCGCAACAGTACACTCCAGGGTGTGTTTTGTCATAGGATATTGTCACTTCTCAGGTGCATGTGGCACTTGGCTTCACCTTGTGCCTCACTGCACACTCGAGGTGTGAATGATAAACACGCCCGGCCATGTATTATTGCTTAAATATTACATGTTTTCAAAGTTGTCTCAGTGGGTATGGGGCATTTTTTTTTTTTGTCCGTTTACTTGTTTATTCTCCACTTGCTGCCTGCCCCAATCAAGTTAGCGCCCCCTCCCCCAGCCCCATCATCCCCAGGTACTTACCCCACCCTCCATCTCTCATGGCTTGCCCCCGTGATGGGGCCTTTGGGGATGTACCTCTCTGGATATCTAGATCTGGTAGAGGAGGGTGCCTGATCAGTGGTGTGGGGCCTGCAAGGGGATGCTGCCACCCTGCTGCACTCAGCTCAGTTTTCTCTGTTTTCTGTCCCACCCAGAGGTCGGCGCACATGCAATGGCATGGTCGTGCGACATGAAGATGCCATACGCACTTGAACACCTGCATCCAGCCCTCTGAGGGGGTGGACAAGCAGCATAATGCACTGTCTCCCCACCCTGAAGAAGGAGAGCTGTGTTTGGACACACAGTCCTCCTTCCTCCAGCCGGCCCCAAGTGACCTTGGTCCGTTCTCGAACCTAGGTTGGCAGTGTGGCACGTGATTAGGCATCAATGCCTCAGCACGCCTCGCCACTGGGCTGGCTAGTCAGGGCTCTTTAATGGATGCTGTATGTAGATTGTATACAAACCCTACCCTACCAGTATCTAACTCATTGCTTCGCTCTGCAAAGCCCTTTGGGATACGGTGTGTACAGTTCAATACTATACTATTCTACATAGGAAATGCACCCAGGACAGTATATGGTATGCAAATGACCATGATGGAATGTCTCTAGGTGGTGCACTACACAGAGCTCTAAGGTGCCGAAAGTCCTCAGAAGGTGTCAAAGGCTGAAACGGGCCAACTGTGTGTTACCTCTTCGTTAGGACTCATCTGACTAGTGTCTTTTGTACTCTAGCAGGGTTTGAACGTGCGATCTGCCAGTTTTTGAGCTGATGCTCTAACCACTAGACCATGCTGCCTCTTGGTGCAACACCTAATTCCACTGAGAGTCCGAGCAGTCTAATGGATATGTATTACCCAGAATGCACTGCATTACAGAGAGTAACACCCAGTTTACGAGAAAGTCCCAGTAATGTAATCGATTTATTTTACTTTCTGTTGACCAGGAGAGGGCAGCAAGAAAATACTTCCTGTTTCCAGTCTCGCTCAAGGGTGGAGGGGTGTGTGGGTGGGGAGGAACTACAGAACTACAGATACATGCCAACTGAAATCGAAAGAGGTGAAGCAGTGTTTTATATATATATATATATATATATATATATAGCTTTTTAATCTTCATTGCCACCTTACTCCTTTTGTTGGGCCCAAGCTTGCTACCTCCAGTCCCATCTACTGTTCCCTGCTGTCAAGCCAGTGGGGATCTACAAGGAATGGGACCCATAAGAGCCGATGACTGTCATGCTCAGCAAGGGGGGGGGGGGGCACAGGATTTTTCTAGATCTTACTTCAAGAGGGCTCTTGCAGTAGGTACTAAGATGTAGGACTAAGCCGCCAGGCGCTAGGACCACACAGAAAGTTTCTAGCTAGCAGTGTCTGGCGGGGGACCGCCCCCAGTGTCATGTGATTGATGTCAGCGTGCCACTATATAGGGAGCGGTCCCCACACCCACCCTCCAGTTCTTTCCTGCCATTAACCTATGCACACTGGACCTCACAGAGAACGTTGCTTCTGTCGATGCCATTTGGATGAGTATATCTTGCTTCAATTTCATGATTTACCACAAATTTAATGTTTATTTTTCTCAAAAAAGATTGCATAGTTAACATTTTTGTGCATGTCGTCTCCGACGTCTGAATCGCATAAAAATAAGTGCGGCTCCTGCGGTACTCAGCCCCCCCCCCCTGCCTTTTTTTGTCTGGGACCCAGACCACAGAACCGAGGAGTGTGAGATCTGCCAGGGTTTTAACCAGGCCACACAAAAATGATGTCAGCAGTCTCTGGAAGCCCACCTTTTAAAATTAAAAATAGCTTCCATGGGGAAGGAGCTGAAGAAACTCAGGAGCTCTTCTTCCTCACCCGAGGGCTATCGTAAGAAGGAAGGAAGGACAAGGAGAGACATCGGAACTGGGTAGAGTCCCCTGCAGGGCCACAACACCCTCCTGGTGTCATGGCCAAGGAGGCAACTCCTCCCCAAGGGGAAGAAGCCTTTGTCCACGGTTGTCTTTGTGGGTATGGTGTAGCCGTCGGCCCCCCCATTGGGTTTGGGCTTAGGCCAGACGGGAACCTCCGGGGAAAGGAGGCACTCACTTCTCCCTAAGCTGCTGTAGATTAAGTGGCCTAGTGGCACTGGTAAGTCGAACGCTGGTTCCTCCGACGCTCACGCAGAACACGCTGATAAGCCACCCGTTAGCTCCTCTGACGGCCGCACAATGCTGGTCCCTCTGTCAGGCCCCGATAACAGGCCTGACGTTGAGGGACCAGATCAGCTGACGTCTGAACCACAGCTGACACCGGAGTTTCCTCTGGTATCTCCCCCTCTGCCACCAGAAGTGGTCCCTCCGGTTTCACCGCAACCTGGGGATCCAGAGGAGGGAGAAGGCCCACCATCAGGAATTGTACCACCCTGACACTGGAGCCACATATGCCTGAGGTACCGCTGGAGTTGATGAAGGCTGTGCCAGTTCCTCTTTGCCTGTTGATTCTCCAGGGGCTGATGCCCGGCCCGATGCTAACATCATTGGGATCCTTGGGGCTCCCGCTCCCACTTCTAGACCCTCCGTTGGAACCTTCGGCTCCCCCATCAGGGCCTCCTCTGGAACCTTTAGCCCCACCATCAGGCCTGATTCCAGGCCCTTCGGGCAACCCCCTGCCCCCCAGTTACCCGACGCCGGCTATCCGATGCCACAATACCCCATGCCAGGGTATCCGGAACCGCCATATCTGACGCCAGGATACTCTTTGCCAGGGTTCCCGACACCAGGGTATCCATCATCAGGATTCAACTACCCCTACAATACGGGATACCCGGGGTATGGTAACCCACTGCCTCCACCCTCGCCCCAGCCCCAGGTAAACTTTCAGGCAATGCTGCAGTCCTGGTGGAATGAGGCAAAGTCACAGCTCACATCAGAGCTAGAGAAACGACAGCCCCTGTTGTTCCCGAAACCGGCCCCTAAGGCTCCGTCACCTAAACCTATCCTGCTGTCAGCCCCTCGGCATATGACGTTGGGAAGGTCAGTAGAGCAACCAGCTTACCTACGAACCACTGAGTTCATAAGACCTGTAGACCTCTCCAAGATGGTGGACATTGCTTTGCCAGGGCTTAGTTCATCCAACGAAAGCCATCCGTCAGATTCAGATAGTGACTCTGTTCATTCCGGCTCTGACTATGAGTCCCCGATGCCGGATGATGCAAAACCCAATGAGTTACCTAAGTCTCTGCCAGAGGACCCCTCCTTTACGGAACTCCTGAGAAAAATCCAGGCAGTGTATGACTGGCATACAGAAGCCCAGGATCTGCAGAGACAAAGACTGGTTGAACACTTAGAATTATCAGATCTGGGCTGGCCCGGTGGCCCTGAGGATTGAGGCGCTGGAGGCCACAACTCGTGCCACACCGGCAACCCAGGTTCGGGAACGAGCCCAGGCTGCCGGGGGCTGGCAGGGGAGGGACAGGATCGAGCATCCGGAGGACAACTCTCCTGTTCCGGGAGGGAAGGAGGGACGCGTCTCGGGGAGCTGGGGACTCCTAGCGTCGGCTGGGAGCACAGCAACCCAAGACCAGGAAGTGCAAGGGGCTTGGCTGTGGCAGCGACCCTGTAGGTACACATGGGAGCGTGCATGTCTGCGTGAAGACGCATTGCACGTCTGAGCCAATGGGGGGGCCTAAAGTAGATATCCCCATCCCCAGGGATAGGCGACGGCAACACCTCCTTCAGCCACACTCCACCGACCGGACCCGCTCTTCTCCTGGGCCGAGCCCAGCTTGGCCTGAATTGTCAGATACAGCATCCTAGGCAGATAGGGTGGCCCTACCCTCGGGGCGCTCAGAGCCTAGGGAGATAGCTGGGCTGGTGCCAGGAGATGGAAGGGTTTCAGGTCCGGAGTTAGAGCTGCAGGGATTAGCGGATGCCCGAGAGAGTTCCCTGGGTGCTGGTGCAACAAAACTGAGTTTAAAAAAAAAAAAATTATCAGATCTGTCACCTACCGTCATCCCACCCTAGATAGGGCTGCATGAGGATTTGGCTTCTACGATTTGGAAACAGCCGGCCTCTCTGGCACCTGTGGCTAGAAAGGCAGACAGACTATATCATATCCCAGAAAGCAAAGACCACCTGAGCATTCACCCTAAGGCAGATTCAGTGGTCATCAGTGCTGCCTGTAACAGGTCAGCCAAACCAAAGCACCTTAGCACTTCTCCACCAGACAAGGAATCTAAGGTCACTGACCAGTATGGGAGGAAGGTCTACTCCTCTTCCAATTTGGCCATCAGAACCCTGAACTACGTGGCTCACATGGGGATCTACCAAAAATCGGTTCTGGGCCAACTGGAGTCTAAGACTGATTCTCTCCAGGACTCCCAGTTAAAGGAGATGGCAGGCTTGGTCAGGTTGGCCAGGTCGGCTAGCAGACATACCCCGAGGGCCACCTATGATGCAGTGGATGCCTCTGCTAGGGGATCAGCCACTGCCATCAGCTTGCAGTGGCACACATGGTTGAGGATTTCAGGTCCCGCACCAGAGGTCCAGAAAGCCATCCAAGACGCTCCTTTTAGGGACCCGGTCTTGTTCAGAGGGGATGTCAAAGATATTATTACTGATTTACAGGACAAGGGCAAAGCCTTGTACTCTGTCCAATTCATGTATAAACCCCCTCAGAAACAAAGTCAGCAGCCATTTCAGTGGCAGCAACGTCGCCAGTAAAAACAGTCTCAGAACCGACGTCAGAATAAAAGTCAGCCCACTTCGGCAGGCACAGCCCCCCCCGGCCAATTCCCATAGGGCCTCGGGAGCTGCAGCCTCCACCTTCCCCATTGCCTCCTGACTCCATGGACTCCCTCCCTCACAGAGTAGCTGATAGGGGGAAAGGATTGCCAGACACCTACTGGGATGGGAGGAAATAACCACAGACTCGTGGGCACTCCAGCTGGTGGCTCAAGGCCACACACTAGAGTTCATAGAAAGCCCTCCAACAAATCCTCCGGGTCACTCCTTCTATCCCCAAAGCCACATCCCTTTGGTGAAAGAGGAAATAAGCTCCCTGCTAGCAAAAGCAGCAATACAGCCGGTTCCCACAAATCAGCAGGGAAAAGGGTTCTACTCGCACTTCTTCCTGGTGCCCAAGAAGACAGGCGATCTCGGGCCCATTCTCACTCTGAGCTCACTAAATCTCCTTGTGGAATACAAGAGAATCAGGATGCTGTCTCTACCAAGCTTGCTTCATCTCTTACAGAAGGGCCACTGGCTCTTCGCACTGGATAGGAAGGATGCCTACCTACATATCCCTATTTTTCCGCCACACTGCAGGTTTCTCAGATTCTGTTTTCTGGGACAGCATTTTCAATTCAAAGCTCTTCTTTGGCCTTTCATCCGCACCAAGTGTGTTCACAAAATGCCTAGTGGTGGTGGCAGCAGCACTGCACAGACAGGGGGTACAGGTGTTCCCGTACCTCGATGTTTGGCTTCTGTCGGCTCCGTTGAGGGACAGTTTGGTCAAGTCCCTGACCATAACTCTGGATCTTTTTCTACAGGTGGGCATTACGGTAAATGATCCCAAATCCAACCTTTCTCCTGCCCAACAGCTGCAGTTTATCTGGGCAGTTTTGGAAACAGTCCAGGGCACGGCCTTCCTGCCATATGACAGAATGGAAACCCTGCAAACACAGGCACATCTGGTGGCCTCACAAAGAAGGATGTTGGCAAGATCAATTCTTCGCCTTCCCGGTCTTATGGCTGCAGCCATCTCTACAGTCCCCCAAGCCAGACTTCACATGAGAGTCACACTCTAAGGGTTCACTGGGACCAGAGATCTGATGATCTGAGTCACGAGATCCTGGTCTCAGACCCAATGGCTTGGGATCTGTTGTGGTGGCAGGACAAAGACAACCTTACTCACGGTGTCTCGTTCCGCATGGACCTTCCATCACAGACCTGATGACAGATGCCTCTGGGTCAGGTTGGGGAGCACCCCTGGGTGCTCATAAGACTCAAGACTCTTGGTCCAACAGTGAACTCCCTCTCCACATTGTGCTGGAGATGCAGGCAGTTGTGAATGCGTTATAAGCTTTCCAACATTTAATTCAGCCGGGACAGCTCATGATCCAGATGGACAACATGTGTGTCGCCTGGTACACAAACAAGCAAGGTGGCACACGTTCGCACCCCCTCTGTTGCGAAGCAACAAGGGTGTGATATTGGGCAGTCAGCCACAACCTTCAGCTGACAACTGTACATGTTCCAGGTCTTCAAAACATCCTGGCAAATGAGTGGGAACTGAGACAGTCCGTGTTAGACAATGTCTTCGAGAGGTGGGGAAGACCAGACCTAGATCTGTTCACATCCCCAACCAAAGCAAAACTACCAGCTTTCTGCTCGCTCACTCCAGAGTGTGGTGTTTCCTGGCGAGACGCGCTGTCTCTATGCTGGAAGGGGAGGTTCATGTACACCTTCCCTCCACTTCCTCTGATGCAGAAAGTTCTATTGAAGCTATGGGCAGAAGGGGCATGAATGATTCTGATCGCTCCCTTCTGGCCCAGACAAGTTTGGTTCTCCCTACTTCAGTAACTGTCAGTGGATCCTCCAATACCACTACCAGTTTCTCAAGACTTACTGACACAGGAACAAGGGACTCTGGTCCATCCAGGCCTCAGATCTCTGCACCTGCATGCATGGAACCTACTGACACAGCTGCTGCTCACTTTGGGGTTTCCCCGAGGGTAGTCCAGGTTCTAGTGGAGGCCGGAAAGCCAACCACCAGAGCCACTTACGCCATGAAGTGGAAGAGATTTTCGATATGGGCCACTTTGCAAGAGTTGGAACCTTTCATGTGTCCTGTCCCAAAGGTCCTAGATTACCTCCTGTACCTCTTGGATTTGGGGCTTAGTTATTCGACCTTGAAGGTCCACTTATCTGCCATTTCTGCCTACCACATCCCTGCAGATGGCAAAAACCTGGCTCAGCTGGAAGTCTTCAAGACTTTCTTGAAGGGGATCCTTCATTTGAAACCTCAAGTCAGGAGCTCTGCTACTCCCTGGGATCGGAACTTAATTTTGGGAAAACTCATGCTGCCACCATTTGAACCAGCAGCGAGTTGTAACATGCGCTACCTTTCTTGGAAGGTGCTCTTCTTAGTTGCTATTACTTCAGCTCGAAGAATTTTCAAGCTTCAGGCCCTGATGTGTAAGGAGCCTTACTTGATTTTTCACAGAGACTGGGTGGCTCTGCATACAAATCCTAACTTCTTGCCTAAGGTGGTGTCAGAGCACACCTTAAATCAGACTCTTAAATTACCAGTGTATTACCCTGAGCATTCCAATTGAGGTGAAGCAATCCTGAACACACTAGATGTGCAAAGGATTCTTCGTTACTACATGAAAAAGATGAAGTCAGTCCGTAAAACTGACCAGTTGTTTGTTTCCTTTGCACCCAAAAGAGAGGGCGCTGTGGTCTCAAAACAGTGTTTGTCAAAGTGGTTGGCAAACTGCAACACCTTTTGTTATCAGAAGTATAACAAACCCCTTCCGGGAGAGGTTAAGGGTCATTCAACAAGAGGCATGGCTGCTTCTACTGCTTGTTTCAGGAATGTCTCAGCCACAGATATTTGTGTGGCTGCCACTTGGGAGTTCTGTCTTCACTTCACTAAACACTACAGTTTGGACATTGCTTCTAGGTGCAGAGCAGGCTTTGGCCTAGTTATTCTTCAGGGTCACTTATCTTAAGATTCCTGTTTACTGCAGACTTGCTCCTGCCTCCCATGTCTCAGACTTGTCTGAATTTAACTGCTTGGGACTCAGTCCTACATGTTAGTACCTACTGCAAGAGCCCTCTCGAAGTAAGACAGTATAGTTATGTAAGAACTTACCATAATAGTAGACCTTTGAGAGGCGCTCTTGCAGTAGGTACTACTTTCCCTCCCACCGTCCCCCTGGGTTTCTTCTTCTTTTTCTCCTGGTACAGCTTTTTAGCTCCTGGAGCCCATTCCTAACTCCTGTTGCACCTTTCTAGGTCTCTGGCTGAAGAACTGGATGGCAGGCGTGGGAACCGCTCCCTGTATAGTGACACGTTGACATCGGTCACGTGATGCCGGGGCGGTACCTCGCCAGAAACTGCTAGCTAGAAATTTTCTGTGTGGTCATAGCACCTGGTGGCTTAGTCCTACATTAGTACCTACTGCAAGAGCCTCTCTCAAAGATCTACTGTTATGGTAAGTTCTTACGTAACTGTACTTTTTTCCTCCCTAACTCCCCAGGGCCATTGCAGACACGGTCGCACATGCATGTAGAGGCATGCATGCATTCTGGAATCATCAGCTACGCTACACCCACCCGGCCTAGCGCCAGTACCCCTTGATCTCGACGCTATCACTGGACCTCCATCTGGTTGCAACCAAGAGCCAGGGAAGCTCACCAACCCAATCCGGGAGAGGCGAGTTGCCTGACAGCTGCACAATCCTCTCCTAGCCCCCCTGACCCCTAGTGAATCACAGAATCTTGATGACCCATCTAGTCTGCCCTATTTCCTCCCTACTCCCCCCCCCCCCGCCAGCCCTACCTCATATTCAAACTCAGGTTGCCCGACATGGAAGAGGTAAGCCGCTAAGCGCTTCTGCCCTCTGCGCAACTGGGCTCCCAACCCCCCGTTGGTGGTTTTAGTGAAGGTTGAAATTCTGGCTAGGACACCAGGGAAATTCTGCTACTCTTTTTGAGAAGTGTCTTGGGATCTTTAACATCCACCTGAACAACCACCAGAGCAGGCAAATGGGACCTCAGTTTACCGTCATCTGCAAGATGGCACCTCCAATACTGCACAGTATACCCCTAAACACCACGCCTGGGCATCAGTATGATTGCTTTTAACCAAGAGAAGCACGCCCCCTGCACAGCTACCAACACCACTTCCTGCAGCACCTGGTGTTCACTGGAGGTCTCCCATCCTGGTACTGACCAGGCTCAACCAGGCTTAGCTTCTGAGATCTGATGGGATCAGGCTACAAGGGGGTAAGACTGCCACAATGACGATTCCTTTTATGGTGTATGGTGGCATATTATTCTACCCGGACATCCATTACTGTAATACCTTTGTTGTGCTGCCGTAATGATATGTAAATGTTACTGTGCTGCAGGACAGATGTCATCATTATAGTACAACAAATTAGAATACCACCAAGTGGCAAGCCTCCTCGAGCTGTGGCTGCTGTCGTTAGTGCTGTGGTCTGAATTTTGTCAGTTTCTGACAGTAATACAGTGCTAATGACCGCCATCACCCCAGCTCCCAACTTCCTGCTCCTCTACATCCCAAACCACAGAGTGTAAACAGGACCTGCAGGCTAAAAAACATTTGTTTTCATGTAATATTTGAAGCCAAGCTTGACTACACAGGCCAGCCTGGTGGCACTGAGCATTGAGAGGTTGGATGCAACACCACTCACCACACTAGCGACCCAGGTTAGGATGCAGACTTGCGTTGCTGGGTGTCAGTCGGGGAGGGAGAGGATTAAGCTTCCGGATGGCTGCTCTCCTCCCTGGGGAGGGAGGATTTCAGCTCCTGGTGTTCACCTGTCCCCTAGTGTTGACTTGGGGTGAGGCATGCTGGGGCGGTCAGCAGTGGGGAGGCAGTTTGTGGTTGCCAACGCTCTACGCATGGAGACATCTGAGCAGCATCCTTGGGGAGAAAAACTAGAAAAAAAAATACAGTTGTCCGATCTGCTGCTTGCCCTGACCACCCAGAGCCCTGCACCCTGTCAAGCACCCAGGCCATGCTGCCCTTACATTAACAGAAGTCCTGAGGAAAGCGGGGAAGTGGGGCTGGGGTGGTTGGCATCTGGAGGGCAGCTTGGGTGCCTGCTAAACAGCAATAACATAAAAAAGGCTGAACTACACAGATTCTGATTGACAACAAAAGTAGGGCTATTTCTTTTAGCCAAGTCTGACTGCTTTTCTGTATTCTCCATTATCATTTTACCCCTATTACCAGACTACTGAGGATTTAAATATTAATGTCTGGATTTTAAAACTCGCTGAGCTGGCTGCTCAGTGACACACATATTGTACAGTATGTTTAAATACATGATTTTATTTATTCATATGCACTTGAACGTCTTTTTTCGTTTGTTAGTTAATATTTGACACAGGCTTATACTACTGGTGCCCATACACTGTAAAAGATAATGTATGGGTAGCCATACGCAGAAATAAACCTGTGTTAGTATCTCAAGGTTTCCATGGCATCCACAATTCTCTCACGCTTCGCTGTCGAGGTTCAGTGGTTGCTACAGAAACATGTCGTTGCTAATACAGGCTTGATGTGTATGGCTGCCCATACATTATACTCTATATCCTACCCTATCCTTTCAGTTAGTGAGCATGTCCTCTAGTTCTCACAGCACTCGCCAGCTCAAACAGCTGTGCAGACTCTACCCTGTCTATCTCACTATTCAGTCAGTGAGTGGAGTTTGAGAGGCCTGGACTATAGCCAAACAGACAGGAAGGCACAGTGGACCGACTTATGGCGGTGGCATGACCCTGAGGCTCACCTGCTTGAGTTGGATTTCAGAGTTCACCTTCACGTTGCAGATCTCACAGTGAAACGTCCGCTCCTGAGTGTTGGGATCCTGGCTGCCCAGCTCCCCACTGGACCGCAGAACCAGCCTTGGGTAGGCCTTAATCGGCCCTAAACCACTGCGGGCCTCCAGGATGGTCTTGTGTTTGGTGCCTGCAATGCCAAAACAGAACTGGTCAGGAATTCTCATACAGTGAACAACATGGCACATTACGGCTTCTGCCATAAACATACAAAATGGCAGGAAAAGAAGGCCTAAAGTTCGATCAAGTCTACTTGTTGCGGAGCTCGTGTGTGTTTGTTACGTCACCCCACCCCACCCCCGATCACTCTCCCCTTCCCCTTTTTTTTTTTAGTTAATATTTGTTTGACACAGGCTTGTACTAATGGTGCCCATACACTATAAAAGATAATGTATGGGTAGGCAAACACAGACAAGCATGTGTTGGCATCTCAAGGTTTCCATGGCATCCAGGATTCTCTCGAGCTTCGCTTTCGAGGTTCAGTGGTTGGCACGGAAACTTATTGATGCCAAGGATTCCCCTTCAATGTATTCCAGCCTCTTTTAAATCCCCCAATTGAACTGTTATTTACAACTCCCTCTGGCAGGGTGTTCCATCCTGCCACCATCATTCTGCCATTTCAGTGAAGAAATGCCTTCTGACCTCCTTCCTGTACACCCCTCCCCAATCTGTAGTTGTGCCTTCTAGTGTTTCTGTTCTCACACCTGCAAAAAAGATGCCGTATGTCAACCTTGTTAATACCTTTGAGGTATTTAAAGGTCCTGGATCATACCCCCAAGTGAGTAAATGTTCAAACACCAAAGATGCTCCTTCGCAGATCTGGTGGTGTAGTTTCTCCCATCATTCATTCTCTATCTAAAGCTGAACCCAAGCATGGTGCACATTCATTCTCTACTGTATCTACAGCTGAACCCAAGCATGGTGCACACCGTTCAAGTCATTTGACAAGTGCAGCAAATGCATATGGTTACCTCGTTTTTTCGGTGGTTTCAAAAACCCTTACTTAACAGCAAACCTTTACGTACAACTTTTTACCTCTAAATCTGTCAACCAGACAAATTTCAGAATGTTAGGTATGGCTTTTAACCTCTGAATCTGTCAACTAAATCCAAACTCGAGCATGCACTACTGCATAAACTCAAACAGCATCTGAAAACTGCGCGCATTACGAGTTTCCTTAGTTGTTCACCACATCATCAAAACATGGTTGCAGTTCCACACCCCCTTTTCCTCGATTCAGTCTCTGCACAGATGAGAGCAAACTCAGTTTTGAAAGTGAGGTACCCATTAAATTATACAAAATAACAAGCAGTGTGTGATAAATTTGACCTGTAGTTTTTTTTTATTCCATTTTAGATTGGCCGTTATCTCCTTACTTGTATAATATCATTTTTCCCCCAATTCAGAGTCTGCGTTAGAACTTTTTTCATGTTTATTTCTGAAATAACAAAAGGAGCACTCCTTGTAATAAGGCCCAGTCCAGTTTGTCATTAGTATTCTCAGCTGTTTTTGTTTACCTGCTGTCCCATAATGTCATGGAGCAGCGACTGCTGCACGCTAGCTCATGTTAGTCACAAGAAAGAGGACGTAAAAGGGCTCCCAGTGCAGCTGTGAAAAAAAATGCCATTTAGTCACAATGTTTCAGTTTTTTAAGGGTATTTGCATGAAAACTCTACCGCTGCTCTTTCAGGTCTGGCTGCCCAACTACATCTGACATGCCAGTTCTGTTTATGACATTACAATCCGTTGCCGTGACGATTACTATGATGTCACAAATAAGGGATTATGGTCTCAGGTGTAGGCAAGCAGGCAGAGCAGATGAAGTCTAGGGGAGGATGATCTTGCTTTCATGCAAATGGTCTTAGCAATAAAGAAAATGGGGACTGAATTAAATATATGAAATATGATCGAAACTGAGCCTAAATCTTTTTTTTTTTTTAAAGTTGTCCCAGTGATGCCACGGGCTCTTTAAACAATGGGTGTTTAAATGCAACAGAGAATACTGATGAAAATCTGGACCAAAGAAGTGCTTCGTTTATTACTTCAACTGTACAAAAAAGTGGTAACGGTGACTTCACCTTTAAGGTCGGTTTACTGACCTATAAGGCCCTACACGGACAGGAACCAAGTTATTTGCAAGATCTTCTTCATCCCTATTGCCCCTCCCGGCTGCTTTGCTCCACGGACGAGGGATTGCTAGAGATTCCCAGGGTTCGTTTAAAGTCATCTGGGGCCCGTGCATTTGAATTTGTGGCCCCATCCCTGTGGATGTGGATGTCTACCTCATCGAATTCGACAGCGCCTGACGGTGGAGAGCTTTATATCTGCATTAAAAACTCATTTGTTTACTTTGTCGTTTCCTGATTTTATTTGATCTGCTGCAGATGTTTTTATATGCATAGTTGTTTTATGTATTTTATGGTTATGTACTAGCGTATGGTTTTGGAATAGCACTATTTTATAAATAATAATAATAATAAAACTTTATTTATATTGCGCCTTTCTCAAACTCAAGGCGCCTTACAATAATTACAGATAAAACATCAATCTGAACTCATAACATCCCAATAATCAATTAAGATAAAAATTAGACCATAAATAGATCATTAAAGCATTTTTAAATTCCTCCACGGACGCACACTGACGAAGCAGATGGGGTAGAGAATTCCAGAGGGTAGGGGCAGCATACATAAAAATACGAGCTCCTGAGGATTTTAAAGAAACCCTCAGAATCTCTAGCAACCCCTTGTCAGCCGAGCGGAGAGATTGCTTAGGGCAGTAGGGGACCAGAAGCTCTTTCAAGTAGTCCGGGCCCTGTCCGTGTAGGGCTTTGTAAGTCAAAAGACCAACTTTAAAGGCGATCCGCCACTGTATTGCCAGCCAGTGCAGATCGCGCAGAACCGGAGAGATATGACAGGCACGAGACATACCCATCAATAATCGGGCCGCAGCGTTCTGCACCAGCCGCAGGCAGTGGATATCAACCCCAGGAAGCCCTAGATAAAGGGAGTTGCAATAATCAAGACGTGAGGTCACCAAAGATTGGATCAATGTAGGCAGATCGCTGGGCGGAACAAAGTGCTTAATCCTGGCGATGTTCCTAAGATGATAAAAGGATAATTTGACAACTGCCGGCACCTGCAAACGCAGTGTCAGCTCAATGTCAAAAATCTCCCTCAGGTTCCACACCTGTTCAGAGGTAGGGAGCTGGACATCCCCCAGAAATAAACCTGAGAGAACCTGGGCAGACTGGCTAGACCTCGGGCCTTTTTCTGCTGTCATTGTCTGTGTTTCTATGTTCTATACTGCTGTTTTAACACTTAAGGGCTAATTCTTTTTGTTTTATTTGTGTTTATTATCCAAAAAGCGCAGTATATACAGTTCAAGCACCTTCCATTTCTAGAATGCTATCAGCTATGAAAGCATTGCCATCACTGCATATACTGACAGCTGAATCCTAGTAGTTTTTCTTAACAAGTGTTCAGTATTACCGGGGCTCCACTGACTGAAGGCAAGTTGGCTGAATTCCTGCTTTGAGTACATCCTTTACCTCATTTCCCTACTGGACCGGGCTCACGGTGCTGCCTAGCACTGCTAACCAGCCAACATAAATCACATCAGGAAGGCAATCCATTGTGATCAGCTCAATGAACTAGAAAGAAGGGAGGGGGCTCAATGCAGGAATGCAACTAAGCAGCCAAAAAGGCATCTTTACAAGACCCTCGGACGGTGTGAGACAGGGGGTAATTCAGAGACCATGCAAACAACACATTTTAGTTTCCATCAGTTCCAATATCCAGAAGAGATCTGGGACTTGATTTTTAAAAGGCCAGGAAAAATGCGCAAAAAATTGGGTACAAAGTGAGGCTTCCCTTACGCAACTGCAAGTATTTCTGCATGTGTGCTATTTTCATAGGGGCGCTGTTTTGCGACCATTACCGTGATGTATGGCAGCTTGTGTACAGATTCCACGCACAGCTGTGCCAAACTGCTATGCCTGGTATTGCCAGGCATAGCATCCCACTGCGCCCACTGTGAAATTGCCATGCATGCGCACAAAATGCCGAAAACAGCATATTTGTCAGTGCAGGGGGGTTTATCTCCGCACCAGCAAGACCCTTTGAAAGTCGGGCCCCTGTTGGCTATCAGACAGGGGAGTCAGCAAACTTTTTTGAAAAGTGAAAATACCTAACATTCACTAAACTATCACCAGCAGATTTCAACTGGTTTGCATCTATATCCCTGTCCCCCGGGACAAGGTTGAAAATAGGCAGTATTGTCAAGCCTTCCTTTCCCAGGCAATAAGAACTAAATAAGTAACACCCAAGCGTTCTTGATGGAAGTAGGCTGGGTTCATGGCCTGCTGAGTTAAGGCAATGCAGCCAAACTTTACAAATGACAGTGAAGGCCCAAGGGGCCCAACACGATGGTATAGTGGCAATGCGTCACACCACCGTGCAGATGACCCGAGTTTGGGTCACCTTGTGGGGAGACAGGCCAGGCTCAGGCAGCTGCTGCAAGGTTTCCTGCCCCAGTTGAGAAGGCTTGGTGGTGGGTTCTGGTGCCACAGAGACCCATGTGGCTGAGCTGGGGAGCTTGCTCTTACTACAGGATGCTCTGTGCCTGTGTGGCCAACAGACGCAGTGCCCATGCCATGGGCTGGAGGGACGCAGGAGAAAAACTGAGAATGAAACTCCCCTCCTGCCTGAAGAGGGTATATCCCTGGGGCAACGGCAGAGGGAGAAGGAAAAACACATAATACAAAAAGAAAATGAAGGTCCAGGCCTTCCAGCTACAGCTGACGACTCCTCTGTACAGATGTACAAAGGGCGACCGGAGCACTCCACAGCATAAAAGTGATCAGGAAATGTGTTTAATACAGCTCGTCACACTGAATATTACGGCTTGGGACAGCACTAGGATTGCTGTGCTGTCTTGGGGTCAAGGATGAAGAGTTTTACCATTCACAATTATTTTGGCTCAGAGCTGTGGCCTCTCTATGACCTGCTCTAGGATCCAGCAGATGAGAAGTGTCACACTTAAACTATCTCATCACCCTCTCCGGCTTTGAGCACACTGTCAGCTGGACAAATCGCTTCCAGATTTTCCTCTGGAAAAAAAAAAAAGGGTTTCATTGTTTCCATGAAACAGAACCATCTAGTTTTATTTGAAAATAGAAACTCTGCTGCACTGGGATGGCCAATGTCATTTCCTGATGTGCACATGTACACAGGGGACACCACGTTGTCTCCACGCTCTTAAAGCAGCAGTATTTGTTAGCAAAAAAATGCTCTCTGTATAGTTTTTTAGTAATAAATTCTTGGCAGAAACAGGAACACATCCATTTTTCTTTTCACTTCTGAACTGAGATATGGGGGGGAGGATTTCAAAGCAATCTGAATGGTGCAAGACCTGGGTGCGCTGAACAAATGGTGCATGGGGTGCTTGCAGCATTCTCCTGGGCAGCAATCAGGATTTTGCATCCTGTGCCAAGTGCCTCAAGTTAGATCAACTTTTTCTGGTCTAGCTTGCGCCAATCCCAGGAGACAGAGAGTGGTGGTTAACAGCACTTACTCTATGGATGAAAGCGTGATCTGCAGGGTACCACAGGGCTCGGTACTGGGACCGGTGCTCTTTAATGTCTTCATAGGGGATGCTGAAGAAGAACTGTAGTGAAAGGTATGCTTTTTTGCAGATGGCACCAAAATCTGTAATAGGGTGGACACCTGGGGGGGGGGGTAAAAAAAATGTGAAGGGATCTTGGGGAACTCAGAGCGGTCAAAGACATGGCAGTGGGATTCAATGCCAAAAACTGCAAAATCACGCACCTACAGCATAGGAACACTGTTGCGGAGGACAGGAGTGAGGAGGCACTGAATGCGATTAGGTAAGGGACCTTGGGATTATCATATTAGAGGACCTCAAGGTGGCAGTGTAGTGTGACAAGGTAGTGGGCAGGACTAGTGGGATAATGGGGTGCATAGGGAGGGTACCTCCAGCAGGAGGGTAGGGGTGGTGCCACTACTGTATCGCTCCTGGTTATGCCCCCACCTGAAGTGCCATATCCAGTTTTGGAGACTGCATCTCAGAGAGGACACAAAAAGAGGCTGAAGGCTGTCCAGAGGAGGGCAACTAAAACAGTGTAGGGTTTGCAGGGAAATCCCTATGAGGAAAGACTGAAAAATCTCAACTTGTACACCCTGGAGGAGAGGAGAGGCAGAGAGGGGTGACATAGTCAAGACCTACAAGTACCTTACAGGGTAAACAGGGAGAAGGAGGGGAGTCTCTTTCAAATGAGAATGGGCAACAGGACCAGGAGGCGTGTAATGAAGCTGAAGGGGGGAAGTTCAGGAGAGACGTGAGGAAATATTTCTTCACTGAAAGAGTGGTGGATGACTGGAACAGACTGCCAGCAGAAATGGTAGAGGCTAGAATGATGGGGGATTTCAAGCATGCATGGGATAAACACATGGGTATACTAGGAAAGAGGCATGATGGGGGGAGGGTCGGCGGAGACCAGATAGGGTCAGCAGAGGTAGAATAGGCAGAGAACACCTGAGTAGATCAGGTGCACCAGGTGGTCCTTTTCTGCCAACAAATCCTGTTTCTATGTACTTATCAAAGCAGAGCATGGGTCAGGATGTGAAATCTTTAGAGACTTCTGAGAGGGTTAAGGAAGCACAACTAACTATACAATGCAACCCACTCAATAGTAAAACAAAATGTGATAAAATTGTTTTGTTTTTTTATTTCCAAAAATATACTGGCTATTTCCTGGATTTTCTGGGCATACTGGGTGGGATATTCAGTAGGGTTTCGCGATGGTGCAACACAGTTGCACCATGCCAACCCACTGATCACCCGGAGCGATATTCAAAGGGAAAGTGTGTGGCACAAACTCGATCGCCCGGGTGCATCAATAATATATCTTGGCGCTAAGTGGAGGGGCATGCCCTTACATCTTCCGTGTGCCCATGCATACCCCGCACATCGATATTCAGTCCGGGATGTGCGGAGCTATCTGGCCAACCCCTACATCGCCGCGTACAGTTGTTCAAAAATAAAGGTGCCAGCCTGCCACTCACAGGTGAGCTGCCGTGTTGCCAGGTGCAACTGACGGCTGCTGCTATCGCGTGGCCACCGAACTCCGGCAGCACCCTCCGGTCGGGTAGCACCCCCAAGGCCGATCTGCGGGCATAAGTATAAATATAAGAAACCCTATATCCCTGGTGGTCCAGATGGACCGTTCGCAGCTGATCGTGGGCATAAGTATAAATATAAGAAACCCCTATATCCCTGGTGGTCCAGTGGACCGTTTGCAGCCCGATCGCAGGCATAAGTATAAATATAAGAAACTCCTATATCCCTGGTGGTCCAGTGGACCACTCGCAGCCCGATCGCGGGCAGAAGTCTAGAAAAATAATAGATCCCATCCCTGGTGGTCCAGCAGTACCCCCCTCCGCGCTCAGCGGTGGGCGGCAGCTCCCCACCCATAAACCGCCCGTCAACTGACTGCATACAATACGGCTGATAGCCCACTGATCCACAAGCGTGGGCAATGGGCGTCTGAACCATACCATTACTACAGTCCAGATTTACATAGCTGGACTGTGTAGTAAGCACATCCATGCCCATTGGCCCACGCTGTGGACCAATGGGTGTACAGCTGTACTGTACATTGTCAGTCGGCGGGCGGCTTGCGGGTGCGGAGCTGCCACCAGCTGCTGACCGGGGGGGGGGAGCTGGATGGCGGGGCTCAGTGGGTACCACTGGACCACCAGGGATGGGATCTATTATTTATTTAGACTTCTGCCCATGATCGGTCCACTGGACCACCAGAGATATAGGACATTTTAGTTCTATACTTATGCCTGCGATCGGGCTGGGAGTGGTCCACTGGACCACCAGGGATATAGGTGTTTCTTATTTTTATACTTATGCCCACGATCGGTCTGCGAGCGGTCCACTGGACCACCAGGGATATAGGAGTTCCTTATATTTATACTTATACCCACGATCGGGCAGTGGGGCACTCTGCCACTTGTGCAGGGGGCGTTGGTCCCCGACGACTGCAGCTTGGTTGGGCACCAGGTGCAAGTTGCCTGGGATGGGCGCACCTGCATGCAATTGGGGTCATAATGACATACAAATGGCCCCATTTGCACCTTGCATGCATTATGGCCCCATTTGCATGTGCACTTTTGAATATCATGGTTGATGTGCCTAGCGCAACAGCTCTTGCGCTAGCGCATCCCCCTGCCCCCTCTGGCCACTTGCGCTGGTGCAGTGCCACTGCGCCATCGCGCACGCGGTGGTCACAGAGCGATATTCAACAGTGCTGAGCCATGGTGCAGCACCGTTGAATATCACCCTGTCAGTGCCCTGGCACATCCCAGTTGCGCTGCGCCCAGGCTTGCGCCACAGCCTGGCGCAGTCTGAATATCCCACCCACTGAGTACACATAAAAATGTTTAAAAGCAGTCTTCATGCTTTCCTAGGGAGCCTTCACCAGCCGCACTGTTTTCAAATGAATGCCATTTCAATGACTGATGTGTGTGCATATGTGTGTGTGTGTGTTGGGGGGGGTGCAGGGGTAAACATTTATTGATTGCCCCAGCTACAAAAGGAAGGGGTCTGCATAGCAACATCCCACATCTCCTGGCTCCGCCGCCTATGCCACCAATATCTTCCCACGATATTTTAGCATTCACGGATTTGGAGATCTTGTCTTGTCAAGTTACACTGGCACAGTCAATATCTTTCCAACATGCTGAAGTGATTTAAAGCAGCAGTATCTTTTTGCCTGCCAAGAATCTTATCATACAGTTTTTTATAGCAAAAACACATTTCTGACATCCTTTAATTTATCCTCAATGTATTTGTAATTTTCTCAGACGTTTTTAAAACAGCTGTTATAGCTAAATATGCAATTAATGACTCAAGTTATTAAAGATGGCCACCACGTGCAGTTTGTAAAAATCTCTTCAGCTGAGGTGACTTTTTGAGTATGCAGATTAGACCCCTACTGCCAATGCATTAGGATGGTGCTGCCACATGTTTCTGACAGTAAACAGCACAGAACCACAACAAGCTGTTTAAGTCTGTCATAGTGGGTGTGGCAAGAGAGTGGGAACTTTTTTAAAACTTCAAAATCCTACATCTCAGTTCTAAAGAAAATGAAAACTGAGTATATTTACGTTGTTGCCAAGAAAACATTATTACTAGAAAAAACAGCGAGGCAACTTACAAATACTTCTGCTTTAAAAACACCGACAGTGCTGTCAAACTGTTTGAAACATCTCTCTGCGGCATTTGACACCGTGGATCATGGCGTATTGCTGGAGCGCCTGCGGGTTATCTGTGGACTGTCAGGGATGGTCCTCAGATGGTTCCACTCTTTCCTCACTGGTAGACCTGAGAGAGTTGTGTCGGGAATTTATTCCTCTGATGCAGTCTCTCTTTACCATATGGGGTACCCCAGGGCTCTGCACTTTCACCTATGTTATTCGCGGTGTATATGCTACCATTGGGAGACATCGTAAGGTGGTGTGGCTCAAGTTTTCACTGCTCTGCAGATGACACTCAGCTACATATGTCCTTTGTGCCTGACCAGGATGCTGCAGTCTAGGTGTTTAATAACTGCCTCACCGAGATTCAGGGCTGGATGACCGCCAACTGGCTGAAGCTGAACCCAGACAAAACTGAGGTTTTGGTGGTGGACCCAGGTTGCCGAGTAGAGGGGTCCTCGTCAGGGCAGGCCTCTGGGCTTTTGCTTGGCGGTTGCCAGCTGATATCCTTCGAATGAGTGCGGAGTCTGGGCAGTAATTTTGATGAGGGGTTGACACTGAAGTCTCAGGTGTCATCCATTGTCAAGACCTCATTCTACCATCTGAGAAATATCGCTCGGATTAAGCACCTGGTTCCGCCCGGTGACCTTCCGACACTGGTCCATGCCTTCATGACCTCCCGCCTTGATTACTGCAAGGCCCTGTACCTAGGGCTTCTTGAGGTTGATATCCGCTGCTTGCAGCTGGTGCAGAATGCTGCGGCCAGGTTGTTGACTGGGCTTTCTTGATCTAGCCATGTCACACCTGTGCAGCGCGGACTGCACTGGCTGCAAGTTCAGTGGTGGATCACCTTTAAGGTTGGCTTGCTAACCTACAAGGCCCTACATGGGTAGGGACTGAGTTATCTGCAAGAGCGCCTTTGTCCCTAACATCCCCTCTGACCACTCTGCTCTGCCAAAGAGGGATTGCTGGAGAGTCCCTGGGTCCGTCTGAAAACCTCTGGAGCCCGTGCGTTTGCTTTTGCTGCTCCAACCCTGTGGAATTTCCTACCTCTTCGGATAAGGGGTTGCTTGACTGTGAACAGCTTCAAATCTGCTCTTAAAACATTTTTATTTTCTCTTGCCTATACTGATTATTAATTCGTAGAATCCTGTTATTTTAATTGGTTTTAATTATTTACTGTCCTCTATGTGTTCTGTAAAAGCGCTTTGGTATTTTCTCAGTTGCGCTTGAAACAAATAAAGTTTATTATTATTATTATTATGTCAACGTATTTAAAACACTGAAAACACTGATGCAACTTCAGAGGACAACTATATCTACAACCCTACATGCTAGAACCTGACCACCACCAGTCATCTCCCCAACCCACTGCTACACCCACCAAGTGCCCCCACAGCTCTCCGGACGGTAGATCATTTTTGTATGCTATGCTCCCCAAGGGGACGGGACATGCAATGACGTCACGGGCAACACCAACATCTGTCTCAGATCAGTGAAATGTGACGGTGGTGGCCGCAGCTGATCTCCTGGCCTCCACCAGAGGTCAGCAAGCACCAAACACGCTACCCCTCCCTCCCCCCGGAGAAGAGCTGTCCTTGGAACGCTTGATCCTTCTCTCCCCAGCCAGTCCTCCGATATCCCAAGTCCATTCCCAAACCTGGAGCATCTGCATCGCAGATGGATGCCCTCCCTCTCTGCTGGCAGGACGTCTGGAGAAACAAGAATTTTAATGATCATCTGGTGGGTGCCACACCTTCAGAATTTTGGAAAACAAGCCACAGAGGCTGGTAATGTGATAGTATTGATATAATGTGAGTGACAGTAACTGCATTTGGAAGTAATTAAACAGTGAAAACACAACATTATGTTGAGATTAATTTAAGTGGACACTGCTAACACATGGCTCTCTGTTTTTAGACACTATCTGTTGCATACAGAACAGCACAGCCCCAACCCAAGCAGTCTCTCATTTCATTTCATTTTAATTGGTTATACTGGTAAGGCATGTGAGCATTGCTGCCCGAAAACATTTAACTAACAGCGAGGGTTAATAAAATGGTACATAACATCAGGATAATATAGACTAAAGGGCAAACCATGAACTAGCCTTGGTGAATTAACAAATGCAAGGTGACATTAAACATTCAGTGAGGGTTTAACAATAATATAACAGTGGGAATCAAAAAATGTAAGTGCAATCTAAAAACTAGCCTAAGTGGATTAACAATACTACAAGTGCTAGAAAGAGAGAGTAAGTGCCAGAGGTGGATAACCAGAGTGTGAGGGGAAAGAGTGCAGAAGGGGAGCCAGATTAGGGCTGCAAGCAGATGCAGGTGGGAGTGAAACGTCTCCTGATATTGTGTTTGAAGGCATTTGTGGAGGGACAGAGTTTTAGTTCCGGAGGAAGAGGGTTGAAGAGCTTGGGTCCCATAAAGGAGAGTGTTTTCTGGCCTTGAGTGGTCCGGCAGAAAGGAACAGTGAAAGAGAGAGTGGAGGACAGTCTAGTGGTCCCTGGTGGTGGTGGCTGTCTGGAAGGGAGAGGCAAGGCAATCAGGGAGCAGTCCACGGGAGAGTTTGAAGAAGAAGAAGGTGGCCATCTTACAGTTGAGGCAGGCCTCAAGGGAGGGCCGAATGGTGAGCTTATGACAGTCACAGTGGTGTGTGAGTTTAGGAAGCCCAGAGGCAAAGTGGATAGCATTGTGGTAGGAGCATCGAAGACTGGAGACATTTTTGATGGTAAGGCGGGGGAGGGAGACAAGTGAACCATAGTCGAAGACAGGAAGGAGGAAGATGGAGACTAAGAAGGATCTGGATTCCCTCTTAAGGTAATGCTTGGTTCTGTGGAGGATACCAAGGCGTTGGTGGGCTTTTCTGATTGTGAGGCTAGTGTGAGCATCAAAATTGAGGTGGCTATCCAGGAGTAAGCCAAGGTACTTGAATTCACTGACTTTTTCAATGGCGTTACCAAGGTTGTCATAGAGGGAGAGGTTAAAACCAAGGGGTTTGTGGGGGCTGGAGAAAACTATGAACTTAGCTTTTTTGGAGTTGAGTACAAGACTTTTGGGAGTGAATCAGGTGTGAAGTCTGCTGAAATCAAATTGGAGTTTGCTTATGAGTGCGTTGAAGTTTTTGTCCTGACAGAAAAGGGCTGCATCATCGGCATAGAGAATGAGTTCGGAGGTGGCGCAGATGTCAGGCAGGGAGTTCATGACCTGAGAGAAGAGAAGAGAAGGGAAGGGAAGGGAAGAGAAGAGGGCCCAGGATGGACCCTTGGGGGATGGCGTATTTGATGGGACAGGATTCAGAGAGGACACCGTCAATAATGGTGCAATGGGATCTGCCCGTTAGGTAATCCTTGAACCAGAGGCAGCCCTCAGGTGAGAAATGGAGACCAGCCAGGGTACGGAGGAGGACTTCATGATCAACGAGGTCGAAGGCTTTGGTGAGGTCTCTGAATGCAGCACTGGTGTAGAGGCCTTCATTGTTAGCTTTGTCTATGGAGTGGGTGAACTTGATGAGGGCAGTTTCGGTACTGTGTTGAGCACGGAACCCTTCCTGGGCCTCTGTGAGCAGGTTGTATTTGGAGAGGAATCCCGTGGTTTGCCTGTGGACCACTTTCTCTAAGATTTTGGAGAGAGGGGTGAGGAGGGAGATGGGAAGGCAGTTGGATACTAGATCCTTGGAGCCAGATTTGTGAAGAGGTTTAATAATGGCGCACTTCCAAGCTTTCGGGAAGCACCCCGTGCAGAGGGAGTGGTTGAGAATGTTAGTAAGAGGGATGGCCAGGGAGTCACAGACAAGACGGAGAACTCTGAAGTCAATGTTGTCAGCGCCCTTGGATAGTTTTGGGTCGTTCGTTCTGATTAACTTGACCACTCCAGACATCCCCCACATCTGGTGTGGGGAGGCTGCAGAACTGAAGCTCTGCCCTTGCAGCCCCCCCCCCCCACCAGTAGGCCCCTACTTAAATGTACCTACAAGGAAGTGGGTGAAACTACAGTACTGAAGTTCTACCTGTGTGACCATCCCCACCCCTCGTAGGCCCCACCTCACACATAATCAGCAACTGATATAAGCAGTCTGGGGCCACATCACTGAAGTTTATCCTGTGGTGCACCCACCCTGGATCACTCAAGGGAGGCCAGAGAATCTCAGAGAGCCTTTTCCATGGAGTGGAGTGAGGTGTGTTATACTGCTGTCAGCAGCCTCCTGCTTCTTGAATTGGATCAGGGATGCAGAAATCAAAGGGACCCTTGATAAAGCACTTTTCTTTCCCCCTCTGGTCACCGTGCATTGGGGCCCCATCGGCCAGCACTGCCCTGTTCCCCTCTCTTACTGGACACCTATTCCCTCCTCCCACTCAAGACTCACCTGTGAGGTAACCCCTGAGGTGGGGCCACCATCTGTTCCTCGGGGAACATCCTTCTTATGCAGTATGAGGCACAGGTGGAGGTGGAGAATGGGGGTGCTCAGGCCTGGAGAGCAGGAGCCAGCAGAGGACATGGTGGGCTTGTGAGGCATCTTCCTCCCAACATTCAGTGTTTTTCCTGATTTACGTGATCCCCCTGGAAGCATGGATGTGCAACGACGTCCAGCATGAGTACGAGTGCACTCCCGCACTCCTCCTTCGGGCATCCACCATCGCCTCCCACCCTGATTCCTTGCATGGCCCTGGCTGTGTACAGCATGCCTCTGCCTGGTGTCACTGCTGCCAGGGATCTACGACCCACCCCTCCCCGAGAGAGGAGAGCTGTCCATCAGACGCTCAATAGTCTCTCCCTTGGCCAATCCCTTGTGACCCGAGCTCGCTCCCAACCTCGGGTCGCCGGCATGGTAAGACATAAGGCGCCAGCACCTCAGCCCTCTACACTACTGGGCCGGCATTTGATAAAGCACCTTGGTTTGGTGCAAAACAGCACCGGGGAGTACAGTGGCTGTGGGGTAGCCGGTCCTTTTCAAATCAGCACTGTTCAGCACTTTATTACAATCTGAAGTGAATAATAAAAATACTATTATATTTACAACTTGTCTGGAAATTGGTATGTGTATAGACATACTTTCTCATTGCATCTTATTGTACCTGTTGTATACAGCTTGTGTGGGGGTGTGCAGGTGGTTTTTGACAGAGTATCTTCATATTCTGGCACCACTACCACTTGGGGCAGTACTTTCTTGTTTAGAATGCAAAAATCAAACCCATGCCCCCCCTTCTGGAAAGTGGACATGCTTAACAGTACTATTATGCAGTCAGGCTCTCCTGGATTTTTCTTTGTCACAAAAAATGCATAGATTGTTTGATGCATGGTAGATCTACTTTTTGAAAACGGCAAATGCACAGACCGTTGTCTTGGTGACCTGATGCAATTTGCTGTGTTGATGCCTTCCTCTACTCTAAAAGGTCTAATTCACCTAACTCACTGTCGCAAAATGTGGTGCTACAGGCTGACGGCAGCTGCTTAGCTTTCCTCTGTGTAGGGAGATGATGAAACTACAATGGGACAGCGTGTGGGGTGGGTGGCGGATTTGGCAACCACACAAAAAGTTACGTGTCACACTTCTTTGTATGTGTGCATTTGCTTTTCATGCTGAATGCAACACCCGTATATAAAGAGTTCCGTCTCCTGTGCTACCAGTCCATCACCTTTCACCAGCACTAAATTCACAGCGAGAGGAAGCCTGCACTGTCCCTGCCCACACTGTCCCTGAGGCTAAACAAACAGTTTCAGTTTCCACTGCTGTCAGTCACTCACCGACTACCAGCAGAGAATTCAATATAGTGTGGGTAAGGGTAACCCACCCCCAAACTGTGGAGGCTTATCTTGTTCACTTGCTCCAGTAACACAGGACTGGCACCAGACTGGACCAGAGAGAAAAGCGGCAACTCTTCAGCACTGCCCATGTCATTCATCTCTGCAACTCTGAGCCGCACATCCAGCCCTTGCTCGGTGTGTACTGAAGGCAGCTGCCGGCTGCTGATGGAGGAGCTCGATAGCGCACTCAGAACCGTGACTTTAGTGGTGACTGCCTGACCTGACTGGAACCACAGCAGGCACCTGTGCAGTCATCGCGGGGAGACAAATAAATGTTTAAGGGCAGGAGCCCTTGGAAAGCAAAAAACTGATGGCTAATCCACCGTCGAGGATCAGCCAGACAGACCCTTCAAGGTGACTGGCAACTAGGAACTTCCAATGAGAGGGATAGATTCCCAAATGAACAGCAGTCTGGATTTTTGGCACAACCCAGCTTCTGACACTGGGAAGACTGTGCACAGGATCCTGAACTTGTTTCACCTGTTATGTTTCACACTTGAAACTGGGTCCCTACTTCACTGTACAGCTGTGCAGAATGCAAAACTCTGCCGGTAGAATCCGTGCAGAATGACAACTCTGCCTCCAAAATGCTTTTTGGAATTTCTTTTTGAATTCCATGGAATTCCAAATAGCATTTCTGTGTAACGTGTGAAGTAACTTTTTATGGATTATGTAAATCATAAGGATAATTTTCCATGGATCATAGAAAAGGAGTCGGCAGTTTATGTAAATCTGTAAAAAAAATTCCGCTTTCGAAATTTTGCTGCCAATGGAATTACAAGAAATGTTCGCAATTTTTAGGGAATTCCATTTCATCTGAATATACCTCTCAACTTGATGACAGATTTGTAACCAACGACCAAGGAGGAGTCTGGAGGAAAGGGGCAATGGTTTGGAAGAGATGGCTTCCAAACCCTAAACTACAGCAGTACAGGTGTGACGTTTTATGTTGCCAGCAAAGTTAAAACATAGAACACTGAAACTGTCAGCAGAAAAAGACCATTGGTCCATCCAGTCTGTCATGTTTTACCCTGTCCTACCCCAGGACCCAATGTCTAGTCTGGGTTATTGCCCCACCCGCCCCACCCCATCCTACTGCTTTCCCCAGTGTAACCAGTAAGCATTTTACTCAGCCCCAGCCATGACTGAAACCATTAATGGTTCTTGCACCCACAACCTCTGCTGGTATGCTGTTCCACAGCTCAACCATTCTCTCTGTAAAATAAAGCCTTCTCACACCCCTCCTGCATCACCTCCCTGTCAGCTTCCACTCATGTCCCCGCGTTCTTGATCTGCCAGGCCTGCTGATTGTTTCCTCAAAATCTACCTTATTCATTCCTTTCAGGAACCTGGAAGCCTCGATCACCTCACCCCTCTCCCTTCTGGTCTCCAGTGCACATGTTCGGTGCCTTAGGCCGATCCTCCTAGGATCTACCCTACTGTCCCAGACTCAGTTTTGTTCCCCTAAGCTGTACTGTCTCTAGCCTGTCTTTGCCTTTTCTTAGGTGGGGGCTCCAGCACTGGGCACAATATTAAAGTTGCGGCCTCACTGGGGATCTATAGAGGCAGAATCACCTCCTTTCTCCGGCCGTAAAACCCCCACCTGATACATCCCAACATCCTGCTTGCTTAAGTATAGGCCTCGTTATGTTTATTTATTTATTAAAAGTTGGTAACCAGGAAAGGCACACTGAGCCGAGGCTCATTTCCAGGTGGTGGGGGATGGGGAACACACAAAGAAAAAAGTATTAAACAACAGATAGTGGTTGCACAGGCAGCAATAGTGATGCAGAAACAACCTGGAGACCAAGCATATTAAAGCAATTTTCTGACCTAGCTGGGTGCAGCTACCACTCACATATAGTGGTAGCCGCCCTCAGCGACAGTTATTCTAGCCAGGATTTAATTAGTGATAGCAGCCCATGCCTTTGTTATATCCCTCATAACTTTAGTATCAGATATGCAGCCCGACTGATTTCTAGTGCCCCAGTCCTGCTGACACGCCCCGCTCTAAACCATGTGACGTGTTGCCAGGAGGCGTCAAGGAAAGGTCACATTAAAATGAATGGAGCAAGAATTCTCTTACATTTTTAAACTGAAGAATGGCCACTAGAGATTAATGAAGGTCGCCAAACTTGATAACAAAGCCCTTGTTAGTCAGCGATAACTGCATTACGAGGGGCTATAATAAGGTTCACCTCACTAGGTGGAACACGACTTATAATACATCTGTCGCTTCGCTCTTGCTGCCCCTCGCCTTACCCACCACTGTGACCTATATGACAATCTTGGCTGGCTCTCCCCGGCCAAGCACATGAACTTTGGGTTGGGTTGCTTCATGGGCAAGGTGCTCAGAACTGGCACCCCCTCTGGGCTGGCTGAGCTCCTCAGACCGGCTGACTGTTCCTCCTACTCCCTCGCGTCTCTGGGCCCTGGTGTGATGAAAGTCCCCATCATTCGTACACAAATGGGGGACAGGGATTTTGCTTCATGTGCTCTTAGGCTATGGAACTCTTTCCGCTGGAAACGTTCCTCCCTCCCACCTGCAGCCTCGGAGCTCCATGTGGATTACTTGAAGCTTCCTCTGCGTGTGGGTGTCCTCAGCCACCACAGCTAGTTCTGGACCCCTAAATTGGGCTCACCAGACCTTCTTGGTACCCCTCTTACAGCTTCTGCTGATGCAGCCTGCCTGACTGGATTCTGAGATGCATAAGATATGTTTATTCTCTGTTTAAGGAGATTCTTAGACTACAGCTCTGGGGGTGGCTCAGAGTTGTTTATACTTTGAAAAATGTACTGCTCTTAGCCTTGATGTCTCTCTCTATATATATTCTGTGTATATATTTTTACTGTGTTACTGTCCACTGGTTATGTTCACCTGGTTCCTCTAACTCTGTATACTGCCTAACTTGTGTCATGCTGTCCTCTGTAGGAACCTGTATTCTCATCGTACTCTCCCGGGTCGTACCTGAAAATGGGCATATAACTTGTCTAGTGTACCTACCTGGTCAACAAAAGCTAAATAAATAAATAAAGGTACGGGCTGCTATTACTAATTAAATCCTGACTAGAATAACTGTCGCTGAGGGCAGCTACCACTATATGTGAGTAGCTGTCTTACATCGAAAATTTCCTTTACCAACAGCATGTATAAACGCAGTGATATGTGGACACTCTCGAAAGAATACAATCAAAGTGCGCAGTGCCTGTTGGGGTAGGTGACAGTGCTACTGGTGTCCAAAATCAGATAATGGGTGGAGTCACAATTAGCCACAATTACAGGGGGGTTCTGAATAAGAGGGGGTGAAATGAGAAAGGACACAAAGTCCAGAGTGGGGTTGGCAGGGACAGGAGGGAGCAGGAAGATGCCTTAGCTGGTATCTGAGGGCAGTAAATTTGGGGGGTGGACAGGAGAAGGGAGCTGGTTACAGAGGGAAGGGAGGCGGTAGGAGAAAGCAGCTTGTGCAGCAGAGGAGGGAGAGAGGGTGGAGACTGGAGAAAGTATGGGAATCCCTGGAGTGAAGAGAGCAAGAAGAAGAGGGGGCAGGGGAGATACGTGAGGAAAGGTAGGAGGAGGGACCCAAACCAGTATTTAGTAATGAAGGCAGCGCAGTACAAGTGGTGATGAGGCAGTAGTGAGAGGATGGAGAGGGAGGAACAGAATGATCAATGATGAATACGGTGGGGAGAGCTGGTAGGAAAATGACAGAAGACACTGCATAGGGTGTCCAGTCTGTCAAGGGAAGAGGAAGAGGCGGAGCCAGAGACCACATTCGCATAGACAGAGACCAGGAGAACAATTTTGGTTATCAGCTCCCGGCAAACCTGGCTAGATTGTATTAAGGAGTTCCTTATGGTGACTGCTAGGTCCCTTTCCTCAGTGGTAGTGTCAAATTTAACCCCCTCCTATCCAATATTCCATCCTGGAATTCTTGTTCCATGTCTGCATCACCTTGCACTTCTTGATACTGAATTTCAACTGCCAAACTTTGAACCCCCTCTCTAATCTTGGTGGGTGCCTCTGCAGCTCCTTAACCCCTTCCTTGCTGTCTTTCCTCCCAGAGACCTTAGTGTGATCTGTAGAGAGACACATCTTGCCCTGGATTCCTTCTCCCATGTCACTGATGAACATGTTATGAAGGACCAGCCCCAGGACTGAACCCTGTGGCACCCCACTTGTCGCTTCCCTCTCCCCTGACTTGACCCTGTTTATCACCACTCTCTGCTCTCTCTCCCCCAGCCAGCTTTCCACCCATCTAACTAGATACATCGCTCTTCCCAGATCCTCTAACTTCACTAAACGTTCATGGCACAGAGTCGAATGCTTTGCTGAAGTTGGGCAAATCCACTGCTTGTCCCTTGTCCGCTGCCCTAGTTATCCAGTAAAAGAAGAGGAAACAAAGGAAAGTTCCAGCAAAGTTGCGAAATTTGCCTCTGGGAAATACTTTGCAAAGTTCCTATCCCCCCCTTCACAATGACTTTTCCTGGGGAAGTGGCACTGTTTAAAGGGAAGTCAGGTGAAGCTGAAACTGCTGCTGAATTTGCGTGACTTCGCTGGGGACAGTGTCACCTGCAGAAAGCTTTGCAAAGTCGGCACCTTGCAGAGTCAGCAAACTTCGCAAATGAATTTAGTAAGTGAAGTTTGCCAACTCTGCACATTTCTAACTAGCAGCGGTTGGGCTCAATTATTGGGATATTAACATTAAGGGATTCTCATATAGTTTGGCATACATTACGGGCCAGTGGTGTCTGTGTAGGCATTTGTTTGTGTGTGTGTGTGGGGGGTGGGGCAGGATTCAAAGTTTAAGTGCAGAAACGGGGAATCCAATTCACTGAAAGAAGGCATCCCTAAGTGGGTCATAATCGGACACCACGGTGTAAGGTACAAGTGTGGCAGGCTTCCACTGCATCACAAAACCCCAGGTAGTGCAGATATGTGTTGGGTGTAACATGCAGCTGCCAGATGGGGTGTGTCTTCTCCAGTAGCTGGACAGTGTTTCTCCTTTTGGTACCCAGTAGTGCCATCTCTGGCTGAAACATGCCAGCCTCCAAGCCAAAGGACAGAACCTTGACTATCGAGCTGGGTCATACAAAACAGCCCTGAGAACTCTGGAGCTAAAAAAAAATGAAAAACAAACAAGCAGCAAGTCCTGCCAACAGCTCGTTCTTTTCCCTAAGAGTATTCTTGCCAGCTCTGAGTTCTGTATCCGGCCCTGGCACCCTGCCCCTGGGTAGAAGGGCTACCCTGAATAGAGGAGCGAGGGGGAACAAACTCTCCTCAGCAGACTCTGGCCCCCCCCTCAGCAGACTCCGGCTGCTGCCGATCTCTGTGGCTTCAGAAATTCTTTTTGCCGTTGCAATGTCAGATGTAAGTGCAGCGTGAGCAGACCCAGAAGAGAAAGACAAAAAACCTCAGCCCATAAACTGACTCCATACATTAAAAGAGTTATGAATTGCACTTAAAGCAAGTGTTTCATTGTGCTGCAGATGAAACTCTCAGATGAGATTCTCTGGAGAAAAACAACCTTCTCCATCCCTCCCATAAATGAATTACTTCTAAATAAAAGAGTCAGGCAGCACAGCCGGCCAAGACTAAAAGCAAGCTGTTAATATTAATAAGGCCTGGAATAACATTATTAAGGCCTATGTGTTAATATTGATGAGGCCTAGGTAACTATTACTAAGTCCCCTGTTAATATTAATAAGACCCAATGTTAAAATGAATGAGGCCTACGTTACAGAAAGATGATTAATCCTATCTAATTTTTTTTTCCATAATGGGAATTTTTTTTATTATTTATTAACTCAATATTTTAGTGCTATTTCTGAGAGATGGCAACTCATAGAGGTACTACTCAGTGCACAAATGCAAGGAACAGCATGCCTTAGGGATAAGAGGCCAAACTGGGGAAACAGTGAGCAATGCACCATTGGGTTGCGCTGGGATACACACATACTGTACCTGTCCCAGCTGGGGTCAGAGTGGGGAAACAGTGAGCAATGCACCATTGGGTTGCGCTGGGATACACACATACTGTACCTGTCCCAGCTGGGGTCAGAGTGGGGAAACAGTGAGCAATGCACCATTGGGTTCCGCTAGGATACACACATACTGTACACGTCCCAGCTGGGGTCAGAGTGGGGAAACAGTGGACAATGCACCATTGGGTTGCGCTGGGATACACACATAGTGTACACGTCCCAGCTGGGGTCAGAGTGGGGAAACAGTTAACAATGCACCATTGGGTTGCGCTGGGATACACACATACTGTACACGTCCCAGCTGGGGTCAGAGTGGGGAAACAGTGGACAATGCACCATTGGGTTGTGCTGGGATACACAAATACTGTATACGTCCCAGCTGGGGTCAGAGTGGGGAAACAGTGGACAATGCACCATTGGGTTGCGCTGGGATACACACATACTGTACATGTCCCAGCTGGGGTCAGAGTGGGGAAATAGTGGGTAACAGATAGGTGGGATTTTTTCCAGACTGGGGAAACAATGGGTAACACACTAGTGTGTAGTTTTTGGACACACACATATGCCGTACCTGTCTAAACCCAGGTCAGACTGGGGAAAAAGTGGGTCACACACAGTGTTGGGTACGTTACTTTTTCTGTTACTTTCTATTACTTTTGGAAACTTGTTCCAGAAAGCTCTGTGCAGTCACTAGCAAGGATGGAGAAGTACTGGAACAAGTAATACACCTTACAGTTACAATTACTTATGTATTTTTATACAAAAGTAGTACGTAACTGTAACTGTTCATATTTATTTGAAAGTAACTAACATATTACTTTCAAATAAATGTCATCTTTTATAGTTTTTTATTATTTTTGTATTGTTTTTGTATAAAAAGAAATAAGCAACTGTAACTGTCAGGTGTATTACTTTTTCTAGTACGTCTCCATCCTTGCTAGTGACTGCATAGAGCTTCCTGGATCAAGTTTCTAAATGAAATAGAAAGTAATAGAAAAAGTAACTTACCCAACACCGGTCACACACAAGTGGATCTGTTTACGACACAAATATACTGTACCTCTCCTGACCTGGGTTAGACTAGGGAAAGAGTGGGTAACACACAAGTGGGTCTGTTTGTGACACACACACACACACACACACACACACACACACACACACACACACACATACAGTGTACATGTCCTGACCCAGGTCAGACTTGAGCAATAGTGGGTAAAACACCAGTGGCTCAGTTTGGGACACACACATAATGTATCTGTCCTAACTCAGCTCAGACTGGGGAAATAGTTAAACAACAAGGCATGACAGGGCATGGGTTACTGGGCGATTTACCCACTCCTCGTACAGTGTGTCACAAGGCACAGACAAGAGACTTAACCATAAGAGAAGTGGGTAATCTCAAAATAGCCCACACCCAGGAATGCCTCATTGTGATTATTCAATGAAACCACATGTAAAATAAATTTTAAATGTGTTTAATTATTTATTTATTTTTTAATAAATGTCCTTCCTCAGCCATGGGTTACTGCAGGATTTACTCACGGGTAAAGTCCTTAACTCACCAATCAGGTTACAGGAGATTTTATGTCCACTGTATAATGGGTAACACACGTGTCCTGACCTGGGTCAGAATGGGGAAGTAGAGGATAACACACCAGTGGGTCGGTTTGGGCCATACACACAGTATACCTGTCTTTGCTGGAGTCAGAGTGGGGAAACATTGGGCATCAACGGGTCAGTTTGTACCCAAGCTGAAATGGAAAATACTGTGCCCTACCTAATCAAGAATGGGAAATACTATCCATCCCTAGGCTGAAATGGAAACCACTATGTCATAACTAGGCTGTAATAGAAATAATATCCCTACCTAGGCCAGAACAGAAAATACTATGTAAGACCCCATTCTCCATTGGACAAGTCCCAACTGGACCCATGCCAGAACACAACAATCTGGACCAGAAAGTAGATAGAATAAAATAGGGGTTAGACCCGAGTTGGACTGGAAGAAAAATAAATCCAGAGATTCTGGAGGAAAATGTTTTTATGGCAGTACACTGGGACGGGTATGACTTTCTCAGCTAGGCCACTATTCCTGAACTTCTAGCACACCTGCTTCCGTATACCTGAAAAAATCCGAAGATCAGAACAGACTACAGGCAATGCAGAGGAGGGCAACTAAAATGGTGCGGGGTCTGCACCAGAGGCCCTATGAGGAGAGACTAAAGGACCTCAGTATGTACACTCTGGAGGAAAGGAGGGAAAGGGGAGACATGACAGAGACTTTCAAATACCTCACGGGTATAAACAAGGTGCAAGACACAAGTATTTTTCACAAAAAGATGCTCAAGAACAAGGGGGCATGCTATGAAGCTGGAGGGGGGTAGACTAGGGGAAACATAAGGAAGTAATTCTTCAAAGAAAGAGTGGTGAATGCCTGGAACAGCCTTCCAGCGGAGTTGGTGGGGGCAAAAACTGTAGCGGGATTCAAGAATGCATGGGATAGGCATAAGGGAACCTTAGTCATTAGGGAAGGGAGGTCTAAGCCGGAGATCAAGTAGGGGCTACGGTGTTACAGTAGGTAGGGAAAATGAGCAGACTAAGTGGGCCAAGAGGTCTTTATCTCCCGTCAATTTCTACATTTCTATGTTTCTGTGCTTCCTCTTACACCAACAACACTGCATGGGTGGAGGCAAACCTGCATTTTGTTATGCCCCTTTGCCTAAACTGGCCTTTCTGTCTCATTTTTTAGACTGGTGGCTAAAATTGCTCAATGAACCCGCCAGTAGGAGGCACTACATAGTCAACTGCCACCCACAACAGAAGTGTCTCACCAACACAGCGCACAGCCCAGCGACCCTAGGAGAGTTCCCTCCTAAACCCATATTGCAGGGGGATGCCTTCTGCCATTCTGCCAAGAGGGCAGAGTGATGCTCCTTTTCATCGTTTCTGCATTCTCAACCTAAACCACAGAAAGACAGCGGATGTGGAGAGCTGCCTGATCTACTAAAAAGGTGCAAGTTAGCACTGAAACACAGATGTCGACAGCCGAACAAAGGCTCATCAAGTCTGTCCACTGCCTACCAGAATCCAGACCCAGCCTAGGTTGGATAATGCAGTTCCTGAGCTGAATGAAAACAAGATAATTTGGTTGGACAGGATAATGATTATCTGATCCGATTATCCAACAGAACTAATTGGGACTACAGATGGGCAAAGATGAGAAACTTTTCATGAAGTTCTTCGCAGAGCTTCCCAAGTTCACACAGCACAAAGTGATACATCATGTAGTTCGTCACCTGATGAAGTGACCACTTCACTTCAGTCTGTGAACCCACTCGAGATGGGGCAATACTGGACCTGGTACTCAGTAACAGGGACAGTGCTGCAGATGTCAAGGTGGGAGGCCACCTGGGAACTGGAGATCACCATACGTGTAGTTCAATATAAGGATGGCTACGGAATCAAACCACACAAGGGTGAGGGTCCTGGACTTCAGGAGGGCTGATTTTATAAAGATTAGGTGAATGCCTCAGGGATGACCTAGCAGGGATGGGTGATCTGGGTGGCATGGAGGAACAGTGGGTGAAGATAAAAGGAAGCACAGTAAAGGCAAGAAACCTCTGCGTCAAACAAGTGGGCAAAAGCAAGAGGATAATGAGACTGCTACTGTTCTTGAAAGAGGTGGCTAAAAAGGTAAAAGCTAAAAGGGTAGCATTAAAAAGATATAAGGAGATGCAGAGGGAGTAGGATAGGGAGGTGTATCGGGGGAAACAGTAAGGACTGTAAAGGAGAAAACTGAAGAGAGAATAGCCCAGGAGGTAATGAAAGGGGCAAGACATTTTTTAGATATGTAAGTGAAAAGAGGAAGACCAGGGGTGGGATTGTAAGGTTAAAAAGGGAAGGGGGGGGGGACTATGCAGAGGGGGACCAGGAAAGGTAGACATCCTGAACAAATGCTTTTGTTTAGTGTTCACAGAGGAAGGAGAAGGGAAGGGGCCACAAAAAAAGTAACAAACGCTTTGGAGGAAGGGAGGTGGACACTAGTCCTTTTTTGGAGAAGAGAATCCTGAACGGACTTTCTATCCTGAAGGTGGACAAAGCAATGGGGCCAGATGGGGTGCATCCAAGGGTATTAAGGGAGCTCAGGGAAATGCTGGCTGCACCTCTGACAGTTCTATTTAACAGCTCACTGGAAACAGGAGAGGTTCCAGAGGACTGGAGATATGGAGAGCTGCCTGATCTACTGAAAAGGTGCAAGTTAGCATTGAAACATAGATGTCGACAGCTGAACAAAGGCTCATCAAGTCTGTCCACTGCCTACCAGAATCCAGACCCAGTCTAGGTTGGATAATGCAGTTTCTGAGCTGAATGAAAACAAGATAATTTGGTTGGACAAGGATAATGATTATCCAATCCAATTATCTAACAGAACTAATTGGGACTACAGACGGGCAAAGATGAGAAACTTTTCATGAAGTTCTTCGCAGAGCTTCCCAAGTTCACACAGCGCAAAGTGATACATCATGTAGTTCGTCACCTGATAAGGTGACCACTTCACTTCAGTCTGTGAACTCACTCGAGATGGGGCAATACTGGACCTGGTACTCAGTAACAGGGACAGTGCTGCAGATGTCAAGGTGGGAGGCCACCTGAGGACCGGAGATCACCATACGTGTAGTTCAATATAAGGATGGCTACGGAATCAAACCACACAAGGGTGAGGGTCCTGGACTTCAGGAGGGCTAATTTTATAAAGATTAGGTGAATGCCTCAGGGATGACCTAGCAGGGATGGGTGATCTGGGTGGGATGGAGGAACAGTGGGTGAAGATAAAAGGAAGCATAGTAAAGGCAAGAAACCTCTACGTCAAACAAGTGAGCAAAAGCAAGAGGATACTGAGACTGCTACGGTTCTTGAAAGAGGTGGCTAAAAAGGTAAAAGTTAAAAGGGTAGCATTAAAAAGGTATAAGGAGATGCAGAGGGAGTAGGATAGGGAGGTGTATCGGGGGAAACAGTAAGGACTGTAAAGGAGAAAACTGAAGAGAGAATAGCCCAGGAGGTAATGAAAGGGGCAAGACATTTTTTAGGTATGTAAGTGAAACGAGGAAGACCAGGGGTGGGATTGTAAGGTTAAAAAGGGAAGGGGGGGACTATGCAAAGGGGGACCAGGAAAGGTAGACATCCTGAACAAATGCTTTTGCTCAGTGTTCACAGAGGAAGGAGAAGGGGAGGGGCCACAAAAAAAGTAACAAACGCTTTGGAGGGAGGGAGGTGGAAACTAGTCCTTTTTTGGAGGAGAGAGTCCTGAATGGACTTTCTATTCTGAAGGTGGACAAAGCAATGGGGCCAGATGGGGTGCATCCAAGGGTATTAAGGGAGCTCAGGGAAATGCTGGCTGCACCTCTGACAGTTCTATTTAACAGCTCACTGGAAACAGGAGAGGTTCCCGAGGACTGGAGGAAGGCGGATGTAGTCCCACTACACAAAAGTGGTAGCAGGAAGGAGGTTGGCAATTATAGGCCAGTCAGCCTGACGGTGGTGGTTGGAAAGTTAATGGAATCACTGCTGAAGGAAAGTTTTTTGGAATATCTTGAATCCGGTAGGTTACAAGACCTAAGGCAGCATGGTTTCACAAATGGGAGGTCATGTCAAATAAATCTGACAGATTTCTTTGGGTGACCAAGGATCTAGATCAGGGTGGAGCGGTGGACGTGGCCCACCTAGATTTCAGTGAGGTGTCTGACACCATTCCACATAGGAGACTAGTAAGCAAGCTGGGGAGCTTAGGAGTGGGTCCAAAAGTGGTAAACTGGATAAGAAATTGGTTAGGGGATAGGCGACAGAGGGTGGTGGTAAACTGAGTTCACTCCGAGGAAGGGAGGGTGACCAGTGGGGTGCCTCAGGGATTAGTGCTGGGACTGGTCCTCTTTAATGTCTTTGTAAGTGAGATTGCAGAGGAGCTGGAAGGGAAGACCTGCCTCTTTGTGGATGACACCAAAAGCTGCAATAGGGTGGACACTCCGGGGAACGATCAGCAGAAACCTGAGAAAACTCGAGGAGTGGTCAAGGGTAGGGCAACTGGGTTTCAGGGTGAAAAAGTGCAAACTAATGCACTTAGGGCACAGAAATGTAGGGGCAGAGTACAAAATGGGTGGAGTGGTATTGATGACCACCAAGCAGGAAACAGACCTGGCCAGGTAGTGCGACAAGGCAGTAGGGAGGGCTAGTGGGATGCTGGGGTGCATAGGGAGGGCTATCACCAGCAGAAAGAGGGAGGTGGTGTTGCCTCCCTATAGATCATTGGTAAGACCCCACTTAAGAGTACTGTGTCCAGTTCTGGAGACCACATCTCCGTGAGGACATAGAGTGGAGGCGGTTCAGAGGAGGGCAATCAAAAGGGTGCAGGGTCTGCATCAAAAACCCTATGAGGAGAGACTAAAGGACCTCAATATGTACACCCTGGATCAGAGGAGGGAGAGGATGCTATGATAGAGAGCTTTAAATACATAATGGAGGAAAACAAGGTACAGAAAGGGAGTATATTTCAGAAGAAAAGGTGCTCAAGAATAAGGGGACATGCTATGAAGCTGGAAGGGGGTAGATTCAGGAGAGATGTGAGGAAGTACTTTTTCATACAAAGAGTGGTGAATTCCTGGAACAACCTTCCAGTGGAGGTGGTGGGGGCAAAAACAGTGGAGGGGCTCAAGAATGCATAGAATAAGCACAAGGGAATCAACAGTGGAAGGAAGGGGGGGTTGAAGAGCTGTAGATTGGAAATGGTCTGATGTAATAGTGCAGGTAGGAAGAAATGGACAGACTGGGTGTGCCAAGCAGTCCTTATTTGCCATCAGATTCTATGTTTCTATGTTTCAGGTGAATACTACACATAGTGACAGTTCGCTGGTGAAAATCCCCTAGTCATTTGTTTTGTACTGTGACGAGGGCACCGTGTCATGTGACGAGGCATGCTGCTGCTGGAGTACCACTATGCATAGCAACCTTTTTTCCCCCTAAGATTTTAAAATAAACCTACCCCCTCCAACCATGTAGCTACTGTATGCTCTCCCACTCCTTCCCACTAACCTAACTACAAAAATGGAATCTCCACCCTTGCAGCCCCCATATCTCCCTCCTCTTCCCAGTCCCAGCAAAGTTGCATATTATTAATACCCTTCTCCCCACCAAATGTCCACTTTGTTGACGTAGTATACCATACAGCCCCACTACTCACGTCCCCCCAACCCAATCCAACCTAGTAAACAACAAGGACAGACTCCCACACATACACAATCTGGCACCCTATTCCTCCCACCCACGCACCCCAAAAGGATAAATACAGAAATATAGACAATACAGGCATAAAAGACAATCGGTCAGTCCAGTCTGACCAGTTTTCTTCTACTCTACTTTTTTTTTTTTTTTTTTTTAGTTGTTTAACCAGGTATAGCACACTAAGCTGGAAGCTTTTTTACAAGAGCGACCTGGGAGCACAAGGAGGTTAAGTGACTTGCTCAGGGTCACACAGTATGCAAGTGGAAGCTGTGGGATTCAAACCCAGGTCTGGTCTGCTGGATGTCACCAGATTTGCAGCTCAGAGCCTTAGACCACTGCGCTATACTGCCTGTTTGTACTGTACTTGTTGACCTATTGTCTAGACGGGGTTTTCACCCTCACCTGTTAAAGTACCAAGTGCCATCTGGATGTCAAGCGAGGGTTTCCTGTAATGAAGACAGCTGTCCCTCTCCATAGCAACCAGACACTGACAGCCTTCTGTCTTCCTAGGCGGGCTACCATCAGATAAATACAACTGGTGACATGCTGCCATAGTAACAGCTGCTCAGCGTCTCACTACAGGATCACATCACCATCTCAGTTATTTGTTGGTGGTCAGCCTAGGAAGACAGAGAGAATAGTGGCTGGGCTACTGTGGCGACCAGCCTGTTGCTGCCACCGAGGGGTTCTGACTCCATTTGACCTTGAGAGCGAAGCTCAAGAGGTCCTACGGAATCAGAACCCCGAGGTGGCAGCACAGGCTGGTTGGGCACAGTCGCCCAGTCAGTATTTTATGAAGTGTATGGAGACCTCTTGTTCAAAAACTATGCCATTAAAACAAACCTACTCATTTGCAGTTTTATGTTTGATCCGCTTTTTATGCTGCTCGTCAAGCGCTCCTCAGCCATCTTGGAAAAAAATGCCACCCCCATCCTGTCACAGTATGGACTGTTTGAATACTGAGATGTGTGCGCGGCGGTTTTTCCATTACTTGAAGTGCTGTCTTGTGCGCTCTGAAAAATAGCCATGATGTTGTTGTACCACAGCGTGGTATAACCGTGTTACATGAACTTTGAACTGTGGTACACAGAAACATAGACTTTGACGGCAGATAAGGACCACTTGGCCCACCCAGTCTGCCCATTTCCCTTCCTATTGGATAAGCTGCAGATTCTAGTTAACCAACAGCCTACTTACTGCAACCCCCCACTACAATTGCCTTATGACTGTCCCATGCATGTTTGAATTCCCCCACTGTTTTAGACCCAACAACCTCCCCAGGAAGGCGGTTCCATGCATCCACCACTCTCTCCGTGAAAAAAAATTTCCTCACATTACCCCTGAGCCGTCCCCCCTCTATCTTTAAATTGTGCCCCCTTGTTCTTACACATCTCTTTTTCTGAAAGATGCTACCCTCCTGGACTTTGTTGATTCCCTTGAGGTACTTAAAAGTTTCTATCATGTCCCCCTGTCCCTCCTTTCATCAAGGGTATACATATTAAGCTCTCTCAGTCTCTCTTCATATGGTTTCTGATGCAGACCCTGCACCATTTTAGTTGCCCTCTTCTGGACTGCTTCCATCCTGTCTATGTCCTTGCGTAGATGGGGTCTCTAAAACTGCACACAGTATTCCAGATGGGGTCTCACCAACTGTCTGTACAGAGGGATAGCCACTTCCCTTTTTTTGCTTGTGATGCTCCGTCCTATGGATCCCAGTATCCCCTGGCTCTCCTTACTGACTTCTCACATTGCTTACCTACCTTTAGGTCATCTGATATGACTACCCCCAAGTCCCTTTCCATTTTTGTTGTTGTTAATACCTCCCCTGCTATTGTGTACTCTTCTCCTGGGTTTTTGTTTCCCAGGTGCATTACTTTGCACTTCTTTGCATAGCATACAACATTTTGACTGCGATGGATTTCAGCACGGAACAAGGGGTCTGCATACACTATAGAAGGCTATTAGTGGCTCATCATCACCCTGTCGAGGGATGGTTTATTTCTTTACAGAACATCTCACCAGCCGACTGGACATCACTTAGTATCCTTTTGGGATAAGTGGTGGGGGGGGTGAGGGATTCCAGTGTGCTGAGGCTGTCTCCCTCATGATTTACTAGGCTGGGTTGGGCGAGGTGGTGCAAGGTTGGATTTTATACTATGACTACAAAGTGGACAGTGGGTGGGGGGAAGGGTGCAAATAATATAGAGAATAACAGACAGTTACCTACTGGTAACAAGCTGGTTAGTGTGTCAAGAGGTTGCCATGGTGACCGCATAACCCTTGAGAGCAAAGCTTGAGAGGTTTGGTCACCAATGGCAACCTTGAGATGCTCCAACTCATCTTGTTACCAACAGGTAACTATCCATTGTTTTGTGTGGTGTATGATATCACAAAAAAAAAAAAGATTAAAAACTATGTCCAAAAGTAGCAGGCACACACTAAGACTTTTTAGAATAAATGTATTCACTTTGGCAACAATTGAGCAACAGGCAGAGCTCTGGTGAATAATTTCAAGCAAACAAGTAACAGAATGTGGTTAAAAAAACATTTCTGAATATAGTAAGTCCACTTTAGTGATATTTTTTTAGTGGCTTTTTTTCTCCGACAGACTAGCTCTCACCACCGCTGCCGAGCAGGGGGAAGTTCACGCACCTGGGATCATGTTCTAAGTTGTTACTCTGCACTAACTACATAGTTAGTAGAGCACAAGAAACCAGCTGACATAGCTAGTGCAGCATAACAATGTTTTGAAAATAATGGAATTCAGTGTATGACAATGTTCCATCATACACTAAATGCAACTTTGCCAGGACTAGGGAAGGAGTAGGGAGGTATGACTGCTTTGAGGGTGGGCACTGGGGACTTTGATTTCTATGGTTGGGCTGGGGGGAGGTGGAGAACATAGCTATGTGGGCGGGGTGCTTTTTTTTTTTTAAACACTTTAAAGAAAAGCATTTAAGCACAGCGGCACTTTGCCAGTGAAGTGACTCGTCGACTGGCCAAGTACCCACGTCACTCAAAGAACTACGTAAAGTGGCATATTGCTGTGTCTCTATGTGTGGTCTTTACCATGTAAAGTGGGAACTTCGGCTGGCAAAGAACTACAGTATGTGAAGGACTACTATGTGTAATCTTCGCCTCGTGAAGTGGGAACATCGTCTGGCAAAGAACTACGTGAAGGGCCACTATGTGTAATCTTTGCCTCGTGAAGTGAGAACTTTGCCTGGCAAAGAACTACATGAAGAGCCACTGTGAGTAATCCATGCCTCGTGAAATGGGAACTTCGCCTGGCAAAGAACTACGTGAAGGGCCACTATGTGTAATCTTCGTCTCATGAAGTGGGAATTTCCCAGGCAAAGACCTGTGTGAGGGGCCACTATATGTAATCTTCGCCTTGTGAAGTGGGAACTTCGAAGGCAAAGAACTACATGAAGTGCCACTTTATGCTACACAAAGTTGGGAAACTTTGCAAACAAGTTCCCGTAGGAAAGCATCCCATCTTTGCCCATCTCTGGTCCTGATTAAGGATGTCAGATAATTGGATAATCATTACCTGATCCAAACAAATTATCCTTTTTTGTTGGACAGGAAATGGACAATGGCAGATACTCCTAGTATCTGTCCAATTTCTGTTGGAATAGGTAACACAGTACAAACATTAGAACATAAGAAATTGCCAGCACAAGAAGGCCTTATGGTCTATAGGGTCTGTTCGACTGTGGTGTTCCTGACCCAGAGATTACAGTGGGACCCACGCCCCCAGCCCTGACTGTCTCCCTTTACCCTATCCCACCCTCTCTTGAACCCCCCCCAAACTGTCTTTAAGAGAGACGACCTCAGATGGGAGTTCATTCCACCCTGACACTACCCTCTCTGTAACAAAGTGTCTCCTGACCTCCTTTTAAAATCCCCCGCCCAAGCCTAAGACAGTGCCCCTAGTGGTCTAGTTATCATTGAGACAGAGAAGTTCCCAATATCCACCTTGTTTATACCTTTCAGGTAGCTGAAGGTTTCAACCATGCCCCATCTCTCTCCCTTCCTCTAGTGAGTACGTGCTGAGCTTGCTCAGCCTGTCCCTTACATGCTTTGAACTAAAATACAGTGCCATGCTGAATTATAAAAGTACTTACTTGTGTTTTATTTGCAAACACCAACATTTATTCACACGAAAGTCACTGACACAAAGCCCCGGCTCTTTGTCTCTGCAGTGTGAGGCTTGCATCAGGGGGTGTTTGCATACACAAATAAGAAAGTACTTTTATAATTCTCACTTAGAGTGCTGCTGTTTTTTTTGTTTTGTTTTGGTCTTACGTTGTTTGGTACAGCACCCGTCCGCACTGTGTGTTGTCATTTTGTGTTGTGCCTCATGTGCCCAACCCTGCTGTCCCTGAACCATCTTCATATTATCCAAGTATCTCCGCTCTCCTCTCCCACCTGGCATGTAGTGTGAACATGTTGAGCTCGCTCAGCATGTCCTCCTACACCCTGCCCCGCTGTCCCTGAACTGTCTTTGTAGTATCCAAGCATCTCTGCCCCCCCCCCCGCCTGGCCTCTAGTGTGTACATGTTGAGACTCTCTTTTCATACATGTTCCCCTGCTGCACCTGAATCATTGCAAACACAGGAACCGAGCACTCAGCACCTCATATAATGTGACACCGGAGATTTGAGCAAAAATATCTATTTCACTGAATAAAATACACGCAAGTATTTTATTGAATAAAATAAATATTTTTGCTCAAATCTCCGGTGTCAGGTTATGTGAGGTGCCGAGTGCTCGGTTCCTGTGTCTGCAATTGTTGTTTTCAACTGGAGCACCACCATCCCGGTGCGAAACAGCCTTGCTTTATTGCACCTGAATCATCTCTGTGAACCTCTCTGAACAGCCTCCAAGAGGTCCCTGTCCTTCTTCAGATGCCAGCTGCAGAACTAGGCACAGCACTCCAGGTGAGGTCTGATCAAGGAACTGTACAGGGTAGAATCCCCTCCTTCCTTCTGGTAACACCCCCCTCCCCCATATGCACCCCAATATCCTACCATATGCACCCTTCTAGTATTCTGCATGGGACTTCAGACTGTCGCTAAGAATGATCCCTGGCTCCATACGCTCGGACACCTGCTCCGCCCTCACTTCCGCTGACCAGCACTCTGTTTTTGGATTTCTTTTGCTAATATGCATGGCCTTACACTTCTTGGCACCGTATTTAAATTGTTGTATCTTGGACCACTTTCCTAGTCTAGCCAAGTTAATCTGCAGTAATGGGTACTGGATGACAAGGTGGATTTATCTGCATTTCATGACACACAACCATTCTTCCTCTTCATAAAATGGCAAGAAAAAAATCTGCAAATTTCATTGGCTCAGAGACATAGAAACAAAGAAACACAGACTTTGACAGCAGATAAGGATCGCTTGGCTCACCCAGTCTGCCCATTTCCCTACCTATTGGATAAGCTGCAGATTCTAGTTAACCAACAGCCTACTTTCTCCTGCCCCTCACCAGAATTGCCTTATGTCTGTCCCATGCATGTTTGAATTCCCCCACTGTTTTAGACCCCACAACCTCCAGGAAGGCGGTTCCATGCGTCCACTACTATCTCAGTGAAAAAAAATGTCCTCACATTGCCCCTGAGCCGTCCCCCCTCTATCTTCAAATTGTGCCCCCTTGTTCTTGCACATCTCTTTTTCTGAAAGATGCTACCCTCCTGGACTTTGTTGATTCCCCTGAGGTATTTGAAAGTTTCTATCATGTCCCCCCGTCCCTCCTTTCGTCAAGGGTATACATATTAAGCTTTCTCAGTGTTTCTTCATATGATTTCTGATGCAGACCCTGCACCATTTTAGTTTCCCTCCTCTGGACTGCCTCCATCCTATGTCCTTGTGGAGATGGGGTCTCCAAAACTGCACGCAGTACTCCAGATGGGGTCTCACCAACTGTCTGTACAGAGGGATAACCACTTCCCTTTTTATGTCTGCTTGCACGCATGTGCAAGAAACATAGTGCCATCATCCGAGTTTTTGTAGGTGTGGCACTCTGTCTTCCAATTCAGTCAATGTGTTTGCAGGAGCGGCCACAGTTCACCAATGAATGCCGCAGCTGTCTATGACAGCAGTTGAAAATGCAGTTGCCGTACAGTTGAAAGGGAGAGACCGCTTCAGTGAGCAGCGATAAGATAGTATTGATTAGCATACTGCTGGCAATCCTGCTTGTATACATCTCTGCTTTCTCTTCCTGGAACCTAAATTCAGTTTGAAGTGAACTTTTCCTAGGACTATCTTTCCAGGAGGAGACAAGTGACTAAAATGACATCCTTGGAATGTTTCCAAAAAAAGATCTAATTGCCATCCTTGGAATGTTGAGTCAGAGTTCAGGGTAGGATCAGCATTGGCAAAAGCAGGAAAACAGAACCCCAAAGAGACTGAAAAAGTAGAGACAGTTGTCATCTGTTGGCACACCTGATCAGTATTGTAATAATATTCCCCAACCCTCTGAGTGTCTCTGAATAGTGCTCCCCCCAGTGCCCGCCACACACAGTATGGCTGACGGGGTGCCAAATCCCCCGTGGCACCCCCATCGGCTCCGCGCTCCCCCCCCAGAGTTCTAGGTGCCACGCTGGGAGCCCACCCAGCATGGCATAAGTGAGAATGGGCGACAGGTGCCCAACTCCTGTCGGCTCAATCAACCCCCAAAAAGAAACAGACTTCCAGTTGCCACACTGGGAGCCCACCCCAGCATGGCACACGTCTGTATGGCGCAAGGTGCTTCACCTTCCGCGGCTCCACTGACCCCTAAAATCTTCCAGCTGCCATGCTGGGAGCCCACCCAGCGTGGCACAAGTCCTGCGCATCTTCCTAAAAGAAAACAAACACCTGAAAAGAAAAACGGTCCCTCGTTGATTGTCTTGCCCCCAACCCACGCCCACCCTCTGTGCATTGACTTCCTCACACCCCCACCTCACCCCATACTTACCTCCGGAGGCCAGCGCGATGATCTTGGTGGACCAGGAACACGTCTGCACTCTTCAAAGCCGACAGTGAACTGAAGAAATGCCGGTAAGCTGTATAATAGAATAAATAGGGCTTTTTCAACTTTGATGCATATCTCAGGCACTTTTTGGAATTTTGGCACCAAATTTTCAACATGGGATTTTTGGGACCCCTCCTCATGAATTCTGGCACTGTCATGGTGTTAACTGGCCCCAAAAGGTGATTTCACGATCACTGCATGGAACCAACTTTCGGGACCGATTTACAAAATGACAGTATCACAGCTCATGAAGTAGGTCCCCAAAAACCCTATGTTAAAAATTTGGTGAAATAATTCCCAAAAATGACTGATTTACGAGCGTGCATTGCGCAGTTCCTATGCACGCTCGTAAGTTCGAGAATTTTTAATATTTTCACTCCAGATTTTCAACATTGCCATTTTACCACACCTCCTTATGAGCAGTACAACTGTCATTTTTCACATCTCACCCAAAATGTGTTTCCGCGCATGTAGTGCTCAATGGCTCAGTCAGTGTGCAAAATCAATGTTCGGGACAGATTAAGAAAATCACAGTGACACTGTTCATGAGCAGAGGTCTTAAAATGGCTATGTTAAAAATTTGGTGACAAAGTCCATAAAATGACTGTGTTACAAGTGATTAGCAGTTCCACACACCCTCGTAAGTTCATGAATTTGTAATATTTTCAGCCAGATTTTCACCACTGGCATTTTCCACACTTCTTATGAACAGTACAGCTGTCATTCTCACACATGGTCAAATATGTTTTCGCACTTCCAGTGCAGAAATGCATGGTCGCGGTGGGAAATCACTGTTCGGGACAGATTAAGAAAATCACAGTGACACTGTTCATGAACAGAGGTCCCAAAATGCCTGTGTTGACAATCTGCTGTAAAAAATCCCCAGACTAATTAAATTATGGGTGTGCGTTGCACAGTTTCTACGCTCACTCGTGACTTCACCATTTTTTTTTTTTATATTTTCACTGTAGATTTTCAACATTGCCATTTTTTACACCTCCCCATGAACAGTACAGCTGTCATTTTTCACATCCTGTTCAAAATGTGTTTTCGCACCTGTGGTGCCAAATGGTGTAGTCGCTGTGCAAAATCATCAGCTAACAAACTGATATTGCCACTGTTCATGAGGTGGGGGTCACAAAAAAAAATGTTGAAAATTTGGAGTGAAAATACGAATGAACGCCTGAGGCATTAGGGTTTCTGACCATAACGCCCCACCCTGTAGAGACTGACAGGCATCAGGGGTGTGACTTGGGATTGTCGCCTGTAATGCTCATACCATTCCACCCCCACCCACACCCTGCAGCCAGTGAGAGGCATCGAGATGTGCCTTGGACTCTTCAGCCCCAAAATTCACCCCATTCTCCTATACAGCACCCATCTCACTGTATTTCCTGATGGAATGGGGTGAACATAAGGACAAAGACCCCAAGGCACACCATGATACTTGTCGGTGTCTGCAGGGTAGGTGGTGAAATGAGCGGCTGTATGCCTGACAACCCAAAGGCACACCCCAATGCCTGTCAGTCTGCAGGGTGGTGGTGGGGTTGGCTTCAGTTCAATACTTCACTGCCATTCCTATTATGCAGCTCTGTAACTCCTACACTACCAATGCCAATGCCAGCAAGCAAACATTTGGCATTGACAAATGCTTGTTCTACTTGTGATGCTCTCCCTGTGCATCCCAGTATCCCCTCCCCTCGGCTCTCCTTACTGACCTCTCAGATTGCTTGCCCACCTTTAGGTCATCTAATATGACTACCCCCAGGTCCCTTTCCATTATTGTTGTTCTTAGTACCTCCCCTGCCATTGTGTACTCTTCTCCTGGGTTTTTGTTTCCCAGGTGCATTACTTTGCACTGAATCTAAGTTGCCATACGTCTGACCATTTCTCCAACCTTGCCAAGTCCCTTCTCATCCTTTCCACCCCCTTGTGTATCAACTCTTTTACAGATCTTTGTGTCATCTACAAAGAGGTATACCTTTCCTTCCAGACCCTCTGCAATGTCACCTATAAAGACATTAAAGACGTCACTTGACTGTGCATTAAATCTGGATAAACTGAAGATCAGGTGCTGAATCTCATTTTCCTCTGCAAAATAACTACTTGAAGCCATTGTACAAGTGTAATAAGTTCCTCCAAGGTGTGCATCATAGGATTTTAATGAACTTCCCAGGCACATAAGGACACTCTGCCTTTGGTCCCGTGCTGTACTACACACCTGGCGCGTGCATTATAATCCTATAATGCACACCTCGTCATGTCTAACTACTTACTTGACTGGTGGTGTTGTCCCAGAGGTTTATCATAGCATCCTGCCAATGCTGGCTGTGGCTGTAGTGGAGGGGCCAGCTCAGAAGACTAGAGATAGTTCAGCCTTCTAGTGTGGTGATAGTGCATCACATACTCAGTCCCGTGCATCAGCAAGAGATGGCAGGAGGAAAATGGAAAGTCCTAGAGCTTACTGTCCTTCCCCAGGGGAGTGTGGCTATTGGCTCCTGCTGTGAAACTGACAGCAGGCTAACCACAGGTGGCAATGCAGCAGGGAGCATTGAGGGAGGAAGGACACAAGTATGGCGCATTAGGTTGGCCCAGATGTCTTGGGATGCAAATCAGTAGGCAATGGCCAAGGCAGCTTCATCAGAATACCTCCCCTGTTGGGGAGAAAATTAGCAGGAAAAGCGGCAGGGCAACCATCACATGATACTCTTGCATCCCAGCTCCCCTGTTTGGGAACAGATCAGGAGGAAAAGGGGCACACCACCCATCAAATGATGCCCCTGTGTCTTACCTTTCCCACTATGGAACATACCATGAGAAAAGGGTCAGAGAGACTATGATATGCTGCCCCTAGGTCCCACCGTCCCCACTCGGAAGCCTATCAGGAGGAAAAGGGGTGGGGCAATGATCACATGATGCCCCTGTGTCTCACCTTTCCCACTGGGGAACATACCATGAGAAAAGGGGCAGACAGACTATCATATGCTGCCCCTATGTCCCACCGTCCCCACTGGGAAGCCCATCAGGAGGAAAAGGGGCGGGGCAATGATCACATGATGCCCTTGCATTCCACATTTTGCATTGGGGAACATACCATGAGGAAATGGGTGGGCCAACTATTGTATGTTGCCCCTGCACCTCACCTTTCCCACTGGGGAACATAACAGAAAGAAGGGGCGGGGCAGCTATCACATGTTGCTGGTCTACCACCTCCCCCACTGAGGAGCATATCAGGGGGAAGGGGCAGAACAGCTGTCACATGGCAACTTGTATCCCAACTTCTCAGCTGTGCAGCTCAGAGCCTTAAGCCCTGCCCATCTCCAGCACTCACCACCATTCTTAATATTGGACAGCACCCACTTCCTATGGAGTCAACATCAGGCTTATAAAACGTGTTGGTGATTTCATGCATCCTGACTGTCTGAGAACTTTTTTTTTTTTATTTATTATTTATGCTCCTCTCACTCCACATCCATGCCCTTCCTCAGGGTCCACAATGTGCCACACAGCTACGCCGGTAGGACCGAGAGGACACTGGCTCCCATAGGCATCCCGCTCCCAAGTAACATGATCCCCGGATAACCCCCAGGTGGGACAGAGGAGACCTTCCCTTACCTCCTCCAAGACCTCAGGGGGAGCGGACAACTGCAGCTGCATCCTTCAGCCCCCAGTCATTCGCACGAGGCCCATCTCCTGGCGTTGATGTGGGGCTTTTTTCTTGTTTCTGGTCCCCGGCCCCCTGCAGACATCAGCGCTCAAGGAGGACCAATGAGTTGGAGGCGTGTACAGACGCACCTCTGCTCCTCGGCAAATGCTTGCCCCTCCCTTGAGTTCCAACTCTTCTGCTGCACCAGCATCACCCGTGGTCACCCAGGTGGTGGCAGTATTATAGTGAGCAGAGCTGCCCACCCCTCCCAGAGAAGGAGAGTGGCCAGTCAGGCGCTTGATCCTTCTCTCCCTGGCTGGCCCTCCTACGAGCCTGGCTCACTACCGAACCCGGGTCGCCAGCATCGCAAGCAGTTGCTCTACCACTGTGCCGGTGGGCCGGTCACTGTCTGAGAACTTTATGAAGCCATGTGGTTCAGGAAAAGGATCCCATGGCTTCACACTTCTTAGTTCTTTTAAATGAGTGGCTATTTTGTAGGCGTGATAGGGCACTCCCATGTGTGGGTTTCTTTTCCAGAACCATACTTCCAGGTGGTTGAAGGCTGTGATAGACCTGACATCTCCTACTGCTGTTTAAGTAATCAGAAATATAGAAAGGAGAGAAAGAGGGCTGAGCCCCTCCCCCACCCGTTTTGGGCAGTGGAATCCTTTTTCCTATCTTGCGCCCTTGTTTCATCCCTGGTCTGACAATCAGGGTCTCCTGCACATCTTTTCCATCCTATCTCTTCTGCTTCCCCTCTGTTGCCCGGAACATACTCCCTTCCCTTGTTAGCTGGGCAGTGATGTAAAGTTTGCAGAACAGTGGAGCAGTAATCAGATGCAGAGTGCCATCTTTTGACAAAAGAAAAACAGCGCAGCAGAATTACAGCAGAGTTACTGGTATATTCTAACATTTTTATGACAACTGATTTAGACAACGTGCACCACCAACACCCAAACCATCCATGATAATGGCATTCGACACCAAGTGCCTCGCAACGCACCTCGGCATGTGATTTAGAAATAGAAACCAATACCCTGTTGTGTCTCAGTATTTACTTTATAAGCAGAACCAGGGCAAATCTCTGTGTGGGACTACTCTCTTGCCCCCACAAGTCTGGACCAGGAAATTTACAAGAGTGCAGTAAGATCTATCCATCACGTGAATGGTAATGCCAACCTCCAAGTGTGGTTGGATCATTATGCCATCAAAGTGGAAGCCCGACAGTCACTTACCCTTGTTATGTGCCTCCAGCTGTGACAGTGAGTTGACGGCAACTTTGCAGAGAGAGCAGTACAGCAGCTTCTTGGCTTTGTCTTCCTCTGACTCCGAGCTTGCTGTTGCTATGTTCCCATTAATGCCGGGTGTAGTTGGGGCCATGGACGGTTCACCTGTTGGCCCATTTGCTTGCACGCAATCAGCACCCTGGGTCTTCTCGGATAGAGGAGGAAGAGGTATGGTAGTCAGTGCAGGTGTTGCGGCAATGGAACTGGGCTGGATCATGGGGGAGACGGGGATCGTGGGAGGTGCCACAGTAGGATTGATGGAGACCGGAGCATTCTGCTGCTGACCTGTTGTGAAACAAAAATAACAAGATGACATCACAATGAATGGTTGAATTCCCTACCATCATACTCTGTATAGAGGAACACAGAAACATAGATCACAGAATTTTCCAGCAGAAAAGGATCACTTGACCCACCCAGTCTGCCCAGACGTCTCCTGCCTAATTTGCCTCTGCAGACCCTATCTAATTTCCAGCAACCCTCCCGCTGCCCTGTCTCTTTTCTAATATACCCCTATGTCTATCCTATACATGTTTGAATCCCCTACTGTTCTGGCCTTCATCACTTCCACTGGCAGTTTTTTCCAGGCATCCACCACCCTTTCAATGAAATAAATATTTCCTCACATCTCCCTTGAACTCCCCCCTCCCCCCTTCTAGTTCACTGCATGTCCCCTGGTGCTCGTTCTCATTTGGAAAAGACTCCCCTCCTGCACCCTGTTCACTCCATGACATACTTGAAGATCTCGTGTCACCTCTCTACCTCCTCTCTTCCAGGGCGTACATGCTGAGATCCCTCAGCCTCTCCTCATAGGGCTTCTTGTGCAAACCCTTCTTCATTTTATCTGCCCTCCTCTGGACTACCCCCACCCAGCCTATGTCCTTTCTAAGGTGCAGTCTCTATAACTGGACACAGTGCTCTAGGTAGGGTCTTACTAGCACATGATACAGAGGCAACTCCCTCCTCCTGGTGGATATAACCTCCATGCACCCCAGCATCCCACTAGCCCTGCCCACTGCCCTGCCACCATGAGGTCCTCAGATAAGATAACCCCAATGTCTCTCTCCTGTCTAGTGACTGTCAGTACCACCCACTTTATACTCCACTCTTGGGTTCCCATGCTCTAGGTGCATGATTTTTCACTTTTTGGCACTGAACCCCAACTGCCATGCTTTTCACCATTTCTCAAGTTTCCCAAGATCCCTCCGCCTTCTCTCCACCCCCTCCTGAGTGCCCACCCTGTTGCAGATTTTGGCATCATCTGCACAAAAAGGCACACCTTCACTCCAAGATGTTCTGCAATGTTCCCTATGAAGACATTAAAGAGGGCTGGCCCCAGTACCAAGCCCTGTGGTACCCCGTAGGTCACTCTCCCATCATTAGAATGAGTGCAATTTACCACCACCCTCTCTTGTCTATTTGTCAAACAGTTTCTAACCCAGTCGGCACTTCAGATCCTACTCCTAGACTGTTCATCTTCTTCTTTCTCAGCCTCCTGTGTGACACACTGTTGAAGGACTTGCTAAAGTCCAGACAACATCCAATGTCCTCCCCAGATCCATTTCCCTGGTCACTCAATCAAAGATACCCATCAGATTTGTTTGGTATGACCTTCCCTGTGTGAATCCATGTACCATTTGGTGCTGCAGCCCACTGCATTCAAGATACTCGTCGAATCTTTTCTTCAGCAGGGTTTCAATTAATTTTCTCACCACTGAAGTAAGACTGACCAGCAATAATTGTTAGCCTCCTCCCTGTTGCCACCCTGATATAGAGGGACCATGTCAGCCCTTCTCCAGTCCTCTGGAACCACATGTTTCCAGTGAGATGTTAAACACGGTTATCAATGGGGCAGCTAGCACTTCCTTGAGTTCTTTCAGTAGCATAGGGTGCATCCCATCTGGTCCCATAGCCTTGTCCACCTTCAGGGCTGCAAGTCCCTTTCGGACTCATTTCTCTGAAAAAGAACTTGCGTTCAGCTCCCCCTCCCACTCTTACTTCTCCCTGGTGGTCATTCTTCCCTTCCATTGCTGTGAAGACTGAGCAAATGTACTTATTTACAATATCAGCTTTTTCTGATACACAGTCCCCCCCAACCGCATTGCTAAAATCGTGCAGGAAGCAGGAGAAAACATCGATGTCCTGGTACACATAGGGACTAACGATCTCGCCAGCCGGTCAGTTGTGGAGACCATGGAACACCTGACCAGGCTGGGTGACAAACTGTCATACATTTCATCTGGCATCTCCTTCTCTGAGATCCTGCCAGCCTGGGAGGGGAAGGGGGGCAGATGGACGGAAGGTCAGAGAAGGGGAGATAGGGGAGCTAAACATGTGGCTCAAGAGCTGGTGCCAGGAAAAAGGACACAAATTTGTAGGTAACTGGCAACAGTTTTGGGAGAGAAAGTTCTTTAAATTTGATGGACTGCATCTGACTAAGGAGAGAGTCAGTGCATTGGGGCAGAAGTTTGACGTCTTTGCAGAATATTTAAACTAGCAAATGAGGAAAGGGGAGCAGCACCCGCTATGTCGAATGGGAACAACACCCCTCCCCCCTCAGCTAGTGATCAAACAGGAGTTCAGCATGTTTGTAGTTCATTTGCATTACCAGTTAAGGAAAAAGGTCTGGCTCCCCAAACGATGCACAGACCTCGCCCAATAACGAACATAACGAAATCTGGCCAATGGAAAATCATGTACACAAATGCTCGCAGTCTGGGAAACAAGATCCCAGACCTGCAGGCAACAATGATATTGGCTAAACTGGACATAGTAGCCATTAGCGAGACATGGTTCACCAGTAACCACACTTGGGAGACTTCAGTACCCAGCTATGTACTGTTCAGAAGAGACCGAGGTTCAAAAGGGGTGGAGTGGCCCTTTATGTCAATGAAAATATCAAAGCTACAGAAATTCAGAATACACATAAGGAGCCAGAAGAACTGTGGGTCACCCTGGAAACAGAAAATGGGACTGCCATACGAACTGGTGGTGTCTACAGGCCTACAGACCAGGGGTAGAACATAGACACATTACTGTTAGAAGATATACAAAACACGACTGCTAAAGGGGAGGTTCTGATAATGGGAGACTTCAACATGCCAGATACAGACTGGTCAATACCAGCAGGAACATCTGCCAGAACTAGACACATAGTGGATTCTCTGCAGCAGGAGGGCTTCAAACAACTGGTACAACAACCCATAGGAGACAGGGCTATCCTAGATCTAGTACTGACTAACAGGGAAAAGATCACAGATCTCCAGGTAGAAGGTCACCTGAGGGCCAGTGACCATCACATGGTATTGTTCAGTTTGGCCACTAGAACTAAATCATCCCATTTCAAGGCAAAAATATAGGACTTCAGAGGAGCTGACTTTGATAAGATGGCCAACAAAGTTAAGCTAGCCCTGGCAAGAAGAAATACAGGTGAAGGGGTACAGGCAAAGTGGGCAAGCATTAAGGGTGCCATACCTGAAGCAACATCCCATTGTGTTAGAGAGAAAAGCAAGAGCAAAAGAACAAGGAAACTACTTTGATTCTCAAGAACAGTAGCAGAAAAGGTCAGAGCCAAAAGGCTGGCCTTCAGGAAATATAAGGAAACGCAGCGGGACGAAGATAGAGAGGCATACCAAACTTCCCTAAGGGAAGCAGGGAAGGCAGTAAGGAAGGCAAAAGCCCAAACCGAGGAAACACTAGCACAAACAGTAAAAGAAGGTGACAAGACTTTCTATAGATACATTAGTGAAAGGAGAAAGTCCAGAGGGGGTATTGCTAAGATCAAAGGGGATAAGGGGGAGGAGGACCTAGGAAAAGCATCTATCCTAAATAGATACTTCTGCTCAGTATTTACTGAGGAAAAGGTAGGGCAGGGTCCGCAGGTCAGCACCATGGACACAAGGGTGAGGGAGGTGTCCACTAGTCCCTTCACAAAAGAAAGGGCCCTACAAGAGCTCGCTAAGCTCAGGGTGGACAAGGCAATGGAACCTGATGGCATACATCCCAGGGTACTAAAGGAGCTAAGGGTGGAACTAGCGGAGCCATTATCAGAACTGTTTAGTGAGTCTCTGAACGCAGGAGAGGTCCCAGAAGACTGAAGAAGGGCTCATGTGATCCCGCTCCACAAGAGTGGTAGCAGGGAGGAGGCAGGGAACGGGATCCGGTTAAAATCGTGCGACCGAAATATCGCAGTCAATAATAGCACTGTGAAAATACCGTAGAATTTTTACGCTGTGTCATTTAATAGCGCTTACCTTAATAGCGCAAAGGAAGTCTGGAAAGAAGCTAGACAACGCAGTTGTGGAGGAGGAGGAGGAAAGCAAGAGAGAAAAGGAGGGTTATTTTTTAGTCTCTCCTTGTTATTGTATCATCTGACTATCCCTACTTTGAGATTTTGAGTTTGTGTTCACTACCCAGACCTCTCCTAGATTGTATTTTGGCTGCTCCTTCCCAGTAACTACATACTGCTGCTTAGATTGTGGAGATACTGTCAATTTGGCCTGCACAATATTTGTGTAACCCCCCTGTTACCCTGGGTTACTAGAATCCCAGTAAGACCTAGTGGTAGGCAGGGAAGGCAGCTTGTGAAACTCCAGTTAAATGGATTTCACACTGTCTCACTCCGTTCTCAGTCTCAGCTGAGACTGAGGGATGACATCATTTTAGAACTGTTGCAGCTGCATAAGCCACACTGGAATGTTGCAGTTGGAGGTTAGAGTAGAACGCTGGGGAATTTGAAGCTAGTCTGTGTGCAGTCTGAGAGAGAGACTGTAGTGCAGCAGAGTGTGTGCAGGCTCTCAGAGCTTTAAGCTCTGTTTCAGAGCTACTTTTGTTTAAGGTGCATGTTTCCACCTGAAGAGGAACACAGGAACTGTAATTTAAGTGGTGGAGACCGCTCTCAATGGTTCATAGCCCCATCTCTACGGGGATGGGGGAAGGTGTCTGCCTGTTTTCCATGGGCAACCCACCTGGGTCCGGCTAAGGGAAAGAAGCTGCCTGCCTGAGTTGTGCTGAGGCACCAGAAGCTCTGTAAGAAATTCCTTGAGGAGGAAACGCCTGTGGGGCACCTGCAACCAAAGGGTGAGTTCGCTCTGAAAAAGGGCCAAGTGTTTTCACCTGAACAGAAGGAAACTAAAGGGACTGTTACTGTGGGGTCAGGAAAAGACAGCCAAGTACAGTTGGAAGACGTGGGGATTGGACTGCTTAACTCAGTGGGGGATCTAGAGTAATGGACAAAGCCACTTATAAGTATGTTCAAGTCCAGCACAAATGGAAAGAAAGAATGTGGGGATTGGACTGCTTAACCTGTGGGGGGTCTAGAGTAATGCACAATGCCACTTAATTTAAGTATGTTCAAGTCCAGCACAAATTTGAAGCAAGACAAGTAGATGGAATGTGAAATACATTTAGCAAGAATCTACACAGCAAAGTGTTAAAGGATGAGGTGTTTACAGTCCAGAGAAATGGCCAGATATGAATAGTGGGAGCGAGAGGTGGGAGACCCCCATCAGTAGTAACCAAATTCACCTCTATGGACTTGCTCAGAGACACCTTTTGCTTTCTCTCAGGTACTTGGCCAGTGCCTGAGGAAAGTACCCAGATGTGGGATTAAGAGGAGGATTCCCTGATGGAGCTGAGGTGCTCTTAGGTGGTTTAGGGAGCCACCAGAAAATGTTTCCATGAAGTATGGAAGGTGTCCAAGTGTCTGGCAAGGGAGCCGAGCCAGAGAAAACCCAGAGCAGTGTACAAGTTCGGGCTGTGTTACCCAAAGCAGCGTACAAGTCCGGGCTGTGTGCCCAGTGTGTTGTAGAGCCTGAGGGCTAAAGTGATAAGGATGTGTTCTGGTCTTTTTTAATTCCTGTGTTCGGAGTTACTTGGGTGCCCCTGTGCAGAGTAGCCAAACCTAGCCTTTGTGCAAAGTGACCTATTCCTCCCCGAACCCAGCCCACCTGGTATTGCTGTCAGATACAAATGGCATACCAGCCTGGGGTTGCATTTGTAATATGTGGGAAATTCATATGTGAATTTGTTTATAAGTAAGAAAAGATGGCTTTTATTTTGGAGCTAATTAGCGACTGTTTAATAACTGACCCGAGCTAGGAATCAGGAGAAGTGGACCCAATTTCAGGCTGCAGATGAGATTTCCTTTGATCTCTGCATTGTGCAAGAGTAAAAGGATAAAAAAGGAAGATAATAACATAATAAGTTTTAAAACTTGGACTCGCTAGAGCTCCTAGTAGACTTAGCTTGAATTCAGGGGTTGGAGGAGTCGGGGAGCATCAAAGTGCATCAAAGTACATCGAGAAAGGATTATATTCACAGCTGCAGATATTTGGGGCCTTGGTTGAAGTATTTTTTTGTCTTTAAAGTATTCTTAAGTATATATCTCTGGGCAGGCTGTTAATAGTTATTAGTTTTCTTTATATCCCCAGCAACCAAAAGGTTTTAACCTTTGGTGATACTTTGTAAAAGACATTTCACAAATCTATGAAGCATCTGAATGTCTTACTTGTAAGTGCATTATATAGGAACTGCCGTTTGGTGGCACTGTTTGGCTACACGGCTAACTTTACCACGCTTTACAGTGCTGGCGATATTACTGTATGTACGCGCTAATTATGTTAGCTCTATTGCCGCCGCGCAGTTTTGACATTAAACCGCATGGAACTATGGACCACTCAGTCTTACCTCAGTAGTGGGCAAGATTATGGAGGCACTCCTTAAGGAAAGGATAGTGCAACACCTGGAATCCACAGGGGCACAGGATCCAAGACAGCATGGGTTTACAACAGGAAGGTCCTGCCAAACTAATCTCATAGATTGATTAATAAGCTGGGTAGGCTCAAGCTAGGTCAGAAGTTGGTCAACTTGGTGGCAAACTGGTTGGCGGGCAGAAAACAGAGAGTGGTGGTAAATGGTTTAGTCAGAAGAGATGCAAGTCACAAGTGGGGTACCTCAGGGATCAGTCCTGGGGCCAGTCCTCTTCGATATCTTCATCAGTGACATTGCAGATGGACTGGAGGGTAAGGCTTGTCTGTTTGCAGATGACACCAAGATCTGCAACAGCATAGATGACCCAGATGGGGTGGGCAGAATGAGGAGAGATCTGGATAAACTGGCAAAATGGTCGGAAGAGAGGCAACTGGGGTTTAATGCAAAGAGTGCAAGATCATGCACGTAGGGAAGAGAAACCCTGAAGGCACCTATAGGCTGGGAGGGGAGTTGTTAGCAGTCACAAGGGAAGAAAGAGACTTGGGCATCATCATCACCGATGACCTGAAATCATCCAAGCAGACCACTAAAGCAGTAGGTAAGGCTAGGGGGATGTTAGGGTGTATTAGTAGGGGTATCACAAGTCGTAAGAGGGAGGTAATAATCCCTCTTTACAAGACACTGGTTAGGCCCCATCTGGGGTACTGCGTGTGGTACCGGAGGCTGCACCTGCACAAGGACATTAACAAAATGGAGGCAGTCCAGAGAAGGGCAACCAAAATGGTGCAGGGACTGTATCAGAAAACATATGAGGACAGATTAATGGAGCTCAACATGTATACCCTAGAGCAAAGGAGGGAGAGAGGTGATATGATCAAAACATTCAAACATCTTAAGGGCATTAACAAGGTGAAAGAGTCTAACATGTTTCAATATAAAAAAATAGGACAAGAAGACACAGCATGAGATTAGAGGGAGGCAGATTAAAGAGTAATGTGAGGAAATTCTTTTTCACAGAAAGGGTGGTGGATGCATGGAACGGCTTACCTCAGGAAGTGGTGGCTATGAATACAGTGCAGGGCTTCAAACAGGCATGGGACAGGCATAAGGGAGCAATAAAGATGAGCATGAATAAATAGGCTATTGACAGAGTACAGGCCTATGGCACATTCATAAGGTAGAAAAAATGGGCAGACTGGATGGGCCTTGCGGTCTTTATCAGCCGTCAACTTCTATGTTTCTATGTAACTGCCCTTCTAATCCACATCATCTCTCCCCCTGCGTTCTTCGTCTCGCTTATGTAGCTGATGAAAATATTATCCCCATTCACAACCCCTTTGGCAATCCCTTCCTCTGTCTGCATTTTTGCCCCCCTCACCCCCTTGCCTACCTCCTTCTGATTTACCTGAGAAACCTCCCTGTGCTTCTCCCTCCGTCTCTCCTTATACCTCTTTAATGCAACCTTTGTTCCCTGCACTACCTTTGCCACTTCATTAGAGAATCATAACAGTCTCTTTTTCCTTCTGCTGTTACTCACTTCCTTCATACAGAGGTATGTTGCTTTGGTTATGCCCTCCCTTATTTTTCCCCAGTGTGCCTCTACCCCTCCCTGACAGTGCCCCCCAAGGCAGTTTCTGAAGCACTCTCCCACTGCTTTAAAATCCACCCTCCTGAAGTCCAGGAACCTCATTCTTGTGCAGTTCTCCTCAAATACAAACTAAAGAATCTAATAAGGGTGGGAGAGAGAAGGAAAACTTGGATTGGCCTATCTCTTTAAAGGTAAATTGTCAGCTTTTCAGGGACAAAAATGTGGGACCTATAGATCCCAATTAGCTGAACCACAAGAAGTTTGAATTGTTTTTAATCACTTACTCTGATGCAATCTTTATTTTTATATGGTTGATCCTGCGCCTCTGTCAGCCATTACTGTCCCAGAGTCCCCCGTGGCCAGCCTTTGATGATGCACCTGACGGGCTATGCCACGGGGGACTTCTATGTGCCAGTGTAGTTGTTCTAAGAGATTAACAAATAAACAGCACCTGTGTGCACTTCTAATGTCGGTACTGATCGACTAAGGATCCTCAGTCAATCGATACTGGCATTAGAAGCACAAACAGGCACTGTATATTTGTTAATCTTTTACAGAAACTACACTGGCACACAGGAGTCCCCCATGGCATAGCCTGTCAGGCATTTCATTAGAGGGCTGGCCACAGGAGATGCTGGGACAATAATGGCTGCCGGGGAGGAGGCAGGATCAACCATATGAAAATAAAGATTTAGCTGAGAAAGTGATTTAAAAAAAAAAAACATTGTATTTCAGCTAATCAGGACCTATAGGTCCTGCACGTTAGTCCATGAAAAGCTGACAGTTCTCCCTTAAGAGATACTACTGATGATTCAGCCAATCATGCGGCAGCTAATGAATGAGGTATTCTTAAAGTATAGAAACTAGAACTGAGTTTATAAACAACTATAAAACAAATTAAATGTACCAAATGTTCTGTTAGGCAACTATCTATAAATATTTACTGAAAAATAATTTGACCAAGGAAAATATTTGGCAAAGCTCCGATAGTGCTCTGACTATCCTAACTGGCTCCGATTTATAATCCCTCAATCTGACTCCATGCAGACTTTGGATCCAAGGTCACATAGTGGGATCAGAGGTTGGATGTCTGCCTTGAATCCTTTGGATCCTGGACGGCCACACTGGATAGTCTGTATCCGACTGAATACTAGGGGGCAGGATCCAGCGTTCAGATACCAATGGTATCCAACGGCATCTACCATCCAAGAAAATCTGCGATAACTGACAGTATCTGATTTTTACGTCACACACTAGCTGAGCAACACCAAAAGTTCTTATTTGTCTTAAACACTAAAATGTCAATGCTGTACACCAGTTCTTTATTAGCAGAATAAAGACTTATTAGGAAAGTTTGCCAAGAGCCCTAATGCTCTACAAGGCCTTATTTTACTAATAAAGGACCAGTATGGAGGTCGTTATTTCAATTCTTAACCTCTCGACAGTGTTTTTAACAAATGCTAAAAAAAGGCATTATTTTAATTTACAAAGTGTTGAGCAACAGAGCACTCAAACTGGCTCCTGGTATGCTGTTTACATAAGTGGTCAGTTACCAGTGGGATAAGAACCACTAGGCAGAGCAAGGCAATTATATTTATTTAGCGTCCACTCCCAAGGACTCTGGGCACCTCACAGTCAGAGAAGCACATTAGAACCACAGTTATGAAATGACAAATTAATAATTATAAAAGTAGTGAACCAATCAGAATGTGGGATTCTGTGTTTAGCATTCCATGAGGTTTATAATACATATGCAGTAACACACACCAGGATGTGCACTGCGTAAGCAATAAGCCATAACAACATGTTTTTTATACATTTTTATTTAATTTTTGTTGATCGGGTAAGTGCACTAGATAAATCCTGCCTATTTTCATGCACGATCCGGGGAAGGGGGATACAGATGAATGCCAACTGACCTTGAACCAGATTAAGCTGTTGGTGGTATTTTTGGTGAATGAGGGAAATCTGGCCAGGATACTGGGGAAATTCCCCTGCTCTTTTTCGATAAGTGCCATGGGATCTCTAACATCCACCTGAACTACCACCAATCCAGGCAGATGGGACCTCGGTTTAACGTCTCTTCCGAAAGACAGCACCCCTCTCATGCTGCACTACAGTGTCAGTACTGGGATATTAACCCAAGTGCCAGATGTGGGAACTGAACCCACAGCCCTCTGATCTCCCGGCCTCAGAGGCGAGTGTGCTACATACTGAGCCACTGACACTGTGCTTTACAGAATTTAAATACGCACCCCATGCATAAGGCAAGGCACAAGGCCGAAGGCTAAGTGTTCTTACACCCCTGGGAAGTGCATTAAAATCCTGTAATGCACATGCTGGAGTGGTTTATTACGCTTATAAAATGACTCACAAATAGTTTTACTGCTGATCAAAATTACATCTGGTAACTGATTATGTAGTGCTAGGACTTTAATGCGTGGTCAGGTGATGTGTCTCAGACAGTGACGTTCCTAGGTTGCCATTTTATAAAGCATTTTATTATACAGCCCATTTAATATGTTTCAGCTAACCATATTTATGGAATTTCCAATCCCAGTTTGAAAGTATATTAATACCAGAAAGCATCTCTGCAGCCTTAGCTCTGCACACTCCGTGGCTTGCCCAAATTTCTCCCCACTTCACAGCTCTCTCATCCTTGGGTTCTTTAGGTGAGAGAACTGTGAAGAGGGTCTCTCATGCAAAACATGCTAAAATTCTGAACTTCTAAGTTCTGTTTGCAAAGTCTACTTTCCCCACAGAGGTTTCTCTTATTTTTTTTACAAAGTAAAACATTTTGATTTTACATTTAAGTACTGTGTTTTAAAAAAACGAAGTCTTTATCATGATCTATGAATACAGGCACAGTTCTGACATCCCTTACTGGTCTAAGAGTACTGTTTTAAGTCCCCGATGTGCCAGGACTGCTCACCTTCATTCTGCAGTTCTTGCACCCGAAGAAAGTGAGAAGGTGCTGTTTTGTTAACCATAAGTGATGCTGGAACTGTACCTCTAAACATATATAACAGTGTGCAGAATGTTTAGGTAAAACATAACCGTGACTGACTAAAATGATGTCATAGTTTGTCATACAGTAACGTGATACATTCTGGTGTCTTCTGTGAAACCGGAATGGAGCTACGGCTTGCCCTTCAGGGGCAGAGCAAGGGGAGTGAACCTACGCACAAGGCTTCGTCAGAAGTACTGTAGCTCTCAAGTTCGAAGACGCTTCCTTTAAGTGCTCTTACTTCACTGACGCAGTATATGCTGTGTCCTCCAGTGTCAAGGACTCTTTTGTGTTGTTGAAGTAGTCACCATTGTTGGGAAGGCTACGTCAAGCGCTGTTTGAGTTCCCTAGTTAATCAGAGCTGTGAAGCAACTTGGGCTTTGCATTTTAAGAGCCATTTTAGCAACAGCATTTGAAGTAAACAACTTTTTCCTCTATACAAAATCACTTCATGTGGAACGATGGGTCAGGCTCAGCCAGGCATTGGCAGGGCTGCAGCTTGTGATGACAGTGACCTGGGTTCAGGAACAGGATCGGGCTGTCAGGCTTGAGTGTCTCATGGGCACCTGCCTCCTCCGGGTGGGGACGGTGACCAAGGCTCACTGGCTTGTGCCACCTAGGGATCTCACAGATGGAGCAACATACTGGGCTTGGCAAGTGGAGGAAAGGATGTACATGTGTGCTCCAGAGCGTGCCTGCACTTCTGGAAACACACTGAGCTGCTGTCCCAGAGGGACTGAGCAAACGCAGGTCACTCCAGCTGCAGCAAGATGCACCAGTTGGGTCTACTACAGAATCCTGACACCCAAAATCCTGACAATTAAAATCCCAACAGGAATAAAGGCCACATCACAGGACATGACACCGAGTTTAGTCAATACTTTATGCTTCCTAACCAGATTCAAGGAGACCCCCTTCTGGCTGTCAAAGAATGCCACAGTTATATAGAAAGTGTGTGTGTGCAACATAAATAAGCAGATTCCAGAGAGAGAGAGAGAGAGAGAGAGAGAGAGAGCGCAATAATGAGGGTTTCCTCCAACTGCCCCCACACACACACACACCTCACCTCCCCGATGAAACCCTTCAGCAGACCAAGCAATAAAACAGTGCAGTACATATATGCTTGATTCCAGGTGGGTCGCAACTTGAATCGAGCCTTGCCTCAGCGTGCCTTTCCTGATTACCAACTTTTAAATAAATAAATATACAGTCTCAAGATATCCAACAAGTAAAAAATAACCCTACTATTAAAGTGGTAGCAACGTTGTGCGTGCCAGTTAAGCCCTCTGGTTTTATCTGGTTGCTCCTTCATCCCTCCACCTGTCATGCTGCCAAAAGAACTCTCCCACTGCCATCCCTGTGATGATGCGAGTGATGGGCGAAGTCCAGACGTCTTTGTGCCAGCACTTAGTAAAGTAAGTTAATACTCAGCAACAAAGCATTTTTGCGCTTAGTCTACCAGCAATGATTGGGCCGAGTCTACATGATTGGTACCGGTAGACTAAGTGTGAAAATGTGCTGTTGTCAGGTGTTAACTGACTTTACTGTGCGCCGGCACACAGACGTTCCCCATGGTTTAGCCCCTCACTCACACCATTCACAGAGCTGCCTGCAGGGGACAGTGGGAGAGTTAGTTCAGTAGCACGGTTGGTGGAGGCATGCAGGATCAACCAGATTAAAACGTGTCACAAATTTTTTAAAAATTACTTCCTTCGGCAGTTTGCTTAATTGGGATTTCTATGTCCCGCAGTATTAAGGCAAGGGAGCTTACGATTCCCCTTGAAATACAGTAGAAAATAACAACAATTAGTTCATTTGTTTAACCAGTCGCAATGTTTCCAACGTGCTTTCCAGCTTCTTGTACTGAGACGTTGGCCTCCTTCATGTACAAGGATTCTACATTGCTCAGAATTATTTGTAACAGATCCGCCTGTGCTACATATTGTTACTTTGTTACTAAGCAACATCTTGCTTGCCATTGTCTAGAGGAATTTTACTGAAAACCAAATAACTGAACAAATGTAACTATACAATATTCATGGCAACAAAGTAAAACAGAAAATAACAACAGATGACATTTAGGTATGAACGAGGATGGAAAGAATGAAAACAAAACAATATAAAATATGTACAATACCCCATATAGAAAAAAGGAAAAGAAAAAAGGGGGTGTCAAGCAATAATAGGCATATGCTTAATAAGTAATACGGGATCCAAGTACGAATCTCTCTTGATCCAACCTGTCAAATGCTTACGCGACAGACATGTCTGAATCTGCAATCCATGGCATATTTTGGAATCTTTCTAACATTAACTGAATAATGCTTAGCTGCAACAGCATAAATATATTGAATTTCATGCTCTGTCTTCAAAAACAAATCATATAAACTGCAGGGCTTCTGCTGTAAAGAAAACAGGCGCATCTTTAGCCAAATGTGCCATTTAAAACATGCCAAAAAATATTCAGAGTTTTCCATTCCATTTCAGCCAGCCAGCGTGACATTTCCCATATAGAGAAGGTCATAATACGCTGATTTGAATAAAGGATACCCCCATTGGGTCGCTTCAAATCCCCAAACCCTAAATTGCCATCTCTAGGGGAACACAAATAGTACATAAGCCCACACATTCAAAGGGAGTTGCACGGCGCATCTCTGAAATGTCCCTGGGCCATATTGGAAAAGAGGATCGCTGTGCAATTCCAGATGCTGCAGTGCAAAGATAATGTATGCGGCGCATCCGGAGGGGGTGTTCCCATGCATATGCAAAACATTGGGATGCTCAGCCGAGATGTGTGGCGCAGCTGCCCGCACATCTCGGTGATGTGGCTCACAAAGTTAGGCAAGTTAAAAACACACCTAACTGCTAGCTACTCACAGATGGGCTGCTGTACTGCACAGCGCAACACAGCAGCCACCAGCCCCTGGGTGGCTAGCCCCATCTCCGATCGGAAATAAATATGTGACTACACAGTTATCCCTAGTAGTCTAGTGGCCCCCCCCATACCCGACCCCGAAGTAATGTAAAACAACATTCCCAAAATACCCTGATAGTCCAGTGCCCACCTCCCGTACTCAAACCCGAAATAATGTTAAGAACATACACGATATGTCCGTGGTAGTCCAGTGGTACCCCTCTCCCATCCCCCTCCACAATTGTCCCCATAGAAACATTGAAAAATAATCCTTTGTAGTCTAGTGGCCCCCCTCCCACCCCAAAGTCTGATCGTAAATTAAATATTTCCCAAAACACTTCCCTGGTAGTCCAGTGGTAACCCCCCATCCCTGAATCCCATCCATATAGAAAATTAAATCCTTCGTCCCTGAATTGTCTAGTGGACCCCACCTGAGGACCCCACCCCACCCCTCCCCTGTCCAGCATGATCATCAAGCCGGCGGGCATCAAAACCCACCGCACACCTTCATGGCTGCCCGCCAACTGAGCTGTCACAAAATGACAGCATCAGTAGAGCACCACAATACCACTGGTCGGCACTGTCGACCAATGGACTACAGTGTACTGTCTGTGGAGTTGTACGGGTGGGTTTTGCTGCCCGTGACGTTATGCTGATGCTGGGATGGGAGCGGGGTGGGTGGAGGTCCCTCAGTGGGTGGGTGGTCCACTAGACTACCAGAGACGTCTTGAGTTTAATTTTCTATATGGACGGGTTCGGGATGGGAGAAGGTACCACTGGACTACCAGGAAAGTGTTTGGAAATATTCATTCCAATCGGACTTGCAGTTGGAATTCTGTGTTTCCATGATTTTCTCCCCTCCCTCAATGGCGGCAGCACAATGTGTCCCCAGAGGTGCGTACGACAGGCATGCACTGGGGCGCACATACACCTCACACCCTTCCCAGCTGGGACCAGTGTTTCGCTTCATCTGGGAACCAACAAGAGGGTTAAACAGCTGCCCACCTGGAGAAAACCATCACACAGGATGCTCAAACCCCACACCCCTGCTGGCCCTCTGGCAGCCTGAGTTCACTCCCGAATCCAGGTCCCCAGCCTTGCAAGCGGCAACCCTGATGCTATGATGTCAGGCCAGCACAGCAGAATGAGATAACCCAATTATCGAAGACAGCGGGGAAGGGGAACTGAGTGTGGGTGGGGCAGGTGAAGCAGCTATTGCAGGGGCAGGAAGTAATTGAGGCAGAATGGAGTGGAGGAGACAGAAGCTTAAGGAGGGAAGAGGGCCTACAACATGTGGTGGAAGAGGGCAGAGAGGAGTGAAGAAAAATACAGGAAGTGGTAAGGAAACACAGGCGGAGCAAGGACATGAGGCTAGCTGCAGCACCAGGGTGAGCTTTTTGTCTGTTTGCAATTTTTTTTTTTTAATTATTCTTTTAGTAACCAGAAAAAGCCCACTGGGCACAAGGCCTGTTTACAGGGGTGATCCAGGAGCACTAGGGAGGTTAAGTGGCAGTATAGCGCAGTGGTTTAAGGTTCTGAGCTGCAAATCTGGAGACCTGGATTTGAATCCCACAGCCCCCACTTGCATACTGTGTGACCCTGAGCAAGTCACTTAACTTCCCTGTGCTCTCAGGTCACAACTGTAAAAAAGCTTTCAGCTTAGTGTGCCACTCCTGGTTAAACAATAAAAAGTGATTTGCTCAGGGTCATACAATATGCAAGTGGAGGTTGTGGGAATCAAACCCAGGTCTGCTGGATGCACCAAGCTCCTTTGTAGCTCGTTACTTTAACCTCTAGGCTAAAGTACCAGCCCCAAAGAGAACTAGAAAGAATAAGGTGCTTTTCGGAGTACCAGGCTTCTAGTTGTCTTGATGGCACAGCTTGTAGTGCATTAGAATGGTATTCCGAGTGGCCTGGGTTCAAATCCCAGCTAATGTACTTATTTCCTTCTCTCGTCTGTCAATGATCCTGGTAAAGCCTACAAGAATACGGCAACAGAAGGAAAACTAATCCCACTTAACAGCAACCAAAAATTTATATTGCTGTAACAAGTTACTTTCAGGACAACCAATCCCACTTAATAGTAGCTAAATTATATATTACAGTTGCAAGTTACTTTTAGGAAAAATGTAATATTGTTGCAATTATTTATTAACTTTTCTTCAAAGTAACCCCTTATTACTATTACTTTTTTTTTTTTGTTAAGCCTCTTTATCGTCTTCACCCGGTGTATGCCCTCCATTCTGGTTCAACCCCCACCCCTGCCCCGTCTCCCAGCTTCTCAGTAATACACCTTAGATCCTGCATTTCCCTCCGCGGCTTACATCCAAAGTAGGGCCAGCAGTTCCCCGTACTGCAGCGCAACAGAACCAGTTTACAAGCGAGGGTCCTGTCACGAGTGCGGAGCCTATGAAGGGTCACACATCTCATTCTGCACTGCCCAGCTTTTTCCTCTTTTCCTCCCCATGGATTGCCAACCCCTGGGTGTGCAGAAGCTCAACACACACAAGCATGCAGAACACATTATTAACAGCATTCCACTGCTCTGTAAGCCACTCCGAGCACACTGCCACCTGTGGTCACCCAGGTGGCAGTAGTGCACTGCAGTCGACTGCCCACCTCCCTGGAGAGTGCCCTCTGGGATGTTCGCGCTTCCTGTTCCTGGCTGATCGCCAACTACCTCAGCCAGGTTCTGAACCCAGGATGGCAGTGCCCTCCGTGCAGTAATGGTGCTGCTGCACCAACAGGGCGTCTTCATTGCCACTAGTACTAGTTACTGAAAAAGTAATAATATTGCAACAATGCTCCCCCACTCTGGTGATCCCCCCACTTTCTGAAGCACTGAGAGCTAAAACCCCAAATATATTATTGATGTGCTTAGTATGACTTATTTCAAGCACTGGAACATATGTTGCAGGAAGTACTTATGCAGTCCATGACCAGGACCAGAGCAGTTTGATACATCACAGGAAAAGCTCAGAATGAGTTCCAAAACTGCCTGCCAAGCATTTGATTTATAAGAAGGAATTCATCTGTTATCTGCTAAGCAAACACAGCTGCGATGGCTACACATAGGATATCAGTATGCTTAGAATCCGATCCACAGAAATGGCCTGGATATGTGTGAAACAAGCCTACTCCGTCGCAGGAGCTCTGCCCCCCCCCAACAGATTTGGCCACACATGGTTAAATCCACAACCCCAAAGACCCTGATATGGGCATGCCAAGTGCCACGCTGGGGTCCCCCTGCTTCAGGAGCAGAGGATTGTGTGAAATGGCAGATCTTCAAGGACTTTCATATCCCTTTGCAGGACAGCAGTTATTTAAAAGAAAAATAATATTTATCTGTTTCAGTAATGGTAACTGGGAAAGGCACAAAGAGTCAGCGTTCATTTCCGTGCAACCAAGGGGAGGGGAAACAAAGGGACACACAAAATAAGAACAAACAAGCAACAAGGTACAAATACTGCCGAGATGAAAGACAAAGGTTGCAGGTACATTTGTTGTGTTAAGATATGCATTACAGACAGCACAAAACTGTCGTGGTGCTCAAGTGCCTATAATTCCTTTCCAAGACTAGGAGAAGTATTAAATTAAGATTGCACATAATATAAAGGTCAGGTAAAATAAACCACTTCAGGCAGGCCAAGAGTCTCGAAGGGGAGACTGCTGGAAAGGGCAGGTAGAAGGCAGGTGCAAGGACGGAGGAGAGATCAGGGGAAGGAGCAGTGCGGGGGGAAAAAGACGTTTAGTGCAAGGATATAAGAGACAGTAAGAGGAGTAGAGGCCAGAGCAGACAGGGAGTTTGTTCCCAGCAGCAAGGGAGCAGGAAGGAGAAAGACCGTTGCCAGGAGGTAGAATGGCAGGCAGGAACAGCAGACAACAGGATAAAATACCGCAGGACTTGGCAAAACCGTGACTGTGGAGTTGTGCCATGCTTATGCATATTTCTGGTGAAATCTGTCAGTTAACTCCCCTATTTTAACTAAGCTAAGAACTAAAGAAATTGGAAAAGAAAATCGCTTAAATATGCAGATCCTTTTAGGCCAGCACCGGGGAGAGCTGGATTCTGACTTAAGGTGATACACTGCTGCCAACTAGCAGCTTCCCTGTTAAACTTCTATTAAATATTTAAAAACCTATGACTGAGTCTGGGCAGAACCTGTTACCTTGTGATTCTTTTTTTTTCCCTTCTCTCTTGAGTTAGTCTTTATGCTCTCAAACTGCCCTGCTAAAGCCCCCCTATCTGCTCAGCAATCACTCAGCTTCACCTACTTGCCCTGTGGGGAACCCTTTCCACAATAGGGCCTTCAGAATGAGGGGGGGTGGCCTTACACCTTCCAGACATCACCATATTCAGTGGCAGGGCGGCTCGGTTGTGCTGGGTGGGCAGCATGGAACCAGAGTGATGCCAGCAGTGTGATGCCAGGGTTAATTTCCCCCCTTGCTCACCCACACCGAGACGCTTCACTGTGAATGTGCTGTGCATGCTATGAAATGGGCATACAATCCCACAAAGGAGTTTTTTTTTTGCTTTGAAAGTTGCCCTGGGGGCAGCGCTAAAAACCTACTCCTGCCAAAGCTGGTGCGACTCCCCTTCTGCTGCCACTGCCGACTGGCTTGCACCTCCTGGGCTCATGCAGGGGGGGATCAGATGTCCACCCATGCAAGGAGAGCATCTTGTAGGATGCTCTGCCTCTCTCTCCATGCTCCCACCCCTCAGTATACCAGGCTTGTTCCTGACCCAGGGTTGCCGGTGTCATGAGGGGCAACCCTGCCACTACATCAGCAACAAGCCCTCCACCTTACAAGTGATTCAAATGGTGAAGGCTGAATAAATGTTGACAATATTAAGGATTACCACCCTCCTGCTTTGGCTGGCACATTCTTGCCCTGGACCAGTCACAAGGGGCAAGTGGGTGAACATCTGTGTCAGTTAGTTGCCAAGCAGTTAATCTATATTTTACATTTTTTTGTGATTACAACTTTGTTACTGTGCACAATGCACACTGGAGGAAATGGATATGGTTGTTATGGAAACAAATACACATTTCTGATTGGAGGCCACATGTTGCATTTTGAATTGTTGGCTAAGCTGAATTAGTGCTTTGATTGCATATACTGCAGGGAGCTCGTATTTCTTGTCCTGGGACTGCTGGCATGTAGCTGGCCTTTTAAAGCTGAAGTACTTGGCCGGCCTGGTGGCGCTGAGGGCTGAGGTGCTGGACACCTTACCTCATGCTGCTCCAGCGACCCAGGTTTGGGAAGGATCTCGGGTCGTTGGGGTGCCAGCATGGGGGGGGGGTGGGAGCAGGATTGAGCAAAGGCTCTCCTCTCCCGGGAAGGGGGGGTCACCCGCCTGTAGTCCCGCCATCACCGGATGGAGGTCTGGTGATAGGCGCAGATGGTAACGGTGTGACCGGTAGGGTGGGAGGTGTCCTGCAAGGCATGTATACGCATGTCTCCACATGCATGCATCACATCAGTGATGCGCAGGAGTGGGGCTAAAAGGGAAAAAGCCAAAAAGTCCATACGGGGAAAAAAAAAATTTAAAGCTGAAGTATTTGTGAGATGTCAAAGGACTCAGTTGTAGAGTTTTCTGTAATCAATAGTGCATTCTGGCAAAAAATGTCAAAATACCCATTTTTTAATTTGCATTTTATTTCATTCTGAAACTGAGATATGTAGTTCTGAAATGTTTAAAAGTTCTTGCTTCCTTGTATAAGCCCCCTAAATGGGCTTACCTTTGGGAGCTGTGGCTCTGATTCCTCCACCCATGTTGTTGGGGGTCCCGGGTAGGATTTGGACCTTGTGTCTGAGTTTTTGACTGCTCCAGCCACAAAGAGTCCAGTGCTTGGCTCTTGGGCAGAGGGCCGAGTGGCGGTGACTGTTTTCCACGCCTCCAGGCACTCACTGGGTTGTTTTCAGTCCTGGGGGGGGCCCCGAGTCATACCGGGACAGCAAACGTACATAGTTATGGTGGTCCACGCTTTTTGAGCATGTGCGGCCGCCAGCTAGAAATATTTAAAGCAGCTGTGGCTCCAATGCAAGTGAGGTAGTTTGGTGTCAACTGGTGCTGACGTGGAAGCAATGTAAACAGTTATTCATGGAACTACAGGTCCTGTAAGTCTGTGGGGGTGTGGGAGGAATCTGGCAGTCATGGAATCTGTCCAAATTGGACCTTTGACTTGGCAGGTGTTTTTGCACCCTGGAGGTAAGAATAAAAGGGGGAGAGCTGTGCAGGAAAGGGGATCGAGGTGGAGAGAGGACTGAGTGGGGGTGATTGCCCACTCGGTCAATGAGACCACCATTCCTTTTATGTTGGCTTGCGTGCATATGCAAGCAACATCTTGCGCTAGTAGCACATTTCAGAAGTGCGTTTGTGTTGGTGAATGCAGGGCGTGCTTTAGTAGGTGCGTCCCTCATTCTCCAATAAGCCAGCATGCTAGTGCTGACACCAGCATTACATGAAGTGGACACAATTTGTAAGGAAAGTGCTGGTGCAATGAGACACAAGCTCGTCGTGCAGCGGCACTGATGACATGCCTCCAGAGTCGTGCCTTTCCTAATGAAGCATTTCAATAAACATGGCGGTGGCAGCTGCCGCCATCTGCCACACACAATCCCCAGAAAGCAGACTTTGGGGGTGCCAAATCCCCCTGTCGGCATGTTTAATAACCCCCCACAAGATTGTGTGGCACCCTGGGAGGCTACCTCAGTGTGTCTCCAAGTGATCAAAAGCCAACTGTGTCGGCATGTTCCTGTCCCCGCCCACCTCCATTGGGTGGCACACTGGGAGCCCTCCCCAGTGTGGCCAACATCACCCCCCCAAAGTCACGGGGCACACTGGCAGCCCACCCCAGTGTGCCCAACAATTCTTTTCTTACACCTACAAAGAAAGAAAACTGTCCGCAGTGTTTTTTGTTTTTTTTTACTGTACCTGAAACAAAGAAAATGGTCCCTCGCTGTTGGCTGAGCCCCCTCCTCCAACCCGCATCCACCCTCTGTGCACCGTACTTCCCCACAGCTCCTCACCCCATACTCACCTCCAGAGGTCGGCGCTACGATCTTCTGTGGAGTGGGAACACGTCTGCACTCTTCAAAGCCGACTGCAAACTGAAGAAATGCCGGTAAGCTATATAATGGCATAAATGGGGGGTTTCAACTTAGGTGGATAACTTAGCCATTTTTTTAAATTTTGCCTCCAAATTTTCAATATGGAGTTCTTGGGACCCCACCTCATGAACACATGCACTGTCATATTGTTACTTGGTCCTGAAAGGTCATTTCATGGTCACTGCGTGGAATCACCTTTTGGTCCCAATTAATGAAACAACAGTGTCACTGTTCAAGAGGTGGCATCCCAAAAAGCCTATCTTGCAAATCTGGCGCAAAAATTCCAAAAAATGACTGTGTTACGAGCGTGCATTGTGCAGTTTCCATGCACGCTCATAACTTTGACAATTTTTAATATTTTCACTCCAGATTTTCAACACTGCCATTTTTCACACCTCATCAACAGTATAGCTGCCATTTTTCACATTCTGCTCAAAATGTGTTTTCGTGCATGTGGCGTACAATGGTGCAGTCGTTGTGCGAAATCAACGTTCAGGACACATTGCCAAACTCACAGTGACACTGTTCATGAGTGGAGGTCCCAAAATGCCTATGTTGAAAATCTGATTAAAAAAATCCCCAAAATAATTGCGTTATGGGTGTGCGTTACGCAGTTTCTACGCACGTGTGTGACTTCACCAATTTTTCATATTTTCACTCCAGATTTTCAACATTGCCATTTTTTTTACACCTCCTTATGAACAGTACAGCTGCCATTTTTCACATCCTCCTTAAAATGTGTTTTCGTACATGTGGTGCACAATGGCACGGTCGCTGTGGGAAATCAATGTTCGGGACAGATTAACAAAATCACAGTGACACTGTTCTTGAGCGGAGTTCCCAAAATGCCTATGTTGAAAATTTGGTTAATAAAATACCCCAAATAATTGTGTCACGGGCGTGCATTGTGCAGTTTCTATGCACACTTGTGACTTCACCAATTTTCCATATATTCACTCCAGATTTTCAGCACGCCATTTTTTTACACCTCCTCATGAACAGTACAGCTGTCATTTTTCACATCCTGCCTGAAATGTATTTTCGCACCTGTGGTGCCAAATGTCACAGTCACTGAGCAAAATCACCTTTCAGCTATCGAACTCATAGTGCCACTTTTCATGATGTGGGATCACAAAAAGCCCATGTTGCAAATCTGGAGTGCAAATACCAACACATGCCCGAGGCATTATGGTTTCCAACCATAACACCCCACCCTGTAGATACTGACAGGCATCAGGGGTGTGATTTATCATTGTCGGCTGTAATGCTCATGCCATTCCACCCCCACACCACCCTGAAGCCAGTGACAGGCATCGAGGTGTGCCTTGGACTCTTCGGCCCCAAAGTTCACCCCATTCCCCTACACTACACCCATCTCAGCGTATTTCCTTATGGAATGGGGTGAGCGTAAGGCCCGAAGACCCCAAGGCACACCGCGACACTTGTCGGTGTCTGCGGGGTACAGTGAGGTGAAATGCCATGAGCATTACGGCTGACGATCCAAAGGCATGCCCCAATGCCTGTCACCCTCTGCAGAGTGGGTCTGGGGTCGGCGTCAGTTCACTACTTCACTGCCAATCCTATCATGCATCTCTCTAACTCCTGCACTACCAATACCAATGCCAGCAAGCCAACATTCGGCATTGACAAATGCTTGTTTATTATTTATTTTGAGGACGGTGATAAGCTGAAAGGTGGGAGGACATGGCAGTGGCCATCCTGTTGTGGAGCCCCATTTCTGGGGCTGGACTAAAGAACGGGCCATTTGGAAAAAAAGAAGAGAAAGGGCAGTTGTACGCCAGAGGAAAAGGAGAGATGGCTGTGGGACCGTCCTGCAGTAAGATAGTGAGCTGAGCTGCCGCTAGCCTGTGTGGACCGTTACTGGAGCGGCCCCCCCTCCCAAGGAGAAACCTCAGCAATGTGAGGAGCCAGCGGAAAGGATGAGAGGAGCAGAGTAGGCTTGGTGAGAGTTACTGAGGGCAGCAGCTGGAGAAAGTGGAAGGACTATGATGTAGGTGGTCCAGTGAGGGCCAGGGGGTCTGGGGCAACCCCTGGTCCCAGCCTGCCCCTGTTTTAAGACCGTCCAGATTTTGGGTTGAGGCTGGGTGGGAATACCCACTTTTACAGTCTTGGATGGGGTTGCCATCTGGGTCTTACCTGTAGAGGAGCTTGTTTATGGAGGGTGGCCGTCGACTGGGTCAGCTATCCCTCCGAATGCCAGGGCTCCCGACCTGATGAGAGAGAGAGTGAGAGAAGAGATACGGTATTTGCTGCCTGCTAATTGATGGCCTGATCTGGCCTTGCATATAGCTGCCTGTGTCGGACTGTGGCTGCCTAGGCTGAGTGGCAGCTGCCTGGAATTGAGCTACGGATGAGACCTTCACGGTTCAGAGCACTAACTAGCTTCTGATGTGAACTCTTGGTCCATAGCAACCTGCTCTATGTTTTCCTGCTCCACGGAGTGACTGCTCTAGTTTGAATTAACTGTTCATTAAATGGGACCCACTGTTTTGGCAGTTCTGGTATTCATCTCATTTGTTTGGATGAACTGTTTTGCTGCTAACAAGAACGTTGCCTCCACAGCCCAACTACCAGTGTGTGTTCCAGGGTGGCAACAAACAGCTCTGGGGTACTATGTTTGCTTTGTCCCCAGACTGAAGAATCAGAGGACCATCAAGGAAGATGGCAAAAGGCCTGCCTGGTGAAAACTGTCTACAAAGGCCTCAGAGGTGAAGCTGACATGGCCAGGCAGGTGAAGAACAGGGTCTTCACGTCTCCTGTCACCAGCTCTGCACCTGGAGGTATGCAGCACCCCGGTTTCAGCAGGTCTGGTAATCAGGCCAACCAGGTATGTGGATCTTTCTGTTCTGTATGTGCCCCTTCCCTTCGGACTTCAACCATCATACCCCTACACACGGGGAGGGGGGGTTATTCTTGTCATGCCCACTGTGCAAAATAATCAAGTCTTGATGTGGTATGGGGCTCTTTCTCATTAGAAACATGTGCTAGGAACATTCCAGTACACCCACAGTATGATTCTAAACTGCACAGTCAAAAAGTATTTGCAGAGGAAGAAATTAAAAAAAAATTGCTAATAACTTTGTGCTGTGATGACGGGAGGGACTTATGTTCCACCTTGTCTGCACCTTTTGCTGCACGGCTGTGACAGTACCCAGTTTTACTGGCACACATCCAAGCTTAACAGCCAGAATGTTACCCCTGCTCATGCTGTGCAACCCATCCTAGTGCCCAAGTCGCAGCCATTTTTATCTACTTGAGTCCTTAATTGTAGAACTAGCAAAAAAACAATTAAAAAATATCTGAGGGATTTAAAGTCGCGAATGACTAATCTGTGGAGGTCATAAATCAAATTTTGGCATAAAACTATAAGATGGCTGGCAGTATAGCCTAGAGGCTAGAGTAATGAGCTGTGAATAAGCTTGGTACATCCAGCAGACCTAGGTTTGATTCCTGCGACCTCCACTTACATACAGTGTGACTCTGAGCAAGTCACTTAACCACCACAGTGCTCCCCAGTCAGCCCTGAAAACAGGCACTTGTGCCTAGTGGGGCTTACCCGGTTACCAAAGACTAAATAAATAAATGGTGATTGGCCCAGTAATACAGTGGGAGTGGTAATGCTACTGCTTGCTAACCAGGTGACTTGGGTTCAGGTGCAGGTTGCACAGGAGGTGGCCTGGGAATGGTGGAGCAAGTGTCCCAGTCCTTCGGGGCTGGGGGGGGCAGCAGGTTCCACAACGTAATTGCCACCTGGCTGAAGCTGAAAAATAGGGCCGTCAGATATGCCAAGCTGTGGTGGGGATTCTACCAGTGTGACTGCGCGCATGTGCACAGAAGTGTGCATCATTGCCTCGCCAGCTCACAAGCGGAGAAAATGGTGGGAAGACACCGCCAACTCACAGGTACCTACCCTCAAGTAGTCTGGTGCAGTTTCAGGATAAATCCCAGCGGAAGCTGGTGTCAGGGACGGGCTGGGGGGGCAGCAGAAGGGGCAATACAATGGAGCCCTAAGAGACAAAATTCATACAAGAAAAAAACAATAAGATGAAATATTGTACTGACCAACAAATACTGTTGCTTTAAGGTACTTGACTTTTTTCAGCGTCTTAAAGGAAAATCCACATGGTTTTCAAAATATAAGTTTGCATCTGCAACTTAGTTTCCCCAGCATATTTTAAAGGGCTTTTTTATAGCAGAAATTGGCCTGCTTAGAATTTCTAGATATAGCACCACTGTTGCATTTTGCAGCTTATCCTACAAATTGAGGATAGGCAATTTTCTGTTAACTAGAAGGCTTCAAAATCCACTGGAGCAACTACCCTGCATGTCTAAATGTTCACCCAGTCAGCGGGCAACTGATTGTATGTGTAATGTTTCTGCAACATGGATTTGGCCGTTCACACTCTCTGTCCCATGACTGGGAGACTACCACCCTTGCAAGGCAACCACAGAACTCTGTCGTTTGGTCAGAAGCAATGCTCATCCCACTGTATGTTCTACCCTTAGAGGTGCTGCAGAGGTGTGGTCTTTGGAGACAAAATGTACCTTAGGGAAGGTGATTGCAAAACCTCAGAGAGAAAAATGAAGCCACTGGTGGGGCATGAGGAAAAGGGGGCCCCCCCTACAAAATGTGGGTCCTTCCCAGGCTTGGAAATTAAAGACATATGGACATACTGCCAGGTTGGGGGTTCCCCTCTCCCTCCTGCACCACCCTAATTACTCTGTGGAGGTGTGGTTGTAGTTTTTCTTTGAAAGACTTATAAAAGTCGGGTGCCAGTCCATCCAGCCCAGGGGCCCTCCCAGTTTTTAAATGACCTCTAGTGGTATGGACTTCTTCCGGTGTGATGGGCTTCTCCAACTCCGTCATTGCCTCCTGGGAGAGTTTTTGAGATTAATCTAAAATTTAGGGACCTCCCATCAGCAAGACAGTCAATTTTTTATATTTATGAGGACCCTGTCTTATGGTGGAAGGACAGCAAGGTGGATATTAGGAAATGTTTCCAGTCCCAGTTGGAATATAAACTGAATAAAAGTACTTAAAATACCACTCACTGAGAATTCAGTAACAGAAGCTTTTCTCTTTACCACGGGAACGGGGATTTTGGCCCTTACATGAAGCAGATTAAGTCAAGACATGAAGTCTCTGCAGTATAATAAGGCTGCTTCTTTACTACTGGAACAGAAATCTGGGACACAGAGGAAAGCTTGTCAAGTGAATCCCTTTGAAGACTGCAAGAATAGGGTTAATAACAGAATTTTTTAGGCCTTCAATTACCCTTCTTGTCAGTTAAGTACAGATCAAATAAAGATAATAGAAATAGCACATGACTATGTAACCTCCTTTTTGGATCTGCAGTAACAGTGCAATACAGAAACATAGAATTTGATGGCAGATAAGGACCACTTGGCCCACCTAATCTGCCCATTTCCCTACCTAATGGATAAGCTGCAGATCCTAGTTAACCAACAGCCTACTTCATCCTACCTCCCCCCCACTAGGATTGCCTTATGTCTGTCCCATGCATTCTTCAATTCCCCACATTTTTAACTCCACAACCTCCTCAGGAAGGCAGTTCCATGCATCTACAACCCTCTCCATTAAAAAATAATTCCTCACATTACCTCTGAGCCGTCCCCCCTCTATCTTCAAATTGAGACCCCTTGTTCTTGCACATCTCTTTTTCTGAAAGATGCTACCCTCTTGGACTTCGTTGATTCCCTTGAGGTACTTGAAAGTTTCTATCATGTCCCCTCTCTCCCTCCTTTCCTCAAGGCTATACATATTAAGCTCCTTTAGTCTTTCTTCATATGTCTTCTGGTGCAGACCCTGCACTATTTTGGTTGCCCTCCTCTGGACAGCCTCCACCCTGTCTATGTCTTTGCGGAGATGGGGTCTCCAGAACTGCACACAGTACTCCAGATGGGGTCTCACCAACTGTCTCTGTGCAGAACTCTTTAGATCCCCCTTTATGGAAAATATACAGGTTACTCACCTGTAACAGGAGTTCTAGGAATGGTATATGTTGTTCATCCACACTGTCTGGCAGGTATCCTTGCCGCTTTAAATCTTGCCGGAAGGTCTTCAAGCTGGCTCCTCCCACCCACCCGGATGGTAAAACTCTCGGCTCCGCCCCGTGGCGCCAGATCTGGCCAGCTGGAAGCTCGGGTTGTGCGTCAGGCCGGGAGGTCAGGTGGGTGATGGGATGAACAACATATACAATTCCTAGAACTCCTGTTACAGGTGAGTAACCTGTATTTAGGACATGGATATGTTGTTCATCCACACTGTCTGGCAGACTCCTAGCAGTTCTCCGGGAGGAGGAAGGCAAGGTGCACACCCCCTACTTAGGGAATAGAGACTGGAGAACCGAGGCCCCAAAACCAGCATCCGGCGTGACTCAAGGTCAATGTGGTAATGGGTAATAAGGTGTGTGCTGACTTCCAGGTAGCAGCCCTGCAGATTTCCTGGATAGGGACATCCCTGGAAGCAGCCAACATGCAGCAGTATGACGGGTAGAATGAGCCTTATCCTCTGGGAGGCCCCATGCCCGCCAACTTATAGCAGAGATCTATGCAGGAGGTGACCCACCTGCCTATCGTCCGCTTGGCTGCAGGTCTGCCAGTGCGGCTTCAGCGTAGGTGACAAACAGCTGGCGAACCTCTCCCAATTTCAACCGTGCGCTCCTTATAATAAGCGGCGCCCTTCAAGGTCCAAAGTATAGAGCCTGTATTCGGCCTCCGGTGTGATTGGGTAGAACACCCGGCAGAGTCAACACCTGGTTAAGGTGAAACTCTGACACCACCTTCGGAAGGAATTTTGGGTGAGGCAGGACAACCTTGTCCCTGTGGAAGACCAGGTGAGGAGACTCAATGCAGAGCACCTGGAGTTCTTCCATCCTTCTGGCTGATATGATAGCCACCAGAAGGCGGTCTTCCACGACAGGTGAGAGATCACACCTGTGCATTGGTTCGAATAGCTTGCCCACAGAGCTTTGCCAATACCAGCAGTAAATCACGGAGGTGGAGGTTCTACGCACCAGAGGAAATGTGATCAAGGCCTTTGAAAAAGCGCCAGACCACCTTCTCCTGTGCCACCGACTGCTCCCGGCCCGCGCTGGTAAGCAGAGATGGCTGCCAGGTGCACCTTTAGGGTCAGTCGACCTAAGCCTTGACTAGAAAGGGACCATAAATAGTCAAAATGCTTGCCAAGAACAGGAGGAAGGGTCCAAGCCCTTGCCCTGACACAAATGGAAAATCTCTTCCATTTGAAGGCATAGCATTCTGGTCGACACTTCATGCGGACGCCTCAACAACATTGAGGACCTCGCCGGAAAGACCCAAGGCCTGGAACTCTTAGCCGCTCAGGAACCAGGCCGTCAGGTGCAGGGATTGAAGGTCCGGATGGAACACCTTCCCCTGATTGACTGAGAGCAGGTCCAGGTGAGCTGGAAGCTGCCTCGGGAGCCTGGAGCTGAGGCTGAGGAGATCTGGGTACCAGAACTGGGCGGGCCAGTCTGGGGCTATCAGAATCACCTGCGCCTTGTCCCTCCTTGCCTTGAGAAGCACCTTGTGAATCAAGGAAATGGGGGAAAGGCGTAAAGAAGCCCGGGTCCACAGCCTCGAGAAGGCATCCCTGCAGTGAGCCCTGCTGAGGGGGGCGGGCATGAAACAGCCTCAGCTCACGTCTCCCTGAGGCAAACAGGTCCACCTGAGGTGTGCCCCAGTGGGAGAACAGATCTTGTACTACCTCTGGCGGAGAGACCACTCGTGAGATGCAGCCCTATCCGGCTCCAGGGCATCGGCCAGGGTGTTGGAGGCTCCTGCCACATGAATGCTAGAGATCCGCCTCCAGGCTGCGCCACCGAGTGACCAAATGCGGAGAGCTTCCTTGCATAGAAGCATGGAGCGTGTCCCGCCCTGGTGGTTCAGGTAGTACATGGTCGTGGTATTGTCCGTCTGGACTCGGACCACTTGACCCCGGAGAAACGGAGCAAAGGCGGTGAGAGCTAGGCGGACCGCTCAGGCTCCAGCAGGTTGATGTGATCGGGACTCCCACGGGGACCAGAGGCCGTGCCTCAGTGTTCCCCAGATGGGCACCCAACCCATCAGAGAGGCATCGGTCGATGAGAGAGACCGTCGGCTCGGGCGGACAAACAGGATGCCCTCCTGCAGATGAGATGGAACGGTCCACCACTGGAGAGCGTTCCACATCTCCTGGGTCACTATCACTAGCTGGTCCAATGGATCGCAGCGTTGTGACCACTGGCTGGCCAGTCCCTACTGAAGGGCGCATGTGCCAGCGTGCCCAATGGACCACGCTGGTACAGGCTGCCATGAAGACCAGGGCGCAGGGAAGTCCCGGGCAGGCGCGATTGCCCAACCAGAAATGATTGGGCAAGGAGGTAGAACCTCGGCCTGTCCGCGGGAGCCGTGCTCTGGCTCGAAGAGAGTCGAGCTCTGCCCCGATGAACAGGATCACCTGCTTGGCTCGAGTTCCAACAGCCCGTTGATGAGAAGGCCGACTTGAGAGCAAACCTGGAGGGCCAGATCTGGACCGCTCCACCTCCTGTATGGAGGGGCTGCTATCAACCAATCGTCCAGGTAAGGTACACCCCAGACCCTCGGTGCACATAGGAATGCTGTCACCACTGCCATGCATTTGGTGAAGACCCTGGGAGCTGGAGATAAGCCGAAGGGCATGGCTTGGAACTCGAAGAGGGATCCCTCCGCTCGAAAGCGAAGGAATCTCTGATGTGACGGACGGATAGGGACATGAAAGAACGCGTTCTGCAGGTCCAGAGAGCAGAACCACACGACGTGTTCCAGAGATGGTGTTATCTGCCAGAGTGATCATCCTGAAGGTTCGAGACCTTAGGAACTTGTTCAGGTCGTGTGGTAGGTCGAGAATGGGGCGCCAGCCCTCCATCCGTTCGAACCAGGAAATACCTGGACCACGAACCCGGGTCTGAGGGTCCTCTACCTCCCTGATCACCTCCTTTTGGGAGGAGGGCGATCTCGGCTCGACGAGCCGCCAGTGAGGCTCGGACCCCGAGGCCCCCGAGTGTGCGTGGCTCTGAAGGGCGGGGCCTGCTCGAATTCTAGAGGCAGGCCTTTTCCCACCACCTCCAGTACCCACCTGTCCATGGTAACAGCGGACCAGGCGGAAAGGAAGTGTCGGAGCCGTCCCCACGGGGAACCAGGGGTGAGGTGACGGGATGGGGCAACACCCTCAGCCCGCCACTGGGCAGGCTTGGAGGAGGGACCGGCCGAGGGACCTCCTGGGCCTTCCTCCTGCTTCCTGTTGGAGGAAGCCCCAGGCTTGGGTTTGGGATGCCAAGCCGAGCCTGCTGGCCCTGGCGTTGCTGGGCAGGCGGGCAGGCGCAGGATGAAAGAGGCTTAGGCTGTGGCTTGCGGCCTTTGTCCTTCTGAGTGGAAGAGACCGAGTCAAGGTAGCATTGGACTTCTCGATCCTCTGCAGGTGACCTTCCACCCCAGGGCCGAAGAGGTCAGTCCCCAAAAAGGGGACATCCGCCAACTTGTGCTGGGTATCCGAGGTAAAGGTGGATATCCTCAGCCAAGCCCGACGACGCATGGCCACTGCGGCCGCCACAGACCTGGCACATGAGTCCCCGATGTCTAAAGCAGTCTGGAACTGCTGTTTGGACACTGCCCTGCCCTGGTCCCGCACCTGCCTCACCGTAGTCTGCAGATCCGCGGGAAGATGAGGGACGACCTCATCCAGGGAGCCCAACAGGGCATGAGAAAAATGTGCCATGAGGGCGGCCGAACTGGCCTGGACGAAGCCGGAAAGACGCAGCATAGACTTTCAGCCCGGCATAATCCAATTTCTTGGATTCCTTGTTGGGAGGTTTGTCCACATCCCTGGCGTTCCCGGCGCGCCGGAAAACGCTGTTGGTAACCAACCCCTCAGCAGAGGGGTGTTCCAAAACCGGACAGGGAACTGGTAGGGACCGCATACTTCCTGGCCATCCTGGCCGAAGGCGCAGGGCAGGAAGCAGGGCGCTGCCAAAGCTCCAAGGCCGGACCCACTATGGCCTCGGCCACCGGAAAGGCCTCCGTAGGGGAATCCCCTCGGTCCAGAATCTCCGTGAGGGGATACCTGGCCCGTTTAGAAACGGGTTTGAGCTTCATCCCGGTGGACTCCGAGATGAGCGGAAGCAACCCTAGGAAGGACGAAGGGCTATCGTCCACTGACTGTCCTCCTGAGGACTCCAAGTCCATACGCTTGGAGAAAAGGGAGGAATCATCCTCGGACTCGGAAGAGTCCTCAAAAAGCTGCCTCGGGCCTGAGCCACCCTCCACCTGCCGAGGTCTATCGGGAGTGAGGGTGACAGACAGCCTATGGGGCAAACCCCGAGCCGACCAAGAACTTTTGGTCGGAGCCCCAACTAACGGCTGTGGAGGCGGAGGTTCCACCAGAATCGGTGGGGCAGCTGGAATTGGCCGAACAACCGGCCTGGGAACAGGCTCCTCGGCTACAACGAGGGGTTGTTTCGGCCGCTCCGGTGACAGCCACTTAATGGCCGGGGAAGATGACTGGGTCGGCTTATTCCCGGTCAGAAGGAGCTGTTGCCACGAGTTCTTCATACCTCCGACGCAACTTGCGCCAAAGCCTCCCCTCATCCGAGGAGGAGGAAGAGGAAGAGCGGCGGCGCCGCTTAACGTGGTGCCGAGACTGAGACCGCCGATGACGGCGGGATCGGCTGGACCGCGAGGATGTCCGAGACCGAGAATCTCGACTAGGCCGAGGACGGCGCGGGGAGGTGTCGGGAATCGGCACTCCCCTCGGTTCGGACGATTCCACCGAAGGCTCCGGAACCGGAGGCACAGACAAGCCGACGGGATCCTCAACTCCCACCGGGGGAACCGGGAGAGGGGTTCTCAGCTTCTCCAGCCGACAACCCGTCTAACGGGTCGAGAAAAATCTCGACCGCGTCGACGGGAGACTCGGTCAACTGGCCTGAGGGGGACACCGTGAAGCCAGTGGCCGAACCTGAGGGGTCGACCGAAGTCGACTGTCGACAAGAAGGGGAGGGGGATCTTTCCCGCTCCCAAGAGCGTCGACGGTGAGACTTACTTTTGCTCTTTTTGGACCGGGAAAAAGGTCCAGAATAAGTTGGACCCTCACCTTTCGTAGAGAGGGTCAGACAGAGCTCCTTAAAGGAAGCTGAATATGAGGCACCGAGAGAGAGCGGGACAAATGCCGCGGCCAAGGTAGAAGCGGCCCGCGCCGCCTCCTCTTCGAGGGCGATCATCTGCTCGAGCTGATCCGCCGAACCCGCCGCCGCGGACACCGCCAACCAGGCCTCTTTAGATTTAACCGGAGGAAATCTTTTCTCGGGACGCCCCAGTTCTAAACGGGCAGCACGGTCTTCGAGGACATAGGCCGAAAAGGAAGAGCACAGGTCGCAGGCCTGCGGAGTGGAGTGCTCAAGGCCCAAGCAGTGAGCGCACATGGAGTGCGGATCCGTCCAGACATCTTCTGCCGCAGGGCATCTCCGAGAACCAGGTGGTTGTCCATCGCGAGCCGCGAGGGAGAAGATCCAAGTCTTTTAGCAAAACTTTTATTTTCAAGATTCAAGAATTAGGAACCAGTCTTATACGCAGAGCGTTAAGGAGGGAACCTGAGCTTCCAAGCGGTAAGGAAGATCTGGCGTCATGGGGCGGAGCCGAGAGTTTCACCACCCGGGTGGGTGGGAGGAGCCAGCTTGAAGACCTTCCGGCAAGATTTAAAGCGGCAAGGATACCTGCCAGACAGTGTGGATGAACAACATATCCATGTCCCTAGAAATAACTTTACCTTCCTTACCACGACAAGAACAAGAAAATGTAACTAAGGAAAATACAGAGGAGAAGACATCCTTGTAAAATGGTCATGCTGTAACCTGAAGTCAAAGTGCCCTGGCACTGTACCCTGTATCGTACTGTTTACTGTGTTGCCCACAGCCTACAGCCTCAACCCTGTATTAGACATCCCAGTATACTGTTTCATGATGCAGCCTTGCCATCAAACTGCCCTGGCACTGTACACTGTATCATACTGTCTATTGTATTTAAATATGTCTGTATTGTGTATTGACGTGGAGCCTTTGGAAATGAGTCTCTGACTCAAAGGTTGTAATTCCAAGATTTTAAATAAATAAAAAAATAAATAAATGTGATGCCATTACTTCATTAAATACAGGACTATCTCCGTAAGAGGATGGCCTACCTGGTGAGGTATATAAAAAATAGTTCACTTTCTGCTACCTGAATTGTTGGCAGTGTTTAACGCTGTACTTGGGAAGAATTTAAGGGACTGCTCCATGCCAAAGGGTATGTTAATCTTTTTATATAAAGAGGGGCTGAAAGGGGCTGGCCTGGTGGTGTTAAGGGTGAGGCACAGGATGCCACACTTCACGCCATGCTGACGACCAGGGCTCAGAAGCGAGCTTGGGTTGCTGAGGGTCAGCAGGGGAGGAAGAGAATCGAGCATCTGATGGACAGCTCTCCCCCTCCCTAGGAGGAAGGGAGGGAATATCATCCCACTCCTTGGCTGCCTCCTAGTGGAGGTCAAGTGGCAGCACTGAGGTAGGGAGGCATAGAGCGTGGCTATGCCACAGAATGGGGGACAAAAACAGATGTAACCATAGGCTCAGTGAGACGCTGCCTGCCAACCAGCATCCTGCTCTGCTCTTGAATCGCTGGAAGCCCCAACTAGACTGTAAGTACTGGGTAGAAGGAGGATGGCCTTCCCCTTCCCGGTCCCACCACGCCGGGGGGGGGATCCATGGGGGACATGGGGCTCAGTGGTATGGGGGGGGGGCAATGGACGGACATAAGTGGCACAGCAGGGTAGAATTACCTGCCTATGGTCACCAGAGGGGAGAAAATACATACATAAAAAAAAGGTTGAAAGAAAATATAGAAAATTGGCAGCCAATACTTTTGTTAGATGCTGACTGGAAAATCTGGTGAAAATCTGGGGAAGGAGAATGGCCACAGTGGCTGGCACCCTCACTGGTACAGTCCAATCCTGCTCTTTACCAAGGAGACAATTTGTGATAGCCTTTGTGTCATCAGAAAATTTTTAGAAACGTGTCACTTAGCAGGCAAAGAAGATCTCCTCCTGGCTCTGGAACAGGAGAAGGCCTTTGACAATATATTTTATCACATGCATATTTGTTTTCAGTTCTGCGAAAATATGGGTTTCCCGCTCCTTTTGTGGACTGGGAAGAGAAATGATATGAGGCAGCCTTAACAGTCCCTCTGATTAATGGGACTCTGGGAAAAGCAGTTAGTGTTCGGAAAGGGGTCTGTCAGGGATGCCCTTTGTCACCACTTCTATATAGAGTATATCTGGTTTGGACCCAGTTCTTCATAAAATTGAACTTTTCCGGGGATATTGATATATTACACATGGCACAGGCCCCTTTCCCAAGAAGCTGAAATCATAAGTAGATCTTTAGAAGACCAGAACAGTGTGGCACTTCAGGTAGCTGTGCTGGTGCTTCACCAAGGAAATAAATCCCAACTCAGCAATAAAAAACACACAGGTGGCACTCTGCAAAGGAAAACTATGATGCTCACAAATAATAATAAGGTGAGTTTATTTATTCAGGACACATTCAAACAACGCTGAAAAAATGGCACTGGTGCTTCGACCACGTGGGTCTTCTGTAGGGCTTCTTTTATTCTGATTATTTATGCACATATACTAAAAGAATGACAGTGGAATCCCGATGAAATCCCAAAATTAGATTTACAATCACCGGTGCAATTCCCGGAATTTCAGCTCTTGAAAATGGAATTTCATTACTTTAATCACTGTAAATCAGTGGCCGTGGCGAATAACTATCCACTGGATGCAGAATACAATCCCATCACTAGTCTCTTGGCCATGGAGAGCAAATGAAATAAACAGAATTTATTTGTATTATTTATTTGAAAATATTTCACCGGGAAGGCAACATGAGCTGTGGTCAGCTCGTTTCCAGAAGCGTCCTGGGTCCAGAATGGAGGGGATAACTGCCTTGCTTAGACTGACAGCAGAGAAGCATACCGAGTTATGGTCAAGCTACAACCGGTACTAGGCGGAGGGGTAATGCATTGGATGGTGGAGGGTGAAAGGCCATGGGAATATAATTGGGGAAGGGGATGTTGCCAGGCATGGTTGGAAGCCCCTCACCAAAGACACCTCCAACTCACAGACCACAGTATAGTTCATGGATGATCTTTAAATCACAAAAGATAGTGAGAAAGAAAAGAATGTGACCTACTGGGAACGTCCCGGTACTCTAACCACTGAGATACAGGCTCACATGGTTGGACCTCAGATTCCCAGATGCACTTCCTTTCTCCGGTATTGCATAATCCTAAAAATTAAGATGACATTTGGATGTGTTTTGATGCAGTACTAGCCACTGCTAAGCAATTTAAATCACAAATTGTAGTCAGAAAGAAATAATGTGACCTACAGGGAACTGAACCCAGGCCCCCAAAACACTGTCCATAAGTAGGTCACATTTTTTTCTTTCTCACTACAATTTGTGATTTAAAGTGCTAAGCTATAATTAATACTACCTAAACATCTAACTGTCATCCTGATTATTCTAGCTGCAGGATATGCAATACACAAAGTGCTAGCTGATGCACGGGGGAGAGTATAGGAGGAAACTTGCTCCCTTAGGGTGTTGGTGATTAAGGAGAAGGAAACAGAAAGAGACCTGGGGATTATGGTATCGCGTGACCTCAAGGTGGGCAGCCAGTGTAGCTGGGCGGTGGGAAAGGCAAATGGAATGTTGGCCTGCATTGCGAGGGGTTTTAATAGCAGGAAGAGGAAGGTGCTAATGCCATTATACAGAACCATGGTTAGGCCACATCTGGAGTATGGGGTGCAGTTCTGGAGGCCTCACCTACGAAGAGAAGTTGAGCTGATGGAGAGGGTGCAGATAAGGGCAACCAAAATGGTACAAGGGATGCAGGATGTACCCTATGAGAGAAGATTGAGAGGGCTGAATTTGTACCCTCTGGAGACTAGGAGGGAGAGGGGGGACATGATTGAGACCTTTAAGTATCTGAAGGGAATAAATAAGGTAAAGGGTAACAGCTTGTTCAAATTGAAGAAGGGAGTGAACACGAGAGGACATAGCCTCAGACTTGAAGGTAGGCAATACAGAGGTAGTGTCAGAGGGCAATTTTTCTCAGAGAGGGTGGTGGAGGCCTGGAACAAGCTGCTGGAGGAGGTAGTGGCAGCTGAAACGGTGGAGGGGTTCAAGAGGGCTTGGGATAGATTTAAGGGGTTGGGAAAAGATGGTGGAAGCATAACAGAGGGGGGGTAGGGTGTTGGGCAGACTAGATGGGCCGTGGTGCCTTTCTCTACCGTCACATTTCTGTGTATCTGTGTACCAGAGAAATGAAATGTGTTCGTTCGAGAACACCAGGTCCAACCATGTGATCCTGTAGCTCAGTGATTAGAGCACCAGGATGGTGTTCTGGGGGCCTGGGTTCAATTCCCAGTAGGTCACTTTATTTCTTTCTCACTACAGTTTGTGATTTAAATAACTTAGCAGTAGTTAATACTGCACCAAAAGCATCTAATTGTTAACTGGATGATTTTTACTTAGAAATCACTTATCTTGTCAGTATAGTTAAGCCAGTGTTAGGCATATAGAAACATAGAGGTTGACAGCAGATAAGGACCGCAAGGCCCATCCAGTCTGCCCATTTCTTTTTCTACCTTATAAATGTGCCTTCGGTCTTTGCTTTGTCAGTGGCCTATCTATTCATACTCATCTGTATTGCTCCCTTATGCCTATCCCATGCCTGTTTGAAGCCCTGCACTGTATTCATAGCCACCACTTCCTGAAGTAGGCCGTTCCATGCATCCACCACCCTTTCTGTGAAATAGAACTTCCTCACATTACCCCTTAATCGGCCTCCCTCTAATCTCATGCTGTGTCCTCTTGTCCTGCTATTTTTCTTATATTTAAACATGTTAAGACTCTTTCACCTTGTTAATGCCCTTAAGATGTTTGAATGTTTCGAGCATATCACCTCTCTCCCTCCTTTGCTCTAGGGTATACGTATTGAGCTCCGTTAATATTACTGATGTATGTCCTGCCACACTGCATATCACCTTGAATGCACAGGGTATCCCCAACATGCTGAAGACACGATGTATTTACTCCAAGTCTGCAGTCATAGACATTGTGAACTAACTTGTAAAACACTTTTGGAGGCGGGGGAGCGGTATTGTTCCCCCTCGGCTCCACTAATCTGTAACACTATGGGCCTGATTTTAAAAAGCCCGGAGAATGCCACAACCCTCTCATGCGCCAAACACACGGCACAGGTTTGCGGCATTCTCTCGGTGCCAACTGGGATTTTCAGTCCCGTGTGCCTTATACCGCTAGTGAGACCAGTTCCCCCAGCCCGGTCTAACCTGCACCATTTGGGCGACCCTTTTTACAGGGTTTGGGCCAATTATTTGGTGCAAGTTGCCGTGAATGTAGAAACTGTTGCAGCTGTGCCCAAAGTACTAAAATTGGGTACGACTGTGTCACAGGAATTTGGTGCCGCTCCTCCAAACAATGGGGTTGATGCAGGGCTTGATGGAAGCCCTGTGTCGACCTTTGAAAATCGGGCCCCCAGACTGTAAAGCAATAAAGCAGAGTTAAAAAAAATACTGTCAGCCAATCAGTACGTTCCATTGTCAACCACTATTTAATAGTTATATTTCAGATGGTTATGGACTACGTAGCGATGAACATTCTTCCAGTTCAATCCAGTTGGGTCATCCTTAGCATTTCCTGAGTTTGTCACTTTTGGGGACGATTTGAAAATATCACGTTGAGACAGAATTGTGCTTTATATTTTACAGACATTCCATATTTCTGTTCCTTTTATTCTTTTATTTATTGGATAACTGGGTCAGTACACTGGGCCTGTGGTCCTTTATAAGGCAGGACCCGAGTCAGAACTGTAGAGTTCATTACTACATGAATTTACATATGAACACATGAAGAAACATACAAACATAGAAGTTGACGGCAGATAAAGACTGCAAGGCCCATCCAGTCTACCCATTTTTTCTACCTTATGAATGTGCCATAGGCCTTTACTCTGTCAATGGCCTTTTTATTCATACACATCTGTATTGCTCCCTTATGCCTATCCCATGCCTGTTTGAAGCCCTGCACTGTATTCATATCCATCACTTCCTGAGGTAGGCTGTTCCATGCATCCACCACCCTTTCAGTGAAAAAGAACTTCCTCACATTACCCCTTCATCGGCCTCCCTCTAATCTCATGCTGTGTCCTCCTGTCCTGTTATTTTTCTTATACTGAAACATGTTAGACTCTTTCACCTTGTTAATGCCCTTAAGATGTTTGAATGTTTCGAGCATATCACCTCTCTCCCTCCTTTGCTCTAGAGTATACATATTGAGCTCCGTTAATCTGTCCTCATATGTTGTCTGATGCAGTCCCTGCACCATTTTGGTTGCCCTTCTCTAGACCGCCTCCATTTTGTTAATGTCTTTGTGCAGGTGCAGCCTCCAGTACTGCACGCAGTACTCCAGATGGGGCCTAACCAGTGTCTTGTAAAGAGGGATTATTACCTCCATCTTACGACTTGTGATACCCCTACTAATACACCCCAACATCCATCTAGCCTTACCTACTGTTTTAGTGGTCTGCTTGGATGAATTCAAGTCATCTGTGATAATGATGCCCAAGTCTCTTTCTTCCCTTGTGACTGCCAGCAACTCCCCTCCCAACCTATAGGTGGCTTCAGGGTTTCTCTTCCCTATGTGTATGATCTTGCACTTCTTTGCATTAAACCCTAGAAGCCAGCAGAATAAAGCCATTAGGTCTATCCAGTCTGCTTGTACTGCAGGGTCCTCAGCTTCAGCTACTGACCCTGCCCTTCCCCAAATAGCCCTTCTCCATCCACCACCCTCATGACCTTGCTTTCTCTGTAACACTATCCCAGCCTTTCTTGACGCCATCTACTGTTTTCAAGGAAATAATATCCTCAGGAAGGCCATTGTAACCCATCACCACCCTCTCTGTGAAGAAGTGCCTCTCAGTATCCCTCCAAAACCTCCCCCACAAACCTGACACTGTGTCCCCTTTCGGTTCGATTACCACTGAGCTTGAAGACACCCTTCTTGTTCACCCTAGTTATTCCTTTTAAATATCTGACAGTCTCAATCTTGTCCCCTTGCTCTTTTCTCTCCTCCAAGGAGTACCTGTTCAGTGCCTCCTATCTCTCCTCATACGTTCCACCCATGATCATTTTAGTTGCCCTCCTTTAGACCATCTCCAGCAGGTTTTATGTCCTTTTAAATGTATGGGCACTAATACTGTGTGCTGCACTTAAGGTCTGGCCTCACCAGAGACCTGTACAAGGGCAGTATTACCTCCTCCGTCTACGGCTGATCTCCCTGGCAATGCAGCCCGACATTTTGTTTGCCTTCACTGCTGCTTTCCTACATTGTTCGCCGTGCTTCAGGTTACTAGTAGTCATCACATCCAGGTTCTTCTCCTCCACAGATGCCAATAACTTGACCCCTCCCGAGCTGTACTCAGTCCTTGGGTTCTTGGCCCCAATGTGCATAGCCTCGCATTTCTTTGCACGGAAGCCAAATTGCCAAATCCCTCAACACATCTCTAGCTTTTCTAGATCTTTCCTTAGGTTTTGTACCCTTCTGCTGTGTGCAGTCTCCCACAAAACTTGGTGTCATCCACCCATCCACAAACAGGCAAATGTTACCTTTAATGCCATCCCCAGTGTCACTGATGAAGACAGTGAAGAGCACTGGTCCGAGCACCGAGCTCAATGGAACCTCACTGGTGACCTCCCTTGTGCTGGACAGTTCACTTCCTACCACCACGCTCTAGATCCTGCCCCTCAGCCTGTTCTCCACCCACCTGGTCAGCTTCTCAACAACCCCCTATATTGGCCAACTTCCTGATCAACTGCTATATCAAGTTTAGTACCCAAGACATGGGAACGACTGTCTAAACAACTAAACAGTACTGTAATATTGCCATTTAAACGTTTTAGATCTTCTTTGATGACTCTGTACAAGAAACATTGTAGTTGCATTGGATAAATGATGTCTTTATGCGTCACACTCTGATCACTGCAATTTTATATAGAAACCGAAATGTTGTAGGTAAGTCTGCAATTTTATCTTTGTATGTTAAATGTTTGGATACAATTGCAAAAGAGATAATATTATCTCAATTTGATGTCCAATAAAAGCTGAAAGTTGAAAGTTGTGGGGTGCAGAGTAAAGACCTTGCTGAAGTCCAGGTAAAGGATACCCACCTCTTGGATCCTATCCACTCTTTTAGTGACCCAGTCAAAGAAATCATCAGATGTGTTTGATACACTTGCCCTCCAACAAACTCGTTTTGGAGGCCATTCTCTTCCAGACACTCTATTAATCTTTCCTTAAAGGGATACAGTCATGTACAATTGCAGGCATAGTTTGAAAGCCCATGAAAAGATCTTTTAATTGAGGTATTGGGCATACCTGTAGCTAGAAGCAGTCCAGAGATATCGAAGACTGAGTCTGTGCAATATAACTACTACATTAGAGCCATTCTTAGAACCTTGTGATGTCAGTGACGATCAAGCAGTGCCTAACTCAGTGCAGTTAGGCCCTGCTTGGTCTCTCAACCTCTGGGTTCTTCATGGTACTCCTATACACAGCTGAATGTACATACCAGTTTCATACTGTGGATGTATTAGGATGCTGCCACCACATGTTTCTGATGGTATGCACTACATCATCACACCAAGCTATTTCATTTTTTCATGGCGGGAGTGGCAAGAGAGTGGAAACTTTTAAAACTTCAAAATCCCACAGGAATGAAACACAATGAAAAGAAAAATTAATATACTGATGTTTTAGCCAGAAATCATTACTGCTAAAAAGAGACGTCAGGGTGACTAACAAATTCTGTTGCTTTAATGTTATGGTTGCCTGGAGAGTGCCTCATCCACTCTTTGCCCACTCCGGCGGATACTTTACTTGTCCGGGATATGTCCACTTTGGGTCACATTTTCAGGGTCACGCCTTTCCATATCCAGGAATTAATTAATTAATTGATAATGTGCTAGCTGGGTCACTATACAAGGCAATAATGTGACTGTTGAGTGAATAAAGTACAAAGTCGAAGGCCAAGTACTTTATCTTCACAAGACATTCACACTATTGCCAAGGATAGTGACCCAACTAGCACATTATAATTAGTATGCTTCATGTGCTTACTGCTGTGAGTACGGACCAATCAGCATGCAAGAAAGAGGATAATGTCACACTCATCATTTATTGACAATGAAATGACTGTTCTGAGCACTGAGTAGTCATATTATTGACAATAAAATGACTGACATGCGTTTGCTAAGGAATAAGTGGCTTGTAACCCTGGATTTGACTGGAGGAGAGGGTTCACATGTAGTATAATTATCCGTATCCAGGGTAATTATCTGTCACATGATGGTACTGTACTGTGGACAACTGTAAGTGTGGGCATGGATTTGTTTTGTCAGGAGTGGACATGAAGTATCCTGGTCATTAACTGGACGAATGGTCCAGATTGTCCATGGCTACCTGGCCAAAATGATCCAGCATCCGGAGTCACATCTACCAAACACACTGGATATTATTTGCTCCAAAAAGAAGAATCCAGGTTACGCAATTGCAGACTTCCGTTTATTTATATTTCCCATCACGGCCAATTAATCATGAAATCCAGAGGGTATCCAAAAATGCTCATGGATTATCCGAGGAACTCTAGTTACGATCCTTTATTTCTTGCAAAGATGACCATTTTGCAAGAGTGGGAACTGAGGGGGATATTGTACTCAACTGGCTGCTGCTATGATGTGGTTGTTCTAATTTAAGCTGTTTTTTCAGTGCAGAGTTTGTGGTCCTGACAACAATGTAAAAAGCCCCATACAGATTTCAAACTCGAGAAACCTTTTTTTTTTTTTCATTCTGCAGTAAAGCAGGCCCTGCCTCTCTCATCAACAAACTGCTTTGTCTAAATATAGACAGCATAGCAATTCCTGGTAAACGGCTGGGCCCAAAGCATTAAAGCCGTTTATAAACAAGATTTGACCTGCTCTGCATTGCTCAAACAATGCAGTTCAGATGGTTCCCTGGAGAGCTTTAGATTCTCTTCATTGCCTTTAAGGTCAACTGTATTGGAATGCTCTTTGCAATAAGTATCCAAGCCAAATCGGTTGACGGTTCCTCAATATTGCAGGCAAGCGAGCAGAAATGTCCTTCTGACAACTCTAAAAAGAGATGTGCAGTAGTGAACATTCTCCCACAGGGTTTTAAAATGGTCCTTGAAAATGACTTGCCCAGACCACCCCTCTCTGTGTCGATCACAGCTTCAACGAAGTAAGTTCAAGACCCACCGGAAGCTCCACAGAGAGTGCAAAATACTGGTGAAACATAAAGGGGGAGTTAGGAGTTAGTTGGATTCAAATATTGGCTGGTGGCTAGCTTGCTCTTGGCTAACAGGCTATGGATGCTACTATGAACCTGCATAATTACTCTGTAATTGAACTGGTACATGCTTTCTGTGTCTATATTCTTCACAGCAATACTTGCATACATAAAGGTTGCAAACAGGGCCAGATTAAGGCAATCTGGGGCCCTAGGCCCAAGAGAAATCTGGGCCCCCCCCTCACTGCAGCCATGCCTCTTAGCCACGAAGGGACCCTCTCACAGACTCCAACGCACCTTGGGTTGGGAATCCTTTTAAATGCAAACTGTGTCCCAAGTTAGGATACAGTTTGTATGTAAAGAGCTGCAGGCAACAGTATAGAAACACAGAATTTGATGGCAGATAAGGACTGCTTGGCCCACCCTGTCTGCCCATTTTTCCCTAGCTACAGTATCACCACAGTCCCTAATCGATCTCCGGCTCCCCCCCCCCTTCCTTTCCATTAAGATAACCTTATGCCTCTCCTATGCATTCCTGAACCCAACTACTGTCTTCACCCCACCACCTCAGCTGGAAGGCTGTTCCAGGAATCCACCACTCTTTCTAAGTACTGCCTCACATCTCTCCTGAATCTACCCCCCTCAGCTTCATAGCATGACCTGTAATTCTTGAGCACCTTTTTTCTGAAAAATACTCCCCTCCTTACCTTATTTACCCCAATGAGATGTTTAAAGCTCTCTGTCATATTTCCCCTCTCCCTCCTCTGTTCCAGGGTGTACATATAGAGATTCTTTATTCTGTCCTCATAGTGTGTTTGATGCAGACCCTGCACCATTTTAGTTGCCCTGCTCTGGACCATCTCCACTCTCTATCTATGTCCTTCTAGAGGTGTGGTCTCCAGAACTGGACACAGTACTCAATTTGGGGTCTTACCAGCAGCCAATACAATGGCAACACCACCTCCCTATTAATACTGGTGATGCCCTCCCTATGCACCCCAGCATCCCACTAGCCCTCCCAACTGCCCTGTCGCAATGTCTGCCACCTTGAGGACATTAGATATGATTGCCCCCAGGTCCTTTCCTGTTTGGTGGTCATTACTACCTCTCCACCCATTTTGTACTCTGCCCCCGGTTTCTGTGCCCCATTATTTTGCACTTGTTCGCACTGAAACCCAGCTGCTATAACCTTTGTCCACTCCTCGAGTTTTCCCAGGTCTCTAATTATCCTTTCCACACAACCCCAGGAATGTCCACCCTGTTACAGATTATGGTGTCATCCGCAAAGAGGCAGACCCTCTCTTCCAGCTCCTCTGCAATGTGACTTATAACGACATTTAGGGGGACCAGTCCCAGCCCTGATCCCTGAGGCATCGTACCGGTCACCCACGTGGTTTTGTGGGTGGTGTTAAAGATCAGGCTTAGCCATACTGTTTGCGAACTGAAGCGTGTGTAGCATGGCACCAGCTGGTGCCCCTTCCCCTAAGCCACTCTGGTTGTACTGCCCTCTCCGGTTACCCAGGTGGCAGTGGAGCTAGCTCCCTTCCCCGGAGGAGAACATTCTCCAGGATTCACCATACCCCCACCCGCCTAGCCCCAATGGCCCAGGGTTTGTTCCTGAACTTGGGTCGTCAGCGTCACAAGTGGCAGTCCTACTGCTGTGCTGATGGGTAAATCAACACTTGTCAGAGAACGTTTAATCACTGCTGTACTTGGAATGTGTGCACTGGCCAAGTTTAGAAATTATTTAGACTTGGGAGCACTGGGCTGAAGGACTTGAGAGAATGAATAAGCCCTTTGCCCTGCAAGATAGATGATTTCTTGACTTAGCAATAGGGTGTTTAATAAAACTGCTCACTGGGCATAGGGGTAGAAATGGGACCACGTTTTATGTGCAAAATTGTCACTGCTTGAAACTCAACTCCCAATTTGTGCAGCAGAAACTAGTTGACTAGTGCTTGAAATTTGCTAAGTTACTCGGCTTTTACCTGCTTGGTGTGGAGAACAGCATCATGGTGTGTGTGTGTGTGTACGCACGTATGGTGGTCACCCAAACAAAAACACTGCAATAGCAAGCAACTCACTTGAGCTTTCCACAGGGTAAAACCAGACACCCACTCACTTCTACACTGTCCCCTTCCCCTTCACACCTCTAAGGGTGCAGCTAGCTGTTTTTTGTGAACCTGTCTGAGTTTCTTGACGTACCATTTCTTAACCCTTTGTTTGCAGTTGCTGTAATGTGTTTGTTTTGCTATGAAGTTTTCCTGCTGCAGTAGTCACTAGTGTGCATTTTTATCTATTTTGGTGGCTCAGGGGTTCCAGGGTGGACTGCCTCTTCCATCTCTTTCTCTCCAGCGCAGGCCTCGCTATAAGGGCATGTTGCTCAGATAGTCTGGATGCCAAGGTAGGGTCTCTGCATCGGGGCACAGTGGCCTGTGACGGAGGGGCAGCCCTTTTCCTTTTACTCTGTTCCTCAACTTTTCCCACAATGCCACCTGCTTTACTGTGCCTTGGCCCTGAGGGTCAACATGATGTCAGCCTTAGTCAGTCACTGGACATGCTCGACAGTAGTTGGTTCCTCGGTCTGTCCCTTGCAGTAGAGTATGCTACCACTTCAGTGCTGTTCAGCCATCATAGCCTTAATGTGGTGATTCTCAAGTTTCCAAATCAACCTGTATCTCTAGAGTAACACTGCCACCACCACCAATCAACCCAATGCTAGTACACACTGGAATAAAGTTACTTCTGTCTTATTGTTGTGGGCTGTCTGTGATTACACAGAAACTGGATTCCCCCCCACAGCACCAACCACACAATCCCCGACCCACGTAGTCGCCACAGCCATGGGCTGTCAGCGGCAATGCCCACCATACACCTACCCCACCGGCTGCACTGGGGCTTATGTGTGCAGCGGGGGCACAAGCTGCAGAGACGGGAGGGACTTCTAACATTGATGGGAGGGAGCTTGGGACTGGTTGTATTGGGAGGGACCCTGTGGGTGCACAGCCATGGCCGCGTACGGCTGTTACAGCAGGGTCCACCCTGGCGTTGCCTTCATTGGTCTCCACACCCCTGTGGACAGCACTATGCGTGGTAGTGACTGCCGCGTAGTGCTGCCACGTCCCCACCGTCCTGCTGTCCATGTGGCCAGGGGACCAGATGCATTGAGGAAGTGCACCCCCAGTAGTGCATCCCGCATGGGAGGCACATAGGGTGTGGAGTGGTTTTGCACCCCAGATACGCCCGCGTAGCCACTCCACTCCAATAGCGCATAGCACAAACTAAATACAATACATATAACTTGCAACTTGAATGGGTATATTGAAAAATAGGTAACCCTTAGTGTAAAATATAAAAAATATATTAAATCTAAAATCAGAAACTGTTGGGTTAACTTTGACTTGGAACGCATTTCAAGGTTCAGATTTTCTTTATGTTAAATCTGAATACAAATATTATCTACATGTTCTTAATGCCCCTCAATTAAGGAAGATCTTTGTCAAGTATAAATTTGAGCTTTTTGACAGTAATGTACTTATGACTAGATACAATGAACTAGCTCCCACTGGATAAAACTGTTTTTTTTTTTCCCTTTGGCAGCAAAGAGGCTCTTCTTCACGTGATATGGAACTGCCCTTGGTATAATAAGACCAGGGCATATTGGCTACGTCCTTGAGACCTGAAAAGAGCTGGATGAGTCTGCAATTATAGTACTTCTTTTACACACAGAAGGTGACTGGACCATTAAGAGATCAGCAAATTATTTTCTTACAGTCAATAAAGCTAAGAAGAAAATTATTGCTAAGGTATTTCCTTGTACCCAACGAGATTGGATCTCATTAGACGTATGCTTTTTATACTGCTATAATGTCTTATGACTATTGTTATGAGTATTTTTAATACTGGGTTGTTAAAATATATGACGCAAGGTGCTACTACTAATAACTGTTTCTAGTATTGTTATTTTTTATGTTTTATTCATTATTCTTGGCTGTAAAATCACCTGCATCATATTTATTTACGTTGTATAAAGACGTACTATGGACAGACGACAAAGACTGGAAGTACATAACATTACATTAAGAAAGAGCCCAAGGGACAACTTTTCATGGCCCATTTAAGGCCCCCCTTTCCAGTTTGGAATAGTGATTACAGGTGGCAATACTCTTATTGGGGGTGTAGGTAATTAGACCCGAACCCATTTGAGTCCTGTTTAAATTCGTGTAATGAAGAATTAGAGAAAGGAAAGGGGAAATTATTTAAGCAGGAAAGGCACATTAAGCCAGAGCCAGTTTCCAGGTGTGACCTGAGAGCACAAGGAAGTTAAGTGACTTGCTCAGGGTCACACAGTAGGCAAGTGGGGACTGTGAGATTCAAACCCAGGTCTCTAGGTTTGCAGCTCAGTGCGCTAAACCACAGTGCTATAATTAGCTAAAGTAACTCCCTTGGATCCTTCCTTTTTTAACTTTAGACACAAAGAAAAAAAGATATATATACTGTATATATATATATATATATATTATACATATAAAACAATTTTTCTCGGAAAATGCTCTTCTGAAATGGAATGATAGGATTTTGAATGTATAGGTCAGATAATTGGGAATATTTTTATACATATTGTATGCTCTTTTAAAATCATGTTATTTTATTATTGTAATTACTGTAAGAGTCAAAAAAATAAACATATTGATTGATTGAGGGACTTAGAAAACTCAGTCCTATTTTTTACGTTATTCATAACTTTGATGATCTTTTTCGTAACACTCGTCACCTCGACCCAAACTCAACCAGGAACCCCCTACTAATTTTACCTGCAAGGAGAACTGCATTTAACAATGATAATCCACTTCCAGTCAAGCAGTGACAACATTCAGTAATATGTTAGGCAGTATAGTCAAGCGGTTAGATCCCCAACCCAAGAACCTGGAAAACATTTAGGCTCAGAAGCTGAATTTGTGAATCACAACCTCTGTCTGCATGCTATGTGACCCAGGGTCAGGGTAAGTCAAACAGCATCCCCGTGCTAATGAGAGGCATCTGGAACTTGGAACAGGCTCTTCAAAAAGGAGGCTCTGATGGCTCTCCGATCCTTCTATTACGAATGACGGGGGCCCCCCTCAAATGCACAAGACGAGGCAAGTAATGGACAAACTACTGCAGAGGACCCCCATTTAAGATTTGTGCCAGTCACTTACTTTCCTTATCATGAATACCATTTGGGGTGTAGGGACCTTTCTAGACACTTCTTCTCATGTGGGATACCGGGGCTGGAAGACAAGCAAAAGAAATGGGCCTATTAACACCTTAAAGGTCAGCTTGGCCAGGGCCCCCTGAAGCCATCAGCTGTACTTAACATCTAATCAGGGGGGTGAGAATCATGTCACAGTTCAGCCCCTGTCTAACTCAGATTACTCAGCACCCAAAACCTTTACTAAAAAAATGTGTCTCAGGCAGAAAGAAAAGGTTATGTAGAAAATACAGGTTACTCACCTGTAACAGGAGTTCTAGGAGTGGTATCGTTGTTCATCCACACTGTCTGGCAGGTTCCTTGCCGCTTTAAATCTTGCCGGAAGGTCTTCAAGCTGGCTCCTGCCACCCACCCGGGTGGTAAAACTCGGCTCCACCCATGACACCAGATCTAGCCGCTGGAAAGGGTTGCCGCCCGAGCCAGGGAGGTCGGTGGTGAATGAACATATACCACTTAGAACTCCTGTTACAGGTGAGTAACCTGTATTTCTAGGGACATGGATATGTTGTTCAATCCACACTGTCTGGCAGACTCCTAGCAGTTCTCTGGGAGGAGGGAGGCAAAGCGCGCACCCCCTACTTAGGGAATAAGGACTGGAGAACCAAGGTCCCAAAACCAGCATCCCGGCGTGACTCAAGGTCAGTGTGGTAGTGGGAAATAAAGGTGTGTGCTGACTTCCAGGTAGCAGCCCTGCAGATTTCCTGGATAGGGATGTCCCTAGAAGCAGCCACTGAAGCAGCGGTATGGCAGGTAGAATGAGCTCTTATCCCTTTGGGAGGCTCCATGCCCGCCAACCTATAGCAGAGATCTATGCAGGAGGTGACCCACCTGCTTATCGTCCGCTTGGCTGCAGGTCTGCCAGGTGCAGCTTCAGCACAGGTGACAAACAGCTGGCGCACCTCTCCCCGAACTTCAGCCATCCACTCCTTATAGTAAGGGAGCGCTCGTCTAGGGTCCAAAGTATGGAGCCTGTATTCGGCCTCCGGGGTGTGGCTGGGGTAGAACACCGGCAGAGTCAACACCTGGTTAAGGTGAAACTCGGACACCACCTTCGGAAGGAATTTCGGTTGGGGGCACAGGACAACCCAGCTGCACAATAGGACACAGAAGGTAATAGTGAATGGAACACATTCTGAAGAAAGGGGGGTTACTAGTGGAGTACCTCAGGGCTCAGTACTGGGTCCAGTCCTCTTTAACGTCTTAATAGATGACATTGCAGAGGGTCTGGAAGGAAAGGTATGCCTCTTTGCAGATGACACAAAGATCTGTAACAGAGTTGATACATAAGGGGGGTAGAAAGGATGAGAAGGGACTTGGCAAGGTTGGAGGAATGGTCAGACATATGGCAACTTAGATTCAGAGCAAAGAAGTGCAAAGTAATGCACCTGGGAAACAAAAACCCAGGAGAAGAGTCCACAATAGCAGGGGAGGTACTAACAACAACAAAAATGGAAAGGGACCTGGGGGTAGTCATATCAGATGACCTAAAGGTGGGTAAGCAATGTGAAAAGTCGGTAAGGAGAGCCAGAGGGATACTGGGATGCATAGGAAGGGGCATCACAAGTAGAAAAAGGGAAGTGGTTATCCCTCTGTACAGACAGTTGGTGAGACCCCATCTGGAGTACTGCGTGCAGTTCTGTAGACCTCATCTATGCAAGGACATAGACAGGATGGAAGCAGTCCAGAGGAGGGTAACTAAAATGGTGCAGGGTCTACATCAGAAACCAAATGAAGAGAGACTGAGAGAGATTAATATGTATATCCTTGATGAAAGGAGGGACGGGGACATGATAGAAACTTTTAAGTACCTCAAGGGAATCAACAAAGTCCAGGAGGGTAGCATCTTTCAGAAAAAGAGATGTGTAAGAACAAGGGGGCACAATTTAAAGTTAGAGGGGGGACGGCTCAGGGGGAATGTGAGGAAATTCTTTTTCACGGAGAGAGTAGTGGACGCATGGAACCGCCTTCCTGGAGAGGTTGTGGGGTGTAAAAAAGTGGGGGAATTCAAACATGCATGGGACAGACATAAAGCAATTATAGTGGTGTGTTGCACGAAGTAGGCTGTTGGTTAACTAGAATCTGCAGCTTATCCAATAGGTAGGGAAATGGGCAGACTGGGTGGGCCAAGTGGTCCTTATCTGCCGTCAAAGTCTATGTTTCTATGTTTCTACGTAACCTTGTCCCTGTGGAAGACCAGATAGGGAGACTCGATGGAAAGTGCCTGGAGCTCTCCCATCCTCCTGGCTGAAGTAATAGCCACCAAGAAGGCGGCCTTCCACGATAGGTGAGAGATATCGCCCTGTGCATCGGTTCGAATGGCTTGCCCATGAGCTTAGCCAATACCAGCAGTAGATCCCACAGAGGTGGAGGTTCTCGCACCGGAGGGGATATGTGATCAAGGCCTTTGAAAAAGTGCCCGACCACCTTCTTCTGCGCCACCGATTGCTTGCCGGCCCACGCCTGGTAAGCAGAGATGGCTGTCAGGTGCACCTTGAGGGTCGTCGACCAAAGCCCAAGCTGAGAAAGGGACCACAGGTAGTCCAAAATGCTAGCCAATGAACAGGAAGAAGGGTCCAACCCCTTGTCCTGACACCAAATGGAGAATCTCTTCCATTTAAAGGCATAGCATTTTCTAGTCAACTCCTTACGGGACGCCTCAATGACGTTGAGGACCTTGTCAGAAAGACCCAAGGCCTGGAACTCTAGCCGCTCAGGAACCAGGCCGTCAGGTGCAGGGATTGAAGGTCCGGATGGGTACCTTCCCTTGTCGACTGAGATCAGGTCAGGCGGGCTGGAAGCTGCCTCAGGAGCCTGGAGCTGAGGCTGAGGAGAACTGGATACCAGAACTGGCAGGGCCAGTCTGGGGCTACCAGAATCACCTCGTCTTGTCCTCCTCACCTTGAGAAGCACCTTGTGGATCAAGGGAAATGGAGGGAAGGGCAGAAGAACCTGGGTCCACGGCCTCGAGAAGGCATCCACTGCAGCGAGCCTTGCTGGAGCGATGGGCATGAAACAGCCTCAGTTTCAGATTCTCCTGGAGGCCAAAAGGTACACCTGAGGGCCCCAATGGGAGAACAGATCTTGTACCTGCCCGCAGAGACCACTCGTGAGATGCAACACCTATCCGGCTGAGGGCATCGGCCAGACTGTTGGAGGCTCCTACCACATGGATGGCTAGGAGATCCGCCTCCAGGCTGATCAAGAGAGACCAAGTGTGGACAGCCTCCTTGCACAGAGGCCAGGAGTGCATCCCGTCCTGACGGTTGAAGTAGTACATGGCCGGGGTGTTGTCCGTCTGGACCTGAACCACTTGACCCCATACAAATGGAGCGAAGGCGGTGAAGGCTAGACGCACCGCTGGACGCTCCAGCAGGTTGATGTGGCATTGAGACTCCTGAGGGGACCAGAGGCCATGGGCCCTGAGCTCCCCCAGATGGGTACCCCAACCCATCAGAGAAGGGTCGGTCGTGAGAGTGACCATCGGCTCGGGGCGAACAAACGGGATACCCTCCTGCAGATGAGCTAGGACGAGCCACCACTGTAGGCCATCCCATATCTCCCGTCACTGGCTGGTCCAGAGGACCAGAGTGCTGTGACCACCGGCAGGCCAGTCCCCATTGCAGGGGAAGCATATGTCAGCGAGGCCAACGGACCACGCTGGTGCAGGCCGCCATGAGGCCTAGAAGGCACAGGAAGTCCTGGGCAGGGCGCAATTGCCCAACCAGAAATGACTGGGCAAAGGAGGAAAGGACCTCGGCCCTGTCCGCCGGGAGCCAGGCTCTGGCTCGAAGAGAGTCAAGCTCTGCCCCGATGAACTGAATCACTTGCGAAGGCACGAGTTCCGACTTGGACTCACTGATGAGGAGGCCAATCTGAGAGCAGACTTGGAGGGCCAGATCCCTGGACCGCTCCACCTCCAACCTGGAGGGGGCTGCAGTCAGCCAATCGTCCAGGTAAGGGTACACCCAGACCCTTTGGCACCGCAGGAATGCTGTCACCACTGCCATGCATTTGGTGAAGACCCTGGGAGCTGGAGAGAGGCCGAAGGGCATGGCCCAGCACTCATAAAGAGATCCCTCTGCTCTGAAGCATAGGAATCGCTGATGAGACGGACGGATTGAGACGTGAAAGAATGCATCCTGAAGGTCCAGAGAACAGAACCACATGCCTAGTTCCAAGGATGGAATGATCTGAGCCAGAGTGACCATCCTGCAGGTGCGCAGCCTTAGGAACTTGTTCAGGTTGTGCAGGTCGAGAATGGGGCACCAGCCCCCTGTCCATTTTGGGACCAGAAAGTACCTTGACACAAACCCTGGGTCTGGAGGAGGGTCCGCTACCTCTTTAATCACCTCCTTCTGGAGGAGCAAGGCCATGTCGGCTCAACAAGCCAACAGAAAGGCTGCGGAACCCGTTGCCCCCCGTGGGGCGATGGCTCGATAGGGAGGGAACTGCCCGAATTCCAGAGGCAGATCCCTGCCTACCACTTCTAGCACCTAGCGGTCCATGGTGATAGCGGACCAGGCGGAAAAGAAGTGGCGGAGCTGTCCCCCCACTAGGGGAACCGGGGGGGGGGAGTGACGAGGTTAGGGGCGACATCCCTCAACCCATCACTGGGCAGGCTTGGAGGAAGGGCCCGCTGAGGGACCCCCTGGACCCTTGCCTCCAGGCTTCCTACTTGAGGAAGCAGCAGACTTGGCCTTAGGGCACCAAGAATGAGCCTGCTAGCCCTGGTGCTGGTGTTGTTGGGCCAGATGTGCCGCAGGAGTGGAAGGGCTTACGCTGCTGTTGGCGGCCTTTGTCCTTCTGGGCAGACATGACCGAGTCCAAGGTGGCATTGGACTTCTCGATTCTTTGGAGATGGCCATCCAGCCCCTGCACGAACAAGTCAGTGCCTAGGAAGGGAACGTCTGTCAGCTTATGCTGGGCGTCTGCCGTGAAGGTGGAGATCCGCAGCTAAGCTCTGCGGCACATGGCCACTCCGGCCGCTGCTGATCGGGCACAAGAATCACCAATGTCCAACGAAGTTTGGAGCTGTTGTTTTGCCACCACCCTTCCCTGATCCCGCACTTGCTTGACCGTCATCTGAAGGTCAGCTGGGAGATGAGGAATCACCTCATCCTGGGAACCCATAAGGGCATGTGAGAAATGCACCATCAGAAGGGCCGAGCTAGCCTGACGAGGGCCTAGGAAGGAAGCAGCATAAACCTTCCACCCCGCGTAATCCAGCTTTTTGGATTCCTTATCGGGCAGTTTATCCATGTCCCAAGCATTCCCGGAACACCGGAAAACGCTATCAGTCACCAACCCCTCCGCAGAGGGGTGCTCCGAGAAACCAGAGAGTGAGCCGGTGGGGACCGTGTACCTACGAGCCATCCTGGCCGAAGGCGCGGGACAACATGCTGGCTGCTGCCACAACTCCAGGGCTGGGCCAACAATGGCTTCGGCCACCAGAAAGGCCTCTGTAGGGGAATCCCCTCAGTCCAGTATCTCCATGAGGGGATACTTGGCCCACTTTGAAATGGGTTCGAGCTGCATCCCAGTGGACTCAGATGAGTCAAAGCAAACCTAAAAACGAGGATGGGCTCTCGTCCACTGACTGGCCCCCTGCAGACTCCAGGTCAAGCGGCCTGGAGAACAGGGAGGAGTCATCGTCAGACTCCAAGGAGTCTGCGAACAGCTGCCGAGCGCCTGAGCCACCCTCCACCTGCCAAGGACGATCGGGAGTGAGGGTGACCGACAACCTATGGGGCAAGCCCTGATCCGACCAAGAATCCTTGGTCGGGGCCCCAGTCTTCGGTTGTGAAGGCAAAGGTTCCACCACAATAGGTGGGGCAGTCAGTTTCGGCTGAGCAACCGGTGCCAGGGTCGGCTCCTCGATTACCATGAGGGGTTGCTTTGGCCGCTCCAGGAACAGCCACTTAATGCCCGGAGAAGGCAACGGAGTCGGTTTGTTACCAGTCAACAGAAGTTGCTGCCACATCAAATCCTCGTAGCGCCGACACAACTTGTGCCGGAGCCTATCCTCCGAAGAGGATGACGAGGATGAGCGGTGACGCTGCTTTCCATGGTGCCGAGACCGAGAATGCTGACGTCGGTGGGACTGGCTGGACCTGGAAGAGGACCGAGACCGAGACCTTCGGGGATTCTGAGGGTGGGTCAGAGAGGGGACAGGGGAAACCCGCCCCTCCTTCGGCTCAGGGACCTTGACCGGGGACTTGGCACAGGAGGCACAGGCAAGTCCTCGGTAACCATCGGGGGAGCCAGTGAAGAAGGGTTGTCAGCATCTCCAGTTGACAAACCGTCCGACGGGTCGAGAAAAATCTTGACTGCATCGACAGATGTCTCGGCCAGCTGACCTGACAGGGACACTGTGAAGCCAGCGGCCACAGCCGCAACCTCAACTGAAGTCGAAGTCGAGAGTCGACGGTCCAGTGAAGGGGGTCTCTCCCACTCGCACGAATGTCGATGGTGGGACTTACCCTTACAGTCCTTCTTCTTGGACTGACTGAAATGCCTCGATGGCCCTTCTCCCTTGGTGGAGAGGGACTGACAAAGCTCCTTAAACGAAGCAGTGTAGGAGGAGCTCAAGGAGAGCGGGATAAATGCCGCAGCCGAGGAGGAAGAAGAAGCGGCCTGGGCCGCCTCCTCCTCAAGGGCGTTCAACTGCTCCAGTTGTTCTGCGGAGCCCACACGAGACACACGCCTACGGGCCTCCTTGACTTGACCGGCAGATACCATTTTTCAGGGCGCCTGAGAAGAAGTCTGGCAGCGCGGTCCTCCAAGACTGAAGCCGAAAAGGACTTGCACAAATCACAAGCTTGCGAATCGTGGCCAAGCCCCAGGCAGTAGACGCACGTGGAGTGCGGATCAATCCGGGACATCTTCTGCCCACACGGGCACCGGCGGAAGCCAGGAGTCGACGGTCCATCGCAGGCCATGTAGGGAAGCACGGGCGACCAAGTCTTGTAAATTTTAAATTAGTTTCGGAAATTCCGAAGAGTGTGGATCCAGGCCTAAAACGCAGAGCACTAAGGAGGGAACCTGAGCTTCCAAGCGGTAAATAAGATCTGGCATTATGGGGTGGAGCCGAGGATTTTACCACCCGGGTGGGTGGGAGGAGCCAGCTTGAAGACCTTCCGGCAAGATTTAAAGCGGCAAGGAACCTGCCAGACAGTGTGGATTGAACAACATATCCACGTCCCTAGAAATATCTTTTGGGGATTGCTGGGGGCCACCTGGCAGGCAGGGGCCCTAGGCACAGGTCTGTGTTGCCTATGCCTTAGCACATCAGTGACTATACTGCAGGCTCATGCTGGTGGCTGTGAACTTGCAAGGTCATGCCATTATCCACTGCAATCATTTGGCGCCCTATTGTTTGCCAGCTTATTTACCCAGGATCACTCAGCTAATCTGCAGCATCTGGGGACCAACAGTCTACAAAGTGGTCTGCAGAACACAATTAGCCACTGGCCACCCAAGCTAAAACTAGCTTTCCTCACGCAGAGGGTAGGAGAGGAGTCCATCATCACCAGCATGACTGTGAAGATGTGGTATTCCAAGGCCAGTTGACTAGTGCAGTGGTAGCCCTTCTGCTTTCCAGTCAGATGACCCAGATTTATGCCAGATCCTTGGTTACCTGCTGCCAACTGGTGAGGCATGGTTCCAGCATTCATCTTGGATGACCCTTGCCTCTGGATGGAAGTGTACCTCCTGCCATTGCATGACCTTTTCCTGGTGACCCAGGCAGAGGGGGGTTATGCATGAAGAAACAATGCTCTTTTATGGAGCACACTTACATCGGCATACACCTGCCAGCCTGGCGGGTGACATGGAGGTGTTGCATGCCCCTAGCAGAGCCAGCAGGGGAGCTCTGAAGGAGGAGCTCACCTATTCCTTCAACATCCCAGACAGGGGCAAGCCTGGGTTGCTTCATAGGAGCACACCATGTGGGTGGGATAAGGGTTGGGGCTACGGGTCAAAAAAGGGCAGAATTGGAACAGGTGAAGTCTCCTTTTCCCACCATGCTCAACTGGGCTGCCTGGCCTGTCTCTTCCTCCTCCTGGCCAGCTCTTCCCTATGGCACCCTGGGCACATTGAGCGAAGAATTCTCTTGGAGGTCTGGTCTGTCTCTGAGGTCCCACTTGTGAGGGACAAGATGCAGATAAGGTGCATGGGGACCTGAGTTAGGAGTGAGTGAAGGCAGGAACAGAGTGTTGGATCTAAGGGGTTCCACGGGTGATCAAGTGAAATTGAGGGTGATGAAAGGAGGTTCCCAGGTCACACCTGGTGGTGCTAGAAAAAGAAAATACACAAAAAAAAAAAAAGAGGGAAATGTTGTATTCCAGCCATGTTCTTGCAAAATATCCTGTTTTGTGAGAGCACTGAAGGGGTTAGCCGATAATTAGCCCCCCTTCCCCTCACTAGTAATCAAAGATAATGGCCACTTTTATTAACTCTTAGGGCCAGGCAAGTCTACAGAGGACTTTCACTAGCCACACTCTACACGAGGTAATAGACTGGGTAATCTGTAATCTTCCATGATAGACCAGTGTGACTTTTTTTTTTTTTAGTACTCTCTGTTTATCCCCCTTCTGTCTCTCTCTAGTGCCCCTGTCCCCGAGGAGCCTCAAAGGCACACCCTGACCCTGACCTACACAATCTTCACTGTCCTCCATAGAGCCTTGGTTTTCCTTCTAGGAGGGGACAGGGTGAGGGAGATTTATTCCCCATCCCCAAGTCTTCTATGTCTCATCAGGGGGCACTGTATCAGTTAGGCAGGATGCGAATGAACCAGGATTGTCAACATGGGTGGTTTCACCCTTGACCTGTGGGATGTCATGTGCAAGCACGTCAAGGGCACGCACACACAATGTGTTTTAGCACAGTGACGTCCGTGTCACCCTGCCTTCCCTCTGACTGCACTACCACCTGTGGTCACCCAAATGGTAGTACTGTGGTGAAGGATGGCAACCTCCCTCCCCAGAGGAGGGGGGGAATATCCTCTCGGACACTCGATACTCTGCCCCACAACCTGCCCTCAATGAACCTGGCTCACTGGCGTCACAAACGGTACGCCTACCGCTGCGCTGATGGGACAGCCGTAGCCAGCATGGCTGCAGGACTTGGAGAGACAGCTGTGACTGCAATGGCTATCTGAATCTTAGCCTTTTCCACGCTGGGCCTGGTGACCTGCTCCTTTAGCTAACCTGGGAAACTCCAGCTGACAGATCGGTGAGTCTCCATTACATACCATTTACGTCTGAATAGCCCCTGATCCTTCATTCCGTTTCCTGTGTTCGCTACTACTATCGCACTGTGACAGGGATGGGCTGGTAGGTTTTGGTGCAGTTGAACTCTTCCCTAAACCATCACTTGGTACTTCTGCTGCTCTTGTGGTAATGGTACAGTTTGGGAGATCTGACCCTGTGCTGCACACATCTGGAACGAAGGTGGAGGATACAACTAGCTAGGAGATCTACTGTGTCCACTGTGGTGGGTGGGTGGGTAAGTCAAATTTTTACATTTGTTTTTGTGTCCTGTGGGTATTATTGGTATTACACAACAGTGCATATTTAAGAAATTAATGCACGGTTGAAACATGGTCACGTTCTCAGTGTAATTTATTACTGCCATGTTACAAAGGTCTTTGCAACCCCCCTTCTTAACAAGCAACCTGTTTTTTTCTAAAATGTTCTTGTATATTTCAGGCAGGTGCAACCAGAACACAATGTCCCAGAACTGAGGCCCCTTATACACCAGCTTCTGAAAAAGGACTTAAAAACTGGTCTCAGGTTAACCCCTTGAGCTCCCAATAGCTTTTTGCTATCATCTCAAATTATAATTATATATACATTTCAACAGTAATTATATAATTTCTAAACAAAGAGATCCCGATATCAGTTGCATTTCCACATAATGATTTGCATATATTTTTGTACCAGCAGAACAGCAAGGGGAGACTGAGAGACAGTGAGAGGCAGAGAATTGCGAGACTGTCGGGGTGGTCAAATCCTAGGTCCCACAGGAAAATTTGGTTGCGCAACCAGACAGACAAGAGACAGAAAAGGGAAGAACAGAACAGATCCCTGCATTCAAACTCTCCATAACAACTGGGACAGGGTCCTATTCAACCCCGTCACTGGTGCATTGTGTTGGTTTTCACACACCATGAGCCACGCTCCTCAGGAAGTGAATGGTTCCACAGCTTGTGAGAGGGCTCACTCCTGACTCGATAACAATGCTGCAAGAAAACAGCTGCACACACAGGAAAAACGTTTCGACTATTCACCTTCTGACATGCACCCAGACAGTTGGAAGAGAGGTAGCCCTCTATTTAAAACTTGGGTAATTTACCTGGAAACTTTGAAAACTGGACTGTGCTCTACCAATGTTGCGACTGATGTCACATGGTGAGCACCTTTTTGTGCATGAATAAACATGGACACTTACGCATCTTAATTCTTTTGCATGGTCATTCAGAAACAATTTTCCTACATGCGGAGCTGTTTTGTTACTGTGTTGTTTGTCATTGCAATGCTCTGTCTGCATTTTGTGAGCTGTGACACTCTAAGACTAGAAGCATGGCTTCACTTAGTGACAGCAGTGTGCTTTTCCTGCTGAAAAGGGGCAAACCATGGCCCTTAAGGTAGCTAAAATAAGTTATGTTGCTATCTCATTCTTTAAGTTAAGTATATCAAGGGCTGGTAGCCAACATAATTTAAGAACAGGGAATACTAAGCACTGTATAATCACAATTTAGAATAGTGGGTGAGGTCAGAAAGGGAAAACAGTGACAGAAACTCTAAACTGCAAAGTCATGGCAAGTCTGAGCTTCAGATTGTGCTATGCACTTAAATACAACAACAGGCTAGCATACAATGGATATAAAATGCAGTTTAAGTGTGTATTTTTTTTAAGTCATTGGAGTGGGGTGGGTGGTATGATGTCATCAACAGAGACAGAGATCCTTGCCCATACCCGGTAGCCTGGTACAAGGCCATGGGGGGAGAGCTAGGTTTGAATCCTGACTCAGACTTCAAGACCTGGGTCGGTGGTGTCTGCAGAATACTGCACAAGCAACAAGTTACTGGAAGAGGGATCACACATCCAGACATGTGCATGGGTGCGCGCGCACTCACACACAGAAGGTATAATGCTCCTTCATGCCTTGACCTCCTTCCCCCAGGAGGGGACGTGCCCCACCCCCACATTCCTGTCACATACCTCAAGTAAGCTTCCAGTTCCACAGGCTGAACCCCCCCCCCCCTTCATGGAGGGGTCCAGGTAGCGGATCCAACCTCCTGCTTCCTCCTGCTAATAGAGCTAGGATTTCCCAGGGTGTTTCAGAGAGTCGATGGTGACGGGGTCCGGGTGTATCGGATCCAACCTTCCACCTCCTCCTGCTAATGGAGGAAGAATTTCCTGGGGTGTTTCATCGAGTCGACAGTGGCCAGGGTCTGCGCATATCGGATCCAACCTCCTGGTTCCTCCTGCTAATGGAAGCAGAATTTCTTGTGGTGTTTTATTGAGTCGATAGTGGCTGGGGTCCAGGCATGCCGGTTCCAACCTCCCCTCTCCTCCTGCTAACAGAGACAGGATTTTCTGGGGGGGGTTTCACTGAGTTGACAGTGGCGGGGTCCATGTGTACTGGATACAACCTCCCGCCTCTTCCTGCTAATGGAGGCAGGATTTCCAGGGGTGTTTCATTGAGTCAGCAGTGTCTGAGGCTCCGGCATACCAGATCCAATCTCCGACCAGGATTTCCCCAGGTGTTTCATCGGGTTGACAGTGGTCAGGGTCCAGGTGTGCCCAGTATCATCCCACAAGACACAGGTGCTTTTTGTTTCCTATGTCTACATCCCCTGGGACATCAGTGCACTAGGCGTTCCATGCCTGCGCAGGCAGAGCCTGCGCAAGTGTAGCCTGGCAGCCAGCGTCCCCCCCTCCCCACTGTATCATCACTGCACTACCACCTGTTGTCATCCAGGGGGCAGTGTGATAGTGGTGGAAGCTACCCTCCTTCTATGAAAAGAAGAGAGCTCCATCTTCCTCTCCTTGGCTGACCACTGTCATCCCCAAATTAGTCCCAAACTCGGGTTGTGTCACGTGCAGCAGACCTATCAGAGTGCCAGTGGACCAGCCCTGAGTAGGGATCATTTGGAGGTGACACAGCAGGGAAGGGTATTACAGCCTGATGAGCAGAGTTCCAGAAGGCTAGCCATTGACAGTAAGGGTAAGAAAAAAAAATACTGAGGCCATCAAACACCAGGAGTGATGAGGACTACAGCAAGGTTTCTATGATGCTTCCCACTCATTCTAACAGCCTCAGACCCTGTAAGTGGAAAAAAAAACACTTTACTACAGAAATCTGAAGTCCATCTACTTAACCAAAAATTTGTCCACCATTTTATTAGACTTTTTCCCATATCTAAGGTCACTTTCCAACCCACCCTCAAGTGAGGGACCCTTGCCACAAAACTGGAAGTACTACTCAACCTGGGTCCTGCTATGTTATGTTATCGGAATTTCTGGGAGCCGATACCATGGAAGGGGAGAGCAAATCATTTTTTATTACAGCTCCACAACTAAGAAGAACAAGAAGGCTACCATACTGTAAAAGGAGACCTGCTCCATTTATTAACAATTCAGTTTTCAAGACAAGTGCCCACACTGAGTTTGCCAGTTGATTTTCTGTAAGTATCTGCTATTTTAAAGGCAGCTGGAATGTTTTCTTTCAACAGTTTGTACAAGACTCTTCCAAGGTAGCCTAGGAACCGTGTTTTGAAATAAATCATAACTACATCTGGTTGGAATTAATCCGTGGAAGAAAGCAGTTGCCGAGGCCCAAGACAGTCTGACCCTGGAGTGATGACTCAGAACTCCTGGGTCTAGGAGAATCAGAAAGCACAATCACAGTGGCTCCCCAGCGGTGGGCGAGTGTGTCTCAGATGGGATGTGCTCCCTCGTGGGTGGGGAGGGAGCTAGAATAAGTCGCTCTGTAGCCTCCCCCCCAATGGCCAAGTTACAAGTGAAAACTGCTTGGGATTCAGAGGGACACTGCTGTCACACCCTGTCATGGTCAGATCCAGTCAGGTGCCACAGTGTCTGACATGAGTACAGGGGGAGGTGGGACGTGAAATCTGGCACCCAAAAAAAAAAAAAAAAGAAGAAGAAAGGGTGGGAGATTGTGTAACCTAGAGAAAATAAAATAACCAGAAACAGCTGCGAGTGGTGCCTGCTTTGCCATGATACCACTGTGGGTTCAGAGGCACCCATGAAAAGAATGAGAATGTAACCCCCCCCCCACAAACACACACTTAAACATTGGTGGACAAATTAAATAACTGTCTACTACCACTGGTCATGGGGTGAGTTCATACGAGCCTAGAGAAACCTACAGATTCAAAGTGCAGTCTCAATCAGGGCAGGCAGTGGGGCCCAGGGGTGTGAGCAATGAATGGTAAGACCAAGGGGTCAACAGGTTTGAACCCCCGCCACTGTTGTTGGCTCTCTGTGCGACCTTGAGCAAGCCACTTGACCTCTCTGGACCCCAGTAGGGCAGACTAGATAGGCCTACCGGTCCTTTTCTGCTGACAAATTCTATGTTTCTGTGTTTCAGTATTCCCACTATTACAAAATGGGTAGAAGTGGGACCTCACAGGGGATGCAGCATTACATCTTAGCTGGGATATCCCAGGTAAAGTGTGTTGGGGGGGGGGGTCCCAGGCTTTGACTGGAATGCTGGGTATAAAACTGTCCATAGTACTGACACTTCTGTATATCACCAATGTAGAGTAGGAAAGGGTTAACCTTTGCTGTGCCATGGACTGATATATCAGTCCACAATTTCTATATCTTTTAATTCTGTTGCCAGCCTAAGGGTTAAGGTCTGGGGCCGGTGTGTGTCCTGTGAACTGAATCATTCAGTAATGTTTACAGGAACTAATCCAGACCCGTCACTAGTAACTGGATTTGAATGTTTGCATCTGTAATGGCTTCAATCCCAGATCTTTTGGCAAGAGCAGGCCGTCCCCCAGCCAACATGGGACATCCTCACACCAACACTGGTCACAGTTTTTATAAATTAACTTTTCATTTACATTCTTCCAATGGTGTGTGCACTTTTTCCCACGCCCTGTCTCGAGGCCATAATTCACTACTGCCAATCACCAGCACCTGCTGAGAGAGCCGGACAGGGAGTCATTTCTGGTATACCTCCCATGGCAGCTGCCTGACAGTCAGCTCCAGAGCCATCTGCTGTGTCTGTGTCTGTGTCTGTGTGGCTTGTGTCAGGAAAGGGGCATAATCTAGGGAACTGGGCCCCTGCCCCATCAACTCACAGAACCATCACGATGGTCTAGTGTATATATTCATATGTAGTTACTGGGTCTGTTATGGTTGGCTATAAGTGTATCTGAACTAATTAAAAACAATCCTGACTGGCTAAGAACAACTTAATGATTTAAAACTTAGAAGAAAACTGTGCTTTGCAGGGGTTCCCACTCCTGCAAAGCTTACCCTCCAGTTTAGCTTTTATCAGAAAAGTGGACGTTTCCTCGTGCCTCAAACTTGTTTAATTATGAAAAGTCCGCTACCAGAAGTGCGGATGCTGGAGAAGCTGCATTAATTGTAAAGCTGCAGCGCGTGCCGTGTGCTTCAATGCATTTGTATTGAAGAAAGCATCGGTGCCACTCTATTACAGTTAATGGAGCCACTCCAGCGTCCATAATACTGCTGGGTAGCAGACTTTGATAATTAAAATAAACAAGTTTGCGGTGCGAGGGAAACAGGCTGCCTCCTGAAAAAAGCTAAACCGAGGGTGCTTTGCAGGGGCGAGAGTCCCTGCAAAGCACAAGAACTCTGAGCAAATCTGTCTCAGGTCTGAATATCCCATAGCAACACAGAACATGGAAACACAGAATCTGTTGGCAGATAAGGGCCACTTGACCCACCCAGTCTGCCCATTTATTTTTTTCGACCTTCATTTTCCAGCCACGATCTCACTATGTAACCTTAGGCAAGTCACCTCTCCCTTCTCAATAATCCATACGCTGCAGATGTTTCATGTCAGCCAGGGAACTGAATTCTAAGTGAAACAAGCATTTGTCAGCCGAATGTTGGTTGCGTGTTAAATTTTTTTTTTTCAGTTCTGAGCCCAAGCTTTAACGATTTCAAGTTCTGCCCGAAAGGTGATTTCGAGCTGCGACTGCGGAATCACCTTTTGGGATGCAAAAAAAAAGAAAACATTTTGGACAGGATCTGAAAAATGACAGCTGTCACATTTATGAGGTGCTGTGAAGAAATAGTTATGTTGAACACTTGGGGTCAAAATATTGAAAACTTCCAAAGTTCCGAGCCTACATTCACAAATTTCAATGCAGGCTCATAACTTTGTGATTTATTTTGCCAGCCTGCTATTGTCCTGTGTGCATACACAGCCACACTGGGGCCAAGAATACACTTTATTTGTGATTTCTGCAGTTATAACATTTAGCAGTAAAAATTTATTTATACAGTATAACACCATTATGATTACATATTGCCCTATTTACAAGGTGAACCTGTGTAAATGCAATATTTAAAACATTCAAGTACATCACCAGGTACAAAACCAATACATGTTGTAAGATAAAAGGTTACACAAACATACATTATAATATTACAATTACTTTATACCTATAAATAGTAATTTCAGTAACTATTCCAAGTAACCCAACTAGACAACCCAACTTAATTTAACCATTATACTCATAGCAAAAGATATATTCCTCATTGGCCCCCAATAGTCTCTCTCTCTCTTTTATCAGTTGCTATAGGAGCGGTGATGGAGGCAGAGGCGTCAGGAATGGGGCTAGAATTTTTTGTATGCCAATTTTTAAAGATCCCTGGGGGTGGGGACGTGCAATGATGGTAGCATCTGACTCGCCCCCCTTGCGTGAGGTGCTGGCACAGGTGATACCCCCGGCCTCCACCAGAGATACACAATGTGCCAGACACTCCTCCCTGCCCCCCCCAAGAAAAAGAGAGAAATCCCTAGGACACTCAATCCTACTGCCCCCGGCTGGCCCTCCAACTCCCGAGTCCGTCTCCAAACCCGGGATGTAGGCGCAGCAAGCAGACGCTTGTATGTTGCCATGACAGCTTTGTAATTGTTTCACATTTTGACCCCAAATGTTCAACATAGTCTTCTTATCACATTACCTCATAAACTCCATAGGTGAAAACTTCTTAATCCATGGCAAAAACGCCATTCCCCACCACAGATGCGGAAAGTAGTTTTGGGCAGAATGTGAGAAATGACAGCTGTAGTGTTCATGAAGTGGTATGAAAAAATGGATATGTTGACAATTTGGAGTGAAAATATACAAAAATGCAAAGTTATGCACCTCGTAGAAACTACGTAACACACTCCATCAACATGGCCATTTTGAGAATTCCTGGAATTTTCAATATAGACTTTGGGCCCCACCTCATGAACAATGCTACCATTGTTTTGTTACTCAGCCCCAGCGGTGATTCCATGAAATCACCTTTCGGGACCAAGTAACGAAACGACAGTGCCAGTGTTCATGAGGTGGGGTCCCAAAAAGCCCATGTTGAAAATTTGGTGCAAAACTACCTAAAAATGGCCGAGATAGCAACATAAGTACAAAATGCCATTGACTGCCATTATATGGCACTTACCTCGATTCTTCAGTTCGCCGTTCGGCTTTGAAGAGTGCAGACGTGTCCCGGTGCACAGAAGATGCCAGCCGCGAACCTCCAGAGGTCAGTATGGAGTAAGGGGGGTAAGGGGAGGTGGGTGCACAAAGGGAGGGTTGGGATGGGGGAGGCGACGTGGGACTGTTTTCTTCTTTAGAGGTTCAATTGAAAAAAATAGACATTGGGGGACTGTTTTTTTTTTTCGGGGATAAAAAATGTTTGGCAACACTGGGGGTGGGCTCCCCAGTGTTCCAGAGTGGTGGGAGGGAGTAACATAACTGGGGGCACTGAGGGTGGGGCCCCCCAGTGTTCCATAGTACAGGGAGATCGGGGACATGGAGATTGGGCACCCTGATGCAGGACAGTACTGGGGGGGATCATGGACACAGGAATTGGGCACCCCGATGTCGGATACTACAGGGGGATGGGGGTCACCGACATGGGGACTGGGCACACCGGATGAGTTGAACAGTCATGCAAATAAAAGGGCCGGAAACCCTCTCAGATTAGAGCGGCGCCGGTCCTTTGAAGTGCATGACTGTTCAGCCCACCCAGCAGAGAGTGGCATCAGGACCACACCTAGTGGTCATTGGGGTAGATGCCGAGCCCCTGGTTCTGTGAATTACAATGGGCTTGTCAGTGACACCTTCCCCCAAAATCTCGTATTTCCACAATACATTGGTTTGCGCAAACGCAACCAACGTAAAAATCAGTTATGCCCCAAGTCATGCTACGAACATCAAGAAATGTTCCTGCAGTCACATCAACACTTAACTTGAGTGACAGCACTCATGCCCACAGTCTCAGGATGCCAGTTTTGTAAAAAACACAGACACACATGCACACACGGATACACACACATACAAACACACTGGGTTAAGCCACGAATGAGGCACACTGATGAGTCTGTCTGTGTCTTCTGTTCTCTGACCTCTGCAGATTGTGTGAGAGGCCATTTGGCATCATAAAGTCCTACTTAAAGCAGAACCAGCCAAAATACTTTCATGGTAATTTACATATACTTCCCATTATGCTATGCATTACTGGGGTATGTGTAATTCTGTATTTCTTTGAAACCTGGCTTTATTGCCAGTGCACACCATGGGTAACCCTTACCTCGGTGCTTTTTATTCCTATTTGGGGCTCAATAAGGCCAAAAGCCATTACTACCATCATACGGCTGGCTCCCCTTTCACTGGGTTGAGATTCCCTTGAGGCCCACTGATGAGTCCACAGAAGGATGAAACACATGTCTGCATCTTCTGTTCGTAGCCTTTGCAGAGTGGGGAGTAATACCTTACATGAAGTTACTGGTGACGCTGGTGATCATCCCTTTCTGTGAATCTTGATTATTTTTGTGCAGGTGTTATTTAATGGGATGGGATCGTAGTCTCACCCCGATAACGTGGCCAGCCGATCCCTTCCACTTCCCTACCAATCCCCCCCCCCCGTGCAGAGGCACGTTATGACATGCAGCAAGGGAGAGCACAGGGGCACACCCCATTGAAATGAATGGGAGGGTTTTTTAATTACTATTTTATACATTATGATGGACAGCTGGAGATTAATGAAGGCCACCGCTCGACTAACAAGGTTCCAAGGCATGTGTGGTTGGACTAACCCACTTTTTGTGTGGCTTGCGGCACTCCACTGCACCTTGTGCCACACCATGTAAGGCACGGGTAAATATACACAATAACACTTGCCCTGTTGTTGTGCATTTTTCTTCTAAGTGTGAGGCTGTGCTGCTAAGGATGGAAGACTCCTTCCCGGTTCCAGTTACAACCAGGTTCTATTTGGACTCTAAAAAAAATTCATATAAGTTAATATTTTAAAATCTGTTTTTTTACATCCAATAACTTGCTAACACATGCATACATGGAAGCAGTATAGCACTGTGGTTTAGGGCACTGAGCTGCAAACCTGGAGACCTGGGGTTTGAATCCCATATCCCCCACTTGAATACTGTGTGACCCTGAGCAAGTCACTTTATTTCCTTATGCTCCCAGGTCTCACCTGGAAACAAGCCTCAGCTTAGTGTGCCTTTCCTGGTTGAACAATTTCCACTTTCCCTTTACTGAACATTTTTTGTTATTTTAGTCTTTGGTAACCGGGTCAGGCCCACTAGGCACAAGCGCCTGTTTTCAGGGGTGACCTGGGAGCACTGGGTGGTTAAGTGACTTGCTCAGAGTCACACAGTATGCAAGTGGAGGTTGTGAGAATCAAACTCGGGTCTGGTCTGCTGGATATATCAAGCTCGTTCACACCTCATTCCACTAACCTCTAGGCTACACTGCCAGCCAGTTTTCGTCTCCACTACTTCAGCTGGCATAGAACTATTTTGCAAGGGGGGTTATTGTTTGTCTTTAAATCTTATGGACACTTACAGAATGCCCTATGGTCTCTTTTACAAGTAATTTCACCTGTCTCTATGTGAGGTCACGACTAGTGTCTGTGCTACAGGGCCCTGGTGTCACCGCAGAGAGCTAACTTAAATGCTGTAGCATGCTCCCCCTGAATGACATGTTCTGCAGTGCTCATTGATGCAACGCAGGAACCTGCTGAGCTAGTGAGACTTCAAATAGCCCTGAGTGGAGGTGTCTTATTCAATCCTGCAAACTGGAAGTGCACTTAAGGGTCCATATGCAAGCACACTGGTGTGGTAAGCCAATATTCTGCATCTCATGCAACATTCAGAATCTTAAAAAAAAAAAAAGTCTTAACAACTGCAAGGCGATTTACCACTTGCCCCCCCCAAAATCCACTTAAGAGGGAAACCTGAACAGAAAGAGAATGTGAAAACCTTTTCATTCGGCTGACATCAGCGTGTTTAAAGTTTAACTACTTCTGAAACCGAAGCTCCAAGAAGACACTAAATCTTTTATGGATGAAGGCATCAATTATACATCGAGTTTCTCTGAGCTTGAAGGCCCGAACAAGTTGTTTTCACTAAAAACAACAATTGGGTTTATTTAAGAGGGGGGTTATCTACTCGTTTTCCTGGCTGTTGAACCTTGGGGTGAAAGCTGGAAAGAGAGAGACAGTGGTGGAGTAGGTGACTCGGTATAGGCTGTTCCAGTTCTCAACAGGCACATCAGAGTCCCCATGGAGAAGAGACATTTTATCACAAACCACTACTGAAGTACTGAACTAACTATAAAAAGAGATGTGTTTCATGGCTGCACAGTGAGTCAGTGACCTGAGACTCTGGCAACTGGGCAACCGATGATCCAGGAGTGCTCCTTGTGGCAGCGGCTCTCTATCAGGTGGGACTGTCTGGCACTTCCATGGCATCTGCAACTGCTGATGTATGACCCTGGAGGGTTCACCAAACAGCTTCAGGGAAGCTGCATGTTGGTGAAGCTATGATGTGCATTACGGGGTAGTGGGAGGGCAGCATTACAGGGGAGAAAACCACCTGGCCCTGTCTGAATCATGGCCACAAGCTGGTACATTCAGGCCTTACCCCCACAAAGTCCACTGCCTGTACTGGACCCTGAGTCGTGGTGGGGAAGATGCCTCCCCACAAAGGCACTGCCATGGGGGGAGAACTGTGGAAGCTGGCAGAAACGGTGTGATTAGTGGTAGATAGGGCCGCATGGACACCAGAGGACAGCGGCATGGCTCAGGTCAGGTTGAAAAAAGAAGACTGACAAATAAATGTAAACAGTCAGCAGCTCTCCCTCCCTCACCAGCACTGAGGAGATGCAGCACACCAAGGTGGCCATGGATGATTCAGTTTTTGGTACACTGAACTCACTGTTCAATGCGCCGTTCAACTTTGGGACTACTTGCTCCAGCAGAATTACAACTGTAACTCATCTCCAACCTGCTGAGAGCTGCCTGCAAGGACTGAGCCCCAGAAGACTTTGTTTAGAAAGAAGTTTGGTCATGGTACCCAACACTGTAGATCTATGACGAGTATTGCTGTTCAATGGTAGGGCCATGGCACCCAACACTGCATATCCATGACGAGTACTGATATCCAATGGTAGGGCCATGTCACCCTACACTGCACTCTCATGACAAGTATTGCTATCCAATGATAGGGCCATGGCACAAAACACAGCACATCCATAATGTGTACTGATAACCAATGGTAGAGCTATGGCACCCAACACTGCACACCCATGACGAGTATTGCTATTCAATGGTAGGGCCATGGCACCCAACACTGCACACCCATGACAAGTATTGCTATCCAATGGTAGGGCCATGGCACAAAACACAGCACATCCATAGTGTGTACTGATAACCAATGGTAGGGCTATGGCACCCAACACTGCATATCCATGACGTGTACTGATATCCAATGGTAGGGCCATGTCACCCAACACTGCACTCCCATAACAAGTATTGCTATCCAATGGTAGGGCCATGGCACAAAACACAGCACATCCATAATGTGTACTGATAACCAATGGTAGGGCTATGGCACCCAACACTGCACACCCATGACGAGTATTGCTATTCAATGGTAGGGCCATGGCAACCAACACTGCACACCTATGACAAGTATTGCTATCCAATGGTAGGGCCATGGCACAAAACATAGCACATCCATAGTGTGTACTGATAACCAATGGTAGGGATATGGCACCCAACACTGCATATCCATGACGTGTACTGATATCCAATGGTAGGGCCATGGCACCCAACACTGCATATCCATGACGTGTACTGATATCCAATGGTAGGGCCATGGCATCCAACACTGCATATCCATGATGTGTATTGCAGTCCAGTGGTAGGGCCGTGGCACCCAACACTGCATATCCATGACGTATATTGCTATCCAATGGTAGGGTGACAGCACGACACACTGTATAACCATTGTGCCCCAAGCTATTCAATGGCAGAGTCATGGCACACCCCACCTGTTAACCACTTAGCATTATGGTATTCAAAGGTAGGGTTATGGCACACTATAGTGTAACACCATGGCACATACTAATACTCAACAGTAAGGCCATGGTACACCATGTTTTATGACCACAGGGCACCATCATATTCGACAGGCCACAGCAACGCAATGGTTTCTACAGTGTTCTGAGCTTGTTTCTCCATGTTTGAGGATGTGGCCCTCATTGAGAGGGTATGTGCCCCTCACAGCACCTCATTCTGAGTGTCCAGTAATGTCCATGTCCCTCATTTCTGTGACAAAAGGTTGAGAGGTATGATAGCCACAGACTACCATAATATTCGACAAGGGGGCCATAGCACACCACAGTATACAACCTCATATATCATGCTATTCAGTAGAACAGCCAAGGTACATAATATAAGTACAAATGTGTTGGTCAGGACCGTAGAGCTTTAGTGCAATACCTTTATACAAGCAGCATGATCTAAAATTCCGCACCTTAAAATTTCTCTCCCTATAACTTATATACTTGTCTGTTTTGTAAACATTTGTGCACCGAAGGGTGCCAAAAAAACAACAATAAACGCACCTCTGTGCAGCCTACTTGGGTTCAGAAGCAGAAGCAGAAGCTGGTCACTGGCTTCAGAAGAAGGTCAGGGATGAGGTAGCTAGTGACGGCACAGCAACTCAGCTTGGGGAACATCGGCGCTGGATTCCACCACCACAGCAATGCCTGCAGAGGGACAGGGAGTTCTGCCACATGCAAGGTCACCAGAGGCTATGCCCATGCAGTGCGAGAGGAGGCAGAAAGTGTAAAATAGAGCAGTGGGGGAACAGACTCGTTCTGAATGACTGATGCTGGCTAACTCATGCCCCACACTACAAAACCTGCCACCTGCTTGACTGGATTATGACTGTGAGTGTGTGTGGGGGGGACGGCTCTCCCCTCGACCCCCTGCCACAGAGGGGGAACAGAGAAGCAGTGAAAGGTTAGTGACAGATAAGGCTTGGTGGTCGTCAGGAGTACCCAAGGAGGGGGGTGAGAGACTGCAGGGAAAAAAGTACAAATAAACCTGCAACGGGGTGGTAAATTACTGTATCAGATAGGACTCTGGACTGATGGGAAGCATAGAAGTTGGCTGATATGATCCATGAAGAAAACGTCTGTCAGTGTACTCTGCTGAGGGTCAAGTATTAAAAAAAAATAATTTTAAAAGATGCCGGCCTTTAAAATGTTAGTATGTGCTTGTGCGTGTGTACGTACACGTGCTTTTTCATAAGTGAGTGCTTGTGTATGCGTGTGTATATGCATTTCAGCGTATGTGTGTGCACGTGCTTTCTGCATGCCAGTGTATGCAGTACAAGCATGTGCCTGTGTGCATGGGTGTTCATCATGCATACACACACGCATATGAGTGTACACGTGTGTGTGTGGGGGGGGGGCAGTGAAGATGATTACCCCACCTACCGAATGACATCTGGAGCAGACTAATCTCACTGTGTATTAATGGACACACCCTCGCTTGAACAGCTCAGCATATGGGGTATTTACAAATAGTTAGGTGGTGACCTCATTAGTAAGGAGCAGCTGAGAGGCATCAAGCTTGGTGAAGTAACATGATGTTCTCTACTGGTCTGAATTAGCCCTGGTCACAAAAGCGTGCTCCAATGGTATGAGCACAGCTTACAAACTGGGAGATTGCAGGTTCAAACCCCACTGGAGCAAAGTACTCACTTTCTGACCCCGGGAAAGCCAGTTAAAGTAGCACTGCAACAAAATTAGGTAATAAATTTAACTCTACCTTTTTTTCGCTATAAAAGAGTCCAAGCATCCTCCCTGTTTTATTTGGTGGTACAATGTTCTCATTCCACCAACATTTGAGTATTGTATACATGTAAGAATTTAGTTTTTTTCTCATGAAAAAGAGATAACCACCACATTTGGCTTAAAAATAGCACTGTAGACCTGGCAAGGGTTAAGATCGAGAAAATAAAAAGGAAACACATGGGACACAGCATAGGTGGTACCTAGAAAAGTACATTGGACAGATTTGCTAATTAGTTTTATTAATTGCAGCTGAAATTAGCTTTTTGGAAAAATCTTTTTCATTGCACTGTTGTTTTAACTTCTCACTGCACCAGTCCAACAACTGAGGAAATAGGTAAAAGCAGGACCCTGCTGTAAATGAGATCTCAACTGAGCTACCCTGGGTAAATAAATAATCTGTAAGCACTTTAGTCAAGTTGCTTTTCCTCAGACATATGCCACTCTGCTGGGCATACGATTCCAGGCATTTTGAAATCTCATTGCAAATCCTCGGCAGCATTGCTGGGATTCTCCGCAGAGCTGCCTGCCTTTTCCAATTAAGTCAACGAGAAACAACAACTTGCTGCCAGGACTGGATGTTGAAATGGCTGGCCATCAGGTGCTTCCTGATTAAATGGAAAACTTTCCTCAAGACAAAACATTACAAATGCAGAATGTCAAAAAAACATAACACACACCATACTCTCTGTGTGTCACAGCACAAGAGTAGCGTTGTGTGCGGAAAGCAGGGCTCCATCTGTACCAACGTTTGATGGTAATGAACAATTCCATAGATCTGCAGAGGACTGCAACAGACAGGGGGTTTGCTGCTTTACAGGCACAGGTGCTAGAACCTATGGGCGCGTGTTGCCTCTGAGCATTCAAAGTACCCCTTTAATGCTTTAGGTTTCCATCATGGAAATGTATAGTTTAGCACTCTGTGTGTTTTTTTTATTTGGTTTCATTGTAAAACAAGTGTATACTGTAACCCCCCTACAAATGGGGGTTTCCAAAAGTCTTCCTTGGGTGTGCCTAAATGCCCACTGCCAGGCTGGTATCCGGCGTCTTAGCGTTTTAAAAGTGTTTGTGTGAGAGTGTCTTAATGCCTCTGTGCTCTGCCTCTTTAAGAGCTGCCAATAACATGGTGCTTATTTAATCTGGGAGGGGGCTGAGTGTTTCTATGTTGGAGTCCGGCCCGGGCTGCCAGATAATCGCTCCGTTCTGCCATCGTTATTTGGGCAGAGGGAGCTCTGTTAGAAGCTGTACTTATTTGCTGATTATTTGTTAGAATAGTAATGATATTGTGGTTTGTCTAACCTACCTTCTTTGCAGCATGGACAGTTCTGTTTATCACCACCATCTTGGTCCTGGACTGCCAGAATGGGCCAATCAGTACCTTTGGGGACTCTGAAAAGGAGCTTGTTCCCAGGGGTCTTGTGGGAGCAAATTTCTGTAGGAATTGTAGTTTTTACATTTTGGCGCCAAAACGTACCTGGAGGGGGAGCCCTTGCTTTGACAGACAGATGGATCAACCAACCAGAACCTTTTGGACCGAAGGGAAATTCTCAAGCTGCCTGCTGCAGTGAGCCAGTCTGGAGTTAGAGTTTGCAGAGTAAACAGCTCGAGTGATTTGAGCAGCAGCTCCTGCGTAGTTCACCCGGGAGTTTGGTGGAAAGGCTGAGTCTGGCCTGTCTGCCTGCAGTCCCTCAAGAGGGAATCCTTTGAAAGGCTTAATAATCCGGACTGTATCCGAATTAAGTGAGACAAAAGCCACTGAAGTGTGACCAGGCTTAAACCTGAAGAAGACCGAAGATTTGCTGTACGCAATCAGCCTGTCAGGACATCCATTCACCACAGAACGCCCGGTTTTGCTCAGAGACACTGATATCGCTGCAGACTGCTATCCGCTTTGTGGTATGGTGATTGCTTTACTATAAATGTGCTGTGTGCTGTTAGTGGGTCGCGATTTGGATCCCCACTGTTTAATTGTACCACGCCTGCTAGAAGCTGCATCCAGCTTTCCCGGACTGATTTCTGAACTGTTTTACCCGGCCTGGACCCTGCCACACTGGCCAGCCAGCTTTTTCAGGTGTAGAGAACACCACCGATGAGACTTGCCTGAGGATCAGCCCCCTGCTCAACATCTCGAACAGGAACGACACCTTGGTGAATTATGTGGGCCCTGCTTCTCCTGGCGTGCCAGTTGTCAACCTGCAGTCTCCATTTCATCCCTCCTGCATCTTGCATTGGCCAGCTTGAGTAACAATCGGGGTAGCTCCCTGCAACAACAGCTAAATCTCAAGTGTTGTCATCTGATTGCATTGTTGTTTTTCCTTTCACGAACTGAGCCTTCAGGCTCTGTATTACAAATTGTGTGTGGTTGTGCATGCTTCTTCTTTTCATCACAGGGCCCCAACCAGCTGCGACGCCGGCCTACCCCGAGCAGTGTTCCAGGCTAACCCACCTTACTTCCAACTGGGTACCCAGAGCGTGTGACTGTGTAGGGACTAAAAGTGCATGCATAATTGCCTGACCAGATCAGTTTTTGAATCAATCAACCTGATTACGCCCCTCCCTTGTTCAATTCCCCCTGAATAAATCGGATCTAACTATTTTTGCTTTTAATCTGACTGTGGTTCCAGTTTGTACCAAAAGCACTGTACTGCTATTATTTGCTGTGCATTACCTTATTTTACAGGTGTCTCCAGGGTCAAACTGGTGGAACCAGCCCTGGTGGTAAGTGCAAACAGTGTGGGGAATTGTATGCTGAATAGGGGCTACTGTGAAAGTGTTTGTGCATATTGTCTAGGCCACTAGAAGGGAAGGGGGGTTACAGTGTCCCGGACGGCTGTACTCAGGTTAGCCTTGTTACTAACAACCCCGACCTCCAGGAGGAGGCACCCGTTTCAGTACCTAGGCCCCTTAACCTGCAACTAGCCAAGCAGGCAGGGGTTACAATATATTAAAGCCTAAGCTTGTTTTGTACTGTACATCTGGAAACATTTAGCTTGCTCTGTGAGCGTATATGTGATTCGGCTCTCTGTAAAACAACTGTATATTTTCAATGTTTAAGTTGTATGCCACTCTATATTCTTACCCATTTCCCATCTGGATGGCGTGTGCTATAGTTTCTGTATTTGATCTGTAATGATATGTTTCTTGCGCTCGCCCTCCTATGTATCCCTTCCCCCCAAGGATGCATCTGTAAACGAGCTACTGCAGATCTGCATGTCCTTCCTGGTGAAACTTTTCAAATAAATAAATAAATAATAAATGAATGCAAGACCAGAAGGGAAGCAATTATGGTCTCTTTTGTAATTACTACAGGCCCCCCCAAAACTTTCCCCATGTTCCGGCACCCATGTTTACAGGGCACTGGGAAGGCTATACATATACTGTGTGCAAATCTGGTTGCTGCAGTATGAAACATTTCTTGCAGTAATCAACAGGGGGCAGCGGAGAGGAACTCAGATGACAATTCTCAAAGATTATACACTGCTTAGATGCAACACGTAGGTTTGCAGTATAACTGGTGTGTGTGTGGTGGGGTTGGATGGAAGTCCCATGGGGCAGTCACCAACCCCCCATCCAGATCTGACTCCACACACTTTCCACCACCAGATCCCGGCCATTAAGTAGAGAATTGCAGATGGCTGTGTGAGGTGGTATTTAGGGGGCCTGTCTGGGGTGCAAATTGGTGACATACAATATCCTATCACAAGGGTCTAGGCTCCACACCAACAAAAACTGGGGCTGAAAGTGAACCCACCTTGGACTACCATTCCGTGCCCAGCCTCCTATTCAGGACCAGTGAGGACCAGAAGGGAGGAAAGTGGGAGACTGCCCAGAAGAGGGCCAAGATAAATCTGACACCCAGAACAGAGCAGAGGGAGGGGGAAATGGACCGTCGGGGAGTAGCAGGAATGGGGAGGGTAGACACAAGTCCATTTTCAGAGGAAAGAGTACTAAAGGGACTTGCAGCACTGAAGGTGGACAAAACTATGGGACTGGACAGGATAAAGCCCAGGATACAAAAGAACTTGGGGAGGTGTTAGCTGCCCCACTAACAGACCTATTCAACAGTACATTGGAAAGAGGTATGGTTTCAGAGGACTGGAGAAGAGCTGACATGGTCCCGCTACCTAACAGCAGCAGCAGGGAGAAGACTAGCAATGACACACTGATCAATCTTACAACAGTGGTAGGAAAATTAATGGAACCCTGGTAAAGGAAAGACTGGTTGAGTATCTTGAATCCAGTGGGCTGCAAAACCACAGGCTGCATGGATTCAGAGCGAGGGTGGGCAGGTCATGCCAAGTGAATCAGATAGACTTCTGTGACTGGGTGACCAGGGAAATAAATTGGGGAGGGCAGTTTGGACAATCCATAGCTCATTTATTTTATTTTTTTCTATACTGGATTGAAGCTAATATCTTGTTTATCCAAAATGTGTAGGAGTAAACATCTATACTGCATTGCACTTTAGTCTAGCAGAAGAAAGAGGGAAAAAAAAAACAAAGCTGTCTAGGTACATAACAACTTCCCTAGATCTGAATTCGGTTCAGCAGTTTAAATTTCATTTGTGCGTTGTAAGCTGATGACTTCACTACTGGTATCCTGATTTTCCTTGTATCAGCATTAAGTTTACAGATAATCTTATAAACAATTGTTTTATCTTTTTATTTATTTTGTTGAAAGATGTATTGTGTAGACCTTGGCTAACAGTGTATAGTGAATTATTAATTGACTACTTTGCTCCTTTACAGTGTATTAGCAAACGCTTCTGTCCTTTAGGATAAATATATTATACTAAGTGCTTAAGGTAATAATCAAGTTAGACTTTGCCCTTAGGAAATTTTCCTTGATATTTTTTCTCTTTTTAAGCTTTAGTGTATACACAAATTCTGTGGAACATATCCCAAGTTAGGAGTACTGCATTACTTGACAATAAGAATGAATAATAGTCAATCGCTAAACATTTCCTCCTGGAATGTAAAGGGTTTTAACTCGCCTATAAAACGGAAAAAAAAAAGTTAACATATTTCAAGAGGGAAAAAACGGATATAGCTTTTCTGTGAGAGACACATCTGATTTCAAGGGAGGCAGAAAAGTTATGCAGAGACTGCGTGGGGATGGTAGAACATAATAGTTTTAATTCAAAACAGAGGGGTGTTGCTATATTAATCAAAAAAGGTACACATTTCACAAACTGTTCTCAGGGGGTTGATGATGAAGGACGCTTTCAGATGTTGCTTAGGCTCCTTAAATGGTACCAAAGTGGCTTTATGTAATATTTATGCTCCCAATGATAAACAAGTTGACTTTTTTAGTGAAGTAGCAATCCATTTAAATAGTGCTGATGGGTAGGAAATTATTCTGGCTGGAGACTTTAATGAAGTTTTAGACCCACTTTTAGACAAAAACTCAGTTAAGAAATGTTTGCATATCTACAGAGCCCGAGAAACCTTGCTCGAGCTCCTTAAAGAAAATGGCCTAGTGGACACGTGGCACATAATGCATCCTCAAGGCAGCGATTATACTGTTTATTCTCCTAGGCATAACACTCATAGTAGAATAGATTATATTTTCTTTTCTAGAAAACTTCTTGAGAGCATGTTGAATGCTTATATTAACAGCATACTGTAGTCCAGGCTGAATATACTAAATCATTCAGATGGAAATTTAATAACACATTGATACAGGATAACGAATTCCCAAAATGGCTTAATGAGGAAACCTCCGAGTTCTTGAAAAAAAAATGACACAGGAGAAGTCTCTAGTGCCTGCCTTTGGGATGCATTTAAGGCATTTATCAGAGGAAGAATTACAAGTTTCGCTTCCCATAAGAAAAGAAATAGAGTCAAGAAATTACTAGATCTAGAATAGAAACTTAAACAACTTGAGACCAGCTGTAAGCAGAATCCTAGCTCTAACCAAAATGCGTTACATGAGCTAACACTAATTAAATTTGAGATCAACCAAATACACTCCAGTAAGGCAGAGTATGCGTGATACAGAACAAAACAAACATATTGGGAATCGTGAGAAAAAGCCGGTAGGTTGTTGGCATTCAGATTAAAGAAAATGCAACAGCAGAATTTAATTCAAGGAATTAAAAAAGAAACAGAGAAAACTGTGTTCACAAATAAGGACATAAATGGCACTTTGGTGGCTTACTTCCAAGAGATATATTCCTCTCCCAAAGTAGAATCGATACCACAGATGCAGGACTTTATGCAAAAATTTAATATTCCGAAAATCGGAATGAAGGATAACTTAAAATTGGCAGGAACAATCACTTTACAAGAAGTTACTGAGATGATAAATGCCTTACCTAATAATAAAACCCCAGGTCCTGATGGATTTACGTCGGAATTACTGAAGGTATTAAATCCAGATATAGATAAGTACTTACACAAAGCACTTTTAGAAGCTCATGATGTGAATCAATTACCAAACTCAATGAATGGAGCCCTAATTTAATTGATTAAAATGGAAAAGACGTTCTCGAATGCGGTAGCTATAGGCTAATCTCGCTTCTTAATGTGGACTATAAAGTTTTAGCAAGAATCTTGGCAAACAGAGTCCTGGCACTTCTACCTTCACTTATTGGTAGAGAACAAGTAGGATTCATCACAGGTAGATCGGGTACTGATAATCTTAGAAGGCTATACTCTGTTATTTGGTCATCCCACCAAAATAAAGTACCAGCCATAGCATATTTCTTTAGATATGCATAAAGCATTTGATTCATTAACTTGGCATTATCTAAAAAAGACTCTTAAGTTCCTTTGCATTTTTGCGAGGAATTACTTGGACTGCGCTGATCTATGATAAGCCTACAGCTGCATTATTTACTAATGGATTACGCTCCTCTCCTTTTCCTATTCATAGGGGAACAATGCAAGGAGCCCACTCCCCCCTCTTGTTTATCCTGGCTACTGAGCCACTGAAAAGAATGATAAAAATGGATAGCTCACTTCAGGGGGTAATGACAGGAAAAGTTAATAATAAAGTATTTGCTTTTGCTGATGACTGTCTCTAATCCAGGTAAGTCGGTAAAGTCTCTCAAATCAATTCTGAATACATTTGGAGACTTTTCGGGCCTGGTATTAAACTGGGAAAAAAAGTCAAATAATGCCCCTATACTATCCAACTTCTCTATTAGCTAAATTGCAGCAAGAGGTAGATATGGGCTTATTTAAAAATTCCATTCTATATTTGGGATTGGACATTTCTAATAACCTGGAAAAGCTGTTGGAAAATAATCTTAACCCTATTTTAGAGAGCTTCCAGTTAGACCTTAATAAGTTGGACAAACTTAACCTTTCCATATGGGGAAAATCTCAAGCAATTAAAATGATTTTGGCACCTAAGATTTTCTATGTTTTACAACATGCTCCAACAGCGTTGCCTCGTATAATAGAAAACAGATTAAATTCCATGGTTAGGAAGTTCTTCTGGGGATCTAAGTCCGCAAGGCTCGCCCTTAATAAAATCTGACAAAAAACATCAAAAGGCGGCTTTGCTTTACCATGGTAGAGAAAATACAGTGAAGCATTTTTACTCAGACAAACTTTACTGCACCTAAATAACTACAGAAGGGCCGACACGTCTCTATGACTAGAAATAGAGCCAATACTCTTAAAACAAAACTCCTTTGACTGATTTACTAGTTCTTTCAATTCCAAGTCATTTAAGAAATCGCTTGTGTATTACAAATTCAGTCAAAGTGCGAAAAGATACACTGCTAAGTCTAAAAGTTGACAATCCTTTGGGAATTAATCAGCCGTTACGGAATAATCCAAATATTTGTTATAATAAAACTCCCTTAAAAGACCCGGGATGGGCAAAAGTTGGAATAAATTGTCTTCCAGATATTATTGACTCTAATACTAACATATTATTAGCTTTTGAAACTCTTAAAGATAAATTGCAGAGATGCAACTTCTGTATTTAACTACAACTAAGAAATGCACTAAATAATGATCCTTTGAAGGAGGTGACAGCAACAGAAATAGATATGACATGGGCGTAAATAGTGAAGATAGCAGGCCTGAGAAAGGGTGCTGGGTGGATTCATCAACTTCTAGTGGATAATGGTGCAATAACAACTCCTTCAGCCAAATCCAAGTGGGAAGAGGAACTTAACATGAGCATTTCGGAAGCGGACTGAGCGTTGGTCTGGACACATGCCACCAAATCAAGTAGAGAGAGCCAAGGTAAATTGTTACAATTTAAAATATACTACTATTACACTCCTAAAAGATTGAAATGTATGGATCAGTCTAGTTATGGTCTATATTGGAGGTGTCAAGGTCAGCATGCAAATCTTCTACATGTTTTATAGGAATGCCCTGCACTGTCCGTGTTATGGAAATAAATAATTAGACACTTCCACAATAGCTAACATTAATATTCATCTTCTGCCCTCTTTTATTATTTTAGGGATTGTTCCATCAGATTTTAAGATACTCAAAAGTCAATTATGTTGGTTATTTGGAGCATTTTTATGGGTTAAGCGTATAATTCTTAGGAACTGGGGAACTCCTCAAGTGCCCACTTTACATGAATGGTATTCTTACATGTCTTCTGTCGTGAACAATGAAGGAATAAGTTATTTACTGTTAGACCAATTAGAAATGTTTGCACATGTTTGGGGTGCATTCTTAAATGCCGATTTACCAATGCACGTCACGTAGTCACAAAGATTTAAAGCTGAAGCCTTATATATTAAGAATTCACTTAGTATATTCCTATAGGTTTAATATAATATAATCTTTATGTTTGAAGCGATTTACTTATCTGTAAGTAACTGATGTATTTTTTTTGTTTAATATAATGTTAATACTTGTTATACTCATGTTCAGAATTGTGAAAAGGAAAAATGATTTAATAAAACATTTTATTGAGGAGAAAATAGGTGAGGAAATACCTCTTCACTGAAAGTGTGCAAGGCACCTGGAACAGAGTGCCAGTGGACATGGTTGAGGCTAAAACAGTGGGGGGCTTCAAGCATGCATGAGACAGACATAGGGGTAAGTCAGAAAATACGCAGGAAGGAGGGAAGGTTGCTGGAGACCACTTAGGGTATGTGGTGACAGATTAATCAGGGGACATTTAGTCATACGGGGTGCCAAGCGGTCCTTTTCTGCTGACAAGTTCTATGTTTCCACCTTGTGATGGAAGAGTGGTGGGACACTGGGTCAGTGTTTAAAGCATTTTTAATATCTACCTACTCTGATGGGAATGTGGCAGCCCTGTTTACAGACTGCACGGGGTACTCAACTACTTAGCAGACCAAGCTTTTGATTGGAAGCCTGATGTCTGGAGCTCCGTGGACCAATAATACAGTAATCACCTGTATCAGTATTGCTCAGACTGTATCTGCTGGGATTGGATACCACCAGAAACCAACCTTTCTGCTGATTTCAGACACAATTGGATACTGATGGTGTCCAACCATGGACCTGATTAGCTTGGATCCCATGTATGGATCCAAATGGAACCACAGGATCTGATCAGATCCCATCATATCCAAACAATCCGAGGGTTGGAGCCAAAAATCTGTCCCTTGTTCCAAACTTCTGACCTTGGATATCTGAAATCCAACTGAGGATCTGAAATCCTAGCTTCATCAGGTGGAGGTCGTATTCCCAAGGTAGACAGCAGGACAGCTGGTAGAGAAGCTTGCAGGTCCTTGGCTGGCCTTTCCAGCAGAAATTCAGGAGGACCCAGAGGGAGGATGACCTGAAGATGGCTAGCATAGCAGGTAAGGTAATCCAATGGGCTAAAGCACAAAAAGAACTGCAGCTAGCTGAGGGAATTAAAAAAGAGGAAAAGGCCTATTTCCACTGTATTAGTGAGAAAAAGGACAAGAATGATTGAAAAGTTACGTTCAACAAACGGGTTGGGTGGGTAGAGGAGAACAGGAGCAAAACGAAGGTACTGAATGAGTACTTCTGTTCTGCCTTCACTAGGGAGAGAGACAGACCAGTGCCACCAAGGAGAATGAGAGAAGAAGGGGAGGAGGAGTGCACAGATGTTTTGACAGAGGGGGGCAGGGTAAGGACAGGATTGCTAGCATTGAGGGTAGATAAATCCCCAGGCCCAGACTGCATACACCCAAGAGTGCTGAGGGAGCTGGTGGAGGGGCTTGTGGATCCCCTCAGTTGCCTGTTTAATAATTCACTGCAGTTGGTATGGTACCACAGGACTGGAGAATGGCACATGTAGTGCCCTTCATAAGAGTGGTCCCAAGGATGGCCCAGGGAATTGCAGACCAGTCAGTCTGACATCAGTTGTGTGCAAGCTCATGGAGACCATACTAAAGGAAAGGTTAGTGGAGTATCTGGAAGAGAATGGTCTCCAGGATGAGAGGCAATATGGATTTATTGGGGGGCATCGTGTCAAACAAACCTGATTGACTTCTTTGAACGAATCTCTAAAATGGTGGACAGGGGCCTAGCAGTGGACACCCTTTACCTGGACTTCAGCAAGGTCTTTGACTGTGTACCCCACAAGAGGCTGATCAGGACATTGGTAGACCTACAGGTTGGTAAGAAGCCAGAGTGTTGGTGTTAGGTGAGCTATCCGGCAATATGGAGGTCACCAATGGGGTCCCACAGGGCTCGGTGCTAGGACCGGTGCTGTTCAATGTCTTCATCAACAATAATGGAGATGGCAGTAGGGGCACAATTGCCTATTTGTGGATGACACCGAGCTCTGTGGGAGGGTGGACACAGCAGAAGGGCTATAAGACCTAAAGGAGGATCTGGAAAAGCTAGAGAGATGATACATAGATACATAGATGATGTCAGCAGATAAGGGTCACTAGGCCCATCCAGTCTGTCCATTTAAGCTGCCTAACAAAGCGTCCAGTGACCCTATCTGGTCATTGACTTTAGCTTTTTCTTCCTATCTCTATTATTTCTTTGTTTCTGTCCCATGCATGTTTGAAGCATGCCACTGTATGGGCTATCACCACCTCCTAGGGCAGGCTATTCCATGCATCCACCACCCTTTCCATTAAAAATAACTTCCTGACATTTCCCCTTATGCGGCCACCTCTCAGTCTCATGTCGTGTCCTCTTGTCCTGTCACTACTATTAGTCTAGAATATGTTGTCCCCTCCCACCTTGTTAATGCCCTTGAGGTACTTGAATGTTTCTATCATGTCACCTCTCTCCCTCCTTTGTTCCAGCATGTAAAAACTGAGGTCCCTCACTCTCTCTCCTCGTAAGGCTTGTGATGTAATCCCATCACCATTTTGGTAGCCCTCCAGGATTTGGCAGCTTGGCTTTAATGCAAAGAAATGCAAAGTTATGCACATTGGAGCCAAGAACCCAAGGACTGAGTACAGCCTGGGAGGGGTCCAGGTGTCTGCGTCAGAGGAGGAGAAGGACCTGGGAGTGATGATCACCAGTGACCTGAAACACTCCATGCAATACAGGAAAGCAGCAGCAAAGGCAAAAAAAATGTTGGGCTGCATTGCCAAAGGGATCAGCAGCAGGTGAGAGGAGGTAATACTGCCCTTGTACAGGTAGTTATTAGGGCCACATCTGGGACACAGTGTACAGTACTGGTGCCCATACCTTAAAAAGCACATAAACCTGTTGGAGCTGGTCCAGAAGAGGGCAACAAGGATTATCATGAGCCAGCAGGGTAGGACATACGAGGAGGGGCTGGAGGCCCTGAACATGTGCTTCCTGAAGGAGAGGAGGCCCTGAACATGTGCTTCCTGAAGGAGAGGAGGCCCTGAACATGTGCTTCCTGAAGGAGAGGAGGCCCTGAACATGTGCTTCCTGAAGGAGAGGAGGCCCTGAACATGTGCTTCCTGAAGGAGAGGACGCCCTGAACATGTGCTTCCTGAAGGAGAGGATGCCCTGAACATGTGCTTCCTGAAGCAGAGGAGGCCCTGAACATGTGCTTCCTGAAGGAGAGGAGGCCCTGAACATGTGCTTCCTGAAGGAGAGGAGGCCCTGAACATGTGCTTCCTGAAGGAGAGGATGCCCTGAACATGTGCTTCCTGAAGGAGAGGAGGCCCTGAACATGTGCTTCCTGAAGGAGAGGAGGCAGAGAGGGGACATTATTGAGATCTGTAAGTGTTTAAAGGGAATAAACAGAGTGGACAAGGAGTGTCTCTTCAAGTTTAGTGGGAACCGAAACACAAGGGGACACAGTCTCAAGTTAGAGGGTAGAGGTTTAGAAAAGAAGCTAGGAGGCACTTCTTCATGAAGAGAGTGGTGGCGGGTTGGAATGTGCTTCCAGAGGAGGTGGTTTCATAGAAAATGATAGGCAGCTTCATGAGAGGCTGGGACAGAGTTAAGAGGAAAATAAGGGTCAAGGGAGGGGTGAACAGAGGGGAAAGGCAAATTGGAGAGGGGGAGCCGGGTCCGTAGCTTATGCTAAGGACCCTGTAATATGAGCAGACTAGACAGACCTAATGGCCTTATTCTGCTGGCTTCATTGTATGTTCCTATGACTATCTGTCAGAGGACACAATTTGAAGATAGAGGGAAGACGGCTCAGGGGCAACCTGAGGAAGCATTTTTTCACAGAGAGGGTGGTGGACGCATAGAACAGCCTTCCTGAAGAGGTGGTGGGATCAAAAACAGTGGGGGAATTCAAGAATGCATGGGACAGACATAAGGCAATTCTGGTGGGGGGGGGTAGGAAGAAGCAGGGTTTTGGTTAACTAGGATCTGCAACCTATCCAATAGGTAGAGAAACGGGCAGGCTAGGTGGGCCAAGCAGTCCTTATCTGCCCTCAAAGTCTATGTTTCTATGACAGCTGGACCCCACAGGGCACTATCTGAGCACCACTATCCTGTATAGGGTTGCTCAGATTGCAGATGTCAAATTGGGAATCATTGGATTTGATCAATTTTTAGGATTTCATTTTTTCATTTTTATGGTTAAAAAAAAAATCAGTTGTTAAAGGGGAACCGTCAGCAATAGCAGCCTCACACCCAAGTATGAGGCTGATCCCAAATTGCACTTTGTGTACAAAAACATTCTTTTTTCTTACCATTTACTGCAGTGTAGTAGAATGTATCAGGCTAATTTTGCTGATTTCGAAGATGCCATTTCCTGTAATCAGAAATCCCAGAATCCCCTGCAGCTGCCATTAGAGGAGGGCTACAGAAATGGGAGATTCAATAACCCGCAGTATGCATGTTAAAGATTTTGTAAGCTAAACTCAGATGTTTCCTGGTCCTGCTGTGCTCACGGGGTTTAGTACAGTCCTCTGTGACTGCACCTACCCCAGGAGAAAAGCAGACCAGCAAACAGAAGATTACAGCTTTCTGCTTATAGGAAATGTCAGCTTACAAATCAATGACATTAGTCTGATACAAGCCACTACACTGCAGTAATCAGAAAGTAAAAAAAAAAAAGTGTTTCCTGAGGAAAGGTGTTCCAGCCTGACCACTCAGGAGGTGGTTAGTGAGGTTCTAACTGCCAGAGCTAAACTGTCCACAATAAAAGTTATTTGGATGGAATTTCTGTGTTGAGCATCTTCTTAAAAATGAGGGAGACTGCAGAAGGACTTCATTTATTGTGAACAGCACTGCATAAGGTAACGAGCGGTACACAAGGAGTGTGCAACTATTTTGCTCTCTTGATTCTAATTGGGTTTGCTACCCATGGCTGTACACATCTTAAACTCTGCTGGCTCGCAGAATTCTTGTCGGACTGGGCTATTACCCAGGGTACCCAGTGATTCTCTTCCCACTCTACTACCCAGGGTACCCATTGATTCCCTACCCACTCTACTTCCCAGGGTACCTGGTGATTCCCTATCTACTCTACTACCCATGGCACCCAGTGATTCCCTATTCACTCTTTTACCCAGAGTACCCAGTGATTACTTACCCACTCTACTACCCAGGGTACTGGGTTATTCTCTACCTACTCTACTACAAAGAGTACCCAGTGATTCCCTACCCACTCTACTACGCAAGGCACTCACGGATTCCCTACCCACTCTACTACCCAGGGTACCCTGTGATTCCCTACCCACTCTACTACCCAGGGTACTCTGCTGATTCCCTACCCACTCTACTACCCAGGGTAACTGTGATTTCCTACCCACTCTACTACCCAGGGTACCCGGTGATTCCATACCTATTCTACTACCCATGGTACCCAGTGATTCCCTACCCACTCTACTACCCAGGGTACCCTGCGATTCCCTACCCACTCTACTACCCAGGGTACTCTGCTGATTCCCTACCCACTCTACTACCCAGGGTAACTGTGATTTCCTACCCACTCTACTACCCAGGGTACCCTGTGATTCCCTACCCACCCTACTACCCAGGGTACCCAGTGATTCCCTACCCACTCTACTGCCCAGAGTAGTCTGTGATTTCCTACCTACTCTACTACGCATGGTACCCAGTGATTCCCTACCCACTCTACTACCCATGGTATCCAGTGATTCTTTACTCACTCTACTACCCAGGGTACCCAGTGATTCGCTACCCACTCTATTACCCATGGTACCTGGTGATTTCCTACCTACTCTACTACCCATGGTACCCAGTAATTCCCTACCCACTCTACTACCCATGATACTCAGTGATTCCCTACCAACTCTACTGCCCAGGGTACCCAGTGATTCCCTCCTCATCCTATTACCCAAGGTACCCAGTGATTTCCTACCCACTCTACTACCCACGGTACCTGATGATTCCCTACCTACTCCACTACCCAGGGTACCCAGTGATTCCCTACTCACTCTACTACCCAGAGTACCCTGTGATTCCCTCCCACTCCACAACCCAGGGTACCCAGTGATTCCCTACCCACTCTACTACCCAGGGTACTTAGCGATTCCCTACCCACTCTACTACCCAGGGTACCCTGTGATTCCCTACCCACTCTACTACCCAGGGTACCCCATGATTCCCTACCCACTCTACTACCCAGGGTACCCCGTGATTCCCTACCCACTCTACTACCCAGGGTACCCCGTGATTCCCTACCCACTCTACTACCCAGGGTACCCAGTGATTCCCTACCCACTCTACTGTCCAGTGTACCCCGATTCCCTACCCATTCTACTACCTAGGGTTCCCAGTGATTCCCTACCCACTCTACTACCCAGAGTATGCACCAATTCCCTATGCATTCTACTACCCAAGCTACCCACCGATCCTGTTCCACTCTACTACCGAGGGTCCCACCGATTCCCTTGGTAAGCAGAAATTTGTCCAGGTTTAACTTAAAGGCTTCTACTGTCTTCATTTTCACGATCTTCACTAGTAGGCTGTTCCATAGATACACCACTGTCTGGGATAAAAAGTGTCTCCTAACATTATCCATGAAATTACCATACAGGCTTCAGGGTGTGTCCCCATGAACTGCTGCAGGATACCAGATGAAATATCTCTGACTATTTGAGCTTGCCAGCACCCCTGAATATGCGAAAAAACTGACAGTATGGCCCCTCTCCCCCTCTTTTTCTCCAAGGTGAACATGCTTTTCAGCTTGCTCAGGGCAACAGAACTAGAAGGTATATCCTATGTTTAAAGGGGGGGATACTGCAAGGAAGCATTTTTTGTCACATAGAGTGGTAGACCTGTGTAATAATCTTCCAGAGGCAGCAGTGCAAGTGGGGAGTGTGGAATCTTTGAAACTCAAGTGGGATCAGTTCCACGTGGAGAAATACATCACTGGGTGCAGCATTTCAATTCCTGGGGAAGGGAAGGGGGCCACATGGTGTGTACACCATAGCAGAAATTATATGCATGTGAGGAACTGGTAGGATCACCTGAGGATTGGGTTCTCAGACTTTCCTTTTTTTTTTTATAAAATTTACTGAGCTTTATCCCCTGATTTATCCAGGTGGCCTGTCTTAGCCAGAACTTTCACACCCAGCCCCGTTGCCCCCCCCCCTTCTGTATAACTTAAATTTCACTGCCTGATCCTCTCTGGCTTGCCCCCCAGGGTGAGGCTATTGGGGAGAGGTCAATTGCCCTGAGGGAGTTACAACATGGTCAGAGGTGGGTACCAAAGTCGATAATGCAGAGCCCGTGGTGTGTCGGGGGTGCTTCTCTTTTCCTTGCCTACCCCTTAGGATGTCAACGTGAGACTCAGGGACACGCAAGCAGGCACATGCGTGACTGCGCACATCCATGCTGTTTGACGTCCTCCTTCCCTTCAGTCCCAGCTCCAGCTTGTAACGACACTTGTGGTCACCCAGGTGGCTGTAGTATTGGGGATTCTATGGTCCCACCCACCCCCAGAAGGTGAGCATCCACTGGGACACTCAATCCCAACCCCCCGGTCAACCCTATGACAAGTCATGCTTGTTCCTGAACCCTGGGTCATCGGCATCGCAAGCAATAAGCTACCACTGTACCAGTGAGCTGCTTCTTCTCAGACATTCCTGCAACTGGCAGTTTTCCTTTCCATAGTGCCAGTTTATACATGTTACTGCCATGGTAGCATGCCCATTCTGCAAAGTCTGCTACAGTTTCCCAGCTGGAGATGCACCTACATTTCATTTTGCCAAACAAAATATTTCATGAAATATTTCACGGGTGTGAAATGCAAAATTTCCCCCATGAAATGTGGAATTTTGCTGGTGAAATGCAGAATTTTGCCCGCTAGCAGCGGAATTTTGCCTACGCGTGGCAAAATTCCACATTTTGCCTGCAAAATTCCACATTTTGACAGTGGAATTTCACATTTTGCACCCACTAAATATTTTGTGAATTGCACGAATTTGGCAAAATATTTTGCAGAACAAAATTTTGCAATTTCGCACAACTCTATTCCGAGCCCCCCCATTGCCAGTGCTCCGGAACTCGCTAGAGACCAGAAGGAAGAGGGGCAATATGACAGAGACCTGTAAGTTCCTGAAAGGAATGAACACAGACTGTGAGGAAATATGCAACAGGGGATGGTGAACCAAGAACATGGGACAAGAGTGACAGCAGGCGGGGGAGTTGCAGCAGGGACTTGAGAAAGGTTTACTTTACAGAGAGAGTAGTTGGGCTTGGAACAGCCTACCAGCAGAGGTGGTGGGTGCAAGAACAATTAATGATTTCAAACACAGCTGGGACCCAGTAAAAGGCTTAATAGTTACATTTGGGTAAGCAGTGGGGCAAGAGGGGAGGGGTGGCGAGGGCAATAACCCCAACTAGACATTAGGTCCCAGTGTAGGATAGGGTAAAACAGGGTAGACTGTATTCTTTTTCTGCTGAACTTTTATGCTTGTATCTTTAACCACTGTGTGCAGTGACTCCTGCTGGGAGACGCAGGGACTGCAGCAGCTGTGTGTTACCCACAGTCAGTGCACCAGAACCACTGTTCACATCAACTCTTGCTGGGAGAGACTCAGGCGAAGTAACAGCGAGCTCAGCTCCCAAAGAGCCAGCGCTAAAGAACCTTTGTCTGCAGTGACACCAACTGGAAGATGAGGGGGACTGGTGTTGCTGTGTGCTCCCACACAGCAAATGCTCCTACACCATTAGTTCTCAAACTTTGTCATAGTGAGCCTCCCCCAAGCCATGGGAAAGATCTTGAGCCTCTGAAATAATCTTGGGCCTCCTAACAGAAAAATGGCACACTCTGCACAGTACATCAGGAATAAGGTGAAGCTCCTTTGAGCAGTTGGCTCTCATTTTATTCAGCTAATTGTAACTCCCTCTCAGTGCCAACCCACTTGCTCTGCTATTTTGACTCTCGAGCCACTGTTACTCCTTGCTGCAATACTTTCATGGGTCAGACTGCTTTTTCCGTTTCTCCTCAATCTGGAATAACCTTCCTACCCACCTCTAGCGTCTTTCCCTCCTTCTAGTCCTGCACTTTAGCAACTCCTCAGGGATCATTTTTTGCTCCCTCCTGCTCTTGCTCCTAATACTTCTCTGCTTAACCCTAGTATTTGGGCCTGTTTTCCACAGTCTAACTGGTCACTTGTTACCTCCCATGTGTTCCCATTTGTTTGCACTATTATCACTGATGTTTAGGAGCAAGAGGAGACACAAGGCCCACATGTAGCGCCATTAAGATTCCATACAGTATGCCATGTTTCTTCCTTGTGTAATGTAGTTGTCCAATCTCTTCTTAAATGTCTCTTTAGTTGTACTCATGACTGTTTTCTAGTGGGAGTCTAGTCCATATATTCACTACCCTCTGCGTGAAAAAAAATATTTCCTTTAGGTTGTTCTAAACCTTTTCCCCTTCAGTTGCAGTGGATGCCCTCCTGATGTTAATTCAATGTTTTTAAAGTCAATATTTAATTTGGTGATTAGTCCTGTATCTTGCATGATATCATATAATGACAACAAGTCACTCCTTTTCCTTCATAGCTCTAGAGGGTGCAAGTTGAGTTTCCCTAGTCCGGTCTCACAAGAGCCATCCTGCAACCCCTTTACCATTCTTGTCACTCTACGCTGAACTCTCTCCAGATTTACAACATCTCTTCTCACGTAGGATGACCAATGCTGACTGCAGTAATCCAGTTGCGGTCTTGCATACGTCCTACACAGGGGCTATTGCTCATTTTGTATTGCTTGACTGTTTTGCAGTTACCTTTTGAATCATATTCATGCTCTACCCTTCCCCGAGTACACCTGATATGAACCTTGGCTAAGTGTGCCTTTCCTGATCACTGATTTGTAAATAAATACATAAATTCACTTACTATTCTTTCAGTTTGCGCATCCCTTTACACAAAATAACTAAAACACAGAATTTAAATACATTACTTTTTCAGACTTGCTTCAGCCTCCCCGGGGAAGCTGGCCTCACCATTTGCAAAACCCTGTCCTACACCATTATCTACAGTAACTCCAGTTGTGAGAAACAGGGAATGGAGTGACTTTGAGGCAAGGCAGTTTTATTTCCTGGCTATGCCTGGTTAAATAAAGTGATTGATTGATTGATTTCCATAGGACCCCTTAACAAAGGCTCAGCATGCGTCACACAGAAACAAACTGGAATCAAAACTGATACACAGCACTTAAAATAGTAAATAAATGAAATGACTGACTATAATAGGGGGATACAGCAGCTCTCATGAGCACACCCCCCACAGCCCCACAGTTAGGCTCTGCTCCTCAAAACCCTGCACCTATGCCTGCAGAGAGATGGATATGGTGGCTTGTGGTGTGCAGCCGTTCTGTTCAGAACACACAGGGACCTCTGCACAGTCCCAGCACTGCCTGCTGACCATTTCCACACCCAATCCCGAGCAGACAGTGTGTCTATGTGGGTGGAGCAGGTGCAGGTCTGCACCACATCTCCGAAGCAATCTCCTTGGTATGGATGGTGTGGTGGAAGGGGAAAAGAGGCTACATAGTCATAAGGGCTGCAGTAGCAGCTATCCACACCCCTCTGCACAGCCAAAACAATGTCCTCAGGCAATGACTGGCCCCACTCCACCAGCCCCCAGGTCCTCCATGGTGGGTCGGTGGCCATACCGGCACTGGCTGGTGCTGACAGAAAACATTAACCGGATCCAACATGCATGTGGTTGTCCTTGGAGGGCTGCCGTATCCCATTGCCCCTTGCCCCTGTGCAAAGCCGGGACTCCACTGGCAGAAGCATCCAGCTGGGGGCCCATACTTTGGCACAGCACCACACCCCTTGCCACCCTCGGCCCCCATGTGCAGCTCTGTACCAGCAGAAAGCAGCCAGCAAGGGTTATGGGTGCCATCCTGAGGAGACGGGCATCAAGGTGCATACTGTTGCAGCCAGACATGCTTGATTCCAGCATATCTCAGATCTTTATGGTTCCTGCAATTGCGCAAGGCTGTGTGGGTGTTGATGTGCACAATGGCTACCACTACATGTCTACAGGTACTTCACTACCAGTCTCTCATTGCTTGTAAAGCACTTTGGGATACAATGTGTATGAAATGTGCTATATTAATGCTCATTCTTCTTCTTCCGCCTCTCTATGTGGATCAGGCTGGGCTACCACAATGACTCCTACAGGGAGCCAGAAGACACAGGGGCAAAGGTACATATTTGGGAACTTACCTTAACCCCCGCCTCAAAGAAAAGGGTCTGACAACAGATTAGGAAGCATCGAGAAGCATCAACAAATACACCAACACACAGCCCTTACAGACTTGCAGCATACATGCTGCAGTGAATGCAAGTGCTAGTGCTCCCATGTTTTTATAAAACTTTGGCAGCGTTGAGCAGACATAAACAGGGACAGCTGAAAGCCGAACCAAAGGCTGCTAGATTACAAGCTAATTATCCCACGAGTCACATCAAGTAACCGCGTCAGGAGGAGATTAACGTTCTCGCTACTCTGCTCCCTGGCGCTCTCTCAACTCTATTACAGTGGACACTCTAGCCACAATCAATTTTTAATTAGATGCTATTTAATTATAGCCTGCCTCAATTGTCAATAAATCCCACCTTACTCTGGTTTCAACTGCACATGCCTCCTGAATTTTAAACGCAAAGGAGGCATTGTTTCATGCGAGGGAGAAAAACTAACAGCTGCACTGGCATTCTTTTATGCAGATACTCCTGTCGGTCTCTCTCTCTCTCAGTGCTGGCTGGCACAGAGCCTTTTCCCAAGGTGCTAATCCTGTCCTGTACTGTTGCTGGCAGCAGGTGAAACCTGTAGAATTCTGCTGGAGGGGCTGGATGCTGGTGGCCCCACTTGCCCTTAAAGGTGCAACATTTTCAGACAGCTGGTTAAAATGGTTCGGCCCCTGTTCTACTACCCTCAAAAGCATCATGTTCTGCATATGGATGGTACCTTCATACTGCATTTGAAACCAAGTCCCCTTTTTAAAAGTGTGTGTATCTTTTCATACTGTTTGTGAAAGGAGAGGGATTGCTAGCGCTGGAGACTGAAGCCCTCTGTGTCTCCACATAACAGGTACAGCACAGGCGACTGCAGTGGAAGCTTCCCCCCACTGTATCCCTTCAAGGTGCAGCAACCTTGATGAAGGGATCACCCCTAGTAGGTGAGAGGGTAGTTCAGGTGTTTGGTTCATTCTGTCTTTGGCCTCTGACTCCAAGGGTGATGGTTACTACCAACTGCGTGGTGACTTTTGTAATATGGACTCCTGTTTAGTAGAAACCATTTTTGTTTGTTTGCTAGTGATGCCCAGACAGGACTTTCGACTGTCCTAATGGGATCCAACAGATCGTCCATCTATCTGACTCTAACTCCAAGATCCTATTCAAGTTCATTTGGATTTTGGATCCAAGGTCAGATAGTGGGAGCCCTGGTCAAATAGTGGGGTCTTTTGTCGCATAGTGGGCTCTGAGGTCAAACAGTGGGATCTGAGGTCAGACAGTGGGATCCGAGGTCAGACAGTGGGATCTGAGGTCAGACAGTGGGATCCAAGGTCAGATAATGAGATCTGAGGTCGGATAGTGGAATTTGAGGTCAGATAGTAGGATCCCAGGTCAGATGTCTGCCTTGGATTCTGGATAGTCAAATCAGATAGTCAGTATCCAATTGGATTCTAGGTAACATGATCCAGCAATCAGATAACAATGGTATCTGATGGCACACAACATCCAAGAAATTCCATAGTATTCAATGGTATATGACTCCACTGGATACTATCCAAGCAGCCCTATTATTTTTATCCAGTTTTTTGTCCCAAGACACCACATGTACTCACCTTTCTGGTCTTTTGCCAGTGACCATTCAGCCCTGTCTGCTGCTCCCCACAACCACAGTCAGGAAATATTAACACGGAGCAGAGCCCAAAGATAGCGGCGATGGTCATTTAGATACCTCAGTTTGCATCACTATCATTTTGTTTTGCCTTTGTCCCACCCCCCTCTCACTCTACAATGGACATTACCCCTGCAGGCCACACATTCAAACAGCATCACCCTGCGGTGGAGGCAAGATCCCAGGCCCACAACAGGGGTCACTGTGGCTGTGGAATCAAAGTGCCATTCCTCACGGCTGGGAGTGCTGCCGCTCAACGGCACCCCCTCAGCTGCCCAAGCCACCTCCCAAACCCGGGTACTCACCATGGGAGCATGACACAATACCTGTGGGGCCATCAGCTGGCCCTGTTTAGCAAGAACTGGAGTGGGACCACCATACCTCTTCTGAAGCAGAAGCCAGTCCCTTTAAATTTGAGACAATGTTAAGAGGGATGGAGGGCACCACCTTGGTGTACAGAAGGGAGCTCTCTTATTGTCCCAAATGATTCTCCATTCAGACCTATAGGTGATAAGCTAACTGGCCCTCTGGCCATAATGATTCTGCCTGCCCTCAGTGTTTATAGGCTGTTTCTTGATTTACCCTCACCTTTATTCTGCTCTTCACTAGCATGAGGTTCCACCCATTACCAGTATGAGGTAGTATAGTCTAGGGGTTAGAGTACAGGCTTGGAAACCAGGAGATTCCAAGTTCAAATCCCACCAGAACCACTTAATGACTGTTTGACTCTGATCAACCTCTCAGCTGTTCACTCCAGCCAGCTGTTACAACAACAACAAAAAAAAAACAAAGGTAAAAGCAGAACCCCAGTGAAAATGAGGTACTGCATCTCTGCTGGGCTATCCTTAATAAAGATGTTGTGAAAGCGAAGCTACCTGCAAGAGTGCTGCTGGAACATAAAGGGGCACATTTGTGAACAGTCCCTCATTGTTGGAAAGCCCCAAAATAGCAATTTTTGCTGGCCCACTGGCGACCCAAGTTTGGGAACAAGCCTGAGTTGCCTGGGGCCGGCTGGGAGGGTGGGGGGTGGCAGGAAGATCAGGCATCCCAGAAGATGCTCTCTTCCTCCTGGGAGGGATCGCTGACACTGCTAGACTGCCACCTGGGTGACCACAGGTTGCAGTGCAGTCGAGCGACAAAGTGGGAGGGGACACTTATTTATTTATCTCTTTCATTAGCCACGGCTTGTGGTACAATGCCTGCATGCATCTGCTAGGGCCTTCTACTGTGTTGGTGTCCCACAGGCAGGGCAAAGTGGGAAAAATGGCCCATGCACCATGAACCCTGGTGCACAAGGGCCCCGAACCCGGCCACTGGCTGTTGTGTGGACACCCAGGGAACCTCCGTCTCAATGTAGGAGGCAGAGGTTTGGTTTCAGCTCTGCTGGACCCCACCACAAGGGGGTAAGCTCATGTGGTTGGAAGTCCCCCGCAGGTAAATGGCAGGTACATCAGGGGATGGGGTGGGGGTGGGATCGGTCCACAAGGTAGGGCTCGCACCATAGGGAAATAAAGAGATCAACACAGAAGATCCAGTGACAGTATTATAAGCGCTCCAGGGAACATTCCCCTCCTCCCTGGGTCGCACCTGAAAACAAGCTTCGGCTCAATGTGCCTTTGTTGTCAAAAATTCTTATAAAATAAATAATGCAAGTAAAAAAGTCAGCTGGAGTACAACTGTCAGTGAAGCATGGCGTGCCGCTGAGCGTTGTGAAGCCTGCAGCCACGTCCGTGGCTCAGTATGTAGCACACTTGCCTCTAGACCCAGAAGATTGGAAGTTTCTGGTTTCCAGCATCACACCAGGAACTTGGAGTAAAACCAAAAGTGGACACTGCAGTGCAGTATTTGGGGTTGGGGGAGCTGCCCTGTTGAGGTGCTGCCGGAGCTCAGCGACGTCAATCCGAAGCCCCTTCTGCCCATCTCTGGTCACTGTCCAGATGGAAGTTAAAGATCCCATGGCACTTATCGGAAAAGTGTAGGAGACGGGTTTCTCTAGTGTCATGACCAACATTCCCCCTTCCAATAAAAACCAGTCCATGTGACCCACCTCCCAAAGCGCACCCGAAAATGAGCTGTCACAGCTCAGTGTGCCTTTTATGGTCAGTAAATAAATATTACAAATGCAGACACTTGCAGCTCTACCAGCAGTTAACTTTACTGCTTTGTAAAAAGCACAGTCTTTGCTCGAGCAAGATTCCATGTAACCCCAGCTTTATTTAATTCCTATCTCCCGTGCTCCTTCTGCCGGGTTCTTTTTGTAGCACCTCGGTGTTAATTTGCTTCTGCCACACTGCTCATCCCTTTCAACCCAATTAATCATCCTAAAATCTGAGGCCTGTAATCTCCTCTCTTAACACCAAGTCCCCGTACAATTTTCCTTGCTGCAAGAAGGCTGCACCTGTATCCACAGCCCTATTAACAGCTGTCGTGTTCCTGGCTCCCCGCCTTTGTGCTGTGGACGTTTTTTTGGCTCACATGAGGCTTTGACTTTTCCAGCTTTCTTCCATCAGTGATGTACTGCAGGAACCACACCTAGCCTTTCTTGCTGGCAACACGCAACTCCCAATCAACTTCTGCATGCTCAGTTGTTACAGCTGGATTGCCTGCCCTATAATCAGTACGCCTCCTAGCTGACAGTGGGGGAGACAGCAGGGGTTAAAGGGGAACAGTCAGCACAAATGGCCTCACACTCAAGTGTGGGACTGGTCCCAATGTGCACTACATGTGCAAAACCAGTATGGTTTACTTACTGTGGTATAGCAGATTGTAGAAAAGTGGGTACTGGACCGCAACCTGGGATGTTCAGCCCCGTGATGCTAAGGGCTGAGGTGCTGGATGCCTTACCTCACACTATGCCAGTGACCCACATATGGGAATGATCAGGGGCCGGGGCCTGCAGGGAGGAGAAGGATCCAGGCACTGGTAGGAGCGTGTGCGGATGCGTGCGTGCTCCCTCCACTGGTGTCATTTCACGCCCTCTCCAGTAAGGGGAGCAAATGAGAAAAATGGTCCTGCCAGTCGAGCAGTGTGAGGCAGCCACCCGCTACAGGCTCCGACCCTGAATGATGCCCCCTGAACTGGATCCGATTTGAGGTGAGTTGTGCTTAGAGGGGCTCCTAGCTGGCCCGCCATGGGGGTAATCCATGGGGGAAGAAGGGATATGGCCTGATATTGGGATGCGGGGCTGGACGGGTGGCTGGGGATGTGAGCTGACCGGGGGGGGGTCTGGGGGCAGAAACAGATTAAAAAAAAATGTATATGCAGAAAGTCCATCAAAGACCAGCACCTGCTCAGCTGGTGAATACCAAATACTGTATTATTCTCAAAAATACTACTGAGGACTATTTAGACTTCTCAATAAAAACTTTTATTCTTCAAATATTTAAAAAGCTTAGGGCTGGCCTGTCAGTGCAACGGTAGTGTTATTGCTCGTGATGCCAGTGACCTGGGTTCGGGTACGGACTTGGGTCATCGGGGGCCGGCCGGGAGGAGGAGGAGGAGGAGGAGGAGGACAGAGCTTCTATCAGATCACTCTCCTCCTTTGGAGAGGGACAGCAGACATTCCCGCTGCAATACCGCCACCTGGGTGACCACGGGTGGAGGTGCAGCTTGGGGATGCCATGGGTGGGGAGGGTGTCGGTGAGCTCTGGGACAGCCGTCACGTTGTGATGTGCCTATGTGCCTTGGAGCTCCTAGAACGCCAACACCCTTGGGGATGGGAGAAAACACAGAAATACCCCACAGCCGCACCTGGAGACGGCCTCCAGCATGCAGCCCTTTCACTCTGATGATCCTCTGGGGTACCTGACAAAGACTTAAAGCAGTTGGAGGGGAGTGGTAAGGGGAGACCGCTCCCCGCTGGGGGTAAACCTAGGCAGCATGGAAGTGGCCCTGGAGGAAGAGGTCAGAGAGCAGCCAACCCGATACCTTGGAAGACTTGAGGGAAGGGAAGGCTGTGGAGAAGGAGGGGGCATAAACAGCAAATAAAAAAAAAATTATAAAGCTTGACTGAAGAAAGTGCAAAAACGTAGTTCATACGGCATCATATTTCAGTGCCATTCATAAACAAGCAAACAATTTCAAAGTCCTTACACAGTCAGAAGACTCCCAGCTCCCTGCAGTGGGGGAGAACCACCTGCTGCTAATGTGTTTCACTCAAGAATTAGCTTTCTCAAAGGATGGCAAGTATGTTCAATCATAACCCCTTTCAATTCCACATTTAAAGGCACAGTAACAAGACAGATCATATATGCACAGAGTTCAGTTCTCAATAAGTTAAAAAGATAAGTAAATATTTCAAAACACAAATACAATATATATAACAAAACATTGAAAACAAGCTGTGCCCTCTTTCATAGGGCACCAAGAATACTCAGCATTGTGTTAAATAACATTAAATGTCGGACTGAAAAGGGTCGTGATTGAACACACTTGCCATCCTTTGAGAAAGCTCGTTCTCGAGTGAAACGCATTAGGCGCAGGTGGTTCTCCCCCTTTGCAGGCAGGTATACATGTATGGGGCTATAATATATTATAGCCCCATATATGTACACCTGCCAGCAAAGATAATCGAGGTACCTTTGGGCAGCCCCTCTCCCCTGATGCCATTACCCTGTCCATAGGGTGCCTGCAGCCCCGTTCTGTATTGCACATCATAATTATGCTGTTTTTCGGGGTGGAGCTCAAGTGCTCGGTGATCGCCGGGCTCGCACACAGAAGTTATGAGCTGGATGTTACAGAGAAAATAACTTGTTTAATACTAAACAAAAAAACTGCCAAATACAGATAGGATAGCTCCTAGGGCAAGGAACTGCATATTATGGGTTGCTTGCCAGTATCGTGTAAAAAGCTGTTTAAGGAACTGTAACAGCAGTGCTCTCTAGATAGCAGCTGTTGCAATAATAGTCGTCTAGTGTCGAGAAATTGTAACAGCCCTCTAGCTGTGGGAGGCTGACAGTAATGGAGAGATATGGTCCACAGAGAGTCGGTGGAGGTCTGGTGGCTAAAGCACAGGTTTGGGAACTGGAAGACACAAGTTCAAATCCTAGCAGAGAGATATTTATTCACTTTGGGACCCCGAGCAAGACATCAAACCCCACTGAAAATGCAATACTGCATCTCAGCTGGGCTGTACCAAGTATACATTTGAGCTGCTGCCTTCTGAATCCCAGGTCTGATATCCAGCATGAACTCTGGATTGGTCTGCTCCATGGAAGGGACAGTCATAACAGAAGTCTCATCGCCTATGCCAAGTTCTGCTACAGCCACAAATCACAGAACTGGAAACCTGGGATGGGAGAACCACAAAAGAGTCTGAGGTTCAAAAGGTTCTAATAAGCCATCAAAGGTTCCGATAGTTGTCTGAATCTTATCAGAAATTTCATAACCTTTTAAAGTACAAGAACTGTTTTAAGCATCATTGTCCACCTTAAAGCTATTGTCAGTGAAGGGAAAGGAACCAAAAAAACAACTTGGAGTGGTACTGCTCTACCTCTAGCCTCTTTTTGGGTCTGTCATCAGCCCCACCGCCAGCTTTCTTACCAAAGACTGGAGTATACCAAGCTCCAAAATCAGAGTTTTACAAATGAACAGCTCCTTATCAGAATCTGAAAAGAGGCTTGGACGTGGTTATTTTACAGTAAACGGCATAGGTTCTGAGCAGTTTTTACATGATTTGAACCATTTCTCTCATCCCTACTGGACACTAAGCAAACATCAGCCAAATATGACTGAAACAGGGTTACAGTATTTGGCTGAGTATTGCGGTGTGTGGGAATCCATACACTCACAGATGCTGCTGTACCACAGCAGTGGCGTTGCTAATGTTGGTAAGCTTTCTCCTTGTATAGCACCACAACCGCTACATCACGCTACAAAAGGGAAGCCCATGCCAGTTGCTCCTCTCCATCTCCGTAATTCCCCACAGTACAATTCTTTCTTACAATATTTATTTGAAAAATATAAACACCCAGCTGCTAAGTGCATATCCTAGTGCTCAGATTTGTACTTCTTAATTCGTGTTGACTAGTAAGAGGAGTTATAATCATAAACAGTTCTGTGCTGGCTGTTGATCTGCTCTCAGCAAGTGCTTCCATCTGAATGACGCTTATTCAACCAGAGGCACTTGACACAAGCAGATCAAAAACTATTGTAGGACTTTATTTTTTTTGTTTTTGTTATGATCGTAACGCCTCTTACTAGAAAACACATATTAAAGGGACACTGCCAACCCTTTTTGCATTTTATTATTTCTAGTCGAAAGCCCACCTTTTAGTATTTATTACCTTTTCTAAAATACATTGATGTTGCTGGCTGTTTTATCAGAGTCCTTTCTTAGTAGAACTGAAATGCATGCTAATAGTGTAATTATGCCCAACCCGGTTTTGTTTCAAATCCTTGATCAACTGTTATTGCATACTTCCTGAACATTAGGAACCTCCACCAAACAGTGCAGCCACTCATGATGCAATAGTCTCCTCTCCTCCCACTGCATCATGAGTGGCTAGACTGTGTTGGGGGTGTTCCTAAGTCCGGGACAGAAGCAGAGGAAGTTGATTAAGGACTGTTATAACATGGGTTTGGAAAAATAAGAAATCCAATTGGTCAACGAGCATCAGGTGACCATGCATTAACTATTGTTAAATGCACAGTTGCTGTGAAATGTCCCTGAGCCAATGTCTCTCAGCAGAATCAGGACTCGTTGCCTTGGGAAGCAAAGTGAATCAGCAGGGCAGCCATTGAACAGGTAGCATGCTATGTGGTGGATTGCAGCTGGGACAAACCGACTGTTTCTCTTCCCTCCCATTCCTTCTGTGGATGTTTTGTCTCCCCCCCATTCATCTTGTGGGTCTGTGTTCAGCTGTAAACCATGCAGTGCAGGTCCTCGCCGTGCAGTCACAGTCGGCAGTCCATATGGAAAGATGCCCCCCCCAACACAAACACACACAATGTGTTATAGCAGTCTGTGCTCAGAGTGGCAATCCTGCAGTGAGTGTAAAAGGAACCGTTCACACAGACCAGGACTGGGATGTTTATATCAAAGTTTACAATTTACATTGTCCCGTTTGGTTTCTGACACAGAGAGAGACACTGGGACCAGAGGTTAGTTGGGGAGCGAGGGCGAATCCTGCATGTATTGTAAAATGGAGTGATCCCAGTGTGTGTGGTACACCAAGAGAGAGAGAGAGAGAGACTCAGTGTGTTCTGTCTCTCGGGTTCAACACTAGTTTCTGAGTGGCGCCTGTTTCTTTTCTTTTCTGACACCGAGTGCGCGTGACAGAGAGAGACACTGGGATCAGGAGGTAGTTGAGCTTTCTCAGTTTGTGGCAGGTCTGGTGACAGAGAGAGACAGAATGTAAACCAAAACAGCTGCAATCTCATGTCTGTCTCTCTCTCTCTCTCTCTCTCTCCATGTCACTGAACCATACAGAGACTGAAAAGCAGTTGAGGTGTCTGAGTGAGATACAAGGAAGGCTGAAGCCTTCCCTCAGAAACACTGCCCGGCTGAAGAGCTCACTTCAGGGGACTCCCGGATTCACAGAAGGGCTAAGCCTCTCTCCTTCCAGCTTACTTTCTGCAGGGGTGTTGCTCCGTCAGTGCTGCCTTTATTGCTGCATACTGGTCACATGACCACACCTTCTATTTTTTGTGTCCACTTTCCCATTTGCAGCTTATAGTTTCTGACCACTAGGAGTTGCTGCAGTGCCCTTCCTGGCACCACTCTGTTCACTCGCCTCATCTCCACTCCTCCACTTCCTATTTGCGGCTAATATTTTTCTGACCACTAGGAGTCACTACAGTGCCCTTCCTAGCCCCTGTTTTTGCCCTCCTCACACCACTCTGTTTACCCTCCTAATCTCCACTCCTCCTCACTTTCCTACTACTATATCCCCACTTTAACCCCTTTTTTCCCCACATTTTGCTACTGTCCCCTTGCAGGTCTCGGACCCTTGACACCAAAGTCAGCAGCTCTACCACTAAGCCAACGAATCAGGCTAATTTCTTTCAGTTTTAAAGCTCTTAAAGCTTTCGCCCCCCCACCCTTGTGCTCATTATGACACTGCTTTCTACTACCAGCACTGCCATGTGGCTTGTACTGCTAACACTAGCCCCTCTTTTGCTAGGGATACTCCACATGCTCCCAACAGTGAGTCAGAACCACCTCTCACCTGGCTACTCACCTTAGCCCCCCTCCCCACCTCTACCAGTGAACCACCCCACTCACTCTACCAATGGACCATGCTCCCCCCACCCACAACGCTCCCTATTAGTGCTGCCATGGTATGGCAGTGGACGCTACTCTACTCTACTCTGCTTCTCCCTCACTACAGGACCTACTCATCCCCACATGCCGCTGTTCCCCCTCCCAACTGGTGCCTAAGCTAATGAAGAAGCGACTAAAATTGGCATCCCTCGCATCTTCCTCCTCCTCTCCCACCCAACCACCCCCCCCAGGTTACTACTCCCTACGGATCTAATAATTGCCTCCCTTAATATATGTAGCCTTCTCAAGAAATCCGATTCATTTCAGGGCTGGGTTGCCCAGAATTGCCATGATGTCATCCTGGTAGTTGAAACTTGGCTCAACAACCGCACGTCAGACTCCGCAGTTTTACACTATGCCGTGCTGACAGAACCTCAAAAAAAGGGGGTGGATGTGCAATGTATGTCCAGGACTCATTACAGTGTTTTGCCCTCCCATCCCCAACCCTTGAACATGGGGCCCTCACTCCCACTCTGAAGATCAGTCTTGCCCCAAACAGAGCCCCACTGTTCCTCTCCACCATATACATCCCTCTCCAAAATCAGAAGACTGCTTTCCACTCTGTCCTCACCCATCTCCAGACACTCCCTGACAGTGCTTTCCACTCTGCCCTCACCCATCTCCAGACACTCCCTGACAGTGCTGACATCATTGCCCTTGGGGACTTTAATATAAACTGGCTAGCTGACGCATCGGCTCCCATTAGGGATGCTGCAGCCTCTCAAAACCTGTCCCAACTAGTGACCACTGCCACTAGAATCAACCAGAAGACTGGTACTGCCACCCTCCTTGACCTAGTGCTCACCAATGCACCGCACAAAGCAACACAGGTCAGGGTACTACCCAATGCCCTGAGTGACCACTCCCCAGTGCTCTGTCACTGGTCATATAGTGTTAAAAGGCCCCCCCCCCAAACAAAACTATCCTCCAATGCTGCCTCAAACCTGGCAAACTTTGGTCCCTCAGACAGTGCCTCTTAGCTAGTGACTAGTCCTCCATCAAAACCGCACTGAACATTGACTCCGCCCTCGACCATTTGGTCAACACTTTCAACGCTGCCTGCAATCGGTATGCACCCCTAAGCAAACAAAGGGTTAAAGGGGTTGACACACCTTGGATGTCACAAGCCCTGTTGGACCAAATGCGCGAACATGACACTCTATGGCACACTGCGCTGGATACTGGTAAACCCACTGATAGGCAGTGCTACCAAGAAGCATGCAATAAATGTACTTGGAGTATTCATAAGGCAAAGGCTGAGTATTACCAAGCCTTACTCACTGCCACATGGGGCTTGAGCCGCATGTTCTGGGACTCCCTCAAAGAGCTCAGCGGTATAGCCTCCACTGCACCTCCCTCCCAACTCAGTGCCAATGGGTCTATCACCACAGACCCTGCCCTGATTACAAATACGTTTAATGACTCCTTCTCTGACCTTACTGGTGTTCTCCCCTCAACTTCTTCTCCCCAACCCCCCAGCACCGCATTGCTTCCTCTCCACCCCCCCATTCCACTTTAAAGCAATAGCTCAGCATGAAGCTGCCGCTCTTCTACTCAAGGCCCTCAGCAAATCACATTTCAGCAGTGACACACTAGACCTTAAACTGCTTAGACTCACCTTCAACGGAGTTATCCCCCTCTCACCACGCTTCTGAACTGCTCCCTATCACTGGGCCAGTTTCCCTCTAAAAGGAAATCTGCCCTCATCACACCTATCCTTAAAAGCGGTGACCACACCCTGCCTGGGAATTACTGCCCCATCTCAATCCTGCCTCCCCTTTCAAAAACCTTGGAGAAAATTGTAGCCACCCAGCTAATGGACTACCTCTCCAAATACTGCCTCCTGTGTCCTGAACAGCATGCCTTCTGCCAAAACCACAGTACCACCACGGCCCTCTTGGAATTTACAAACGCCCTCCTCACATCTCTGGACACTGGCCACACTGCTGGTGCTGTTTTTTTATACCTTTCCAAGGCGTTTGATACGGTACACCACACACTACTCCTGGATTCCCTCAGGCAAATAGGCCTGTCCCTAGAGACCACTGGTTGGTTTGCCAGCTACCTGTCTGAGAGAACCCAGACAGTCAAAACTGCCCATATCCTGTCCTCCCCCTTCCAAGTCAGGTCAGGGGTCCCACAGGGCTCTGTTCTTGGCCCCCTACTTTTCTCCCTGTTCCACAACTCCCTGCCCAAGGCTTGCTCTGGGAAACTACTACTGTATGCGGACAATGCCGTCCTCTACAGCTCCCACACTAATCCTACAGCCCTCCGCTCGGCGCTGCAAAAATCTTTCACAGAAGCTGAATACTGGTTCATTCAACATAGGCTAGTCTTAAATTACAAAAAAACTAAATCCATGGTGTTTTCACCCCCCAAAACAAGAACATAGGACAACCTCTGCTCAAATTGATCTCCCTAAATGACCCCCTTGAGCAGGTTACCTTGTTCAAATACCTAGGTGTCACCCTAGACTCTGGGCTCACCTACCATACCACATCCGAATACTGAGCACTGCTGTCAATGTGTGGATTGGTCTACTTCACCGCTACAGGCACCGCCTCCCAACAGAAGCTCTCCACCTAGCTGTCTCTGCATCTATATTATCACTCACAGACTATGGAATCATCATCTATGAGGCAGCTGACAACACGTACCTAAACAAAATTAGACTGGCCCTTAATAAGGCCTGTAGACTTGCTACTGGCTGCACCAGACTAACACATACCTGCACCCTTTACACCTCAACCAACTGGCTAAACTTTGACAGGAGGCTCAAATATCAGACATGCCTCTTTGCTAAAAAAAATAACAGCAGGGCTACTCCCACCTGCTCTCTCCCCCCTACTCCAGGCACTACTGTCCACCTGCCTCACTCGGCAATCGGCGACAACCCACTTCAGGGTACTTCGCTGCAAGACCACTTCGGGTCAATGAACTTTTAGGTACCTGGCCCCTAGCTGGCTTAACTCACTCCCAAACTCCCTCCTCACAGAACTCAAACTTGGTCAGTTCAAGTCCCAGTTAAGAGACCTAATCACTCATGACTCAGTCTGTGACAGCCCTTGATTTAGCCTACCCCCATGACTATGGACCTAATTCTGGTCCAGCCGCCCTGGGCACGCATATTTTGACAGTGGACACCTCAGTCCAGCCTAGGCCTGCAAATAACCACCAGGGCATGGCTAGCGCCACCACCCTGCAGTGTATGTTTTGTTACCTGCTACTGTCTGCACTATGTACCTATGTTTGGCAGCACTCTGTAACTCTATCACCACCTGCTTTACTGTGTTATCTGTAACCACTTTGTAACCATTTCTGTAACTATTGTGTCTAGTTGTTGCTATTGTCCCTGATGTCTCTGTTTTCAATGACGTGGAACCTCTGTAAAGGAGTCTTTGCCTCAAAGGTGTTTTCCAATATCATCAATAAAAAAATTAAAAAAAAAGCAGCTATAGGTGCAGTAAGCAGGTTTTGCAAACCAGATGGCCATAAACAGAATCCTGACGGATGGTGTGGGTTGTGGGAGGGGAGAGACAGTACAGTGGTTGCAGAAGTTCAGTACTGTGAGGGACAGTGAACTGTTCTCCTGTCCCCTGTACAACATTGCGCCTGTGCTTGTGAGAGAGAGAGACACACACCACGAGCAGCTCAGCGGTCCTCTGACAGCACACGTGAGAGAGAGACAGCGATACACTGAATTCAGCATTGCTGCACTGTCCTCCTCCTCTCTGTGTGTTTAGCTGTGCGGTTTCTGTTGTGTGTGTGAGTGACAGCGTAACACCGGGCAAGAGTGCAAGAGAGCCAGCAGTGCAGTGCCCTGCACAGAGAGAGACAGAGAGACCCCCAGAGCGACCTGCATATTATAGCAGTGCAGGCATGTAGCAGACAGTGAAACACAGCAAGCAGCTCCAAATTGGGAGAGTCGTACACACTGCAGAACTCATCATCACACTTATGTTACGAAGAACAAGTGGCAGAAATGAACCTAATAGTACAGCTCTGCCATTTGTGTCTTCATAACATAACTGTCCTATGCATTATTTGTGGAGAACTACTTTTTAAGTCGGCAGGATACAGTACAATTTCATGAATTTGAACAGTAATAAAAGTGTTTCTGTCAATTATATTACTGTTCTTTGACAACCCATGTTATAAGCATAATAACCCACTCCAGGGTATGGGGGTTATTGTGGATTATCAACATCCCAGGTGCTGTGAGGGCACTCAGCCTGCGGCCTTGTGCCTCACAACACAGCCGGGGTGTTAATTAATCCCCACTAACACCACACCCTGTCATGGGTTACTGCTTACTAAACAAACATGTTTTTTTAAACACCAGTATGGTGGGCAGTCTTTTTTTCACTTTTAGAAAGAAAAAAGGAATCAGATTTAAACTACTAGCTATATCAACAGTCTTTACAGAATGTGATCAGTTATGTGCTTTTTAAACTAAAGACATTTTCAGGCCTAAGGCTGCTGACAGTGTCCCTTTAAGAAATACAAAGCTGGTACTAAGGCAGGCAAAAAAGCAGCTCAGTGTGGAGTGTTTTATTTTTAATTTATTTTTTTATAAAAAAATGATAAGTTTCTAAGTTTGGTGGCAGATGGCATCTCCTTTTCAGGCAAAAATCTTTAAAAACATATAATATTAAAAATAATGTATGGGTAACCATACATGTCAAGGCTCTGTTTCCATCATGAGGTTGTTATAACACTGCAGGACCTCTCAAGCTTCCCTCTCGAGGCCACTGTGATGTCACAACGACCCTGTGATGGAAGCAAAGCACTGCTGTGTATAGTTACTGATGTATTATTCTCTATATCATTAATGGTTGACCTGTTCATTAACCTGACTTAGCATCACTTTCAACACCCATAATGCAGAGGATTTTCTGTAATACACGGTTGTATATTATGGAATCTTTAATTGAACCCACCATTTCAAAATCATGCCCTGTCAATCACAGAGAAATACTTTCTTATGCGCTTCACAAACCCCAAAACATGCACTTTCTTTCACAAGCATTTCTCACACTGACAAGTGTGAACAATTGTAAATCTCTTTCTCCTTTTACTACATGGAGAACTATTTTCCTCACTTAAAACAAAATAAAACTATCAACATTTAAAAAACTCTTCTCAGTAAGCCAACTTACTTCTTTGAATGAGCAATTATAAAAATGAAATCATGGGATGTTGTACATTTCTTGTTTTTTTGCACACGTCCACATCGTTTGGTAACTACGTAAACCACTTCTGCTTAACACTCATGAGTTATGTGATATCACACACCTTGAGAGTGTAAAAAAAAATCGTAATGTACAACACTTCATGCGTTATTCTCTATGTCATTGTCAATGGGTGCAGGTATTTACAGACAGCCTGTGGCTAGTGGAGGGAAAGGGGGTTTACTTTAGGAAAGTACATTGATAAATGGGCAAATGATTCCCACCATGCTGAGGTTAGACAACTTGAGTAAATTTGAAGGAGACAGACGTGGGGAGCTGTGAACTTGAGAAAACATCTTTAGGGAAAGGCTGAAACTTCATTTGCTGAGCAAGACTGGTTTTCATAAAAATCTGAAATGAAATGCAACTTCTTTTGACACTTGCAGAATGTGGCTGTGAAAAATCTTTGGGAGCTTGGTGCCAAATTTTCCCCACTTCACTCCATCTTCACACCTGTTGCCTCTGACCACGAACACTGTACCCAGGCAGAGCAACCTAGTAGTTAGAGTGTACAACTGTTAATGTGGAGACTCAGGTTTGAGTCCCACTTCTGCCACTTCCTTACTATGTAACCCTGAGTAAGCTTGTATAGTGCTTTAGGATACAGCATGTACGAGAGATGCTATATAAAAGCCAATTCCCTTCCTTCAGCTGAGGTCCCTTCCACAGTCAGACTGGCCCGCCTTGATAGCTGGAAATTTCCAGGTGGGAAACCTCATACGGGGTCCTCTCTACCTTCTAAATCTGAAAATCCTTCCATATATCCTCTAATTAAATTATTTCAGATCAGTGCAAATAAATAGGAAATTCAACACAGAGTCACTGTTTGAAATTCAAGTGTACTGCTGATATGAGTGTGTCATTCCCTGGGCCCCCACTATATTTATTCTCCAGGTGGACTCCCAGTATCACCATTTCAGGTGGCGCCCCTGTACCACAGTTCGACCCTGTTCTCTTCTGTCCACTCCTAGAAATTGTACAGGGTGGAAGTTTCTGATCCCAGGACACCAACTGAAATATGCATGGGGCAACCCTGATGTTCCAGCCAACATTCCCTCTCTCTCAATAAAGCCCCCCTCCCCCCACCAAAAAAAAAAAAAGAAAACAATGTCCACTTGTGAAGCAAAGGAAACACAAACTTAGTGAGATAAAAGGGGGAGAAAAGAGCAGTGCTTGACCTGGTGGGTGTGGATCACTTGGACTGCAGGTTAAGCTGGCCCCGGAGCAGCTGGTATCATGTTCGTTCTCTCTGGTGCCCGAGTCTTTCTGCCTGGTTTTGGCCGCTTCAATTCCCTTGACCCGCCGGGCGTGCCGGTTCCCTTTGTAGTGTGCCTCAGCCTGGCTCTACGAAGGGAGAAGAGATGAACTGGCCAATCAGGCTTCAATTTTGAATAAAGCACACAAACATAGAGAAACTACAGACACACAAAACATACACTGTATCAGTAATGCAATACAGGACTTTCAATAACCGAGGCATGAGGAGGGACAGCCTGCTCTTGCAACAAGGGGGGAAGAGGCTTAATGGTCATGAAGAGAGAGCTGTCAGTGCTCAGTGTAAGGGGTCTGCCTGTTGCACTGCATGCCCTGTGGGGTTAGGGTCTGAAATAGTAGACCAGTTCTTTACCTTTAGGGGCTCAGCTCAGCCAGCCACATCTGGATCCCAGAATAAAACACTAAGACCAGGACGATTCATTTGTTGAATTAATTGTTGGGGAAAGGTGAGGGGAACAGCATAGAAGACTGCAGCCCTCTGTTCCTCCACAAGTCAGGTACAGCACGAGAGGTAACAGTAGAGTGAGACTTCCCCAACATGCTGAGATGCATCTCCTGCTGGTGGACACTGAAGGACAGGTCACAGGTAAGATGGCAGCCTTCAAGGACAGATACAATGAAGGCAAAAGCAGGGTGGAGTGTCCTTTGTACCACCTGACCTCAGATTTGACTGTGCTTGCCTGCGTGCACTCTCTTGGGGTGCCCCGGGGGATGATAAGAAGGTATTTTTGTTTCTTGGTTCTCTCTGAGCAAATATGTGCAACACTGCATGACGGATTTTCCATGTGCAGTGCTGATGAGCAGTAGGGGTGAGGAACTGGAGGTTGGGCTTAGACCATCCACCCTCTGCACTCTTGAGGTCTGGGATTTGACTACAGGATTGATTTTTGAGGAACTACAATTATCAGTTAAAGGGCATGACCCCACTCCACTTTGGGTGGGCTAGTTTCAAACTTGGGATCTTCTTTCATTGGTTCCTTGCCTCCTGGTGCCTCTGTTGAAAGATACAAAATGTAGCAAACTCCGTAATGGGTGTTAATGACATGTATGAGAGAATGGTTATGTCATTCTGAGAGTTCATCCTACAGAAAAAGAAATCTTTAAAGGGACACTTTAGCCACCGTTACACCTTCAAGGGCTTGAATCAACACTCAGTGTCTTACAAAGTATAACACTGAAATAATATTCCTTTTACTGTTAACATATTACTTTATTCTTCCTTCCTTCCTCCCTCCCTCACCTATTTTTCATCCATACCTGAACAAGTTTTTTTTTCTATTATGTGTTTATACTCCTGAGAGCTGCCAGGAGGGCTCCAACCCTCCCCCGGAGGGCTTGCATCCATCTCGACCCACAACCCCATCACCAGGACTGTGGTTGATGTTCATATAGCCAGCCAGCTCCATTTTCCCCTGATTTTTTGCCCACTCTTGTCACGGCCGCGCATGTGTGGAGGCATACGCATGCAACGGTTCTGTGATGCCCTCCTGCCTGCACTACCCTCAGGCCTCCACCTGGGGGCAGTGGGACTATGGGGAGGCGACATGATCCCTCCTGGGAGAGGAGCACTGCCAGACGGCTGCTCAATCTTGCTCCCTCACTCCCCCCTCCCAGCCAACCCAGGCTAGTTTCCAAACCCGGGTCGCCGGTGTAGCGCGGTGTTTTTTTTTTTTAACTATAATTTTTGTAATTACTGAAGGTTAGTCCAGCTGATATGCAGCATCACGAGGACCAGCTTCCAACCATTTCCAAAGTTAGGTGGACTGCAGTACTGGGAGGTTAAGTGACTTGCAGAAGGTCACATAGTGAAAAGTAGGCTGTAGTGGGGTTTGATCCTTTGACCTCCAGGTTTCCAGGCCTGAGCTCTAACCACTAGACCACATGGCCTAATTTAGACATTTCTCCTTCACTGTCCATCTCCCCCAGCAGTTTACTTGGGACACCTTAACACCTCTCATTTAGGGCTTGTTCACATCAATTCAAGGGGAAAATCCCGCCACATCACTGGCCCCCAAACAGTTTGGCTGATCAAGCGGCACATGTCCATTAGGGTTTGTGCACAGGTTAGAGAGGTCACAAAAGTGCTTTGAGATGGCAGTCCCCGTACTACGCAGAACACGAATTTGGATTTGACTGACCTGGTTGCAACTAGGTTCATAACACTCAGCACGATCAGAGAGGCTGGACCGAGTGTTGCAATCCTTCAACTTCGTTAGCAACAGCTGTGAGAAATGTCTGCCATGGAGAGCCTGCTTTAAAAGCAGTACATGGGACAGTGTACCCCAATACACAGGGGGGTTGAATGTCTAGGCAGGTTCGAATACCACTGGTAACCCAACTCCTGGAGTTACCTTAATGTTATAAAACTAGAATATTTTTTTTCCAACTGACTGTTTTAATGGCTAAAATTCAAACTCTTTTATTGTACGAGAGAATTCATCCATTAACATAACCCTCATAGACTGTTGTTTGCCAATCAGAATGTCCCACATCCAGCTATTGTTTTCTAATACATATTTAGAGGTCTAAAGGGGTTAGTGTGTCCCTTCAAAATAATTACATAACAAACAAAAAAAACAATAACCATGAACTCACTGAAACACTTCATAATGTTCAATCTGGTGTGGTTTTTTTGTTACTCAATGTGTTTGAAGTTAGATGGAGCTGTGTTTTTTATTTTTTTAATGGCATTGCCAGTCCGGGCCAAAAAATACATTTCTAGCGTGGTTGAGGTATTTTTCTTCGTGCCAAAGGAAACGCACCCAGCCTGGTACAGACTCGGCCCTGAGTTTCCACCGCTATAGAGTATGTTGGCCTGACTGGCACACTGGAAATTTACCGAGTTTCTTCCCTAGACAATGACATTACAAAAGAGAAACTCGTGGAACGTTGTGGTTGCCCAACAGCTCTACTGGTATGATTGATAGCTTGTACTGTACCCAAGCCTGATGAAGAACTCGTAAAGCCATTGTTTAGTTGAGATGTTTTAGACTTTCTCACACTACACATTAGCCGAAATTTGGTTAGCCCCAAAAAGACCACACATAGAACTTGAGTGTTCAGCGGTTTTAATTTAAACTTTTTTTTTTAAGTTAAAAAAAGTCACAATTTCCCCATGGGAAGCATTTTTGGTTCCCTGCACACATGCCAGACATTTTCAGACATGATAAAAATCCAAAACCCTTAAGAAACCAAAGGTTTTTCCATGATGAGAAGCAAGGTACAGACAAGGTGAAGAAACAGCGATGACCTCTGATATAAAAAAACAACACATTTGCGTACTTCTGAGCAGTCAGTCTGTGTTCTGCACAGTGCCATGGGTTCCTTCACAGCTCCATAACCCTGCGGACATGCTTTTCCTGCAGAAAAGTCTCTTTCCCTTTCTGATTCCTATTTTCTGATCCAGTGTCATGGAAACAAACAGAGGGATTCACATAAAATCTCTAGAAATGCTTTTGATAGTGTGGCAGCGAGCAACTGTTGCCCACCAAAGCTTGTTTGAATCCGTGGTGGTGGAGGTGGTGCGGGTAGAGAGGGGAATGCCTCAAAACAGAACACTTAAAGAGTCCAAAATCAGGGGGACTCCCCACAGCTGTCGGGCATGCGGGGCCCTGAAGCCCACTGGGATGCACATCCATCAGTGTGGAGGGTGCCCAGGGCAATCTGTTGGTCTTTCAGGAAGCACAATCCGCAGCTGCATCCTGCTCACCTGTAAAAGCAGATCCAAAGAAACACTGCTGGACTTTCTGAATTTCAAATTTTACTTATTTTGGGATTCCTGGCCCCACCCCCACCACCACTGCCACCGGCAAAAGGTACTGAAAGCCCTGCTCCCATAACATAGTAATATAAGAAGGGACTCTATGTTCATTAAGTCCCCCAATTACCCTGGTTACACAGTGATTGGCTTGGTAAGCAGGTTTGTCCAGGCTTACCTTGAAGACCTGTACTGTCTTCATATCCACTGTCTCCACTGGTAGGCTGCTTCACAGTTCCACTACCCTCTGGGAGAAGAAAGGTATCATAATGCTACCCCTGAATGTACCACATCAGAGCTTCAGGGTGAGTCGCCACGTCCTGCTGGAGCACACCAGATCAGACATTTCAATCTGTTTGACCTTGCGGAGACCCTTAAGTATACAAAAGCTGAGATCATGCCCCACCCCCGGCTCCTTTCCTCCAGGGTGAACATATTAAAGGCCCCATGTCTCTCCTCACAGCTGTAATCCTCAATACCCCTTATCATTTTAGTGGACATTCAATGCACCCTGCCTACTGCTTTAATGTCTTTTTTGTAAGAGGGAGCTCAGAACTGTAAACAGTGCTCTAAGCTGGGCCTGACCAGGGCCTCGTAAAGTGTCAGGACTACTTCCCCTGCTCTGCTTCATAGCTCGCTTTTAATCTACCCCAGCATTCCTCCAGCCTTCTTTATGGAGGCTGCACAGTGTGCACAACTGGTCATGCATTAGTGCTTTGATCACTATGCCTCAGGTCATTGCCTCCTTTGCTGCATCAAAAGGAACCACACACAAGTCCCACCTCTGTTTCTCCTCCCCCCTCACTGTAGCACCTTGCATTCGGCAACACTGAATCTCAGCCTCTAGGAGTCCAACCAGTCGCTCAGCTTGTTCAGGTCCTCTTGAAGTTTGTCCCCACCCTCAAGGGGGTCCACCACCCTAGCTGGCTTAGTGTTATTAGAAAACCTAAGCAGTGTGCTGCAGACTCCAGTGTCCAAATCGCTGATGAAAATGCTGAAAAGGAGTTGCCGGTAGCCTGTCAAGATAGCGACTCACAAACAGCAAGGAGTGAAAATGGCATAAAATCACAGTACGTGCCTTATCAGCGACTGACAATTCCCCTACAGTCTGCCCCCAGTTGGTACATCAAGTAAGGGGGTGTGGGGGGCAAACTCCTCCGCAAACAGAAAGTTTGCTGATATGGCACGTGCTATGATTTTGTGCCATTTCCATTCCTTACCATTTGGGAGTTGCTTTCTTGACGTGGAATCGGAGTGGCCCCATCACTGATCCCTGAGGGATGCCACTGAGTACCCCTCTCCAGTCTGAGTAGTGCCCATCAATTGCACCTTTCTGCTTCCTGCCCCCCCCAAGCCACTTAACAATCCATCCTGTGTATGCATCGAGTATACCATATTATACACTTTGACCAGAGCCTTATCATGCACCACAGTGTCAAAGGCCTTGCTGAAGTTCAGAGTACAGTACATAGTTACCCCTTCTTGTGCATGGATTTCCATCCCAGGTGAAAAGCTGTTGTACCACAGTTCAAAGGTCACAGAATGCTTTTGTACCCTTCTGTGGTACATTTTTAATTAGAATGGAAACTCGTGCCACCTGCTGTTTCACTTTCAACCCCCACACACACAGTAACCAGACACTCTTTACACAAACTCTTGTTTCATCATTTTAAAAAAAACATATACCCCTCACCAGTGTGAGTTCTGAGCAGCTGGGTGAGGGTGTTTTGTTTTGTAATAGTAAAAAAAACTGAACCCAAAATTTCTTGGCAAGAAAAAAAAAAAAACACCCTTTTTTAAATTTTAGGTTTCAAACCATCTACTATACAAAATAACACACAGGCAACTATGCACAACTAGGCTGTGTTTCCGTCTTGGGGTTTTGATGACATCCACGACCTCTCAATCTTCGCACTCGAGGTCCCTATGATGTCATAAGAACCCCTCAATGGAAACACAGCCTTGTTGTGGATGGTTGCCCATGCATTATTCTTCATGTGTCTACTACCATGCCCCTGTCTACCTCCCTGGTAACCCAGCCCTCCCACAAAAGATGATCTGGTTGGTAGGGCACAATCTACCTTCATGAAGCCATGCCGTGAAGAGGCACAAATCTTGGCCTCAGTCGAGCCATCTAGCACTCGTTCCTTGTAAATGTATTCCAGGACCCTGCCCAGCACTGATGTCAGGCTGTCTGGCCTTTATTGCCCAGGTTCAACTCTGTACCTTTTTTGAAGAAGGGGACTACTCTGGTCACTTTCCAGTCACCAGCACCACACCCTTACAGACAGATTACTGCAAGGGACAAAGTCACTTGTTCCTTTAGCTCCACTATGATCTTGGGATTTACCTGGCTTGATCCTTGTCAGGTAACCAGCTACTAGGACAGGCATGATGTCCACAGGTTGCACCATGGTTACCCCTGATGCACGGACCTGCCTGTTGAGCACTCTCACGACCGCCGCGGTCCCTTTGATGAATACAAAAGCAAAGCATTCAGCGTCTCAGTCATCATTCTAGCTCACACACACGTTCCTCCCCCTTCCCTAGACTGCAGGGGCACACACCTCTCCCTCATCTTTCTGTTTCCATTTATGTACTGGAAGAAGGCTTTGGTATTATCTGTGGCTCCTACTGCTGTCTAGTTTTCAGACTCTTTTGGGCTTCCTTAACTCTGTTTTTGCAGTTGCTCTGTACTGTTCTGTATCCCTCTCTTGCCAGAAGGTAACATATCTCTTTCTTATAGTTACAGACCCACTTTTTGTGTAGGATCAGTTGTCCTACATCTCTGTTGAGTTGGGGGGGGGGCACTTCTTGGCCTTTTCTCCAACTGCTTACAGGGATGCAGCCCTCTGCTGCTGTGTTGGTGCAATGGTGATACTATCGGTCACAACGCAAGTGACCCGGGTTCAGGAACGAGCCTGTGTCACTGGGGGGCCAGTCGGGGGGGAGGAGGACTGAGCGACCCTGGGGATGCTTTCCTCCTTTACTGGAGGAAGGGTCATCCCATCACTCTGACACTGCCACCTGTGGATGCATGGGTGGCAGTATAAGGACAGTGGAGAAGGGAGCAGGAGGACGCCATTAGGCGCTTGGCTGAGACATGTGTTAGCACATCGTCAGCCTGGATGTGAGTTCTTTGTGTCAGTCTCCTCAGAGGGAGGGGGGCTAGGGGAAACTAAATCCCCCATTGCCAAAGCACTATGATGCCCTCCAACCAGGGGGATGACAAGACAGGCAGGTATATCTGCCGTCAATGCTGGCAAAGACACACACACAAAAAAAAAAAAGAAAAAAAAAAAAAAAGGATGCAGCCCTCTGCATCTGCTTCACGCACCTTCTTCAACAAACCCCGCGTGTATTTAAGCAATAAGGCATGACAGGTGGTGTGCTATGGTGGGATAACAGCCCACCTTGGGTAGGTTAAAACACGAGCTGAAGCAGGGTGCTTTCACCACCCGAGATGGGCCATTATTCCACCATAATTCACCCCCTGGAGTGCCTTATTATGATTATAAAACGGGTCCTTTTTTAGCAGAGTGGATGCATTTTCTAAACATATTTTTGCTGAGCTACTTTCAGCTGAGCTGTTGTGCTGGGATAACGGCCTTGCTGAAAGTACCTCTTGGCCAAAAAGGAGTCAGCATTCTTTCTACCCATGTCATAATTTGCATTAACGGGCACTTCCCCCAAACCCTTCGCCACGAGATTGCTTATCCTTGCACCTCACTCCTGTACCTGCCCATAATCTCCCTTGCACCTACACTGAACAGTAAATGATGTATATTAACGTTTCCTTGGGTCATGCTGTATCGCCTGCACCTGCCTGATGCCAGGGTCACCTTCTTTGAAGTAGCACTGACAGCTGTAATTATGTTTGCCGAAATCTGTATTATATTAGTATATTTATTTGTCATTCTCCACCAGCTCATTCCTGAGTGATGATTGTCACTGTGTACGTACTACTTTCTTCCTTGTACCCATACCCCTCAGCACACCTCTGGAAACAATCTACTTTGGCTCAGTAGGTCTTTTCCAGTAAAACTAATTTTTTTCCAACTCTGTTTCTTGCACTGCCTGCAGGTGGTGTACTTTCCCCATCTCTGTTGCACTCACCTCTTGCCAGGATCCCCCAATCAGCTGCCTGGTTCAGAGGTCCCATAGCTTGTCCTCTAATGTGGGGCTCCTGAGGGAAAGACCGTGAAGCCCGCCTGAGACTTACGCTTCCCCGCATTATCCGGCGGAGGTCGAGGGTTATCACAAAGTGCTGCTGCACATGGTTTTACCTTGTGACAGTTCCTCCGTGGCACGGACGTGCAGTGATATCAGCGCATGGGCATCCACAGATGTCCACCACTGCCATCCCCCTTCTCTTGTGGTCCTGACAAGGTGTACACTCAGCCTCCGCTGGGGGTCACTCAAGTACCGGGTGCCATCTTCCGTCCCCGCTGGAGGTAGACAGCAGTCCATGGGATGCTCATCCAACCTCCTCCCCGCTGGCTCTTTGATGCACCAGGCTCATTCCTAAACCTGGGTCATCAGTGTCTCAAGCCACAGTGCTAACGCTGCACCGGTGTGCTAGCCCTGACCCAGTAAAACCTCTCTGAATAAATAAATAACCAACCACAGAAATACATAAATAAAGTCCCCCTGTAGGACGTTTTGGGTCCTGGTGGCTGAGGACTAACTAATCCTCTCTGTCACCAAGGAGAAGGCTACCCCGGTTGTGGTCACTGCCCTCACTGGTTCCTTGATGTCCACACTGGAGATGATCCCATCACAACAGCTGAGAATAATATCAAGCATGGCTTCAACCCTCATCTATTTTTGGACATACTGTTCTAGGAAGCAGTTCTTGAAAATGGGCAGGAACTCAGTCTCTGTACTCTGTATCTTCTCAAGATGTCAGCCAATACCAGTGAGACTGAATCCCTCAGGATCGCTACTGCACTGAATTTGGCTGCTCCCGTAACTTCTCCAACTAGCTGTATCTGTATGCGTATCTCTTATGTACTGGATGTTATTTCTGTATGCCCAGGCCCACCTTGGAAATGAGCTTGCTCAACGGTGCTTCACCTGGTAAAATAAAGATTGATTGATTGAACTGTATGGCAGCCTGTAGCACCCTCAAGGTGACTCTTGCCTACCTTTTCTGTAACTCAGTCCAGATGGACCCTGTGACAGTTTTCTGTAACTCAACTCAGATGGACCTGGTGACACTGTTTTCTGTAACAGGACCCAGATGGACTCGGTGACACTGTTTTCTGTAACAGGACCCAGATGAAACCTATTTTCTGTAACTCAGTCCAGATGGACCCTGTGACACTGTTTTCTGTAACAGGACCCAGATGAACCCTGTTTTCTGTTACTCGACCCAGAGGGACTCTGTTTCCTGTAACTCAATCTAGATGGACCCTGTGACACTGGTTTCTGTAATGTGACCCAAATGGACCCGATGACACTTATACTCCTCCCCACACCGGAGTCCCGCTCAATCGGGAGTCACATTTGCATCAGCCCCACTTCACTGCACTCACCCGAATACCCAGGGGACCCCCATGGAGCCATGGCTATATCCCCCAGGCGGGTACAAGGTGGGGCCCCAACACCCCAAGCATTCTGAATTATGAACCCTGTTTTTTGTAACTCGACCCAGATGGGCCCTGTTTTCTGTAACTTGACCCACCTGGACCCTGTGACACAGTTTTTGGTAATGTGACCCAGGTGGACCCAATGACACTCGTTTTCTGTAACTTGACCCGGATGGACCCTGTGACACTGTTTTCTGTAACTCAACCCAGATGGACCCGGTGATTATTTTCTGCAAAGTAACCCAGATGGACATGGAGACAACATTTTCCCCTTGATGTCCTCCTTGTACTCCACAGTGATTCCACACAGCCTTCTACTGTCAGGCCTATCCCTTCAGAATAGCCAGTCACTCTCCATCCTGGTGTCCCAGTCACTTTTCCCACCTCATTCCTGTGAATGTCACTAAGTATGGCCTTCGGAGTGCATCAGACCCTCAAGCTCGCCAAGTTGCTGGGTACGCTTCTCAGTTTGGTCTGAATGTAAGTGAGAATATCTACCTCCCCCAGGGCTGGCAGTAGCACTACTCCTCACCATACCGGCAATTCAGGATCGGAAGCAATCTCTGGTTACTGGGGCCAGCCGGGGAGGGACAGGATTGAGTGTCCACTGGACTGCTCTCCCCTCCCGGGGAGGAAGGGTTGGTGGCTCCACCCCGACTGCCATCAGGTGGAGGCCAGGTGGTGGGACAAGACGGGAGCAGCAAATGTAGGGAGGGAGCTGTGGGACTCCATGATGCATGCATGCCTCCACATGCATGCGCCAGCATGTACGCCCCAGCTAAGGGGAGGACCAGAAAATGTAAAAGGGTTTGGGGCAGGCTAAATGAAGCTGGGACTGCTCTCCTCTGGCCTGCATCATCACCTGGCCACCAGCTCTGAATGTGTATGTGGAGCATCCCTTCCTGATCCCACTGTAAGGGGCAATTTGTGGGGAACCCCCAGCAGCCAGGGGAAACATATGCTGGTTGGGGAAGGGCAAGGACATAGCTGTCAGTTGCCTACCTGCAACCCCCAGAGAAACACCATTACAGCGAAAAAAAAAAAACCTGAATATTTGCCCCCTCTATGCTTTCTTACGCCTCTTGTGGGTCATCTCCGTTATTTCTCCCTTGCTGTGGTGTCCTTCCATCGGAGATCCTGTGTCTGCCTCCTTCCCTTGGTGACTCCTTGCACCAGCCCCTCCACTGATACTCTAGATTACATCCCCCTAACTGGCCAGTCCATTCTTATGACCAATACCCGCACTCCCTTATGGAACAAAAAATGCTCTAGGCCTATCAAGTCTGTCCCTGCACTTCATAAACAGGGACCAATAAGCACAAGGTGGCACCTGCCTGTGTTCCTGCAGTGCATGGTCTCTTGTATTTGTTTCACCATGGAACAGGTACAGCCCGTCACTGCTGCTCTGCACTAGCCCCTAAGAGTGCGAGGAGCTCAGAAAAGATCGCCATGGATACCGTTTCCTTCAGGAACATGCCTAATTCTTTTTTTAATTTACTGTGCTGACTAGGTCCCATCAGTCCACCCGCATGCCCAGCCCCATCACGCCCAGTATCTGGGACTTACCTCTACCTTGCAGTTCCCCCATAGATAACACCCCCATGGGAAAGGCTGCTGGGGGTTGGGCACTTACTCTCCCTAGGCAGAGCTGAAGTGTCGGTCATCGAGGTGGAAAACCCAATTGGTAGTGTAAGGCCTGCAGCGGACACGGCATCCTGCATTCCATCAGGGTTTTTTTTCATTTTTCTGTCCTGTCCCCTGACATTGGGAAGGCCTTGTCTGATGTACAGCATCATGTCGCCGATGTTCCCCTCCCTCGATCCATGGCTCCAGCTGCACCACCTCCACCTGTGGTCACCCATGTGGCTGTATTGCAGAGGAGACCATACTCTTTCCAACCCAAGGAGGCGAGTGTCCGCAGGATACTCAAACATCCTCCCCTGGCTGTCCGTTCCGATGACCCAGGCTCATTCCTGAACCCAGGCTTTTCGGCGATGCAAGCAGCAGTGCTACCGCTGCTCCAATGGGCTGGCTAGGAGTATCCCTAATTCTGAAAATGACCTCTTCATGTCCTCAGGACTTGTGTGCCCAATGTCGTTCGTGCCAACGTGGATGATGATTCTCTGCTTCTCCCTCCAGCTGCGTTGCTTGGCCCTGGACAGCACTGGTTTGATCTGAGCTCTAGGTAGGAAAATCATTTCTACTGAGATGCTATCTTGATCCAGCAATGGCTCTTCTACCTCATCAAGTGCCCCGACTATGGAGCCATCCATGGTTTTACCTTCTTGTCACTTCATGCAGCCTTTTCCTTTCTACTCCTTGGCAGGTGGAGTCTCCTACTGTTTGAACTGCCCCCACAAAGTCCTTCTACCAAGCACTGCCCTAGGAACTGGACTGCAAATCATGCTGGTGGAAACAGAGGGCCTGGACCTCAGTGTGCCATTACCTGGCTCTATAGTTTTAGGCACAGCCTTTGATGTAGGCATTGGGGAAAAAGGTCACGAAAGGTACAGTCAAGGGTTCACTTAATTATTTTTTTCTATATTCTGTTTTTCCTTCTTGGGCCCACAGCAAGCGAGAGTCCCTTCTGCCAGCTGTCGCCACACCCCCCCACCATCCACCACCTCCCCCCCAGGATTCCTGGCAGCAAGGGCACCCCCACATGCTCCTCCCCCCCGGCAGGGTCAGGAGAGGGAGGTTTGCCCCCCCCCAAGCTCATAATCCTGTTTCCCCACTATGGATCACCCCGATGATGTGGGGGGGGAGGTGTGGCCAGCAGGCATCATACACCGTTGCCGTGCACGTCCTTTTTCCTCCAGGGTTTTTCTCCCTTAATTTTCCCTGGGGCCTCAGCAACTCAGGCGCACGTGAATGCCAGAACCAGCGGCTCCACTCCACCAACCCCGGGCCTAGCGCCTGGCCCCCACCATCTGCGTGGCACTACCACTGAGCCTCCACCAAAGGCCAGGAAGACCAACTTCCCTAGTCTGGGAGAAGAGAGCTGCCTGCTGGATACTTGATCCTGCTTCCACCCACCCCACCCCCCGGCCGACCCCTAGTGGCCCGAGTTCATTCCCAAACTCTGATCCCCAGCATGGGAGAGGGAAGGCGCTTAGCACCTTAGCCGTCTGCACCACTGGGTCGAGCATAAATACCTACTGCTCATGCCTTCAGGTGTTTGACAAAGTTTCACACACTTTTGTTAACCCCCACCACCAGTACTGTGCCCTGAAAAGAACTAACCCATATCGTAACTTGTAATGGCCTGTTTTAATCTATAAATTAACAGGACTGTGTCAATGCCTGCCAGCATGATCAGCCATCATGAAGGTCCCCGCAACTTGTTTCTGTACACCTGTGTAGTTTGTGGGCATGAACAAATATTCCCTCCCTCTTTTGCATCCCCCAGTGTCATCCTAATTTAACTTTAAATGAAGTTGCTTCACTCTGCTCTCCCCTGCTTTGAAAACCTGTTTGACTCTACTGCAAAGTTTACGACCACACTCATGCAAGGAAACATGGGAGCTGATGATGCCTATTTGCACAAGTCAGCAGAGGTTTTATTTTACTCTTTGGTGGTTAAGTGACTTGCTCAGAGTCACATAGTATGCAAGTAGAGGTTGTGGGAATCAAGCCCAGGTCTGATGGATGTACCAAGCTCATTCACAGTTCGTTACACTAACCTCTAGGCTATACTGCCAGCCTCTAAGTCCTACTCTCTCTCTCAGTTTCCTTTAGCTTTCTCAAAGGTTTCTTCTGGACAGCACCCTGCAGCAGAACCCCAAAAGTCCAAACACATTCCTCAGTTGCTGGCCACACACATACAAAAAGAGAACACGGTGTCAGCAGAAAAATGACCAATAGTCCATCCAGTCTGGCCATGGTTCCGTATCTGTCCCTGGGACCCAACTGTCACCCCCAATATTCTTCATAACATCCTGCAGAGGCAAAAAGTGCATTACCTTTTAACTTTCCTAAAGGATGCCTCAGGACATGAGCTACTAGCAGCTTTTTAGACCCCTACAGCACAGTGGTTTAAGGCTCTCAGCTGCAAATCTGGCGACATCCAGCAGACCAGACCTGGGTTTGAATCCCACAGCCTCCATTTGCATACTGTGTGACCCTGAGCAAGTCACTTACCTTCCCTGTGCTCCCAGATCGCTCCTATAAAAAGCTTTCGGCTTAGTGTGCTACTCCTGGTTAAACAACTAAATTAAAAAAAAAAAACAAGAAAACCAAAGCACGCCGCTTACATGTTGCATTAGCCAACCAACAACCCAAGCTCTACAACTTACAAGTGCACATCCCCACTCAGACACAAAACTCCCACGCAAAAATGAAAGCACAAAAGAGCAGTTCAGTTGCTGAGCAAGCTGGTTTGCAGCAGGAGACAAAGCACAATGACATCGAATTGACTTCAAGTTCAGCAAGCAAGGAAAGCGCTCCTTGCACATCATCCAATTAATCAGTCAAGTAAGAAAACGTCAACAGCACCAGCATCCTACCAACGCAGACATACTTTAAAGAGCACCTTTCGTGCTCTGTTACACCATGCTTCCTTTAGTTGGTTAAAGGAGCTATTTTTGCCTAGTGCTAAAAAAATATTTTATATTGTGGCATTTTTTGGAGTGGAGGGATCATATTTTTGGCTCCGAGGAGCTGAGCTGCTGATCCCTTCCACTTCCCAGTTTGGAGATATGCCCCCACGCTGTTCAATATTCTGACATCAGAATGTGCTAGCACGGGGGCACGGTCCACTCCCAAAAATGCAACAATAAAATTTTTTTTTTTAACGCATCAAACTTGGAGCAAGGTAAGCTTCCTTTATGGCTGTGAGCACCAGTGCCATGAAAGGTGCTCTTTAAATGACAGAAAGCAGTAGGGAACTTACCTTGAAATGTTTGATGGGCAGCACAAGACAAGAATACAGGGTCTTCAGAAGACGTGCAACAGAACTTCTGCTGGCTTGTGCAAATACATATTATCATGTCCCATGATACTTTGCATATGTGGGGACATGACCTTTGCAATGGAGTCAAACAGGTTTTCACACCAGGGTAGAATAGAGTGGAGCAACTTCATTTAAATTTAAATTAGGATGAAATTAGTGGGGTGTAAGAGACAGAATCATTATTTATGCTTATGAACTACACAGGTATACAAAAAATAGGTTGTGAGAACTTTCCCTTTAGGTCACTGGCCGGGACATGGCTAGTAGGTGGGGGCTGGGTAGCTGACATCATGGTCCAGATTTCACATGTACACTGGAACATCTGTGGTCTTCAGAAGCAGGGGAGCAGACACATTTGAATTTCTTTTTAAAAAGCTCACCTGACTGGTGGATGGACTTTACTAAACTGCATAATCCCTGGTGTCAGTAAATGTGTTGGCCGTTCCTGTGTGTCTGGTTCTCAGGCTCATGACGTCCCACCACATGCCCGTGCATTGATGACATATCATATGCACGGCTCAGAGAGCTGCAGAGAAAGTGGAGAGCTCCTCAGATCACCCTTGGAAGGACAAGGTCAAAAGTTGGGAGTCATCGGAGAGAGCAGCTGTTTGCAGGCAAACAGCAGCCATGCAAGATGCATTCAACAGGCCACCAAGGACAGAGAGATTATTCTTTTTTTAAAGCTCTAGGTGAAGGCAAGAGAGAAGCTAGCAAAGGTCAGTTGGGCAGTTTCCAAGCTCTCGGGAAGGCACGTCCATCCTGATTTGATTGGATAGGAAAGGTGAAAACCATAGCCATGGCAGTTCTCCCTAGTCCGTCATGGCCTACAGACAGGACCATAAGGATCTGAGGGGATGCATGGCCTCAGAGATACCACAGTTGGGGGCAAAACAGAGGAAGCACTGCAGGAACATGGGGTTAATGAAAAATCAACCACAGGAGTGACACCAGACCTGGCAGGCATGGGGAACAAACCTGTTTGCGCTGGCTTTCCTGTAGACGCTGCACTCCATCAGACTGTATCTTCTAATCAAAACATAACAAGAACACTGGGTCATGCCAGGCCAAAGGTTTGTGTTAATTGTAAGAAGGACAGACATTTTTAGGTTCTAGTTTAAACCCACTCTAACCCAAAACATTTTTCTTTTCTGAACCTGTTTTCAAACCTGTGTGCTTGAAAATACCTGCTAACTGCATAGCAGGATGCACAGCCTATTGGCAAGGCTCCCTTCAACCCGTGGTATCCCCCGACAGGCCTCCTAACACAGTCCACTACCTTGCCATACCCCAGCACTTATACCAGTTCAGCCCCCAGCTCCCACTAGCCTTCGTCCTGAGCTGACTAGTTGAATCCCTCAATGAAGCATAGCTCACCTTTTTCTCTGTCCCCATCTCTCTCTCCCCCTCTCTATCACTCTCCTCTCTCCTCCTCTCTCTCTTTCCTCCCCACCCCTATCTGACCTACTCCCACTCACCTCGGCTAATTCTCTCTCCACCTTGACTGTGCCTACTTCTACAATTCCGCAGGTTTAATTCCTGACTAACTGCCCAGAGACTACCTTAGTCCTGGTCGAGCCAGGTTAGCTCATAATACATGATCCACGACTTCTCGTCACCCTCTGATGTTAATGTAGACAAGGCTGCAAGGTGCCGCACTGTGAATCTATTTTAAGCCTACTAACAAGTCTATATGTTCTGTAAATACACTATTTATTACTTCTCCCTGTAATCAAAGTGCCCTTACTTGCCAATTGTTTCATAACTGATGTAACATTTATGCCTGTAGCCTTATGTCTGTGATGTTGTTCACTGTTCTGACGTGGAACCAACCCTGTAATCAAAGTGCCATTACTGCAGCATTTGTTTCTGAACTGTTGTAACACTATGTTTGTAAATACAGGTTACTCACCTGTAACAGGAGTTCTAGGAATGGTATGTGTTGTTCATCCACACTTACTGGCAGGTTCCTTGCCGCTTTAAATCTTGCCGGAAGGTCTTCAAGTTGGCTCCTCCCACCCACCCGGGTGGTAAAACTCTCGGCTCCGCCCCATGATGCCAGATCTAGCCCGCTGGAAGCCAGGTTGCACGTCGAAGCCAGGGAGGTCGGATGGGTTATGTGGATGAACAACATATACCATTCCTAGAACTCCTGTTACAGGTGAGTAACCTGTATTTCTAGGGACATGGATATGTTGTTCAATCCACACTTACTGGCAGACTCCTAGTAGTTCTCCAGGAGGAAGGAGGCAAGGCGTGCACCCCCTACTTGGCAAATAAGGAGAACCGAGGTCCCAAAACCAGCATCCCGGAATGACTCAAGGTCGATGTGGTAGTGGGTAATGAAGGTGTGTGCTGACTTCCAGGTAGCAGCCCTACTGATTTCCTGGATAGGGACATCCCTGGAAGCAGCCACCGATGCAGCGGTATGGTGGGTAGAATTAGCTCTTATCCCTTTGGGAGGCTCCATGCCCGCCAACCTGTAGCAGAGATCTATGCAGGAGGTGACCCACCTGCCTATCATCCACTTGGCTGCAGGTCTGCCAGGTGCGGCTTCAATGTAGGTGACAAACAGCTGGTGAACCTCTCCCTGAACTTCAGCCATCTGCTCCTTGTAATAAGAGAGCGCTTTTCTAGGGTCCAAAGTATAGAGCCTATATTCGGCCTCCAAGGTGTGATTGGGGTAGAACACCGGCAGAGTCAACACCTGGTTAAGGTGAAACTCTGACACCACCTTTGGAAGGAATTTCGGTGGGGCGAGGAGAACCTTTGTCCTTGTGGAAGACCAGATAAGGAGACTGATGGAGCGCCTGGCGCCTCCCACCCTTCTGGCTGACGGATAGCCACCAAGAAGGTGGTCTTCCACGGCCAGGTGGGAGATATCGCACCTGTGCATCGGTTCGAATGGCTTGCCCATGAGCTTGGCCAATACCAGCAGTAGATCCCACGGAGGTGGAGGCTCTCGCACCGGAGGGGGATATGTGATCAAGACCTTGGAAAAAACACCAGACCACCTTTTTCTGCACCAACTGCTTTCCAGCCCGCACCCAGTAAGCAGAGATGGCTGCCAGGTGCACCTTAAGGGTCGTCGACCGAAGTCCTAGCTGAGAAAGGGACCATAGGTAGTCCAGAATGCTGGCCAAGGAACAGAAGGAAGGGTCCAACCCCTTATCCTGACACCAAATGGAGAATCTCTTCCATTTGAAGGCATAGGATTTTCTGGTCAACTCCTTACGGGATGCCTGAACAACATTGAGGACCTCGTCGGAAAGACCCAAGGCCTGGAACTCTAGCCGCTCAGGAATCAGGCCATCAGGTGCAGGGATTGAAGGTCCAGGTGGAGTACCTTCCCCTGGTTGACTGAGATCAGGTCCGGGCGGGCTGGAAGCTGCCTCGGGAGCCTGGAGCTGAGGCTGAGGAGATCTGGATACCAGAACTGGCGGGGACAGTCTGGGGCTACCAGAATCACCTGCGCCTTGTCCCTCCTCGCCTTGAGAAGCACCTTGTGGATCAAGGGAAATGGGGGAAAGGCATAGAAGAGGCCCAGGGTCCACGGCCTCGAGAAGACATCCCCCTGCAGCGAGCCCTTCGGGGGGGGCAGATATGAAACATCCTCAGCTTCGCATTCTCCCTGGAGGCAAACAGGTCCACCTGAGGTGTGTCCCAGTGGGAGAACAGATCGTGTACTACCTCTGGCAGGACAGACCACTCATGAGATGCAGCACCTATCGGGCTTAGGGCATCGGCCAGAGTGTTGAAGGCTCCCGCCACATGAATGGCTAAGAGATCCGCCTCCAGTCTGCTCACGAGAGACCAAGTGCAGAGAGCCTCCTTGCACAGAGGCAAGGAGTGCATCCCGCCCTGACGGTTTAGGTAGTACATGGTCGTGGTGTTGTCCGTCTGGACCTGGACCACTTGACCCCATACAAACAGAGAGAAGGCGATGAGGGCTAGTCGGCCCACTCGAAGCTCCAGCAGGTTGATGTGGCCACGAGACTCCTGAGGGGACCAGATGCCGTGCGCTCTTAGCTCCCCCAGATGGGCACCACAACCCATCAGAAAAGCGTTGGTCATTAGAGTGACCGTTGACGCTGGGCGGACAAACGGGATACCCTCCTGCAGATGAGCCGGAACGATCCACCACTGGAGAGCATTCCCCATCTCCTGGGTCACTATCACTGGCTGGTTCAGAGGACTGGAGCGCTGTGAGCATTGGCTGGCCAGCCCCCATTGCAGGGGATGCATATGCCAGCAGACCCAACGGACCACGCTGATGCAGGCCACCATGAGGCCCAGAAGGCACAGGAAGTCCCGGGCAGGGCGCAATTGCCCAACCAGAAATGACTGGGCAAAGGAGGAAAGAACCTCGGCCCTGGCCACCGGGAGCCGTGCTGTGGCTCGAAGAGAGTCGAGCTCTGCCCTGATGAACTGAATCACCTGCATTGGCACGAGTTCCGATTTGGCCACATTGATGAGAAGGCCAATCTGAGAGCAGACCTGGAGGGCCAGATCCCTGGACCGCTCCACCTCCAGCATGGAGGGGGCTGCAAACAGCCAGTTGTCCAGGTAAGGGTGCACCCGGACCCTTCGGCACCGCAGGAATGCTGTCACCACTGCCATGCATTTGGTGAAGACCCTGGGAGCTGGAGAGAGGCCAAAGAGCATGGCCCGGAACTCGTAATGGGATCCCTCTGCTCTGAAGTGGAGGAATCGCTGGTGAGATGGATGGATTGGGACGTGAAAGAATGCGTCCTGGAGGTCCAGAGAGCAGAACCACATGCCTCGTTCCAAGGATGGAATGATCTGAGCCAGAGTGACCATCCAGAAGGTACAAGACCTTAGGAACTTGTTCAAGTCGTGTAGGTCTAGAATGGGGCGCCAGCCCCCCGTCCATTTTGGGACCAGGAAGTACCTGGACACAAACCCTGGGTCTGGTGGAGGATCCACCACCTCCCTGATCATCTCCTTCTGGAGGAGCAGGGCAATGTCGGCTCGACGAGCTGACAGAGAGGCTGTGGACCCCATAGCCCCCACGGGGTGATGGCTCGATAGGGTGGGGACTGCTCGAATTCTAGAGGCAGACCCTTTCCTACCACTTCAGCGGTCCGTGGTGATATCGGACCAGGGGAAAGGAAGTGGCGGCCATCCCACTGAGGGACCGGGGAGGAGGACGAGGTTGGGGCGACACCTCAACCCGTCACTGGGCAGGCTTGGAGGAAGGGCCGCCGAGGAGCCTCCCAGACCTTTCCTCCCAGCTTCCTGCTGGAGGAAGCTGCAGGCTTGGCTTTGGGGTGCCAAGTGTGAGCCTGCTGGCCCTGATGCTGGTGTTGCTGGGCCGGACGTGCCTCAGGGGCTGAAGGCCAAAAGGGCTTACGCTGCTGCTGGCGGCCTTTGTCCTTCTGGGCAGACGTGACTGAGTCCAAGGTGGCATTGGACTTCTCGATCATTTGCAGATTACCCTCCACCCCGGGACCGAACAAGTCGATACCCAAGAAGGGAAAGTCTGCCAGCTTGTGCTGGGTATCCACTATAAAAGTGGAGATCCGCTGCCAAGCTCTGCGGTGCATGGCCACTGCAGCCGCTACTGACAGGGCACATGAGTCAGCTACGTCCAAGGAAGTTTGGAGTCGCTGTTTGGCCACCGCCCTTCCCTGATCCCACACCTGCTTGACCGTTTTCTGGAGGTCAGCCGGGAGATGAGGAATCACCTCATCCAGGGAGCCCAAAAGGGCATGTGAAAAGTGTGCCATCAGAATGGCCGAGCTGGCCTGACGAAGGCCTATGGAGGAAGCAGCATAGATTTTCCGCCTGGAGTAGTCCAGTTTCTTGGGACTCCTTATCGGGTGGGTTGTCCACATCCTGAGCGTTTCCAGAGCGCCGGAAAACACTGTCGGTCACTAGCCCTCCGGTGGAGGAATGCTCCGAGAAACCGGAGAGTGAACCAGTGGGAACGGCATACTTTTGAGGCATCCTGGCCAAAGGTGCAGGACAAGAAGCTGGCCGCTGCCATAGCTCCAGAGCCGGACCAACAATGGCTTCAGCCACCAGGAAGGCCTCCATGGGGGAATCCCCTTGGTCCAGTATCTCTGTGAGGGGATGCTTGGCCCACTTTAAAACGGGTTCAAGCTTCATCCCAGTGGACTCTGAGATGAGCCGAAGCATTCCAAGGAATGAGGATGGGCTCTCGTCCACTGACTGACCCCCAGTGGACTCCAGGTTGAGGGGCCTGGAGAACAGGGAAGAGTCATCGTCAGACTCCAAGGAGTCTGCAAACAGCTGCCGAGGGCCTGAGCCACCCTCCACCTGCCGAGGCCGATCGGGAGTGAGGGTGACAGACAACCAATGGGGCAAGCCCTGACCTGACCGAGAATCCTTGGTCAGGGCCCCAATTTTAGGTTGTGGAGGCGGGGGTTCCACCACAATGGGTGGCACAGCTGTTTTTTCGGCCTAACAGCTGGTGCCAGCTTCGGCTCCTCGATGGCCAGGGAAGGCGACGGAGTCGGCTTATTCCCGGTCAAAAGGAGCTGCTGCCGCATCAGATCCTCGCAGCGCCGACGCAATTTGCACCAGAGCCTATCCTCTGAAGAAGAAGACGAGGATGAGCGGTGCTGCCATTTTCCATGGTACCGAGACCGAGACTCACGATGTCAGCGGGATCGGCTGGACCGGGAAGAGGTCTGAAACCGAGACTTTCGGTGTTTCCAAGAGTGGGTCTGAGAGGGGGTGGTGGAAACCCGCTCCTCCCTCGGTTCAGGGACCTTAACCGGGGACTCCGGCACAGGAGGCACAGGCAAGTCCTCGGTTTCCACCGGGGGAACCGGAGAAGAAAGTCTGTCGGCTTCTCCAGTCGACAGCCCGTCCGACGGGTCAAGAAAAATCTTGACTGCGTTGTCGGGTGTCTCGGCCAGCTGACCTGACGGAGACACCGTGAAGCCAGCGGCCTTAGCCACAACATCGACCGAAGTTGATAGTCGACTATCTGGGGAAGGGGACCGTTCCCACGAATGTCGATGGTGGGATTTACCCTTGGAGTCCTTCTTCTTGGACCGAGAGGAATGTCCCAATGGCCCCTCTCCCTTGGTGGAGGGGGATTAACAAAGCTGCCTGAACGAAGCCATGTAGGAGGAGCCCAAAGACAGCAGGATAAATGCCGCGACCGAAGAAGATGATGATGCGGCCTGGGCCGCTTCCTCCTCAAGGGCGATCATCTGTTCAAACTGTTCAGCCGAGCCCGCCGCCGTGGACACCGTCCAACGGGCCTCCTTTGACTTGACTGGAGGATAACGTTTCTCGGGGCACCCAAGTTGCAATCTGGCAGTGCGATCCTCTAAGACCATGGCTGAAAAGGACTTGCACAAGTCGCAGGCCTGCGAATCGTGCTCAAGCCCAAGGCAGTACACGCACGTGGAGTGCGGATCGGTACGGGACATCTTCTGCCCACAGGGGCACCGATGAAATCCAGGAGTCGATTTGTCCATCGCAGGTGCAAGGGAAGATAAAGACCGAAGTCTTGTAAATTTTAAGATTAGTTTTGGGTTAACCAAAGAGTTTGGATCCAGGCCTAAAACGCAGAGTGCAAAGGAGGGAACCTGAGCTTCCAAGCGGTAAGGAAAATCTGGCTTCATGGGGCGGAGCCAAGAGTTTTGCCACCCGGGTGGGAGGGAGGAGCCAGCTTAAAGATCTTCAGGCAAGATTTAAAGCGGCACGGAACCTGCCAGTAAGTGTGGATTGAACAACATATCCATGTCCCTAGAACCTCATGTCTGTAATGTTTGTTCACTGTTTTTTTTTTTTTGTGTAGAACCTTTGTAAAACAGTTTGTACTCAAAGGTGTAATCCGAATGATCAAATAAATAAAAGGCCCCTGAAATTCTGCATGTCCATGGCCATGAAATTTTCTGCATAATCCACACTATGTCACAGAATATATTTAGTGCTGTAAAATTCATTACTCTTGGTGATTTGTTTTATTCAAATATAAGTCTTTCCATAATGCACATCTCCCTTCTCCATCTTGTTTCTCTGGAAGCCACTCCTCTTTATTCAGCATGTGATGTCCTCAAAATGACATCACAAATTTTAGTCAATGGCAGGACTGCATTCTGCCACAGAAATGAATAATTCTTCCGACCCGTCAGTGCAGCGGTAGGGCTACCAGTCACGATGCCAGCGACCAGGATTGAGGAATGAGCCGGGTTGTCGGGAGCCAGCTTTGGGGGGGGTGTCCCAAAGGACTCTTTCCTTCTCCAAGTAGGAGGGACTTGCATCTTTTGTCACAGCACTGCCACCTGGTGACCACAGGTGGCAGTGCAGCTGGAGGACCAAAGACAAGATAAAACTGTCTCCAACATCAGCATGCAGGCATGTTCTGTGTGCGCATGTCACTGACGTTATCACTTGCATGCCTCAGGGACAAAAACACAGGGAGGAAAAACAGCCCTAGCATCAGGGATGATGGACCCCAGTGTATCCGAGTCCCGCACCGCTACTGGGATGCAGGCCTAATGACATGTGAATCAGAGGGCATATCCCACTCACCCCGATCCCACCTGGGGGGTACAACCAAAGCTCAGTGTAAGCCAGACTTGTGCAGGAAACAGGTGGTTTCTGAGGATTGGAGGAGAGTTGATATGTTTCCGCTCCATAAAAGCAGCAGCAGGGAGGAGGCTAGCAACTACAGACCGGTCAGGCACGCATCAGTAGAGGGGAAATTAATGCAAATCTAGTCAAAAAAAGGCTAGTGGAATATCTTGCATTCAGGGCGTAGCAAGACCAAAGACAGCATAGATTCACGAGGGGGAGGTCACGTCAGACAACTCTAACAGAATTCTCTGACTGGGGGACCAGGGAAGTAGATCAGGAACAGCAATAGATGTGGCCTATTTGGACTTCAGCAAAACCTTCAAAACTGTACCACACAGGAGACTGATTAATAAGTTGGATAGTGTAGGGGTGGGAGCCAAAATTGTGACTTCGTTAAAAAAAAATGGTTAATGGATAGACAGCGGAGGATGGTGGTAAATGGCACATACACTAATACAGGAAGAGTGACCAGTGGGGTACCATAGAGTTCAGTATTGGGGTCAGTCCTGTTCAACAGCTTCATAAGTGATACTACAGAAGAGCTTGAAGGGAAGGTGTGCCTTTTTGCAGATAACACCAACATCTGCAACAGAGTGGATGCCCAGGAGGGAGTGAAGAAAATGTGAAGGGACCTTTTTTATTTTATTTTACTCCTGGTTAAACAACTAAAATAAAAAATAAAAATGTGAAGGGACCTTAGAAAACTTGGGGAGTGGTCAAGTGTATGGTAGCTGGGGTTCAATGACAAAAAATGTAAAATCATGCACCTGGGGCATAGAAATCCAGAGGAGTATAAAATGGGGCAGTGGGGGGAGGTAGTACTGTCAAGCACTGAGAAGGAAAGGGACCTGGGGCTATAATATCTGATTACCTCAAAGTTGCAGGGCAGTGCGACAAGGCAGTGGGCAGGGCCAATGGAATGTTGGGGTGCAAAGGGAGAGGTATCACAAGCAAGCGGAGGGAGATGATATTACCACTAAACAGATTAGTGGTGAGACCACACCTAGAATACTGTGTACAGTTCTGGAGAATGCATCTCAGAAAAGACATGGACAGGGTAGAAGCAGTCCAAAAGAGGGCAACTAAAATGGTACAGGGGCCGCTGAGGGTTGAGGCGCTGGATGCCACACCTCGCTCCACGGTGGCGACCCGGGTTCGGGAGCGGACTCGGGTCGCTGGTGGGCCGGCTGGGGGGAGTTAGGCTTGAGCGTCCCACGACAGCTCGCCTACTCCGGGGAGGGTTAAGGCTATAGCCGAACACTTGTCTGACTCAGCGGAGGCTCGGAGTACTGCAACCCCAATGTTAAAGGGAAGGGCTGCCGACATACAATGACGTCGGCTAGCTCTAACATAGCGTCAGAATTAAATGCGCTGTTGAAGTGGGGAAAAAAAAGCGAAGCTTCTGCCATCGCCGGGAAGATGGAGCCTCCGGAGGCGTGCCCTCGATGTGCTCTTCACCCGCCCGATGGCCCCGGACCGGATAAGTTGATTGCTGGGGTAAGGGCTCTCCCATCCCCGCCGGGGTAAACCAAGCTCCATGGGGTTCCTGTGGGGTCATACGGGCAGGGTGGAAGGCAGAGGGATGTCTACCTTGAGGGTCCTGAAGGGTCGGGGATGGCAGGCAGGAAGGCGAATAAATAGTAAATTAAAAAAAAAGGTACAGGGGCCGCATGACAAGCCGTATAACAAGAGACTCGGGGATCTCATCCTGCACACTCTGGAAGAGAGGAACGAGAGAGGTGGCATGATAGAGACCTACAAGTACCTCATGGGAGTCAGCAGGATACAGGTGGGGAGTCTGTTTCAAATTAAACAGTGCGATAGAACAAGAAGATGTACAACAAAACTAAAAGGGGGGAATTTAAGGGGGATGCAAGGAAATGTTACTTCACTGAAAGAGTGGTGGACACCTGGAACAGCCTGCCACAAGAGGTAGTAGGGGCAAAAACCGTAGGGGGGCTCAAACATGCAAGGGACAGACATAGGGGAAGACTTGTAAATAAAAAAAGGGGGGGTAGCCAGAGACCAGTTAGGGTCTGCTGGGAAAGAATAGGCAGGGGAAAAAAACTGGGCAAACTGGGAGGGCCGAGCGGTCCTTTTCTGCTGACAAATTCTATGGTTCTATGTAAGTAGGACGGGGACCGGGTACACCCTGTGAGTTACCGAGGGAAAGCTGAAGACAGAGACAGAAGGGGGCATAAAAAAATCAGAAACATGTCATTCATACTGCAGGAATGAACAACTGCTGCCACAGAAGTCTTGCAGCCCTGCCGCAGAAATCAGGACTTAAGTGCCATAGAGAACTAGGGCCTTGCCTATTGGTTAGAGCACAGAGCTGTGAACCTGGCCACCCAGGTTTGGATCCCGTAACTGCCACTTTCTGAGTGACCCTGAGCAGGTCATTTAACCTCCCTGTGTTTAATTTGCCCTTTCTTGCTACTTCCGATCCTCCTAATAACTTTCTTTAAAGCAGCAGTACAATGAAATTGGGCCAAAAATTGACAATACTCTTTTTTTTTCACTATAAAAGAGTCCAGTCATTTTCTCTTCTTTTTGCTACTTCTTTTTACTCCCACCCCTGGCCCCAGTCGGCCCCTCGTCCAGCTGCCATCCCATCGCTTCCGCACCTTCATGCCCTCACCCCCTGTAACTCCCACAGCTTACCCTCCGTGGTGGGGCAGGAGCCCCCTACTCACCTGCTGATTCAGATCCAGTTCGGGGGTGTTACCTCTGGAGACAGAGCACCGGGGAGCTGCACCGGCCAGCCACCAGGGTCTTTTCCTTGTTTACTCCCCTTGCGGGAGCTCAACGTGCCATGACACCTGCGGCGGGCTCATGCACACACCCGCGCACATCCCCGCCAAGCATCTGTCGTGCTCCTGCCCCACGTTCTTGTGGCAGCATGCTGCCGACCCCAGCCTCCACTAGGGTTCAGGCATGGCCGGCCGCAGGTCTGCCCCCTTCCCAGAGATGGAGAGCAGTCTGTCGGACGCTCGATCCATCTCCTTCCTGCTGACCCCCAGCGGCCCACGCTCATTGCCAAACATGGGTCACTGGCGTGATGCGAGGTGTGGCGTCCAGTGCCTCAGACCTCAGCGCTACTGGGCTGGCTGATTACAGACATTTTCAGTTTTATTTGGTGGTAACATTTTCTATTTCCACCAAAAATGTTAGTATTTTATAAATGTTTTGATTTAGTCTTTTTCTCAAGAAAAAGCAACGATCCCACATTTGGCTTAGAAATAGCACTGCAGACCTTGCAAGGGTTAGGATTCAGAAAATAAAAAAACTCATGGTTCAGAGCACAGGAGGTACTTAGAAAAGTAGATTTAAGAGGTATGCTAATATTCTTTTGAACTGCAGCTGAAAACAGCTTTCTGCAGTTAGTTTCTTTTTCTCCTCCCAGGCGGCACGCTATCCAGCCTGATCCCCCAGCCTAGTCCCCCGCTCGCAGCTTACCTTCTGCTTCCTCCACGGCTTGCCCCCCGTGGCGGGAATCCCTCAACCCGCCGGAATGGATCCGGTGCAGAGGTTACTGCTATTCACGGGAGCGGGGCCTATGGGGATCGACTCTCATCCTGCTGTGCCCAGGATACTTTTCTCCTTCATTTTCTCCCCGTAGGAGAGGAGGAGTACAATGACACCCTATGGAGAAACCGCTGTACGCATCACACGTGCTCTCCAAAGTCTGCCGCCTCCTCCTCCCCTTTTCTAAAGCGTTGGTGTGCTGTCCCCAGCCGCCGCTAGGGGCCAGTCAGACACCAACTACTGGTGCCCCCCCCCGGAGAAGGAGAGCAGTCCCTCGGATGCTCAGTCCTTCTCCTCCCCTGCCGACCCTCGATGGCCCGTGCTCATTCCTGAACATGGGTCGCCGGCATAGTCCAAGGTAAGGCGTCCAGCGCCTCAGCCCTCAGCGCCGGCTGAAAGCAGCTTTTTGGAAAACCATTTTTTTGTTGTGCTGCTGCTTTAAACTGTCTGCATGCACCTGATGGCTATGGCCAACTGTTCATGGATTATACAGTTTGTAGCGCTTGGACAGTATCTGCCAGTATTGGATATCACAGGATACCACCTTGTTTTGGATTTCGGATACCATCGGACATTGCATCCAATCACCTCATATCCTATGTATGGATTCAATCAGAACCATACGATCCGGTCAAATCAGATGGTCAGATCTCATCGGATCCCAACTATCCAAGGGCTGGATCCAAACATCCAGCCTTCAGATCCGAACATCCAGCATCAGATCCCCAAACTCAGACTGGGAATCCAAAATCCTAGTTTAGTCCAATGGAGCTCAGAATCTGAGTAGGATAGTGGGAATATCAGAATATTACAAGGACTACATAACACAGGAGCTCTTATGGGCTAATAGTATCCATGCTCTCACATTTCCCAGTGTGAACTCCTAGTAGTAGGACTATCCATCAGAGAACACTAGGATCCCACAGAGTACTATCCGAGCACCACTATAAAGTGGTAAGGAGTATAGCTAGTGTGAAAAATACTATGTAATACCCAATTCCTGTCTTTCCCTGCATATAAATTGCTACTTTGTATTTGAAACCTCGCAGATACTTTAAATCAAGGATTTTATCCCTGCAGTTATCACGCTCCTTGGGTTTACTAGCTACTGCCAAGCCCCGTCACTGTCGCACAGTGATTAAGCACTCCACAGGGTCAGAGCATACTGGATTTCTGTTGTTCAAATGGCTGAAGTTGACATAATTTCCATTTTTTTTCCCTTACACCCTCCTGCCTGCCCTGCTGGCGCTGCACGGAGTCCGTGGCTGATCTTACAGGCACACCTTGAACATGTGGCAACTCCTCCCCGAGAAAGGACAAACTCCTTGAACTGCCTCCAGGGGTATCTTTGGCCACAGGTGTTGCCCCTTCCCCCGGTCCTGGAAACGCTGCCACTGGCAACACTTCCCGGCAGTGGCAGCCAGGCTGCGGACAGCCCAGACTCGCTCCAAACCCAGCTTGGCCGCATAGTTCACGGTGTGCTGGGTCATTATACCATCCTCAGTTTTTTTTTTTGTTCTTTTTACCTCATGCTCTGGTGTCCCCTCTCCTTCTGGTCTGCTGTCAGTCGGAGCCTCTGCCCCCCCCCAGACTCACTGTAGGTGCCAGCGCACCTCAACTGACTCCCAGTGTTGCTCTTGGTATCATGTTCTGTGTCTATCCCTTCCTGGGGTGACCGCTAACCCCTCAGCAGCCACTGGAGGAGCAGATGAAGCACCTTGAGGTCCAAGAGACCACAGCTGCTGGGTGTCCATGCCACCAATCAGGGTCTGGTGGTATTGGGGCAGGGGCTTAGGCACGCATAGGCTGTCATCCAGGACAACCAAGCCAGCCATGTTTTCTTATTTCTTGTGGCCCTGCCTATCTCTCAAGGTGCATCCACAATGGTGCCCTGTGGCAGGAGCATGGTTGCTGTAGGTCACCCACGTCACACACACTTTCCCCATATCAACCATCAGGAACTACTCCAAGAGCAGAAAGTGCATAACTCTTCCCCCAGGAGAAGCTCATTCCTTATGAACACGCTGCCATCATCCCCGCCAACCTCCACTCCTGACAACCTGGGCTTTGAGAGCCAACCTAGGTGGTCAGAATATCGAGGGAGCGCCAAACTGCTGGGCACCATGCAGCCAACTAACAGACTGTTTTTTTTTTTGTTTTTTTAAGGGGGGTTCTTTTTGGTACATTTCAGAACTGACCAGGTTGTTGGTGGGTTCTTTTGTTTACTTTCAGAACCTGCTCATCCCCATCCTATTTTATTTCACCCTGATATACAATATACAGCACATCAGCAGTATCAATACAATTATGACAAGGGGACCCCCTATGAGGACCTGGCGCTCCATCACCAGCCGGGAGGAGAACCAATCCTCCACCCAACATGCTGTCAGAGATACATGCATGGATACACAGACAATGCAGACAGACAAGAAGTTTCATTCACCGAGTCTGTCCAGTAATACATTTCTACCTAGTCTGACAAGCTCTCTGACTGAATCGCAGTACACTGGGGAGTGGCTTTGTCCCTAAATTATATATGAGTCAGTCAATTTGTTCTTACTATGTGGAGCAAGTGCTCCAGATGAATTTCAGCTCCACAAGACCTTTTTATTGTAGCCATCTATATTTTAAAACTAGAGCCGTGCAAAGCTCTTGAGAGTTTCAAGTAGTGAACACTGCGGAATAATGCGGGTGGAATGGTTGATGCTGTTTGTCAAAGCTCGGCCTATAGCAAGAGGTAAATCAGCAACATGGTTATAATTCTGGGCTTGAAGTGCAGCTCAACTTTCAAAGTCTGAATTGGTATGACCTGTTTGATATCAGTTCAGAAGACACCCCAAAAAGAAAATTTTCATTGCATTTATTCAATAGGTGATCCCAAGATGTCTGTGGGTTTTCATTCTTTCTCCCAACATTGGTTTCAGCCTGAGTTTGAAAGCTCTGTGCCTCTGCACAGAAATGACTCCTTGCAGTCAGCAAGAACAGCGCCAAACTCTAAATGTTACGGGCAAATGAGCAGAGCATTCAGACATAGATGACCACATAAACGTGGCATGTAAGGCTGCAATGCCTTAGAAAACAAAGCCTCTATAGATAACCACAAAAATGTGGCATGCAGGGCTGTAATGCGTTGTAAAAAGAAGTACATATAGACAACTGCATAAACATGGTACACAGGGCTCCATATGCCTTGTAAAATGTATCTCATATACACAGCCACACGAACATGCCACACAGAGCTGTAATGTGTTTTAAATGAAGATCATACAGACACAAATGTGGCATACAGGGCTGCAATGTGTTGTGAAATGAAGCCCATATAGACAGACACAAACATGGCACGTAGGGCTGCAGTGTATTGTAAAATGAAGCCCATATACGGCTACACAAATATGGCAGCCAAGGCTTCAATGTGTTGCAAAATGAGGCCCATATACACAGCCACACAAATGTGTCACCCAGGGCTGCAGTGTGTTGTAAAATGAAGTCCATATAGACAGCCACACAAACGTGACAAGCAGGTCTGCAAGGTGTTGTAAAATGAAGCCCATATACACAGCCACGAAAACTTGTCACGCAGGGCTACAATATGTTGCCAAATGAAGACCATACAGACAGCCACACAAACGTGGCACCAAGAACCACAATGTATTGTAAAATGAAGCCCATATAGACAGCCACACAAACGTGGCAAGCAGGTCTGCAAGGTGTTGTAAACTGAAGCCCATAGAGAGCCACACAAAGGTGGCACGCAGGGCTGCAATGTGTTCTAAAATGAAGCCCATTCAGACACTAGACAGACATACAAACGTGGACGCAGAGCTGCAATGTGTTGTAAAATTAAGCCCATATAGACAGCCACACAAATATGGCACACAGGGTTGCAGTGTGTTGTAAAATGAAGCCCATATAGACAGCCACACAAACGTGGCATGCAGGGCTGCAGTGTGTTGTAAAATGAAGCCCATATAGACAGCCACACAAACGTGGCATGCAGGGCTGCAAAGTGTTGTAAAATGAAGCCCATATAGACAGCCACACAAACGTGGCATGCAGGGCTGCAGTGTGTTGTAAAATGAAGCCCATATAGACAGCCACACAAATGTGGCATGCAGGGCTGCAGTGTGTTGTAAAATAAAGCCCATATAGACAGCCACACAAATGTGGCATGCAGGGCTGCAAAGTGTTGTAAAATGAAGCCCATATAGACAGCCACACAAACGTGGCATGCAGGGCTGCAAAGTGTTGTAAAATGAAGCCCATACAGACAGCCACATAAGATCCAGTAAGGTCTGTGGTTTTTGCAGCAGGTAGGGAAAATGGGCAGACTGGGTGGGCCTAGCGGTCCTTACCTGACATCAATTTCTGTTTCTGAGAGAGACACGAAAGGCTGCAATGTGGTGTCAAATGAAGCTCATACAGACAGCCACACAAACATAGTACGCAGGGCTGCAGTGTGTTGTAAAATGAAGTCCGTATAGACAGCCACACAAACACAGCATGCAGGGCTGCAGTGTGTTGTAAAATGAAGTCCGTATAGACAGCCACATAAAGGTGACATGCAAGGTTGCAATATGTTGTAAAATGAAGCTCATACAGACAGCCACACAAACATAGTATGCAGGGCTGCAGTGTGTTGTAAAATGAAGTCCGTATAGACAGCCACACAAACATAGTATGCAGTGCTGCAGTGTGTTGTAAAATGAAGTCCGTATAGACAGCCACACAAAGGTGACACGCAAGGTTGCAATATGTTGTAAAATGAAGCCCATATAGGCAACCACACAAACATGGTATGCAGGACTGTAATGTGTTGGCTTTTAAAGTACTCTCAATACTAGCACCATACTCATTTGCGTATCTAATGACCTACTAATGTCTGTCAACAATAGCTCTCCAACTGTCCTGCTATTACTTGACATCTAATCGGCATTCAGCACAATTATATATGCCATATGGGTCAATCGACGCAAGATTCTTTCTGATTTTAAAGATACTGCCTTAAATGGAATCTTCTCCTATTACAGCAATTATATTTAGAAGGTCAGTTTCTTAATATCTCTTCCTCTCTTAAGTACGTGGTCTGAGGTGTCATGCAAGGCTCTGTCTAGGGTCCCCTTCTATTTATCCTGCACATGGCCCCACTAGTTGATATTTTAATGGCCCGTGAAGTGTGCTATCACACTAATGCAAATGACACAAATGTATGTCCCAGTAACGTGTCCTTGCAGTCAACCCTGGTTTGAGTTTGCTGTCTTGTTGGTTTAGTGCCATTCAAGAATGGATGTCTGCCTGTTCCCTCTGCCTTAACCTAGCCCAGACTGAGCACCTAATCTGTGATATAAAACCCAAGGTTGAACCATAAGCCTTATCCAAACCGAGCCTATGGTTTGAGTTCACCGACATTAGACCCACGGTGGCTGTATGCAACCTTGGGGTCCCTTCTGACCAAATCCTACAACCAGACTCTCATTTTAACACCATTTTCAAGACAGCTTTCTTTCACCTGTGGAATACCACTAAAATTCTAGGCACAAGCCCCAGCTCCTGACTGACATGCAATCCATATTTTCTTGACATTTTACTTAAATTCTGGATTCAGACCCTCAGTCTGCTGCTTCACCTTTCCTACCATGTCCACCAGCATGTCCATGCAGTCATTCTGCTCCTCTCCTCGGTGCTCAACACTCATACTGAGAATTCATACATGGATTCGCCCTCTCTCACTCTCACCATACTGCCATTTGTTCATTCATTTTGACATAGGCCCTATCTAATGGGCATTCACCCCAACGACTTATCTACCAGATACATACCCCAACATCTACTGAGCTCTTGCCCTGCCATTCTCATGCCACTCAAGTGCCTCTTCCATGCCCCTCAAGAGCTCGTTTTCTTGTGCTTTGCCCCTCAAGGGTTGGGATTCATTTTTTCCTATGGCCTTGTACTCAGAGGAGAGTATCTGGGCAGCCAAGCCAAGGAAGCAGCTGCAAGTCAGTCTCTTGTTCATATGAACATACGAAGAAGCCAGCAGAAGAAGACCATTCGATCTATCTAGTCTGCTCATACTGCAGGGTCCACAGCTTTAGCTACTGTCCCTGTCCTCCCCCAACTCCATCCCATCTTCCCTACCCATGATCCTTATTCATGCTTTTGTATTTTCACAAACTTACTGCAACACATTCTTGGCCAATCCCCAGTCAATAAAATTCAAAGACTTCAATCATTTCCAAATTCATTGCTAGACTGCTCACCTATGTAAAGACAACTGATCATGCAAGTCCTGTCCTGCTAAACTTCATTAGCTCCCAGTCCAGCACAATCCAGCAGCGTACCAACTTCAAGATACTGCCTGTGGGATTTGAATGCCATCACAGACTTGCCCCTAGTGACCTCAGCATTCGGCTGCATGAGCCTCAAACAGTTCCACAGTTTTGCTTAACCTCTATGTACCTCCTTGCTGGCCAAGCCGCCAGACTTGTGTCTTATGGTGATCGGGCCTTCGTGGCATGCAGCCCCATCTGTGGGCTCGTTTTCCACTTGACATCTGCTCTCATGTTTTTGTACTGCTCGGCTTTTAGTGTTGTCTGAAACATTACACACTGTTGGTTTTATTCTTTTGATTTTATTGTATATGTTGATTCTGTGTACACTTTTGTTTTATGCATGACACAGTGAAGTTATTTGTAAGGCACTTAAGAAAATCTCTTACACATACTGTGGGCTCACAAGTCCAAGACCATGATGGCCTTTTCCATCGCTACCCAAACAATCTTGAACTCCCTTCCCCAGCGACATAAAGGTCACATCCACCATGCAAAGTTTCAAGCAAGCCATGTATGCCTATCTTATAGTCACCTGCAGCTGTCAGCAACCTGCAGCCCATGGGATCCCAGTTGCTGACTGTCCCCTCTAAACTCCCACCCCTCCAGATCTTCTTCCACCCATGAGTTGCAGATAATTGCATGACTGTGTTTTTGCGTATCTGTATATGTCTTGAAATGTTCGATACTGCTCTAATGCTGCTCTGGGACCCAATGAAGAGTAGGTGCCATGCCTAAATGTGGATTTCCTGGTGCATCAGAAATTTAAATAAATAAAAATATATCAAGATCATTATTACAAAATAATCTACTGCGGTAGGGTAACACAGGAAAGACCAGCAACCCATTATTACAACAAAATCCAAGGCTCATTTAAGAAGTCTTCTTAAAGCTGGCCCAGTGCACCGAGTGCTCTGTGCCTCACCTCTCACCATGCTAGTGATCCAGGTTCAGGAACGAGCTCGGGATGGCAGGAGTCAGTGGGGCGGGGGAGAGCTGGGAGAGGCTTGAGTGGCCGCCTGACAGCTCTGCTCTTCTGGTTTGGGGTGGTGTGCTGTCTTAGCTCGTGGCTGTCACCAGGTGGAGTCCTGGTGGTAGCGTAGCTACATGAGCAGCAGACAAGAGTCAAAGAGGAGGGAACAGCCATGGTTCTGGGATGCATGCGCGCCCCCTCACATGTTCACAGCCCGTGCTGCTGCGGCTGGGGGGAGGGAGAAAATGCGGAGGACAAACACAACAAGGCAGGCATCAATGATGCTCTGTACCCCGAGCACCCACCTGCCTCACCACCAGGGAACACCTGCCAGCCGAACTGGACTTGAACTTCAAGGGGGTAGCAGGATGGTCCCCCCCCTCCTTGACCCCACCACAGAGAGTAATCTGTGGGGGTACCCAGACCAGTCAGGTGAGTCTGGGGAGGAGATGGACAGTGGGGGTCAGTGGGGCAGGGCAGAAGGAGCCCAAGCCTGCCTTGGCCGGGGAGGAAAAACAGATGATGCAAAAAAAAAAAAAAAAGGAGTCTCTAAACAAATATCTATACTGTGATTAAAGTAAATAAAACTGGCAACTAGGATTTCATGGACTATTCTATCCAAATTCAAACTTCTCTCACTTGCCTTTTCATGTCTAGTAAGAGTCCGACAAGAATAAGGTTTGACCTGTGCGTGCACGTGTGTATTGATATAGTTGTGTGTCTGTGTGTGCTACAAATGCATATGTAGTAGTCTGCCTGTGTGTGCATGTACAGTAAATGTGCGTGTGTGGGTGTAACGCCCCACCTCATTTGGGGGCTTACCTTAAATATGCCCTCGGGCATTCTTCCACTGCTTCCCGGAATCCCATTCCTTCCACAGCTCCTTTTGCCACACCTCTGTTCCCCAGTTGTCCCCTCTATCTAATTGAGGCCTGCAGAGCTTGCAAAGCCAGTATACGAACGGGCGGCATGTTCGCAGAGCTGCCACTCGCACATTTGAGGAGGCGCACTGTGCATGACAGTGCTGTTGCAGTCAAAAAGAAACTGTGTGTCTCCTCCGTGGTTCCTGGTCTCAAATTAAGTTAAAAAGGCACCTGGGACACAAACAGAGAGCAGAAAGTGTTTTTAAATTAAAATAAATCACCAGACACTGTAAGCGCTGCCTCCAGGGCACTAGACATTTAAGGGACAAAGGTCAGGGGCCAAGGTTACAGACTAGAGTGCCCTTTATGAATATTCATGAGCTGCTGAATGTTTCTAGGGGCAGTGTGTTAAGCGAGCAGCGACTTCCTAAGGGTAGTGTTCTTTTAATTAAAAGTGGACTTGTTTAAAAGAAAACTGTTGGGGCTACAGATCCAGGGGGAAAGTCAATTAAATTAAAGTTGATCCTGGCTGCACCAGAACTTGATGTGTGGAGACAGTAAATTAGACTGCTTTGGAAACTGTAAGCAGCCACCATTTTAGCAGCCCATAACCAATTGGAAGCCAGGATTTAACAAAGGGGATCTTGGGACAGTGCTGGAGACTGGTGGGGGATTAACTAGGACAAATTCTAGGCAACAAAAAGGGAGCTTATTAACACCTGAGAACTGTTTAAGACAGGGTTTGCAGCCAATGAGATTTTTGGAACTTAGCCCCATATAAAAGGGGGCAATAGCTCATTTTCTTCAGATCTGAGAGATTCGTCCAAGAGTTCAGTATGAGCCTCTGGGGAGCTTGCCAGTTCTTACAGGTTAGGCTTGTCAGGCCTAGACTTTTCCAGGTGTCAGTCCGTGGGTTCAAGTGTTCCAGCTGGCCCAAGTTGGGGTCACAGCAGCAGAGGATTCAAGCAGCATCCAAGCTGAAAAAAGTCAGGATCAGCCTACAAGCTGGCTGGAAGGACCAGAGAGGGACAGAGCCTTACATATAAACGTACTTAGTTTTCCAAAGTGTTTGCACGGTCGATCAGTTTGTGACGCCTGCTGTGCATGTTTTTGACTAGTGTAAATTGCTCTTGCATCCTGAAGACCAGCATCTCAACAAGGACCACGAGAGAATTTTCCTCCTGTTTCATCAAGCCATCTGCAACAGGTCTCATTTCGTCGGCTCATCACTTGGTCTGGGTAGTGTGAGTACAAACAGGGTAGCTCCCTGCAACAAAGCCGCAATCATTGTGCGTCATCTGATTGTTTGGGTTTATTGCAACGAACTGAGCCATCCAGCTCCGGAATACAAATTTTGGGTTAACATACATGTTGATTGTTTTCTTCCCTAAGGGCCCCAACAACAGCTGCAACGCCGGCCTACCCCGGGCAACGCTTCAGGCTAGCCTGAGTAACAACTGGGTACCCAGAGTTGTGTGACTGTGTCAAAGGGACTCACTGTGCATGCATTTTCAGCCTGAAATAATCAGATCTATAAATCATCTGCTAGATTCATGCCCCACCCCTGTTCATATCCCCCTAAATAAATCAGATGGTGGTGTTACAGTTTAAATCTGGCTAGTGTGTACCTTCTTGGTGGGGATACAGTACTGTTATTGCATTGTTGTATAATTGTTCTTATTTTACAGGGGGGTCTCCAGGATAGTTGCAGAGGATCCAACCCTGGTGGTAAGTGCAAGGGGTGTGAGCAAGTCATTACTGCTATATGGTCCCTGTGAATGTTTTGCTGCTATACTGTTTAGGCCACTAGATTCGTTGGTGGGGGGTTACAGCATCCCAGAGGGCTATACCAACAGCAGTTATGCTACCCCAGAACCATTTCCTCCGGGTGGAGGCACCCATTCACTGAACTCAGGCCCCTCAACCTGTGCTAGTCACAGAGGCAGGGATAGTAGCCCATAGGATAGCGCCATCTAGGGGTTACATGGGCTTCAGCACATCTGTGTGTGTGCAGCAGTATATCCGTGTGTATTTACTGTGTATATTATCTATGTTCAAGCATGCATATTACTGTGCATGTGTGTGTGTAATCTATATGTCTGTGCATCAGTGTATGTAATCTGTTTGAGTTAGGGTGAGGCCCCTGCCCATATCAGCAGCTGAACACTAGAGTAAGAAACAAAAGTGAGTACACCCTGTTCTCTTCAGGACAGTTTTACCTGCTCCTAGTCCACAGGCATGAATTGAGGAGCTGTGGGGCTGGTCTGATTACTGAGCTCTACAGCAGTCTGCATGGTCCCTAGTCACAGTTAAAACGAGGCTTGAAACTCCCAAAATACAGCTGTGATTGGCAGTTGACATAGTAGGATATCATCACTTCCTGTATTGGCTGTCAATCATTGCTTCTGCTGGTGTTCCAAGTCTCATTTTAAAAGGACCTGTAACTAAGACTGATTAGGGCCCTTAGTGGACAGCTGCTGTTGATCAAACGCTTCAGCTGCGGCTCACAGTGCAGTATAGGCACTAACCAGCAGCAGGTGCCTGCCAGAGCTAAATTCCATGACATCACTTCAGTCTGACTTCATGCTCTGCGGTTTTATATTGTGTTGCTGCAGAAACGCTGTGAAAAGGGTAAACCTTTAAGCAGTTTAAATTTGTCCAAGGAGCCACCTGGCTCAATGTAGCTACTGTTTCTCTTAATGTCTAATAAGATGACTTCAAACAGCACCACAGGACAGCAATATCTTGCCCCCACAAAATCCTCAGCATCATACTGTCATAAGGTATCTGACACCCACTGTTTCAACCAGGGTTCCAGGCTTCTGACAAAACAAGACAGCAACTGTATCTGCCTAGTGTTACTACAGCACCCACTGGTGACCCTGCAGGTTGGGGGGGGGGGGTGAATCAGAATTTAGCTGCTTCAACTGAGCCCTCCCCCATACAGTGCATTCTGAAGCAGCCTGAACTGCACCGCCACTACTGCAATGCTAATATTTACTTGCTGTCTGAGTCCCCCCAAACGGTGCTAATAACTTGCACAACCTGAAGCCCCCACACCCCACCGTTACAGTGCTGATATATATTTGCTGCCTCAGACCCCTCCAAACGGTGCTGATAATCTGGCACAGTCCAAAGCCCCCCACCCTCCAAGGTTACAGTGCTGATATTATTTTTGCTGTTCCAGATCCCTCCAAATGATGCTGATAATTTGAACCAGCCTGCAGCCCCTTCCCCCACCGTTAAAGTGCTGACATTGTTTTGCAGCCTCAGACCACCCAAAGCAGCGCTGATAGTTTGGCACAGCTTGAAGCCCCCCTTCACCCATGGTTACAGTGCTGATATTTTATGGCAGACCCAGACCCCCAATGAGCAGTGCTGATAATTTTGTGCAGCCTGAAGGCCCCCCCCACCCCCACCATTACAGTGCTGATATTACTTGCAGCCTCAGACCTCCATACACGGTGCTGATAATCTGGTGCCACCAATGTCCCCTCCCCACAGTAGGGTGCTGATTAATTGGTGCAGCGTAAGCACCCCGTACAGTGCTGCTATTTTAAAGTCTACTTCATTTTCATCCCCCAGTCATCTGATGGCATTGATACAAAGGGACAGACCTGCCTGAATGCGTGTGTACCGCAGCCCTCTGAGCGTTGAAGAAAAAGATTAACTGCTTCTTTAGCTGGCACGTGCAGCGCTTACATGATGTGTGTGTGTGTGTGTGTGTGTGTGTGTGTGTGTGTGCATGTGAGTGTGTGAGCATGTGAGTGAGCTGGTGAGTAAAACTAAACCACTGTCCTGTAGTTGGACCCAACTCACAGTTCTAGAGCAGAAATGGAGCGCTCCACACTGTAACTGAACCAGTTCCATGACCTCCTGCCCTTCCCCTCGTCCCCCATCACCTGCTGAAAGAACTGAAGAGCCACTGAAACTGGGTAGTTCTTCAAATAAAAGCTGTTACTGTTCCCACCAGCCTTTTTTTTCCTTCTTCTTCTTCACATTCTGTGACACTCTCCTGTCTTGAGTTTTAGCTTTACAGCCAAGAGAGATGTTTACATCTTTGCACAAAAAGCATGAAATGACAGAACTCTGCTCATGATGCCAAAGCGCAGGAAGAAGACCCTTGAAATTATTTATGACAAGACACGGCACATTCAGCTATGGAAATCTCTTGATTTCAGAGCTCTGCAGTTCCAAGCGCAAGCCAAGGACTGCTGCCCCCAGCCCTACTGTTGACAGAGGGGCAGGTTCCTATGATTTAAACTCTGGACAAGAGCTTATGCGGGGCTGTATAAGGATTATCTAAGTCCCTTCTCTGTATCTTCAAATCCAACTTTACTAGTTAAAAATATGTAAGCTAACATTTCATTCTGCATATCTATTATATTGTAATATAGTGTCTGTCTGTATAGTATTTTATGTTCTGGTGGGGCTAGAAATAGATTATCTAATCCAACTCCTGGTAAAATGAATACAATAAAAAAGAGAAAAACATTTTTCAGGTTTTTTTTCCTTGTCATGATGCTGCTGACCTGGTCCAGACCATTAATTACTGCCATGCTGCTCACATCCTAGGAACCATTCGGGTCCTGCGAATCAGTTCACCCAATGCTCGACTCTAACCACTTCCCCCAGGTCTCTGGTTCCATCTGTTGTTTACCTACAAACAGCAGGGGTTGCTGGGAAGGAAGCCTCTGGCAGGGCCCCTAGTTCTCAACAGCACATCAGCAATCAGTTCTGTATCAGGGCTCCTAAGGTTCTGCTATGGTTGTTTTATGTCTGTCAACCTGTTCCACATCTGTCCTGCAAAGTACTATATTTACTTCTATAGCAGATGTCTGTCCAGTCATTGGCCCTTGATAGTTAAAAAGTTAAGACTCCTGACATGATAATTTGACAACACATTAATTTAAGCTTAAACTTACAGTGGTTACACATTACATTATGTTTCTGTAACTACACTGTAGTTACAGTATAATTACATGGTAACTACTATTTACTTACATAGATCAAGGGCGTAACTACATTGTACTGTAATTACAGCAAAATTACATGGTAAGCAGGTTAACTACTGCTATCTTACATGGATCATGTGTGTAACTACACTGTAATAGGGTATAGCTGCATAGTAATGGAAGGGTAACTAATGTGTACTTACACAAATCATATGTGTACATACTCTGTAGTTGTAATGTTCTTTCACTTGTTGTCCCGTCATCCTCTTGCCCCTCTCCCCTGTAATTTATTGAACTCTTCCTCCTGTTTGTGTTGCTTTGGCTAACTTTGTTAGCTACAGCATGTCAATAGATTCCATTATAATAAATGTATTTATAGTTTATCTTATTTATTGTATACATTATTGCTTTTAATTCTGTTATATGATGTACTATATTGCCTTGCTTTCACTCCCTTTTATTCCTGTAACAATTCCCCCCCCCACCGCCATGCAGGTGGAAACAAGCTTCGTTTTGTCCTTCTTTTCTGCTCCTTTGTCTCCTGAGAGGCCCTTCTTGACCAGGTAAACTCCCAACCCCATCCCACCCTCTCTGTTGCTTACCCCCACTGCCTCTAACAACCAACTTCTCTCTCTCTGGTGGGGGCACTGGGGACCTGATCTACCCATACAGTACAGTCAGATTCCAGGTGGGGAGGCGGGCAGTCGTTTTCACGAGGCTCGTGAGGGTAAGCATCTTGCTGCTGAGCTCTTTGGGGAGGGGTCTGCAGTCCCTACTTACCTTTGAAATGCTACTTGGTGGCTCAAAGGCGCGTACGTGTTCGCAAAATGTGCCTTGCAAACCAGAGCCTACTGCTTCTTCCCCTTATACAGTTCCAGCAACACTACCACCACCAGTAGCTACCTAGGTGTCAGTAAAGCAGTGGATACTGGTCTCCTCCCACCCTCCTCCTCGTCTCTGGGATGCTCTATCCTCCTCCTCCTACCCCCCGCCGGCTCACAACATCTCAGAGCTTGAACGACAGCCAGCCACTGTGCAGATGGGCCACCCCTCGAAAGCAAGCTTCTGCTCAGTGTGACTTGCCAGGATAAAGCTATCAATAAATAAATATCTCTTTTCCTTGATATAAACCCAAATTTTATTTCACCTTGATCAGAGTCTTAAGATGCCCATTCCAATCTTTCCCCAGTTTTCACTGGTCCACTGGACCAGTAAGAGTTTGTTGCTCTAAAGTCAGGTAAAGATATTTAATTCATTCACGTTTGTATGTGTCTGTCTCAGCAAATAAAAGATGCTACACAGGTTCTTGTGTATAGTTGATATACTTGCCCATCTTAATACCTATCTCTGTTTTTCTTTCTGAATTTTCAGCTTTTGTTAATTTTATTCTTCTGATTATAATTGTACTCCTACCCTTCCTCGATAAAAATTATTTGAAAAAAATAGTAACAGAGTTCATTCTTTGTGATCCAACATAAAACATATAAAACATAGCAGTCAAATCTTTCTAATTATAAAGGATCAAATTTTTGGACAGAAATTCTTGAAGATTTGTTCAGAGGCCCACATACAGTACTCTGTACAGAACCCCTTCCCCCAATGCTGTGTGCTTGGGAGAAGGCGCTGCCTGTACCACAGCTGGGGGAACATTAGAATGTGTCAGCAAGTGACAAACGAGCAAGTTAAGCGTGTTTAAACAGGGTTAAATAAAACAGCTGGGTGAAAGCTGACAGATCCACATAAATCCATGTAAAACTGTCAATTAAAGACAGATGTGAACATCTTTTGATCGGGCGGATGTTGTCAATAACAGAGAAGCAGCATGTTAAGCTCAGTTTATAACATGGCTAGAACAGTCCCCTGTTTAATGAAAGGGTGATTATTAGGGAATGGGATGGCAGCCTTATAACAATAAAATGAGGGATAATATAGCTCTGTTTTTGTTTGAGACACTGCACAAGAGGGATTTTGCTTCCAAGGAATTTTCTTTTGCTCCTCACTCCTGAGTGGCCCTTTCTCAGCCAGCTGATTTTACTGCTCATTTTACCTTCTCCATTACTTACTCCCAGCACCTCTAACCACAGACTTAGCTCTTTGTGGTGGGGACTTCAGAGACCTGACCATACTCCCGCAGGACAGCCAAGTTCCAGGTGATGGGTTGGGCAGTCTGCTTTGTCAGAATCCTGAGTGCCAGAGTCATGGTACTTCACTCTGGGTTTCCCCTGCTTTCTGTCCTTGCACTCAGGATATGAACATACGCATAGTGCCAGCAGAAAAAGGCCTTACATTCTATCTTGTCTACTCGAGTTTGCAGAGCCCCCCCCCCAGTAACTACTGAGGGATCTGCCTTGACATCCCACCTCCCTCCCACTTCCCACCCCTCCATGCAACTTTCCGGTGAACTCTGTCCCAGACTCTCTTGAAGCAGTCTACAGTATTTAGGGAGACAACTTCCTCGGGTAACTCATTCCACTTTGCCACCACCCTCTTCATGAGAAAGTGCCAATGCCAATAAAGTGGCTCAGTGGCATTTGCGCACACAAAGCCTGCCCTACGTGCCAGAGCCTGTCAGCGTCCCTCTTCCTTATCGAACAGTTCAGGCTGCACTGCCACCTGTGGTCACCAAGGTGGTGGTAAGGCAGCAGATACCGATCCCCTTCCACCCCGATGGACCGCAGTCCCTAGGGTGCTCAGTCCCCTCCCCCCGAATGTCCCCCCTCATGCTCCAGGCCTGCTCCCATACCTGGAGTGCCGGCATCATGAGTAGCAGCAGCAACCAGCTCCCATGGCTTTTCTTATTTATATTGCTACCAGAAGCGAATTCAGGAGAGGGATGGACTTCAGCCTTAAACAGCACAGAACACTCTGTGCCGATGGGTTTTATGTGATAAGGGTGACTGAATAACAGCGCCCCAAAAAACAGCGAACAAGAGATCGCCCAACATCAAAAGGGCGACCAGAACTACAGTGACCACCACAAACAGCAACAGACACTTACTTTCTAAATGGCAGCAATAATATTTACATGTTTATGTGGGGGGGGGGCTATCCCCCCCCCACACCTCCCAATTTTAATATAATTAACTCGGACAGGGGGGCGGACACAGGGGAAAATAAATCCACCATAGCCGGACCCAAATACACCAGCTTCAGGGGCAGTGACTGAAGCTACTACAGTACACCAACCAGCCAGCTCAGCAGTGCTTGGTCAAACAGCCCCCATATCCTACTACAGCTGGTGTAGCTCACTGCTACACTCGCTATTTACTAATCCTCGCTACACCTTCACACTCGCTATTCATACGGGCAGTCAAACTGAGTCACTCAAATTGACTCGCCCACATCACTGCACACCATGCCGCTGGTACGCAGCTGGTTGGCGCTCAGAGATTTAACTTGTCTTGGTATGTTTTAATAAACAAACATTTTATTTCATAAAAAGGTATTGGTGGTGGTTATCAACCCTTTGGTTTGCTTCACTAATAACTTTACAGAAAAAGAAGAAGATGACACAGAAAACTGAACAAGTTAAGAGGGAAAATGGCCATTTTGGGGATGTTACAGGGAGTGTCCCCCCCCCCCCGGATCCCCCCCTCTCTGTGCTTTAAAACTTTGGCTACTGGACCAAGTCTTTTACATGTAACCCCCCTACAAATGGGGGTTCCCAAAAAGTCTTCCTTGAGCTTGCCTAAATGCTCACTGCCAGGCTGGTGTCCTGCATTTTAGCAATTTAAATGTGATTACCAGAGCCTGTATAGCCTCTATGTACTGTCTCTTCAAGAGCTGCCTAATTGCAGCTTAAGTAATCTGAGAGGGAGCTCTGTTGAAAGATGTAACTATTTACTGAAAATCATTTAGAGTGATAATGATAATGTAGTTTGTCTAACCTGCTTCCTTTGTAGCAAGGGCTGTTTTGTTTGTCTCCACTATCTTGGTCCTGGACTACAAACTGGACCAAACAGTACTGGTGGGACCTAAAATGTAGCCGGACTACAGGAGCTGTCCGAATTCAAAATCTGTAGGAACTTTAGTTTGGAGCCTTTTTGCACCTTTTTTGCAACTGAAGGGGGAGCTCTTGCTTTGACTGACAGCCAAATCAGCCAACCAAATCTTTCTGGATCTTGGGGAAGTCCCGGGCTGCTTGCAGTTTTCAGTTAGTTCTAAGCTGGAAGCTCAAGAAGAAGGAGCTGAAGTAATTCTGAACAGCAATCCTGAGTGGATTTGCATGGACGAACTGGGAAAAGGCTGAGTGTTTGGCCTGTATGTCTGCCTGCTGCTCCTGAGAGGGAGAGAAGAGAAGAGAATTATTTTGGACTAAATCCAAGTTTGTGTGACTAAAGTAAGCTACTGAAGTGGGCCAGGCTCAACCTGAAGAAGACCAAAGATTTTGCAGAATGCGATTGGCCTGTCAGGAGTTCTAGCTACCCCTAAGCTCCCGGTGTGTGCAGAGACTTTGAGATTGTGCCCGGGGAGCGCTTTGCCTGGTACAGTAGAATTCTTGTACATGTAAATGTTCTGTGAGCTGCTAGTGGGTTGTGAGTTAGTTCCCCACTGTGTGAACTGTGTTCTGCTTGCTGGGAGCTGTATCCAGCCCAAAACGGACTGCATCCGAATTTGTCTCCATGCGGTCTGGGCTTTGCCAGACTGGCCCAGCCAGACTACCCACTGCACAGAGAAGCCATCGACGAGAGACCTGCCTGGGGATCAGCCCCCTGCTCCACGCTTGAACAGGAACAACGCCTCTGCGACTTGTGTGGGCCCTGCTTCTCCTGGCATTCCAGATCAATCACCTGCAGTCTCAATTTTCGTCCAGCTTCTGTCCAGTCTTGGGTATCGTGAGTAAATACCAGGGTAGCTCCCTACAACAACAGCTTAATCTGAGTGTGTCATCTGATTGTCTTGTTGTTTCGTTTCCTTTATGAACTGGGCCCTTTGTCTCTGGATTACAAATACTGTGTACTGTGCAAGTTGTGTTTTCCATCACAGGGCCCCAACCAGCTGCAACCCCGGGCAACTGTCCTGGCTAGCTCATCTCTTCTCCACCTGGGTACCCAGAGGTGGACTGTGTGGAGGAACTCAAAGCGCATGCATAACTGCTTGATTGATATAACCTTTAAGCTAATTATCCTGATTTTGCCCCTCCCTTGTTCAAGTCCCCTGAATAAATCAGATCTAACTTTTTCTGCATATAATCTGACTATGGTTCCAGTTTGTGCTCAAAGTACTGTACTGTTGCTATTTGCTGTGCTTAACCTTGTTTTACAAGGGGTCCCCAGGGTCGAGCCAGAGGAACCAGCCCTGGTGGTAAGTGCAAACAGTGTGGGTACTTGTGTGGTGTACCAGGGGTATTGTGAAAGTGATTACTGTACAGTGTTCAGGCCACTAGAGGGGAAAGAGGGGGGTTACAGTGTCCCAGAGGGCTGTGCCCAGGTTAGCTTGACCACTACCAACCCTGACCTCCGGGTGGAGGCACCAGTTTCAGAACTCAGGCCCCTTAATCTGCTACTAGCCAAGAAGGCAAGGGTAGTAGCCCTTGGGATAGCGCCACCTAGGGGTTACACACACATAATCTAGCTGTATGTTTGGGAGATTAAAATGCTCCCCAACACGCGTACTTTTTAAAAAAAATTATTCTTCTTATTAATATTTTAAGAAAATACAACATAACATCTACAATAATTAAATATATATATATATTTGAATATACAGTACATAACTCATAAGCAGTAGCTTAAAAACTGCTAATGTAAAGTGTTACATATGATTCAGTTTGGACAAAAATGCTGACTATACATGACTGCAGTGGTCTAATTTGTCTAACACAGAGTAACTAATGTTTTAATTCTGGGCTAAAACAGCCATATTTTGCCACCATAACTCCATGTCTATGGGAGAATTATTTTTCCAGTCACGTAAAATAATTTGCTTAAGATGTATTGCTGCCTGGTGAACCCATATTTTATGTTGGTGTGGGATGTAAGGCATGGACACATACTTTAGTTTAAAACAGCCTCAGCTGGTCCAGGGCAGGACTTGGACTGGATTAAAAAAATAAATAAAAATGTGGCAAACACGTAGGAAAAAACATCATTTGCATTTCTCACAGCATCTAAAGCCCACACCTACCCTGTCCACAAGCGTGGATCACTACACAGACAAAGGAGACTGGCTATTCCTCAGGGTTTGAACGGTCAAGCAACACGGGGTTGGAATTACCCTAATGTAAACTGCTGCTGCATACACACGCATTATGACCATTCTTTCAACAGATAGATAGAAACACAGAAAAATAGACAGTATTGGCAGAAGTAGACCATTGGCCCGTTCAGCCTGCCTAGTTTTACCCTACTCTACCCCAACCTATTGTCTAGATGGGGTTTTTGTCCTCACCGCCCAACTCCTGCCTTACTGCTACCACCCCCGAGTAACTAGTAAGCCCTTAGTCTGTCCCAGGCATGCTTGAACCCATTAATGTTTTTTGCATCCACCGTCTCTGCTGGTACATAGGCAGTTCCAGGGCTCAACCATTCTCTCAGTAAAGTCTTTCTTGCATCCCTCCTGTATCTCCCATTTATTCACTGAGTACAAGAGAGAGATGGATAGATAAATAGAGAGATAGAGAGATAGATAGATAGATAGTATATTGTTGATTGACAGATCCATCAGTAGATCAATAAATTATCAGCTTTTGATTAAAATCTGTCATTTCATTCTGTCACAGCACATAAAAGTCAAGTGGCTCCTATGCATGTCATTATAAGCTCTAGGAAGAAATAAATGGACAAGATGGTAGCTAGTAAACAGTTAATAAAATAAATACTAATGGGACTTCGTACATATTTATGTGTGCAACTTTAAGTGTTTCTATCTTCCAAAAGGGTTTTGTGTAGATCAGTCGAGTGCTGTAACTGCATTGCAAGATACCACAGGAATGTGCTGTAGGATTTACAGGTTTTGTCCTGTCATTTTATGAAATACAGTTACCATATATACGCGCATATAAATCGAATATTTCATCCCCAGAATATGCTGGCAAAAAAGAGGATTCAGTTTGTACATGGGGTCACCCAATGGGCACATTTCTTTTACAGTAACTCAGTATTAAGTGTGTCCATATGTGCTTCCCATCTATTTTCCAACAGGCACTGAGGTTTTTCAAACCAGACCCACCCCCACCTCCCAGCTGTCTAACCCTCTCCCTCTGAGGTTAACAGGCCCATGGGCTTGAACACTGTCACTGAAAAATGCCTCTACCAGGCACAGAACACAGCTGTTTGTGAAACAGGAACTGGAATCTCAGAGTACTTTGTTGCTGTATCATAAATTACTAACATGATTTCAGCCAATCAGCGTGCAGAGCCATTGTGCTTCTTATTCTGTGTACAGTGTTCTCTCATGCAAAGGCATTAGGAGGGAGCACTCCACCTCGGCGCGCGGGCGGGGAGGACAGCATCATGAAATAAAAAGACTCTAGGCTTATTATAGATCGCTCGAGCTAAACTCAACTAATGTATAATAAGATAACAGGGTCTCCAATGGATGTCTCTTGTGGTATAAAAGACGCCTCTTGTGAGGTTTGGGCAGACAGAACTGCTCAGCTTTCTTTCACAGTCCTCTCGCCCAAACCTCATGCTTGGAGTCCCTTATACCATAAGAGACAGCATTCAGAGGCCATCTTAAGGGGGACAAGAAATTTGTGCAAATTGGCAGCTGTTTATAAAGTTCTTATTCTCAGAAATGATATGCATTCTCCTAAAGTATCCGTATTTAACTGTACCTGAACAAAAAGTGATGTGAAAACTGTAGCTTGCATTGTTGTGTTTTTATGGGCAGCATTCTGTTACAGTTCACTTTATGGAATCACTTATGTGGGGTTTTTACTATGTCATGGTTTGTGTACAGAATGCTAATTATGGGCTGCTGACCTATCACAAGCCTGTTTAGAGTTCTGTGCACAAACCGTGACATGGATAAAACTCCAAATTATTGGTTCCATGAAGAGAACTGTAACAAAATGCTGCCCATAAAAACTAGACAATGCAAAATGCAGCTTTTTATATCGCTTTTTATTCAGGTACAGGTAAACGTGGATAATTTAGATGACTGCATATCATTTCTGAGAAATAAGAACTTTATAAACAGCTGCCAATTAGAAATGATTTCCTGTCCTCTTTAACTAACAGCATTTTATGCAAGAGATGTCTAGTTGTTCTGTAGATACTGGTGAGTCCAGCTGCCCTCTCCCCGATCAAGATCCTCTTTAAAAGCATCCAGAGAAAAATGTTGGAAAAAAAAAAAAAAAAAAATCACAGATGAAACTCCAGCCATGATTGCCAAGCAGGAATCGCATGGACTTGGGGTATCTCTTACGGGCTACTTGATGCGAGTTGTGTGGTGTTGAGATATTTCAAATGTGATGACCTCACTAAGGATTCAGAAAGTCCAATTGGATTCCATTGGATTTCAAATGAAAGAGTTCCGAAGACACCTAATTCACATTTCTACATGGACAACTTCTATTTTCCACATGCCAAGGCCAAGAAATCACTGATGGAGAGTAACTCTGATTTTCCAATATTCAGCCAGAGGAAAATGATCAGTATTTGGTAGACAGAATTCTCTTGAAGACTTTGCTCCCAAATTAGTCCACTTGAAATTCCCGGAGCCCTATTAGTAACTGTTTTTTTTTTTAAAGGCTTTGCTTAAAACTCATCTTTTTAATCTTGTTTTTGGGTCCTTCTGGATGCATAGCCAACCAGCTGATAGTTTTGAAATTATTGCTTTATGATTATCTTTGTTATCACTGCTAATTCTATTTCCCCGACTTTCTTGTAATCTGCATTTCACTATTTCTGTACTGTGCCCGGAGCCATTGGGATGGATGTCTAACAAACAGATTTGCCTTGCCCTTTCCAATTTTCAAAACATGCAAGTCTGTTTTGTGCGAGCAAAATGGCAGTTTTGGTCACATGGGGGAGGGCAGGAAGGAACTTCAACCCTATCGTCAGTCTTGACGTCTGATTCTGAAGTTTTGTGTTTTTAAACACAGGGCTCTAAGCTGTGAATCACTTCAAGTCTGGTCGCTGAGAGGAAGGACAGTGACGAGTAAACACTCACCTCTAAGGTAAAAGAAATTATCCAAGAGTTATGGAAGGGTTCAATTATGTCATCTAGTGCAGATAAGAATGATACCCAAGGAGTACTGCAGGTGATCCTTACACACTTTCTCTCTAAACCATGTAGGACTACATTTCAAACTGCCTTGATTCTGGAATCCACTTGGATATTATATTATCCAATATTCTCTGTGATGTTATCATCTTTGAGTTCTTCTCCCTCCTTTCTTTTTTTATTCTCTCTGTAGGCCCCCAGTAACCATGTTTACCTTTCTGTCTCATCTCCACTAGGCTTCTGCTCATCCTCACTAAACCAGGCCTCCTTACCAGCTTCTAAGACCTCTGAAGAACTGCCCTTGTACCCTGGTTTAGCCCCCTGGTGTGGGACTCCCCTTTCGGCCTGGACAGGGCTTACCTGAAGTGAGTCTAGATTCGTCAGAGCAGTTCTCAGTACCAGGGGAAGGGGGTGTTTTCAACAAGCCACGTTGACCGTGGGCAGGATGTAGTCATCATCTACGCTCAGCCATATGGGTTTTTCAGTTTTTGTCCTGCCTCTCCACCCTGCTTGTGCAAGCTCGCAACAGGCCAGGAAGGGGAGTGGTGTGCGGTTCCCTCTCTTTTCTACAAGGGAGAAAGTGGCTAAGTCATTTATGATGTCTCTGTCTTCAATCCAGAATTTATCTAATAATTTTGACAGTACCGCCCTTTGAACCACTTCATTCCATTTATCTGAAAGATTGGCCAGGGAAGATAGTATACTGCTGGTAGCCACTCCGGCTAGAGAAGTGGCTGAACCTCAGGCTCCTGTTATTGACCCTCCAGTCATACACATGACATATGAAGCCATCATTCTTACAAAGGATACCTCATTTTCACCCCAGGTTCTTTCAAACCATCATTTCATCTCTGCAACTGGTTTAGAAGCCCTGGTTCCAAAACCACATAGCTCCGATAAGAAGATGACACCATGGACTGGATGGACTTGGGGGGTCCTGCTAACACATTCTATGTTTCTATGAAGTGGGTTTTGGTGGGTGATAGAGGAAGCTTGTCTCTCGTACTTCAACAATCAGCAAGTCAGACGATGGAGGTGTTCTTCTTCTGTCCAAAGATGAAGGCCTGCGATCGCCATGATTGCTGAAACCATATCCCACTGAACTGTGTCCTTCACTGGCAAAGCTTCCTTCTGACAGCAGAAGGGCACCCTAACCTTACTGCTCCTAAATAAGTGGAGCGTGTTGGGGGGAAAATGCCCATTCTAGGTATTTATGAAGTTGCATTCTGACCATCTAGTAGGTCCTTCCATGAACATGCCACATCTCTCCAGGTCTGTGTATTCTGCATCAATCGACTGTTCATTTCACCAATCACTCTTCATTCTCATAGACGCCATATGGCGTCGGAACCATCTATTGCTTGAATGGACCCAAAATGGCCACCAGGAGAGAATGAGTTCTGTCCTCTTCCTGCTGTGCTACCCTGTCAGATCCAAGTCCATATGCACACTGATAGCGACAGAAGAAAGAAGGAAAAACTGGACATTCACTCTGGCCTGACCGGGTACAGACTTCGACAGTACCTCTTTCAAGTTCAAAGCTGGTCTCTACCTGCTACAGACTGGGAAAGGCCATTTGTTGAGGGAGGGGGCAACCAAAAGCCTAACATATGTGCCAATCCCAAAGTGCTCATCTGTGTCTTCAAGAAGAGCTAAAGAGACTCCTGCTACCATGAATGATCCCATTTTTTCTTTTGTTGAGTCCACCTTTAAAAAACTTCTGACCTTGCTGTATTTGGCAAATCACAGTGGAAAAAGGCATGCTGTTTTTGACACAGACTATTGCCTGAATGAATGTGACACAGCTTGTGCGGCACGAACTGATGCTTTTACTGGCTCCTTGCCCCTAACCACAGTGTTCGTGTCAAATCCAATAAAAATTCCATCTGTTTCACTGCCTTAAAGGATGTTCAGTGATAGGAATAAAGGGGTACTATGCAGCTGAAATTCAAGATACCCCTTGCCCTCCCCCAGGGGCAAAGAACTGTGTGCTGACTGCCACCAGTGATGTCACTGCCAGATCAGCTGCTGCAGGAGGCACTGTTGCTGCCAAAGCTCTGCTCCCCTCCCACCTGAGTTTGAGCACGCTGCCTCTGCTGCTCCCCCAGAATGTCACCGGTTTGGCAAGGTGGGTGGGCACAAGCCACAAACGCAGGTATCTCTCACGGAAGTGGAGCATGAAGCCTCTGGGAGAACCAGGCCATGCTTCTGTGCAGCCTTTTATAAAAACATTTCCCTTTCTAGCTCCTGCTGTTTGCTTCTCTAATCTCCTCCATGCAGGACCTTCTAGTCACCATCTTGGATGGAAGGCACAATATGTCAGGCCAATTCTAGTACAGCAGACAGTTGGCAGAACTGCACCCGACGCAAGGCCTGTGAAAGACATGTCCATGCACTTTCCCTCTTCCAGTGCTTCCTCCCCCTTTTCTTCTTCTACCCTAAGTCTCACTACCTTCAATCTATTCCCCTACTGTCTGTGCTCAACCACTGCCTTGTGTAAGCAGGGTCCACAGCAGATGGTGGTTAATAAGTCCCATCACATTTTCTGCCTACATTCCCACTGCTATACCCAACCTGCCTACCTACTGCACCCCGTCAGTTGCTGCCAGATCACTGCCTTGTGCAGGCAGGGTCACACAAGCACACTGGTGGGTTGCGACTCCCCTCACCCCTTTTTCCCCGTCCCTCTATTGCTTCTCCACGCATGCGAACCTCACCGCCGATTTATCTGCTTCCTTTCAGTAAGGCTTGACCACTGCCTTGTGCAGGCAGGGTCACCAGCATACTGTTAAAACAACTCCCCGCTTCCTCCCACCACCAGCTGCCCCTCCTACAATATTCCTCACTCATCACTCCTCCACACTCAACCTCCCTCCTTTACTCTACCCATAGTTATTGGCCTACCCCATAACTCTCAAATATGCACTTATAGTCCACCCTACTGCTTCTGTTTGCCTGCAAATTGTGTTCTGTCTGTGTGTCTCTCCATGTATTTCCATTCCCTACTTCCATTCTTGCCCTCTCTCCTCAAATCACTTTATATCTTCAAAAACTATGTCCCACCAAGGTTTACCAGTTATTGTTGTGTTATCATACCTTCTAGTGTTACTTAATGTTTCCCAATTGGTTAAATGGTGCTATCATATCTATTCTAGTTTTATATGTTAGTTTTTGTAGCCAACTAGAGCATACCTGTAAGATTCTTCCCTTTCAGCACTTCTAATGACCTGCTCTCACTGTATGAATGTAATCATATTGTTTTCCTACATTGTACATTTCACTGTACTCTATCCTCTTGTTCCCTACCCCTCCAGGTCGCACCAGTAGACGAGCAACTTGTTGCTCAGCGTGCCTTCCTGGTGAAACATTACAGAGTTCCACTGCAACTCAGGCAGATACGCAAGATGAGGCCTACAATAATGGCTTATCCACTCCTGGGTCACCTCCAGAGGCACCGTGCATGAAGGAAAGCTATTGTCCATGTCTTGCTAGCCCCACCTTTGGGAAGTGAACCAAAATTTCCATGTAAGGTGCGAATGTGCTCCTGACTAGGCTACTAGGCAAGTCTACTGCAAAGCAGTTCTTATGGTCCTCCCACATTCAATACAGATGTACCCATCTTGCATTCTATGATATTTTATTTTGGGGGTGGACGCAGTATAGTCAGACATCCTTAAACCTTGCTCCATTAACAAGATGCATTGTTATCCCTTGCACTCAGTGCTCAAACCACAGTTTTTCAGTGTTAATAATCTGGGTCATCCAGAAATGTGTGTTTACAAATCTGTGGCAGCCTTCTGAATCACAATTCCCATGAAGCCCCTTTTGTATTGTCTTGTTAGTTTCTGATTAGGCACCAAGTGATGTCTGTACTTATCCTCTCGAGTCTCTGCATCACTCCTCTTGCTGCTCACCAGAACCACCAGGGTTCTGCTTTGGCATCCACAAGTTCAAGGTACAGTGGGTCCATGATCTCTCATATCCAAAAAAGACAGCTAGTCCAAGATCTCTGTTGCCCAAACATGACAGTTATATCAGTGAAAACAAGCAAACTCTTCCTCAACATACTTAGACATGGAAGCACATGCAACGACTCAGTGCTTCCGAGCTGCAGTTAGGATCCACTTTTTGCAGTGACATTTGGTGGACTAGGGAGAAAAGGCTAGCCACCACTGTAGATTCCTTCACCCTAAGCAGTATGCGTTTCTGAAAACATCAGCATATTGAAATACCATGAAATCCTTGGGCTGGCAAGATGAACGTAAGACCTGCCAGTATGTAAGACATAATGCAGGGGTCGGCTTTAACGGTGGCCCTGTGGCCCGAGGCCACTTAAATGAATTTGGGCCGGAAGATTTCTTGATTTGCTGGCCTGACTGAGCGGCACGTTTTCCACTGTCCGCCTGCACTGCGCCTTTAAGACCGGCACTTGTAATCCCTGACAGCACTTCTACTGACTTTATGGTGATCTGACGAGCACGCACACACCTGAAAAAAGCAAAGGAGGTGCCACCCAACTGAAAAGCATGAGAGAGGGATAGTCGATGCATAGTAGTGGGAGCCTGGCAAGACTGTGGTATAGCAACCAAATGATGGTGCAGGGCTATCCCTTGCATCAACTGACAATGTCAACGTGTTTAAGTAAATGGAGCATCAGGTGTGCATCTGATTTATCTGGAAAAGGAAGGGGGGAAATTAAAAACAGATTAGTATTTGAAGTATAAGTAGTTCATAAAAATTACATTTATCTTATGAGGGACATGGTCTCCACTCCGCAAGGGGGCTAGGGAGATATGGAAACAGGTCACCAGGTAGGGTGCAGGAGCTGAGAGATGGGAGCTCAAAGGGGGAAAGGAGAGGAGGGAAAAGGGGTGGAGAGTGGTCCTGATAAATGTCAGGAGCTTAGGAAATAAAATGCCTGAGCTCCAGGCGATGCTAGTTGAGGGGGAGGTAGATGTGGCAGCAGTCACTGAGACCTGGGCCACTCAAGGGCATGAGTGGGACCTAAATCTGGAGGGCTACACTATGTTCAGAAAAGATAGGTGGGGAAGGGGGTGTAGCACTGTTAGTCAGAAACAGCATTGGTACTGGAGGGGTAGAGGAGGCTGGGGTGAATGTGGAGGCTATTTGGGTCACCCTGTTGATGCGGGGGAAGGGGGTTAAGAGAGTAAAGGTTGGAGTGGTATACAGACCACCAGCACTGGCAGAGGTTCTAGAAGAAAGTTTGGTGGCAAATCTCGAGGGACACTGTAGACTGGGAAAGGGAAGGGTAGTGGTAATGGGGGACCTCAACATGCCAGGAACAGACTGGAGGACTATGACTTCACCAGTGGCCAGAGAGTAGAGGCTGCTGGATGTCTTCCAGGATGCATTCCTGACCCAGCAGGTGGGTGAGCCACCTTGGGAGGCCCGGACACTGGACGTGGTCCTGGCAGTGATCAGATTAGGGGCCTACAGGTGAGGGACCTGTTAGCAGGGAGTGATCATGCCACAGTCTGGTTCTTCCTGGACCTAGGGGAGGAAAGCCGAACAAGGATGGTAGTAACTGACTTTAGGGGTGCAGACTTCAGGGAGATGGGAAGGATCCTTAAAGATTGTTTGGACAGGATAAGGCCAGATATGGATGCTGACAGCAGGTGGGAGTTCACTAGGAGGGGAATACAGGAGGTTACCAGATCCTGCGCAAGGGAAAGGTGTAAGTTCGGTAAGGCCAGAAAACCCTGCTGGTGGACCTGGGAGGTACAGGAGGTGGTGAGAGACAAGAAGGCAGCCTATAGGCGCCTCAAGCACTCAAGGAGTGAAAAGGATCAGGAGGAATATGAGCTGACAGCCAAGAGAGTCACCAGGGTGGTGAGAGCAGCTAAGGCAAAAAAGGAGCAGTCCTTGGCCAGTGGGATCTGGGGAAGGGGACGACAAGGGGTTCTTTAGACACACAAGGGGAAAAAAACGAAAGTAAAGGGGTAGATCAGCAGGATAAGGATAGGGGATGGCTGGGCACAGGAGGCGGGGGAACAGGCAGAAGTCCTAAATGAGTACTTTGCCTCAGTTTTTACCGGGAGGATGGAGGGGCTATGTCTTGTGGGGGGAGCAGGGGATACATGTCACAGCTCAGCTTTCAGACCGGGATTTACACAAGTTAGGGCACTTGTTTATAACAATGAAATACTTTGCCGAGTTCAGCTTGCTTTCTGCCATCACAAGCAGTGTTTAGCTGAACTCTATCACAATGGACCAAACCCATCCACGCGTGAGCCAACTGGCGCTTCAGCACCATTTTACAACAGGAAGTGCGCTTTGGCACTGGGCAACCGCAAATACAAGTGGACTGAGGGGTTACACTTTTTAATGAAATTGAAAACAATGGCTTTTAATTTGAGGCACCCATTGCTGCACTGTATTCATATTACAGACTGCTGCAGGGGGTGCAGGCACATTTCCCAATATGACCAATAAAATTAAGTAGAAGACGGACAGTGTCCCTTTAAAAAAGATAGCCTGAGTCACTAGAGTGAGGATGTATAGCGGCAGAAAGACTAGACTAAAATTCTTATTATAAGAGAAAACTTACATTTCCCATCAGGCTACCAAAATTTCTTGTGGGACAATTTTGCTCTATGTACTGGTTTGATGGCCACCAGTTCCCCCCCCCCCCTCCCCCAAACATTGGGGCAACAAGAAAGTGAAATTCCCCAAGGGGGCTCACTAGTACGGTCTACCATGGTGATGTTGCCTGCACAGACCAACCTGCTGTTGTCTCCAACCATTTCCAGCTGCAGGTGGTACTGTCAGAATTTTCTCCAAGACAAATTTGGAATATTAATGAAACTAGACTTTTTTTTTTCATCTAGGCTCCACAGCTGCCACAGCACAATGCCGTCTTCCAGTCTGTAAATGGAAGGAGAGGAGTGATGGAGGGGATTCAGTTAGTCTGACGAATCCTGAAACTGACTCCTTGGATCTTGTCTTGGAGTCTGGGTTCGCAGAAGGCAAATTACGAGTTTCTGTACCTTCTCTTGTGGTAAGTTATTTGGGCTACGCAGGCAGTGAATTATCAGTTCCAGGCTCTTGTCTAGGGATGAGGAATGAAGGTCTGTGGAGAATAAATTACGAGTTTCTGGATCTCTTGGTGGGGGGAGGGGTAAGGGATAGCAGCAGGGGAAGAGGAATGAAGGTCTGCAGTAAATTATGCGATTCTAGATATCTTCGGTGGGGTAAAGGCTAGCAGGAGGTTCCTGGTTCTCATTATTAATTATGTGTTTCTGGAACGTGGCTGACAGCTGGGAAGGGACAGGTTGCATTCACTCTAGAGAAGAGTATGGAGCAGCACTGAGGGATGACAACGTCAAGGAGGGGCTACAAGCCAGGATACTAGCGGGAGCTGCAAACAGCACTAAAGCCTTCTTCCAGCACATACATGAAAGGAGGATGCTGAAGCAGGAGATTGGGCTCATACAGGAGAAAAAATGACATCCAAGCACCCCATCCCCCAAACCAAAACCCCCTGATTAAGTTTCTGAGCCCCAGAATTATTTTTTCATTACCTGCGTCTTCTTATTGGCTCTGATGTGGCAGCACGAATGTATGCAAATGTGGAGCAGCGCAGCGCCTTATGGCATGCTCAGTGCATCTCCGCACCCCTCCAAGCATGTCAAATGACTCTGCGCTGCTCCAGGTTTGTTGACGTTTGTGCTGCTACATCAGTGCCAATATGAAGACAAGGAGTTAATCAAAAAATTATTAATTGGGGGGATCAAAAGCTTAATTGCGGGGTTTTGGAGCAGGGGATGTGGTGCTGGAAGGGGAGGTGTTCTCCTTTAAAAACAGGGGTAAGGAGGGAGGAATCAGTAAGAGCGCCAGAGGCGCAGGCCAAGATGCTTGACAAATGCTTTGTGTCAGTGTTTACCACAGGCTCCCTGCTGGAGGGGAGAGGGCTCAGTGGGAAAGCCCACAGCATCAGATGTAGCCCTAAGGCAGTCAGCGGATATCACACCTGCCATCACAGTCGACTAGCTAGCAAAGATCTACAAAGAACGAAAAGGCCCACTTGCCAGTCTTCCGGAAAACAGAGCCAGTTCAACAGCCTGCAGAACTAAGCATTTATTTATCGCAGCAGGGCTCGCCAGTGCATGAGGGAATGCCAAGTGCCCGTCGGTGTTCTCTTGTGCACTGCTGAGACCTCCTGTGATGAACCAATGCTTATTTCTGCAAGCTCTTGAATAGGCCTGTTTTCTGGAGACTGGTGAGTGTGTCTTTTAGTTCTTTTATATGTGTGAGATTCATGCTTCTTCTGTCACCACCAAGTAGGTTTCTGAGATGCAGCCCTCTCGCTTGGCATTTTTCTCACAAAGATTAATCCAGGTTAGTGCCAAGGGGTGAAGAGAATGTACCCTAGGATGGTTCACCCTTGCCGAGTGACGTACATTTTGCCAATGCCGATTACAGTACAGGCAAAATGCAGCCTGGCATTACAGTGCTAGTCATTTAATCTCCCGGGAGTTACTGTGCCAAAGCGCCCTCCCGGGAAATGGTTGCTTCTGAGGGAGGCTTCACCCTCTGCACCCCCAATGTAGGGGGCAACCCTTCAAAGTAAATATAACCTCCTCCAGGGTGGGCATGCCCCACAGGGGGTAGAAACTGTGTGAGTGTAAAGGGTGACATGAGTGAGGGGCGATCTAAAATCAAGACCGCCCTTTCATTGTCGCCCTTGTTGCGGTGCCGTAATTGCGGCAACCAAAATGAGTCGGCAACTTGCCGGACTACACCCTACAATCATAGTGGATCTAAAGGAACAGTTGGCTCTGTGACTTCCAGTAATCCTTCAGAAGCTTGTCCAGACATGGCTGGTATGCCAGAGGACTAAGGAGTGGCCAGTGTGGCCCCCATCATCAAGAACAGGGCAAGACTGGGCCTCGGAAACTACAGGTCCATCAGCCTTAAATTAGTACTGGGCAACGTCCTGGAGGCCATTATCTAGGACATGATAATGGAACAGTTGCTTCAGGCCATGGCTTTATAAGGGGAACATCATGCCACACTAACGTCATCACATTCTTCAACAGGGTGACCAGGGAGGGGGACAGTGGCAGGACCATGGATGTAGCTTATGAGGACTTCAGTGAGGCCTTTGATACCATACCATGTATCCAGCTTCTGAGTAAAGTAAACCAGTGCAGCATACAGATGATACAGTATACACAAAGTGGACAGCTAAGTGGTTTGGGGCAGGAAGCAGAGGGTTTTGGTGGACGGGCACTACTCCGAGTGGACAGGAGTACTTGGTGGCATCCCTCAGGAACTGGTACTAGGGATGCTGCTCTTCCTTTTCATTAAGGATTGGGAAGCTGGGATCCCCAGCAGGCTGCTTATGTTTACGGATGCCACTAAGCTGGCCAGGGTGGCGGACACCCTTGAGGATGGGGAGAAACGTCAGGAGCATTTGAACAAGCTGAGCGATTCGCCCAACTTCTGGAGCCTCAAATGCAATGCAGCCAAATGCAGAGTGCAACACCTGGGGTGGAAAAACAGAGGTAGGGCTTACACGCCATGCAGGGCTCCTCTTGCTGTAGTCAAGGAGGAAAAGGACTGGAGGGTAATAACAGATGAGGGGCTGAAGCAAGACATGCAGTGTGTGCCCATGCCAAGACAGCCAGCAGAATGCTGGGGTACATCAGCAGGTGGTGATCAGCACAGCGGGGTAAGTAATCCTACCACTTTACAAGACCTTGGTAAGGGAGCACTGCATGCAGTTCTAGAAGGGCACTGAGATGGTCAAGAGGGCATAATACTGAGACATTCACAAGGATACAGTGCATGGCCACCAAAATATTCGGCAGTATGGGGAACAAAATCTATGAGGAGACGCTAGAGATCCTTGACACGTTCACCCTGGAGAAAAGAAGGATGAGATAGGGGATATGATCTCAATCGTTCCCATACTTAAGGGTATGAACAAGATCGGATCATTAGAGAGAGGTGATCTGGGCTCCTGCAGTAGGACATGCAAATGCACCCTAAAGCTCAAGGCTGGTGAATTCAGAGTAATATCAGGACGCTTCTCTCAGAGGGTGGTGACCCTTGGGAACAGTCTACCAATGGACACAGTGGACATGAAGACAGTACAGGCCTTCAAGGTATGGCAAGACAAGTGTATGCTTACCAAGGGAATTGGGGGTCACTCTGGGTAGTAAAGTGAGAGGGAATCACTGGGTACCCTGGGCAGTATAGTGGTTATGGAATCACTGGGTACCCAGGGCAGTAGAGTGGGTAGGGAATCACTGGGTACCCTGGGTAGTAGGGTAGGTAGGGAATCACTGGGTACACTGGGTAGTAGAGTAGGTAGGGAATCAATGGATATACTGGGTAGCAGAGTGGGTAGGAAATTACTGGGTACCAGAGTGGGTAGGGAATCACTGGGTATGCTGGGTAGTACAGTGGATAGTGAATCACTGGGTACGCTGGGTAGTAGAGTGGGAGGGAATCACTGGTACCCTGGGAAGCAGAGTGGGTAGGGATCACTGGGTACCCTGGGTAATAGAATGGGTAGGGAATCACTGGGTACTCTGAGTAGTAGGGTGCATACGGAATCACTGGGTACCCTGGGTAGTAGAGTGGGTAGGGAATCACTGGGTATCCCGGGCAGTAGAGTGGGTGGGGAACCACTGGATACACAAGTGAGTAGGGAATCCCTGGGTACCATGGGCAGTAGAGTGGAAGGGAATCACTGGGCACCCTGGGTAGTAGAGTGGGAGGGAATCACTGGATATCCTGAGTAGTAGAGTGGGTAGGGAATCATGGGGTACCCTGGGTATTAGAGCAGGTAGGGAATAACTGGGTACCCTGGGTAGTACAATGGGCAGGGAATCACCAAGTACCCTGGGTAGTAGAGTGGGTAAGGCATCACTGTGTACCCTGGGTAATAGAGTAGGTAAGGAATCATTGAGTACCCTGGGTAGTAGACTGGGTAGGGAATCACTGGGTACCCTGGGTGGTAGAGTGGGTAGGGAATCACTGAGTACCCTGGGCAGTAGACTGGGTAGGGAATCACTGGATACCCTGGGTAATTGAGTGGGAATGGAACTGGTAGGTACCCTTGTAGTACAGTGGGTAGGGAATCACGGGGTACTCTGGGTAACAGAGTGGATAGGGAATCACCAGGCACCCTGGGTTGTAGAGTGGGGAAGGAATCACAGGGTACCCTGGGTAGTAGCATGGGAAAGAAATCACTGGGTACCCTGGGCAGTGGAGTGGGTAGGGAATCAAGGGGTGCCCTGGGTAATAGAGTGGGTAGAGAATTGGTGGGTACCCTGCATAGTAAATTGGGCAGGGAATCAGCGGGTACCCTGGGTAGTAGGGTGGGTAGGGATTCACGGGTATCCTAGGTAGCAGCGTAGGGAAGGAATCACCGGGTACCCTAGGTAGTAGAGTGGGTAGGGAATCACTGGGTACCCTTGGTAGTAGAGTGGGGATGGAATCACTGGGTACCCTGGCCAGCAGAATGGGTAGGGAATCCCTATAAATTGGCACATGCTTCCACATTGTAATTATTTCATCCCTGCTTATGAAGCGGTGGGAAGGCTGACATGATGAACCTAGAGTCCATTAGTATGTTACCATGCGTAAAGATGGATAGAGGTGTATTTCAAGTGAGATATCTGGAATCTGGGGCTTGTGCTTCTCATAAGCTTCCATGGACAATCAAAAGCAATTCCTGTGCATGAGCTATGTTAGATGCATGAGAAAGACAGAGAGACAGACAGACAGGAAAAAGGATGGATTCAAGGGATCATGGATAGCCCTGCTGCACGTGGCTCCTCACACTTTGCACATTAGATATCATAGGACCTTGCTCCCTCCCACTCTGCACACGAGAAATGGTAGGACCTGTTCTCCTCGCACTGCAATTAGATATCGTGAGTTTTGCCCCTCCGCCAGCACATTACATACTGTAGGCCTTGCTTCCCTCCCACTCTGCACACTACATATGGTGGGATCCTACTCCCCCCCATGCTAACTAGATATGGAAAGACCTTGCTCCCCTCGCAGCGTGCTCACTATATACAGTAGGATCTTTCTCTCCTCCCACTGTGTACACGATAAACCGTAGGAACCTACTCTGGTCCCACTGTGCATACTACATATGGTAGGGCCTTGCTCCCCTCCCGCTGTGCACATTACATACTATAGGGCCTTGCTCCCTTCCCTCGGTGAACACTAGATATGGTAGGACCTTGCTGCCCTTCCACTGTGCACACTAGATATGATAGGATGGTGTTCCCCTCCCGCTGTGCACACTAGATGCAGTAGGACCTTGCTGCCCTCACACTGTGCACACTAGATAAGTCAGGACCGTGCTCCCCTCCCACTGTGCACATTAGACATGGCGGGACCTTGCTTCCCTCCCACTGTGCACACTAGATATGGTGGGACCCTGCTCCCCTCACACTGTGCACTGTAGCTACGGTAGGACCCTGCTCCCCTCACACTGTGCACTGTAGATACGGTAGGACCCTGCTCCCCACACACTGTGCACTGTAGATACGGTAGGACCCTGCTCCCCTCCCGCTGTGCACATTACATACTATAGGGCCTTGCTCCCCTCCCGCTGTGCACATTACATACTATAGGGCCTTGCTCCCTTCCCTCGGTGAACACTAGATATGGTAGGACCTTGCTGCCCTTCCACTGTGCACACTAGATATGATAGGATGGTGTTCCCCTCCCACTGTGCACACTAGATGCAGGAGGACCTTGCTGCCCTCACACTGTGCACACTAGATAAGTCAGGACCATGCTCCCCTCCCACTGTGCACACTAGATATGGCGGGACCCTGCTCCCCTCACACTGTGCACTGTAGCTACGGCAGGACCCTGCTCCCCTCACACTGTGCACCGTAGCTACGGCAGGACCCTGCTCCCCTCACACTGTGCACCGTAGCTACGGTAGGACCCTGCTCCCCTCACACTGTGCACCGTAGAAACGGTAGGACCCTGCTCCCCTCACACTGTGCACCGTAGACACGGTGGGACCCTGCCCCTCACACTGCGCACCGTAAGGCACGGTAGGACCCTGCTCCCCTCACTGCGCACCGTAGACCTGCGGTGGGACCCTGCTCCTCACACTGCGCACCGTGAACACGGTGGGACCCTGCTCCCCTCACACTGCGCACCGTAGACACGGTAGGACCCTGCTCCCCTCACACTGCGCACCGTAGACACGGTAGGACCCTGCTCCCCTCACACTGCGCACCGTAGACACGGTAGGGCCCTGCTCCCCTCACACTGCGCACCGTAGACACGGTAGGGCCCTGCTCCCCTCACACTGCGCCCGTAGACCGCAGTGGGCCCTGCTCCCCTCACACCGCGCACCGCACGGGGCCCTGCTCCTCACACTGCGCACTGAGACACGATAGGACCCTGCTCCCCTCACACTGCGCACCGTAGATACGGTAGGACCCTGCTCCCCTCACACTGCGCACTGTAGATACGGTAGGATCTTGCTCCCCTTTCACCGTGTACACCAGACACAGTAGAATCTCACAGCCCTCCCCAAATCATGGATTAGGGGCTAAACACTGATGCATAAGGTAGAAGAAATGGGCAGACTGGATGGGCCTTATCTGCCGTCAACTTCTATGTTTCTACGTTAACTGTCTTTGTCCCTCAACCTCAGTCTGGATGTGTTGTATCACTTTGTTTTGCCCTTTCCAGACTGCTCACATTACTGCGCTCAAGTAGTAAGCAAGCCAGTTGTCAGTGGCGTTACCACCAGCAGCCCTTTTTGTAACAATTCTGGCTCAGTTGCGGAGCTAGAGGGGGGGCTAGGGGGGCACTTGCCCCTCCTGGGTACCCCAGTGTGAGCAGTGGTGCCCTGACACCAACTTTATTCACCGTTTAGTGCCCATGGTGGAGCCCAAGATTTACTGAATGGCTCTCCTCTGGCTCCCAAACGTTCCTAAACCTGGCTCCGCCACTGTTCTGGCTGAGAACTTACGTATGTTAATATCACTGCCGAGACCACTCTTACATCTTTATGAGTGGTGTCACATGCATTGTTTGGGTATGAGAACTACAAAGCGAAGGTGACCAGTTTTGATACCCTAAGAATGTGAGACCATTTGTACAGCCGTAAGAGCAGTCTCGGCAGCAGTATTAATATTATTGATTGATCATGATCAATAATATAATTAATTTTGTTTAGAAACATTACCCAAACGTGCCTGGTTCCAGGGCAACAGTGTGTGGGACATTCTTCACAGAATAAGAATGTCTCGGGTGCAGAGGAAAGGACCGCTCCGACTGATTGGGGACACTCCCTCAATCCGTAACAAAGGATAAACTTTTTATCCCCCCAACTGAGCTTCATCTCTGTGGCCATGCTTCAGTTCCAGTTCAGTTTTCGATTATTAAAAGCAATAAACAGGATGAGGTTACGTCACATGAACTGTCATGTTTGTTTACAATGACATCTTATACATAATATTCACATTTAGTACACATAACAAATACTCAGTAGACAACAGACGTATAAGAACACAGACATCTTCATATGATTGACAGACTACAACAATTACAATGTAACAGATTAAATTTACAATTTTAAAGAAAAAACTATCCCAGTTACAATATGGAAATGGAAAGAGGAAGGGACGCTGGCCCAGTGACGCTGAGGGTTGAGGCGCTGGACGTCACACCTCACGCCACACCGACGACCTGGGTTCTGGAACAGACTTGGGTCGCTTAGGGGCCGGCGGGGAGGTAAGGATTGAGCGTTACAGCTCTCCTTCCTCGGGGTGGGGGGAGTCTGTGCTGTGAATGGCACAGCTAGAAAATTCGCCTGTCCCCAGGGTGCTGGGCTGCCTCAGCGGAGGGTGGAGACAGCTGCTGCACCAGCTGTATGGTCAGGCGCAAAGAGGCGAAATAAGGAGGGAAAAATCCCTGGTGGCAGGATGGCGCCCGACTCCCACAGAGCACGCTCCGGGCCGGGCATAAGGTAAGCCCTGGTAATTCGGGGAACGGAGCGGGGGCGTTAGCAGAAGGGGCTGTCGGGGAGGTGTAGAAATAGCAGCTGTGATTAAAAAAAAAAAAAGAAAGAGGAAGGGACCAGCTGGGAACATGGAGCAAAGGGGCTCACGGGGGTGTCAGGGCAAAATGGTTCCCAGAAAAGGTGGAGGGGGGAGTAATGGCTGGCAGGAAATAAAGGGGAAGGGGACTACAAGGGCTCAAGGAAAGGCACCCTCAGCAGCAGGGAGAAAGGAAACACATGGCGGGTATTACAGTGTCTAACAGGTACACATCTCTGGCAGATAGAATGGAGGAGGGACTTCTGAAAGGATCAGGGGGAACAACGAGTGTGGATCAGGGTCCGGGGATGAGCAGCAAGGAGGGGAGAGATGGAAGCAGGGGTAGGAGGGAGGACAAGGGGAAGGGTGTGGAAAGGGGAGGAATGCAGGACAGGGTAACAAGTACAGTGAAGGGAGTGGAGGGGAGGATAAACAAGGAGGGATATCAGAGGATGCAGGAGAGGGAGAAGGGAGGCAAGGAAGGGGCGGAAAGGGGTGAGGCGGTAGGGAAGGGGAGGTCAGGAGGCAAGCAAGGGGCACAGGAAATCAGGTAAGGTGAAGAAGATAGAGGTAGGGGTCCGGGGGGGGGGGATTGGGAGTAAATGGTCCGGTATCTTTCGCTAGGGGGAGAACAGGAGGGGAACCAGGAAGGTCATGTAAACAGTTCAGGGCAGGGGGATGTGGTTAGGAGGAAAAGCATATGGAGGAGGATCCGGCAGGAACATGACCAGATCCATTAGCTGTGGAGGTGGAGAATGTCATGGTTTTCAGGGACTCCATGAGTAAGAGAATACACTGGATCAGGAGGGGTCCTACGTACAGGCAGAGGTCAGTGTCAGTTGCTCAGTGTGTAGCCCACTCGCCACTGAGGCCGGGAAATCAGAGGGCTGTGGGTTCAGTTCCCACATCTGGCACTTAGGTTAATATTCCAATACTGACACTGTAGTGCAGCATGAGAGGGGTGCTGTCTTTCGGATGAGACGTTAAACCAAGGTCCCATCTGCCTGGATTGGTGGTAGTTCAAGTGGATGTTAAAGATCCCATGGCACTTATCGAAAAGAGTAGGGGAATTTCCCCGGTGTCCTGGACAATGTCCTCATTCACTAAAAAAACACCACCAACAGCTTAATCTGATTCAAGGTCAGTTGGCATTCATCTGTATACCCCTCCCCTGGGTCGTGCCTGAAAATAGGCAGGATTTGTCTAGTGCACTTACCCAGTTAAAAAAAAAAAAAAAAGAGGTAATTTTCTTATGAACTGGGGATGAAGCCGGGGAGGGCAATGCAAAAAATCAGGGAGGGGGCTCGGTTGGTGGGGAAACCATACTTTATCATTCATCTGGGAACAAATGATCTGGCAAGCTATGAAGAGGAGGAGGAGGTTCAGGGCACTGGCATAGGGAAGCCTGGAAGAGGCTAAATCCTTGGGTTTTTCAGAGGTCTTGCCAGCCCCTACGCCAGCACTGCTAGAGAAGAATTAGGGAATTCAATGAACGTCTCCAGGCAGGATGTGAAGAGGAAGGGTTTGCATGCACAGGAGAGTGGGGGGACACATGGCAGGATGAAGACTTGTACTGAAAGGATAGACTGCATCTGAGTGAGAGGGGGGTAAGAGCACTGGGGGGGGCTACAAGGATACATTGATAAGGTCCGGGGAGGGGGTGAAACCGGTAAGGGGGGAGTACAAAGCTAGGAAAGGTGAAGGATCAGCAAGAGGAGAAAACGGACTAGCGAGCACTCCCCTGCCAAAGGGAGAAGGGTATGGACCAGACATGGTGGCGAGGGAGGGTGGGGAGAAGGAAGGTATATGGTGGAAAGGACTTTCTGCTAACACACGAAGCCTGGGGAACAGGACAGTGGACTTAGAAGCTATAATGGAGGGTAAGGCACTGGACATTGTTGCTATAACAGAGACGTGGTGGTCAGAGCACCAGGTCTGGGAAGTAGGGGTACTGGAGTACAGGTTATTCATGAGGGATAGAGTTAGCAGAAGGGATTGCACTGTACAGATAAGAAAGCATAAAGGCATCAGAAGGGCAGGAAGAGCAAGGGAAGCACAAATATTATGGGTCACACTTGAGAGACGGGCTGAGACATCTGTAACGCTGGGGGTGGTGTACAGAGCTCCAATGCAGAGCAAAGAAATGGACATACAGAAGCTGTGAGAGGTTCAAAGGATGGCACTAAAGGGGGAGATTCTGCTGGTGGGTAACCCTAACCTCCCAGGTATAGACCGGACTATCCTAACAACTAGGTCGCCCAGGAGTAGGGAGATCCTCGAGTCCCTCCAGGGAGCCTTCCTGCAGCAGCTAGTAAGAGAGCCCACTAGTGGGGTAATATACTTGACGTGGTCCTCACCAACGGGGATAGTGTGGAGGGAGCAGGGGTGGGGGTTAGCCTAGGAGCAAGAGACCATAACACAGTGAGCTTTAGGGTCAGAGCGGGGTAAAAGTGAGTTAAATCTTCACAAAGGTACTAGACTTCAGGCGGGCAGATTTTCCCAAATGAGGGAGGTAGTCTGGAATGCAATGGAAGGGACGGAGGGGATAGGGGGTTGAGGAACTATGGAATAGGATCAAGAGGGGGGGTACTAAAGGCCACAGAGAGCTGTATAGGAAAGGTGAGGAAGAACAGAAAAAGGAGAAGACTGCTTTGGTTCAACAGGGAAGTGAGGGGGCAGTAGGGGGAGAGAAAAAGGGCGTTCAGAGAATGTAAGAGGATGCAGGGTAAGGAGGACAGGGAAATTTACAGGGAGAAGCTGAGGGTGGTGGGGCAGAGGATTAGGAAAACGAAAGCAGAAATAGAGACGAGAATTGCTAGGCAGGCCAAAAGGGGTGATAAGACTTTCTTTCGGTACATAGGGGGAGAAAAGGAAAGCCAGGTAGGGGATAGATAAGATAAGGGGAGAGGGGGGAATGCAAATGGAAGGCGACTTCAAGAAGGCGTAGGTGCTAAATAGATACTTTGGCTCAGTCTTCATGGTAGAGGGAGAAGGCAGGGGACCAGACCTAGGGGGACGGAAAGCAGGGACGTTGGGGTGGATTCTAGCCCAATCAGTGAGAACAGGATCAGGGAAGAAATGGGTAAGGTGAGGACAGACAAGGCTATGGGTCCGAATGTCCTGCATCCTGGGGTGCTCCGAGAGCTAAGGGAGGAGCTAGTGGCACCACCAGCAAGGTTATTTAACTTGTCTTTAGATATAGGGAAGGTTCCAGGGGACTGGAAGAGGGCAGATGTGGTGCCACTTCATAAAAGTGGCAGCAGAGAGGTGGCTGCCAATTATTACCTGGCCAGCCTCGCATCAGTGGTGGGTACGGTGATGGAGGCAATCTTGAAGGAAAGGGTGGTTAGTTATCTGGAGGATAGCAGGCTGCAGGATATCCATCAGCATGGCTTCTCACGGGGGAGGTCATGTCAGATGAACCTGATCGAGTTCTTCCATGGGGTGACGAGGGTAGTTGATTTGGGGGGGAGGGGCAGTGGATGTAGCCTATCTGGACTTCGGGAAGGCCTTTGACACTGTGTCCCACAGAAGGCTGGTAAATAAACTGGAGAGCCTGGGGGTGGGGCAGAAAATAACAAGGTGGATGGAGAGCTGGTTGACGGGTAGGAGCCAGAGGGTGGTGGTAAATGGGGTGCACTCAGTGGAGGTGGGGTTGACAAGTGGGGTCCCCCAGGGGTCGGTGCTGGGGCCCATCATGTTCAATACATACTTCAGTGACACAGCGGAGGGACTGCAGGGGAAGGTCTGCCTTTTTGCAGATGATACGAAGATCTACAACAGCTTGGATACCCCAGAAGGAGTGGAGACTATGAGGGAGGATTTAAGGTAGCTGGAGGGGGCAGTCGGAAACATGGCAACTAAAATTCAACACCAGGAAATGCATAGTGATGCATATAGAGAGAAATAATCCATGTGCAAAATACACACTGGAAGGGGATGTAATGAAGCCATCTGAGCAGGAAAAGGACCCAAGAATCATAATCACGGACAACCTTAAGGTAGGGACCCAATGCAGCAAGGTGGTGGACAAAGCGAACAGAATGTTGGCGTGCACAGGGAGAGAGATAACTAGTAGAAGACAGGAGGTGCTGATGCCGCTCTACAGTTCCACGGTGAGGCCTCACCTAGAGGTACGGGGTTCGGTTCTGGAGACCTCACCTACGCAAAGACATAGATGTCATAGAAAGAGTACAGAGAAGGGCCACAACGATGGTGCATGGGCTAAATGAGAAGCCATACGAAGAGAGGCAGAGGGTGTTGGATTTGTACCTGCTCGAGACCAGAAGGGAGAGGGGGGATATAATAGAAACATCTAAGTATGTGAAGCGGATCAATAAAGTGGGGGGGGGGGACTTATTCACAGGGAAGGTAGGCACTAAAACTAGAGGGCATGGATTGAGGGTGGAGGGGGTAGGTTTAAGGGGAACGTCAGGGGCATTACTTTACTGAGAGGGTGGTGGCACCCTGTAACAGTCTGCTGGTGGAGGTGGTGAAAGGCTGTAACATGAGGGATTCAAGAGGGCTTGGGACAACCACAAGGGGCTGTCTAGGGTGCGGGGTGATCTAAGGGGCATGTAAAGAGAAGGAATGGGCAGACCTGGAGTAGGCTGGCAAGGCCCTTTCGCCGACACATATCTATGAATCTAACATACCATATAAAAATATTTATTAGCTATTTCCTACAACCACAGTTTTCTTGTTCCATTGCCATCAGCTACCGCAGTATATTATTTAAAGGGATAGGATCTCTGAAATGGGGATGCAGAAACAAAGGGATCCGGTTCCAAACAGACGGGGGATTAATTATAAAATTTGCCCTTCACTGACGTTAAGGGTTTGTGGCACAATAAGCTCAATACCCCCCCTCAGACCTATTTAAACTGGTCTCATTTGCAGGAGGTCCAGTGTATAATTTGGTTCTTTGTGCTTCAAACTCAAGCACAGAAATGTAAAGGTGTGTAATTTCCTCCTAACACAAAGGGAATCCAGCCTGCCAAATGGTACAGTACACACCTGTGGGTTTCATAAGGAGCACCAGTTATATACCGGGCCATATGGTTAAAAAGAACATTGATCCTAATAAGTCGAGTTGCATTTGTGTCCCTGTAAACCAAATCCCCATTCTCAATTAACGTTAAAAGCACAGGATTAACGATTTTGGATCTGACATAATAAGAGAGAGCACTGCAAACTCTAAAAAGAGCCCCTAATCTTTTGTCCAGTCCTACTAACTATAGAGAAAATAAGTACTTCCTCAGTTAGATGTCTGACGCAGCATCCTGAGCTCACTTGTGAACTCGGGTCTCCTGCACGACTTACATTCAAGCGTCAAACACTGGGTAGTCTACGGGCATCTCTCTTACAGTAGATGAATCCTCTGCTATTTTGAGATGAAGACAAGATGCACTCAAAAATTTGTTACAAATACTGTATAAGCTGGATTTACTCAGGCACAAAATATTCAGAATTTACCTTGTTTTGAAATCAAGGGGTTATACAACTTGGTTACAGTGAAATATGTCAGTTTGTTTGAGGTGCAGAGTTTGTCCATCTCTGATGCCTGGGCTGAACTGCTTCCGAGTTAGGCTGTCTGATGCAAGCCTTGACAGCCCGTCACTTAAAAAACGTGCTTGTAGTTAATTTAGCATACACTACCCCCCCAAATAATGACATAATCACCAGCTGTGAACAGGAACCCTGTGATCATTCCTTATGTCCCAGTTCACATTAGGCCCTTTTACACGGAGCCCCGCTCAGTAACAATGCAGCTGACAACAGCTTGATCTGCTCCCTCTACACCGCTGCCATTTCTGTTTACATATAGTAGCCCTGCATTGGTCTGGTGGCCTTTCTGGTGTTTTTGCTATGTTTCCGGCCGGGCGAGAGCCCGAGGCTTGCTGCGGGGCTGCCTCGATGAGAGGGCAGCAATGTGATTACACAGCAGCCCCATGCAGTGCAAAATGGAAACCACAATGGCGAAAACAGGGTATGGCAGGACTACAAATGCCCCCTTGGATGCAGTGCAGAGTGGCTCCACAGAGGCATCAAGGTAACATTCTCGTTGCTCTGCACCGCTCGCTGCAGTGCACAGCTTGTCATGTGAAAGAGCCTATTGTGACAGAGACTCTGGGTTTGGTCATCAAAAGAAATCACCAGGACACATGACCCGCAGCAGTGCCATGTGAAAAAACAGTGCAAGTTTTATGATGCTAACTGCAACTTGACCGGATGAAAAGGGGAACTGCTTAGTAAAAATCTAACCCACTGAAAGAAATCTATTATACGCATTCCATTAAATATCCAGTATCATTGCCAAAAAAAACACATTAACAGGAGCCTTTGCCCCACTATAATACAGGATATAGGGGCAGTCAGATTAGGGAGTGAGTCTGTAACAACAGTATCGGGTGTGGGGAGAGGCTGGCAAGAGGCCCAATATGATTATATGCTATGGTAAGCCAAAGTGGGGGCAATGACTTTGGGGAGGCAGACATGGGACCACATTGGGGCTGCAGTGTTGCAAACCAGTCTAGGAAAAATAATGAAGGATGAATACGTTGAAGTCCAGAGTACAAATGTTTACCTGAAGGTATCTGCACACCCCTAAGTGGTAGACAGAGACAGTAACCCTTATTAGGTTTGGGAGAGAGTACTCCTTACTGAAGTTGGATGGAGTGGCCCTCACTGGGAATGGCTGGGGTAACCCAAATTGGGTGTGGTGATGTCACACTGATTGAGTATGGGAGGAAGTACCCTGACAGGATGTAGGACTGGCACTGATTGGGTGGGAAAGGGAGTGACCTTTACTGGGTGTGAGAGGGAGTGACCCTTATTGAATGTGGGAGTGAGCAGCCCTTATCAGGAGTGGTCCTACTTGCCAATGGGAGTAAGCTATTCTTATCAGGGAAGGAAAAGAGTGACTCTCACTGGACGCAAAAGGGAGTAATGCTGACTGGTGTGGAAGGGAGAGCCCTTCATTGGGTGTGGGAGGGTGTAGCCCTAATCAGGGTGGTCCTAAATTGTTAAAGGCAAGAAGTTACCCTCATCAGGAAGGGGAAGAGTATCCGTGACTGGGACTGAGAGGGAGGGACTTTGAAAGTGGGAGAGGGAGAGGAAGCCCTGACAGAAGTGATTGTGATCAGGGATGGACTGGAGCAACGCTGACTGGAACTCGAAGTGATGCTGATTTGGTATGGGAGGGAAGGGATCCAGACCAGCAGAAGAATGGAGTGACTGTAACTGGTAGAGGGAGCGACGGTTATGATTGATAATGTCTGAGAAGTTAGCAGGATTTTAGAAAGTGAAGGCCCAAGCATTATTGACGGAGTGGGCTGGGCTCATGACCTGCTAATTTAAGGCAGAGTAGTCCTTACAAATGAAAATGAAGGCCCTGTCCTGAATGTGAGTGACGCTGCTATGGACTGGGATGTAATGACTGTGCTTGGGAGTAGGAAGAGAGGGACCCTGATCAGTGAGGGAGGGAGTGGCCTGTGCCAGCAGAGGGATGGACAGATACTAATACAGGAACTTTTGGCAGCAAGCGTGATCCTCAGAGGAAGACCGATAAATAAAGTGCTTGGAAGCCGAGCCTTAATTCTTTGCAGGCCTGGTCAATGGCCAAAGTTTAGAAGGTTTCTTTTTTTTTTGTCGTTGTTTTTTTTCACTTCCTTGAGAACAGCTGTGGAGGAAAAAGGAGTCCAGCACAATTAAAGAAAGTCATAAAGTAAAAACAACACAGCTGGACTTACCTCGGAATTGAAGCGAATTTGACAGACATTACAGGATATAACTGGCCGCTTTGTTTTTATTAACGGGACCCCAAAGGTGTGGCTGATTACTGCCTTCTGCACTGGATCCATCTGTGGAGAACAGACAACCCCATTAGAGACATTAGTAGCCCCTTACAAGAAGCATGATTGATCAGGTGGGCCTGGGAAATTTTGCTGACACAAGGGCATTCATTGCTTCTTCTATATCTGTTGGACTCGAGTTTCAAACACGTGCTTCGAAAAACATTTTTTCTTGTCATGAGTTTCTCTTCCTTGTACCAGTCCCCTAGTGCTGCAAAAAAATAAAAGGCAGTGGTGGGGGTGCAGGGCTAGATGAAGGTCTCCAGATGTTGCTCAATAGCACACTGTTTATATTTTTGGAGGGAGAGAGAATTGGGAAATACAGATAACCTTCTTCTCAGGGCTTCAAGTGTACAGGGTCTGGCAGGGTCTCAGAGTGGCAAAAAAAGTCAGAGAGATTTGGGGGGGGGGCTCTCAAAGCAGGGCCCTTACTCTCATGTTTGCTTTCCCTTCCCATGACTTCAAGGGAGCAGTATGGCCCGTAGTTCCTTTGTCCCTTAGTGTTCTACAGTATATTGATGTTTAGGCTCTGCTTTTTATTGAAAAATTGGCTAAATAATAAAAAGCCAAATTCAGCACTATGTAGCAAAAATGGACTTCTGCAGTAGCAGTTCTTCCATCTACCTATAACCAAGGCCCTACGGACCCGGTATTTTTTTCTGCATGATTTAAGCCCTACCTCTTCTGTGACATTTATATGTCAAAGCCAGACGAGTGGCCCAAGATCCCCACCTCCAGCTTCGCTAGGATTGAAAGTAGGTCCTCACTGCTAACAGTCCTTTATTCTAACTCTGATAGCACACAACCATCAGAACTGTTTCATTTTGCACTAAAGCTTCGGTATCACCAATATCCCTTTCTCCTGCAGACCATTTATTTACTTACTTTAGTTTTTATTGACCAGGAAAGGAGGTCATCTATTTTCAGCCTCTTCCGGTTGGAGGGGGGAGCACAGATGCAAATCAACTGTTGGCGTTTGCTTTTTAGTGAATGGGGAAACATTTGGTCAGGACACCAGGAACATTCCTTGCTGTTTTCGAGAAGGTCAATGCAATCTTTAACAACTACCTGAGCAGGCAGACGAGACCTCAGTTTAACATCTCAACCAAAGGACGGCACACTCCGACAGTACAGCAGTCCCCAGTACTGCACTTGGGTGACAGCATTCATGGTATGAGCCTAATCCCTGTGTGGGACTAGAACCCCATGACCTTCTGGCCCAGAGGTGAATATGCTGCCAACTGAGCCACGCTGACACTTAATATAAGGGACTAGCATCACTGGGGGCAAATGACAATTGAAAACTGACCCTGCTGGTTCCAGTTCTGGCATAATTTCTGCTATTTAAACTTCTAGCCATTGACTATGGACTACTGTGGTTTCAAACCCAGCTAGCAGTGCTGGGATTCAGTCTCACACTCTTACACTCACCCGGATGCAGTGAAGCACTGACCTTAGAATGTGGAGTTCAAAGCCCTGTTTACACCACCTGCTTTGCGGCACATCAACCCATGTGCACTGGTTGATGCATTGTAAAGTCAGGTATGTGGACACATTCTGGAGCACTGCAAGGGCAGCTCCGATCAATTTCTACACTGACTCAGCTGTTGGTACCCCTATTAGAGCGAGCACAGCAACCGGCAGTGTAAACACTTTGCTGCGCTCGCTCCGCGTCTTTCCCCATGTCTCCATGCATTTCCTGTAGCATTCACAGGCCCTCTTTGGAGTGACCTGCAGTGCTGTGAGGGCAGGCTGTGTAAATGGGGGATTGCTATCTGAGCAGCCACTGCGGCGGGAAGGGAACAGCGCAAATGCCAGAGCGCTGCCACCATGTAAACATGGCTACAGAATGGATTCCAACCCAAAGTAAACGTGCTGCGGTTGAAGTTCAAAACTCATCATATGTGAAGGGTCAATGCAGTTAGCATATGAGATAAAGAAAGCATCCAACCAAGAGTAGGGATGTCACCGTATACCAGCATGATGGTATGTCGCAGTTTGAAACTGCACGGTATTGATACCATGCATGTTTTTCCAAACCGTGATAACCGTCATCCACAATATACGGTATCAGTGCTGGGAGCTTTCAGTTGTTGCCATAAGTATGTCTTCTATGTTGTTGTTTCTCTTGCTTTTCCCCAGGTTCTGCCTTCATTTGTTGTTTTCGTTCCAATACTTAGTGTAACTGGTAAATTGAAGCAGAAATCTGTTTCTACTTGAATTTACATTACACTAAGTATTGAAAGGTTTCCGTTTTTATTCCCATTAGTTCTTTCAATAAGGGAGCTGAGGTCTCAGCCACTGAGCTCTAAAAGTTGTGAAGAAAGAGAGTGCCTTATAAGCATCTTTCGTTCCATAGGTCTTAGAGTGATCTTTCATGAGTATCTGCATTTGTGGTTCCAGCACATAATTTCTTTTGGGGGGGGGTGGGAGTACAATCCTTTTTGACTGCATGTAATTATTTGCACAAGATTCTGTACATCTTTCTAGTGCCTAGCACCTGCCAAGCTGCGCTGAGTTGATAACACTCTCATTCTGCCTACCTGCCTTAAGAGTGACCTGTCATGCATCATGGTGTCACCCCCAACACCACCACCACTGGTCCAGGGCAAGCCAAAGGGTGTGACTGAGGCCTGAAGGCTGCAGCAAGGCAAACAGGTGACGCTTTGCCTGGGCACCAACACTGCAGTATGGATACCCTCTTAGTGGGCGACTGCCACCCCATGGCGGTCCCTCACTGCAGTCCCGACTCAAGAGTCTTGACTCAGCCGACTCCTGTCACAGGCCGTGACTTGCCCATCATGGTGGTGTCTTCACAGCAGTGTGACTTTAACTTAATCAAGCATTTGTCAATGCTGAATGCTGGCTTGCTGGCATTGGCATTGGTAGTGCAGGAGTTAGAGATGCATAATAGGAATGGCGGTGAGTACTGAACTGCGCCAACCCTCCACCCCCTGCAGAGACTGACAAGGCACTGTGGTGTGCCTTTAGAGTCAGCTATAATGCTCATGCCATTTTACCTCACCCTACCCTGTAGACACTGACAAGTATTATGGTGTGCTTTGGAGTCTTTGGGCCTTATACTTACCCCATTCCACAAGGAAATATGCTGAGGTGGGTGCAGTATAGGAGAATAGGGTGAACTTTGGGTCCGAACACTCCAAGGCACACCTCGATGCCTGTCAATGTCTTCAGCATGGGGGTGGGGGGTGGAATAGCGGGAGCATTACAGCTGATGATCCCAAGTCACACCTATGACACCGGTCAGTCTCTACATGGGGGGTGTTACAGATGGAAACCCTAATGCCATAGGCGTGTGTTGGTATTTTCACTCCAAATTATCAACATGGGCTTTTTTGTGACTCCACCTCATGAAGAGTTGCACTATGAGTTTGTTAGCCGAAAGGTGATTTTGCACAGCAGTGACTGTGCCATTTGGTGCCGCAGGTACAGAAACACATTTTGGGCAGGATGTGAAAAATGACAACTGTATTGTTCATGAGGAGGTGTTAAAAAAAAAACTGCAACGTTGAAAATGTGGAGGGAAAATATGAAAAACTGGTGAAGTCAAGAGCATGCATAGATACTGCGCAACACACGTCCGTAACCCAATTATTTTTGGGATTTTGTTAACCACATTTTCAACATAGGCATTTTGGGACCTCCTCTCATGAACAGTGGCACTGTGATTTTGTTAATCTGTCCCAAAAGTTGATTTCACACGGCGACCAGGCCACTGTACACCACATGTATGAAAGCACATTTTGGGCAGGATGTGAAAAATGACAGCTGTACTGTTCATAAGGAGGTGTGGAAAAATGCCAGTGTTGAAAATCTGGCATGAAAATATTGCAAATTTGCGAAGTCACAAGGATGCGTGGAAACTGCACAACGCATGCTTGTGGCATTTGAAATTGCAAGTTTGCGAAGTCACAAGGATGCGTGGAAGCTGCACAACGCATGCTTGTTAACACAGTCATTTTATGGACTTTCGTCACCAAATTTTCAACATAGCCATTTTAGGACCTCTGCTCATGAACAGTGTCAGTGTCATTTTGTTAATCTGTCCCTAAAACGGATTTCCCACAGCGACTGTGCTATTCTGCGCCGGAAGTGCGAAAACACATTTCAGCCAGGATATGTTAAATGACAGCTGTACGTATAAGGTGTATATATAGCTGTATAAGGAGGTGTGGAAAAATGGCAATGTTGAAAATCTGGAATGAAAATATTACAAACTCAAAGTTCTGACGTCGCGTGGGAACTACTTGTGATACACTGTAAAAACAGCCATTTTTGGATTATTTTCACTAAATTTGCAACATAGGCTTTTGAGAGCCCATCTCATGAACAGTGGAACTGTCGTTTCGTTAATCGGTCCCAAAAGGTGATTCTGCGCAGTGACCACGAAATCACCTTTCGGGACCAAGTAACACCATCACAGTGACTGAATTCATGAGGAGGGGTCCCAATAACCCACGTTGAAAAATTGGTGTCAAAATTCTCAAAAATGCCTGAGATATGCACCAAAGTTGAAAAACCTATTTATGCTATTATACAGCTTACGGCGTTTCTTAGGTTGGTCGACTTTGAAGAATGTCAGACGAGCTCTCCAGCCCGCAGCGATCGTCGCATGTGCTCCGGAGGTATGGGGTGAGGAGGGGTGTGGGGAGGTGGGTACGCAGAGGGTGGGTGTGGGTTGGGAGGAGCAGGACAGATCACGAGGGACTGTTTTCTTTTTTACAGGTTTAAAAAAAAAAACATCGTGGGATTTATTATTATTTTTTTTTTTACAGAGGCATCTGGCATGCTGGGGTGGGCTCCCAGCGTGCCACCTGACTGTTTTGTGGCGGGGGGGGTGCTGTAGCCGACAGGGGATTGGGCACCCCCCGTCGGCACATAACAAAGGGGGGGGACTTTATGCTGACCAGGAGTGGGCTCCCCCATTGGCAAATTAAACTGGGAAGCGGGGACTGGGGCCCCGCTGGCAAAGAAAGACATTGGGGGGACGCATGATGATGAGGGGGACACTTCAAATGGGAGGGGAAGCATTATGCCGACGGGGAGTGGGCTCCCCCGTCGGCAAATGAAGTGGGTCAGGACATGCCGACAGGAGATTGGGCACCCCTGAAGTCAGCACTGACTGCCACCATGTTTACTGAAGTGCTTCATCAGGAAAGGCATGTCGGGAGGTGTGTTATCGTGCCGCTGCGTGACGAGCTTGGCTCTCATTGCATCGGCACTTTTGTTACATCTGGTGGCTACTATACGTATAGCTGGTGTCGGCGCCTGCATGCTGGCTTACTGGGGAATGAGGGACGCACCTACTGATGCATGCCCAGCATTTGCCACAATGACCGCACCTCCAAATCTGCTACTACCGCAAGATGTTGACTGGCGCGCAAGCACGAGCCAACATAAAAAGGAATGCTTAGTTTGCAGTGCACACTGGGATAGCTATTCTCCAGTGACAGTTCACAAATGAGTCGCAAGAACAGTAGAAGGGACTAGTAAATGCTGCAGGTACTGCACTGGAATTTGAAAGCAAAGGGTTTCGGTGCTGACCTGTGATAATTACATTTTTGCAGCAGTTCTCTTGGAAGATTCGCAACTGATGCATGTCAGCAACAAACATTTACAAAGTTTGTCGGGGTGGGTCAAACATCAAGGGCAACTGAAGTGAAAGGTGGGTTTCCAGTTGGGCTTAGGCAAAAAGTGGAACTTGCATCTAAGCACTCAGAGTCGACTCAGCCCTGTTGCTCTATGGGATTGGGTTATCTAAATTAGATGATTTTTGTATGATAATCACATTTTTCCAAGGACTCTTACATTGAAATTCCAACAAATATTTAAGGAGCAAATGATTTTGATACCTTTTATTCCACCAACATGGATTTTTTTTTTTTACTTTATGTTTATTGTTTTAAATAAAAATGATAAGATCATGTTACAAGCATAGATATAACATATGATAGCATACAAGACGCAATGAGGTCGCCACTCCTCTTAATACAAACAATTAGCACATCTACTGCTTTAAGATACGTATATGAGGGGTGATCCTATTACACTTATAGATCAATTGTCGCTATACAAACAGCTGTATCAAAAGCCCATAAGTGGCATGGTAATGTCCTTTAAAGTCTATCATTAAGTCTCCCCAAAATTCTCTTCCTCAAAATGAGGAAATAGAGAAAATCTCCATGCATTATTCTTTAATATTTGCACCACTAGTGAAGTCCCTCTAAGACAGTGCACCATTAAGAGTGATATCTACTTCATTTAATAAGGTATTATGGAACTTGAAATGAAATTTAAACAAACTTTTAGCAGAAATCTGCTATTAACATACCAACTTAAATCATTTCAATGCAGCATTATACTGAACTTCTTACAAAGTTAAATATTTTAACTTTTGTTGTTATAGAACTCTTAACTTGAACTGTTGGGTTTATCCGATCTCCAAAGTTGACAATCTAAGTGCCCACAGACCACATGGGTACTGCATGGGTATTATTGCTCTTTTCAACACCATGACTGATTACAAAAAAAAAAAAAACTGTTGGTACACTAGGGCTATTTTCACCCACTCGTTACCTCTACCATAAGAGGGATAATCCAAGTGTCTTCATGACTCGTCATCTTCAGATGAGGCTTCTTCCCTTTCCTCTACTTTGATCCTCCATGGGGCTCGTTTCTGGGTCCAATTCATTGCGTCCTTTGGGTCAGAAAATACATAAATCTTGCCCTGGTGAGCAATGTGGAGACACGCTGGAAAAATGATCCCGTGGGGTATGCCGGATTCCCGTGGTAGAGCTCTGGTACCATCGAATTGCTTCCTTCTGTCTGGTTGCAAAACTAACATCAGGATAAAGTCATACAGTTTGTCCATCACAGAAGAGCATTTTGCGTTGTTTGGCCAGAGCCAATAGGTAGTCCCTGGTACCAAATCCATCAGTTACAGCTACGACCGTCCGGGGGGCCTCAGGATTGTCAGGTCTTCCTCAGGGTATTATCCTATAGGCCTTCTGTATCTTCCGAATTTTTGTGGCGGCTTCCTCACCCAGCTGCTGCAACAACCACTCCTGAATAAACATTAAGTGGTCACCCTCGCAGCCTTCCGGAAGACCCAATACCCGTATATTCATTGCCCTTGCCTGGGTTTCCAGTCTTGTTCTCAGGTGCCCATTCTCCTTGATTACATTCATAATGGCACCCATAGCCACATCCACCTGCTTCGTGGCTTCCACAGATGCTCCCGACACTGCCTCCATCGCAGATTCAACACTGGTCACTAGATTTGTAAGGCTATTGAATTTGTCAGCTAGCCCTACCACAGCTGAAATCAATCTGTTAATTTTTAGACCCAGTGAGTGTAGCATTTCCTCTCCGGAACTCTCTGCTGCATCAGCCTGGTTTTGCAGCGTGGACCTCGTGGCAGAAGCCCCGCTCAGATTATTCCCTCTACCGCCATCAGTCTGCTGCTTTTCTTTGTGTGAGTTTCCCATCTTGTCAAGTAGGTTCTCCCACACATGTATTGCTATTTATTATTTACAAAAGCCCCGGAAAAATTGTCTTTTATGTCTCACAAGTTCCAAAGCTGTACAGTGCACTATCTACTTGCTGCCATCTTGCTCGGGCTCCACAGCGCCCCCCCACCACCAACACAGATGTTACACAAAAAAGAACAAAGTGCTCTAGTTTTCGGACCAACCAGGTCTTTCTTCAGAAGCTTTAACCGCGATAACACGGCAACTACACTATTTGTTTGTCAACAAATATTTGAGTAATTCATCTTTTTTTTCTTGTAATTAAATGTTTTATTTAGTATTGTTTGCTGGTTTTACAGGGAACAGTTACTTAAACTGGATATTTTATGGATAGTTTACATTTTTATATTAGAATGCATTACACTGTGGTACTGACGGTAACCGCAGTATCGCACACCACGGTTATCATACCATGAAAATTTTATACCGTGACACCCCTAAACCAAGACTGCAGGGAGTTAACCACAGAACCACATAATGTGGTGGGTGTGTGCGCCAAGCACGAGATCAAGAATGGATCTGAATCAACAGTGCAGGGAGTTAACCAAAGAATCACAAAATGTGGCAGGTAAGTACCCGCAGCACGCAATATCAAGAATAGATCCCAACCAAAAGTACAGGAGGGAAACACAGAAACAAAAAATGTTGTGGGTCACTGCCCACAACATGTAGTATCAACAATGGATTGCAACCAAGAGTTCAGGGGGTGAACCACAGAACACTGAGATGTGGTGGGTCAGTACCCCCAGCATGTGACATCAAGAATGGATCCCAAGTAAGAATGCAAGATGCATACCACGGAACCATGAAATGTGGTGGGTCAGTGCCCACGGCACATGAGATCAAGAATGGATCCCAACTGGGGGCATTGCTATGAAAAAACAGGCCCTTTCCCAGATCTTCAACCAAGGAGTTAATCTAACGGCATCTAACCTTTTAAAACTATTTGATTTAGTAAAGATTCAATTATTTATAGTCCTGTCTCTTACCTGACCACGTGTGGGACTCCCAGACATGATGGGGAATCTGACAAAGGTGACAGAAAGTTGTGGCAGGAGAGGGCAAGCAGCACAGCCTAGCAGAGGCGCTACGACAGTCAGCAATGCTACTGCAGGGGCCGTGGAGCTGACAATGTCTGATCTGATGAAAGCAACCCAGGCTGATGGCCATAAAACAGACTGCAGGAGTTCAATTCAACAGTCCTGCTGTGCGAGACCCAGTCTTCAACAACGGTAGCTGATGGTGAGGAAGCTGCAGCAGCAGCCCTGAATGCCACCACGAGCTCTGCAGGTTTAATAAAAGAAAATGTAAAACTCTCCGCAATAAAGTGGAGGCTCTTGAGAACCAGATGCAGGCCTCAAACCTGCATTTTATAAGACTACCTACAGCTGCTAAGGGGACGATCCCACAGGTTATGCAGAGTCTTGGCTGGGTGCAAATTTCGTACCTGGAGCTGACTCCCTTGGTGTACCGAGCCTTCAGAAACACCCCGAGGGGACAGAATACCCAAATATACTCCTCTGACCTTCCTCATACAGTTAGCTGGGCTGCGTGAGCGAGATAGGGTGTTGGAGGTGATGAGGAGGACAGGACCTTTAGAGACTCCAGAAGGGGTATGATCTCCCTATTCCCTGACCTGGGCTTTGCCACCAGGGACCACAGGAAATCCTCTGATATGATCCGGACAGTACTGCAGTCCCTGGGAGATTCCAACCCAAAGCAGTACCCAGCCAAACTTAAAATCATATACAGTGGGAAAAAGTACAATGATCCGAAAGAAGCTGGGGTACTACTTAAGAAACTCGAGCCGGACTTGGGGTTTCAGGATGACAGCACAGAGGAGAAGGAGAGTTCAATCACTCTGTTCACTATGGAGTGATTGTGAGTACTTGAAATGGCCGGGGGAGGCTGAGCTGCAGTTTAACAAAAGACTGGAATAGCCACCTCCTGAACTTAGCTGGGCTTTATACACATTAGTGCACGTTGTCTTAGTTTCAAGCCCGGCAGGCACAGTGTGCTTTCTCATTTGTTAATTATCCCTACAGATGGCACCTGCCTCGCATCTATTGTGCGGCTCTACCGACTCCCCTCCCCCTACTCTGGGACTGTGTCTGGCACTGCGTTAATTAGACTTTTATTCGAGACACAAGGTGTCCTGACTTGAGGGCTGAAAACTACATGGATGTACTCCTGCTGTCTTCAAAGAAACTAATTTCTAGTTAACCCATTTCATGTTCTACAAATGACACTACTGTTTGTCCTGTTATGATGCTTTAAGTGAATCTTGCTAATAATATATTGCCGACCCTATTTGATATAATTTGCTGCAGTCAGTACAGCTCATAGCATGTAGTAAACTAATTTTTGACTCCTCTTTGCTCAGCTGGGCCCCCACCTGCAGTGCCCTCCCCAGCTCTGTCATCTGCTGTCTCTGGGACTTACTCTTGCTGGCCTCTTAGACTGTCCCACTGATTGCCCCCCTGGGGTGGAGCTCCCCAAGGTTCCTCCAAGCCTAGGGGCGAGTTTAGTTTGGATGCATTTAGCAGGGAAGCCCAGTGGCCAGTGCAGGGCGTGTGGGAGGATGCCACTTCATGCTGACCCAGCTGGCAGTCTATTCCTGTGTTCTGTCCCCACCTCCCCCCGAGGGCATGGGCTGCAGTGACACAAGCACGTAGGTGTACTCACTTGTCACAGCCAGGAAGCGTCTGCCCACACTTTGGTGTTCTGCTTGCACTAACACCTGCAGTCCCCGATGTGGCAGCTGCACAGCAGAGTGCACGCCCCTCCCTCTTCCCATAAGGAGAGCATCCTCTGGGATGTTCACGCCTCCTCCCTCCGGCTTGCCCCCTGCAACCCGAGTTCGCATCCAATCCCAGCTCACCAACGTCATGAGCGGTAGCACTACCACTGCGCTGACAGGCCGGCTAGCATGTGATACACCTAGCCAGTATATTGCTTAACTTACTTTGGTAGGGGAAGAGAATGATCTTGGCAGCAATATTTGGTTGAGTGAGAAGGGAGGAAGGGTATCTACCATAAATAAGCTATTTGTTCTATGTCTCTAGTTGTACGGGACCTCTAGGCGCCACAGTTAGCATTCTGACACTCTGCAACTGTTTATCTTTACGTGTCCATCACAGGCGTGACATTTGCTGCAATGTTGTTTAGCTGTCTTAGTCACACTTTAGTATGCAGTATCTGAATATTAATTATGCATCCCAAATGGATTGTTAACCTGGGCAATACAAGATGTAACCTATAAGTATGTTATATTCCATATAATACTGAATTGTTGTGGATATAAATTTTGTTAGGATCTTTTAGAAAATAATAAAATTTACGCAAAAAAAAAAAAAAAAAGGAAATGGATCTCAACCAAGAATAAAAGATACCAACCACAGAACCATGACATGTGTTGGGTCAGTGCCCACAACACACGAGCTCAAGAACAGACACCGACCAAAAGTAAGAAGTAAAGGGGGTCAACACGGTGCCATAAAATGTGGTGGGTCAGTGCCGCAGCATGCAAGATCAAGAATAGATCCCAGCCAAGAATGCAAAGTAGCAACCACAGAACCATGACATGTGGTGGGTCAGTGCCCACAACACACGAGCTCAAGAACAGACACTGACCAAAAGTAAGAAGTAAAGGGGGTCAACACAGTGCCATGAAATGTGGTGGGTCAGTGCCGCAGCATGCAAGATCAAGAATAGATCCCAGCCAAGAATGCAAAGTAGCAACCACAGAACCATGAAATGTGGTCAGTCAGTGCCCATGACACATGATATTAACAGGTATCAACCAAACGCACAGGAGGTCAACCACAGAACCATGAAATGTGGTCAGTCAGTGCCCACGACACATGATATTAACAGGTATCAACCAAACGCACAGGGGGTCAACCACAGAACCGTGAAATGTGGTGGGTCAGTGCCCACATCACATGATGTCAGGAATGGATCCCAACCAACAGTACAGAGTGTCAACAGCAGAACCACAGAATGTGGCGGGTCAGTACCCAGAGCACGATACAAAGAACAGATCCCACACGAGTTCAACCACAAAGTTTCAGTGACTATGTTAGACGTTTCAAAATATGGGTTAAATTAGACCCACTGGTGTAAAAACTGTCAGTCTAAGTGAGAAACAATTGGATCAAAACATAATCGAAAGTACACATTTCACCAGTACTAAAGCTAAAACTTGTCAAGAAAAAATATTTTCCTATTGTTCACTTTTCCATCTTTCAGCTATTGCTAGAGATCAGGTGCTCCGCTATGGACCCACCGTCAAGTGGAAAGTAGGTCCTTTCTGGCCAGGTTGCAACTTTTTCCCTTTTCGCCATATCTAGCGCTGTCCCTGCCACAAACCACGAAATGTGACATGTCAGTGCCCCAAGCAGATGAGGTCAAGAATGAATATCACTCAAGAGTGCAGCATGTCAAATACAGACCCACAAAATGTGATGGGTTGCTACCCCTAACTCTCTAACTTTCCATCCCTTTCTACATCTGACAAACTGCAAGTATTAGAACACATGACCTTCACGACTGGAACGTTTAACATCAGCTCCATAAGGCCCCCATGTCATAAACCACAAAGCTGAATTTTCCTCTGTTACAACCATGTGTTTAAAGTTTCACAAGCAACCCAGTGCCTGTTCAGTTTACCAAAGCAGCATTTTGAAATAAAGCACATCACATTCATTTATATACAAATGTCTAAATATTTGTAGGGTTAATACAGAAGAATCAAAATTCAGGACACAACTGAAGACTCCATACTGACTGCTGTGAACCTAGAAAGTTTGGCACGGTGGTGATTCGTTACCAGCTTTCCCTGAAACTGTTGTATTTCTCACTGAGGAAAGTTTTTCTCAAAGAGGTCATAACTAGTATAATTAAATCAAGTGACTGCATGGTATCCAAGAAAAACATGCTTTACTGATGAAGTGTTTCCAGCTGAGGTCTGACATTCTTAGTTTCATGTTCCTGTCAAAGCAAATTGAACTGGAAAGTGTTCCGAGGCAAGACGACCACCTGAGCTGGGACTTCTTTGAACAAGTGGTTTGCACGGGAGAAGCTGGCAGAGCAACAGTTCCCCTATCCTTTTCGCCATAACTTTTTTTATCCTTTGTCAGGTTCTTGCCTCCTTCAACCCCCCAGTTGCCTAGCCCAGTCACCACCCGCTTTCCCAGGGTCTTACCTCTGGATACTTACCTCTGGACCAAGATGGGACAAATCAATTTGCGGTGGTGGCCAGTTTGGCTACTGGCTTTCAAACTCTGATAACCAAATCAATATTTCTAGTAGCCATCCTTTTTAAGGGCTCAAAAATTACTTTGGGGCAGGTAGCTAGCTGGCCAGTAACTTTCAAAATCTGGTAGCCAAACCAATTTTTAGTGGCCTTTGGCCACCTTGCTACCTGCTTTGTCTCACCCTGTTCTGGATCAGGGTTCCCACGTGGATTCCCCCCTTGGCGAGCCACGGGGTGGGTAGTCCTCTGCCACGTCCTGAAGACACATCCAGAGTTCATTATCGGAGCCTTGTTGGTGGTGCGGGGCCTGGGACAACTGGCAGTGCCATTCTGCCAGCACACTTTTCCCTATTTTCTGCCCACCCACCTCCCCTGATGTAGTATGAAGTTCCTGTCCAACCTCGATACGCATGATATACCTTGTGCAGGAAAGGTCTCTGGCCTGCTGCAAAGCGCCTCACGTGCGGCAGGGTGCTGCGTCATCCCTCCCCAAGCTGGAAGTGCTGCCAGATAGTAGTGCCATCCTCCAGCCCCCAACCAGCTGGCTTCCCAGTCTCATTCTGAAACTGGTGTTGCCTGCACGGGAACGCAACGCTCTAACCGCTGGGTCACTGGATGCCCCAGTTCCCCCTTCCTTGATGTGCTTCCACATAGATGAGTCAAGAGCTCTTGGGATGAGGGGCCCCATGTCCTTAATGCACCATCAGTGTGTCAAGATGTGCTGTTCATCAGTGTGCTGTGTTTCTGGGACCCATGCTTGCAGATGAGGATTCATATTTTTCTCCAGCTGTGTGGGTGGGCACCTAAAGAACTCTACTGGACTTTCCTGCAAGATTTCAATCCAGGACCCACAGTTTTTTATTTGTATTTTGTTTTGGGAGTCCTGGATTCCTACCTCCCACTGCTGGTGAGTCAAAGCTATTGAGAGTCCTGCAAGTTAATCCCACCATCCTATCACTTCCTACATCGCTACCATCTGGGAATGATTATGCTCATCTTCCATTCCGTTTCACCTGGTTCCTCTGTTCCTGTGCCACTCCAATTCAGGGATTACACCCACTAAGGCACAGTCCCAATAAATACTCTTCCCACTCTCTCCAGGTGAATCTGCAGAGCTGAACAATATAAAAAGAATATCTTTAACTCCTGTCTTATGCCCTTCCTTCACCACAATGACAGTAATCTGATCTCACTATTTCTCCTGCAGTGTGATGAGACAAAAAGCTATCTTCAAAACCTAGGCCTACATTATTCCACATTAGAGCACTGTGGAGGATAAGGCCAAATACCTGAGCACATTATCTGTAGGCTCCAGGCCACAGATTGTGGGACTTTTAGAACCACATGTGGCGACACTTCAAAGAAACTGCCACCATATGCATAAGTTCCTTGACTTTATGGCTGCTGAAGGAAAATGTTCCTATATATATGTGACAGAACAATAGTGCAGATTGTGGCAGAAAGGAACTGAGTTTTATACAATGCCAGATCTACGTACTGTTTTCCAAAGCAAGCAACAAAATATAATAAGCAAGACCGCTGACTTCTGGTGATCAAGGGAGTTGGAACACTTTAAAAACTGTAGGAGGGGGACTGAGGTGAGAATGGGCAGTTAGAGTTAATAATGGGTAACGAGGGGCTGAAATCTGAAAGGGCACGGAGGGCCTGACCCACAAAGCTTCATGTACAGTGACATTAGTGCACAGAAAAGGCACAGATGCATGACAGCACCTCTCCACAGGTGCGGAGGGCCTCTGTGCATGCATGCACAAAAAGGTCCTGCTTGTGGAAGGCAACCCTAACCTGATCCAAAGACCAGTGTATGTGGTCAGTTCCGGGTCTGGCAAGTCAGCATGGCTGGTACCCAGACTACATCAGGGGGATTCCTGCTAGACATCTTGGCGCCCAGCAGTCAGCTGCCCCTGACTGTTGTGAAGCCCAAATGCCCCACCCCTACCCCAGCTATTTCCCACAGTGCTCTGATATGGCATGGAGATCTGGCAGGCATGTTTTGAGAGATTTTTATATTTATTTTTTGTAGACTGTCTAAGAAGATAAGGCAGTCCAAGTGGACCACCATATTCTGCAATCCTTTGCTCATGCAGACCAAAGGATCTAGTCTAAGGCCAGCCTGGGCTTCCTATTCGTCATTCGTTGTCTGGCCCACAGTTCCACTCAAGCCCCCGCATGATGCAGGCAGGGAATTCTGAATACCATCCACTGTGGAGCAATGCTGAGCGTTGGACCAGAGCAGGTGAGCAACCTGTGAATCTCATGTACGCTGGCACTATTCTGGATCTGACCAATAATGCTTATAGGGTTTAAAAGGCTTGCGGGTAAAATAGTGGGATTCCAGGTGTGGATTTAAACTTTTTTGTACTTCCATTGCCACAAACGAAGTATGCTACCCTGGTTCGAACCACTAGGACCAACTGGGTTCTCACCAGCAGTGCTCAGATAGTATCCGCTGAGATTGGATACCAGTGGACACCTCAATTTTTACCAGAAGTCGAATACAATTGGATGTTCATGGCATCTGACCATGGATCTAATCTCTTCAGATCCCATGAAAAGATTCGATCAGAGCCATAGGATTCAACAGTCAGATCAGGGATCTGACAGTTGAATCACAACTGTCTGAAGGCTGGGTCCAAAGATCTGATCCCCGGATCCAGACATCCAACCTCAGATCCCAAAATTCGACTGGTGATCCAACAGACAGGTTTGGTCACATGGGAGTCAGATTCCATGGGTGGAAAGCGGGGCTATCCATCAGAGGGTGCACAGATTCCACACAGCATTCTCCAAACACAACCAGTTCCCACAATTTGATCTGTTTTAGCAGCACAAAATGGTATAAACCAGTAACCATGGCTGTATCAGCCTTAGGGTGAGCACCAGGAGGCTTAATGAGATGGATGGATGCTATGGAAAGCTCAAGGAGGTGCAGCAAAGAGAGAGGGGAAGCGGAGGTCAAGCCAGCTGTAGAAATTAAGCTTGCTCAAAGTCACATGATGAAACAGGTGTTAGCTGTGACAGATTCGAATCTGGATGTTTAAAGAAGAACTGGGCTGAACCTGAAAGTTATTGCTCCCAGTAGAAGCTGTTTTTCAACACTGGTTCCAGTTCTGTTAGGCCTCAGTGTTTTTTCTGAGTTACACTCAGGTGGTAATTACCATTTTAGAACTGTATTATATAGTTCATGTCTCTTTCAGTCACAGAGTTCTATAGTACAACATGGATGCATTGTGACAACAACAGAAGAGCTGAGCAAGGGACATAAGTTACATCATACAGTTCTAAAATGGCACTTATTACCTGTGTGTAAATAAGAAAACACCCACTAGGGTAACTAAAAAACATGTAGAGCTAAAATGGTAACAGATTTGAAACCAGTATTTAAAAATCAGCCTCTACAGGATCTGGACTGTGTAGTACAGTACAGTCTGCGCCCATTGGCTCACGCTGTGGACCAATGGGCGACAGCTGTACTGTATGCAGTCAGTCGGCGAGCGTCGGTGTTTGGCGGTGGGGAGCTACGCCCACCGCGGACTGGGGGAGCGGGGTGGCGGGCCCAGTGGGAGGGTGGGAGGGGGTACCACTGGACCACCAGGGATGGGATCTAATCTTTTTTTAGACTTCTGCCCGTGATCAGGCTGGGAGCGGTCCACTGGACCACCAGGGATATAAGGGATTATTATATTTATACTTATGCCCGCGATCAGGCTGCGAGCAGTCCACAGGACCACCAGGGGTATAGTAGTTTATTATATTTATACTTCTGCCCGCAATCAGGCTGGGAGCGGTCCACTGGACCACCAGGGATATAGGGGATTATTATATTTATACTTATGCCCGCGATCGGGCTGCGAGCAGTCCACAGGACCACCAGGGGTATAGTAGTTTATTATATTTATACTTCTGCCCGTGATCAGGCTGGGAGCGGTCCACTGGACCACCAGGGATGTAGGAGATTATTATTTATATACTTATGCCCGCGATCGGGCTATGGGGCACTTTGCCGCTTGTGCCGGGGCGTCGGTCCCCGATGGCTGCATCCTGGCAGGTCGCCAGGCAGAAGTCACCGGGGATGGGCGCACCTGTATGCAAATGGAGCCATAATGACAAGCAAATGGCCCCATTAGCGCCTTGCATACATTATGGCCCCATTTGCATGTGCACCTTTGAATATCGTGGTTGATGCGCCTAGCACAACGGCACCTGCGCTAGCGCATCCCCCTGTCCCTCTCTGGCCACTTGCGCTGGTGCAGTTCCACTGTGCCATGCACAATGCGGGTGGCCACAGAGCGATAGTCAACGGTGCTAAGCCATGGCGCGGCACTGTTGAATATCACCCTGTCAGTGCCCTGGCACATCCCAGTTGCGCTGTGCCCAGGCTTGTGCCACAGTCTGGTGCAGTCTGTGACCTGGATACTGATCTGAGCCAGAAAACACCTCTACGGGTCGGCAGGAGATTGTGGAAGCATCCACCTGGAAGCTCACAGTCTTCAGTGAAGGGAGGCTGGTTTGCCAACTCTGCCCCTGTACCATGACACCCCAAGGGGAACGAGCATATGCAGCACCATTCAGAAAGGAGGGTGGGACATATGCTTGAACCACATCAGTATGCCATAGCCTTGCCACTGGCATCCCTGGGGGGAATACAGAGGAAAAATGTTGTCCACAGGATAACAGCCAAGGTACTCTCAAGCCCCACTCCTCTCCCCAATCACAGTGGATCCAGCTCCACTGCCTGATCACAAGAGGATCCAGTTCCACTCCCCAACCACAGAGCATACAGCTCCATTCTCTGATCACAGAGGATCCAGTTCCACTCCCTGATCACAGAGGATACAGCTCCACTCCCTGATCACAGAGGATACAGCTCCACTCCTCCATCATTGTGGAACCAGCTACATTTCCTGATCACAGAGGATACAGCTCCACTCCCTGATCACAGAGGATCCAGCTCCACTCTCTGATCACAGAGGGTCCAGCTCCACTCCCTGATCACAGAGGATCCAGCTCCACTCCCTGATGACAGAGGATCAAGCTCCACTCTCTGATCTCAGAGGATCCAGCTCCACTCCCTGATCACAGATGATACAGCTCCACTCCCTGATCACAGAGGATCCAGCTCCACTCCCTGATCACAAATGATACAGCTCCACTCCCTGATCACAGAGGATCCAGCTCCACTCCCTGATCACAGATGATACAGTTCCACTCCCTGATCACAGAGGATCCAGCTCCATTCCCTGATCACAGAGGATACAGCATCACTCTCTGATCACAGAGGATCCAGCTCCACTCCTCCATCATTGTGGAGCCAGCTCCATTCCTTGATTACAGAGGATCCAGCATCACTCCCCCATCACTGTGGAACCAGCTCCACTCCCCGATCAGAGAGGATACAGCTCATGAACCGCAATGGATCCAGCTCCACTCCCTGATCACAGAGGATCCAGCTCCACTCCCCAATCACTGTGGAATCAGTTCCATTCCTGATCACAGAGGATCCAGCTCCACTCCCTGATCATAGCAGATCCAGCTCCACTCCCTGATCATAGCAGATCCAGCTCCATTCCCTGATCACAGAGGATCCAGCTCCACTCCCTGATCATAGTAGATCCAGCTACACTCCCCCACCATTGTGGAGCCTGCTCCATTCACTGATCACAGAGGATCCAGCTCCACTCCCTGATCACAGTAGATACAGCTCCATTCCTCAATTACAGAGGATCTAGGGCCTGTCCCCCATCATTGTGGAACCAGCTGCACTCCCCAATCAGAGAGGATCCAGTTCCATTCCCCAATCACAGAGGATCCAGCTCCAGTCCCTCATCATAGTAGATTCAGCTCCATTCCCTGATCACAAGGATCCAGCTCCACTTCCTTATCACAAAGGATCCAGCTCCTCTCCCCAGTCAGAGAGGATCCAGTTCAACCCCCCCCATCAAAGTCAAACTTTATTTATATAAAGGCACTTTTCAGAAACCAAAGCGCCTGTACAAATTTCTAAAACTAGATCCAGTTAAAATTCTAAAAGAAAGTTATTCCATTAAAACTGATAATAAAATTCAGAATGAGTCAGAGTAAGCCAATTCAAATAAATAAGAATTTAATGAAGACTTAAAGGACTCGGTGGACAGGCACTCTCTCACCCGACGAGTTAGAGAGTTCCTCAGGATTGGTGCCACGAACGCAAAAGCTCTGGCCCCAGAAGTCTTCAAACGGACCCTGGAAACCTACAGCAATCCCTTGCCAGTGGTACGAAGCAATCAGAGGGGGCAACAGGGACACAGGAGGTCTTGCAGATAGCGTGGTCCCTGTTTATGCAGGCCTTATAGGTCAGCAATGCGACCTTGAAGATGATTCTGCACCGCACTGGCAGCCAGTGCAGTTCACGGAGCACAGGCATAATATGACTGGCTCTTGATGAGCCAGTGAATAGCCTGGCTGCCGTGCTCTGCTACGGCTGCCGTGCTCTGCAACAGCTGCCCTAGGTAGAGAGCACTGCAATAGTCAAGGCAGAAGGACACAAAAGCATGGACAAGTATGGGAAGGTCTTCAGGCGGAACAAGGTGTTTCACCCGGGCAAGGTTCCTCAGGTGGTAAAACGAGGTCTTGACAACAAGTGACACCTGAGCTTTAAATGTCAGCTCTGAGTCAAGAACAACGCCCAGGTTATGTACCTGTTCAAAGGCCCTCAACTGGTTGCCACCGAGTATAATACCGGGAGAACAACCAGGAGGAAGCCCCTCAACCCGATGACCTGGATCCACAATGAACACCTCAGTCTTCTCCGGGTTCAATCTCAGCCAGCTGGCACTCATCCAGTCCTGGATCTCAGAAAGGCAGTTACTAAAGACCGAGATAGCATCACTTTGCTTGGGTACAAAGGACACGTACAGCTGAGTTTCATCTGCATAGCGGTGAAAACTCAGCCCATACTTCCTTATAATGCCCCCCAATGGCAGCATGTACACCGCGAACAACATGGGAGACAAATTCCTGACACCACTCTTGGAGACCTGCCTGTGAGGAATGAGTGGAACCATCTGAGGACTATTCCCGACAGTCCACAGATCAACCGCAGGTGTTCCAATAGTACCCCATGGTCCATGGTGTCAAATGCCGCTGAGAGATCTAGGAGAACCAAGATTGAATGGCTCTTCGGATCTCTTGCCATCAGGAGGTCATTTAGCACCCGAACAAGGGCAGTCTCAGTACTATGCCTCTTCCAGAATCCGGACTGGAGAGGATAACAGACCTCGTGGGTGGTAAGATTGTCTTCAAGCTGCAGCGCGACTACCTTCTCAATAACCTTGCCTAAAAAAGGCAGGTTAGAGCCTGGCCTGTAGGTAGCGAGACAGTCTGGGTCGAGGGAGGGTTTCTTTAAAAGGGGTGTCACCACTGCCTCCTTCAAGGAGTCCGGGAACACACCCTTCTCCAATGAACACCAGACAATCTCTGCGAGGACTGGGCCGATGATATCCAAGCACTCTACAAGGAGGCGAGCTGGACCCGGATCCAAACTACAGCAAGTCGGCCGCAAGCCCTGGACAATCTTCATGATATCAGTGACCCCCAGCTGGCTGAAAACAGCCCAGACAGCCTGGGTACCTGTGGTCTCCCACCGACAGTCGCAACACTCAACAGAAGGTGCTGGTCAGATCTCCAACCCGATGGTGGAAATCTTATCAGCAAAGAATTGAGCAAACTCCTCACACTTCAGTTGTGAAAAAGCTCTCCGATTCTGCAGGCAGGCTGAATTGCACAGCTTGTCCACAGTATGGAAGAGCTGAGCCAGTCGATTCCTTGCTACTGAAATCTCTCTGGACAGGAACTCTGCCTTCTTATGAGAGATTTCCGACTGACAGAACTGGCAATCACTGTGGAGCCAGCTGCACTCCCCAACCACTGTGGAACCAGATCCATTCCCTGCTCACAGAGGATCCAGCTCCACTCCCTGATCATAGTAGATCCAGCTCCACTCCCCCAGCATTGTAGTGCCAGCTTCATTCCTTGACTACAGAAGATCCAGCGCCACTCCCCATCACTGTGGAACCAGCTCCACTCCCCGATCAGAGAGGATCCAATTCCACTCCCCCAGCACTGTGGAAAAAGCTGCACTCCCCAATCACTGTGGAACCAGTTCCATTCCACAATCACAGAGGATCCAGCTCCAATCCCTGATCATAGCAGATCCAGCTCCATTCCCTGATCACAGAGAATCCAGTTCCACTCCCCAATCACTGTGGAACCAGTTCCACTCCCCCATCACAAATGATCCGGTTCCACTCCCCAATCATAAAGGATCAAGTTCCACGCCCTGATCAGAGAGGATCCAGTTTCACTCTCCAATCACTGTGGAACCAGTTCCATTCCCTGACCACAGAGGATCCAGCTCCACTCCCCCACCACTGTGGAACAATTTCCATTCCCTAATCACAGAGGATCCAGCTCCACTCCCCATCACTGTGGAACCAGCTCCATCCCCCCCCACCCCCATCATTGGGGATCCAGGTCCACTCCCAATCACAGAGGATCCAGTTCCACTCCCAGATCACAAAGAATCCAGCTCCACTCCCCCATCACTGAGGAACCAGCTACATTTCCCGATCATAAAGGATCCAGTTCCACTCCCCCATCACTGTGGAACCAGCTGCACTCCCCAATCACTGTGGAACCAGATCCATTCCCCGATCACAGAGGATCCAGCTCCACTCCCTGATCATAGTAGATTCAGCTCCACTCACACGTTATCTGATTTCTGTACTTTCTGATTATCCACCATCCCCCTTCTCTCAGTATTTTAACTCTAAGCTCCCTTTCGACTTCCAGCATTGGAACCACACCCTAAGCCACTTGGAGCTCCTATCATCTTCTCCACTCACAAAAGAAGGTACGCTGAACCCGGACCGCATGGACTGCGCTAGATCCTATAGCCCTCTATTTCTTTCAGCCCATTCAGAACTTGCCCACTTTTTACTTGGGTTCTTCCTTCTTCCTCTGATTCTGTGAACCTCCTCAGCCTGTTTAATATCAGATTTACCTGGTTTAATTGTTTTGTAGCATATCTCCTTCCCCCATTTTCCCATTAGCAAGTTATACTCTACTGCCACTAGAGGGACATAATCTTTATCTAAGCGATCCCTGGCTGTTGTTCATATAGATTCCTTTTCTAAATTACAGCTCTCACCTCATCTGACTGGTCCCCTCCTCTGTGCCCCCTGCTTACAAATTCTTTGACTTCCTAGTTCAAGTATTCACTAATTTCTCTGCCTTATGAACAACTGTCCTGTCTCTCCCTTGTTCTGCTCATATTCCTCTCTTTATCACCCCCACTTACTATCTATTCAACTTTTCCTTATAACTATCCCAACCCCATCAGTTACTATCTCCAATTCCCTACCCACATCCACGCTATCACTCCCTCCCTGCCATTTGAAATATGGTCTCACTCTACCACTATTCTTCACGTGGCTTTGATAATGGTGTCCACTTTCTCTGCAGTTCTCCACCTTCTTGTTATTCACTCATCTACTCCCTTCTACTCAAAACTCTCAATCTCCTTGCCAGCCCCTTCAAAATCACCTAAGCTCCACTTTCTCATGCTCACCCTCCTCTTGCTCTCCGCCAGGGATATCCACCCCAACCCAGGTCCTATTGCCCCTTACTCCTCTGATGCCTCCTCCTCTACTACCTCGCCCCACTCTTCTCTTAGCTCTCCCACAGGACTTAAAAATCCTGCATCTAAACACCCATAGCTTGTTGCAAAAAATAGACCAGATTCAGACCATGGTGTGCACTCTAAAACAAGACATTCTAATCATCTCAGAAACCTGGCCTAAGAGCCGCCCGGTCTCCATTCCTGGCTATGCACTGCTAAGGCAAGACCGTGCTGGCAGGGGTGGTGGCGTGGCCATTTATGTCCTAGCCTCCATCAAATATTCCATCATCTAGTCATCCTCCAATCCTGAGACCCATGATGCTCTAGCTATCCATATGACCCTCCCCTTCACTCTCCCAATCTTCATAGCTGGCATATACTGCCGCCCAAATGTCCATCCTTTGGTCACGTTAGACCTCCTAACCTCATTCACTTCCCTTGCTCGCTCTGGGGAATTATTCATCCTAGGTGACTTCAGTATAAATTAGTTGTCACCTAAAACTACCAAAACTAAAAATGAAATCGGAGCATCAAATCTCTCCCAACTTATTTCCAAACCCACCCGCCCAAACCGCAAGACACAACAACACTCTCTACTCGACTGGGCCTTTACCTCCCACCCCCATCGTGTCATCACCACTGGCATCCTACCCGATGCTCTCAGTGACCATAACCCAATAGTCATAGTTAGGATAGTCCACAGAACTAAACTGCCACACAAAACCATACAACTGCACTCTTTCAAGTCTCTTGACCTCGAACCTCTCTTGAGTAACCTTGCCAGTTCTGACTGATCCACCCAACCCCCTTCCCCTCAGTTGACAAGGCCCTTGCCTACTTCAGATAAATCTTTCTTGTAAACTGGAACACCTTTGCCCTACTCAAACAAACCAGAGTCAGAGGTAACCACTTACCTTGGATCACTCCTGGACTTCTAGCCTGTCTCAGGGCTAGAGATCGAGCCTGGAAGAGTCATAAAGCTACCCAGCATCCTAGTGACCTCGCAAACTTCTGCATGCTCAGAAACACTTGCATCAGGGCTACAAGGTTGGCCAAGTCCAAATATTTCAAATCTGCCTTCATCACTGGTGCACACCCTAGTTACCCCCTCATCTCGCCACCGCCCCGGTACTTACAGTAAATAGCACACTAGTGTCCGCCCACCAGCTGTAGCTGCAGAATTTAACTTCTACTATACCTCCTGCACAACTAAGCTACTGAAATCCCTCCCCATCCTCTACTGGTGTGCCCCCTCCACCACCCTCCCACCTTCGCATCTCTTTCGCTACTGTAACCCCAAATGATGCCCTAAGTGCCCTCCTCACCATAAGCCCCTCTAAAGGTGTCTCCCCTAATGGCCTTGACCCAAACTCCTCTCTCTCTCAGCTACGGCCACTGCCTACCTGCTCTCAATAATCCTAAATCTCTCATTCTCTACTGCCTCGGTCCCCTCTTCTTAGAAACATGCTGCGGTCCTCCCTCTACCTAAAGGGGTGACTCCTCATCCCCTGGCAACTATCGCCCCACTTCTCTCCTCCCTACCCTTGCCAAGCTTCAAGAACACACTGTCCTCTCCCAACTCACCTCTTTTCTATCTGACACCTCCTTTTTCACCCCTTTCCAGTCTGGTTTCAGAAAAAAACAACTCAACCACCACTTCTCTCCTACATCTCAGAGATTCCATCCTAATCGGAATGGACAATGGGCAAATTACCTCTGCCATTTTTGTTGACTTGGCCAAGGCCTTTGACACTGTCTCTCACTCCCTTCTCCTCAACTCATTCCCAGCAGCTGGCCTATCTCCCTCTGCCACAAACTGGTTCAAGGCCTACCTCATTGGTAGAACCCAATCAGTTAAGATCTCAGATGCCAATTCCCCGCCCCTCCCAAACAGCACTAGAGTCCCCCAGGGCTCGGTATTAGGGCCCCTCCTATTCTCCATCTTTTTAAATGACCTTCCCTCTGTTTGCTCCCCATCTTCCACTATTCTGTACATATGTATGCCGATGATACAGTCCTGTATGCATCTGGCTCCTGTCCTGTTGAGGTTAAAACCAGCTTATAGCAAGACTTCGACAAGGTTCAGCTCTGGTTTACTAACCATAAACCTTTCCTCAATGCCAGAAAAAATGTCTCCATGACCTCTGGCACAAGGCAGAGACTCTCTAGGCTTCCCTTCCTACCCACTTTTCACATCCTTGAGGGGAATTTACTTGAGGACACATCCTCCTTCAGGTATTTCGATGTTTGGTTGGACCAACACCTTAATTTTTCTGGACAAAAATGTGCCCCAAGTTTGGTGCCCTGTTCAGGAACCGTAGTTGCATCCCTCCTATGGCTAGGCATGAACTTGATCAGAAGATGATACTGCCCATTTTCGACTACTGTGATGTGGTCTATGGTGCTGCCAGTAAGTCCTCTCTGGCCAGACTGGACACCCTCTTCAAGTCCTTCTGCTGCTTTGCCCTGGATGCCCCCCCCCCCGCACCCATCACTGCGATCTTTATCGTGCCCTGTCCTTCCCCTCTCTTACAAACAGGCGACCCTCCCACTGTGTTAAATTCACTTCCAAGCACTGGTTGGGTGAGCTCCTTTCCTACCACACCCACTTCTTTAATAACACCCCCTTACCCTCCCATTCACTTAGATCAACCAACTCCCGTACTCTGTTTTTTTTTTTTTTTTTTATTTAGTTGTTTAACCAGGTATAGCACACTAAGCTGAAAGCTTTTTTACAGGAGCGACCTGGGAGCACAAGGAAGTTAAGTGACTTGCTCAGGATCACACAGTATGCAAGTGGAAGCTGTGGGATTCAAACCCAGGTCTGGTCTGCTGGATGTCACCAAATTTGCAGCTCAGAGCCTTAGACCCTGCGTTATACTGCCTGCTGTCCCCCACAGATCCACCCAACCGGCCAATCCAGTTATTCTCACTGGCCAAAATGTAGACTCTTCAACTGACACTCATCCTCCACCTACTCCATAAGCTCTGCCTCAATAATTGCACCTCTAGCTGCTCCGCCAAGTACATTCCTAAGTCCCTCCTCTAAGCCCTAGACAAACCCCCCCACAGTCACCTTCATTTTACCCTGTGCACCCACCCATCTCCCGTCCCCTAATTGCTCCCCCTTATTGAGGAGCTTGTATCTCTCATATACATTTTTCCCCCACCATCTTAAAGGGGTCTCTCTAGGACACTGATTTTTCCCCTTCTCTCTGGTCCCCCCAGTCCCTTTGCAGGGTTCCTTGCATCCTGAAGGGGTCTCCAGGGACATGACTCTTCCCTCTCCCCCACCTCACACCTCCCTCTCCTTCCCCCTTTTCTTTCATGTAAGCACTTGTTTACTTATTAACCCAGCACTTATTATTGTCCCATCTTTCAACATGTTATGAGCAACTCTCTTTGTAACACCTGCCTTACAACTGTATGTTAATGTTGATCCTATAAATTGAATGCATAATGTTTCATTCCAGTTGTACCCCCGGTCACACCAGGAGACGAGCAACTTGTTGCTCAGTGTACCTTCCTGGTGAAACATTTCAATAAATAACTAAATAAATTGTGGAGCCAACTCCACTCTTCGATTACAGAGGATCCAGCGCCACTCCCTCATTACTATGGAACCAGCTCCATTCTCCGATCAGACAGGATCCACTTCCACTCCCCCATCACTGTGGAACCAACTGCACTTCCCAATCACTGTGGAACCAGTTCCATTCTCCGATCACACAGGATCCAGCTTCAGTCCCTGATCACAGAGGATCCAGTTCCACTCCCCAATCACTGTGGAACCAGTTCCATTCCCCCATCACAGATGATCCAGTTCCACTCCCCGATCATAGAGGATCCAGTTCCACTCTCTGATCACTGTGGAACCAGTTCCATTACCGGATCACAGAGGATCCAGCTCCACTCCCCCACCACTGTGGAACAATTTCCATTCCCTGATCACAGAGCATCCAGCTCCACTCCCCATCACTGTAAAACCAGCTCCACCCCACCCCCATCACTGGGGATCCAGCTCCACTCCCAATCACAGAGGATCCAGTTCCACTCCCGAATCACAAAGGATCCAGCTCCACTCCCCCCCATCACAGTGGATCCAGCTCCACTCCTCCATCACAGAGGATCCAACTCCACTCACTGATCACAGAGGATCCACTTCCACTCCATGACCTCAGTGGATCCAGCTCCACTCCCCCATCACTGAGAACCAGTTCCATTTCCCCATCACAGAGGATCCAGTTCCACTCCTCAATCACAGTGGATCCAGCTCCATTCCCTGATCACAGTGGATCCAGCTCCACTCCCTGATCACAGTGGATTCAGCTCCACTCCCTGGCCACAGTGGATCCAGCTCCACACCCCAATCACAATGGATCCAGCTCCAGAAAGTGGGACACTACTGAAAGCTCCACCGTGGAGGCAAGTAGGGGTGCTTGGCATTGACAAGTTCCAATCTGATAATATTTTATAGGAATTTCCAATTCCAAATTCTTTTGTTTTGTTTGTTTATTTTCTGGTAATCATCTTTACTAAACTTTTCAGAACATAACAGACTTAAAAACACAAAAACAAAGAGTAAATTCATGACATACTAGTACAAATATCAGTGCCTAACAGTGCACTTCGGACAATATTTAACAAAGGTTTATAAATGCATAAAAGAAAGCATATCAGCGGTAAGACACCGAATCCCCAATTTAATTTCAAAAGGGATCTCAGAACTGAAAACAGAATCCTAAATCCTCATTCTTAATGTCTAATTTCCTATAGAAACACATTATTTTACCTTTAATTTTGCAATTAGGATTTTCAGACTGCACTTCCGAAAAATACTAATTCCAAAAACTGGATCAGAATCCAATGATTCTGATTTTGAATCCACATTTCTGAGGATCCCTAGAGGCAAGCCATGGTGGACGCTGGTCACGATAACTGGAGTGGTGCCAGAAGTGGACGACTGGGCAAGAGGCCAAATATTTTCACCTAAATGGGAGAAAAAAAGAGAAAAATGTAAAAGAAACCCAAAGAACGGCGGCCCGCTTGCAGTTCGATTTCTGCTTCTTGACGCCAGTGACCGGGTTCGGGAACGAGCCCAGGAGCTGGAGGGCTGGCGGAGGGAGAGGACTTGAACGCCCTAAGGACTGCTCATCCTCTCCGGAGGAACCAGACTTGGCTCTTGTCAGCCCCGGTGAGGGCCAAGGTACAGCAAGCCCGCGCTCAGCTGCAGAGCGCGTGCCGAACATCAGCGCTGCGCCTTGATGTCCGGGACATGGCACGCGAGAGAACAAAGGAATGGAATAATCACAGAGCTCCTCCTAGTAGACGGAGCACCAGGCCCCGACCTTCAGTGCCCTACCGCCCGGAGACAGTGTTCAACAAAAACGATGCATCAAGTGGGGGAGGGCCCCCACCCCTGCCCACCTGGGGGTATAACCACGGTTCTATGGGGACAGACTGGCACTGGTCACCAGGTAGGTGAGCGAGGCTGAAAAGGCCATAGGTGTCTCCGGAAGAGGGGAGAGCTGCGAGGAGGAGGAGGAGAATAAAGAGAAAGTTAAAAAAAAAAAAAACAAAGAACGAATGATGACTGGTGGTCCACAGTTAGTGCTGTGTGGGATCCATGCACCCTCAATGGATAGCCCTGCTATCCATCCATTGGATCAGACCACCATCCAACCAAGCCTGCATGTCAGATCCTCAGGATCCAGGGTCAGCTGGGATCAGATGTCTGGAACCATGGGGGATCTTTGCATCCGACTCGTTGATAGTTGTAATCTGACTGCTGGATCTCTGATGTAACTGCCAGATCCCTCAGATTGGATCAGATCCTATGGCTCCGACTGGCTCCATTCTTGGGATATAAGAAGATCAGATCCATGGACAGATGCCATCAATATCTGATGGTATCCAATATCCGGAAATAAGGAGGTATCCACCAGCATTTAACCCTCCTTTGGATACAATGTGAGCACCACTAAGGCTGACAGAGCAAGTATTCTTTTCCGGGCACAATAATTCAGCCTAGTGTATACTGTACAGCCCGTGCAAGTGACAACATCAGAGGCTGTGCACTCGACATTGAGGCCTCTCACATATCTATGCAGAACTGAGCAACATCATGGAAAAATGCAGACCATCTCTTTAAGGTCAGAGACAGAATCGGCTCTGCAACTTTAAAGCTCATAAGTACCAGATCATCAGTTATTTGAAACAGAGTTCTGGGAAGAGCTAGCATTAAACAACAGAGGAAATGTTGAGGAGAGTCCTCTGAGGCGCGCGCGCACACACACACACACACACACACACACTCACTTTCACATCCTATGTTTCCCAGGCCAGACTGCCCTTGCTTAGTCTAGCAGATGAATCTCATCAAATGCAGTATCAACAACTGACAATCTTAGATCCTGTTCCAAAAAATGTCCTATTTGAGAAGGAATTTTAGGATTGATCCCTTTGGGAGGCACGGTGAATTTCTGTCTCACTTGAGAAATGTAACAAGCCCATAAGACACACAATTCAATTTTTATGTTAAAAAAAAAAAAAAAAAAAGTCAGTTCTTTTCCCTAAGAGCTCTGATGTCCAGGCTGGCCTATGGCACCCTTTTCAGATCTGTTTAAAATTTGAGGCCAATGAGCTGAAGCTTGCCTTATCACAGTGTGCAATCGTCTTTAGAGTTGTTCAGTCCTGGTCCCTTCAAGATGACATGGTAACTCAGGAGGAGTGCATGGAACTGTAGCACAAAACTCTATTAAAGTAAATGTATTCCCATATACATGTGCATACAAGATGAATTTTTTGTGCCAAGAATAGGCAGTAAGGATAGGGCCTCAACTTACATGTAAGGTTACTCATCCACGTTGTTTTCATTGCTGTCATAGAGCAACTGTTCGACCTGTATGTGAGGTAGATTTATATATAAGTCCAGACCTCAAAGAACCATTTTGTTTTATCTTCAAAGGGACGCTCTCATCACGCCAGCCTCCCGCCCCCGCAAGACCTACCCTCCGGTTAAGCCTTTTAAGTATGTTGCGGCGTTTTTCTCCCAACGCAGCATACTTTATTTTAACTGCAAAAAGTCCGCTACAGGAAAGTATGGTGCGTGCTGAGTGAGGGCTCCATGATCATAAAGGTGCAGTAGCGCACCTGCACATGGTCTGTTGCCCGCACCTTTACACATAATGGAGCCACTAGCTCCCGCCATATACTTCCGAGCAGCAGACTTTTGCAATTTAAACAAAGTATGTTGGCGGCGGAGAAACCATAATATACTTAAAAAGGCTTAACCGAGGGTGTTTCATGGAGGGTTGGCATGATGAAAGCTCCCCTTTAATGTCCCAATATAAATCCACTACTACAAAATCTTTTCTCTGTACATGGCAACCTCAATCAGAGTCTCAGAAAATATATTTCAAAAAGGTACCCAGATGGATACCATGTATGGTTTGACAGTACGGTAAGCATGGTGAAAGGGTCTACCTGTACAGTACATGAATTATATCCATGTAATCTGCTAAAATTACATGGAAAGAGTGGGTCGACTTATACATATGTATATGCAGGTAGATTTATTTGCACCCGTTTTAGTGCTTTTTCAGACCTCCTTTACCTCTGCAGGAGTCCATCTACAATATTTCCATCATTTTTTATCATGCGTGGTTTGGGAGGGAAGGGACTGTAATCTGGCCTTTAGGAACCGATCCCTTCCAATTCCTGTTCATGTAATGGCCCAGCACAAATGTCTTGTGATGTCTGACCTGGGACAGTGCAAGTGTGTACTCCACAGAAGTCTATGGGGATGCTTCTCTTTACCTTTTTTTTTTTTTTTTTTATGCTAGGCCATATTTTGGCTAAAATCAAAGCCCCCGCCCTACTAACAAGCCAAAAGACAGGAAGTAGACAATATTATCTGCCACCTCCTGAGGGCCCTACCATGAAGGATAAACCATGGGGAAGGTTACGAGATTCCCTGGGGCGCAGCATGGTGATGGGGATGCCCAGTGGCCAATGGTGGCAGATGGGTCCATGGCTGAGGTGGGGGGGGGGAATCAAAATTTAAATACCTGTAAATTTTCTTTCTCAGACGGCTGGTCTCCGGGCTTCCTTACTCCTGGGCTGCACCTCCTGATACTGACACACAGGCAGGAATCAGACCTCTGCAGCAGGGGACATCCAGCCCTCCACTTCCTGTCTCCATCAGTTCTTCCTAAGGCAGTCCAATGTGGCAATACTACAAGAACTTGGAAATAGAAAACAAGAATTTTAAGGCATATATGGCCATGAGGCCCGCCACCTATATACATTCTGGGAGGGAATACGAAGCCCGGAGACCAGCCGTCAGAGAAAGAAAATTTACAGGTATTTAAATTTTGATTCTCTCTCCTAAGCTGGTCTCTGGGCTTCCTTACTCCTGGGATATACAAAAGCAGTACGTTCCCAGATGTCCCGGGTGGGAAGAATGTTAGGAGCCCTACAGATCCACCACCGCTTGAAGCATTCTGCAGCCAAGGATGCCTCAGAGGGCATCACTTCCAGCTAATATATTTTTTTTTAACATGTGTGAATGGATTATAAATTGGCAACTCCGTATAAGCATGCTGTCGATGCTTCTCTGAAGTATGCCCATGAAGAGGCCATAGCTCTGGTAGAATGGGCTTCCCCTGGGCCAGGCAAGTCAATCTGACCTGATCACAAGCCATGGACGTGGCTGATAGAAACCGTCTGGCTATAGGGCCTTTTGAATCCTTGTTACCCATCATTTTGGCCCGTAGCTGACATGAACAAACTTGAAATTTTGCAAATAGCTTCCTCTATCTTAATGTACACTTTCATCAGGGGCAGACTGAATGGGCCTCGCGGGCCCCCCATCCGCCCTCAACCTCCATGTCTCTATGTTTCTATTACACCTTCCAGGTCTAGTGGATGAAATTCCCCTTCCTTATTGCTTTTGGAGAGTGGGCAGAAGGAAGGAAGAATGAACCCCTGATTGTAATGGAAGGGAAGCATAACTTTTGCAAAACACCTGGAACTGCTCAAACCGGATGAAAAACAGTGTACAGCTCTCGGGTAAACACTGCTTTTAGTTTGCTGATTCTCCTGGCTGAAACAATAGCTATGAGAAAAAGGGTGAACTTTATTTTGAGACGTGTGATCGATATCTCCTTGATAAGCTCTAAAGGGGGCCTTGGCACAGCCTTGAGAACCCGATTAAGACTCCAAAGTGGTAGCTTTGGTGTGTTGGAAGGCATCTCAATGTTGCTATCTTTAGAAACCTATAGACCTGGGTATATGAATCCAACGGTTCCCTTTAATCCGTCAACAAGAGTGCCCCCAGTGCAAAAAAACCTGAACTTGTAAGGTGGCTGGTTGCTGTCCTTAGTCCGTTCATCTGAAAGGAACCACAGTAAAACAGGTGATTACATGGAAAGTGCCATATGTGTATTGAATGAAGCCCGAACCAATACTTTCTCCAGATTCAATAATACCCTAGGAGGAAGGAGCGAGACACGAGTTCCCCTCATGTCAATAACAGGAGCTGTGCAGCCTAGCTCCTTGCCAGTCTTTTGCTCAATCTCCAGGCCTGGAGAGCAGCTGTTTAAGTGGGATGCAGCGCCGGACCTTTATGGAGAATGTTCAGGCTGAACTTGAATGTTCGACGTGGTCCCCTTGACAGATGAATGATAACTGGGAACTATGTGCGGAAAAAAACACAAGGGGTAGACTAGAATCATGACTGTCCTGTCCCAAATCACTTTGTGAAGGACTGTTGATAGAGGCGGTATTGGAGGAAGGCATACAGGAGACCGAACTCATCCCAGTTTCGGGGAAAAGGTGTCCTGAGCCACCGCTGGTTCATCCTTGGCCAGGGAGCAGAACTGCTTTACCATAGAGTTCTGCCAGCAGGTGAAAAGATCTGTCTGAGGATTGCCCCACTGTTCTGTCAAGATGTAGGAGGCACTATCCTTCAGTTCCCATTCCCCTGGTCAACCAACCCAGTTGGCTGCGACATTTACCTGTCCTGGGATACACATCGCTCAGTGGTGCTCAGCCCACTGAAGAAAAGGGATTCCCTTAGCAGTTTGAACTTCTTGTGCTTCCTTGGTGGTTGGTGTATGCCAATGTTGACAGACTCTTGGTTGGAACCAGACTATCCTGACTGGGGAATCGCTGTTCAGAGTGCCTCAGGGTATAGTCTGCTGTTCACATGTCGGGAACGTTTATGCTTACCTTGTGACTCTAACAGTGACCACCTGCCCGGTGCCAACAGCTGATGTATGCGAGCTCTCCCTAGCTCCTGAGGCTTGCATCGGTTGTGATTCGGGTTTGGTTAGGATGGCCCAACTTGCAACCCTTCATGACCTCTGTCCTCCAAGACCATCACTGGAGGGAGGGTTTACTCTGTCTCAATGAGCTGTATGAAAAATTAAGCAGACAGCTGAGGAGTTACATGAGAACTCCTTGATGAGCTTTAGCCGAATCAGAAATTTAGTTTTCGGGGGAAAACCCTTATGTCCTGATGTCTGCAGCCAGAAGAATCAAGGTCTGGTTTGGAATTAGGGAAGTATTTCTCCAGTTGATGAGAAAACCGTGTGCCGGCAGGTACCAGACCACTTCTGCCACTGCTTCTAATGTTTGATTGAGCTGTGGGGCCTTTATGTGTACTATGACCGCTACTAGCACCTTTAATTCAGTCCATGGGTCTGAGGAAGACCCCAATGGCAGAGCCTGAACTAAAGTACTGTTCTGCCACTCTGAACCTGAGATCGTGCATGTGATGTTACTGAATGGGAAATGTAAACAGGCATCTTGCAGATCTATGGATGCGGGAAAAAAAAAACCTTTTCGATTCCCTGACTGATAAGGTTCCGCCTTGTGGGGTCTGCTGCAGACCATAACTATTCAAGAATTCGAGAAGTAGGACTGGCCTGAATCCACCGTCTATTTTGGCACAATGAAGAATGGGAAATTAGCCCATTTGCAATATTCCCGTAACGGCCTGTAGCATTGCCTTTCAGATGGGGTACCAGTGATTGGGGGGGGGCACCACATGAGGTAGTGTGGGATTGTATTAGGTGACCTTTGTTTGGGCCCATTCCTTGAGAATTTTTAGAAACCTGCCCTCTACTGGGGGATGTGCCTGGATAGCATGATCTTTTTCCCCGGAGAAATTAGTGAAGTGATTTGACCCGTGTTGTAACCAAGGTAATACAAAAAGGGTCTAGGGCCTGAGGTGAAGACTGGCCCCTGCCTCTTGATGTGGGATGTGCATGTAAAAAAGTGTTTGGGGCCTGAGGTGAAAACTGGCCCCTGCCTCTTGATGTGGGATGTGACCTTTGCATCTCCTCATAATCTCTCACTACCTCCATCAGAGCTGAGCCAAACAGGAGATTACCTACATCAGGTTAGTTAACCAACTGACTCTTGTAGGCAACTGCTTGCCAGACCTGAAGCCAGGGTCTGCAGCGAGCCGAGGATGGACACACGCACCTGACCGCCTCCCCAAGAACAGGAGCTGATGAAGAATGGGACTGTTCCTCTCTGAATCACATACAGAAAAATAAAAGGCTAAAATTGGGACCCCAGACAGAGCATTTTAGGCCAAAACAGGATTGGTTAAGGAACTCTTTCTCTGGTTGTCCCCCTGAGACGTTGATGCTTGGAGGACCCAGTTGAGTGAGGCATCCACAATCCTTATAAACTGGGTTTCTAAGAGAAGCCCCTCCTTCAGCTGGGATGACTGACTTCTTGGTCAGGTTTGGAATTGAAGGGTCGATGCTGGGGCAAACTAACCACTTTTTAGAACGCTTCTTGTCAGCTTAGAGATCCGCCAGGCACCGGATAGGTGCATAGTGAACTCTGCCATTCCTCAATAGTAAATCCCCACTGGCTCGGGGAATATGGAAGGCTGAGGCCAATTTGGTTGCAGTTTTAATGTGAAAGCCTGTTCTGGCTCAGTGGAAGCCTCCAGGGAAGGGCCGAGGTGAATCCCAGCTATAAAATGTATTTATTTTTTAAACACGAAAAGGGCACTCGGAAGTGAGGATAGGAATGGTTCTGTTTCTTGTGCCCTCTTGTGAGGGTTCACATCTGGTGACCCCCGGTTGACAATCGAAGCATACTGGATCCGGAGCAAGGCCCCATTTAACTGGTTTAAACATTCTAGTGCCAGAGGGAGCTGCAGACAGCTGAGGCCCTGCGGTGGCTGCCGCCTACTCTGACCTGTTGGCTATTGGACTGAGCCGAAGAAAAGATCTGCCTCCATCATGGCTGCCCTTCGGCGAGTTAGGCAAAGCCACCCAGCCAAGGTGAACGAGTATTGTGGGATTTGCAGTGCTGGCCTTTCTTGCCCCATGAGGCCATAACACCAAAGCAAGGTCCTACTTCTTAATCCAGCATACTCCCCCGCCCCCCGTAGGCTTCCTGATGTCATGCTGCCGAAGCTGAGGTTAAATGTGCTGGTCCTTTCTGAGTTGTACCGGTCCTGAAAGGACTGTCCTTGTGTAATCCATACTTGTATTTTATTCCTCATATAGACTACACAGGAATCCAGCCTCTGGGTGACAACCCTCTGGGTATCACTTCTTGTGGATTGGTTGGGGGGGGGTGCAGAATGCTGAGCAAAAGTTCTAACAAGAGTGCCCCCGGAATAGCGCTCCTCCTGTGCTGTAGCGCTCATCAATGAATTTCCCTGGTCACAGACGAGCCGCTATGGCCGTACTGCAGGTCCACCGTCAAGTAGCGGCTGAGGCGACCAGATTGCCAGCCGATGGGTTGCCTCCAATTTCAGCTCCTTATGCCCCTTAACACTCGAAGATTTCCCTTGCAAGGAGCTCTGTTGCTCCAGATTAGGGCTCCTCCTACTTTGCAGCGCTTGTCGACGAAAAGTCCCCGTACGTCGACAAGCTGTCCTTATCATGTTGCTGGCCCACAAGCAACGAGCGGCGGATACAAGCAGAATGCCAGTCACCGATGGAAAAAATATGGGGCTGCCATCTGAGGGGTGAAAAATATTCTCCCCAAGGCCTCTGGTGCTGTTTATATGACATAACCCGGACCTTCACTGCACTGCGGTATATAGCCTTTGTAAAGGAATGTGGCCAGTCATGCTTCCTAAGCATGCCAGTGCCTGTTTAACTCCCCATAACAGACTTTCACTTCAGCTTGAGTGCAGAAAGCACGGGAGAAAAACCCAACACAATGGAATGTGCCCAGTTATGCTTCCTAAGCACTCCGGTGCCGTTTTTTTTTTTTTAAATTCCCCATAACATATTTTCACTTCAGACTGAGTGCAGAAAGCGCAGGAGAAAAAAAAAAAAACAATGCAATGAAATGTGTTTTAATTCCCCATAACACACTTTCACTGCGTTGTAGGAGCATTCCAGGCAGAATGCAGAAAGTGTGGGAAAACACAATGCAGTGAAATGGGGCCAGTCTGTGCAGCTTGCAAGGCTGGGGCTGGAACCCACACTAGAGATCTTAAATACCGTTGTGATTCCTCCAATATCCAAAACTGAATCAAAATTGCTTGACTTACAGTCTGCTGTCTTCAGCTCTTTCTGCTTGCAGAGAACCTGCTAGTCAGGAAGTAAACTGCTGGAGACAGGAAGAGGAGGGCTGGATGTCCCCTGCTGCAGAGGTCTGACTCCTGCCTGTGTGTCAGTATCAGGAGGTGCAGCCCAGGAGTAAGGAAGCCTGGAGACCAGCTTAGGAGAGAGAACAATACTTAAACAAAAAAGAAATTGTGAAAGAAATGAATACTGATACATTAAAGAAAGAACAACTTCATAAATCAATGAATATACTGAATAAATGCAAAGACGGCAATAAAACTGCAGTGAAACAAAGGCTCAAGCAATATTACTAGGGTAGGCCTGTAAAAAATGCCATTTGCAGATTACTGTTGCTCAGATAGTGCTTTTGTGGATCCTACCACCCTCCATCAGACAGTGCTGGTATCCTGCCTAGGATCCTACCAGAAATCCTACCAAAGATGGATGCTGGATCAGACAGCAATGGTTCCTAGGTTGGTTAGTCAGGATCTGAGCAGGATCTGTTGGTCAGATCCATGGATCTATTGCTAGGATCCACAACATCTGTCGGATCCGTGCACCGGATCCTGGAGGGTTGGATCCGTGGTCGGATAGCACTACTATCCTACCACAGCAACTATCTGGCCAATTGGGAGGTACCTGTTGGTATCCTAGTTTCTAGGACACTATCTGAACAACAATAATTTGCAGACCTCCATTCTAAAACAGTTCTTAGATGTTGTCTGACGAATGTCTGGAGGGAGGGAGCGAGGGAGAAAGGCAGCCACTGAAAACACAAGGTCCTGGGTCTTATCCACACGTGGATGAAAATGTGTTCACCACACTATAAATGAAGTAAGCATTAAGCCACGGCGGAGGTGGGCTCTAATGCTGGATTGATGCATGGGGGCGGTGGGTACCCGAGGCCCAGGGCCGAGGGCTACCACCTCCCCCCCATGCATCAATCGCATTAGAGCCCACCGACGGAGTGGCTTAATGCGCTTGTAACATGGCCCAACGCTTGCTGGAGGGATGTCGAGGGGGCCCACTCTGACAGGTATACAATAAGAGGCTGAGGCGTGACAATTTCTAACAATTTTAATGCAGTCTCACAAAGCCGTGTAACACAGGTTACATAGATACTGATGTGCTGAACTCACACTGTCCGTGTAATGTCACGGAGCGGCCCACCTAACAGTCCTGTGAGGTTCTGCACATTTCCGTGCGGGTATTGGTCTCATACCCGCTGGGAGGCTCTGCCTTGCACAGTTCCACGGCTCCGACGAGAGTGTTGCTCTCGCGCTGTGCATCTCGGGTCGCTTCCTACCCGCTGCTGCTGGGATTGTTTATCCGCTGGGTCGTGCTCCTCTCCACTCTGCTGCTGTGAACGGGCACTTGTGGGTCGGATCGGGCGGGCGCACCGGTGTGGAGAATTATAATCGCTGGTCCCCCGATCTCCTGCGTGTCCGCTGGCTAGTGCGGCTCCACAGGTGGCACTCGTCCCGCTCCTCCTCTTGTTTCTCCATCGCACCCAGTGCTGCTAGGCTGGGGGTCTGGCTGCTGACGGTAGTGCCAAAGCAGGCATGGCATATACGCTGGGTTAATGCCCGCTTCGGCTGCCATTTCGTGACCCTGTTCCACCTATGGCTGCGCCGCATTACAGGCATAGTATTAATGCCATGTTACAAAGTGTACTGAGGTTCAGTGGGGAGCAGCTACCCATGCCTTCCCCCTATCAAGCTTACTTAAATGGAAAGTCCCCCCAGTCTATTTTCTGTATACAAGTGTAGTTTGTAGTCATGAAAAAAGGACTCCCTCTCTTGCATTCCAAAATGAAGTTGCTTCTCTCTGTTTTGCCTTTGTGTGAAAATTTGTTTGTCTCCATTATAAAGGTCATGACCCCATGCATACAAAGCATCATGTGAGTTGATGTGTACCTGCACAAGCCAGAAAAAGTTATACTCTCATTCAGTTCTGTTACGTCTTGTGAAGTTCCTGTATTCTCTAAAAAAACATTTCTTTTCTAACTCAGATACACTTTAAACTACAAAAAACAGCGAGCATTTACTGCGCCTTAAAAAGTTTCATGGCCAGCATAAAGACCAAGGGACGTCACGAGCGGGGTGCCGAAGGGTTCGGTACTAGGACTGATGCAGTTTGCGACATTCATAGCCGATATCTCACACGGGGTCCGGAGTAAGATCAGTCTGTTAGCAGACGATACGAGATGGGAGCTGTGGTAGATGACATGGAGGGTGGAGGGTGCTGCAGGAAGACCTGCCCAAATTAAAGGAGTAGTCAGAAACATGGCAGATGGGGTTTAACGCCAGGAAGTGCAAGGTCCTGCACTTCGGAGCTAGGAACCAGGGGAGGAAATATAAGCTGGAAGGGGTACAGTTGGAAAGCACTGTGTAGGAAAAGGATCTAGGGGTGCTTATAACAGGGAGTATGAACCACTCAACTCAGTGCAGGAAGGTGGCTGCAAAGACAAATAAGATGCTGGACTGCATAGCGAGGGGAATCTCCTCCAGGAACAGAGAGATGATCCTTCCCTTGTTTAGGTCACTGGTCAGGCCACACCTGGAATACTACGTACAATACTGGTATCCATTCCTGAAGAAGGACATCAGATTGTTGGAGGGGTGCAGTGTAGGGCAATGAAGATGAGCCAGGGACTGGAGGGAAAATCCTATGAGGAGAGGATGAGAGAGCTGAACATGTATTCCATGGAGGAGAGGAGGGATAGGGTGGATATGATCAAAACCTTTACATACTTGAAGGGAATAAACAAGACTCATACAGAAGAGATTTTTCAGATCAAATGGGAGAGGGACATGAGAGGACATCGGCTGAGATTGGAGGGGGGAAGATTCAGGAGGGAAATCAGGAGACACTTTTTCACAGAAAGGGTGGTAGACAAGTGGAATACTCTTCCTGAGGAAGTGGTATCCTGCAGAATGGTTGTCGGATTTAAGAGGGGGTGGGACAAAGTGAGGGGGGTTGTTATTGGGCAGGGAGAGGAGGGTGGGGCAGCTGCAAGTTGGGCTAGCTGCACAATTGAGCAGACTTGATAGACTGTGAGGCCTGTTTCTGCTGGCATTTCGTATGTTCATATGTAAGACAAGAACATAGGGACTGCAGAAGACAGCAAAAAGCTGTGACTAATACAGTATAAGAACTGCAGGCTTTAGCACCAAAACACCATAGAATTCCAGGATGCCTTACACATGAGTCAGGTCATGACCTCTGCAATGGAGTCAAGCAGATTTTCACACCAGGGCATAGCAGAGTGAAGCAACCTCATTTGTATTTAAATCTGAATGAGATTAGGGGGAATGCAAAAGAGGGAATCATTGTTCATGCCTACAAACCACACAGGCATACAGAAAATAGGTTGAGGGGACTTTCCCTTTAAACTGCACAGACTCCAGCATCCTTCAGACACCAGTGAAGTTGCTCCCAACCAGATTATTCATCATGCCATCCATGCTCTCTATAGGCCTGTTTACATTGCTGGCTTTGCACCACAGTACCCCACTGGTCAGGCTGCTGCAGTGCAAATGTGACTGTGTGGGCACTTACCCTATGGTGACAAGTCATTCCTTAAACCGCTCCCAGAGCCGCTGTAGTCCTGGGAATGCATTCTGGAGTGAGCAGTGCAAGCAGCTGTGTAGACAGGCAGCACCGCTCACTCCAGCTCCAGTGTGCGGTCTACACATCCTTCCGCCTGGCCCTGGTCTCACAGAACCTCTCCAGTTTGGCTTGCATCGGAACAGTGAGGGGCCACGTAAACATGCAAAAGAATCGACATGGGAGGTTGAGGCAGCACGGGGCCAGTCCCATAATTTAAACGAGCTGCCATGTAACCACAGCGAATGTTGCCTAAGCATTCCATATAATTCACAGATGCACCAGTGAATTACAGTGCTGGCTAACCTTAATAATACATCGATTTCCAGAGCTAGAAAATGCCCGATACGTGAATATGATGTCCTACCCTTGTATTATGGGGTTTTCCTACCTCATGCTGCTCGCCACCTGATTCTCACAAGCTGCTGGAGCCGTCTGAATTACTTGCAGCGGGGTAGCAGGTTGTTTTGAAAATTCCCACAGCACTATGTGAACATTTCGACGTGCAAAGCTCAACAGTTTAAACTCAGGTTTGTACGCACTGTGAGCATAAATCAAATCAGCTGACAACTTGCCTAAAAGTTACAAAAAATATATATTTACCTTACTTCCTAATTTCCTTAAATGGAGTCCTCTGTCAACAAAAAACATTGTTTCCCACTCGCACAAACTGCGTCTGAAGCAATTATTATAGAACCAGTAACTGCAAACATTAAAGCCTGGGAAGTAGTGTTAATGCGTTTTGTTTTTTTACACACACACTCCATGTGTGATGTCAGCATAAACCTCAAAAGTGAATGGACATCACACCCGTCAGGTTTTTTGTGTGAACTTTATTTATGTTCCTATACTAGCCCCTTAGACCTCTCTCCAGTGTCCCGCTTGACCTGAGGTCCTCCACAGTCTGGTCTCTGCTCCTGGGAGTGCCCCTACACTGCCACCAACCACCCCCCTCCCTGGCTCTGAGACCCCCAGGGTGGGACCACCTAACTCCTCCAGCACTCTATCTAGAATCTAGGAGGGCAGCCGGGAAGTGGAGGAGACACACGGATACCAGCTGGGATGGACCTGGCTGAGGGCCAACCACTGGACCCAGCTTCGCCTGTCTGGGTGCCAGGGTCCTTTTTCCTTGCTCCTGGAGGCGCAGACATGCAATGACGTCCAGCGCACAGAAGACGTGCTCCCGCACCTGCCCGGAGGACATCCGCTGCCACCTTCAAACCCCTCGGCAAGACTCCCGCATGATGCAGTGCCCCCAGCCTCCACTGGGAGCCACAATTACAGTGGGCGGCGCAACCCACCCACCCCCAGGAGAGATCAGTAGTCCTCCAGATGCTCAATCCTCTCCTGCCCCTGCTAACCCCCAATGACCAGAGTCCATTCCCGAATCGGGGTCACTGGTGTGGCACGAGGTGTGGCATCCAGCGCCTCAACCCTCAGCGCCACCGGGCCGACTCACACCCTTCAGTTGTGTGCAAAAAATTCATTTTTTTCCATGCATTATTCTACAAGTAACCAAGTAAACAATTACAGATCTCCAATATTTTTACATTTATTTCTCCCCATAAGTAGCCAATTACATTACAGATCTCCAATATTCCTACATTCACTTCTTCCCATGTATTATTCTGTGAGTCACCAATTACAGATCTCTAATGGCCCTGCATTTCTACTTGTTCAGTTCCATTATTGCACTGCTCCAGGATTCAGAAACAGTTATACACCCAGTGAGAGCCTGGGAGAAGATGAGGATGATGTCATGAGTCAGAATTATTTACGCCCAGCAATAACTGCAATTTATTATCTAAACTAGCTGTTTATTATGGAGCCCACAACAAGAACTTCTGTTGCCAATCACACAAACAATGCTGTCCTTCTTGTCTGCTGTTTCTCATTGTGTGTGTCACACACATACACACACTGCTCTCCAATGCCAGACTACACCTCCCATTCATAAGAAAACACAGCTGTCGTATCACACTCTTACAACTGAGGTGACCTGCAGAAAAACAGATAACATGACTCCCCTGTTCAGACACGAATGTGAAAGAAACTACCCCAACCCCCCGTCCAATTTTTCACACATGTGGATGGCAGAGATCATTAGCTTGCAATCAGCAGCTCAGGCCGAGTTGTATGTAACACATCCTGACAAGTGAGAAAGCTACACCAACTCTGAGGCAGATCTGTACCCCCAGCTGTGGGAGCAGATCAACCCCCGACACACACACACACACACTCGCACTAGCTGCGTGACAGATTAGGAACCCCACCCCACCCTCTTCAGGTAGACTCTGGAAATCGAAACCATTCGTGACAGAACTCTATTTATTTGTTTTTGTTAACCAGGTAAACACGCTAGACAACCAAGAGCCTATTTTCTCTAATCTGACCCAGTCTGGTCCATTGGTCAGGTGTGGGTCTGTGAGTGACCCTGTCCGGATAATGTAAGTGATTTTTGATGCTTTATTTTAAAAATCAGAAGGCAGAGAAAACGTGGAGATTGCCTCTAAGGACACTTGTTCCCTGGACCAAAAAGTGGTTCCATCACAGTAAAAATGTAAGGCGGGCCGGCACCAGACAGCTCACAGAGAAATGCCGCAAGTCGAGCCAAACCCAACAACTGCATTTACAACACAAAGGGTTTACCTTGTTGTGTGGAGCACTTCATTCAAACCAGATCTCTTCCATCCCAAAAAATCACATGCAGACTAGCAAAGCTGGAAACAGTTATTTAATCCAATCAGGTGCAGACAGATATCATGTTCAAAGTGCCCCACAAGGATGTCTGCACATGCACAGGCAGTCTCCCTTCACAAGGAGACCCACTCCTCCTAGGTCAGGGTCCAAACTCAGTCACAGCTGATCGCTGTATCCACAACTGGTCTCATCAGTTGAGCCTGGGATGAGTGAAACAGGGACAACAGCACAATTCCCTCTATACTACAAGCCTGCCCTACGGCTGCCAGAATGAGATCTCGGCCAGCGGAGCACCACTCCCTTCTGACATCACTGCTATGAAGTAGCAGAAATGGAAAATGTTTTATTTGTCCAAGCTAATGAATAATTCTACACAGCTGAGTGTCTGAGCTGTAGAGAAGCGCCCTGCATAAAACTCCCCAAAAAGGCAGTTTACCTTATTAAGGATGGGGGTATTTCTTGTTACCTGCAGCCATGCCCTTCCACCTGGTCCCCCCCCCACCACACACACACAGAACTCCCTCACCGGACAGCAGTCCTCATATGCTGTACCTTCCCATTGCTGGACCCACATGCTACCTAAGGGAGAGTGAAGGCAAGCTCCTTCAATTTCACCTGGAATTCTGCCCTTGCTGGCACGACGATCAAATTTTCAGAGACGCTGGTGAGTGGATCAGTGCAAACATCACAGTTTGACATCACAAGGCCCAGAGTCATCTCTTCCTACAAAACAGGAGCAACGGTACCAAACCGCAATCCCTTGTGGTCACCCATGATCAGCAGTGCGCACTAACACTTCCCTATCATCCCTGAAGGCTGAGACGGTGAAAGCAGGCACTATGACAACCTATTGCTGACCCAACAGGGAGACTCTACAGCAGCAGTTTGAACCCGGGTCTCTGATACAGAAGCAAAACATGTTGCCAGTACCATGGGCTAGCCCACTAAAAGGCACTGTATCAACAGAAATGATAGAGTTGAAAAAAAAAAAAAAAGGTTTTGTTCACCACTGGAGTCCAGATAATGTTAGGTATTGGGAAATATTTACTAATTTCTTCAGTGTGGTAGTATTTACACAGACACGGCAGTAATGCCATCTACAGACCCATCACGGCCACTTCATCGCTACACCAAGTCTCAAACCCACTGGAAAACGCTGTTTCATACTGCTGTTATGTCTTAGTATAGTTCTCATTTGTTCTACCCTTATTTTTATTTTTTTTACTTTTTGACAAGCTACAACTGCCATTCTGGCCAGACAGTGAGCAACTTCTACCAGTGTCACCAGTACTGTGGGCAGTTAATACTGATACTCTTTTTTTGTACCCATCCCTACTGGGTAGCCCGTGATGTGGGCGCATGCTGAACAGCGATGTCTGAAATGGCGACGCTTTATGGGCGAAAGCCCGAATGGCGATGAGGAGGGTAGAGCGACCAGATGTGGGGGTGGGCGATTTCGGTGACAGAATGTCACTATACGCCAAATGTGCGTGGGGCGCAAGGGCTGAGGGGGGCAGAGGGCTGCAGGGGTGGCGCTGCAGTGGATTGCCGAGCTGCACCGCGGGCGTTGGAGGTTGGCCTGCAGTTGGGATGATTGAGGTACTGGGTTGGGTGCTGGTGCAATTTTACTGCGCCCAGCCCGAAACTTTATTTTTTAGGCTTTCATGCACCCCCCCCCCTGCCCTGGAGTTCAGAATCCTTTAGTAGGGGGGTGTGGGGGCACAGCCCACCCACAGAAAGCATTTAGTGTATGTCCCCAGTGCCGTTGTTCCGTGCGCCGAGGATGTCAGAGCGCCGAAAATGTTTTCGCTGCTCTGACGTCTCGATAATGCGACTCACCTTTAGGCAGTTACCATTATTACATAGAACCTCCCTACTGTGCCTGCTGTTGGTATAGTACACACGTGCGCACACTTGGCAGTACCATACAACGCTAGCAGCCATGACACCTTACATTAACGTACTGTGAATTTGCAGGGTGAGAAACAAATTCCTAAAATCAGAAAGTGGGAGTAAAGCATGCAAAAATGGTGGTAAAAGGCTCCTTTACTTCCCTTATCAGTTCAGCCCCTCTCTCTCTTACTCCTGCACCTATTGTAGCAGCAGGATTCTTTCCCCTTCTGTCTTCACTCTGTGCTCTCGCTATGCCTTCTTACCTTTTTACGGCTGCATGGGCAGAGACATGCTGACATATTGCTATGAGGTAGGAGAGAAAAGGGACTCTTTAAGCACATGACCGGATTCTTCTGGTTTGTCCTTCCACAGTGGTGAGGTCAGTTATCTTGTGTATTGTATCCATCACCCCTCCCCTCTGTGGCTGCTCTAGCCCGCCGCGGGCACACCATTTTTTGTCCGTCCAGCACCTCCTCTTAACTTCCGCAGTTGCGGAAGCCTGCCATACCCAAGATGGCCGCCATGACTTCACTGCACATGTGCAAGTATTGTGGCATGCGCGTTGTGGTCACAGGGGCCATCTTGGGCATGGCAGGCTCAACTGTGCATGTGCAGGAATCACGTAAGTATGGCGTCGGCCACGGCGGGAGCTCTGAGGACTGGTTGACTCAGGTTCACCCCTCTCAAACAGCCATGTTGGGTCTGACCAGAGTTTGTTTCTTTATACAGAACTCTCTCCTTCTCACTCTCTCTTGTCAGTGGTGGATCCAGGAATTTACAGAAGGGGGTGTGTGTGACTGACCCAGAAAACCAACCCTTTCTAAGGGGGTCCGGGGGCATGCAACCCTGGGAACTTCTGAAAATATAATATGTGAAATGGTGCATTTTAGGCTCAGTTTCAGGAGCAAAGTGTTGATCACCCCTCAAAAAAATCTCCTAGTTCCCTTTTCATCACAGAGCGGCTGCAAACCATAATGGCTGCTTCACAGGGATATTGCAATTGTGAGGGAGATGTCTGATTATTCTGCTAGAACGACCAAGTACGTCCCTCAGCTTCCCTCCCGTCCCTAGCCTATGGCCGGTCCAGTGGCACCGAGGGGTGAGGAGCTGGATGCCACAGCTCGCACTACACCGGGACCCAGGTTTGGGAACAGACTCGGGTCGGCGGGGCTCGGCTGGGGGAGGTAGGATTGAGCGTCCCAACGGATGCTCTCCTCCCTTTGGGGTGGGATACCAGGGGTGCTGTATGCACCCGATGCCCTGAGAGAGCCAGTGGGAACACACAGGTTGGCGGCTCTGTCTAATAGAGTCAGGGAGGGGAGACGTGTGTCAGCACATCGCCTCTCTGGACATACGTCCTCAAGCCGGCGTCTCAGGGAGCTGGGAACAAACGAGGACCACAGAAAAATGGAAAAAATACCCCTTGGCGTTCCTAGATGACAACCGTACCGAACTATCCAGACCACCAATTCCGGGACAGACCCGCTGTGCAGGTGGAGGAAAAAGGAGAGGCACTCTAGGAGCAGATCCTGAGTTCGGGGGCTGGTATGGGATAGACGGCCCAAAGGAGTGGACATCGAGTGTAGAGAGGAGTGATAAATCGAAAGTTAAAAAAAAAAAAAGAAAAGGACTAGCCTAACCTCAAGCTGTCAACCCCCCCCCATGAACTAGCACTGTGTAATATCCCGCCCCTGAACTCCTAACAAGACAACTTAGACATAATCAAGTCAAGTCAAAGGATGCTTCAAGAAACAGTAGGACAAGGAGGCCACATGACTGTGTGAGCTGCAGATTTAATAAAAATTACCAAATGCATTAAAAAAAAAAAACTATTTGCAATGTGTGTTAAAGCGGGACACAATAAAATGCCTATATAATATGTCATACCGTACTTACATACAGCACATACACGCTGTTATAAGAAATATCAATTCCAAACAAGAAAACAATAATTCAAATTCTCAGGCTTCATATACAAACATACAAAGAAGCCAGCAGAAGAAGGCCATTTGGTCCATCTAGTCTGCTCGTATTGCAGGGTCCACAGCTTGAGCGATTGTCCCTGCCCCCCCATCCCCACTGCTCCCATCCTCCCTATCCATGATCCTTACCTTCCCCCTATGCCTATCCCAGCCTCCCTTGAAGCTGCCCACTGTCTTCAACAAGACCTCCTCTTCTGGCAGCACATTCCAAGTGTCCACCACCCTCTCTGTGCAGGTGCTTCCTTACCTCCCTCCTAAGCCTCCCCCCCTCCTCCAGGTTAAGACTGTGCCCCCTCATGTTATGGTTGTTACTCAGCTTAAAGAGACCCTCCTTATCCACCTTTTTGATTCCTTTCAAGTACTCGAAGGTCCCAATCATGTCCCCTCTCTCTCTCCTTTCCTCCAGGGAGTACATGTTCAGTGCCCTCAACCTCTCCTCGCATGCCTTACCTTGCCAACCCGCTATCATCCTTGTAGCCCTCCTCTGCACCTTCTCCAGAAGGTTAATGTCCTTTTTGAGGTGCGGGCACCAGTATTGAACTCCATACTCTAGATGCGGCCTTACCAGTGTCCTGTACAAAGGCAGTATAACCTCCTCTCTCTTACTGCTGATCCCCCTAGATATGCACCCCAGCATCTTGTTTGCCTTTGCTGCTGCTTTCTTGCACTGCATGGAGTGCTTCAGGTCACTAGTGATCATCACTCCCAGGTCTTTCTCCTCCTCTGATGTAGATACCTGAACTCCACCCATGTAGTACTCTATCCTGGGATTCTTGGCTCCAAAGTGCATAACTTTGCATTTCTTGACATTGAAGCCAAGCTGCCAGATTCTGGACACCTCCCCAGCTTTTCCAGATCATCCTGTAGGTTCTGTATCCCTTCAGCTGTGTCCACTCTCCTTTAGAGCTTGGTGTCATCTGCAACTAGCCATATTTTGCCCTTAATGCCATACCCAATGTCACTGATGAAGACACTAAAAAACACCAGCCCTACCACTGAGCCCTGTGATACCCCACTGGTGACCTCTCTGGTGCCAGATAACTCTCACTCCACAACCAGCCTCTAGGTTCTGTCCCTCAGCCAGTTTTCCACCCATCTGGATATCTTATCCCCAACCCCGAGATCCGTCAACTTTCTGATCAACCTTTTGTGAGGCACAGAGTCAAAGGCATTGCTGAAATCCAGATACAGGATGTCTACCACTTGGCCCCTGTCTACTGTCTTAGTGACCTAGTCGAAGAAGTCAATCAGATTAGTCTAACACAGTCTCTCCCCCCTCCCTTCAATGAACCCATGCTGCCACGCATCCTGGAGACCATGCTCCCTAGATTGTCTACCAATCTTTCCTTAATTATGGTCTTCATGAGTTTGCTCACGACTGAGGTCAGACTGACTGGTCTGTAATTCCATGGGTCCTCCTTGGGACTGCTTTTGGGTATCACGTCGCAACAGCTATGGGTATACAGCGAACACCATCACAGCGACATTTTCAGCAGTTCACTGTGATGGTCCGCTATTTTCCCGACGCTGCTGCCTCTGGGGTGTTTGTGAGCAGGGGTATGAGGGGCAGTGCCCCCCACGTGGGGGTGTGGGGGGAAAGCTCTCTACATAAAACGCACTTTTTTCCAGCGACGGCACAACATCAATTGGCAGTGTTGTGCCATCACTGTAGTGACAGTCAGCGAATTCTGTGTCGCCGTGGCATGGTGGAACCCTACTTCTGTAGAGGGGCACCCCATGTGCTGTTCTGCAGTCCTGTGGTACCATTCCGGACTCCAGTGAACTATTAAATAGACCTGCCAGTGGCTCATATCTTTCAAAGAGCTATATTAGTAGTCACAGATTACTGGCAATGAGAAATTTATTTTATTCTTTGGTAACTGGGTACAACCCACTAGGCACAAGTACCTGTTTTCAGGGGCAACCCGGGAGAACTGGGGTGGTTAAGTGACTTACTCAGAGTCAGACAGTATGCAAGTGGAGGTTATGAGAATCAAACCTAGGTCTGCTAGATGTGCCAAGCTCATTCACAGCTCATTACTCTGACCTCTAGGTTATACTGCCAGCCCTAATAAATTACCATGCACACACACATCCTAACCATCACAAAGAGCATACTGCAACAACCCTATGGAAAATCCTGAATGGAGAAAGCCTCTGAAGAAAAGTGGCATCAGTCCACACTGCTACTTCATAACTAAATCTGCAGACGGTAAGATGTAGCCAGACTGCACTCGTCTGCCAATACTTTTCACTGGTTGAGTCATTCTGATTTGCCGTGCCATATAAAATAGCTACAATCTCCTCCACTGTCTTTTCTTTTTCAATGTATACAGAAATACATATAATGAGATATAGGAGAAACTCAGAACAGCGAGATAATGTTTAGGTACTCTTTTTTTTTTTTTTTGCTTTTTTGCTTAAGGGCAATGCTAAGGTGCGGTACCTCTCTCATTCTCTCTCTCTCCCAAAATCCAAAACTGTTGCTCATGACAACTAAAGGAAAGCAGACCGTTTTCACTTAAAAACTGCATAAGCTTCAGCAGTCTTGTAATTTAGAACACAAACCAGGGCAGAAAGTAATGCAGGTATCTCCTCCACAGGGCAGCCCCCACCATCTCTCCGCCACCCCTCAAACCATCCCAACATATTAACATCCTGTGCCCCAATATACACAAGAACTTGTGTCCTCCACCTTTTGCTTGTTATTTTTCTCTTTTGGCCCTCACTGCCAGTTGCAACTGGACCCACACTGCACCTTGAGGTTCTATTTTGTTTATTTAACTTCATATTTTGTATGGATTCCTATATTACGTTTTTGTGTTTATTGAGGGGTGTCTCTTACTCAATTCAGTTTTATTCAGGAAAAATAAAACATTGAGCAGAGCTCGTTTCCCTAGGGGTCCTATTAGGGCAAAATGCCTGATGACATGGGAACATGTTACAGACCTCAGCAATGGCACAGACAGTGTACAACACCCAAGACATTGCACATTTTCATATAGTAGATTTATATTCCTATTGAATGGACTGCAAAGGGAAGCAACGTAGTTCTTTCAACCCCAAACAGCACGAGAGCATGTTCTTGTTACATAAGAGCACTGGTACTTCGTGAAGGCTCACATCTTCTTCTTATTATTATTATTATTTGAAAATTGGTGACCGGGAAAAACCAACTGAGCCAAGGCTCATTTCCGGGTGCGACCCGGGGAAGGTGGGGCAAAGGATAAGAACAATACATAACTTAGACAAGTACACTGAAACAAAAAGTGCAACGTCAGTTGCGCACAAAGACCACAGAAAGTGCAGGATGTGTAAACAAAAACTGGGGGTTAAGCACTGCACCAGGTAAAGGGGAGTGTTAAGGGGAGAGGATACAGGAGTGGGGGGGGGAGAGTCTCTATTTTTGTACATTGTTCCATGTATTGTCTTGTTATCATTGCTTGTATAAGGGACCTCCTTGCAAATGAGATTGCTCAATGGATCTTATCCCTTCACAATAAACTTGAACTAATCCGAGTGAGGCAGGACAGACAGCGAAATGGAGGGAAGAAACATAAAAGAACCGTATAACATATGCAAGAAAATATGTGCTTTATAGAAGATAACTAATTTCTGGCAGATAAATATTTCCTTTTTATGTATAAATTAGTATATCACTTTAATATTGAATTCTGAACATTTCTTTAGACACAGGGTGGGATATTCAAAGGGGTTACGCCATGCACAACTCACTGATGCGCCCCGGCGCGATATTCAAAAGGGGGTGTTAAGCTGTGCAATTCCCGATGTGCTGGGGCGCACCAGTAATGTATGTGGTGCAAGTGTGGGAGGCGTGCCCATGCAAATGTGGCACATCCCGATATTCAGCCCGGGATGTGCGGCGCATATGCAGGCACAAACCCGCGTTGCACCGCAGAGAGGTGCACAAAGATCCACCCTGAAAAGCAGAAGTAAGTCCTGGCCATCCACAGGTGAGCTGCTGTATTGCAGGGTGCAACACAGCAGCCGCCAGCTATGGGTGGCCACCCGACCACCTCAGACACAGTTCATGAAGTCATGCCCCCGGCCCGGACACAGGTGTAATGAATCAATATCCCTGGTGGTCCAGTGGACCCTACCCCCGAGTCCGATCGCAGGTAAATAAAGACATGTACTCCCTGGTGGTCCAGTGGACCTGCCCGATTGCGAGCTTCAGTAAAAGAATATATACCCTGGTGGTCCAGTGGACCTGTTCCCCAGCCCGATCGCCCGCCTGACAGCGAACCATTCACATTTTGGGACTGTGTAGTACAGAACGGTCTGCACACCCATTGGCCGACGCAGGGGACCAATGGGCACACAGTCATTGTATGCTGTCAGTCGGAAGGGCAGCCGGGCGGGGTTTGCTGCTGGCCGCTGACCATGGTGGGGGGTGGTGGGTCTGAGTGTGCAGGTGGGGAGGGGGGTACCGCTGGCCCACCAGGGAATACGTTCACATCAAAAGCCTGTGATTGGGCTGGGGATCGGGTCCACTAGGCCACCGGGGATTAGTTTGTTTTATGTAAGCCCGTGATCGGGCTGGTTAGCGGGTCCACTGGACCAACAAGGATTCATTTGTTTTATGTAAGCCCATGATCGAGCTGGGGAGCAGGTCCATTGGACCACCAAGGATTAGTTTATTTTATTTAAGCCCGCGATTGGGCTGGGGAGCGGGTCCATTGGATCACCAGGGAATATATATATCATTTACTTAAGCCCACGATCAGGATGGAGAGCAGGTCCACTGGACCACCAGGGACTTTAGTTGTAATTGAAGCCCACGATCAGGTATTGGGGCGTGTTGCCCGCCGAGGGGCAGGGGGCATCGGCCCCCATCGGCTGCAGCCTGGCAGAGCGCTAGGCGCAAGTCACCGAGGATCAGTGCACCTGCATGCAAATAGAGCTATAATGACATGCACATGGCCCCATTTGCAACGTGCATTCATAATGGCCTCATCTGCATGTTCATGTCTGAATATTGCTCTTGCTGTGCCTAGCGCAGCTGCACTTGCACCTAGCGCAGCCCTCTGCTCCTCTCCTGCCACTTGTGCTGGCGCAGTGCCACTGCACCGTGTGGGAGCTCCCAGTGCCATACTCAACGGTGCTGAGCCATGGGGCAGCACTGTTGAATATCGCCTGGTCCATACCCTGGTGCAGCCCAGCTGTGCTGCGCCAGGTTTTCGCCCATGCCTGGTGCATTTCTGAATATCCCACCCATAGAGGATAATGGCTGGGCATCAGGTAACAACAAGGCTGTATTCACTTCAAGAGGTTGCAATGACAACGGAGTAAACCTCGAGAGCGAAGCTCGAGAGGTTTACCGTTGTAATGGAGAACTCGAGAAGTGAATTCAGCCTTGTTGTTACCTGATGCCCACCCACTGTCTTATACAGTGTATGGGCACCGTACAAGGTGAATTCACTTCCTTGAGTGTTTTATGTTTTAGTTCCTTGTCTCCAATAACAATGAAAAAATGTGCTAAGTTTCAACCCCCCCTCCCCCGCCCCAAAGAAAGAGTCACACTCCATCCTGGTCACCCGATCATACAGACTAAATGGACCCCTGGAAAAAAACTAAAACAGACTAAATACTGTTTCCATTTTCCTTACACCAATCGATCTTCGTCACTTCTAGGACCCCGACTTACCGGCACGACTGATCCCCGAAACACGGTGCTTTACAAACGCACAACCGCAAGCACATTCGCTGCTGTTGTACCATCGCTGTGACGTACTCAAGATGGTAAAACAGCAAGATTACGTCGCATCGATAGTACAACAAGGTTGTCTTTCAAATGAATTTGGGACATAATAAGGTTCCACCATACACTATATATTAATTCTCAGATGAAGCGGTGAGTGGTGGCTACAAATACCACGAAACACTGATGGATTGATAATCAATGAATATGTCAAGCACGCTGGCTTTTTTTGGAAATCCTTTAGAAATCTACTCTGGAATAAATATTTAATTGGTACAGTGGTAAGCAGGTTGTTTCTCCATTGTGTGTGATCTACTGAGGCTGTATGGAGTAGATTCCTTCCTCCCAGTGGTTGGTTGGTTTCTGTAGGTACAAGGAGGGCCACACTGCACCTTGCACAACATGTTGTGCATAGCTTATTCAATAACGACTTCCCACAGTAAACATATCAACATATTTTAAATCACTCAAGTTGGCTAGAGTGATTTATGCTGTTATTTATATTTTTTATTTTAAAACTGAGTGTAATGCTTCTCCTCAATCCTGGAACAAGCAGACCACTGTACACAGAAAAAGAGCCCCTGCGGTTTTGAGTGCTATCTGGCTGAACTCAAGTGACATTTATCACCATCAGGATAACTCTGCACTACCACTGCTCTGTACACAATTTTGCTTTGCATGTTGTGGTTACTCTTCATTTTTTACATGGGATAATTATGTCGGATTTGCTCCTCACCCTTCCCAGCTCCTCCTGGAAACAAGCCTTGGCTCAGTGGGCCGATCACAGGCACCAAATTCTACATAAATTGTGGCGAGGCCTCCCAGGCTGCCCACTCCTCTAGCCCCCTCTACTGTTATGTTGAGTAACATTCAGTGCTATTTTGATTGTTTTTGATGTATTTTTTTTTTTAAGTATATTCTTGATAGCCGCTATTTACTTATCTGTTGTTTACCTTGTTTTGTTTTTGTACTACTGACGTAGAACCTTTGTAAATGAGTTGTACTGCTCAAAGGTGTTGTAATCTAAGACTCAATAAATAAATACACTTTTGCTCAACCACGATTTATGTAGTCTGTTTAGTAACACTGTAGCACTGAAACAAAAATAACCGGCAGTCCGGCAAGTCTGCCACAGTGCCACCATTCCTGTCTTAGCAGCTATAACATGTGGCATCTCAGTGTACCTTATCTAACTGCAATCATATCATAGCATTGTTCTTAGCCAATCAGGATTGTACATTTCTCAACATTCCAGACACTCTTATAACCAGCAAGCACCAGAAACTGCTGCACTCCAGGAAAGTAAAAAAAAATAAATGTGAAATACAAAGCAGAAAGACCCAAACAACTGAATGTTTAGGATTTAACGTGCTCTTAGACAGTACTAACCCCAGCGCTTCGACTCCCACATGCATCTTCGTTTTTTACTCTCCTGGAATGCAGCGATGTCTGGTGTTTGCTCGTGAGTACGTTTAGCTGCACTGGTTCCTTCCTGCAGCATGTGGTTTCTTTGTGTCCTTGTCTCCTACATAACCAACAGGTGGTCTCTCATGCAAACGGTTCCAATTCTAGGTTCAGTTGGCAGAGTCCACTCTTCCACACAGAGGTTTTTCTTGTTTTTTACGAAGTAGAACATTTTGTTTTTAAATTCAAGTTATATTTAAGAAAAAAAACGAAGTTTTGAACACAATTTATAATATACATATATGTACAGTTATGGCATCTGTTAGTTATGTGTGTGCCTTCTCAAGACCTTTGTGTGTCAAAAGAACCCAGCTTTGCTTTGCAGTTTCCTCACCCAAAAACTCAAGAATGCACTCACGGTGGCGGTGAAGGGTACAGCCACACATACACACACACACATTGTAACTTGCTTGTTGCTGTTGCTGCATTTCACTTTGTTGAAGAAGTCTGACTTACTGATTGTACATATTCAAAATTATAGATTATATTTATGTTTTCTGTCAACAATGTAAATAAAAGGATACTAGCAGACAATATAAAGGATTAAAACAACATTAAAAAACTGCATATCACACATGCACACCACCCCAGCACTCACCATTGTGCAATCCTGGATCTGCCACTGCACTCTTATAACCCAACAGAGAGGCTCGTACTGTACATATAATGTTCCACGTTATATTTATGTCCTACTGCTGACTGTGCTCTCATTGCTGCTTTAGGCAGCCTTTCTCACATTCCTGTCATTCTCTGTGTGATGAGATACTTAGCAACAAATTGCACCCTTCCCCTGCACCCATACCCACTTGCTCTTGTTTCTAGAGAAATGATGAAAAACCTGCCTGCATCTACCTTTCTTATAGCCTCTGCGTAGCCCAAGGTCCCCTATCATGCACACTAGAAAACACTGCAGAGGAAGGTCACCGAAATGGTGCAGGTTGGGTCATACAAGGACTGGCTGAACAGACTAAACATGTGCTTGCTTGAGGCCAGAAGTCAGAGGGGAGATACGATCTCAACTTTTAAGTACCTCAAGGGAATGAACAGAGTGGACGGTCATGCACTGTTCAAGTGCAGTGACAGGCGCTGTGCCAGAGGTCATAGGTACAAACTGCCAGGAGGCAGGTTTAGAAGGGATGCGAGAAAGCACTTCTTCACGTAGAGGGTGGCAGACAGATGAAATAGATGGCCAAGAGAAACAGCTGCGGTGAATACGGTGTGGTGTTTTTGGGGGGGGGTGGAGACAGGTACAAGGGGAGTGGTAACGGTGATGTGGGGAGGATACAGCTACAAAACACAGAATGCTACCAGTAGGGGGTCGGTCCAACTCTAGAGACCACTCAGCAATAGACTGGGGCAGAAGCAAGTAGAATCAGAGCAGACTGTATGGACCCTTGGTCTTTCTCTGCCTATAAATATTTCTGTAGTTGCTGTCGCACTTTCTGTTGGATTAAACAGTCCCAGTGTTTCAGTCTTGGCACATGTCCAGTTTCTCTTGTCCATGTCTCTTGGCTGCTCTATACAGACACTTATAAAATGGGTAGGGAAATTGCCTGAACCTGATCAGTCCACAGACATGCATGGTGAGACTACTACTAACAGGAAAAAACAAGTACAGGTGAAATCAGTGTTATTAGAAACAGAGAATTTGATGACAGATAAGGACCGCTTGGCCCATCCAGTCTGCCCATTTCTCACTACCCACACTATTACATCAGACCTTGGCCATTCTGCAGCTTTTTCTCCCTCCCCCCTTCCTTTTCACCGTGATCCCTTTGTGCTTATCCCTTGCATTCTTGAATTGCACCACTGTTTTGGCCCCCACCACCTCCGCTGGAAAGCTGTTTTAGGAATCCATCACTCTTTCTGTAAAGAAGCACTTTCTAACATCTGTCTTGAATCTACCCTCCCTACAGCTTCATAGCACGTCCCCTTATTCTTGAGCACTTTTTCTTCTGAAAAATACTCCCCTCCTGTACCTTATTTATCCCCATGAGGCAGTCAAAGTTGTTCATCTTATCTCCCCTCTCCATTCTTTGTTCCAGGGTGTACATATTGAGGTCCTTTAGTTCCTCCTCTTAGGGCTTTTAATGCAGACCCTGCACCATTTTAGTTGCCTTCCTTTGGACCACCTCCGCTCTATGTCCTTCCAGGGATGTGGTCTCCAGAGATGTGGTCTCCACACAATACTCTAGGTGGAATCTTACAAGTGACCTATACAGAGGCAACACCACCTACCTCTATCTGTTAGTGTTACCCCTCCCTATGCGCCCCAGCATCCTACTCGCCTTCCCTACTGCCTTGTCGCACTGCTTGGCCACCTTTAGGTCATCTGATATGATTACCCCAGGTTTCTTTCCAACTTGATGGTCACCAAAACCACTCCACCCATTTTGTACTCTGCCCCTGGGGTTCTGTGCCCCAAGTGCATTTTTTTGCACTTTTTCGCACTGAAACCCAGCTGCCATACCCTTGACCAATCCTCTAGTTTTCTCAGGTTTCTGCTCATCCTTTCCACCACCACCCCCACCAAGTGTCCACCCTATTGCAGACTTTGGTGTCAACCACAAAGAGGTAGACCTTCCCTTCCAACTCCTCTGCATGTTACTTATAAAGACATTAAAGAGGACCAGTCCCAGCACTGATCCCTGAGGCACCCCGCTGGTCATCCTCCCTTCCCTGGAGTGAACTCCATTTACCACCACCCTCTGTCACCTACCCCCTAACCAATTTCTTATCCAGTTTACCACCTTTGGACCCACTCCTAAACTAACCAGCTTGTTTACTGGTCTCCTATATTTTTCCGGTGTTGAGCACCTTACTGAAATCTAGGTAGGCCACATCCACCGCTCCACTCTGATCTAGTTCCTTGGTCACTCAGTCAAAGAAATCTATCAGATTCGTTTGACATGACCTTCCCCTGTGAAACCATGCTGCCTTGGGTCTTGTAACCCACTGGATTCAAGATATTCCACAATCCGTTCCTTCAGCAGTGATTCCATTAACTTTCCCACCACCGATGTCAGGCTGACTGGCCTATAATTGCCAGCCTCCTCCCTGGTACCATTTTTGCGTAGTGGGACTACGCCTGCCTTCCTCCAGTCCTCCTGAACCATTCCTGTTTCCAGTGAGCTATTAAACAGAACTGTCAGAGGTGCAGCCAGTATTTCCCTGAGCTCCCTTAATACCCTTGGATGCACCCCATCTAGCCCCATTGCTTTGTCCACCTTCAGAATAGAAAGTTCCTTCAGGACTCTCGCCTCCATAACAGGAATAGTGTCCACCTCCCTCCCATCAAAGCTTTTGTTACTCTTTTGTTCCCCCCCTTCTCTTTCCTTTATAGACACTGAACAAAAGTATTTTTCTGGATCCCTGCCTTTTCCTGGTCCTCCTCTGCACAGTCCCCCCCCCTTTCCCTTTTTAACTTTACAATCCCACCCCTGGTCTTCCTCTATTCAATAACATATCTAAAAAATGTCTTGTCTCCTTTTGTTACTTCCTGGGTTATTCTCTCTTCAGTTTGTGCCTTTGTGCTCCTTACTGCTTTTCCTGTTTCCCTCTGTTTCTCCCTATACACCTCCCTATCCTCCTCCATCTGCGTCTCCTTATACCTTCTGAATGTTACCCATTTAGCGTTTACCTTTTTAGCCATCTCTTTCAAGAACCATAGCGGTCTTTTTTTCCTCTTGCTTTTGCTCATTTGATTGACGCAGAGGTTTACTGCCTTTACTGTGCTCTCTTTTATCTTCGCCCACTGTTCCTCAACCCCACCCAGGTCACCCACCCCTCCTAGGTCATCCCTGAGGCATTCACCCATTTTTTTTTAAATTCACCCTCCTGAAGTCCACCAGCCTCACCCTTGCATGGTTTGATTCCGCAGCTATCCTTATAATGAACCACACCGTATGGTGATCACTGGTTCCCAGCTGGCCTCGCACCTTGACATCTGCAACACTGTCCCTGTTACCGAGTACCAGATCCAGAATTGTCCCATCAGGAGTGGGTTCATTGACTAGTTGCCTGACGAATGCCCACTGCAGACAATCCAGAATGATCCTGCTTCTAGCTGAAGCTGCTGCTGGGAGGCTCCAATCTACTCTATATCTCGCAGGTTGAAGTCCCCACCACCAGCACCTCCCCCTTTTCTGCCATCTTGCCTGTGGTTTCTGTCAGTACCTTATCTAAATCCTCCCTCTGTGCTGGAGGTCTGCAGATCACTCCAGTGTGAACAGTACCCATCTCCAGGGTGACCCACAGTACCTCTGCCTCCCTCTGTATTTCTCTGCATCTCTGTCGCTTTTATGCACTCTCTCACAGAAATCACCTCACCTCCTCCTTTCCTTCTCACTCAGTCCTTCCTGAGCAGAGTATAGCCCAGTATGGCCATGTCCCAGTCATGGTTTTCAGTGCGTCATGACTCAGTAATGGCCACAATATATAGGTCACCCTCTACCATGATGGCCTCTAGGTCCAGAATCTTATTTCCTAGACTTCTAGCATTTGCACACATGTCCTTCCAGATTCTGCTTTCACTCTGCTTGTTGGCCCCCCTCCTTTTTCCATTTTGCCCTCCCTCCTTCCCGTCTCTCTTTTTAATGCTTCTGTTCCTTTCCCGGTTTATCTCTACCACTGTGCTCCCTTCATTAATTTGCACCCTGGGGGACTCCTCTCCCCTCGGGTTCTCCTTACTCCCTACTTCAGCCTGTGAGGGAAGGCAGTGTCTGACTCCCTGATTCCTTCTGCCACCCCTCCTTGGCTAGTTTAAATGTTCATCGAAGTAACATTTAAACCATCCACTGAGGACTGCGGTTTCCCTCCCGGATAGATGTAAGCCATCACCCTTGTCTAGGCCCTTACCCTCCCCGGGCTAGTCCTCAGTCACCAATGCAGCCGCACTCTTCCTCTCTGCACCATTTTTTCAGCCATGAGTTGAAGCTCCTGATGCAGAGTTCCCTCTCTTGTCCCCTGCCATAAATAGGTAGTCCCTCCGCAAAAGCCACTGAGTGAGCTACCTGTCTAAGCCCCCTCCCAGCTCCCTAAACTCTCCCTCTCCTGTCCCCTGCCATAAATAGGCAGTCCCTCCGCAAAAGCCACTGAGTGAGCTACCTGTCTAAGACCCCTCCCAGCTCCCTAAACTCTCCCTCTCCTGTCCCCTGCCATAAATAGGCAGTCCCTCCGCAAAAGCCACTGAGTGAGCTACCTGTCTAAGACCCCTCTCCAGCTCCCTAAACTCCCCCTACAATATCCCAGCCCTGTCCCTAGCCAGGTCATTAGTCCCTAAGTGGACAATGACATCCAGCTCTCCCTCCTATCGATACTCAGGATTAGTTTTCCATCCCTCTGGGCCATGGCACCAGGTAGGCACTTAACCTGCCCCCCATTCCTACTCTCAAATCTATCCCCCTCACAATTGAGTCCCCCACCAGAAGTTGTTTCCTCCACCTCTGGAGTCCCCTACCACCCTCCTTGGGCTCTCTCCACTATGGAGGGCCCCCACATTCCCCTTGAGTACTACTGCAGATGCTTTCTACTGGCAGTCCCGCCCCACCAGAGCAGCGTAAGAATTCTGCAGTGGTACTGGATGAGGAATGTACCTCTGTCTCACCGCCCCCACCCTTCCAGAGCTCGCCATAGTCCATCTGTTCCTCCTCACTGGCATCCTCCAAGTTAATGGTGGCAGACTTGGTGGCCTCTGGGTGGGGGGATAGCCAACTCAGCCTGGAGTCTAGCGATGTCCTCCAGAGATGTGCGTGTAGATGGGGCAGCACCACAGTCTCCAGAAGGCTCTCTCAAAACTGCTGCCCCACAGCCACTGCACTGCGCCACTGCCAGCATTCTCAACCTCTATTCTCCCTTTTAATATCCCTTTAGAATGTTCTGGCTTTAAACAGCATTCATTTGTACCCTCTACCCCCACCTGCAAACAACTAGCACACTAACAGGAATCCTTCCAGCTCCCTCTAGTGCCTCTCAATGGTAGCACACTAACAGAAACCTGCCAACTTCCACCTAGTGGGTCTCAATAGTAGCACAAGTTAATAACAGTAAACCCATCAGCTCCCCCTAGTGGCACTCAGAGGTGGCACACTAACAGTAAACCTGCCAGCTCCCCCTAGTGGCTCTCAGAGGTAGCACACTAACAGTAAACCTGCCTGCTCCTCCACTTGCTCTCAATGGCCGAGGAACGATTTTACTTTAAATGTAAACTTTTTTTAAATTGTTCTAAACTGTATTTTTTTGTTTTACTTAGTTATATATACGCACACATGCTTTATAAGTGAGCTGCACTTACCTTATTTCACTTACTGGAAGAGGTCTGATCGGCCTTTGCATTTTTAAGCAACTAAATAATTTATTTTAGAATTGACGTGAATATGTGAAACATTAATATACCAATAATATTTCTTACAGATAAAAATGTTGAAACTGCTTACCACAATCACTGATAAAGTGACATGTAAATTGTGAACTTTTTTAAAATTTATGCAGGCCCACAATATAATTAAAAATCTGGAACAGAAAGAAACTTGCGAGGGCTGTATTAATGACAGGGAGAACACACAATGCTGCAACTGATGAGTATTTGAAAATTTAGACCAATGCATGATGTGGCAAATAGGCTGGCCTTATAAGTGGGACCACACTTACCCATTTTAAGTTTAAACCTGCAAATAACTGCCCCCTTTTAATGAACAAAAGAATTAGAAAAATAGGAAAACACAGTTTAAATAGGCAGGCCTTGTCTGGGCAGCATATGTGGGGATTGGGGGGGTGGCGGAGCTGCGTTTTGATTGCAGTGCATGTGCATCATCACTAACCAGCAGCCTCCCTGAAGAGTATTATTACTATTAAATTTATGTAACATTTATGTGTAAGTCTAACTTGAACTTGTTACCTTTAACATTCCATGTTAGTCACCATGTAGTCTTTTCAGCACTAATGTTTTTTCTGGCAAAAACATCAATACACCCATTTTTCTTTTTGTTTTCTTTCATTCCTGAACTAAAACACAGGGTTAAAGTTTTTAAAAGGACACTCTGCTTTTTTAGCAATTTTCTTTTTTTTACCTTCGCATCCTGCTCTGTTTTGCCTTCTGTACTCTCATGAATAACACATGCAGTCACCCCACTGAACCAAAATCTGAAATAATGCTGTTTTAGGCAGAAATGGATTTTTAGTTGTCCTGGCCAATTAATTTCCCCACCACCCACGGATCTGGCGCATTTACGTGTATATATGGCGCCAGAGCGCCAATGCTCTTGTTCGTAAGTGAGTTTGTTCTTTTAACAAGACATGGGAGTTTAAAGGTAACTAAACTTCTGTGGTCGGCACTGTGCTTGGCAATATGAGTTTTACTGCAAATCGAGTCATATACAGTATCTAAAAGAAACTGCCCTTTAAAAAGTTGAGCCATGACATCAGGCATGCGCATCAGCGTCAACGCAGATACGCATTCCTGGAGTCACAACTTGACTTTTCAAACGGTAGATTCAATTTGATATATGGCTTGTTTCACAGCAAAACTCATATTGCCATGCACAGTGCAGACCATAGAAGTGTATTTGCCTTTAAACTCTTATGTCTTGCAAAAAAAAATAAAAAATCACTCATGAATGAGCATACTGGTGCTCTGGCGCCATATACACGTGTGAACATGCCAGATCTGCGAGCGGCAGGGAAATTGATCAGGAAGACTAAAATTCAAATTTTGTCCAAAAACGGCATTATTTCAGATTTTGGTACAATGGGGTGACCGCATGTGTTATCTGTGAGAATACAGGAGGCAGGAGGGAGCAGGATGCCAAGGTAATAAAAAGAAAATTGCTAAAAACACTGACAGTGTCCCTTTAAAAGTTCCCGCTCCTGTGCCATTCCCGCCATAACAAACTAAATATCTTGGTAGAGTGCTGGGCTGTTTACCCTCAGAAACCTGTAACACCATCCTAATGCAGCCACAGTATGACTCTAGTATTCACACTCAGCAGGTAACCTCAGCAGAAGAGATATTAATAATGTGTGAGTGGTGGCCATCTTTAATGACGTGCGTTATTAATTAATTACAAATTTATCTATGAAAGCTGTTTTAAAGAATGGCTGAGAAAATTATAACTACACTGAAAATGAATCTAAAGTTGTCCAAAATACATATTTGCTAAATAAAACTATATGATGACATTTTCTGCCAACTAATCAATTCTGCTTCTTTAAATTACAATGTAATTAAAATATCGTGGGTGATTGAAGACTGTCAGGACCTTCTGTTTTCTTGCTTTCTTAGTTACCCATTTTATAAGTGCAACAAAACACACCAGGGTGTTGGAAGTTGTGCCTTCCAGGGGTGGGAGACATGAGGCTGTCGGTTCCGGTGCAGCTACCAACACCCTGTCGTATCTTACTGCAGGCGTTTTCAATTTTGTGCTGTCCTTCCTACCGTATGGCTTGGTGCCGAGAATCCCACCCATGTGACTCCACTGCTGCTTTCTATGAAGGTGGTCTTACATCTGCTGCCTTGTTTACTGGCGCTGGCCCTTCAAGCAGGGGAAGTACCAAACCATCTGACAGGAAATGCTGACTCAACAAACTGAGGTTGGCTGTGAAATAATTATTTTCTGGTGTTAAGACGTAGAAGTCAGGTCCAGTGGCGTGCAGGGCTGAGGCGCTGGGTACCCTGCCTGCCACCATGCCAGCAACCTGGGTTCGAAAACGGACCAGGGTCACTCGAGAGCTGGCTGGGGGAAGGAGAATTGAGCAGAGGCAGGGTGGCACGGTGGCTGTCACCCACCTGATAGGCTGGGTGCGGACACGTTAATGCATCTTCACTTAAGGCGTGCGCATGCCAGTCCAGACAGAAGGGGAAACACCTTGGGTGGTGGGATGATCGCAGCACCCCACAGGCACCACAGTACTGCTGCACCCTCTGAAACACCCAACCATGGCAGTTCAAGAGGTAGGTCTCGGTGGGGTGGGCTGGGGTATTCCCCAGAAGGAGGCTGCTGGAGTAAAGGCAAAGAAGCACAAGACAAAAAAAAAAAAAAAGGCAGACTGAAATTAAAGAGAAATAAAAATTAGCGTCTGCTTTTTGTGTCTGTCGCCCAATCACTTACATGCTATCACCTCCAAACTGATGCACTAATACCACACAGCAGAACATGCATGACAGATTTTATTCTTTAAGGTGTCAAAGCAATACTGCAAAAGAAGACATAGAAGAAACGACAATGTTTTGAGGCGGAAAGGGGAGTGAGAGGCTGCTCTTTCCAGCTCTAAACTTTGTATTCATTTCTCAAGTTTATTTCCTTCTACCATGCTGTTCTGATACCTTAAAGAGAAATAAAATGCTGGGATTTCTATGGATGATATCATTTATGCCAGTAGCTTTTTTTTCTAACTCTGAGGCAATGCCCTCTGATGGTGACAGTGGGCTGTGGCACGAGGGAAGTTTCCCCACTGTAGAGTGACTTCCCAACCCCTACAGAAACCTCTTACAGCTTCTGCGATGTGAACCAGTTCCATGACACTGGTCACCTTGCCACCACCACCCATACTCACGCAATGCGCAATTAGTTACAGCTCTGACTGACAGTTATTGACGCAACGTTATCGGATACCAAGTAGGGAGATTATTCCCCACACTCACAGCTGATGGAATAGCAATCGAACGTCTGTTACTACCACATCACTGTCTGTAATCCAGCAGACTTGGGCTGGATTCCCACAATCTGCACTTGCATACTGTGTGACCCTGAGCAAGTCACTTAACCTCCCTGTTCTCCTGGGCCACCCCTGTAAATGGGCTTTGTACCCTGTGGGCTTTTACCTGGTTATCAAACAATAACAATACAAAAACAAAGCAATACGATCTGGTACAAGTGAAGACTGAAGGCATGTGGGCCAGTGGTTGAAGTACAGAAAACCAGTACATCCCAAGTTTGAATCTCACTGCGCCCCACAGTCACTTGTTCACTGTGTGACCTTCAATGAGTCATTTGACCTCACCATAATGCAACCCCCGCAGCTGTGCAACCAGGTAAAAGTAAAGCTGTGCGGAATTTAAAAATACAGCTTCCACAGAAATTCTGTGCAACTTTCGGAAATTCTACCAAATTCCATGGAATTCTGTCATGAATGAAAATTCCAAAATTATTAAAGTAGACATTTTTTTTTTTTATTGCAATTTAGTAGTGCACCGTGGGATAGTATTTGGCAGTTTACGTAATCCGTGGATTCATCTTCCGTAAACTGCATTCCGCAATTCATATAATCCACAGAATACTGTTCCACGGTTTACACAGAAGAGCTTTTCAGAATTCCACAGAATTAAAAAAGAAATTCTGAAAAGCATTTCAGAATTCCACCAGTAGAATTCCACATCCCACACACCTCCAGGTAAAAGCAAGACCTCGCTGAGACTAAGATGCTGCAGCTCAGCTGGGTTATCCCGTTTCAATACACTGTTTAGAAAAAAAAAAATCCTGTCTATAGCATAATAATACAACGCTGCTACTGGCATCCATGAAGTACACTCTAATGGATGAAAAACCCAGTTGGAATGGAAGGGGACTGGTACCGACTGGAGTCATACTGGTAGTCTGCAGCACATACAGACAGTTGCTCCGAGCCCCATTCATTGGTGGGTGAATCGCCCCTTACAATTTCTGAACCAGTGACTAAAAGAGAGAGAATTTCTCTTTGCACTTCTGTGCCTTTGTTTTTATAGGCACTGAGGATTAAAAAGGACGGAGTCCGTTAAGTCAAGTCATGAACTCCCAAGCACAAAGACTCTACTGTAAGGGTGCCTGGATCCAACCCTGACCCACTAATCCTGTTCCCATGGTAACTTACCATATGAATGGGCACTCTGGCAAAAATGATGTGAATTTTCAGTGGTGTACAAGTAATGCCTGGGAAAGCATGGTCAGTGCAACACGATTCAGAAACTCCCTGCCCACTACAGAAATTGGCAATTTGCTCACTAACATTATGCATCAACTAGTCTCCAAGTAACAGCCAAAGAACAGTCCCAGCTGCAGATGTTTTGGGGGGGGGGGGGTTATCATACAGCGTTGGAATTACACTTCATGAACTTTGGGAGTTAGGGGGGCCCATAAGAGCCTATCTTTAAATTGAGCCCCCCTTCCTATTATAAGTCAATGACAATGATGCGTGAGCTACCGGGGCTCACTTCAGAGCTGGGGGGGTAAACCCTGGCAAGCCCCCTGTAATTCCAACACTGGTATCATACCCTTCAACCCCATCTCACAAATTAGGGAAAAGGTCTGACAAAATTATGGGCAAATGGCCCAAATCAGTGTCATTTGTTCCGATCTTGTGAAATGTTAAAGAGCTAGTTATTTACTGCCCGAAATTAATATTAACTTTTAAAACTAGTGAAGTACTATGTCTTATATCCGAAGTATGTTTTTATTTATTTATTTAGATTTTGTTAACCGGGTAAGTGCACTAGCCAGCAAGTGACTGTTTTTAGGCACGACCCGGGAGGTAAAATTACAGAACATAACGATACAGTAAGGATAACGAAAATACATGATGCACAGAAATACAGGAAGATACATATGGCAGGATACAATGCATGACAAAGGAAAATACAAGGCAAAATACATTTCAAGGACATTTTCCATTGAGCACATACATAAAGTGCATTGAAGGACCTAGGAAAGGGGAGAGGATAGGTGTAGGGGTAAGCCAGAAACAAGATGGAAAATGACAAAAGGGGGAAGGTGAGGAGGTGAGGAAAGGATAGAGGGAAGGATAGAGGGCAAGGGGCCAAGCAGGCGAAAGAAATGGCTAAGAATATAAGGACAGAGAGGTGGTGGCAGGAATAGGGAGGTAGGAGGGAGTAGAGGAGGGATGGCCGGAGAGGGAGGGAGGGAGGTGAGGTTAAAGAAAGCCGGCAAATGCGGCAGCGGCGATGCAAGGTTCCAACCTGCGGCCGAGTCGTTGGAGCCGAAAGACGGCAAGCGGAGAAAGGGTGACAGGTGGTTACGGAAAAAGACGGCAACAGTGGCAAAAGGTAGCAGAATGCGGCTGGGCTGGTGGAACCGATGAGCGGCAGGGCAAGGGTGATGATGCGGTGAAGAGGAGGAGAGAAGCGAAGAGTTACGGCAGTAGCGGAAAAGGTAACAACGCCAAGCTGAGCCAGTGAAACCGAGAGGCGGCAGGGCAGGAAGAAGAGGTCAGTAGGAGGAGGTAAGTTTCACGCAAGTGGAGGTAATAGGAACAATGCTCAGCTGGGAGGGTGGGACGAGCGAACGGGCAGGGTGACTCAGGAGGAGGTAAAGGCAAGGCAAGCAAGCAGAGAAAGGAAGGGGGAGGCAGAGGGGAGGGGAAAAGGAGAGTGCAGGAGATGGTGGGGGGGAAGAGAGGAGCAGGGAGTTGAGTGAAGGAAGGCTGAGAGGTGAGGGGAAGAGAACAGGGATCAAGGGAAGCCAAGTGGTGGCGGAAGTAAACAACAACATTAAATGGCAAAAGCTAATATTTGGCATACAGTCAAACAGATTCAAGCAACAATTATAGTAAAACACCACATAAAACAACCATTGGGAAAGGCACAAGTGCTAGCAATAAGGAAGTGGGAAAACAGGTTAAGAGCAAGGGGATCAGGTAGGATCAAAGCAAACACATTTGTCCAAAGCAGTAAGAAAAGTCCTGAGGTTTGCCTTAAAGTTGCATGAGTAGGGACATCCCTTAGTTCCTGAGGCAGCAGGTTCCACAGGTGAGGAGCAGCATAATGGAAGGAGCCCATGCCCTTTTTTGTCCGACAGAGGGGGATGGATAATAAGGTCTGATCTGCAGATCTAAGGTTCCGTGTGGGAATAGCTGGTCTAAGGAGTTCTGATAGGATAGCAGGTTTGGATGTCCTTATGATGGTATCTGATAGATTGTACAGGTAGTATTGTCTGGTAGAGGAGGGAGAGAGCCAGCCAAGGTCTTGATATAGTTGGCAGTGATGCTGCAGTCGAGGTGCTTTGGTTGCATACCTGTGTAACCCCTAGATGGAACTATCCCAGGGGCTACTACCCCTGCCTGATTTGCCACTAACAGGTTGAGGGGCCTGGATCCAATGGCGGGTGCCTCCACCCAGAGGTCAGGGTTTGCAATAGCTAAACTTACTTGGTCACAGCCCTCTGGGACACTGCAACCCCTTTCTTCCCACTAGTGGCCCACACAATATATCAGAATTACCTTCACAGTATACACTTACCCCAGGGCTGGTTCAGGCACTGGGACCTCCTGTAAAATAAGATACAGTGCAACAATCACAGTACAATACTTTAACATAGACAAATACCTCAGGCAGTATAACTTTGCTGGAAACAAGCAGCTTCGGATTTATTTAGGGGAATATAACAAGGACGGGAAATCAGGTTAATTAGCTTATCACTTTACTCATCTACCTATGGCTCTGTGCACAGGCCTATCCCTACCAGTTACTGTCCCTGGGTACCCAAGCCCTGGTAGCTAGTCCAAACCGTGGCAGCTGGTAGGAACTTTCCCCAGAGAAAAGAAAATTAGTTTAAACAGTCAGCAGTACAGTGATTCTATTTGGATTCAATGTGGCAATTCAACGAGGCGACCTGAATTAGTACTCACAACCTCCAAACAAGATAGGGTCTTTCAATGTCAGCAGGGCTACTCTTGAGCTCCACGAGACTCCTCACACATTATATATGCAAACTGCAACAGGCAAAAGTCCTTTAATGGCAGCAGGATTCACTTGAGCTAACAAGCCTCCTCACACATTTATATGGTGAACAGTAACAGGCAAAAAGTCCTTTAATGGCAGCAGGATTCACTTGAGGACACAAGCCTCTTCACACATTTATATGGTAAAACAGAAAAGTACTATGCCAGGCAGGCTGCTTCTCTATCCTGATCGCAATTACTGCACAATACCGGGAGAACACAGCAGATTCAGTTCCTGACAGACCGAGTGCAATTCAGCAATTTCTCCAGTCTTCTACGGGTGAGCCTGGTTTCTACTCTTCAGATATCCTTTGATTCTCTTCACAGGACGGATTCAGTCCTAACAAGCAGTTACACAAACTGCGGACCGGAACTCTGGGCCTTACACACGTTCCCGACTAAAACTGCACTGAAAAAGCACAGGGCTCCTTCCTTCTTCACTGCCAGAGCTCAACTGAAACTCCAACAGACAAAACCGGGCACTTCCTTTGAGTTCCTCCCAGTTCTTGACTGGATTGGCTGTCACTCACAATAGACTGCTCCTGTTGGTCCAAAAGGCCAAGTCTAAACTACATCTCCCAGAGTCACTGCCCATACAATCCTCTTGTGGCTGGCTCAGATTATGAGTCAAGTTCTGATTCGGTCCAAGGCACCATTTTAGAGCTAGCTTGCCCCACACTGATTGGTCCAGTTCAGCAGTTCAAAACCAGAATGGGGAACTAGGCAGACACAGTTCTGACTGCAAAGAAAGCAGGTTAGACAAACTGTAATTTCATTATTACTCTAACTGGTTTCTGGCAAACAGTTACATCTTTCAGATAGGTTCCTTTGCACTCCTAGTGACTGCAAAATGGAGTGAATTGGCAGCAGCTCGAGTGGTACTCAATCAAAACACACAGTCCCCCATACAAACTAATTATGTCTGCAAGCAGACAGCTCTTAAAGAGACAATACCAGAGGTTCTAAAAGCACTCACTGATAAATGGCTTAGCACGCAAACACCATTCAGGCTTGGAGCATTCAAGCAAGCTCCTGAAGTCTTTTGGGAACCCCATTTGCGGGGTTACACCTGCATACATTATTGAAAGTAGTGTCCCACAGATGCAGTGCAGATTTATTGGCCAAAGACAGAATGGGACAACCATATGTAAGGTTGGCAACAGTATACCTCTAGCTACTGCCAGTTTAGCAACAGGGTAAGGAGGTAGTTGGTTCTGTAAGCAGCCCTAACTTGCAATTGACTGACTTGCAAGTATCCTGGATGTGTGTTTTAGGTCCAAGGTTTGGTCGAGGTGGATGCCCAGGTAGCGGAAAGAAGTGACAGGTTCTAGTGGGTTCCCATCAATGTCAGGAACAGAGATAGTCGAAGGACATGATCTGAGCTTGTGGTGGAGCCAAATAGCATGACTTTGGTTTTATTTGTGTTTAAAAACAAGGCGTTGAGAGTTCAGCCAGTGTTGTACCAAGTGAAAATCAGCAGTGAGGGCAGCATTCAGTTCCAGAGCGTTGTCAGAGTGAGCATAAGCGACCAGGTCATCCGCATACAGCAATGAGTGACCAGTGGTTACCATCTCTGGGAGATTATTTATGAATAATGAAAATAGAAGAGGGCCAAGTATGGACCCCTGAGGGACACCAATGTTGATGACAGCACTGTCTGAAATCGCTGAATTAAACTTCACAGCCTGGGTTCTGTTGGTGAGGTAGCTTTTAAACCAGGTAGTTGCTGGAAGGGAGAAGCCCAAGGTACTGAGGGTAGACAGTAGTAATGTATGATCAACCAGGTCGAAAGCTTTGGTTAAGTCAATGAAGACTGCCCCTGTTAACTTCCCTCTATCCATGTTTGTGACAATGTCAGAAGAGAATTTTACAAGTGCAGTCATGGTGCTATGATGCTTTCTAAAGCCATGTTGGGCTGGACTGAGCAGATTGAAGTTCTCAATGTATTCTGTGATTTGTGTTGATACTATTTTTTCCAGGATTTTGTTCAGGACAGACAAAATAGCAATAGGCAGTAGTTAGATGTGTCATTTTACTTTACCTTTCTTAAATACTGGAGTGATTCTGGCTGCTTTCCAGACTTCAGGGACAACGCCATTGGAGAGAGAGAGGGTGAATATTCTTGCTAGGGGCCAGAGATGTAGTGAGAAGCCATTTTAGTAGCCTTGGTTCCAAGCCATCGGAGCCAGTGCTGGTGTTGTCAGAGAGGGCTCTGAGCAGCTTGAGAACTTGATGCCTAGACACTGCCCTGAAGTAGAAGGGTTAGGTAGGTTAGATGGTTCGCCAGGTGCTGAGAAGTTAGGTTGTGAGGCAGGAGATTGTGATTGAAGGGAAGCTGTGTAGGCAGATAAGTCCGAAAACTGTTGATTAAATGCATTAACAATTTGTGGTAGAGTCATTGCAGTGTGCATATAGAACCATATCAGAGGAGTGACATCTTTAGCAGATCTTAAGAAGGACTTAATGTGACCCCAAAACTTACAAGGGTCATGGGAGGAATTAACCAGCAGGTTTTGGCAGTATTTACTTTTGGCCTGCCTGATGCACCTTTTGCAGTCATTTCTGTATTGCTTATACAGAATGAGATCAGGCTGAAGTCCAGTCTGTTTGTATCTCCTCCACTGCTTGTCTCTGACTTTTAACTTGCGCAGAAGGTCTTTTTTCAGCCATCTAGAGTACTGGCCTCTAACTCTCCTTTTGGCTTTTGGGAGGTGCTTCTTTTGAACATTACCACACTTGGTTAGAAATGAGTTGAGGGCAGTATCAACATTGGTAGTGGTGAAAATGTCAGTCCAGTCAATACAGGAGATATCCAATAGGAAGGCTTGTTTATCCAGGGCAGCATGGTTTGTAAAAGTGATCAGTCGTGGTTGAGGAGGAGGTGGTGGACAGGAGCGCCAGTGACAGAGTGTAGGGGAATGATCAGTAATTGAATCAGCCAACACTGAAGCACTTGAGACATGGTCCGGTCTATTAGTGAGGATCCAGTCAAGTAGTGACCCTAGTGAGGAGTCGTAGCTCTGGTACAGTCTGTAATAATTTGATGGAGATTGTACTTCTGGATCAGAGATGCAAGAATATTGTGCTGTGGACCCAGCCAGTTAAGGTTCAGGTCCCCAAGCAGGAGTGCCTCATTTGATTTTGTATTCTGAGAGACATACTGTAGTAGGTTCTGAAGACCACTAAGCCCACTGGGTGGTGGGTTGTGATACATACGATGTGCAGCAGTTTGAACCCAGTGCCAGGGTAGCATGCAGCATTTCACAAGGTATGGGGAATCAGGGCAGGGTAGGATGTTGAGGGACAGATGATTTTTATAAATAATCATAACTCCCCCTTAGACCCAGCACGGTCTCTCCGTAGAATATTATACCCAGGTATAAGACATGAAGCATCAGGTACAGAAGGCTTCAGCCAAGTTTCTGAGAGGCATAATATGTCAGGGGCAATCAGTTTAGTCCAGGTTTCGAGCTCAGCCAGGTGATTCGGTGAGGCTTGAATATTCATATGGGCTATCACCAGTCCCTTTTGTGCCAGCCATTGTGGGGGTAAGGTGCAAACTTTAGGGCCAGAGTTGGGTTCAATATCTCCAGCTAGCATAAGCGCGGTTAGCCAGGTGAATAAGTAGTTTAGCAGAAAGAATGCCTAGCGGGCATTCTTCAAAATAGTTGTTGGATAGATAGCCCTTAGAGACAAGTACATTAAGAGTTGCTTTCAATTCAAAATGTTTGATACCTGGTGGTTAAGTCAAAAGCTAAAAGAAATAATCAACAGCTGAGGTCCACAGTCATAGAATGTGTTAGAATTCCTGAAAGGATGAACTCTGCCTGTACATATGCAGGATGTGAAATCCTTTTGTCTGTATGCGTCTTTGTCATTCAAGAGGTCTTGAAAAGCCCAACTACAGATCATGGGTCAGGTCAGACGAAAATGTGGATTCAAGCAAGGCCCAGTGTCACTGAATTTGTCAGACTTCCTTGCTTCACTTATGTTTTGCTTGGGACACCTACCAACAAGTTGATTTTAAAATGATTTTTCCCCCTTTTGCTAATATAAAGATTTTGTACCTGACAATACTAAGTGTGATGTATGGAACAGCTCTCTGCCTGGAGGCTGACATAACTAGTCCAGTTCCTCCCTATGCATCATAAGCCCTATGACCTCACAGCCTGTGACATTACAACTGACCAACAAGGGCCAATCACCTACTGCCAGATCGGTCACATGTCATGCCACACTAAATGAGGACACAATGCTGATGAGGAAGGAAGAAGAACCGAACAAGTTATGTCAGCATCCAGGTAAAGTACTTTTCCTTCTTAAATTCTTTCATGGTGCAGTGCATCTACTTCCCATGATGCTTTGCATTACGGGGGTTATGTGTGATTTTGTGTCACTTTTCTTTACATCACACCTACCAGGTGGAAAATCTCTTAATGAGCAAATGAATAAAAAGTAACAACTGACTAATGACGTGCCCTGCTTGCTATTTTTGACAGCACTAAGGCTTTAATATCAGCTCAAGAAGCTGTGGCTTTGCACATAGAAAGAGTTTTCTGGAGGAAAATGAAGACTGTAACACTGCCTGGTATTATTTCGTGCCTCAAAACCCTATTCTTCAGTGATAGAAATGCCAAATTTAGTTGGAACCGAAGGACTGACTGGGGCAAAATCCAGGAAATCCCAGAGAAGGAGGAAGAGTTGAGTGGTATGGAGGGAAGGGGGCGTTTATCATAGTTAGAGCTGGCTGTATACCAGGAACTCGTATTTTATCAAGGACTCATTGCATGCAGGCTGATGACACCCACAACTGTCTCAGCCACATCAAAATACATCAGTCTGCAGCGAGCTTCTGTCACAGATTAATAAATCTGAACAGACCCAGGATGCTCACCGCCCTAATTGGGCCTACTAATAGGCACAGTCAGAGGAGACACTTCCAAATGCAGAACTGAGAAATTTCAAAACAAACAACGGAGGCACGACTCCTTGTAATCAAAATAATTACTGTATTCCATCGACCTGAATGATTACATCAATGTTGAATTTTTTTTTAAATTAGGGAGGCGGACTGGATCAATGACCTTTTTTCAGCCATGATTTGAAAAACAAGGGCAGAACAATAGGGAAAACATACAAGTATCAACCTACAGCATATTAGTAATACATAAAATTATATTTTGACATTCAGTGAAAAAAATGTTTTCCATGAGGACTACAGCGGTGACTTATTGCAAGGTATAATAAACCTCGCAAGAAACAATAATTCCCAGTGCAACTCTTGGTAAACCAATAGGCTTACTCAGCCTTTTCAGGCACCCTGAGATATTAACCCAGTGTTAACAGCCACTTGTTAGTTTGCATCGGTTTTCAAATTAAAAATCAACTGGGAGCAACTGTCTTCCAAGCTGACAGGACGTAAGCACGCTGTCGCACGTTACCGAAGTCTCCAGAAATCCCCTCTCCCATATACACACACATCCCATCTACCCCTTACAGATGATGTGGCGTCTCCCTCTTCCCCATAAATCTAGGGTGATCCCTCCAATTTTATTCCATCTTGATTTGTTGTTCAATGGGGAACCCTTAGTCAAGGGTGTGCAAATCCTATTGTCCTCTGTCCGAGATGAGTACATTTCCTTGAAGGACAATTATAAAAAGGGAGCTGATTTCACCGTAAAGAATGAGGGGCAAGTGTAAACTCAGCTACAGTGTCAGTCGTGGTGCTGTTGCAGACAGAGACATGGACAGAGCCAGATCCAGTATTTTGCAATATATCTAAAGAGAGAGTCACTCTGGTGGCTCACAGTGGTACTGCAGGCAGGCAGGGAATTATTCCACAGAGAGCACAGAAATGTCAGGAAATTTCTGGTCATGTCCTTGGCTGCAACTTACGGTTACCACCTGTTCTGATTCTGGCAGGACAGTCCTGATTTTGGGCAGCTGTGTCCTGCCAAAAAAACATGAAAAATGCTACATGTCCTCATCTTACATTAGAAAAAAAAATATTTTGCTACTTTCCTCTAAATGTTGCAAATACTATGATACTTTAACTAAAATGCCTTAAAATGTTAAAAAAATAATATGAACATCTAAAACACCTCAACACTTAGTCTTAATTCTGATTATTTAGAGAAAAAAAGTCTGTTATATTGGTCAAGGTTACATAATGTCCCGTGAAAAATCATGTTTCAGTAAGAAATGTCCCACTTTGGGCTTCTTAGAAGGTGGTAACCCTACAGCAACTGTAGGAGAAGTCTTAAAATTTTTTTTTTATTTAAACATTTTGTAATTGGGAAAGGCACACTGACCTGGGGCTCATTTCCAGGTGCGACCCTGGGACAGGGGAATATAGGGAAAATATTAAAAAACAGAAACATATACATTAAGAATTCACATGAAATAATGCATACATAGAAATGAATCCATTTACAGGTTCATATTATACAGAGGAATGTAAACAGCACTCTTAGCACACTGGTTCTATAAGAGGCTAAATGATACAGACTGGAGAGTGTGGTAATAGCGAGGCAAGAAAGACATTTGAAACTGGATGCACACACTTCAGAATATAAGAAGTACAGAAGTAGGTTGGCAGTGGTCGGAAGGGACGTATGTCAGGGGAAGGCTAGGGGCAGGTGCAGGTATAGGGTGTGAGCTGGTGAATTTCAAGTTTGACAGAGCTATGAGAGAGCAAGTTTCTAACGAAGGGTGGTAGTTGGTTCCATATTAAGGGGAGCCTGTAGGATAAAGTGGATTTTCCAGTGGACGAGGAAGGTTTGGGGAGGGAGAAGGAACAGGAGTCCCTGAGTGCAGTGTGTAAGGTGAAGCGGCTGCTAGGGATCTGAACACACCTGAACTTAGTGAAGCTTGCGAGTGCATGCAGACTGCATTCTTGTACCAGAACCCCCGTAAGTGCCTCTGCTTTATGTTACGGTTTGCTGAGTTGCAGGGAGGCTTTGGAACACGGCTTGACTCTGACAGCCGAAGGGCAGGAAGTCGCTCGTCCTGATGAAGTAGAGGAGGCTCTCCATAGCAGTGTCAGTGTAGTACATTACAGCGCCTCTTCCTGCAGCGGAAAGTAGCACTCAGAAGCAAAACTACACTCTGGAAAGAAGCTGAGCCCAAAAATAGGTAGCTGGAATTAACCAAGAATAGCAGGCTTTGCAAAAGCCATGGAGAACCCAGTGGCACCCATGAGAGCTGTTGTGCCAGGCTGCTGCACTCTCTCCCACTCCTTCTGTGTGTCGCAGGCAGCCGGGATATGGGTCGCCATAGTGAAATGGTCACACAGAGCGTGACCCATAGAAACTTTTCCGCACTGTGATGGCTGCATAGAGTCAATGACGCTACGCCAGGAGGTCCAACAGTAGTGTCTGCACCCCCTGTTGGCACAACCAGCCCTAACAGTTCCGGGGTCTGACTGACACCCCCCACACCTCTTGTCTTCAACCCTCCAGGATGGCATGGGTTAATCACGTGCACCTTTCAGGGGTATCCAGGCCTTCATTGAGACCTGGGTGATCCACACATGCCAAGGGCAATAACTACACATATTGAGGGTCAGATTCAAAGTCAGAACAGCATCCACAGTCCCACACTTGCTCTGTCCACGAGCACAGATCACTGAACTGACAAACAGGGCTATTCAGGTGGCCAAGTTAGGCCAGTTACAGGGCTCCAAATTAGAAGCCTTTGCCAGCCAGCAGACACCCTGCTCCACATGAGAGCAGGGAATACTGCTGTATCCCCATGTGGCTGACAGATATTTTCGTAAGAAAAAGAAACCATACGTGTCGTGCCTCCCAGTCCTCCATGCTGCTTCAGAGGGCTGGGGGTAATATCTGGAGGGGGGCCACAAGCAGGGCAGAGTTGCTGATGTGGGTGGCATGGAGGATACGTCAGGGGGTCCTACCAGAAGTGAATCCACAACACCCTTTAGAGTGCATCTTGCATTATGAGTAATGCAGATCGCAGCACCCCCTCCCTTTGCCTGCCCCCAAACTCAACCAGCTACATAGCTCTGTGGGGGCTTGGGATCAAGTCAGAGAGGGAGCGTTCTGCGGCTGTTATGTGGTCCTGCATGCCACAGGGTGCTCTGCGGGTGAGAATGGGGCACTACACTGTCATAACCAATGCTCCACACCACTCCATTGGGGCCTGAGATTATTACAGAACCCAAACTGACACAGTGGGCCCCCTGCCCCCTTCCTCCAGGATGAAAGCCTAGAATCAGGTCATCAGTATTCACTGTGCGTCTCTCCCAAACCACAGACACACACTCTAAAGGCAAGCCTCAAACACAGCACAAAGCATCATGGGTAAGCAAATCCTTGTACAGAGAAGGCCAATACCTAGGAGTGTGCTAAACGCTTAATCTCTTCCTTGTTCTGTTCGTCACTGGCAGCCTCCCTATACATACTGGGTCATCCCGGGGTCATTTCATGTTTTGCCCAATGCCACACTGCTGATGCAGCCCATAACTCCTTGGGTTACACTAGGGTTATTTCCGGTAGTGTCCAGTGCTGACGCAGCCCACACTTCCTTGGGTTACACTACAGTTATTTCCGGTAGTGTCCAGTGCTGATGCAGCCCTCACTTCCTTGGGTCACTGAGAGGCCATATAAGTTCTGTCCAATGCCACACTGCTGACGCAGCCCACACTTCCTTGGGTCACACTAGGGTCATTTTCAGTAGTGTCCAATGCTGATGCAGCCATCAGTTCCTTGGGTCACAGAGGCCATATGAGTTGTGTCCAATGCCACACTGCTGACACAGCTCACACTTCCTTCGGTCACACTAGGGTAATTTTCAGTAGTGTCCGATGCTGACACATCCATCGGTTCGTTGGGTCACTGAGAGGCCAGATGAGTTGCGTCCAATGCCACACTGCTGATGCAGCCCACACTTCCTAGGGTCACCCAGGGGTCATTTTGAGTTGTGTCCAGTGCCATACTGAAAACGCAGCCCACACTTCCTTGGGTCATTTGGAATATTGTCCAATGCAGCACTGCTGATGCAGCCCACACTTCCTCGGGTCACTCAGGGCTCATTTTGAGTTGTGTCCAATGCCATAGCGGCAATGCAGCCCGCACTTCTTAGGGTTACTCAGGGGTCATTTTGAGTTGTGTCCAGTGCCATACTGGAAATGCAGCCTACACTTCCTTGGGTCATTTGGAATATTGTCCAATGCAGCACTGCTGATGCAGCCCACACTTCCTTGGGTCATGCTGGCATAGTTTTGACTTGTATCCAATACAGCAATGCCTGCACAGTCCACCCTACCTTTGGACACCCCAAGTTGTTTTGAGTGGTGCTCAGTACCACACTGCCTACACAGCCCACACTTCCTTGGGTCACCCGAGTTGTTTTGAGTGATGTCCAGTACCACACCACGTACACACCCTACACTACCTTGGATCACCCTGTGGTCATTTTAAGCTGTGTCCAATGCCACACTGCCAAAAAAGCCCAACCTCCCCCTATACTCTGGATTTGAGACTATAAATGAAACATAAGGCCGGCCTGCTGGAGCAGGAGTAGCACTACCGCTTGTGGCATCAAAGACCCGGGTTTGGAAGCAAACTCAAGGAGTCGGAGGGTCAGTGGGGGGGGCAGAGGCACTGCTCTCCTCTGGGAAAGGGGGACTGCCTTGCCCAGCATCAGCCTGGCCCCAAGCGAAGGCAAGGGGCAAGGAAGCCACGGACCACAGGAGCGGAGGAGCAGGACCCGCAATGTCCTACTGTACACATGGGAGTGTGTGTGGGGAGCGTATGGAAGGGACTGCATGTCCACTTCTTCCAGGAAGAAAACAGAGGAGAAAATCTATTGGATGGCGGTGCAGGATATGGCAAACTGAGCCCTCGCACGCTCCGCACTGGCTACAGCACCCTCTCCTGGAAACTGGGTCTGTTTTCAACGAAGCAGCAGCCACTGCCCTGCCATAGGGGGCAAGCCAGGCATGAAGCACTGTGACTGGAAGGCAAGTCTCTGGAATGCCACGTGATGCAGCCAGGAAGGGGGGGGGTGGGATTCATTCAGATGCCAATCCTGCACCACTGAGGAGGAGAAAGGAACCAACTAAAAAAATGAAAAATTGTTTCCTTTAACATACAAATCAGATATTTTCACTGTGCTGAAAGCCCACCACCAGACACATGAAACACAGTTTTTTGGAAGCAGAGAGGTGATAAAGGGCATCTTACTGTACAAAGAGAAAACACAAATTACACATACCCCAGTAATGCAAAGTATCATGGGAAGCATATGCAAATGGCCATGAATTAACTTGGACTGGCTCAACTTTAAGCAAAACTGCATGGTGCCAGAAAGCTTCACAATATAATCAGCAAAGGCTGGGAACAGCAGACACAGACACGTGTTTCACCCTCATTTGGACTCCTCAGGGTGCCATGTCTGCATCTCAGCCCAGGGAGAGGGGAGCCAGTTTATAAGGGATCTTATTTGTTTGGTCGTGGGCAGCCCAAGGTTGAGAAAGAAGAGAACTACAAAAGAACCCCAGAGCAAATGCGCTGGGGCATGGGGTTATCCCAGAGGATATTGGCCATACAGCCAAATTTTAAAGAAAACACAAATTGCACATACCCCAATAATGCAAAGCACCATGGGAAGCATATGCAAATATCCATGAATTAATTTGGACTGGCTCAACTTTAAGCAAAATTGCATGGAGCCAGAAGGCCTCACAATACAATCAGAAAAGGCTAAGAACAGCAGACACAGACACGTGTTTCGTCCTCATTTGGACTCCACACTGTGCCACATCTGTATCTCAGCCCAGGGAGAGGGAGCCAGCTTACAGGGCATCCTATTTGTTTGGGTCGTGGGCAGCCCAAAGTAGAGAGAGAGAAGAGAACTATAAAAGAACCCCAGAGCAAATGCACTGGGGCATGGGTTATCCTGGAGTACTCATTGTTCCATCACGTCAGGAAGCAGTGCCTGCAGCAGCCTAGTGCACTTTGGTTTCAAGAACAGTGACGTGAAATGAAAAGAGCTGAGGATGAGGATGAAAATGTGGGCATCACCATACAGAAAGAGATGCACACTTTTTAACATGGCTTTACCAAAGTAAAATACTGTATGTTGCATCATTTAAACAGTTTTTGTATTGTTTGTTTATAAAAATGTTTTTAATTTTCTACTTTGTTTTGTCATCAGTTATTTATGAATTTGTCGCTGGTGAAAACAGGCATTTAGGCTCATCCACCTACAAGTATGGAAAATAAAAATTAAATAACAGAAACATAGACAATGATGGCAGAAAAAGACAAAAGATTCATCTAGTCTAGTAATCATTTCAAACGTAAAACAAATGCTAACACAGACTCAAAATGGGAGAAAAGGAGCATCTTATGAGAGAAAGAGAAAAGGGAAATTGTTTAACCAGGAAAAGTACACTAAGCCGACGCTTGTTTCCAGGTGTGACCTGGAAAACATAGAATCATAGACTCTGATGGCAGATAAGGACCGCTTGGCCCGCCTAGTCTACCCATTTCCCTACCTATTGGATAAGCTGCAGATCCTAGTTAACCAACAGCCTGATTCTTCCTAACCCCCACCAGAATTGCCTTATGTCTATCCCATGCATTCTTGAATTCCCCCACAGTTTTTTTTGACCACACGACCACCTCAGGAAGGCAGTTCCATGCGCCCACCACCCTCTCCATGAAAAAATATTTCCTCATATTGCCCTTAGCTGCCCTCCTCTATCTTCAAATTGTACCCCCTTGTTCTAGAGCACAAGGAAGTTAAGTGGCTTGCTCAGGGTCACAAACCATGCAAGTGCGGGCTGTGGGATTCAAACCCAGCTCTCCAGGTTTGCAGCTCAGTGCCCTAAACCACAGCACTATACTGCCTCCTACAAGACTGGAGGCACAGGGCACTCTAAAGAAGAATGAAAAAACAGAAGTCAAAATGTTCACCCTATGGCTGCCTTAAACATGCAGTACAGTAGAGAACCTCCTAGCTGCTTATCCTGTCTTGGCTGCAATATACCTGAAAAAAAATCAAGCCCTCCCTTAGAAAACGGGGCTATAAAAATCCTGTAACTTCATTTGCTATGACACATCACACGACCATACTCCTTCCTTGAGATGGCACACCCAACCCAAACCAACTGTATGTGCTACTGCCCATGTCACAAGTAGGATAACACACTTCAAAGGGATGTGGCTCTGGGGCATAAACACAGTTCTCGGGTGATTACAGGCACTCAGCTGTGCCTCATGTCCTGAAAAAAACAAACACCCAAGGCATGTGTATATATGACCGCACACCCTGCCATGTGTCATTCCCTTACATACTGACATGGTGCTTTTAAACATGGTAAGTAGTTAAAGGGTTAAAGTGAGGATCTACTGTACTGAAGAAAACTGAACAACCTCATAAATAAATTACAGGGAATCCTAATGAGCCCATCTGGTGCCCTGGAGCTCAGAGCTGTGATGTGTACAAGCCCATGAAAGAGACTGCTAAAACCATCATGGTTGGGGGCTTAGAGGGAGAAATGTATAGCGCGAGATGAGAAGAGTTTGATCTGTCAACTACCGCACGTTCTTGTGTCTTTCTGCACTCCCCCCACCCCTCAGCTTGCACCTGGAAACAAGCTTTGGCTCAGTGTGCCTTCTCCGGTTATCAATTTTCAATAAATAAATAATAACAATAACATGAGTTTTATTTTTAGTTACATCATATGATTTTGTAAAATGTTCAGCTGAAACGATTTTGGCAGAGAAGCATTTGAACCCTAAATTTAGTTATTTATGTGTCATTTTAGGATCAGGAATGGTACACTACGCTGTGATAGCTTGTTTCCAGGTGCATTCTGGGAGTGGGTTACAGGACCCTCTTTTATACACAGGGGGAATGTTAGCTGTGACACCGGGGAAACTACCCCCTCTCCATCGATAACTGTTGTAGGATCTTTAACTTCCACCTCGACAGTGACGAGAGATGGCAAAAGGGACCTCGGCTTAACACCCCATCCGAAGGCTAGCACCTCAACAAAGCACCCCCCAAAACAGCACCACAGTGTCCACTATGGGTATTACACCAAGTACCTTGTATGGGACTAGAACCTACAACCTTCAAGACATCTGGCCCCAGAGGCAAGCGTGCTACCCACTGAACCACTGAGACTAAAATACATGACAGTGATGCAGTCAAGAGCTGAGGTGTTAACAGGTACTCTGGAATTCAGAACAGGCTGCAGATTTAACCATTTAGAATGCAAAAATAACACTTCAAGCCCAGATGAGGCATTTGGGGGAGGAGGGCAGATGGGAATACTTGGAGCTTCATACATAGTCACAAGGGACTGTCGCTAACAAAAGGGGTCACAAGCCTTCCTTGCGCTGTCGCTGAACACATTATGACAACATGGGGATGGGACAGGAGGGCTAGGAAACGTATCCCCCACAAGGCCACTCACAAATCATGACGTAAATCAAAGTCCCTCCTCACTGCTGAGGGCCAGTGCTCTACAGTCAGGAGTTGAGCATCAAGAAGCCACCAGGGCTTGTTAACATCTCACATCCAGTAATTCTTTCTATGTTTTGTACGTTGGTTGTCGGACCTGAATGTAAATTAGTTCTTCTCATTGGTTCTCCTAAGTAAACACGAGTAACAAAATGTAATAACATTGACATTTGCTTTAGCTCTTTAATCTGGTTCTCCGACTGCTCCGTGACTAGTGTTTCGTTTGTGTACAAATCATGACGGCCCTCGCCGTGGCGGTTGCAGTTTTGTGATGCCTCCTGCCTCTACTGCATCTACTGCTAAGCAATGGGGATGTCACAAAGCTGCAACTGCATTCAGTGGAGCCAGCTACGGAAAGATACCCTCCTGTGGGTCCCCTGAAGATAATGGTGGCAGCGGGGTACGGGCTAGGGAGAGGGGGAGGGGTTCCACAAGACTGCAGGTATACAGAATAGGTCTGTAAGGAGGCAGGGGGTGGCCACTGGACCATCATGGATGGGACAGAAACAACAATCAAAAATCAGAGTCTCAAGCTGGCCCACTGACACGGCTTGCTACACCAGTAACCCGGGTTCAAGAGTGAACTCTAGTCACAGTGGGCCAGAAGAGGCAGGAGGGGGGAATGAATGTCAGGACTGCCCTCCTCTCCAGGGAAGGTGGGTTACGCCACCCACAGTATGTCTTATATCTAGTGGAGGCTAAGTACCTGGTATCTAGCAGTCAGGAGGCTCGGAAACATGAAGGATGTCAATGGACCCGTAGCATCATTGCACGTCAACGTTCCGAGACGCACCAGAAAATGGAGGAAAAACAAACTGCCACGGTGCAGTGAAGGACAGCCCATCTGCAGGCCTGCCATCACTGCCAGGGCACCACTAGATTCTGCCTCAGTGGGGAGGGGATGTCATGAGAAGCAAGTCGTGGAAGCTAGTGTATGTCCCGGGGATGGTGGGTGACTGGACTGGAAACGCCCTGAACAAGGGCTGGCAGCTAGAACAGGAGGATAAACCAAAGTGGGTGGGAGGTATCTGAATCTCTCTCTAGCCCAAAAGCTAATCTAAAGGTAAGGGTTGGGCCAGATGGGGATGGAGGAGAGACATTACGGTGGTGATTCCATGTCTCACAAATTCTTGCCATGTGTCATGTGACTGATACTATGTGATTGCCAGAACTTCATGGGTGTCACAAGACAATGTTTTAGCGTGTGCCTACCCTGTTTGCACCCACTATCATCCAGTTGATTTGTGTAGCAACTTATTTAATAAGGAGATCCTCCCCCCCCCCGCGACTAAGTTAGACTTTTGTGTATGGCACATTTTGGCGGCTGTACAATGGCAAGCCTATGTGCACCCAGTATTTGCACCACTACCAACTGTTACTTAGAGAATCTGGGCACCTGAAGACAGATCACTGCAGGGGGCTGTTCATTACTTGAAACTGGTGGGAATTTTTTAGGCTCCATTTTATTTGCCTGAAACCCTGATCGATCGAGTGATCTTATTCAGTTTGTGTTTACAATATCCTGAAAGGGTGTGTGTATATTTATTTATTGTACGACGTGTTCCTTTTTGTTTTTGTGTTTTGCTATTTTTATCATTCTTAGGACCTTGTTGTAAATGAGCAATAGCTCGACTGAGTTAATCCAAACTGATATAATTTGTATGTTCACATAATTTGTATGCATATAATTTGTATGAATAAAATATGAAATGAAATGAAATTTCTATCCAAGGGCAGACGCAAATTGAGATGAGATGGTTTATCTGAGGACAAACTTTTCTGCAGTACAGATCAAAAAAAAAAAGAAAACATACAGGAGTCTCTTTTTTTTTTTCCTTAATCTGTCTCAAACCTTGGATTTACATGTAATTTACACAGTCAACGTAAAATATATGCATATTAGACAAGCTGCACAGGTTTTTTGGCAAGAAAGTTTGAGGAGATCTGATATTTACACAAACACCCAGTTTGGGTTGGGAGGTGAGCCTCTCCCTAGTTTTAGCTTCCCAGGGAAGGAATGACTGTGCAGCTCCACTGGTGTTCAGGTTCCAATGAACTACGTCTCCACCCAATGCTGTACTTATGACACAAAAATAACTGCAGCGTGCCCGTTCCCCAATATTGCTCACCTGTTAACCCAATATCTCCGCTCTTCTTATTCCTCTAAAATTTCTGTGTCCTGTTCCCCATGATATGGCAACTATAACACGAGGGGGCACAGTCTTAGGGTGGCAGGTTTAGGAGGGAGGTCAGTAAGCATTTCTTCACAGACAGGGTGGTGGACACTTGGAATACGCTGCCAGAAGAGTTCGTCTCCTTGAAGACAGTGGGCAGCTTTAAGAGAGGCTGGGATAGGCATAGGGGGAAGGTAAGGATCATGGGTAGAGAGGATGGGAGAAGTGGGGAGGGAGGGCAGGGACATTAGCTCAAGCTGTGGACCCTGCGATACGAGCAGACTTGATAGACCAAATGGCCTTCTTCTGCTGGCTTCTTCATATGTTCGTATATTTCTGCCTTTCCTTATCCCCCAATATTTCTGGCCTTCCTGTTCCCCAAGATTTCTATTCTTCTTGCTCCTCTGATATTTATGCCCTTCCTGCCCCCCATGATTTCTGCTATTCTTGCTCCTCTGATATTTATGCCCTTCCTGCCCCCCATGATTTCTGCTATTCTTCTTCTCCCATCTTTCCTGCACTCCCACACATTCCACCCTTTTATTCATATCAGTATAGCACAGTGGTTAAGGGCACTGAGCAGCAAACTTGAAGAACTAGGTTTGAATCCCAAGGCTTCCACTTGCATACTGGCTGACCCTGTGCTCCCAGAATGCACCTGGAAACAAGCCTAGGCTTAACATGTATTTCCTGGCCAAAACTTGTAAAATTAAAAAATAATTAAATAAATAAAAATGTCCTCTGCTTACAGGACAAAAACTGCTCCTCTCTGAATTATAACCCAGCAAGACAGGACCTCCTTGTGAATGAGCCTGCTCAATGGAGTTTTCCTGCAATAAACTTGAACTTGAAGACAGTACAGTGCATCTCGAGAGTTCAAGGTATTAGTGACTGCGGAGTAACTAGCCAACATGGCACCCTTTGCCTATAAAACACAGTCGAACGTTAAACTGGCTGCGCCCCTTCCTATGAAAAGTGTGTACTGGGGGGGAGGTGTCACCCACAAAATAAAACAAGAAATCTTTATGAATGATCCATTTTGAATATGGGGAATGAAAGACTTTATTTTGCAGGGTTTTTCTTTGGGGGGGGGAGGACAGTGAGATTAATTTCTTGAAATAGGTTTGTGAGGGAGAGCTACTTCTCACCAGCTGCCCCACTTAAAGAAAAAATACACAGATGTAGAGGCACTTCTCAGTTGAGACAGATAGCAGATTAATGCCTTTTTAGAATACTAAAGTTTGAAACAGATGTGCCTTAAGAACCTCAAAGCAGGCTGAAAAAATTACTAAAATAGAAAAAAGATTAAACAGCTTACCCTCTCAGAGTGTGGTACAGGCATCACAGGTGTAGCGCACGCTGACTTAGAAAGCGCATAGAGCGCTGGCAGACCCCCACATGAACCTCAAATGCAATGGGAAAACCGCTGCCGAAATCCACTTCAGCAAAGCTGACACCACACCACAGAGGGCTGAGTATTACTGGAGGGAAACCACATACCACACACCGCACACAAACGCGACCTCCACTCAGCAGCAATGAGGAGGTCTGTTCAGTCTTTGCACAGTGGTACTAAAAAGCTCCAAAGAGTTGAGCTGATCCTCCGCCTTTCAAACTGAGCTCTCCTGCTTGCTGACTCGCAGTTCTGAAGACAGACCAGAGGAGGGTTTCAGGAGCACAGAGTGTAATACCCATCTCCTGGCATGTCAGGCATGCTAATGTGCTTGTTCTAGTTTCCTTAAGGGCAGGGGCGGGTGGGGGATTTATCAATAATCCGCAACCCTGGGAGATGCTGTCTCAGCTCCAGTGCTGGATATTTTTCCCAGCATGCAGCATCCCTTTTTAGAAGCCTGCCAGTTGCTCTCCGGTTCTCAAGGCTCAGATCTCAGACTTCAGAAACAGCACTAGGTGCAGTGCAGAGATAACCCTGACTGAGGAGGCAGTGAGCAGAGTGCGCTCACCAGGGGACCTGCCCCACTTCAGAAGTGACTTCACAGTTCACTCTTGCAACTGCACCTAATCCCACCCAGTCCAGCTGGTCTGTTTAAGACGCCCTCTGTCACATGCAACTAACTGTTCTGCCTCCCTCACAGTACAGACAGCATAATTACTCAGTATCTAATGTACTTTACCCCTCCATTTATTGAGTTTAATATGCACCTGTTGTACTGATGCTATTTGTGGTTACTCTGCACCTATTAATTGCCACTATATGTTAATTGCGTTTACTTGCAACTTTATTATGAAGCATTGTTACTCCCTGTTCCATCCTTCCCCCAAGACACACCTATAAACAAGCTGTTACAAGTTTAGTATGTCCTTCCTGGTAACACTTTCCAACACTTTCCCTGGTGGCCAGTGACACCTGGTGGCCAGTGACAGTGCGTCGTGGTACCGTATAGGTGGCCTGAGTTCGACATGAGCTTGGGTTGCCACATTAAGAGGCAGGCCAGGCTGCAGCAGCTGCCACACGGTGGTCTGCCTCCGTGGGAGGGTCGGCAGTGGGCTCTGGTGCTGCAGTGACCCTAGCAGCTGGGACAGAGAATGTGCTCTCACCACAGGGGCACTGTGTGCAAATGAGGCCAACAGTGGCAGTGCCCACACCAAGGGTGGAGGGAAGGATCATGGAAGAAAATGGGGAAGTAACCCTCCCCCGCTGTCCAAATGACAGCACATCAGCCTAAACAGGGTATATCCCTGCTAGTAAGGTATATATTCCTGGAAAGATGGCAGGAGAGAGGGATAAACAAATAATTATTAAATAAGTGTAGTGAAGGTAAGTTAGCTCCAGTGGAGCAGCTGATCAGCGGTCTGAGTCAAGACTTACCCAGGACTTTCCTTTCCCATAGTGGACTTCAGAGTCTGCAATGGGAAAAGTGCATTTTTGCAGCTTATTCACCCTGGATAGCCTAGCTCAGTTTCAGTGGGGTTCTGCTTAGACCCAGTTTCACAGCTGGGATGGACAAAACACCAGGAGATCAAGTGACTTGCTCAAGGTCATAGCAAGCCAATGCCTGTGGTGAGATTTGAACTTAGGAACTTGTGTATAGACCATACCTCTCAACCTCCTGCCTCATAAATCAGGGACAAGGCTTAAAACAATCAGGGACAAGGGACCAAAATCAGGGACACATCTTCAAAATTAAGGATATCCATTCTGAAAGCTGGTAGAATAAGAGGTTTTGTGTAAAATGCATTTTCTAAGGAAGAACAACTCTGTAACATTAATGTTTGACATTAGTTTGTGCTTACAACCCCCACTGTTTGGTCATGGAAACGCAATGTGTAGGAGGAACAGAGTAAAATTTGGAGGCAAAATCAGGGACATCCCTGAAAACCAGGGACAGTTGAGAGGTATGGTATAGACAGTAAAGCACTTTAACTATCAGACCACACTGCCCTCTGGTGGCATGGGGAAATGGTGTCTTATAAAAATTAGTTGGCATGAAGCACTAAGAGCCGCACACCCAAGTGTCAGTCTACGTCCCAAACTGCACTTTGTTAAACATTTTTTTTTACTTCCTGTTTACTGCAGTATAGTACATTGTATCAGATGGTTTCTGATGACTTGCAAGCTGACATTTTCTGTAACTACAAATCCCAGAATCCCCAGCAGCTGATATTGGAGGAGGGCTGCAGCAGAGGGAGATTCAATAGCCAGCAGTGCATGTTAAACTTTTTATAAACTCTGATCTTTTGTTTGCTGGTCCTGCTGTCCTTCCTGAGAGAAGTACAGTCCCAGATGACTGCAATGGGTAGGAGTGCAGTAAGTTTTAAATTCTCAGGGCAGGAACGCAGTGACTTTCTTTCTCAGTTGCACCGGATAGGAGTGCTTTGAGCATCCCAGTCTAAACTACACCAGGTGATAGCACAATGAATTTCCCATTCTCAGCTACATCAGGTAGGTGTGCAGTGAGTTGTCCATTTTCTGGGTAGGAGTCAAGTGAATTGTCCATTCTCAGCTGTACCATGTAAGAATGTAGTGAGTTGTCCATTCTCAGCTACACTGGGTAAGATTCCAGGGAGCTATCCATTCTCAGCTGCACTGGGTAGGATTGCAGTGACTTTCCTTTCTAGGCTGTACCAGGTGGGAGTGCAGTGAGTTGTCCATTCTCAGCTGCACCGGGTGAGACTGCAGTGAGTTGTCCATTCTCAGCTGTGTCGGCTGACAGTTCAGGGAGTTTCCTTTCTGAGCTGCACTGGAGGAGAGTGCAATGAGTTTCCATCCTCAGTGGCACTGGGTGGGAGTGCAGTGAGTTGTCCTTTCTCAGCTGTGTCAGCTGAAAGTTCAGGGAGCTTCCTTTCTGAGCTGCACTGGGGGAGAGTGCAATGACTTTCCATTCTCAGTGGCACTGGGTGGGAGTGCAGTGAGTTGTCCATTCTCAGCGGCACTGGTGGGAGTGCAGCGAGTTTCCATTCTCAGCTGTACTGAGTGAAAGTACAGTGAGCTTACATTCTCAGTGGCACTGGGTGGGAGTGCAGTGAGTTTCCATTGTCAGCAGCACCAGGTGGGAGTGCAGTGAGTTTCCATTCTCAGCGGCACCAGGTGGGAGTGCAGTGAGTTTCCATTCTCAGCGGCACCAGGTGGGAGTGCAGCGAGTTTCCATTCTCAGCTGTACTGAGTGAAAGTACAGTGAGCTTACATTCTCAGTTACACTGGGTGGGAGTGCAGTGATTTTCCATTCTCAGCAGCAATGGTGGGAGTGCAGTGAGTTTCCATTCTCAGCTGCAGTGGTGGGAGTGCAGTGAGTTTCCATTTACACCTGCACTAGTTGGAGTGCAGTGAGTTTTCCATTCTCAGTTGCACTGGGTGGGAGTGCAGTAAATTTCTATTCTTAGTGACACTGGATAGTAGTGCAGTGAGTTCCTATTCTCACCTGCAACAGGTAGGAGAGCAGTGAGTTCCTGTTCTCAGCTACACTGGGTGGGAGAGCAGTGAGTTTCCCATTCTCAACTCTACCAGGTGGGAATACAGTGCATCTCCTATTCTCAGCAGCACTTGGTGGGATTGCAGTGTGTTTCCCATTATCAGCTGCACTGGGTGGGAGTGCAGTGTAATTCTATTCTCAACTGCACCAGGAGGTAGTGCAGTTAAGAGTGTATTCTCAATTGCACCAGGTGGGCTGCAGTGAGTTTCCCATTCTCAGCCGCACTAGGTGGGACTGCAGTGAGCTTCCCATTCTCAGCTGCACAGTGTGGAAGTGCAGTGAGATTTCATTCTCAGCTCCTTCTGGTCAGAGTGCATCAAGTTCCCCCATTCTTAGTTGTGCCAACTGGAAGAGTAGTGAATTTTCCACTCTCTAAGCTACACTGGGTTGGAGTGGAGTGAGTTTTCTGTTCTCAGCTGTATCGAGTCGAAGTGCAGTGAGTTTTCATTTTTCATGACTGGGATTGCAGCGTGTTTCCATTTTCAACTGCACTGGCTGGAAGTGCAGTGAGTTTCCATTCTCAACTGCTCGGGGTGGGATTGCAGTGAATTGTCAATTCTCAGCTGCACTGAGTTTCCCATTCACAGCTGCACTGTTGGGAATGTAGTGAGTTTTCATTCACAGCCGCACTGATGGGAGTGCAGTGAGTTTCCCATTCTCAGCTGCACTGGGTGGGAGTGCAGCAAGTTTCCAATCTCAGCTGCACTGGATGGGAGTGCAGTGAGTTTCCCATTCACAGTTGCACTGGTGGGAGTGCAGTGAGTTTCCCATTCTCAGCTGCACTGGGTGGGAGTTCAATAAGTTTCCATTTTCTGCTGCACCAGGTGTGAGGGCAGTGAAGTTTTCATTTTCAGCTGTACCCGATGTGAGGGCAGTGAGTTTTCCATTGTCAGCTGTCCTGGGTAGGAGTTCAGTGAGTTTCCTCAGCTGCAATGGGTGGGGCTGCAGTGAGTTTCTGTTCTCAATTTCACCAGTTGGGAGTGCAATAAGTTTGCCAATCCAAAACAGAGAGTGCTCTGAGCCAGTCAATGCACTCTTCAACCGATAAACTCACGATAAAAAAAAAAAAAAAAAAAAAACGCTAACGGATCGCCCCAAAGAGAAGAATGGTCTCAAGCTGACAATAACATTGTGCAAAACACGATTTTTATTAAATTGGTGTGACAGAGTGCTAAAGATCTTATACAGCAAGGCAGCTCACCACTGTGACCTTTATAAGCTCACTGGTCGGCCGTCCCTTGAGGCCCACTTCAACTTCAAGATAACTACCTTGAAATTCTCTCATGGGCTGCTCCCTGATTGCCTCACCGCCCTCTACCAGTCAGCTGCCACCACCAAGACAACTAGACTGTACTCCACTCTCTCATTCACTGTTCCTTTCTGCCGCACCACTCAAGGGAAGAAAACACTCTCCCTTTATGGGACCAAAGCTCTTCAACTCTCTCCCTCCAGAACTAAGACTGTCTCTCCACCAATGCCTTCAAAAACAACATCAGGAGATATTTCTTTCACACCTGCTCCTGCACTTGCACGCAGCCCTAGAACTTGCTCCCCTCCTGCCCTTTTTTCTTTTGCGCCCTCATCCTCCGGTTCCTCTCCTCTGGCACTTACCCTCCCACCCTGTTTAGCCACCTAGGCTGGTCTTGATTGCACGTAACTCCATATTTCCCAATGTTATAATGTAAAGTTGTACAAATCCTCTTTGCATTCTTATGCCACCTGTTGTATTGTTAATTCACCTAGGCTAGTTTCTACAGTTCCTTAAAGTATTTTATTGTCATGACTCTTACTGTAACTTTGTTTCACCCCTCGCTGTATGTTGTTTGTTCCTTGCTCATGTCATTTCTCATGTTTGTTGTTTGTAACTGAACACTTGTATAAATGGGCAGCAATGGTCACATGCCTTTCCAGCATAACCAATAAAATGAAAAAATTAAATGAGCCAGATAGAGGTACCCAGGACAACAAACTTGTAACGTTTCATGCCACACAAGAGAGTTTTCGAAGGATATGTGCATCTGCTGCCTAACAGTATTTATACAGTGCATTTAAAGTGATAGCAATTAAAACCCTTTACATAGATACGTGATTAAAGCACATACATTCATCATCACAAAACGATAAGTCAGACAGAATAAACGAACAGTAGTTAATGTGCTGAACCCTAACAAAAATTCAACTCGTGAGCACATTACAGACAGATATAATGGCATCATCATATAGTTCAGAAATTATCATTACAAGAACTGGATAATATCATTATCACACTACTTATATCACATCATTAGAAGACAAAACATGTTCATTACAAACAACTTGTTAAAACAAGGATGAATGTAACGGGCGGTGGTTAGAAAACAGATATGCTTACAGTCCCGCTATGCCTGTCAACAAACAGACATAATATCCAACACCAACAAAATGTGGACAACATTGTCTCACTAAACAAGCATGTCTTGAGGGTAAATAAAAAAAAATTATACACACTATCAAACTGGCTCATTACCACAGAAAACAGTACCAGTGGTAGTACTGTCACGATTTAGGAGCCAGCGCGTTCACATGCATAAGAACACATGTACGTGTAGAATGGTGGCGTAGAAGACGTGGCAATGATTGAACATGCAGCTATAAATTCAAACAAGAGGACCCCTAATGGTAGAACTACTCCTGATGTAAGAAAAAGGAATTTATGCTTAAAATTATGTATTTTAATATTTCCATAGATTGTTGGAGTAGGAGGCGGGGGGTGGACGGACGAACAGTCCATTTGATTACACAAAGTGAGTCAACATCCAGCCCACACCCCATGAGACAATAACAACTGTGATTAATTAAATAACATTTAGGCAGAGATGGCTCAGTGGCGCTGAGGGTTGAGGCACTGGATGCCACACATTGCACTACGCTGGCAACCCGGGTTAGGGAATGACCTCAGGTCGTTGGGGTGCCAGCATGGGGGGGGGTGGGAGAAGCAGGATTGAGCATGCTGTCAGGCTGCTCTCCTCTCCCGGGGGGGTGTTGGGCATGGGTTGTCAACCCTCCCGTAGTTCCATCCCCACCAGGTGGAGGTCTGGTGAGGAAATGTAGGTGGCAGGGCAGCAGTACGGGTGAACGGAAGGAGCTGAACTGGCTTCTGGTGTGCGTACGTCTCTCCATGTGCACATACAGCTGTGTGCCGAGGCTCTGGGAGGGGAAATGGGAGAAAACCCAAGAAAAATCTAAATAAAATAAATATTCAGGCCAGGAGCTTCTATGTAATAAATAATTGGTTAGTCTACGTCAAAAAAGGTCCCTTGTTCAGGCCCGGAGCTTGAGCCGCTCTTAGCTTATGGATCCAAAACACCTCTTGCCGCAAGAGGCAATTATCCAAATCCCTTCCCCTAGGATCCATTTGCACTTTTTCTACTCCAACAAATTTAAAAGACTGCCCCTCCCCATGCCCAATAATATGGTTTGCTAATGCATTCTCAGGTTTGACCTCTGAATATCCCCCGTATGTTCCCCAACAAATACCTTCAGTTTTCTTAAAGTCTTTTCCATGAAACAGACACTGCAGTCACACTCAGCCATGTATACAACTGCAGTGCTAGTACAGTTGATAAAATCTCTGCTCCTGTACTCCTTCTCATCCCCGGGATGCCAAAACAATCAGTTATATTAACAGAGGGGCAGTGTACACAGTTACCGCATCGATATGCACCTGAAGGTAACGGGGAGAGAGCCAAGACTGTACCTGTGGAGTCAGTTGAAATCTCTTAACCACCCTACCTCTAATATTCCACCCACGGTGGTATACTGCTCTCGGGGGAAGAGCAGTATATTTCTTCATGACTGAATCGGGCTGTAAAACATGCCAATTATTCCGGATACCTTCCAACACTTGTTCTGACTGAACATATATGTGCTAATGAACTTCCACCTCTCTGGTACATTCTGATGTCTCACAGCAGCTGATGTCATCAATGATTCTCTTCCCCTGCTCCTGACTGAATTCCCTCGCCACCTCTACAACCTCAGATGAGTAGCCCCTATCTAGAAATCTAGTTTGCAAATTCATCTGATTTCTTCTCAAAGTCGGTGTTCGCACTGCAGTTATGCCTGACTCTTTGAAATTGGGAAAAGGATATGCTGTTAATCACATGGCGGGGATGACAGATGCTGCTGCTCAGAAGCAGGGAATTTTGATCGGTGAGCTTTCTGAAATGATCTATTTTTAGCCTCCCATTAGATAATATGCTAATCATCAACACCAGGTTCTCAGTTTGCTGGATGTCCTGTTATACCGAAAATTTTTAAATTACTGATACTATCCTCTAAATATGTCTTAAAAGCCATCAATTTACTTTCCGTTCCATCCCAAATAACAAGTCATCTATATAACAACAATACTTAAAAATGGGATTTTAGCAGGATCTTGCTTAGCTGTCCCTTCTCACATACCCAAATATCTATTTGCAAAACTGGGTGCAAGGGTTGCACCCACTGTGGTGCCCTTGACTTGCAAATAATATTTGCCTGAAAAAGAATTACAAGTCAGAACCATCTCTGTAAGTTGCAAAATGAAAGCACACAGCTGCTTAGAATACAGATCACATTCCACTAATGCCTGGGACAAGGAGTGGAGTCCTGCCTCATGCGAGATATTTGCATTGAGACTCCACATTCATTATCACTGGGAGAGCGTTAGGTTTGACCTTAACTTCACTTTCACTAAGAATCTGACGGACCACAAGTAGTATCTTTCACAAAAGAGGCAAGCCCCTCTACGATGCTTTTAATGTGTGTATCAACAAATTTTGAGAGGAGTTCTGTTACGCTCCCAATACCAGACCCCATGGGGCATTCTGGTGGATCCTACAGATTCTTGTGCATCTGGGGAAAAACAAACATAGTAGCCTTAACTGGAAAAGTAACAGAAACTCGTGAGCCTCCTTACTTATGACATCTTCAGCTAATGCTCCACATAACACATTGCCCATGCGAGTTTTCAATGCCCCTGTAGGGTGGGACATCAGAGGGGTATCAATCTAAGAATTGTCTCTGAACCTCCTGATTATATTTGACCATGTCCATTATCACAAGTGAAGCCCCTCCCCCCGTCCGCTGGTTTTATTATGATCATATCATTGTCCCTCAATGAATCAATACTAGTTGCAAATTTCTAGTGCAATTCTCAAACCGAGGTCTCTCCATTTTTCCCATTATAGTCTCTAACTGTTGTCAACACAGACGCTCAAAAACTTGCACTGATGGTTTAGGGAAGGGCAAAATGTAGATTTCTTTTTAAATGACCTCAGCATAGTCTCAGGAGGCGAACCCATAATGCCATTAGCATGATGTATGTTAATAACCATTGTTTGGGCTGGCATTGTAGCTGTATTAGGGTTAACTCTATCAAAAAAGGATTTCAAGTTTAGAGTCCTATTAAACTTCTATAAATCAATAAAGAGTTGAAATGGAATTTTTTTTCAATTGTTTAACCAGGAGTGGCACACTAAGCTGAAAGCTTGTTTACAGGTGCGACCTGGGAGCACATGGAAGTTAAGTGAAACATAGAAACATAGAATTTGACGGCAGATAAGGACCGCTTGGCCCACCCAGTCTGCCCATTTTCCTACCTAACAGATAAGCTACAGATCCTAGTTAACCAACAGCTTACTTCCTCCTACCCCCCACTAGGACTGCCTTATGTCTGTCGCATGCATTCTTGAATTCTCCCACTGTTCTTGACTCCACGACCTCTCAAGGAGGCTGTTCGTGCATCCACAACCCTCTCAAAAAAATACTTCCTCACATTATCTCTGAGCCGTCCCCCCTCTATCTTCAAATTGTGCCCCCTTGTTCTTGCGCATCTCTTTTTCTGAAAGATGCTACCCTCTTGGACTTTTTTGAGTCCCTTGAGGTACTTGAAAGTTTCTATCATGTCCCCTCTCTCCCTTCTTTCCTCAAGGGTATACATGTTAAGCTCCTTTAGTCTTTCTTTATATGTCTTCTGGTGCAGACCCTGCACCATTTTGGTTGCCCTCCTCTGGACAGTCTCCACTCTGTCTATGTCTTTTCGGAGATGGGGTCTCCAGAACTGCACACAGTACTCCAGATGGGGTCTCACCAACTGTCTGTACAGTGGATAACAACTTCCTGTTTTCTACTATTGATGTCTCTCCCTATGCATCCCAGTATCCCCCAGCCTTCCTTACTGCCTCTTCTCACATTGCTTGCCCACCTTTAGGTCATATGATATAATTACCCCAGGTCCTGCTCCATTTTTACTGTTGTCAGTATCTCACCCCCCCATTGTGTACTCTTCCCTTGGGTTTTTGTTTCCCAGGTGCATTACCTTGCACTTCTTTGCACTGAATCTGAGCTGCCATACATTTGACCATTCCTTCAACCTTGCAAAGTCCCTTCTCACCCTTTCCACTCCGTCTTCTGTATCAACCCTGTTGCAGATCTTTGTGTTGTCTGCAAAGAGACATACTTTTCCTTCCAGTTCCTCTGCAATGTCACTTATAAAAACATTAAAAAGGATCGGTCCCAGAACTGAGCCCTGCGGTACCCCGCTAGTAACCCTCCTTTCTTCACTGTGGACTCCATTTACTATTGCCCTTTGCGTTCTGTTGTCTAGCCAATTTTTTATCCAGGTTACCACCCTGGGACCCACTCCAAGGCTGGCTAACTTGTGTATTAATCTTTTGTGTGGGATTGTATCAAATGCTTTGCTAAAATCTAGGTAGGCCATGTCCACAGCCCCTCCCTGGTCTACTACTTTGGTCACCCAGTCAAAGAAAACTATTAGATTCATCTGACACGACCTTCCCATCATGAATCCGTGCTGCCTTGGGTTCTGTGACCCACTGGCCTCTAGGTACTCAACAATTCTTTCCTTCGGAAGTGATTCCATCATTTTCCCTACCATTAAGGTCAAACTAACTGGTCTGTAGTTTTCTGCCTCTGTCCTGCTCCCACTTTTGTGAAGAGGAATCACATCCGCCCTCCTCCAGTCCTCAGGTACCACCCCATCCTCCCATGATTTGTTAAACAGAGTAGTCAACGGTGTCACTAGTTCTACCCTTAGTTCTTTTAGAATTCTTGAGTGGATCCCATCAGGCCCCATTGCTTTGTCCACCTTCAATTTTATTAGTTCTTTCAGAACCCTTTCTTCTGTAAATGGACTGGTATCGACCCCCGTCTTCAGAGTGTTTCTCTTGTTTGGTTTAGGTACCCTCCTCTTCCTTTGTGAATACTGAGCAGAAATATTAGTTCAGTATCCCTGCTTTTCACTGTCACCTCTACCCACATTTCCTCCCTTTATTAAGCCTCAGTATTCCTCTTTAGTCTTTCTTTGCTCCCTAATGTACCTATAAAAGGTCTTATCCCCCTTCTTAACAGGGTTGGCTATCCTTTCCTCGGTTTGGGCCTATGCTATTCTGACTGCCTGACTTGCTCAGGGTCACACAGTATGCGGGGGCTGTGAGATCCAAACCCAGGTCTCCAGATTTGCAGCTCAGAGCCTTAAACCACTGTGCTATACTGCCTCCCAAATTTACCTGGCAGGTGTGAATGAGTCCTTTTTGGAGAACCTCAAATTTAGCTGCAGAAGGTGTGTACCTAGATATATTCAGAACATTTGTCTTATTCTGTATGGTCTCCATCTGTCCCCCCCCATTGTTCCCCCTGTTGGGACATTGGTATCCTTGATTCTCCCGCTGCTTGTGTCATGTCTGCTATTGTTTCTGCTGCCTCCCATGGATCTTCCTTGTGTGCGTTATTCGCTCTTGAATCTGAACCGTGTAGTTCTGGTGCTCCTCTGTAAAGGGGTCCTGTGTAGTGATGGCAACAGGGAGTTTTCCCTCGAAAAAATTGTTGAATCTTTATCTGTGCCACTTGAAGCTTCTTGTTGGTCATTTGAAGCTGTAAGACTTGATTTAGGCTATTGGGCCTTCATATTATGCCAATCAAAGACACGGTCATGCAGGCAGTCCTGATTGTCACATTCAAATTTTGTTTAGCAGCTTCTGATGGTATCCTTAAGTTCCCTCAGATAAATTTCAAAATCTCCTGAGCTTGTAAAAGTGTTCAGTGTAGTTTCTTTTTGCTTCAATAGTTCATCTTTCTCTTCAGTAACTTCTTCCAAATCTTCCAATATTAGTCTGATTAAAACTGTGGAGGCCTCCAGAAGTGCTACCCTCCACCGGCTCATAAACCTGTCTCTTTCTTGTCCAAATGCAGGTGGTTTGGCGATCCTTAAACCACGTGGGATACGCTCCACCTCCAGGTAGGCCTCCAGAGTAATACCCTTCTGCCGGTGGAGGGGTCTCCCCTTTAAGGCTATTTGCTCATATTTCCCCAGATGTATATAGACGGTGTCTGGCTCTGGGGATAGTGGGGAGGAGAAGGGTGGCCGCTGGGCCAGGTGGAGGAATGGAAAGAAGCAGACAGATTGGGATAGTGGGGACAAGAAGATGCCCTGGGTCAAAATGGGTCCTGGACAGGGGATCTCCCTGCCTAGTTCCCATACCCAAGGGCTCTGCCTGTTGCATGCAAGAAACCTGGTCTCCCCTATTGCTCATCCTACTCAGGAGATATTATGCAATGCCAAGTCTATTAATAACATGACTGCTCTAACAGCAGATCTTGTTGGGTCATCCAACCTGGCTTGCATCACCGAGACCTGGCTGGACATAAATGCTGGCCCAGTATTGGCTTCAGCAGTTCCAGCTGGATACTCTGTGGCACATCACCAGAGGATGGATCGTAGGGGCGGGGCTGTAGCCATTTGTTTTAAAATGGAACTGAACCTAGCGGAGGTACCAGTGGGAACTACCAACACCTTTGAATGTATTGTGGGCGAGGGTGTAGGATGCAGGATCCTTCTCATCTACCATCCACCAGGTGATGGGAAAGTGTTCCTGAAGGAAATCGTGGATTTCATTGTCGACCTGGCGTTGGGATGCCCCAGATGGCTGATCCTAGGGGATTTCAGTGCCTGGGTCAACGATGAATTTTCGTAGTTTGGTCAAGATTTACTCCAGCTAATGAATTCGCTGGGCCTTACATAGGTGGTTACCTCCCCGATCCATATTGGTGTTCATTCATTAGACTTGGTGTTCCTCCTGGAGATGGAGATATCTGACTTGGTGGTGGAGCCAGTCGGGTGGTCTGACCATCATATCACTGGGTTCAGTTTTGTGGCTTCCCCCATTAGGTCTGCCCCTATGGAGATGGTTTGGTACTGTCCTTTGAGGGGAGTTACCCCAGGTGATCTTATGATGGTGCTGGACCTATCGGGCATACAGGGTGATAGCATGGATCCAAGGGCCCTACTACTTGTCTATAATGAGGCAGCAGTGGTGGCCCTGGATTCCATAGCACTTGTCGTGTTCGTCCCCTCACCATTCGTTCAGGGTCTCCTTGGTTTGATGAGACCCTGAGGGAACTGAAGAGAGAGGGACAAAGATTAGAGATGAGTTGGTGGAAATTGGGTCTGGAGTGTGGTGGATTTAAGATTGATGGACCATTATATGATCCATCAATCAGCAATCACCCATAAGAAGGCAGAATTCCTGTCCAGGGAGTTTGCTGCTGCGCAGAACCAACCAGCTCAGCTCTTCTGGACTGTGGACAGATTCTGCAATCCAATCTGTCTCCAGGCCAGGAGAGCTTTTTCACAAGATCGATGTGATGAGTTTGCTTGGTTCTTCGCAGATAAGGTTGCCACAATCAGGTCCGACATCTGTCTGACTCCCCCTAGTGGGTGTAGCGGTGGTCAGCAGGAGATGCCGGGCCCTCGGTTTGCTTGGTCTGAATTCAGCAACCCAGCAATCACTGACATTGTGATGGTCATCCAGATGTTGTGTCCAACCTGCTGTAGTTGGGATCCTGGCCCTATGCGCCTCTTAGTAGGTTGTGTGGAGAAATCTGGCCTGATCCTAGCAGAGATAGTCTGGAGGTCCTTGGAGAGGGGGATCTTTCCAGATCCCCTGAAGGAGGCAGTTGTTCGTCCCCTCCTTAAACACCCTCCTTGGACCCAGACTGTCTCTCAAACTACAGACCAGTCTCTAACCTGCCCGCTGTGGGTAAGGTTATTGAGAAGGTAGTTGCGTCGCACCTGGATGATCATTTGACCAGCCACAGTGTCTATGATTCTCTTCAGTCAGGATTTAGGAAGACACATAGTACTGAGACAGCTCTGGTCTGAATACTAAATGACCTCCTGATAGCGAGAGATTGCAAGACCTGTTCCATCTTGGTCTTGCTTGATCATTCTGCAGCGTTTGACACTGTAGACCATGGTGTGTTGATGGATCAACTGTGGCTCATCTGTGATTTGTCTGGGACAGTCCTCAGATGGTTTCAATCTTTTCTTCATGGTAGAACTCAGAGAGTGGTGTCTGGGATTTTTGCCTCGGCCCCGCTCTCTCTATCCTGTGGAGTGCCACAGGGTTCCATTGTATCCCCCATGTTGTTTGCAGTGTATATGCTGCCATTGGGAGAGATTATTAGGTGGTACGGCTTGAGTTTTCACTGCTATGCAGATGACACTCAGATGTACATGTCCTTTGTACCCAGTCAAGAAGCATACCTTTCAGTATTTAACAACTGTCTTGCTGAGATCCAGGACTGGATGAGTGCAAGCTGGCTGAGTTTGAACCCAGCTAAAACTGAGGTGTTGGTTGTGGACCCAAATCGTTGGGAGGCAAGTGGGTTGGCTGGATTACCTTCTGGGCTGGCTTGGGGGTGTCCAGCTAACTACCTCAGACCAGGTGCGTAACCTGGGTGTAATTTTTGATGAAAGCCTAACCCTGAAATCTCAGGTGGCAGCTGTAGTCAAAACCTCTTTTCACCATCTGAGGAATATCACCTGGCTAAAACATCTGGTTCCTGCCGACGATTTTCCTAGTTTGGTCCACACCTTTGTTACCTCCCGCCTTGTCTACTGCAATGCCCTTTACCTAGGGCTACTGGGGGTTGATATCTGTCGCTTACAGCTGGTGCAACACGTGGTAGCCAGGCTGTTGACTGGTACTTCCAGGGCCAGTCATATAATGCCTGTGCTCTGTGGATTGCACTGGCTGCCAGTTCAGTAGCAGATCACCTTCAAGGTCAGTCTGCTGACCTACAAAGCAGTACATGATCAGGGACTGGGTTACTTGCAAGATCGCTTGTGTCCTTACTGTCCCCCCCGTCTCCAATCCACCAACGAGGGATTGCTAGAGATCACCAGGGTCCATTTAAAGACATCAGGAGCCTGGTCTTTTAGTTTTGTGGCCCGACCCTTTGGAATTCTTTACCTTGTCAGGTACGAGACTGTCCAGAGCTTTAAAAATGCATTAAAGGCACATCTGTTCAGTTTAGCCTATCCTGGTTTATAAGCCATTAAGTTATTATTGAATGTAAATTATTGCTGGATTTTATTTATAGATGCTTCAAAATGTTTTTATTGCTGTTCTCTATGTACAGGCGCCTTGGATTTGGATTTTATCTCTAACAATGCAGGGCATGTAGGGGGACTAACATTGGGTTATAGGGTGGGTGTGGGGACAACCAGGTGAAGTTAGGTACAGCTGCATGTGGGGGTGGTGAAAGAGCACATGAGAGAGGATAGGGCATGCATCGAGGGTGCATTTCAAATGTCAGTAGGGAGTGAGTTCCAGAGCTTGGGAAAGCAGTGGGAGAAGGATGCCTAAGGATGTCTGCCCAGCAGATGAGGACCTGGAAGGGATGGCAAGGGTACGAGCAGTGCTTCTCCTGAGTGACTGAGAGGATGGGAGAGTGAAGCTGAGAGGTAGGAAGGGAGCACTCCAAACCAGAACTTGCTAATGAAGTTGGTACAGTGAGCCAGATGGCAGTCATCAAGGGATGGGAATGACAGGGATTGATATGAAGAGCAGTGATAAGTGCGAGGAGGACAGTGTAGAGCAAAGCGACTGAAGGCGTGGAAGACAGTGTCCAGTCTGGCTAGGGGTGGTTTTGGGGGTGGCACTGTAGACTACATCACCGTAGTCAAATGTTAGAAGGATCATTCTCAGCAGAATTTCTCTGTGGGCCAGCAAAGGGATGCATTCACGATTCCGGTCTAAGGCAACAAGTTTGGGAGAAAGTTTCTTGTGAATAGCATCCACATGACCAGAGAAGTCGAGGTATTTATCAAGCCAGACCTCAAGATACTCGAAGGAGGCAGTGTCTTCAAACATTGTTCCATCAAGGGTGTGGAGGGGAGCCGTGAGAGTCTCTGCCTTGTGCCAAAGGTTATGAAGACTGTCTTCTTGGCCTTTAAAAATAGCTGGTTGGTAGCACTACCATTTATGATGCCAGTGACCCGGGTTTGGTAGCGAGCTCGGGCTGCTGGAGGGCCAGCCAGGGTGAGAGGGATCGAGCACCCAATGGGCTGCTCTCCCTCTCTGGGGAGGTGTGGGCTGCATACCCCACCGCTATACTGCCACCACCTGGGTGACCACGGGTGGTGCCAGTGCGGTAGGGGAAGCAGACAGTAGGGGAGGGGCTGGCGTCAGACAGGGACCTGAGCGGAGGCACGTCTCAACACGCCCCCGTCTCACTGGTCCCCCTCAAGTGCCGATGCCAGAGGGGGCGGGACCAGAACAAAGAAAAAAACACCCCACAGTTGCGCCTGTAGACAGGCTTCGGCGATTGAGCAGTAGCACTAGCCAGGGGAAGTGGCTCAAGGTGCACACTCTCACCGAGGTATGGAGGGGAAAGGGGGGACTCCTCCACCATAACTGTGGGGGTTAACTGGGTCTAGTGAATTCAGGGAGCGTGGCACCCATGTGAGTTAGAGGCTCTGTGACTCTCCCAACACGGGACGCTTTGAGACCCTGAAGAAAGGGGCAGCTGTGGTGCAAGGAGGGAGAATAAAGACTAAGTAAAACAAAATAGCTGGTTAGCGCATAGCCACTGCTGGACATTATCAAAATCCTGCTGAAGTGTGGACCCTACCAAGGAAGTGGAAGGACCGGATGCATATAGAATGGTGTCATCTGCATACACGTGAATAAATGCAGATGAACAGACCGAAGGGCGATCATTATGGAGAAAGAGAATCAGGCCAAGGACTGAACCTTGTGGGACCCTAGTGTGGATGGGAAGGGGTGATGAAATAAGAGTCCCCTATTCTGTTCTACAGTGTGTGCAGAGGTATCTATACCCCTCAAAAGGGGATTTTCTTCCCGCAGAAATAAAGAGTCCAGCAAACTGGCCTTGGCACCTATCTATACCTGAATTCTCCACTGCATCTGTAGATAGACTGGCCTCAGCCGTATCACTCATTCTCTGCTACTGAGTGATATAAATGTTTCCCAGTGCTCAAGCATCAGTCCCAAACAAAAGTAACACTTTGGCAATCCAAGATAGGGAGCACTGGGAGGTGGTCGGTGCACTCGGTAACTGGTAAACTCATCAAAAAGCAAAAAAGGACATGGACAATCCCACTAGAAGAATACTCTCATGCTGACTATAGCACTGTACAAAACACAATTTTTATTAAACTGCTGTGACAGAGTACGCAAGATGTCATACAGCAAGGCAGCCAGATACAGGTTCCCAGGACTACAAACCCCTAACGTTTCGTGCCAGATGTGAGCTTTTTCGAAGGATGTTTTCTCCCTGCTGTCTAATAATACTTATACATTTATACAGTACATTTAAAGTGATAGCAATTAAAACCCCTTATACTGATAGGTGATTACTGCACGTACATATATCGTTACAAGATGATAAAAGTCAGACAGAATAAACGAACAGTAATCAATGTACTGAACCCTATCAAAACTTCCACTCATGAGCACATATACAGTATACAGATATAATGGCAACACCGCATAGTTCAAAAATTATCGTCACAAACATTATAATTAAATAGTAACATCAGTATCACAATACCTATATCACATCATTAGAAAATGAAACATATTCATTACAGACAACTTGGTAAAACCAGGATGCGTGTGACAAGTGGTGGTTGTGGTGGGGATTGGGTGGTCAGGATATGTTTATAGCCCCAGTATGCCTGTAAACAAACAGGCATACCCAACATCAACAAAAAAACGGACAGCACTGTCCTACAAAACAAGCACATCCCGAGGATAAATAAAAAGATTATACACACTACCAAACTGACTCATAACGACGGAAAAACGATGCCAGCGGTAATACCATCACGATCTAGGAGCCAGCCCGTTTAAAGGCATTGTGGGTTATAACCATATCTCTCTTCTCACCACCACCGACTGTGACATTCTTCCTGGTTTTAACAAGTTGTTTGTAATGAATGGTGTCTTTAAACATGGTAAGTAGTTAAAGGGTTAAAGTCGGGCTCTACTGAAGAAAACTGAACAACCTCATAAATAAATGACAGGGGTCCTAATGAGGCTGTCTGTTGCTGTGCAGCTCAGAGCTGTGATGCATACAAGCCCCTGAAGGAGACTGATTAAACCATCATGGGGGGGGGGCTTAGAGAGGGAGAAGTGTATGGAGCGAGAGGGGAAGAGTTTGATCCATCAACTAAGCACGTTCTTGTCTTCCTATACCCCTTCCCCTGGGTCACATCTGGAAACCGGCCGTGGCTCCGTTTGCCTTTTCCGGTTACCAGTTTTCAATAAATAAATTAAAAAAAAAACGAGTTTTATTTTGTTACATCATGCGATTGTAAACTGCTCAGCTGAAAAAAATTTCTGCAGACATGCATTTGAACCCTAAATGTAGTTATTTGTGTGCAATATTTAGATCAGAAATGGTATACTAGGGTGTGATAGCTTGTTTCCAGGTACATTCTGGGAGTGGGTTACAGGGCCCTCTTTTCTTGACGGGGGAATGTTGGCTATGATACTGGCGAAATTACCCCGCTCTTCATTGATAACTGTCATGAGACCTTTTAACTTTTACGTGAACAGTGATCAAAGATGGCAGAAGGGACCTTGGTTTAACACCTCATCTGAAGGCCGGCACCTCAACAAAGCACCCCCCTTGTACAGCACCACAGTGTTCATTATGGGTATTACGCCAAGTAGCTGGTACACTGACTTTCTGTTCTCAGCTGCACCAGATGGGAGTGCAGTGAGTTTCCATTCTCAACAACAAAGGATAGGAGTGCAGTGAGTTTTCATTCTCAGCTGTCCCGGGTGGGACTGCAATAAGTTTCCATTCTCAGCTGCACTGGATAGGACTGCAGTGAGTTTTCATTCTCAGCTGTCCCTGGTGGGACTGCAATGAGTTTCCATTCTCAGCTGCATTGGGTGGCAGTGCAATGAGTTTCTCATTCTCAGCTGTACTGGGTGGGAATGCAGTAAATTTCCCATTCTCAGCTGCACTGGGTGGAAAAGCAGTGAGTTTCCCATTCTCAGCTGTACCGGGTGGAAGAGCAGTGAATTTCCCATTCTCGGTGGCACTGGGTGGAAGAGCAGTGAGTTTCCCATTCTCAGCTGCACTGGGTGGTGTACAGTGAATTTCCCATTCTGAGCTTTACTGGGTCAGAAGGCAGTCAGTGTTCCATTTCAGCTGTCCCGGGTGGGACTGCAGTGAGTTTTCTATCCTCAACTGCACCGTGTGGAAGTGCAGTGAGTTCCCATTCTTGGCTGCACCAAGTGGGACTGCAGTGAGTTTTCCATTCACAGCAGCACCAGTTGGGAGTGCAGTGAGTTTCCATTCTCAACAGCACTGGGTGGGAGTGCAGCAAATTTCCGTTCCCAGCTTCACTGGGTGGCAGTGCAGCGAGTTTTCATTCTTGGCTGCACCAAGCAAACAGTTTCCATTCTCAGCTGCACTGGGTGGGGGTGAAGTGAGTTTTCATTCTTGGCTGCACTGGGTGGGAGTGCAGTGAGTTCCATTCTCAACTGCACTGGGTGGGAGTGCAGTGGGTTTCCCACTGACAGCTACACTGGTGGGAGTGCAGTGAGTTTCTATTCACAGATGTACTGGTAGAAGTGCAGTGAGTTTTCATTCTTGGCTGCACCAAGCTAGAGTGCAGAGAGTTTCCATTCTCAGCTGCACTGTGTGGGAGTGCAGTGAGTTTTCATTCTTGGCTGCACTAAGCTAGAGTGCAGTGAGTTTTTATTCTCAGCTGCACTGGGTGGGAGTGCAGTGAGTTTCCATTTTCGACTGCACCAGGTGGAAGTGAAGTGAGTTTCCCATTCACAGCTGCACTGGTGGGAGTGCAGCGAGTTTCCATTCTCAAACTGCACTGGTGGGAGTGCAGTGAGTTTCCCATTCTCAGCTGTAATGGGTGGGAGTGCAGTGAGTTTCCATTCACAGCTGCACTGGTGAGAGTGCAGTGAGTTTTCATTCTTGGCTGCACCAAGCTAGAGTGCAAAGAGTTTCCATTCTTAGATGCACTGGGTGGGAGTGCAGTGAGTTTTCATTCTTGGCTGCACTAAGCTAGAGTGCAGTGAGTTTACAATCAGCTGCACTGGGTGGGAGTGCAGTGAGTCTCCATTCTCAGCTGTCCTGGGTGGGATTGTTATGAGTTTCCATTCTCAGTTGCATGGGGTGGGAGTGCAGTGAGCTTCCCATTCTCAGCTACACTGGATGCGAGTACAGTGCACTTCCCATTCTCAGCTGCACTGGATGCGAGTGCTGTGAGTTTCCCATTCTTGGCCGCACTGGGTGGAATTGCAGTGAGTTTCCCATTCTCAGCTGTACTGAGTGGGAGTGCAATGAGGTTCTCATTCTCTGCCGTTCCGGGTGGGGTGCAATGAGTTTCCATTCTCAACTGCATTGAGTGGGAGTGCAGTGACGTTCCCATTCTCTGCTGCACTGGGTGCGGGTGCAGTGAGGTTCCCATTCTCAGCTGCACTGGGTGTGAGTGTAGTGAGTTTCCTATTCTCAGCTGCACTGGGTGGGAGTGCAGTGAGTTTCCATTCTCAGCTGTTCCGTGTGGGGGGGTGCAATGAGTTTCCATTTTCAACTGTCCCAGATGGGAGTGCAATGAGTTTCCTTTCTCAGCTGCATTGGGTGGGAGTGCAGTGAGGTTCCCATTCTCTGCTGCACTGGGTGCGAGTGCAGTGAGTTTTCCATTCTCAGCTGCACTGGGTGGGACTGCAGTGGGTTTCCCATTCACAGCTGCATAGAAACATAGAATTTGACGGCAGATAAGGATCGCTTGGCCCACCTAGTCTGCCCATTTTCCTACCTAACTGATAAGCTGCAGATCCTAGTTAACCAACAGCTTACTTCCTCTTACCCGCCCCTAGGACTGCCTTATGCCTGCCCCATGCATTCTTGAAGTCCGCCACTGTTCTTGACTCCACGACCTCCTCAGGGAGACTGTTCCATGCATCCACAACCCTCTCTGTGAAAAAATACTTCCTCACATTACCCCTAAGCCGTCCCCCCTCTATCTTCAAATTGTGCCCCCTTGTTCTTGCACATCTCTTTTACTGGAAGATGCTACCCTCTTGGACTTTGTTAATTCCCTTGAGGTACTTGAAAGTTTCTATCATGTCCCCTGCAGCTGCACTGGTAGGTGTGCAGTGAATTTCTATTCTCAGATGTTCTGGGTGGAAGTGCAGTGAGTTTCCCATTCTCAGCTGCATTGGGTGGGACTGCAGTGAGTTTTCCTTTCTCAGCTGCACCGGGTGTGAAGGCAGTGAGTTTTCCATTTCAGCTGTCCTGGGTAGGATTGCAGTGAGTTTTCTATTCTCAAAAGCACCGGGTTGGAGTGCAGTGAGTTTTACTCTTTCCAGTTTTGAGCCCTTTAAAATGATGGTCACTACAAATATTGATTATCCTCACAATAATACATACAATGCCATGCCTTATTGCTTAAGCAGGACCTCACTGAAAACAAGACCAGATGGGCTCAGTGAAATACATTCTACAAATGGAAATAAAATGTCTTCTCTCCAGCTTAGTGGCATGGAGGGCTGAGGAACTGCCACCTTACCTCCTGCCACGCCATCAACAGAGTTTGAGAATGGACCTGGGTCTCCTGGGGTTGGCTGGGGCGAGAGAGGACTGAGCATCCAAGGGACTGCTCTCCTCTCTGGGGAAGGGGAGGGATGTTGGCCCAGCCTTAGACTGCAACCAGGTAGAGGCCTGATGGTAGTGCAGCACAGGGGGCATGAAGGGACGTCCTGCATGGGTGCCTTCACATGCATGGACTGACATCCTGTGGCAGGGTCGGGGCAAAAACCGTGGGGAAAATAAGATCTCATGGGCTTAATGAAGCCCTGCTCGCCTGTCCCAGCTCTAGACTACGTGTACTGGAAGAGGAGATTGGCCCTCCTCTCTCCGGCCTGACACAAATCTGTGGGGGAACCTCCAGACCAAGGTGAGTGCTAGGGAAGATAACTGCCAGCTTGGGGGGAGGCAGGAACAGAGCCGAGTAGCCGCCCCATAGTGAAGGTGCAGAAAATACTTGGGGAATGTTTCTCCTTCATGACCAACATATGAAAAATCAAGATCTGATGACTCCTATCTAACAAATCACAGCTACCTCTGAAAGGGCTCTTTAAGCAGGAGGTTGGTCTAGTGGTTACAGCACAGAGCTGTGAACCTGGAGACTCCGGTTTGAATTCCATGACCTCCATTTACAGTATGCACTGTGTGACCATCAGTGAGTCTCTCAACCTCCCTGTGCCTTACCTCTCTGTAATCTTTCTCTAATCCTGCTCGGCTCTTTGAATCTCCTTGTGTGCCTGAAATGGTAGCCACATTCCCTCACCCCCTTTTCTAGACTGTAGAATGCTTTGGGATACTATTTGCATGAAATGTGCTACGCAGGACCCAGATACATAGAAACATAGACTTTGACGGCAGATAAGGACCACTTGGCCCACCCAGTCTGCCCATTTCCCTACCTATTGGATAAGCTGCAGATCCTAGCTAACCAACAGTCTACTTCCTGCAACCCCCCACTATAATTGCCTTATGTCTGTCCCATGCATGTTTGAATTCCCCCACTGTTTTAGACACCACAACCTCTCCAGGAAGGCAGTTCCATGCGTCCACCACTCTCTCCGTGAAAAAGAATTTCCTCACATTACCCCTGAGCCGTCCCCCCTTTAACTTTAAATTGTGCCCCCTTGTTCTTACACATCTCTTTTTCTGAAAGATGCTACCCTCCTGGACTTTGTTGATTCCCTAGTGTGAAGAGGCACAACTTCTAGACATGTTATTTGGAGGGTGGCTCGGGAACGCTTAGGTTTCGCCAAAGGGGCTCTGAGAATACGGGACACCTTTTGTAATGGGGGCAGCTGAGTGGTATGGATAGAGGTCTCTGAGGGTTAAAGTGGGGGACTCCCCCCCCCAATATGGGACAGTTGAGAGGGGTTCTAAAAGTTAAATGAGGAACACCCATTCTTTTCTAATGTGGAACAGTTCAGAGGAATGGAGAAAGGATGGACAAAGTGGATATCTCAGAGAGTGTGGGAATAACACGCATTCACACAAAAGTTCAGATGCAACACGCAGGTAGTGTGGTTTTATTTTCAGGAAACCAAATAAACTGAAGAAAAACAATAAAACAGCAAAAGTCCACTTGACAGCAGGCAAGGTTTGGATCACTACAAAGTTTGGTGAAAAGCAAGGAATCCTTTAACTTATTCCAAGCTTCCTGACATGAAGCAGTGCATGTCTTGCTCTGATACCAGTCACATGCCTCCTGACTACCAATCTGCCATGAAGGCCAACTTTTATACCTCCCCTTGGTCAGGTGATCCGCCCCTTTTTACAAAAAATACATTTTTAAATAAGTTATAAGTGATAGTCTGACCAAATACACAAACTTAAATAACTTTTTATGGCAAGGTAACATTATTCACATGAACTGTGAATTAACTGTAAGACAGTGTTGTTAAAAAGAGATGACTATCTAATCATGAAATGATGAGCTGAAGCTCCTCCCATGTTGTGATGTCATGCATGACCTGGGACTATCTATAAGCTCTGCTAAAAAAAAAGGCCACAGACTCCTATCGTAGTCATTGGAAACAGTGGGCATTGGTAGGCCCAAAAGCACTCCTGAATCCAGGTAAGGCCGAACTTTACTTTACTACAAAATAATCTCTACTGATGTCTAAAAGATGACTTATTCTAAAGCCTAATAATCATGTTACAGTTTCTATGTGTAGTTTTACCAGGAAGTAACATAAAGGATACTTTTTTTTTATCAAAGAAATGATTTTATGCTTCTCAGGTAGGCCTTGTGTCTATTTGGAGTTCTTAAATTCTTTGTATGATACAGCTTTATCAGAAAGGTAGCAGGATAAAAAAAGTATTTGTGTTCTGTTCATTCTTTTTATCAAAAACAGTAAAAATGACAATTCTTGTATTAAACAAAGCAGTATTGTGTAAAGGGGATTTCATTCCCCTAACTTTAAACACTGTTTTGAGTCTGTTCCGCGTTGTTTTGTGCTTTACGTAACTAAGAGAAAGTGAAAAAACTGCTCTGCATCAACATACACTTTCTATCGTTTTTTAGATCCTGAAGACACTTGTAATGCCCCAAAGTTGGGGGCACTACTGAAAAAGGAAGGGCAATAAAAGAATAAGGGATTGCAGGTGCTCAGGGTGCTCGTTGGAGGTGTGGGCTAGCAGGGAGCAATAAAAAGGGGCCCCTCGTAAGTAAATTTCCTCTCCTTGTAAAGGAAAATACTGGTAAAAAAAATAGAAAAGGTGCCCAGTGCACTAAATATATGTCAAAAAATAGATTTTATAAGCAGCAACAAGTAACAATGATCTGGATGGCATGCTGTGCTGCGCTGCTCATGCACAACATTCCATGCCAGCCATTCTGGAATGAGAAGGTTCTGTTTTACTGTAAAAATTGTTCTGTTCAGTTGGGAGTTTCTGGCACCTGTTGAGGAGAGAGGACGAAGTATGTCAAGGGGACTAGGGAAAAGGGCTTTCCGTGGGTTGAAGCCATCCCTGAGGACTTGACTGTGTGCCTGCTCTGCCTCCACTGTCAGAGCACCATAAAGAAGAAAACCCATCCGGTGCAGCCGTTCGGGCTGAGAGCCCCGTTTATTTACTTATTTAATGTAGTGTTTTCCCAGTCCCTTGTCAGCGGCATTGCCACAGCCGCATCGCCGGTTTGCTGTCGGCCTTCTCGAGGCCCCCTGATGCCCGCCACAGCACCTCCCGCCTACAGCGCAAATTCCTGGTGTGTGTGGTGAGTTGGCGGCAGCACCCGGTTTCGTGCTGACCGCCCAAACAAGAAAGAAAAAGTAAATTTGTTTGGTTTGCACTAGGCGCAAGGAAGAGCGGCAGAGTGTTGTGGGAGGGCATGCCAAAATGGCCCTGCTTAAGTATTCAGAAGCAGGCAAGTTAGCGACACCCACAGGGAGGGGCCAGAGAGCAAGGCCATTAGAAAGGCCTTTTGAATATTTATTAGGGAGGTGGGACGGGCCGGGGAAGCGAAAGAAGAGGGGCTCAGCTTTACAAATGGTCAAAAAGATTTGAAGGGCCCGTCAACCTTAATTAAATAGGGCACCCAGGCCCAGAATAGAGAGGGCAACCAGGCCCAGTTTATTTAGGGCAGCCAGGCCCAAAGTAAAGAGGGCAGCCAGGCCCGGTAGTAAATGGAGTAACCAGGCCCCATTCATTTAGGGTAACCAGGCCCAGTGCAGTTATGGCATCCAGGCCCAGTAGTAAATAAGGCATCTAGGCCCAGCAGTAATTAGGGCAGTCAGGATAAGTGTATTTTGGATATCCAGGCCCAGTAGTAATTAGGGCAGCAGACCTAGCGGCAATTAGTGCATCCAGCCAAATTGCCCCTGCATGTGAACAACTGCCCCGGATTGTTGCAATTCGCCCCTGCTCCAGGCAAACTGCCCCTGCATGTGAACAACTGCCCTGGATTGCTGCAATCTGCCCCTGCTCCAGGCAAATTGCCCCTGCATGTGAACAATTGCCCCAGATTGTTGCAATTTGCCCCTGCTCCAGGCAAATTGCCCCTGCAAGTGAACTGCCCCAAATTCTTGCAATTTGCCCCTGCTCCAGGCAAATTGACCCTGCAAGTGAAATTCCAGTGTACAGTGCTAACAGAAGTACCAGTGTTAAGTGCAAAGTCTGTGACTCAATCTTCAACCTTCGTCAGCTCTTCACCTCAGCAGTCTTCAGCCAGCAGAGAACTTCAGCATCTTCTTGGCATATCATCCGCCATAAGCCAAAATCAACGTCCTTTGGAGAGTCACGGCTGCCAGTTCCTGGTCAGCTTGGAAGTGAGATGACTGGAAGAAGCCTCGTCCGTCACTCCCAGACGCCCGCCGAAGGTCGAGTCCATCGTGTCCCAGGTGTGTTTGCAGACGCCAGTTTATTTTGTCCCAAACCTTGTGGAATCCAGATCTTCATCTTCTAGCTTTCCTTCCTGCTTGTTCCATGCTGCATAACTAGTGCAATCTTCTAGGATCCAGCTCCAGTTTGGTGGTCCTCCAAGTGGATCCATCACCTGAGCAGGTTAGCAGTTGGTGTCTTCAACCTTGGCAATCTTCTAGTGGATACTTCGCCAAGTCCTGTGTTCCGGCTTTGGCAGCCCTGGTCAAGGGTCAGTGCCAGAACACCCGCAGCAGTTTGTCTTCTTCGTCCTTGGCAGCCCTGGTCGAGGGTTGGTGCTGGGGCAGCAGTAGCAGATTCTTCTCTTGTGGCAATCCTGCAGGTGGATTCCTTGCCACATTCCAGGTCCTTCATCCTTGGCAGCCCAGGTTAAGGGTTTGTGCCAGGGAGGAGCCTAACCCAGTTCCGTCAGTTTGTGCTCTTATATTCCGGCAACTCAGAAGAGTGGGTTGGCCAATGACTAAGGTCTGTTTACAAATCTCTCCATTCCCCTTGCAACCTCTCATAGGTTCCACTGGTAAGTTTGGCGCCAAGCAGGAGTCCCCTTTCTCTTTACTCCTACTTCTCAGCTGTGCATGAAGTCGACTGAACATCTGCATCTTATAGCCTCTGAGAGTGTTATACATCTTGGTGATTGTACATTGTATGCTTGTTATATAGTGTGATAAAGTGGTACACGGTTATATCCCTTGGTGTGTAGGCCTTGTAGCAAAACATCATAGAATTGCAGAATATTATGGAGTGGCCTTAAGCCAAGGTGCACCTGTAGAGTAGTAAGGAAAGAAGGGTAAAAGAGTGTTGTTTACTGCTTCTAAGGTTTGGGCCCCTTCCTTCCCTTGTGACCGTGTCTACCTTCCCTGTATATGAATAAAAACCAGACGGGCATCAAACTTCCAGATTGTCTCCTGCCTCTCCTTAAAGTGGGTTTCCTTTCACCCAACCTTATTCGAACCACAGCGTTGTCTCACCAGTCCACCTGCTTGAGGTGATGCTGGGTGTGCAGCTGGGACAGGCGATCTTCATGGTCAGCACCCCAATTGATAAGATCACCAGACACTTGTGTAAAGCTCAGCAGTTACTGACCTTCTTATGGCTATTATACAGGTTTTTCGGTTCGCTTGCTTGCACTTTCTGCTGCAGGTGTCATTATGATGGACACCTTACAGCAGAAGTGCTACGGTGGGCGAGAGTCTCATGCTGCACGAGAGTACCGCTCGGGACTACTTGTGTGCTGCTCAGAACGGCACGTACCAATTCAATTCAATTCAATTCATCTTTATTTTTAAAAGGCGCTTTTCTTAAAATCAAAGCGCCTGTACAAATTCACAAAACAATAAATACAATAAAATTAAAATTAATATAAATCCTTAAAAGCTATGCTAAAAAGGTGGGTTTTCAAAGCTCCCTTAAAAACTACCATCTGAAACTACAAGAGTTACAGGCAGAACGTTGTCTGGCAGCTAGTGCCACTTGGCGTAGTGGTTAGGGTAGCAGACCATGGTAGGCAGGAGCATGCTAGGGACAGGGTTCGTATCTCACTCTTGGCAGTTCAACAAGCAAAATCCACAAGGTCGCACCTGGAAATCGAAAATGGTCTGCAAAATATTTTTTTTACTTCAATTTGGTGCGACCTAGGAGTTGATTATATTTATTTAAGAGGGGAGAGAGCCCCTCGCTTGGGGGATGCGGGGGGGCACAGTCCCCTTCAAGAAGAAAAAAGGCTGACTTATGTTGCTAAAGGTGTGCCACGGACAGACAGTTATGGCACTCGGCCATACTGTTTCCTGTCCGCCATGACACCTGCAGCATAAACTGCAAACGCTTCGTTTTGTCTTTACTAAAATGCAGTTGTAAACATCACTGCTTAGCTCAAGTTCAGTCAGGACTCTTTTCCCATAAACTGTATACCTTTTCTGCTTGTTTTAAGTAAATCTCTTAGCCATAGCACTGTAACAGTGTTCCCCAAATACCTGATATTCAAGGTCGTAATTACTACATCATGCTAGCTGGCATCTCTTTTACTGGTGCACCTTTCTAAACACTGGCACACTTTATATCCCTGGGAGGACTAGAAAATGGGGGATAAAGTAGGTTATAGGTATAGTAGAGAAATGGGGGGGCATCCTCCAGGTGGCCAGCCTGAAAAGAATAAGGTGAAATAATTAGGATAGGAAAAGGATAGATCGTTAGAGGTGCTGTTGCAACAGATTTAAAGCACCAAAAAGAAGCCTCCCAGGATTGCTAGAGACCAACCCTGCCACAGGGTACGAGGGATACCATATGGGTCCCTCCTCCTAATGTGGGACAGTTGAGAGGTATAGACAGAGGGGGCTCCGAGGGGTATTTTTTTATTTAGTTTTTATTGACTGGAAATGGAGGTTAAAAACAGGGATGCCCCTCCTAATGTGGGACAGTTAACAGGTACAGACAGAGAGGCACCAAGGAGTTAAATCGGAGATACCCCTCCTGATCATGGGATAGAGGTATGGACACAAGGAGTAAAACAAGTGACACCCTTCTTGATGTGGGACAGATGAGACCTGGACAGAGGGGCTCGGAGGGGTAAACTGAGGGAAACCCCATCTAATGTGGGACAGTTGGTAGCAATGGAAATAGGGTCTGTAAGGGGAAAAGTGAGAGACACCCTTCCTAATGTGGGCAGTTAAAAGTTAAGAACAAACTGGGTCTAACAGGGAAAAATGAGGGCTGCCCCCCTGTATGTTGGACAGTTTAGAGGAATACAGAATAAACAGTAGGTCAGTGCAAAGTGAAAGGCCGAGCCCCTGCACTACTCTTCGGATATTTTGCACATCTCAAACTTAAGTTTCGTCACAGCAAAAAATCAGTGCTGTGTCTGTGACAGAGCCAGGTTGGGGGGGGGGGGTAGCTGGCTATGTCAAAGCTCATTTCTGTTTATGGCTGTTTACATTACAGTCAGTGGCTGCTGGCAGGCAGCTGCCACTTTAATTAGCTATCAACACTTGGGTGGAGGGAGGAGGGACTATTTCAGACTGCAGATGTTTAAGGCTGTTACTGGAAATCTGTGTGTGTGTGTGTGTGTGTGTTTAAGAGCATTGTGCAGTGGTGTCAACATACCTGCGGAATCCCAGTGTAAAGGACAGCACTGCGGCTGATGTGAGCCCTGCCAAGCAGCTGCCTCCTCTGGGAATATATCCAGGGTAGTCTACTGCATAGCCTGGATTTGAAATGCTTTTTTGTCACTACTCTTCTCCCCCTTTCCCCCCATGATTCCGATGACACATACCACATACCACCCTAATCAGTGTCTTCCTGGCTGCATTCTCCCACTGAGAGGGAGAGCGGATGTCTTCACAAATGATGTCAAAAGGCACTCCTTGTTCATCTGGCGGGGGGGGCAGGAATACTGTGTGTCCAATGCCCTTCCTTCGTGACACCAATGCACCACACCTCCATGTCATACCCACTCCCCTCCACCCCACCCCAGCCACTTCAAGCACGGGTTTCTGGTCATTCACGTGGCAATGCACTATGTAGCTACCGCATCACTGCTGACCTGGATTTGAAACTTCTCGATACAGCAAAAGCTTGACAGGACTGGTGTTGGTTCATTAGCAGCAAGGTGATAGGATGTGACACCATAATGCGTTCTTGGCCTCAATGCCCCATTATAGAATGTTAACATCATATCCAGCAGTACCCACACAGGACACTTAGAATAAGAATGCCCTTTGCCTATTATTCAAGGGAAAATCAGGGACCCATCCCCGTGTGGAAGACTGGGGTCCATCACTTTGCAGACTGCATGGAAAATGCTCCCATGAAGTCTATTCCTGGACACTGTGTGCAAGTTCTCCACAGACCTCATGTAACTGTTACCTACAGATAGCTTGGGATCAGGGCAGTGTGTTCCTGTTACTTGGAGTACAGTATGGTGAGCGAGGTGCTTCCTGTTCTAATTCTAACATTACTACTGTCTCACTGCATACTTCACAACTCTCCAACAATAGGAGGAATGAACCCTCTTTTTTTCAGTTCATTAATTCAGGATAGCCCCAACAGAGATGCAATTTCGTTTCCAGTGGGGTCCTGCTACTACCCATCCCCCCCCCGATGGACTGTAGCACTGATAGAGTTAGGTCCTGCACATACAAACATACGAAGAAGCCAGCAGAAGAAGGCCATTTGGTCTATCAAGTCTGCTCGTATTGCAGGGTCCATAGCTTGGGCTAATGTCCCTGCCTTCCTTCCCCTCCTCCCTACCTATGACCCTTACCCTCCCCCTATGCCTGTCCCAGCCTCTCTTAAAGCTGCCCACTGTCTTCAAAGAGATTACCTCTTCTGGCAGCTCGTTCCAAGTGTCCACCACCCTCTCTGTGAAGAAATGCTTCCTGACCTCCCTCCTAAACCTCCCACCCTCCAGCTTAAAGGGAATGTGTACCATGCAGGCTCACATTGTAAATATGTGAGCCTTACATGGTCATCTGTTAACACATGTTGAAAATTAGAGGTGCTAGAGCCCCTAAATATAGGTTTTACAGCCATGAACACCCCCAAAGCACAGCGCCATTTTCACTCGGTTCAGGTATTCTGTGCAACAAATGTGGCTCCCATGATAACGTCCATGCCTCACCACCTAGTGAAAGCACGGACGTCTATGTGGCAGTCCCCTTACACTGAAGCACACATTGAGCTCTACACTGTAGTCCCCAGTAACAGTGTACATACCCGATACTAGTGCCCGTGTTCCTCTATTAGCCCCTATGGAAAATGAGTGAGAAAACGTCCTGCTGTGCCTGTAAATTCATTCCATGTTCAGAGCCCCACTGCTCCATTGATGTACGAAGATTTCTCCCGTGATGCGACGGCCCCAGCATGCTAGGCAGTAAGCGTGCGCGTCTATGGCTGCTGTGGGCTTTATAATGGAGCAGATTAGAAAAAATGTTAACATTATGTTATTACTGTGTTACCTGGTACATGACAGCTATATGAGCCTCTGTAATGGTGTTGTCTGTTAAACCGAGTGCTGGAATTTGCAATGTCACAATTGTTTATCTCAGTACTGTGAGCGTGCATAATGGACGTCTCCATGACGCTCGCTTCCAGTGCTGAGATAAACAATTGTTGTATTGCAAATTCCAGTGCTCGGTTTAACAGACGACACCATTATAGAGGCTCATATAGCTGTCATGTACCAGGAATCACAGTAATAACATAGTGTTTACATTTTTTCTAATCTGTTCCATTATAAAGTTTACAGCAGGCATAGACGTGCACGCTCACTGCCGAGCGTGCTGGGGCCGGCGCGTCATGGGAGAAATCTTCGTACATCAGCGGAGAAGTGGGGCTCTAAGCATAAAATGAATTTACAGCCACAGCAGGGCGTTTTCTCACCTGTTTTCCATAGGTGCTAATAGAGGGAGGCAGTATAGCACAGTGGTTTAAGGCTCTGAGTTGCAAATCTGGTGACATCCAGCAGACCAGACCTGGGTTTGAATCCCACAGCTTCCACTTACACACTGTGTGACCCTGAGCAAGTCACTTAACTTCCCTGTGCTCCCAGGTCGCACCTGTTAAAAAAAAAAAAAAAAAGCTTTCAGCTTAGTGTGCTACTCCTGGTTAAACAACTAAAAAAAAAAAAAAAAAAAAAGAGTGGCACTAGTATTGGATATGTACACTATTACTGGGGACTACAGTAAATAGCTCAATATGTGCTTCAGTGTCGGGGTACTGCCACACAGACATCCGTGCTCTCACTAGGTGGTGAGGCATGGACGTCAACACAGGAGCCACATTTGCTGCACAGAATGCCTGAACCGAGTTAAAATGGCGTTATGCTTCGGAGGGTGTAAATTGTTGTAAAACCTATTTTGGGGGGCAGTAACATAACTGCACTTCACCATGTGTCAACAGATGAACATGCAAGGCTCACATATTTACAATGTGAGGCTGTACGGTACAGATTCCCTTTAAGACTGTGCCCCTTCGTGTTATGGTTGCCACTCATCTTAAAGAGACTCTCCTTATCAACCTTATTTATCCCTTTCAAGTACTTGAAGGTCCCAATCATGTCCCCTCTCTCGCTGTCCTGTCTTCCAGGGAGTACATGTTCAGTGTACATGTTTAGTGTGCTGTGGACCTTAAAACATTTTAAGTGCCTTAGAGTGTTTCAAATCCACCTATCACTTTTTGTATTCAGACTACAAGCCCCAAATGTTTTAACAACAAAGCTTTTAAAGCCTGCTAGATACCTAGTCTAATAACAATTTTTTTTTTTACTTTTTAAGGGCTAGCATGGTTTCACTCACATTTCTGGATGGGGTAAAAAGGGTTTAAGCTGTAACAGTTTAACTCTAAAACAGTTTTAATTACAGTATGAGGGGCTTGCACAGTTCAGTGTGTGTTGGAATTAATCTGAAATGGTTACATGTAGAACAGATTTAACATCAGCAACGTGGATACACTAAAACCATTATCAAGAATGGTTACTGCACCGAGGAGATGAACGCCTTACTGCCTGCCACGCTGGTGACACATTTTCGGGAATGAGCACGGGGTTGCCGAGGGTCGTGTGGTGGGAGAGGATTAAGCATCCCAGGCACTGCTCTCCCCTCCTGAGGGGGTGGGCGGGGGCAGCAGTCTTGGCCTCTGACTGCCACTGGGTGGACTTCCAGTGATAATGCAGGTTGCAAGCGGCTTGACAGGCAGGGCCGCGGCTCTGCAGGGCATGCGCACCTCCACGCACATGTACTTGCATGCCGCCATGGCAGAGGTCAAGGGGAGAACAAGGAAAAGTGGGGAGGGTGGGCTTAATGAAGCCCTGCCCATTCCCCTGCGGCCCCTGTCACTGTTCGATTCTGGGAAGGGAGCAGGCTGTGTTGACCGGGAAGGAGGTGATGGGCTCTCCCTCCTGGCCTTGGCCACGGGGACGGGGTGAATCTGTGGCGGGTTTGTCCCCTGGGTCAAGGGGAGGCAAGCGCTGGTTGTTTGGGGGGGGGGAGAGACCCTAATCTGATTACAATAATTTGTTGCTTAAGAAAGAGTGTTTTGGGATTGTTTTCACTGGTGCATGCTCCTGGCCAGGTTTAAATAGAGAGTCAGATTTGACTCAATTTTTGAAGGAGTAATTAAGCTTCTTTGCCATAGTGTGGAAGGGGAAGTAAAACTTTCTATCCCCCCCCCCCATCAATTCTCCATTATTTACTGGGTTGTATGGCCACCGAGTAATTATAACATACTAACATACTAAAAACCAGCAGAATAGGCCTAATGGTCTGTCATGTCTGCTCAGTAGCCTGCCACCTAGCGGGTGTTCAGTTTCCTGCCCCCCCCAGCCCCCAAGAGGGTCTTCTTTGGCTTCAGTTTCCCCTTATACCTGTCCCACCCCTTCTTGAAGCCCTCCACTGTGCCCACTAATGTAATGTTTCTTTAATACTGGCCTCCCCCCTCCTTTTTTCTTTCCCCTCTCATCCCTCCTGACCCTTCAGTAAGGGAGTCATGCTCAATGTATACACAGGGAATATGTTATGAAAGCAGAAGGAACATTTTGATAGTGTATGATCTGTCTGGGAAACAACGAACGACACAGAAAATCACTTTGTTTGTTCCTTTCACAGATTCTTCTCAGGATGAAAAATTCCACAGAATTGATCTAGAATGGAGTTTACCTCCGTGATTGAATATGACCGAGCCGAACTTTTAACATATCTGTTTTTAAATGTGTTGCACAGTTGTGATGGGTACATGTTACTGTATTGTTACGGCACTTTATTGGCACCTATAAGCACTTTAAACTTGGGTATGTGAGTGTCCCTGTGCCTTGTAAGTTTTAGTAATAAAAAGCACCTGCTGGTTAAGACTGTATAAGGTGAGCAGATCCAGGGAGCAGCAACTTTGAGAAAGCGTAGGGCCAGTACGCGAAACGTTAGGTTGTTTGACCTGACGTGACCTGCCAGCATGTCTGTGTATTTGCACTGTTTGCGCTGTTTGAACTGTGTACCTTTTGAAAAAATGCTGTATATGTTTTATAGAAGACAGCCTGGGAGAACTTCTTTTACTGCTACAGACTGTATAAGACTAAGTGCGGTGGAGTTAGACTGCACCCTCGGCTGTGACTGATGGACCACTTTTCTATCTCCTTATTTCCAAGCAACAGTTAATGCTTTTCTCTGCTTTTTTCTCCCCAGGTTGGCCACATAGCATAGCTCTTTACTGTCCCTACTAAACTTCCTACTAGTTCTCTCCTTTCATTCTTTTCCTATTTCCATTCATTCAGTCCCTGGAATGATGCCAAACACCCAGAGAGGTGTTGTGTAAAGTGCATAAGTGCATTCTGTGTACACAAAGCATGAAGGCTATTTTAAAGAGGAATGAATACAGTTAATAAAGCCTTTTTAAATAAAAAGGATTAAGAAGTCATATAAAACAATAATAATGTCATGATTAGTACAGTTATAAGAAATCCTTAAGGTATTTTCATAAATTCACACTACAAACCTGTTACTGTTTAAGGTTCTATGTACGAGAATGTGGTATACTTTATAAAAGTGCTCAGTCACTCTGGATCAGAGATATAGAGAGTCAATATTAGAGATGCAGCGAATTTAAAATCCGCCGGCGAAGTGAACGCAAAGTGGCTACTTCGCGTTGGCACTTCGCTACATGGAGTGCCCCATAGGAAAGGCTCACTTCACCTTGTTATTATTACTTCACATTGTCACTCCACCTTAAACGTGAAGTAAGGCGGAGTGACAATATTGGCAGCACCCCACCCACACGGTCACAGAATTAATGTGCATCCCCAAAGTGCTACTGTCTTGTGTCCAGAAAACTCCCCAGTGCTGACAAAGTGAAATGAGAGCATGACATGAAATGCAAAGTCTCCCAGAATTATTGGCGCACTCAGTCATGCGAGCAGTGGTCACACACACAGTCACCAGAATTAATGTGCATCCCCAAAATGCTACTGTCTTGTGTCGAGAAAATTCCCCAGTGCTGATGAAGTGAAATGAGAGCGTAACAAGAAATGCAGTCTCCCAGAATTAATGGTGCACTGCAAACGCACAGATTAAGATTGCGCTGCGCACTCAAGGGATGCATACGAAAATGCACAACACCTAACCAGTGCTCAGAACAAGTCACAAATCCAAATCTGGAAAGGAATACATTTTGCCAGTTGGGGGATTAGTGTACGGCAGTAACAATCCACTACCAGTAAATGTACCACAAAGCAGTGTAACCCCTACAAATGGGGGTTCCCGAAAAGTCTTCCTCGAGCTTGGTTAAATGTTCACTGCCAGGCTGATGTCCTGCGTTTTAGCAGTTTAAATGTGATTGCCAGAGAGTGCCTGTATAGCCTCTGTGTACTGTCTCTTTAAGAGCTGCCTGGATTGCAGTCAAAAGTAATCTGAGAGGGAGCTCTGTTGAAAGATGTAACTATTTGCTGAAAATCATTTAGAGTGATAATGATAATGTAGTTTGTCTAACCTGCCTTCTTTGCAGCAAGGACTGTTTTGTTTATCCCCACCACTTTGGTCCTGGACTGCTGAATTGGAACAATCAGCACCGGTGGGACCTAAAATGGAGCCAGACTACAGGAGCTGTCTGGAGTCAGAATCTGTAGGAATTGTAGTTTGGGGCTTTTGGCGCCATTTTGCACCTGAAGGGGGAGCGCCTGGTGTGACTGACAGATGAATCAGCCAACCGAACCTTTTGGATTTGCGGGAAATTCTCAGGCTTGCTGCAGTTTGAGTCAGATCTCAGTTGGGAGTTGAAAAGGCAAGAGCTTGAGACAGTCAAGCAGCCATCTGAGTAGTTTTGCGTGGGAGGACTGCGGAGAGGCCCGAGTTGTGGCCTGCATGTCTGCCTGCCTGCTGCCCCTGAGAGGGAGCGAAGAGAATTATTTTGGACTAAATCCAAGTTTGTGAGAACAAAGTAAGCCACTATTGATTTTTTTTTTTTTTTTTACCAGGCTCATACCTGAAGAAGACCGAAGATTTTGCTGAATGCGATTGGCCTGTCAAGATTTCCAGCTGCTTCTGAATCTCCGGTTTGTGCAGATACTTTGTGATCGTGACCGGAGAGCGGTTTGCCTGGTACAGTAGAATTTCCTTACATGTAAATGTGTTGTGTATTGAAAGTGGGTCGTGATTTGGTTCCCCACTGTGTGAACTGTATTCTGCTTGCTGGAAGCTGTATCCAGCCCAGAACGGACTGTATCCAAATTTGTCTCCATTTGGCCTGGGCCTTGCCACACTAGCCCAGCCAGACTACCCGCTGCACAGAGAAAGCCATCAATGAGATACCTGCCTGGGGAATCAGCCTCCTGCTCCACGCTTGAACAGGAATGACACCTCGGCGATTCGTATGGGCCCTGCTTCTCCTGGCACTCCAGATTAACCACCTGTTGTCTCAATTTTCGTCCTGCCTGCGTCCAGTCTGGGGTATCATGAGTAATCATCATGGTAGCTCCCAGCAACAACAGCCTAATTTAAAAGTGTGCCATCTGATTGTCTTGTTGTTTTCTTTCCATGAACTGAGTTCTCTGGCTCCGGATTACAAGTAGTGTGTGTTGTGCATGTTGTTTTCTTCCATCACAGAGCCCCAACCAGCTGCAGCGTTCCTGGCTAGCCCACCATTCTCCATCTGGGTACTCAGAGTGTGGGACTGTTTATGGACCCTGAAGTGCATGCATAACTGTTTGATAGAGCCTTTAAGCAAATTAACCTGATTACGCCCCTCCCTTGTTCAAGCCCCTTAGATAAATCAGATTGAACTCTTTTTTGCATTTACCCTGACTGTGGTTCCAGTTTGTGCAAGAGTACTGTACTGCTGTTATTTGCTGTGTATAACCTTGTTTTACAGGGGGGGTCCCCAGGGCCGGGCCAGAGGAAAGCCCTGGTGGTAAGTGCAAACAGTGTCGGTACTTGTGTGGTGTATCAGGGGTATTGTGAAAGTGATTATTGTGCATTGTTCCGGCCACTAGTAAGGAAAGAGGGGGGTTACAGTGTCCCAGAGGGCTGTGCCCAGGTTAGCTTGACCACTACGAACCCTGACCTCCGAGTGGAGGCACCCATTTCAGAACTCAGGCCCCTTAACCTGCTACTAGCCAAGTAGGCAGGGGTAGTAGCCCTTGGGATAGTGCCACCTAGGGGTTACAGCAGTATAAAAAATTCATGCAGGTGTGGTGGATCGCAGGTTCACACTGCTGCATCGGCACACACTCATACACACACTACTTGTAATGCACAACAAATTGAAAACCTTTAGTAATATAACCAAATGTTTTAAACAGACACATTATACACTGCTGCACCACAACAATCAGCAAAAAAATGACAAGAATCACTGAAAATATTACTGTGTGTACATTAACACAGTTGCACAAGAAAAATATAACCAAAACAGAGACTGCCTTTTTCTCCCAGTTAATGTACCTACACTACAAATACGCCCCTCCACCAAAGCACACTTCACAGTACATAGACTGACTGTTCTAAATTAACATTCAAAATCCACACACAATAAACACTCGATGATATGAGCACAGAAGGGTTTCTTATAATCGATGTACTAAATTCTGAGCAAAAAAAAAAAAAAGACTCAAAGGCATTTTAAACAGCTTGTAGATGTTTTGAATCGCAGAGCTCTGAGAGCAAACTGTCTCTAGCTACCACTCGGCTCATCAGGGAAATACAGCCAGAGGCCACACCTTCACAAGGACATTAACAAAATGGAGGCAGTCCAGAAAAGGGCAACCAAAATGGTGCAGGGACTGCATCAGAAAACATATGAGGACAGATTAACGGAGTTCAATATGTATACCATAGAGCAAAGGAGGGAGAGAGGTGATATGATCGAAACATTCAAACACCTTAAGGGCATTAACAAGGTGAAAGAGTCTAACATGTTTCAATATATGTAAAACAGCAGGACACGAGGACACAGCATGAGATTAGAGGGAGGCCGATTAAAGGGTAATGTGAGGAAGTTCTTTTTCACAGAAAGGGTGGTGGATGCATGGAACGGCCTACCTCAGGAAGTGACGGATATGAATACAGTGCAGGGCTTCAAACAGGCATGGGATAGGCATAAGGGAGCAATACAGGTGAGTATGAATAGATAGGCCATTGACAGAGCAAAGGCCGATGGCCCATTCATAAGGCAGAAAAAGAAATGGGCAGACTGGATGGGCCTTGCGGTCCTTATCTGCCGTCAACTTCTATGTTCTATGTTCACACACTACTCAGACCAGAACTGAGGCTGTGCAGAACAATCTACAGCCCATGTGACCTGCAATCCCATGGATCACTGCAGAATTTCATTTGGAGCTCAACTGCAAGGCGAAGTGAGGCAAATTACATTGATTTCAATGTACTTCACCTTAAAATTGATGAAGTGGTTTGGGGAAGGCGGAATAACGCAAAGTCATTGGTTTCAATGGACTCCGCGTTCCTCATTATGAAGCAAAGTACTCCTCTTCACATTGTGGAGTACTCCACGGATTAAGCATTACTCCGTGAATCACTTCGCAAAGCAAATTGGGGCCACTTAGCCCACCACTGCTTATAGTACTGTAACTCACATGCTGTACAGGAAGGAACGTGAATGCCTATGGCTGTACTTCCCTGAGGAGCTGAGCCTGTATCATAAAACTTCCCAATTTAAAAACTCTTATTAATGAGTACAATGGTGGGGTGGCGAAGCCTGGAGAGATACAACAAAACAGGCTTACAATACATCCAAGTAACTAGTAAAAAAATTAATGTTGTGATTAGTGACGTGATCATGAATCGTGATTTGTGACCGCATTGGTGACCGTAATGATGAACGACGTGATTTGTATCACGACTGACTCGTGATGATGGTCCTGACTTACAAACACATATTAATAAGTACAATGTTCACGCAGAATTACGCACCACACCAGTCCAGTACTCTGAAGGGAAATCAAAGAAACAACTGTGACTTAAGTTACATATGGAGATTGGGCCCTAAAGAGATGCAAATGCACAGACAGATTAAGATTGCGTTGCACACTGAAGAGATGCAGACGCAAAGGCACAACACCTAACCAGTGCTCACCATCAGAAATTCAAATCTGGAAAAGAATACTTTTGCCGGTTGGGGTGGGCCTCCGGGGAGTACTGCACTGCTGTAATAACAGTCACTAGTACTAGTACCAGTAAAGATACCACAAAGAAGTACAAAAATCACACAGCTGCAGTGGATAGCAGGTTCACATTGCTGAAATTACTATGTGGCACAACAAAAGGTGTCTGATTTGATGACATGCATCACACACATGCTAAGCAATGCGTAGCAAATTGAAAACTTCATTAATATAACCACGCATTTTAAACAAACTAAAATTATGCACTGCTGCACCACAACAATTAGCAAAAAATGGCAATTACTGAAAATGTTACTGTGTGTAGATTAACACAGTTATACAAGAAAAATATCACCAAAACAGAAAGAACTGTCTTTTTCTCCAAGTTAATCTACCCACACCACAGATACACCCCTCACCAAAGCACACTTCCACTGTCTCGCAGTACATAGACTGAATGTCGTACATTAACATTCAAAATCCATACACAAACAATAAACGCTTGGTGATATAAGCACAGGAGGGTTTCCTACAATCGATGTACTAAAGATTAAGCCAAAAAAATTACTCAAAAAGACTTTTTTAATAGCTTTCAGAAGGTTTGAATCACAGAGAGCTCTCAGAGCAGACTGTCTCCTACAACTTCCTACACACACACACACACTACGTGAACTGAGGCTGTGCAGAACAATCTAGAGCCCATGTGACCTGAAATCCCATGAATCACTGCAAAATTCACCTTTGGAACTTAAAAACAAGGCAAAGTGAGGTGAAGTACATTGTTTTCAATGTACGCTCTTAAGAATTAGGTGGAGTAGTGGTTTGGGAAGCGAGTAACGAAAAGTCATTGTTTTCAATGGACTTCGCGTTACCCACCATAACACGAAGTACTCCACTTCACATTGTGGAGCTCTCCGCGAATTCACTTTTGCTTCGTGATTCACTTCATGGAGCGAATTGGAGCCACTTCACCCATCTCTAGTCAATGTCTGTGGATATATACACTGTATCTTTAACTGAACTAGGAAATCCCCTGACACAATCCCCTTACCCCTTGGTTTTGAAACATGTTCAGACATGAAACAACATGTCCAGACTTGTAAACAGAAAGGGCTTAGTCAGATGACCCCCCACCAAAATATATATAAATACCTCTTCACAGAGTTTACTTCAGTTCAGCCCAGAGGGGCTCAGCCCTAGGAGAGGGAGAAGAGAGGCAGACAAGATGTTGAATGCAGATGAGAAGGGTCTTAGAAGTTCTAAGATCCAGGACTGTATTTTGTGAGAAACTACTGATGTTAAGTAGTGATTTTCTTTGCAATTTTTGTTTTCATTATTTTTCTAACCTTTGAAAAATAAATATCACACCATGGTGTGTTAAACCTGTAAATTTGCCTCGTCTGAAGTTTATTCCTACATGCTGTGACACCAAGCGCAAGGCAAGGAGCAGCAAGGATATCGCAGATATACTGGATTACAGAGGGTTGAGTACCAATTTTATTCCTGACTCTGAGTATTCTGGTTCTAGTGGGGCTTGAACCTGTGATCTTCCGGGTCCTAAACCAGTGTGTGTAATCACTAGGTCACTAGGGGGGGCGGTTCAGGGGCAATATGAGGAAGTATTATTTCACAGAGAGGGTAGTGGATGCATGGAACAGCCTTCCTGAGGAGGTTGTGGGGTCTAAAACTGTGGGAGAATTCAAGAATGCATGGGACAGACACAAGGCAATTCTTGTGGGGGGTAGGAAGAAATAGGCTGTTGGTTAACTAGGATCTGCGGCCTATCCTGTAGGTAGGGAAATGGGCAGACTAGATGGGCCAAGCGGTCCTTATCTGCCGTCAAAGTCTATGTTTCTATGTTCTATGTTTCTAGGTCATACTGCCTCCCCACCCTGTGAAGGATGGTGTCCTAGATTTTAGGAAAATGCGAGATTGAGAGACATGTTTCACTGAGTAACCTGCGACAATCCTTCAGCCTTTCTGTGCTCCAGCCCCTCCCAGCTATACTAAAACACTGTCTAGATACAGGACCCCATCCCACCCACACACATACACACACACACCTGAAAAGAAGATACTGATTCACAGTCAGACTGTCCTGGCACTAGGATTTTTACCCCCCCCCCCCAAAAAAAAGTCCTTGTCTTTATTTTGTTTCACACCCCATATCACCTCGTGTGGTTGCCACTGGTTTTTAAATGCCTATTTGTTAATGGCATTGGAAAGAAATAATTCAAGGCTCTGCAGTCTAAACTCTGAGTTATGATTTTCTGCTGTCAGCACTGTGATTTATGACTTTTTTATGGTATGACTTGTCTATGAATTATAGATGACTATCCATGTGTTATTTATAAAATAACAGGCCCGGCATCACACACTGCGAGGAAATAATTCCCTGTCTAGGTGCTGGGGAAATCATAAACTATGTGAAAGCAGCTTTGAGCAAGGCTCGGAATGCCAGTCTCATGCTGGTTCTCATGTGTTATCTACAACATTGCCTACATGGACCACTAGCTTAGCACTTATTCTACAACCGGACTCCTTCATGTGTTATTTATTTAAATTTTGGTAACTGGGTGGGCCCACTGAGACCATTACAGTCACTTTTTCAGGGGCAACCTGGAATTAATTACAAATAACACAGATCATACATTTTACACAATACATCATTAACAAACACCGGTATAAATGTGAAGACATCAGGTAAATTACATTTGATAGACAAGAGGGATAGAAGGAGACATTATGCAATACAAGGGGTCTATCCACAGCAATAAGGCAGATAAATCGTGGAAGTATGTCAGTAAATCTAGGGAACTGCACTTAGCATGAAGCTCTGCGTACAAAATAAACAAACCAGCACGACACCCAACACAGTCACATGATTACCCTCCACAATTAAATAACCACTCTCATTCGCTCCTGACTCCAGGGTGCTTGACAGGATATTTCTTTTGAGGGTCCAGGACCCCTGCAGAAAAACATGGGGGTCCCAGTAAAATGTATACAGAACCCCAACAAATGCTCTGAAGGACCCAGTGTGGCACTGTGCCCAAACCCATCCCTCATACGTCTCGGCTGTCCTACATTTTTGTCCGACATGAGAAAAGTGCTGCCCACACACAGAACGGTACTGTAAACGCAGACTTTAATTAAAGCATGAATTCGTAATAGTCTGAAGATGTCAAAACAAAATGAAACTTTAAACAGTTTCAGGGTACCACATGCCAGTGTTCAGATTACATCTCCCTGTTTGGTGGTTCTTCCCACAACAGGGGACAAATCATCCAACATGAAGATTCGAGGTTAGCCATAACACTGTGGAACAGTGCCTTGAAATTGTGGAAAGTCTGATTTTGAGGGCTGCTGTCCAACCATTGTCTCAGTGCCATTTGGAGCATCACCTAGTGATTCCCCCACCAAACACACATACGCATATATCAAATAAAGTAATGCATATTTACTGCCTATCTGAGCTCCACCTTCCTACCCCCCAGTGCTTAAATACCCTTCTGGCACTTAGTTACCCATTAAAATAAATGACAATCTCTTCCACAGCAGTGCACCGATCCGCATCCTCCCCCTCTCACCACCAGGATCCACATTCTCCTGCAAAACACTAATAGGAAAATATACCGCATTCAGGCCCGCACTGAGAGCTAGGGGATGAGGATCGGCATGCTGTATTGGAGAAATATGTAATTTATTTTAATTGCTACTAAATGTGAGGCATGTGGGGCGGGGAGAGCTCAGATGGTACCACGTCAATATAACACTACCAGAATGGTGTAAAGCACGAAAGCATTTACAGCGACAGGGGTATAATAGCAGTAGGGAATTACCGCTACTCCTGTCACTTATACTGGGAAGTGATCACGTTGCCACGTGGTGTGGTGCCTGATCAAGCTACTCCCGTGGTAGACCAGCTAAGGCACCAGTACAATGCAAGGTTAGAGACCTGGGACCACGGTTCGGTCCCCAAACTCTCCAGGTGTTGCAACTTTTTTTTTTGTTTGCTCGAAAATTGAATTTTCCCCCTCCCAAGTTTCTTCCCATCCCCGAAGAGTACATCAAAGTCAGTTATTTTTAGTCTGGGACTGTGGGTGGTGGAGCCCCCCTCCCACAAAAAACGGAAAGTCCCATTGTATTCAATAGTGTTGTGGGGTCTGTGTTTTGTCTGACGTTATGTTGGGGCATAGCATTTTGTTTATGGCATTTATTGCCTCGCTGTTACTGTTGCCGACATGACCCCGTGCCGGCTCAGATAGCGGGGAGGTGGGTTTTACTAAAGTGTCTCCCAATAAAGCACTCTATAATTAGTATAATTAGATGTCACAGTTTCCTGCATGACAAGTACGGAATAAGACATGAAGAGGTGTGGTTTATGGCCTGATAAGAGCACATCCCAGGTGCGTAATGAGACACGAGGCACTTGCGCTAAGTGCCTTTAGCACCTGGGAAGTGCTCTTATCAGGCCATAAACCACACCTCAGAATTCCATATTCTGCTTATAAAATGGGTCCCATGGTAAAAAAATAAATTAGAAAATTCACATAAAAGGTGTACATCCAAAGTGTGAAAACAATATGATCATATCAATACAAAACAACTGAAGAGTAGTCCTCACCACTGTATTGGAATGGAGATGTTTAATTAAAAGTGACTAGAGGGTGGTGGTGTCTGCCTGTTCCTGCCCACCTGCCCCCCCTCCCCCAACACATACAAACACACAAAGCCCTCTACAGTATGCCTTCGATTTAGTTTTGTTTATGTTTCTTAGTTTGGCTGCATTTACAGAGTGGCCAGTTTCAGTGAGAGTGAGCAGGGGCAAGGGGGATACTGGGATGCATAGGGAGGGGCATCACAAGTAGAACAAGCATTTGTCAATGCCGAACGCTAGCTTGCAGGTATTTGGCACTTGGACATGGCTTAAAAAAATCAGTGACAAAGAAGTACAAGCATTTGTCAGTGCTGAATGTTGCTTGCTTCTATGTGCTGTTTAGGTATCTGGAAGTCATTGGAGTGCAAATATTGAAAAATCATGAACTTACGAGCGTGCGTAGGAACTGCTCAACGCACGCTTGTGAAACAGTCATTTTTAGGAATTTTTTCACCAAATTTTCAACATAGCTATTTTAAGAGCTCTGCTCATGAACAGTGTCACTGTGATTTTCTTAATGTGTCCCATACATTGATTTCGCACACCGACTGCGCCATTGTGCGCTACATGGGCGGAAACACATTTTGGGCAGGATGTGAAAAATGACAGCTGTACTGCTCATAAGGAGGTGTGGTAAAATGGCAATGTTGAAAATCTGGAGTGAAAATATTGAAAATTCGTGAACTTACGAGCGCTGCATAGGAACTACGCAACGCACACTCGTAAAACAGTCATTTTTAGGAATTTTTTCACCACATTTTCAACACAGCCATTTTAAGACCTCTGCTCATGAACAGTGTCACCGTGATTTTCTTAATGTGTCCCATACATTGATTTTGCACACCAACTGCGCCATTGTGCGCTACATGGGCGGAAACACGTTTTGGGCAGGATGTGAAAAATGACAGCTGTACTGCTCATAAGGAGGTGTGGTAAAATGGCAATGTTGAAAATCTGGAGTGAAATATTGAAAATTCGTGAACTTACGGCGCGCATAGGAACTACATAATGCACACTACGTGAAACAGTCATTCTTAGAATTTTTCACCACATTTCAACACAGCCATTTTAAGACCTCTGCTCATGAACAGTGTCACCGTGATTTTCTTAATGTGTCCCATACATTGATTTTGCACACAACTGGCCCATTGTGCGCCAATGGCGGAAACACGCTTTGGGCAGGATGGAAAAATGACAGCTGTACTGCTCATAAGGAGGTGGGTAAAATGGCAATGTTGAAAATCTGGAGTAAAATATTGAAAATTGTGAATCCTACGAGCGCATAGGAACCACGCGAATGCACACTGTAAAACAGTCACTTTTAGGAATTTTTTCACCACATTTTCAACACAGCCATTTTAAGACCTCTGCTCATGAACAGTGTCACCGGATTTTCTTAATGTGTCCCATACATTGATTTTGCACACCAACTGCGCCATTGTGCGCCATAGGGGCAGAAACACGCTTTGGGCAGGATGTGAAAATGACAGCTGTACTGCTCATAAGGAGGTGTGGTAAATGGCAATGTTGAAAATCTGGAGGAAAATATTGAAAATTCGCGAACTTACGAGCTCTGCGTAGGAACTGCGCGAACGCATGCTTCAAAACATTGTTTTTTTTAATTTTGCGCAAATTTTCAACATGGGGTTTTGGTCTCTTTCATGATGATGTCACTGTCATGGCGTTATCGAGGCCCAAAGGGTGATTTCGCAGTGACTGCGTAAATCACCCTTCCCGGGCCGAATAACGCCACATGACAGTGACATCATTCATGAGAAGGGTCCCAAAACCGCATGTTGAAAATTTGTGCAAAATTCCAAAAAATGCCCTAGATATGCACTAAAGTTGAAAACCCCTATCTCAGCCCATTATACAGCCTACCGGCATTTCCTCAGTTCGCGGGTCGGCTTTGAAGAGTGCAGACGTGTTCCCGGTCCACCGATGATCGTTGCCGAGCTCGGAGGTAAGTATGGGGTGGGGGGGGTGTGGGGGAGGCAGGGGTGCGTGAGTGGTGGGGGGCTGGAGAAGCGCTGCGGGACCGCTTTCAATTTACAGGTTTGAAAAAAAAAAAAAAGATGATGTGGATATTTGCCACGCTGGGGTGGGCCCCAGCGTGGCAGAAGGATGGCTGGGGGCCGGGAGCCGACGGGGATTAGCAACCCCGCCGGCAGACGACGCTGATTTGCCACGCTGGGGTGGGCCCAGCGTGGCAGCAAAGATTTTGGGTGCGTGATGTTGTGGTGAGGATGGGCGGTTTTCTTTGAAGAGAAGACCACCGCTGTCACACACAGCACCGCCGTCCGATTGGTGCAGGATCGCCACGCCTGCTCAATGGAGCAGGAGATTGCAGGGGAGGGGCACGCCTCCAAAGTGTCCCATTCTCCCAAGACGTTCCTTGCGCAAGCGAACGTAAAAAGGGAAGTGGTTATCCCTCTATACAGACAGTTGGTGAGACCCCATCTGGTGTACTACGTGTGGTTTTGGAGACCTCATCTACACAAGGACATAGACAGGATGGAAGCAGTCCAGAGGAGGGCAACTAAAATGGTGCAGGGTCTACATCAGAAACCATATTAAGAGAGACTGAGAGAGCTTAAAATATATACCCTCGATGAAAGGAGGGACAGGGAGGACAAGATAGAAACTTTTAAGTACCTCAAGGGAATCAACAAAGTCCAGGAGGATAGCATCTTTCAGAAAAAGAGATGTGTAAGAACAAGGGGGCACAATTTAAAGTTAGAGGGGGGACGGCTCAGGGGTAATGTGAGGAAATTCTTTTTCACGGAGAGAGAGTGGTGGACGCATGGAACTGCCTTCCTGGAGAGGTTGTGGGGTCTAAAACAGTGGGGGAATTCAAACATGCATGGGACAGACACAAGGCAATTGTAGTGGGGGGTTGCAGGAAGTAGGCTGTTGGTTAACTAGAATCTGCAGCTTATCCAATAGGTAGGGAAATGGGCAGACTGCGTGGGCCAAGTGGTCCTTATCTGCCGTCAAAGTCTATGTTTCTATGTTTCTAACCTGTCTCATATCAGCTGCCGTAGTCAGTGCTTTGCTTAATAGCACTTTCCCAAACTCAGTGCTGTGGTACTGCTGTATAAGTGATCCCAATTTTGTATAATCAAGGCACAACTGTCTCATAATAGCTGCTCAAGCACGAAAGACGTTTGGTGATCGTAACCATTTACATGATGGAAGGTGTACTGGGCAGTCTTGCATGGAGGAGGGATGTGGCTGTGGCTTGCAGACCACAGCAATCAGTGTGAAGCCAAGGCTCAGAGGCCCATAATATTGTTTAGGGGAAAAAATGAAGTGAAGTGAAGGTCGGATGTGTTTTAAATGTTGGTGAGTCACATTAATATAGTTTAGTTGTGCTGTGGGTAAGAAATTAGGGCACATGATGGTTCCTCACTCTTTTTCCATTGGTGACACAGCTACCAGAAATCTTTTTTTTTTTCTGGCAGGCATGGATATCCCAGTGCACTGCGTCCTGGTTGGCATAAGCAGTACCAGCTGGCATAATGGGTGCTAAGGAAATCGCAACTGGTACCTCTTAGTCAATCAAGATGCAGAAAACTCCCCACCAGTTTTATAAGCTGCAGTAATTGCTACTGGATTACACTGGGTCCTGCAGTATCCTGCAATGTATCACTGGCTGAAACTGTGATACCATGCTTCATCTTGGTGGCGGCACTGTATAGGGAGGCAGAAGCCATGGCCCATGAAAGTAAGCATCTCAGGAATGCACATAAGTACCTGTGTGCATCCTAAACTGCTCACTGAACATAAAGTACGTGAGTACCACATTCCTGAGAGCCCTACACTAAGCTCCAATCTTGCAGAAATGCTGCTGCATGTCTACTCACTCACCGCTGCGGATGAGACCACATTACCAAAGCCTCTGAAACCTGCTTGCTAATGACAGATGTGGCCCCCATGGACTGGAAGGTGGTGGGCGATGTGCCTCTGCATAAGGGCAGGGACAGAGGGAGATGCGGACAACTACTGACTGGTCGGCCTGACCTCTATCACAGGGAAGCTACTCAAGACTATTCCAAGAACTGGTAATTAGACTTCCTTGGGGAATCACGGTCTCCAGGACAGTCAACAGCATGTCTTCATAAAAGGGAGGTCCTGCCAAACAAATGTCACGGTGTCTCAGGTGGTGGACTAGGGCCAAGCAGTGGATGTCCTATGTCTGAACTTCAGTAAAGCCTTTGACTCAATGCCCCATAGATGTCGTGAGAAGAAAAGGGACAACTTGGAGGTTGGGGAAGATGTGACCAGGTGGATAGAGAACAGGTTAGGAGGAAGAATCCACTCTGAGGTTTGAAGGGTAACCAGTGGGGTTTCCCAGGGTTCAGTTTTGGGTCCTGCATTCTTCAACCTGTTTATATGTGACCGTGAAGAAGGGGTCCAAGAAAAAAAATGTCTCCTTGCAGATGACATGAAGATATGTGGCAGGGCAGACAGAGAAGAAGGGATTACTGTGTTAGAGACATGAAAGAGAACCTAGAGAAACTGGTAAAGCAGTTCAAGAAGTGGTTATTCAAATATAATTACTGGGTCGTGTTTTTCCCATAGAAAAAGCCTGTTGTAATTTGCCGTTCTAACCAGCTGGTTATAAAAGTGCACACACAATGATTTTCCTATATTAAAGCATGAGCTACACAGGGGGACACGCTACACTGCCCGTAAAAAAACACCCATTAGGAATCTGACTAGTGCACAGGGCAGCTAGGATGGGGGGGGATGTTGTTATTCCAGGGGGGGTGCTGCCAGGTATCTCCTGAGGTGGGGTGACACTGGATCCCGTTTTTAGGTCACACCAAGCTGCCACTGTTCTTCCTGACAATTACAATGCTGAAAATCCCTGCCCCTTCTCCCCCATACCTGTTCCCGGCTGCAGCCTCCTCACCGCCACCACCACTCACCTCTAGCCCCACAGAGGGGGCAGCCCCTGCCACCTCCATGTCTTTTTCTCTCACCCTTTTCTAGCCATGTTGATCTTAGGCCACATACCGACTCAAACAGATGACACCATGTAGACGCATACCAGTCAGCTGTCGCCGCCTAGTGGCCCAAAGGAAACGTATTTTTCTGGTGGAGTTGCTGGCTCAGTCACGCGAACAAATGCAGTCCCAGCAATTATATAAAATAAAACATGGGCTGGTGTCTAAAACTCAAATTTTACACACACCCTTGATGTTGGATGCTTGTATGAACCCCTCAAGCTTCACTCTTGGGGTTTATGTAACATCCAACACCTCGAGGGTGTGTGTGGAATTCTCATTACACACACCACCCAATACATTATTCTATACATAATTACTGGTAAACTCCTATAATGATTGGATTATAGCTCCGATCAATGCCACAATAACTGGGTATGACCTCATACCTAGCTGCTGTGGCGTTTTCTAGCGATCATGCTTCAGTGACAAGAACTAATAACTCAAATTTAATGCCAGAAAGTGTAAGGTCAGTCAGGCCAGTAGTGCAGCAGTAGGGTTACCACTCACTATGCCAGTGATCCAGGTTCAAGGACGGACTCGGGTCACTCAGAGGCTGGCCAAGGTGGGGGAGAATCAAGCATCCCAGGGACAGTTCTCCTCCCTTAGGGAGGGGGAGACACAGCATTCTGTTGTACATCTGCTGCCTGGCAGAGGCCAGGAGGCAGCATAATGGAAGCAAAGTAAGGGGAGGCGGAGACATTAGATGTCGGCATGCATGACTGCCCACCACCGTGTGCATGCGCATCACTGTACGCCAGCACCCTTGGGGAGAAAAAAGTAAAACAGAAGCTGGAGGAAAAAACCCAGGCCCACCGCTGCACCATCACCACCCCCCCCAGAGGTCTACGCCTGACCAACGTGGCAGGCCAACCACCACTACCGTGGTCCCGGGAAGTGGTGGATAACTGTTAAGTCCAAGAGAAGGTTGGCAACGGGGCTGGGGTGGTGCCATCAGTTGAATCAGGGAGCGAGAAAAGCTTAACTGGAAAAAGAAAGTACAAGGTCACGTGCATGGAGAAAAGCAACCTGAAAACACAGTACTGGATTGGGGGGGGGGGGCAGTCCTTAGAGGAAAGGGACCAGAGGGTTATCATAACTGAGAGACACAAGAACCCTGCCCAGTGCAATAAGGCATACAGGAGAGTCAGTAAGGTGCTAGGGTACATAGGCAGGCCCTTCTACAGCAGAAGGAAGGAAGGAAGTGATCCTGCCCATTTATAGGTCTTTTGGAGTCCACGCATAATGTACTGTACACAGTTCTGGAACCTTAAAAAAGGACACAGATCAGCTGGCCCAGCTGCATGGAGGGCCGAGGCAGCAATGCCTTACCTCCTGCTACACCGGCGACCCATGTTCATGCTGCAAGCGGGTCATCGGGGGCCGGCCGGGATGGGAGAGGATAGAGCGTCTGGAGGACAGCTCTCCTCTCCCGGGGAGGGCGGCTTGGAAGTCCTGCTGAATGACTACCCTAGATGAAGGCCAAGGGGTGGTGCAGCAAGGATTCCACAACGTAAGGGAGGGTGCAGTGAGACCATGTATGTACAAGCGCCTCCATGTTTGCGCAGCGACACACACGCCCCGGCAATGGGGAGGGGAGAAAATGGAAAATGCCTGGTGGCGGCAGGATAAATGGTCGGCCCCTCGCAGGCTCCACACCGGTGGCCAGGAGCGGTTCCTACAAGCCAGGGACAGAGAAGGTAAGACCACCTGGGGGAGCTGGGTGACGGGGCTCGGGGGGCCACTGAGAAGGAAGCTGCCACAGGAGTAGGGAGAAATACAATAGGAAAAAAAGGACAAGGATCACTTAGAACCTGCCCAAAGGAGGCAACCAAAATGATTCAAGGGCAGCACTGGAAGACCTATGAGGAAAGAATGGCTTACCTGAATATATGCTCCCTGGAGGCCAAAAGGGAAAGGTGGGGGGGATAAGACTGAAAATTATCTGAAGGGAATAAGCAGGACGGACAGCAAGTGACTGCTGAGGCAGTGTGAGGAGTCTGCCACAAGAGGCCAGAATTATAAAATGGCGAGGAGGAGGGAGATCAGGAGGGAAGTGAAGAAATACTTTTTCACAGAGGGGGTTGTGGACATGTATAACTATCTACCGGGGGCAGCACTGAGACGGTTACAGATTTCAAGAGAGAGTGGGATAAACACATGGGTATGGTGAAAATAACAGATGGGGGAGAGAGTTTGAGTGGGGGTCACTCAATTAACAAAGCAGAGCTACAAGTTGGGAGTACTGTGTAAGCTGGTGGGAACTCCGGGCCCAATCCTTAGAAGGTTCTCATCCAGTTCGCATGTGTAGAGGGCCTGGAAAGAACGCAGAGTGCCCCTTCACTCAGGAAGTGCACCATCAGGTAGCCCACAGCATCGAGAGAGAAGAAGGTGTGACCCTTTCACACCCAATCCCATGCCTGGCTACTAGGGCATCTGTGATGGGGGTGGGGACAGGGAGGTGCTACATCCTCAAAGGGATTTCCACAGTGTTGATGGCAGGTGGAGAAGGCTTATGCTATGCCACCCTAAGGGTCCTGCTGATCTCTGAAGCCTGATTGGTGGATGGCACTCTTGCGCCCAGCCCTCACAGCTGCTAGAGAGGGCTAGGGGAGGGAAGTACCAGCACTGGTCAGTATAATTCTGTGAAGTTTAGATTTGCAGAGGGATATAGGGCACCCCTGGCGGACTGCAGTATCCTGTCAGTCCCTGCACCTTACACAGGCTGGGATTCGCCAGCACAGTCCAGACTAGCACCACCTACCACTGCTGCCCCCTGCCTAAAAGTGTGGCTCCGCATCATGGGACTAGGTGTTGTGGATGCCAGCATGCATGTCGGCTCCCACAGCTGCAAGGCAATGCACCCCAGAAACATGCAACTTCTGTGTATCTGGGGGGGTGCCTTTGGGGATCAGACCATGTGGTACGGACCAGGAAGACTCAAGGAACCTACGATCTTTTTCCATTCTGTAAAATTCCATGTTTTTATTATTTATGCAACAATAGACAACAGGATGTGGTATATCACAGAAAATCATCCCAATGATACAGCATTGTGAGGCACAACGCATAGCTAAATGACTTCATCTACCCAAGAAGTAACAGTATTCTATGATATATACTACACACTGGACAGCATTTTCACCCATAGGGAGACTAATTTATAATTCAACATTATAACCAGCTGGTTATAATGTCGAACACGTGCTGGGTTTCCCCTCAATCCACGCATGCGCTCATTGCCTCCCTCACACATATACTTTGATTGGCTCACAGTAAATGGACTCAGCAGTGTTTTCACAAGCTTGTTCATAAATACAGTTGCTGTTCAGTTCCTTTATGTCTAGTTTTGAGGCAACTGAGCAAAAAAGGAAAAAAAAAAAAAAAACTGTAAAAGGGACACTGTGCTCCCCCAACCATGCTACCGGAACCACTGTTTTCTATAACTGCCGGGTAGTGTTTTCAAGCCGAGAAAATGCTACCCAGCAATTACAGTATACAAGACAGGGGGTAGTGTGTAAAACTCAAATTTTATATTCACCCTTGGTGTTGGATGCATGTACAACCCCCTCAAAAGCATCCAACACCTCAGGCGTGTGTAAAGTTCTCATTATACACACAACCTCAATCAAAACAAAACCCAGGCTATGCTCTTCGGTTCCTCTGCCAAAATCTGAGCCTCTTCAACTCCCCTACATATCAACTATGAAGATGGCTCCCCTCTCCCTACCGTGACCTCCCTCAAATATCTTGGAGTGACGCTTGATCCCCAATTGACCTTGTAGTCATATCCATAATGCCTGCAGTGGGTAACCATGAACTGGGGATGGCCTACAGGGCTCGGTATAACTCACTCCAGCGGCTCGCTTAGCTCTTGCCAGGGGAGTACTACTTCCCTCCCTCAGCTACAGCTCCCTCATATTTTCTCATACTTCTAAGACCCTCCTAAGCAAGTGGAGCACAACATACAGCAACATCTGTCAGTTTGCCCTGGCCGCCCCCCGTCTCACCCATCATTGTGAGCTCTACGAGAAGCTTGGCTGGCTATCCCTGCTCAATCACCTTAACTTTAGCACTGGGTGCCTCGCGAGTAAAGTACTTAGCTCCGGCATCCCTTCGGAACTGGCCCGGTTTCTTGCCCCTGCTGACCTCTCCCCCTACCTGCTTAGATCCCAAGGCCCCGGCCTACTAAATGTACCTACCACCCGCACCATCATGGGGACCGGAGTTTTGCTGTCCATGGTCCCGGCTCTGGAACTCCTTTCCTGAAAGAGTCCGTACTGCCTCCTCTCACAAGCTTTTCCAGACCTCCTGTGGGATCATCTTAAGTTGACCTCTCGCTGTGAATGTCCTAAGCCTCCTTAGTCACCCGGTGCCCACTGGTGCCGGCTTCTCTCTCCTGCTCGACGGCCACCACTCTTGCGCTATGACCTCGTCCAAATCCCCCCTCCCTTGTTTGACCGACTCTATGATGTTCCTATGCTCATAAATCCTCACCAGCCCTGTTGGTCATTGTATTTATCTCTAATTTATACCTTGCCCAGCATTGTATCTGGGTGTACCTTCCACGTAAATGTAATAACTGTAAAAATTGTCTTTTCTCCTGTTTCTGTACATAAATGTATTCGTCAGAACCAATTACTGTATCGATGTACCTGTTGTACCTTTTTGTACTCTCCTGGATCGTTCCTGAAAATAGGCATAAAACTTGTCTAGTGTACTTACCCAGTAAACAAAAACCAAATAAATAAAATAAACCCCATGTATTACTCATACATATAAATAAAATGGACCCAAAGGTTGGAATAGACATAAAAACATAGAAACACAGATGTCAACAGATAAGGGCCTCTGGGCCCACCAAGTCTGCCCTACTTTTCCCTACCTACTGTGACACTGCAGGCCCTAACTGGCCTAAGGTCCCTTCCCCCCCCAAACAGCTGGATAGGATAAAGCCGATATTATGACATGTCAGACACTGCTTCTACCAATTAGCTGCCCGAATTTCTCCAATCCATTTTATAATATACAACATGCAGTTCAGCATGGCTGGGTTAGTAGCACTCCTGCCTCTTAACTAATTCAGGCATTGGCAAATGGGTGATATCCTGTCCAGTACGGGAGCTGCTCTGAACCCAACAGCAGTTCTGCGCTGACCCGCCTGCCTCTCGGACTACAACCAGGCATCCTGTCCAGTACGGGTGACTGCTTCCTCCTGCAAACCGCAGGAGCTGCTCTGAACCCAATGGCTGTTCTGTGCTGACCCACCTCCCTCTCGGCCTACAACCAGGCATCCTGTCCAGTACGGGTGACTGCCTCCTCATGCAAGCTGCAGGAGCTGCTCTGAACCCAACGGCTGTTCTGCGCTGACCCGTCTCCCTCTCGGCCTACAACCAGGCATCCTGTCCAGTACGGGTGACTGCCTCCTCCTGCAAGCCACAGGAGCTGCTCTGAACCCAACAGCTGTTCTGCGCTAACCCACCTGCTTCTCGGCCTACAACCAGGCATCCTGTCCAGTACGGGTGACTGCCTCCTCCTGCAAGCCACAGGAGCTGCTCTGAACCCAACGGCTGTTCTGCGCTGACCCGCCTGCCTCTCGGCCTACAGCCAGGTATAGATTTGGAAGAGCAGCCCACAGCTACCAACAGGAGTGAACTTAGCGCTTTTTGCCTTTCAGGCCATTTGGATGCACTACTACTGCTCCTGAGCTCTGATTAGGCATAAGGCTATTCCCCCTCCTAGTACTGGCTCTTGACTCCATCATTCCTGAGCTGTCTCTTTTTTTAATAGAACAACTGCTTTTTTTTTTGTCTACTTTTCCATTTGCAAATTATACTGCAAAGCCACTAGAGGGCAACAACTCTTAGAGGTTGCATTCCTCTTCCCACTGCTCTCCCCAAGCACTTCTTGTCCTGGGTCCTTCTTCCCTAAAGCAAATTACAACACCCTAACAAACCACAGTCAGTCACCCTATCTCTGTGCCACAGAGACCACCACAGTTATGGGTATCGGAGTGCCCCCCTTTATACCGACACTGGGCCACTGCCCCCTTATCGCCACTTGCTGGGCACCCACTGTCACGCGGACCACCCAGGCTCCTATTGATCACTCTTACTATCCTACTTGTCGGACTCCTAAGCCCTCCCCTCAAGGGTCCTCTTCTCACACCTACTAACCACCACCGACTGCCACACACACAGCCAGTACCTCTTGCATCTCCCACCCCCACATATCTCCCTGCAGTCATGTGCCACCATCAACCTCCATGCCGGATCAAATTCCTGTCTTTTCCAACACTTATCACCCTGGCCATCCCTTGTACTACCCACACTATAACTAGGCGGCAGCTATCCTTGACAATAAGGCAACGATCGTTTGCTCTCCTCAGAGTCTTTGCCATACTCCTACTAATTTCAGGAAATGTTCATCCTAATCCGGGTCCCATCTTGCCCAGCCCTAGTCTATCGCACCACGGGCTTAGAATAGCTGCAATGAACATTTGCAGCTTAACCAAAAAGACAGCAGGTCTCCATTGCTGGATACTGTAACATCAGCCAGATGTGCTAGCACTGACAGAAACCTGGCTCTCCAAAAAACACACACAACTCTTTGGTTGCCCTCCCTGGCTTCACTCTTCACAGAGCTAACAGAATTATTGTCGCATATGTCCCCCCAAGAAACCAAGCTCCTGCTATACAATTCCTTGCTAACTACATCTCCTGCCACCCCCACCCCCCAAAAACAGAACACATCATAATTGGAAACTTTAATGTGAACTGGCTTGCCAGTTCGGCTTCCCACTCCAAGAACATCTTCGCTGCACTGGACCTGACCCAGCTGATCAGTCAACCTACCAGGGTAAACCCCACTAATGGCTCTAGCACCCTGATTGACCTTCTCCTCACCAACCGTCCCCACAGAATCTCTGACCTGGTGGTCCTTCCAGACTCCCTAAACGATCACTCACCCATCCTCTTTCCCTGGCCGTGTCTTCAGCAGAAACCCATACCAAACTATATTGCCCGGCGTCGTCTCCGACCTGGAGGCCTCACAAAATTAAGAAAATATTTAACTCAATGGGACTGGTCCACCATCTCCAGGGCCCCTACTATAGATGAAGCCCTTGATTAGTTCACCTGTTCTTTTAATAAAGCATGTGACATCTATGCCCCACTAGCAAAAGTGCAATCCAAGAAACGTAATGCCTCCTGGGTCACGCCTGCACTGCTCCAACAGCTAAAACACAGAGATGATTTCTGGCATAAAGCAGTCGCATCCGGCACACGGGAGCGGACAGGCAAGCCTATAAAGAGGCTCGCAACAGATGCACTTGGGCCTTTAAACAGGCCAAATCGGGGTAATACAAAATGACCCTTGCCTCCTGCTGGGGGAATGCCCGGTTGTTCTCGGACAATATCAAGGACTTTAATGGCAAATCCCGCCACCCCCAACTAACTGTCAACAATGTCCCTACCACTGACCTACTGGCCATCACCAACTGCCTCAACTCATCATTCTCTGACCTTAGTGCAGTACTCCCAAATAACTTCTTCGACCCCACTCCTGCAGCCCCACCCCCAAACACTCAGCATCTCCCCTTCCATCTCAAGGTGATCTCTACGAATGAGGCAAGGCCTTTTCTCATGAAAGCACTCAGTGGCTCTCGCTGTTGCAAAGATTCTTTTGATATGAGAATCCTACTTCTAGTACTAGATACAGTCCTCTCCCCACTGACTGACCTCATTAACCACTCCCTATGTCTGGGGCAGTTCCCCGCAGCCTGGAACACTGCCACAGTCACCCCAATGCTGAAGAGTGGTGACAGCACCTCCCCCAATAACTACCGTCCCATATCCATTCTCCCACCACTCTCGAAAGCCCTCGAAAAAATTATTGCAACCCAACTCACTGAGTACCTACCTGCTCATAACCTACTTTGAAGGGAGCAGCATGGCTTCAGATCTGGGCACAGTACAACTACGGCTCTCACTGAGTTCTCTAATTTTAATCACTCTGCCCTGGATAGAAAACACCTAGCTGGAGCTGTCTTCATCGACCTGTCAAAGGCCTTTGATACAGTCTCCTACCCCTTACTCTTAAGCACAGTCCGCCACATAGGTCTGTCCCACGAACCCATCTCCTGATTTACCAGTTACCTCACAGCGAGATCACAATGTGTCAAAATAAACAACACCCTCTCAACCACCCTGCCAGTCCGCTTTGGGGTTCCCCAGGGCTCTATCATCAGCCCTCTATTATTCAGCATCTACCTAAACTCCTTGCCCAAATCCTGCTCCGGCAACCTACTACTCTATGTGGACAGCGCGGTTCTTTTTGCCTCGCACCCAGATCCCACAGTATTGCAGTCCTCCCTCCAACACGCATTTAACCAGATTGAAAACTGGTTCATTGACCAAAGACTTGTGGTCAATGTAAAAAAGACAAAGACCATGCTCTTTGCACATCGACAAAGTAAGGCCAAGAATGCGCAGCTAACATTCCTCCACCACTCTCTCCTTCCTCTAGAACAGGTCTATACATATAAATACCTGGGCCTTACATTTGATTCCAGCCTCTCCTTCCATTCACACATTGACACTCTATCATCAGCCATAAATGTCCGTATAGGCCTACTGTATCGGCACAAGGATTGCCTACCTCCGGAAGCCCTTGATCTGGCTGTCACCTCCTCAGTCCTCTCCCCAGTCGATTATGGGCTCACTATCTACTCGGCTGCTGACCACACAGCCCTAACAAAATCCACCTTGCCATAAACAAAGCATGCAGACTCTCACCGGGCAGACAAGCTGCACTCCATACCAAAATTCTATATGCCTGATAAATCTCTTTACCCTGGATGAAAGGCTATTTTATCAAACATGCCTCCTCACAAAGAAAATACACCTGAGTCTTTACCCCCTTGGGGGTTTCTGCCTCTCTCCTATCCTCCCATGCCTCGGTGAACACCCGTACTGCCAACCGACAGGTGTGGTCCATCCCGAGGGTTAGAACCTCCTTAGCCCAAAGGTCATTCCCACTCAAGGCCCCAGCCTTGTACAATGAACTCCCCTCTGACATCTCCTCCATTTCCAAATTAGGACCTTTCAAGTCAGCCCTCAAAGAGCACATTCTCGCTTCACGGCACTGCCAATGTACCAGCTAGTGCTGGGTCATCTATCTATCATCTTACGGGACCACCCCGCCACTAAGCTCCTATGGCTAGGGCTACCAAACATTACCTATTAACAATGCCTCCTGTGGCTGCACTCACAAGGTATCTGTCTAATTCTCTACTTCACTGCAAATATCAAACCTGTTACTCCCTCCCTCTATCAGCAAACTTATTGTTCTCTTGAAAACTGTAAAATACAGCTCTCGGTAACATGTTCAATGCAATGTATAGCTGATCTTGATTCTGCAATATTGTATAACTAAAAAAACTGTAACCTTTAGCTGCCATTCTATGTCTATATGTATGAAGTGTTTATGTTTGTTTTTTCTGACGTGGAGCTTTTGTAAATGAGTCCCTGACTCAAAGGTTGTAATCCTAAAGTCTGTTAAATAAATAAATAAACACTGCAAAACAGTGATTAACTACCAGGCTTATGTAACCCCCCTGCAAATGGGGGTTCCCAAAAGACTTCCAGGAGCTTGCTTGAATGCTCCAAGCCTGAATGGTGTTTGGCATTTAAGCCATTTATCAGTGAGTGTTTTTAGAGCCTCTGGTACTGTCTCTTTAAGAGCTGTCTGCTTGCAGACATAATTAGTTTGTATGGGGGGACTGTGTGCTTCTCTGAGTACCACTCGAGCTGCTGCCAATTCACTTCATTTGCAGTCACTAGGAGTGCAAAGGAACCTATCTGAAAGATGTAACTGTTTGCCAGAAATTATTTAGAGTAATAATGAAATTACAGTTTGTCTAACCTGCTTTTGCAGTCAGAACTGTGTCTGCTAGTTCCCCATTCTAGTTTTGAACTGCTGAACTGGACCAATCAGTGTGGGGTAAGCTAGCTCTAAAATGATGCCTTTGGACGGAATCAGAACTTGGACTCATAATCTGAGCCAGCCACAAGAGGATTGTATGGGCAGTGACTCTGGGAGATGTAGTTTAGACTTCAGTGCCTTTTGGACCAACAGCAGCAGTCTATTGTGAGTGACAGCCAATCCAGTCAAGAACTGGGAGGAACTCAAAGGAAGTGCCCGTTCGTCAGTTGGAGTTCAGTTGAGCTTTGGCAGTGAAGAAGGAAGGAGCCCTGTGCTTTTTCAGTGTGCAGTTTTAGTCAAAAACGGTGTAAGGCCCAGAGTTCCGGTCTGCAGCTTGTGTAACAGCTTGTTAGGACTGAATCCGTCCTGTGAAAAGAATCAAAGGATCTCTGAAGAGTAGAAACCAGGCTCACCCTGTAGAAGACTGGAAGAATTGCTGAAAATTGCACTGGTCTGTCAGGAACTGAATCTGCTGTGTGTTCTCCCGGTATTGTGCAGTAATTGCGATCGGGATACAGATGCAGCCTGCCTGGTATAGTACTTTCTTTATATGGATGTGTGAAGAGGTTTGTGTACCTCAAGTGAGCCCTGCTGACATTGAAGGACCCTATCTTATTTGGAGGTCGTGAGTACTAATTCAGGGTTGCTCCCTGTTGAATTGCCACATTAAATCCAAATGGAATTACTGTACTGCTGACTGTTTAATTCTCCTTTCTCTGTGTGAAAGGGCCCCTACCAGCTGCCACGGTTTGACTAGCCACTAGGCTTGGGTACCCAAGGACAGTAACTGATAGGGATAGGCCTGTGCACAGAGCCATAGGTAGATTATTAGAGTGATAAGCTAATTAACCTGATTTCCCCTGTCCTTGTTATATCCCCTAAATAAATCAGAGCTGCTTGTTTCAGCAAAGTTATACTGCCTGAGGTATTTGTCTATGTTAAAGTACTGTACTGTGATTGTTGCACTGTATCTCATTTCACAGGAGGTCCCAGTGCGGAACCAGACCTGGGGTAAGTGTATACTGTGAAGGTAATTTGATATATTGTGTGGGCCACTAGTGGGAAGAAAGGGTTGCAGTGTCCCAGAGGGCTGTGACCAAGTTAGTTTAACTATTGCAAACCCTGACCTCTGGGTGGAGGCACCCGCCATTGGATCCAGGCCTCAACCTGTTAGTGGTAAATCAGGCAGGGGTAGTAGCCCCTGGGATAGCGCCATCTAGGGTTACATCTTGGAGGCTCACCGCTGGGATTGTGTGTCCTCTAGTGGCCATATTTACACTGTTAAGAAAAAATGGGTACCCGACAGAAGTGGCTGTGCACCGCTGGTGGAGTGGTGTACTGGGAGGAGATCGACCCCAAAATGCTATGCTTATCCTGGACATCCCCTGGGTATCAATACGGACACTGTGCAGGAGTACTTTCCAAGGTGGAAGGTTTACAAAACCCTGTGGTGGTGGGTCGGCATGCTAATCTGCTCACCCACACTTTCCTGGCCCTAGTAGAGTTTAAGGATCCCATAGATAGCTCCAAAGTGCCACAGACCATTACCCCAGAGGGAGCCCTCACTGCTTGGAGAGTGATAACTAAGGACAGTAAAGACCCGGGGGGGAATCAGCCCCCACCACTATCTGAAACTTTTGAGGAGAAATTTGCTGAATGGTTGCTGGGAGAGGGGAAAACTGTGGAGGACTTGAAGAAACTATTTTCCACCTGGGGTGTTCCTCCCAACACCCTCTCCTGCTCCAGTGCCCGTAATGGTGGCTGAACCAATGCAGACTCCTATTTCTGCACCTGCCATTAGTCACGACTCTACCGAGGTTGAGGATCTTCTGGCACCTCCCACCCCCAAGGGAGGATGACTGGGAGACCTGGATAGACTATGTTGCCCCAAGTGCTAGAATGGCAATGCTCGGAGGTGAAAAGCGAAAGAGGGTTAGTGAGAGCCTCCAGGTCCTGCCCTGGCTACCATCCGCAAGCAAACGGGCCAGTAACCCTGAAGCGACTGCACAGGCCTATCTTGAGGCCTTGAGAATGTATGGGAGCCCAGATTCTGATGAGGACCCATGGTGGAGAGTAAGAGATGCACAACAGTACCAAGGGAGTTGTTGTCTGTGTATGTATCTCGGCTGGAAAAATTGTTGCAAGAATGCCTCAGAAAAGGTAGTTTGCCAGCGATTGAACTGGACCGAACCAGGCTGGACAGGATCCTTAAGTCTGCCCCCTTCTCAGAACTGCTGTTGCTTCAGTTACACCTGGCAGATCGACTGGAATCCCCACCCTCCTATGATGAGTTAATGAGAGAAATTCGAGGAGTTGAGAAAAGACGACCTCGGGAGGGACCTGCACCAATAGCTGCGGCTACGACCCGAGTGACTGAGGGTGACCCATCAAGTGAAGTTCAGGGGCAGAGGTTGGCAGTCAATGAGTGCTCTGACAAGGAAAAAGATATGTCACAATGGGGCGAACTGTTGAGAGAGATCCGGGAATTCAAAAACAGTCCCTTTATGAAGGCCACGCCTGCAAGTACGGGCCCTGACCTATATCCGACTGCATCTGCTATGGGGGTGGGGGTACCCACCCATGTATCTCCTGCTGATAACAGCTCCGAACTCGATTCCTTGACCATGGAAGTGGAGAAACTGACGAGATGTCTCCAAATGCTTATCACGCCGCAGACAGAGATGGCACCAAGGTTTCCAGTTAGTAATACCCCCGCCCTGGCTCCCAGTGTGGCGCCTCGGCCAGCTCAAACTCCAGGAAGTATGTTTTGCTATAATTGTGGGAAAGATGGGCACATGAAAGGGAATGCCAGTCCCAAAGACACTGACAAAGTTGCATATAGGCTACAAGGAGAGCTTCGGAGAAGAAATCAGTGGTTAAGAGGTGCACGACATGATCCCAGTGAGGGCACCAAAAATGCTAATTCACGTCCTTTTGTGGCAAGGTCAGTTGCCCAGGCCCCCACTACCGCCTCTCCAGACTGGTCCAGAATAGTGGGTCCTCCATGGAGACCACTGTAAAGGTGAACGGAGTGTCTACAAGAGCTATATTAGACAGTGGCTCCCAAGTGACAATTATGTTCCAAGATTGGTATCAGAAGCATTTGTCAGACGTACTTACAACCATTAGAAGGACTGCATGTATGGGGTTAAGGAGAAGGCCTACCCCTATTCCGGTATATCCGAATTTGGCTGTCTTTCCCACCTCCGTGGCTGGAGTGGCGACAAGTAGAGACCCTAGCCTTAGTGTGTCCCCCACTGGACTGTATGATGGTGTCCCTTTGTTGATTGGAACAAATGCTCATATGTTCGGAAGGCTGGCACAGTTGTGTTATGAAAACAGGGTCAAAGACTAGTAGAGCTTTAAGAGTTCGGCTTTAATTAAGAAGGCCTATGAGGCACAGAGAGATGCTGAAAAACAGAACCAGAGGAACCGGTCGGAATTGTATGGAAGAAGGATCCTGAGTCTCTGATCCTGGCGCCAAATGCCCAGTGTACCTTACAGGAGAGGTCCGTATCAGAAAGGATGTTAAGAATAAAATATTAATTTTGGATGCACCAGGCGATGGAAAATTGCCAGAGGGACTGCTGGTCAAGCTTAGTATTTTGCCCGCTAGAGCCCATGCTTATGCCAGAAGGGTATCCAAGTTCATAATGTGTCTGAAAGGGACATTCGAGTAAACAGAGGTTGCATCCTGGCTAATGTGCATTGTGCAGACACTGCAGTGCTACCCAGCAGCAAGAGTTCAAGGAAGAATGACAGAGTAACGCCTGACTTGTTTGATTTCGCGACTCCCGCTGCCAGCTGAATGGAAAGTGAAGATCAGTGAGAAGCTTGCCCAGAGACCAGGTGTTTTTTTAAAGGAATGGGATGTAGGATGGCGCAAGGAGCTGAGCACAATATCCGGCTGCATGACTAAAGACCATTTCGTGAGAGGTCTCGGCGCCTGGCACCTGCTGACATAGATGATGTGAGACGGCATCTGCAAGAGATGTTAGCTGCTGGTGTAATACAAGAATCCAGAAGCCCTTATGCTTCCCCCATTGTGGTAGTGAGGAAAAAGAATGGAACAGTAAGGTATGTGTGTGGATTATCGCACCTTAAACCGCGGACTATCCCTGATCAGTACACAATGCCCCGCATTCAGGATGCTTTGACTGCCTAAACGGGAGCAAGTGGTTCTCTGTGCTGGATCTCCGCAGTGGGTACTATCAGATCCCGATGGCCCCAGAGGACCGTGAAAAGACAGCCTTTATCTGTCCGCTGGCTTCTATGAATTCATGAGGATGCCTCAAGGGATTTCAGGTGCCCCAGCCACTTTTCAACGATTGATGGAGCGTGCAGTGGGGACATGAACTTACTAGAGTGCCTGGTATACCTAGATGATGTTATTGTGTTTGGCAGCTCACTGGAGGAACATGAGAGCAGATTATTTAAGGTATTGGACCGACTGGAGGACTTTGGCCTTAAACTGTCCATTGATAAGTGTCAATTTTTTCAAACATCAGTAAAGTATGTGGACACATAGTATCCACCGAGGAATAGAGACCCACCCAAGTAAAGTTGGAGGCCTTGACCACCTGGCCACAGCCCAAAAATCTAAAAGAACTGCAAAGATTCCTGGGATTCTGTGGTTATTATCGGCGCTCATCAAGGACTATTCAAGAGTGATCTGCCCTTTACTTAACCTTACTCAAGGGTATCCCCAACCCACAAAAATACCAAAAGTCAGCATCCTCAAGACTGAAAGAGTGTATTTTCATCCGAAGTGAAGTATTTGGGGCCCGCTGACTCCTGATTGTGAGACTGCTTTTCATGAGATCATATATCAACTTACCCATGCTCCAGTGCTGGCCTATGCCGATCCAAGAAAACCTTACGTCCTGCACACTGATGCTAGCTTGCAAGGGTTGGGGCTGTGTTGTACCAAGAGCACGGAATGGCCTGAGACCAGTGGCCTTTGCCAGTAGAAGCCTGACCCCATCCGAAAAGAACTATCCTGTACATAAGTTAGAGTTCCTAGCTTTGAAGTGGGCTATTGTTGACCAATTCCATGAGTACTTGTATGGGGCTAAAATACTAGTAAAAACTGACAATAATCCTTTGACCTATGTGCAGACCTCAGCTAAGTTGGATGCCACTGGCCATAGGTGGCTTTCTGCATTATCTACATATGACTATGCTCTCGAATACCGAGCAGGTCTGAACCACATAGATGCTGATGCTCTCTCTCCCGGAGGCCTGTTCCCCAGAATGATTGGGTCCGACTGGCAGAACCTGACATTCGGCACTCTGCCGGAAGTTTGACAGGGAGGAACAATGTCCACGGACGCAGTGGACTGCATGGTGGATTGTTTGGGAGCTCTGAGAATTGATACCTGCTGCTTATTGCCACTTTTCTGCAATAGACATTGGTGCACTGCCTCAGCTGGACAATGACAGTATTCGTGGGCTCAATCCCCGATCCCATGATCAAAGCAGCTTTAGAAGCTCTATGCAGGAAAGATGTGTCCAAATTACGCTCCACTGATTTGAGAACTGCACTGTTATACAAAGAAGGTCCTAAGTTGAAACTGATCAATAAACTGTTATACAGAGAAACAGTAGACAGAGGGGACAAGTAGACAAACAACAACTAGTGCTGCCCACTGCCTTTCGAGACTCAGTATTGAGGTCCTTGCACAACCACATGGGGCACCTTGGTATAGACAGAACACTTGACTTGGTGAGATCCAGATTCTATTGGTCTAAGATGGGGGCTGATGTGGGCAACACATTCGAACTTGTAGTCGCTGTTACAGGAAAGCTTTGTCCAGAGGGCTGCCCCTTGTTAACATAACCACCAGTGCACCCATGGAGCTGGTCTGTATTGATTTTCTAAGTTTGGAGTCAGATCAAAGAAATATCAGTAATGTGCTGGTGGTCACTGACCATTTCACGAGATATGCCCAAGCTTTCCCACCAAAGACCAGAAAGCATCCACTGTAGCCAAAGTACTTGTAGAAAACTTTTTGTTCACTATGGGGCTCCACAAAGAATCCATTCTGATCAAGGAGACTTTGAGAGTCGTCTGATCAAAGAGATGCTTTCTCTGTGGGGAGTCCTGAGTCCAGAACCACTCCTTACCACCCCAGGGGACCCACAGCCTGAACGTTTCAACCGCACTTTGCTAGATATGCTAGGCACCCTGCACCCAAAGGACAAGCCTAGATGGAGCCAACAAATTAGCACCCTGGTACATGCTTATAACTGCACCAAAAGTGATGCCACTGGATTCTCCCCTACCGCCTGATGTTTGGAAGAGAAGCTCGACTACCAGTAGATGTGTGTTTTGGGGTCTCTCCTGATGGGGTTCAAGCTGACAACTATTTACAGTATGTGCAAAGTTAAAGGCCCAGCTAACTCATGCGTACCAACTGGCTCAAACCATGGCTGCCAAAAGAAATCTGGCCAACAAAGAAAGGTATGATAAAAGGTGAAAGCACAGGAACTCCAGGAGGGAGATCGGTATTGCTAAGAAATCTGGGACTGCATGGCAAGCACAAGATTGTTGACAGATGGCACCATCTCCCTCACATTGTAGTGGGCAAACTAGATGATCTGCCAGTGTACAAAGTAAGGCCTGAGAATAATTCAAAAGATGTAAAACAATGCATAGAATCATTTACTGCCCATTGGACAAATCTTAATTGAGTCTGAGCCCTAGAAGATGCCCCTCTGGACCAGTGACTAGAGCTGCTGCTAAGAAAAGATCAAGAAAGTCTGCACCTACAGAAGTAAAGTTAAAGTGTTCCTCCACAAGTCCCAGTTGAGCATGACTGTCAGTCCATATCGGAAGAAAGTGAGAGTGACTTTGAATACTATCCTTCTTACGAACTGAGTCAATTGTTTCGGGCAATCCCTAGTCAATACTGGAGACAAAGCTGGGCCTTCTGGACTGTCTAAGCCCCAGCTTCATCCCTGGAGCCAATGCTCCCAGAAAGTGAAGTGCAAAGCATCAGATCAGATGAAATGGAATCATTGTGCATGGTTGAACTGTTTGAGCTTTCAGGGAGGAAAATGATAGATTGGGGCAGACTGGTGATACAACCGAACAAGAAGAGTATTTTGAGTGCCCTGACAGTCCACTGCCAGTGTCCGAAAGCTCTCCATGCGAGCCAAATGTTGTGGACTCAGAAACTGTAACTCCTGGAGCTGAAAGTGCCCAAGTTCCAGCCTCTCTACCCCCATGGAGACTCCTGACAAGTGAGGACAATGCTGAAAATGAGGCTCAGAGGCAGAGACTATAACAGTTCCCCTAGAAAGACTGGTCGAGCTGTAAAGCCTGTGGTGCACCTCAGTTATGATTCACTTGGGAGGCCTGTGGACTTGCCTCTCAATGTTGTCCATAAAGGAGTGTATGTGTCCCAGAGCTCATTGCCCAAACTGAGCATCAGTGCTAACTCCAAGTTACTTGTGTTGCCCTCTAAGTATGGTGCCCTTGCCCCATCCAGCCCCAAGGTAACTGATAGGAAGGGCCCCTCTTCAGGTTTCATGTACAAGAGGTAATAACTTGAGTTATGGTACAATGTGTATTAATACTGTGTAAAGAGGACGACTGCAATGTTTCAGAAATGTGTTCTTGGTAAAATGATATATTGACTGATGATTACATGTGCGAGCCTAATGCAAATGTATATGGTTGCAGTTGAAACTTATGGGTACTTGCTTGACGCTGACGTCAAGCTTTCCCAGGCCAGGAAGGTGTAACCCCTGCAAATGGGGGTTCCCAAAAGACTTCAGGAGCTTGCTTGAATGCTCCAAGCCTGAATGGTGTTTGGCATTTAAGCCATTTATCAGTGAGTGTTTTAGAGCCTCTGGTACTGTCTCTTTAAGAGCTGTCTGCTTGCAGACATAATTAGTTTGTATGGGGGACTGTGTGCTTCTTCTGAGTACCACTCGAGCTGCTGCCAATTCACTTCATTTTTGCAGTCACTAGGAGTGCAAAGGAACCTATCTGAAAGATGTAACTGTTTGCCAGAAATTATTTAGAGTAATAATGAAATTACAGTTTGTCTAACTGCTTTCTTTGCAGTCAGAACTGTGTCTGCTAGTTCCCATTCTAGTTTTGAACTGCTGAACTGGACCAATCAGTGTGGGGTAGCTAGCTCTAAAATGATGCCTTGGACGAATCAGAACTTGGACTCATAATCTGAGCCAGCCACAAGAGGATTGTATGGGCAGTGACTCGGGAGATGTAGTTTAGACTTCAGTGCCTTTTGGACCAACAGCAGCAGTCTATTGTGAGTGACAGCCAATCCAGTCAAGAACTGGGAGGAACTCAAAGGAAGTGCCGGTTCGTCAGTTGGAGTTCAGTTGAGCTTTGGCAGTGAAGAAGGAAGGAGCCCTGTGCTTTTTCAGTGTGCAGTTTTAGTCAAAAAGCGTGTAAGGCCCAGAGTTCCGGTCTGCAGCTTGTGTAACAGCTTGTTAGGACTGAACTGTCCTGTGAAAAGAATCAAAGGATCTCTGAAGAGTAGAAACCAGGCTCACCCTGTAGAAGACTGGAAGAATTGCTGAAATTGCACTCGGTCTGTCAGGAACTGAATCTGCTGTGTGTTCTCCCGGTATTGTGCAGTAATTGCGATCGGGATACAGATGCAGCCTGCCTGGTATAGTACTTTCTTTTATATGGATGTGAAGAGGTTTGTGTACCTCAAGTGAGCCCTGCTGACATTGAAGGACCCTATCTTATTTGGAGGTCGTGAGTACTAATTCAGGTTGCTCCTGTTGAATTGCCACATTAAATCCAAATGGAATTACTGTACTGCTGACTGTTTAATTCTCCTTTTCTCTGTGTGAAAGGGCCCCTACCAGCTGCCACGGTTTGGACTAGCCACTAGGGCTTGGGTACCCAGGGACAGTAACTGATAGGGATAGGCCTGTGCACAGAGCCATAGGTAGATTATTAGAGTGATAAGCTAATTAACCTGATTTCCCCTGTCCTTGTTATATCCCTAAATAAATCAGAGCTGCTTGTTTCAGCAAAGTTATACTGCCTGAGGTATTTGTCTATGTTAAAGTACTGTACTGTGATTGTTGCACTGTATCTCATTTCACAGGAGGTCCCAGTGCCGGAACCAGACCTGGGGGTAAGTGTATACTGTGAAGGTAATTGATATATTGTGTGGGCCACTAGTGGGAAGAAAGGGGGGTTGCAGTGTCCCAGAGGGCTGTGACCAAGTTAGTTTAACTATTGCAAACCCTGACCTCTGGGTGGAGGCACCCGCCATTGGATCCAGGCCCCTCAACCTGTTAGTGGCAAATCAGGCAGGGGTAGTAGCCCCTGGGATAGCGCCATCTAGGGGTTACACTTAGCCAGAGAGAAATCGGAGGGAGCTACTGAGGACAGAGTAATAAGTACCTTACTGTAAACCAAAGACTACAGCAAGCTGGAAGAGAAGTTAAAGGGAAAAACACGGAGTACCACATTCTCTGAGATTCTGCCAGTATCAAGAACTGCATCATGGAACCGGAGAGGGTGAGCACAGTCCCCCGCCTCCACATGTGATGAAGTAAGTAAGTAAGTAAAATTTTATTTATATTAAGCACCCTTCCCAAGCTCAGGGCGCTTTTACAATAAAACAAGTAAAATCAAATTTCAAACAATAAATCAAACAACCATACAATACACTTACTTGTTATGTACCAACAAATGCTGAGGCAAAAAGGAAAGTTTTTAGTTGTTTTTTAAAACTTTCAACAGTTAGGCATTCTTGTATCTGACGAGGTAGAGAATTCCACAGGGTTGGTGCCATATAGGCAAAAGATCTACCTCCAGACATCTTTAGATGTACCCTGGAATCTCTAGCAATCCCTCATCAGAGAGCGCGAAGAGAATGGGCAGGACAGTAAGGCACCAAGAGCTCTTTCAGGTAGTGGGGTCCCAAATCATGTAGGGCCTTAAGGTCAATAATGCGACTGCAAGGTGATCCGCCACTGTACTGGCAGCCAGTGCAAATCACGCAGCACAGGTGTTATATGGCTAGTTCGTGAAACTCCCATCAACAACCTGGCTGGGCCGCTGCTCTGCACACAAGCTGCAAGGGCGGATATCCACCCTCGGCAGCCCCAGATAAAGCGCATTGCAGTAATCAAAACGCTGGTAAAGGCATGGACCAAAATGGGAAGATCTTCCCGTGGAACCAAGTGTTTCACCCGGGCAATATTCCTCAGATGATAAAAGGCAGATTTGACTACGGCCGACACCTGCATCTTCATAGTCAGGCTTTCGTCAAAAATAACTCCCAGGTTACGTACTTGGCCAGAGGCCAGAAGCTGGGCCCCCCCCAAGATATAAACCCGAGGGTTTCCCTGTCCAAGCCCCTGTTATCCTCCCTCCAGGGTCCACAACCAACACCTCAGTTTTCCTGGATTCAACCTAAGCCAACCAGCACTCATCCAATCCTGAATCTCCAGAAGGCAGTTATTAAAATAGTGATGGAATCCGACTCCTGATCAGGCATAAAAGACAGGTAGAGTTGAGAATCATCAGCATAACAATGAAAACTCAGCCCATACCGTCTTATAATGTCCCCCAGTGGGAGCATATACACCGCGAATAACATAGGGGACAGCACCGACCCCTGCGGTACCCCACAGGGCAGACAGTGAGGGGCCGAGGTGTTAACTCCCGATACCACTCTCTGAGATCTGCCCTCCAAAAAAGATCGAAACCAACTGTGGACTGCTCCCCTCAGACCACAGAGAAACCACAGGCAGTCGAGTAATACCCCATGATCCACGGTGTCAAATGCTGCTGAGAGATTCAAGAGAACCAAGATGGAACGGGTCCTCTGATCTCTTGCCATCAGGAGGTCATTCAATACCCGAACAAGAGCCGTCTCTGTACTGTGCCTTTTCCTGAAGCTGGATTGGAGAGGGTCATAGATATTGTGGATAGACAAATGATCCTCCAGTTGCAGAGCGACCACCTTCTCAATAACCTTCCCTACAAAAGGCATCAAAGGGATTAGGCTCATTCGGAAGTGAGCACTTGTTGGGGTTGGGAGGTTGTTTTTGCAAGAGATGCAATGCCAAAAAGTGCAAAATGATGCACTTGTGAAGCAAAAACCTGGGGAGGAATACACGGGGGGGGTACTAACAACAACTAAGATGGAAAGGGACCTGGGGGTAGTCATAACAGATGATCTGAAAGTAGCCAAACAATGCGAGAAGGCGGTGAGGAAAGCCAGTGGGATGCTGGGGTGGAAAGGGAGAGGTATCACCAGTAGGAAACAGGACGTGGTGGTGATACCACTGTACAGGCAGTTGGTGATGCCTCATCTAGAGTACTGCATGCAGTTCTGGAGACCTCGTCTCCAAAAGGACATTGACAGGGTGGAGGCAGTCCAGAGAAGGGCAACAAAAATGGTGCAGGGGCTACACCAGAAACCATACGAAGACAAACAGAGAGAACTCAATATGTGTACTCTGGAGGAGAGGAGGGATATCACAGAGACATTCAAATATCTCAATGGGATCAACAGAGTTCAAGAGGGAAGTATTTTTTAGAAAAGGATATGGGCAAGAACAAAGGTTCACAATATAAGGCTGTAAGGGGAAAGACTCTGACATTGTGAGGAAATATTTTTTCATAGAAAGGGTGGTGGAAGCATGGAACAGCCTCCCGGAGGAGGTTGTGGGGCCAAAAATGGTTGGTGAATTGAAGAATGAATGGGACTGGCAGAAGGCAGCACTAGAGGTAGGAAGGAGAAGGCAGGCTGCCGATCAGTAGGATCAGGAGTTTATACAGTAGGTAGGGAAATGGGCAGACTAGGTGAGCCAGGCGGTCCTTTCTGCCGACAAATTCTATGTTTCTATTGAGACATGCTCCACCTAAATCAGAAGGGGATCAATTAAATGAGGGAAGAGACTCACTGGTGTGATCAAGAGTGGTTTATAGACTAGTAGGTGGCAGGTCCAATAGCATAGTGACTGGGGAACTACTAGCCATGCCAGCGACCTGGGTCCACATCGTTAGCCAGTGTTTTGGTGGTAGGCCAGCAGGACACTGGAAAGGCCCCTGCTGGGACACCCCCAGCCTCTGGGGAGGAGGTTATGCGTACACCGCTCTACCGCTGCTGCCTGGTGTCCCTCAAGGGGTGAAGCATGAGCAGCAACACCCACACCCTGAGTCAGAGGCACTGTTTCCACACTGGCACGTCCCTGACATGCAGGCATACTTAAAGGCCTTGGATGACGCTGAGAGAGAAGAAAACCAAGTGGAAAGTGGTGGCCACCAAGGATGCCAACACTGGGACTTGGCCCCACAATGCCAGTTGAGGCCCCCACGCCAGATCCATATGTGGCATTGGCCCCACTACGTGTGACAAGCCATAGAAGGGTTGGGTCAGTCGACGTGGAGACAGTGGACAATACAGACACAGCTGAGTCAGGAGTGCACCTGCCGCGTGACCGCAATACAGGCCGGGGGGGGGGAGGACTTGTGTGAAAGATTAAATACAAATTTAATGCCATTACTGTCACCCCATAGGAACAACCTAGGCACAAATGCGGGGGGGACTGCGCCCTCTGCCCTACTTAAGCTGCACCCCTGCTTTATGGTAGAAATTAATTCTCAGGGGCTAACATCAGTACTAGTAAATACAATGGTTTCCACTGTATCTCCATGTTTCAGGATGTGTTCTGATCATTGTGAGAGTTAGTGTCTGTCATTGTCCCTCACTTTGAGTGTCCATGTCCCTCATTTCAGTGACAAAATGTGAGGTATGGTGCATGATTCCAAGACCCTACTCAGCACAAAGAGTGCGGAACATGGCCATAGTGTATATGCTCCATGCAGAACAACAAAGTGAAAGTAAGTCAGCTGTAACAGTCATGGAGAAACACAGCTGTAGCACTAAATGTGCATAAGGGGATTTTCATGGCCCAAAACAAAAAGATCAGGCTTCACAACACAGAGGCCACTCTTTGCATGTCTAGAATGGAGGATATTGACTGACTATATCTTAGGCATTTAATGCAGTAAGCAAACAATACAAATTAAAGGCAATTTAATGAGAAAAATCAAAAGCCATTAAATAACTTGCAAAACGATCAGAATTAATGTTTACCTAATTTTAATGGGAAATCAGTGAAAAGGGGATTTTAATGGCTCTAATTGCTAGCAGTAGCATGAGAAATAGAAACTTATGTGTGTTTTTAGATGAGACTTGCACCAGTTTAGTTGCTCCACACATGGCAAGCGTGCAACATGTGAACCTGATGTGATTTTTAAATATTTACACCAACTTAACTGCTGCACTCATATCAAGCTTGCAGCATGCGAACCCGATGTGCTTTTTAGACCTGGTTCACTTTGTGTATGTGAACTGCATGCAAACACTGCCCAGTGAAGCATGTGGCATGCATTCTGCATGTACACAGCGCACTTATATTTCTGTAAGGGGTGTGTGGTGGCCGAGCCCTGAGTGGAGGCAACTGGCCTGGAGATTAAGACCTTAATAAAGAGAAATGGTAGACAGGGGAAGGGGGAAAACCCTGAAGTCAGTGTTAGTAAGTGTAGAGTAAGTAAAACGTGATTAAAGCAATTTCAGAAAATGGAAGAAAGGGATAAAGAGCTGTAAAAGTATATGGATTCCACCTCACATGTTGATGGATGGAAGAACTACTAAAGGGAGTAAGTGGAACTATTCACGCACAAATGCAAGTACAGGTAATAAACAGGAAACATCAGAGGTGCTGGTCATTATGGAATACTAGGATATTCTAGAAATAAACAGCTGGTGGGACGATGAGGTTTTGTAGGAAACTGAACTAAATGGGAAAAAGTTATACAAGGAGAGGGACACCATAGGGAGCAAAGGCGGAAAGAGGATCAGTCATCTTATCTGATCCTAAGTCAGCAGGAGAAGCACCACAACCATTAAGTATATGAGTAATGGACCAAGGGGAAGAGAAAGCACTGACAGCGATATGGTACAAGCCTCCGGGGCAGGGGGTGGGACGTATAAACGGTTATAGCAGGAGACAAGAAAAGCAGCACATAAGGGCAGAGGAATGAGAACAAGAGATTTTATGTATCCTGATGGAAACTGGCCACATGGAAAAGACAAGCCAGGTATGGAGGGGTTGTGAGATAACAGATGGGCCAGGCACTGAATGTCAGGTTCAAAACACAGGAAATGAGCTTCAGCAATGTCATATTCCTTCTTCAGTACATCAGTTTGCAGTAACAAACTATAAATGTCCTTTCTCTGCACTTAGTCAGCACCTACTGCCACTGATCTCTTGTCTAAACATTTCAAGTGAAAACCCTTCATTCCTATGTGGGCCTTGTTTGCTTGGGTAGTGGGGGCTCAAAAAAAAAAAAAACGCTATAAACAAAGAACCTCATTGCAGAATCACTGAAAAAAGGGTTACCCCAAAGAGCACTGGCAATAAATCAAGTCTCAAAGAAATACATCACACGTACTTCCATAATGCAAAGCATCATGGGACATATGCAAATTACCATGAAATTTTAGACTTGTTCAGTTTACAGCAATTTACATGCATTTTAAATAGCACAACTAACTCAATTTCTATAACAGTCACCTAGTACTTTTTACCTTTATCAAAAACACCCAGAGCAATGGTATTTTCAACATTTACAGGCTTCATAAACATAAGGGTCCAGATATTCAAAAGGGCTGCACATGGTGCAACAGTGTTGCACCATGCGCAACCCACTGATGCACCCCGGTGCGATATTCAAACGGGAATTGCACCTGGCACAAATCCCGATGCGCCGGAGTGCATCAGTAATGTATGCAGGCGCAGATGGGGGGGGGTGTGCCCATGCATACTCTGCACATCCCGATATTCAGCCCGGGATGTGCTGAGCCATGCATGCGCAACTTCTACTTACGCTGCACAAAGCTGATCCAAAAATAAAGAGGCACGGCCGCCCACAGGTGTGAGCTGCCGACAGAGGCGCAACACGGCAGCTGCCACCCGTGGGTGGCCACCTGAGCCCAGCAGCACATCCGCAGGCGCCCCAATGCCTGGTGCAGTTTGAATATCTTGGCCAAGGTATATACATCAAGGTATTTTATTACATTGTGCTATTACATACTAAATCCAACAATGATAAACACAACCTGTTTTACATACGCTTGTCAGTCACAACAATAACCTCCCTGTACGAGGATCTGAGAGGGAAAAGGAAAACTAAAGAGGACACTATAGCATAGTCAAGAAAGGGAAGGGGTGTGCCCATAGGTGGCCAACCTTACGGACTAGAAATTGTAAAGGATAAAACAGAATAAGAAATAGAAGAACTGTTGCAACAGACATAAAAAAAGGTCAGTCCTCAGGAGTGGCAGGAACTCCCTGGCACATACCCCCCACCTTAAGAGGGAAGCAGTTATTGCAGACTGCTTACCACCTTCCTATCCCAGAAAGGGATGGAGCTTTCACCCATCCATCTTCAGAAGCTCTGTCTCAGCATCCCTATTAACGATAAACATTCTATCATAAACATTGTGGATATCGTCATTCTTTAACCTGAGGCATTAACACATTTCTCAACAGAGACTAACGGTACCTTCCCATCTCCGTTTATGGAAAGTCCACCATATTTCTTAACCAAACATCTAGATGTCTGTAAAGGCCAGTACCACAGAACGACTTTCTCTGGGGGTGAGTAATTACCTGCTCCAACCCCACCAGATATGTCAGTTTTAAGCAGGGGCCCAGTCCTAGGTTCAGCATCTCTATATAAACCCACTATGTCTCTTGATTCACTCATTTGCTACAGATACAGATACCTGAGGGTAGACACTCTTTTGGTGTTACCCCAACACAGGTTCCAATCCATTTTCCACCCACCTCCTCCTTTGTAGGTTTTTCATCAACAAAATAAAACACATGTACCACTTCCTTAATCTTAACTTATTGCAACATTTTGGCAATATTAGCATCTTTAGCATGCAGTATACCCCAGTTAGTACTGTAAATAGATTTAGCTACATCAGTACAAGAAAAGTCCCTTCAGCCTCATAGGCTTCTCCTTGCTTGGAGTCTTCAACCCCAGCACACTATCACTAGGCACAGTCTTACCTGGGGTCTCATATTCATGTTCCATACTTGCATCTCCGACCTCCAACAGGTAACATCCTGGGAACACAGGAAACAAAGGAACATCCTGCTCAGTCTGGGTGTCCTCCTCAAACTGAGCCCACAAAAAATACTCCTCCGACCCTTTATCCAAACTCTCCAGCAGAAACCTCTCAAGCACCTGGCACCAGTGTTCTGCCTCTCTGTGTAGTCTGTCTGCCTCCAGTCATTGTCCACTCATCCAGTGGATCATCCTCATTAGGGTCTCCACCTCCAGGGTGTTGTCTCTCGCACCTCCAGTCTGCCCCGACCTGCATCTCTTCATTGTCTTCAGGCTTGGCCTTCCTTGGAGCTCCCAGGTCCAGTCAAGGCAGCAGCTTCTCTCCCATCTGTCAGCCATGGTCCTGGTCAGAACTCCACGGACTTTTGTCTCCCGGGTTCTCCTCTGGTAACTCCTGGTGCATCGGTCCACCTGGGATATCCAGGCGATATCCACCAGAAAATGTCCCTCTTCGGCCAGTCCAGATGCTTCCAGCAAGTTATCCCACTTGTGACACCAAGTCTGTGGAGGGGTTGTGGGATAACAGATGGACCAGACACCAAACTTCAGGTTCAACACACAATCTCTGTGTGATGCTTATTCAAAATACAGGAAATAAGCTTCAGCAATGTCATATTCCTTCTTCAGTACATCCGTTTGCAGCAATAGACTATGAATGTCCTTTCTCTGCACTTAGCCAGCACCTACTGACACTGATCTTTTATCTAAACATTTTTAAGGAAAACCCTTCATCCCTGTGTGGGCCTTGTTTGCTTGGGTAGTGGGGGCTCAAAAAGAAAAACAAAACAAGCTATACACAAAGAACCTCAGTGCAGAATCACTGAAAAAAGGGTTACCCCAAAGGGCACTGGCAACAAATTAAGTTTCAAAGAAATACAACATAATATGCACTTCCATAATGCAAAGCATCATGGGATATATGCAAATCACCATGACATTTAAGACTTGTTCAGTTTGCAGCAATTTACATGCATTTTAAATAGCACAACTAACTCAATTTCTATAATAGTCACCTAGTACTTTTTACCTTTATCAAAAACACCTTAAGCCATGGTATTTTCAAACATTTACAGGCTTCATAAATATAATGTATATACATCAAGATATTTTATGACATAGTGCTATTACATACTAAATCCAACAATGATAAACACAACCTGTTTTACATACACTTGGAGGGCATAACAATAACCTCCCCATACAAGGATGTGAGAGGGAAAAGGAAAATTAAAGAGGACACTGTAGCATAGTTAAGAAAGGGAAGGGGGTGCCCATAGGTGGCCAACCTTATGGACTAGAAATTGCAAAGGATAGAATAGACTAAGAAATGGAAGAACTGTTGTAACAGATTTAAGAAAAGGTTGGTCCTCAAGCGTGGCAAGAGCTCCCTGTCATACCAGATAACAGGAATAAATTCACAGAACTTTCTGGGTGATTGTTTTCAGACTCCATGTGTGTCACTGAGGCAACAAATCAGGCCCTGCTGCTGTCTGGTAACAAAAGGAGGCAGTGCACTCTAGTGGGTTAAAGCACTGGCTTGGGAACTGGGAAGTAGCATGTTCAAGCCCCGATGGAGCCAAACACAAACTCTGTAACCTTGGCCAAGTCATTTAACCGCTCAGTCCTCCGGACTAACCAGCTACAGAAATAGGCATACAGTATGTAGGACCCAAATGGAAACAAGATGCAGCATTTCAGCTGGGCAGGGTCTGGAATACCCCATCAGTGGACTCCTTCAACACCCTTTTGAAAACAAACCTGTTCACTTTATCCTATCCTGAGAATGTGTGAATATGTAATATTTTCTATTGTTATTTCTGAGGTAATGCATGCTAATTCTGCAAACCTGAAGTTTTTACAAGGTGCCAGGGCCATCCCGTTGGGCAGCATATACATTCGTCTCGTCTTGCCTATCCTGGGTAAACAAACTGTAAAAAGTAATAATCTGGTAGCAGAAATAAATCTGGGGATCGGGGGAATGGATTATAATGTTTCTTTTATTATTTAGTTTCCACAGAGGATACAGTGAGAATTTACTTCTACAAATAAAAAGTGAATCGGGGGAGTCGGCTTCAATAATAAGAACCTGTCTAAATCCGTCCATCAGACTGGAGTAATGACTCACTCGTTCAGCCACAGTCTTAAAAAAATCGCATTTCTTTTAAAATAGAGAAGTGAAATATGAAGATTTCACGGGTAACATGATGACTAATCTGTCACTTCATTAGTGCTTAGTCATATGTCTTGTACAGATATACTTCTCATTTTCTATCACACAGACGTATTTCAAATTCTCAGAACCTCCAACCTGAGAATAAAGGGCTACTAATTTACCCACGTATATTTTCTCTTTTTTTATCAAGATTTTGTTAAGTAGATAAAAGCAATATGGTATACTTAAGCCTCATGGCTCTCTTAGACTCCCAATATACTGCTCTACCAAGACCTTTGATTTAAACTGTTTAACATCCATGGATTTTTTTTTAAAGAATATGGCTAGGTGAATGAATCATTACTGAGCTCCGAATGGTTTATTTTGTCCCCCAGGTCCCCCCCCCCCAACTCCATTTCCCTTAACGATAATGGGGTTGGCACTGCAACTGTACTCTTCCTCCAACTGGAGAGGGGCTGCTTTACAGCTAGTGTGAAAGTCTCTGCATAGTTGTCCACATGGAGGGTATGCGAATGCTGGGTAACCCAGTCCTCACAAGGAGCCAACCCTCCCACAAGACATCCAGCCTCCAGCCAGTCTCGGCGTGGGATTCAAAGTGATTATAATTTAGAAAATGATTTATTTATTTTTTTTTTTTTTTTACAATTTAGTGTAGTATACTACCTGAAATATATTTTAACTTTTAAAACAGCAGTACAACAAACATGTTTTTCCAAAAAGCTAGTTTCAGCTACAGTTAATAACAAATATTGGCATACCTGACAAAACTACGTTTCTAGGTACCGCCTATGCTGTGCACCATGGGGTTTCTTGCTCGTAACCCTTGCCTGTTCTATAATGCTATTTCTATGCCAAATGGGGTTGCCACCTATCCGATTTTAGACCGGATAATCTGGTTTTTAGGGTCCTTATCCGGTCATCTGGTTTTGATTAAATGTAGTCTGGTTTTTGGGCCAGTTTGAGTGCTCATATACTCTTAAAACTGATTTATCAAATCATCCACTGTTTTGGCTGCATTGCATGTCCAGGTTACAGAGAAGTTCTGATGTCATTCAGACCTGCCTCTGTCTGCAGAACCAGTCTGCCTTGGAGGTATAAAGTATGGCCATTAGCAGTAAATTAACCGAATCTTTTCCAATCTGAATTTTAAGTATGGTCTTTTACTGCTATGATAGGAAACAGCTTTAACACCTTTATATGCTGCCATGTGATTATTTTTGTTTGTTCTGTATTCTGATGTTTTAGATACAGTTTTATTCAATTATCTAATTTTTATTGCCTTTATCATTACATTGAGTACTTCTCTTCTGAGTCCTCAACAGCAATCTTCTGCTCTCATTTTGTATTACCAGAACATTCCATGATATTAGCTACACTTTTACAGGTCATTCAGATAAATAGCATGAAATGGTGTGTCTGAAATTGTGGAATGTCTTAGAAATATGACAAGAAACAGTAGTAGCTGCTGACGTAAAGGGAACACAGTGCAGTACTGAGGGTACCACAAGCAATAATTAAATGATCAAAAATTGGTCAAAGCATATCAGAATACATGACTGACATGGAAAGGAAAATGGCAGCGTGCTTAACAGAGGCTTGAGTGGTCAGCCGTGAATGAGCTGTGCACATTCAGTAGACCCGAGTTTGATTCCCACAGCCTCCACTTGCATACTATGTGAGCCTGAGCAAGTCACTTAACCTTCCTGTGCTCCTGGGTTACTCCTGTAAAATGGGCCATGTGACCCATGGGAATTAGCCTGGTTGCCAAAAGAGTACAAATAAACAACAGTATAAAAATGATTTCCTATCACTATTAATGTCTATTCTGACATTACAAAGTGGTTTGGAGAAGGAATGATACACTCGTCAGTCATAAAAAAGGGGTGGAGCCAGAGACAGAGTTTGGGGTGTGGTTTAGCATCCGTTTTTTGTGGTGACCCTAATGTCAAATGTGGGGGTCATCTTATTTTTTGAGCAAAACTAAATTAAAACATTTATAAAAAAACAAAATCAAAACATTTATAAAAAAACAAAATCAAAACATTTATAAAATTCTCACATTTTGGCTGAACTACATTGTTTTGCCACCAAGTAAAACTGGAAGATGAGTGCCATATTTCACAATGGAAAACAAAAAGATAGGGTTGCATTTTTGCCTAGTTCTCTTGCACTGCTGCTTTTTGCGTTGGTTGCACGCATGCGCAAGCCAACGTATTATTGCAATATGGGATTTTGGGGAGGTGTCGCTACCGAGCCCACTGCAGTACATAAAACAAGGGGTTTGCAGTGGGCTCAGCAGTCTACACCCATGACCATTCAGTGTGGTCCTTACGCAGCTCTCTGCTAGGTGGGCTGAACAGTCATGCACTTCAAACGACCGAAGCCACTCCAATCACAGAGAGCTTTGGTCCTCTGATTTACATGAAGCCCAGGCCAGCAAACAGCTGATCAGCTTGTGGACTGAAAGGGGAAATCTTGTGTAACAGCAGTTGCTTATTTTTTTATTTAGTGATGTCTATGTGTCACTCACCACCTCCAGTTGTCCCTAGGCCATTTTCCACCGACATCGCAATTCCATGCATTTTCTTATTAATAAAAATGCAATCTGTGCCTTAAAAACCCTCCACTACAAAAATCTTGTCACACAATATACAGAAACTGGCCCCCAGAATGCACGCAATGCCCGAGCAATGTTGCACTAAATATGGTCCACCACACAATGCTAGGTATTGAATTTTGGTTCCTCTTGAGTGATGGGGAAACATTTTGGTGACGCACGCATTTTACAGCCACAGAACTAGAAGAGAAAGGTCAGAATGGCAGTGGGTCATAATTGCATCGAATTCATCACGGAATCCTGTTTTTACCCTTTGGCCGACCGCCGGCCCCCTTATGTTTTCCCTGGTGTCTAGTGGCACCCCCACCCACCGATCACCGTCCCCGTTACTCCATTTTAGATTCCTTGGTGTCGTGTGGCACTCCTCACCCTTACTTTGCTGACTACACTTGAAAAAACAAAATGGTCCCTCAAGGATTTTCTTTAAACTCTGTAAAAAAAAAAAAAAAAAAAGAAAATGATCCCTCGCTGATCAGCACTCCCAGCCCCACCTCCCACTCAGTCAGGACCCCCCCACACCCCAGTGCACCCTCACTCACCAGAACACGTCCCAGGGTCGGGATCCACTCTCCAACTGAAGACACGTCTTGCTGCTGGAACCGGCGACTGCAATATGAGAACTAAGGTAAATGCAGTTCAATGTATTTCAATGGAGGTTTCAACTTTTATGCATAACTTTGCTTTTTGTTTACATTTTGACCCCAAATTTTCAACATGGCCTTTTGGGGACTCCACCTCATAAACAATATGACTGCCGTTCTGCAACTCCTGCCTGAAAGGTGATTTCACAGTTGTTTGGCAAGGCAGTATAGCACAGTGGTTTAAGGCTCTGAGCTGCAGACCTGGAGACCTGAGATTGAATCCTACAGCCCCCACTGGCATACTGTGCGACTCGGAGCAAGTCACTTAACTTCCTTGTGTTCCCAGGTCGCACCTGTAAACAAGCTTTCAGCTTAGTGTGTCTCTCGTGCTAAAAAAAAACCCAAAATGTTTACCTTTTGGGCAGGATTTGCATAACGACAGTCATATTGTTCATGTGGGTGGGTTATAAGAAGGCTATATTGAAAATCTGGGGTCAAATATGAAAAAAATGGTAGTCATGACCATTTGTTGCACTTTCGCTACGCACGCTCGTGACTTTGAAAAATGTATATATTCTGACCCCAGATTGTCAACAGTCTTCTTCTTATTATTACCCCACCTCATGTATGTTGCAGCTGTCATTTTTGAGATCCTGGCCAAAATGTGTTTTTGCACCTGTAGCATGGAATGGCTCTGCAGTTGCGCAGAGTTATGTGTACCGTCCCCCACCCAAATTTGGGGGCTTATCTTAATGCCCATTTAGCCATTTTTGCTCCTGCTGTGAAGTGCCTCCCGATGCCTATGGGTCCCAGTTTCTGTCCCCAGAATCACCGCCACAGCCCGAGTCCTAAAATGTGCCCTGGAGTCCCTGTGCGACTCCTTGGCTCCTCCCTTTATTTTGGCCCTCTTCGGTCTCACAAACTAAGATCGCAGGCTGCCAGCATTCTGACTGGCTGGCGAGTTTGCACTAGCGCAAAGAAGAGTGCTTTTGACTTTGGACTGCATCAGCGATCATCTGGTGGCTTCTCCGGTGGTCCCAGCCTTCGTGGGTTGCTTGGCGGGAGCCAGTAACTGGATCCCCACCAGAGGAAGCCACAGATTAAAATTAAATAAAGAGCGCCGTGCGTACATAAGGTTCTGGGTCCAGCTTTATGAATATTAATGAGCAGTACATTAATATTCATGAGCGGGTTTTCGCAGTGTGCCGAGGGATAGTTTTGGGGGTTGCTGCCACTGAAAATAAATGTAAATAAGGGCAGCATCTCCATGGACAGTAAAGGGTTACTTCTAGAGGAAAAAGGTAATTAAATAAAAGGTGTTTCTAGCTGCACCAGTTTTACTGTGGGACTCGGGGTAATTATGTCTGTCTGCTGCCTGGGGGCACGTGATTCTGGCAGCAGTGACGGGCTCAGGACTGAGCTAAAATGTTTAACATGGGCAGCGATCTTGAGGGCACAAAAGGAGCTTTTAAACAGTGGGGCAAGTAAACAAATAATCAATCTGGCTGTGGAGGGGTTGTGGGATAACAGACAGACCAGATACTGAACTTCAAGTTCAACACACTCTGTTCTGTGTGATGTTTATTCAAAATACAGAAGGTAACCTTAAGTAATGGCATAGCCCTTCTTCAGTACATAAGTTTGCAGCAACAGACTACGTATGTCCTTTCTCTGCACTTAACCAGCACCTACTGACACTGATCTCTGATCTACTTAGCAGTTGAGATTCAGCCTCCACCCCTGTGTGGGCCTTGTTTGCTTGAGTACTGGGGGCTTAAATAAGAAAAAAAAAAATACAATCTAAAATCAAAGAACCTCAGTGCAGAAACACTTAAAAAAGGGTTACCCCAAAGGGCACTGGCAACAAGTCAAGTTTCAAAGAAATACAACATCATACATACTTCCATAATGCAAAGCATCATGGAATATATGCAACTCACCATGGAATTTCAGACTTTCTTCAACTTACAGCAATTTACATGCATTTTAAATAGCACAACTAACAATTTCTATAATAATATTTTATTTGTATAGCACAATTCACATCAAAACGCTTTGCATACAAAACATCATAGAACAGTTCAATAAAATCACAGAAATACATCAACCATCAACTTCAATTAAAATTCTCACAATTCCTAAAACATCAAATATTAAAAGCCTGTTTGAATACATGAGTTTTTAAACTGGTCTTGAAGCTCTCCATGGTCCTGCACTCTCTAATCTGACGAGGTAGAGAGCTCCACAGGGATGGCACCACGAACATAAAGGCCCTGGCACCAGATGTCTTCAACCACACCCTGGGAACCTCCTAACAACCCCTCGTCAGTTGAGCAGAGGCGCCAACCAGGGCTGTAAGGAACCAGGAGCTCTTGCAGGTAACTTGGTCCCAGTCCATGTAGAGCTTTGTAGGTCAAAAGATCGACCTTGAAGGTGATCCACCACTGTATAGGCAGCCAGTGCAGATCGCGCAGCACGGGGGTAATATGACTGGTATGCGAAGTCCCAGTAAATAATCGTGCCGCAGCATTCTGCAGCAGCTGCAAGCGGTGGACATCAACCCCCAGAAGCCCCAGGTATAGGGAGTTGCAGCAGTCAAGGCACGAGGTCACAAAGGCATGGATCAACATGGGCAAATCACCAGATGGAACAAGCTGCCTAATTCTGGCGATGTTCCCAAGATGGTAAAAGGAAAACTTGCCGACTGCCGACACCTGCAGTGTCAGCCCATCGTCAAGTACCACCCTCAGATTACGCACCCATTCAGAGGTGAGCAGTTGTGCACCATCGAGCCAAAGCCCAGAAGGTAACCCCACCACCGACCTCTGTATCCGGTGCCCCAGGTCCACAACCAACACCTCAGTCTTCCCGGAATTCAATTTCAACCAGCTGGACTTCATCAAGTCATGGATTTCCACCAGACAGCTGTTAAACATCGAGACCGCACTATCCTGGTTGGGTGTAAAAGACAGAGCTGTGTGTCATCTGCATAGCAGTGAAACCTCAGCCCATATCATCTTACAATGTCTCCGAGGGGCAGCAGATACACTGCAAACAACATAGGGGACAGCACTGAACCCTGAGGGACCCCGCACGGCAGAGAGAATGGCTCAGAGGAAAAAATCCACGACACCACCCTCTGAGACTTGCCAGCTAAGAAAGAATGGAACCATCTGAGAACTGGACCAGCCAGGCCACAGATAACCCTCAGGCGCTCGAGCAGAACCTCATGGTCCACAGTGTCAAACGCTGAAGCGAGATCTAGAAGCACCAAGATAGAACAGCACTTCTGGTCTCTTGCCATCAGGAGATCACTGAGCACCCGAACCAGAGTGGTCTCAGTACTATGTCTCTTCCGGAAACCTGACTGGAGAGGACTGAAGACATCGTGGATGGTAAGATGGTTCTCCAGCTGCAGCGCAACCACTTTCTCAATCACCTTCCTAACGAAGGGAAGGTTAGAGATGGGTCTGTAGTTTGCACAGATGTTTGGGTCTAAAGAAGCTTTCTTAAGAATCGGTGTCACCACCGCCTCTTTCAAGAAGCTAAGGAACTCTCCGAAGTCTAAGGAGCACCAAACAATCTCTGCAAGAACATAGCCAACGGTCTCCATACACCCCAATAATAGGTGTGTAGGACCCGGATCCAAACTACAGCATGCTGGCCGCAAATTCTGGACAATCCGCACGATGTCCCCTATCTCCAGCTGGTCGAAAGATACCCAAGAAGACGGAGAGGAGGCGACCATACACCGACCACCACTAACCCCACAGAGGGTGCTGAACAGATTTCGGCCCCGAAGTCAGACACCTTATCTGCAAAGAATCGAGTGAACGCATCACACTTATCTTTTGAAAATACTCCTCGAACCTGTAGTCAGGTTGGGTTGCACAGCCTGTCCATGGTTCAAAAGAGCTGAGCTGGTTGGTTTTGAGCGGCAACTATCTCACCGGATAGGAACTCTGCCTTCTTACATGAGATTGATGATTGATAGCTTTGATACTGGTCTATCAATCTAGTACTTTTTACCATTATCAAAAATACCTAGTACCATGGTATTTTCAACATTTACAGGTTTCATAAACATAAGGTATATACATCAAGGTATTTTATGACTTTTTTTATTTCATTTTTGTTGACCGGGTAAGTGCACTAGACAAATTCTGCCTATTTTCAGGCACGACCAAGGGGAGGGGGATACAGATGAATGCCAACTGACCTTGAACCAGATTAAGCTGTCGGTAGTATGTTTTAGTGAATGGGGGAAATTTGGCCAGGGCACCGGGAAATTCCCCTACGCTTTTCGAGAAGTGCCATGGGATCTTTAAGATCCACCTGAACTATCAACAGAACAGGCAGATGGGACCTCGGTTTAACATCTCATCCAAAAGACGGCACCTCAGGAGTGCAGCACACCCCTCATGCTGCATTACAGTGTCAGTATTGGGATATTAACCCAAGTGCTTGGTGTGGGGCTAGAACCCACAGCCTTATGATCTCCTGGCCTCAGAGGTGAGTGTGCTACCTGCTGAGCCACTGACACTGAATTACCTAGTGCTATTACATACTAAATCCAACAACGATAAGCACAACCTGTTTTACATACGCTTGGAGGTCACCACAATAACCTCCCTGTAAGAGGACCCGAGAGGGAAAAGGAAAATTAGAGAGGACACTATAGCATAGTCAAGAAAGGGAAAGGGGTGCCTATAGGTGGCCAACCTTATGGACTAGAAATTAAGGATAGATTAGGCTAAGAAATAGAAGAACTGTTGCAACAGATTTAAGAAAAGGTCAGTCCTCAAGTGGCAGGAGCTCCCTGTCACACTGGCTGCACCAGGACTTTCATTTTGGGACTGTGTAGGATCTGCATGGGGACTGTGTATGCAGCAGCCATTTTAGTGCAGCAACAGCCAATCAGAAAACTGGGGGTTTTCAGCCAGGACTTGTGGGACTTTTACCAGAGCTCATGGGACAGAGCAAAAGGTTTATGGGGAAGCTGCAGCGACCTAATTTCAGGTGCCAAAACAGGGAGCCTATAGTTTTTTGGTTTTTTTTATCGTATTTCTATTTATTTCGCCCTCTGCGGAGCGGACCCCTAGCGATCTCCGCCGCTAGCACTGCACGCCCAGACCAGGTCTGGCACATGGATTTATACGCCCCATACACACAGGGCCGGCCTTTCATTGCTCTGCACCCAGGTGAAGGCGCCTCTCATGACTGGGGGCGCAGGGCGTGGCCATCGGCCACCGAGATCACCCTGCTATTTCCCGCATTACTTTTCCCATGGGGAGTCGGACGTGCAATGGCGTCAGAGCACGTCCGTGTTCATGCCCGCCTCGCTCCCCCCTCTTGCTATGCACGCAGCTGTAGTGCCGCTGGCCTCCGCCAGTCTCCACTGCAGCACAATGCACTGCCCCTACCCTTCCCAAAGGAAGGAAAGCAGTCATGGGATGCTCAATCCTTCCTCTCCCCTGCCAACCCCTGGTAGCCCGAGTCCATTCCCAAACCCGGGTTGCCGGCATGGCACGAGGTGTGGCATCCAGCACCTCAGCCCTCAGCGCCACCGGGCCAGCCAGGGAGTCTATCGTGCATTGAGTGGAAGTAATGAATATTCATTTCCTCGACTGACAGGCAGGATCAGCCACGTAGAGTGGGAGCAGCAAACAGCTTCGGCCAATCGGGAGCCTTAGAGAAGCTCCATAAAAGGCAGTGTTTTTGGCTGTGTGAGCAGATTTAGTGTGATCCCCCACAGGGTTGGGGGGGGGCTTTGTCCCTCAGTTAGAAAATGGGCCTAGCAATCCAGTGTAAGCCCCTCCACAGGGGAGGTTTTTCTTTTCCCCCTGCCAAGAGACAGATAAATGGCTGCCTGAAGCAGAAGTTGCTAGCCTGGGAGTTGCCAGAGAATGTCCTCCAGGGCTAGCCATAGCCTTTCCACATAGAAGGAAAAACGTGGGCCAGGAACCTGATAAAGCCAGCTGTGAAAGAGCTGAACCTGCCTCAACGGTGAGAGCACTGATGAAAGCCTGAAACCTCAGAAGGAGGAATGCAATTTCTGCGAGACACCTGAGTGAGTAAATTGCTTTTGTCAAGTGTAACTCTGAGAAAGTCTTTAAGGAGCAGAGAAGCCCAAAGCCTACCAATAATGACTGTCTGTCTGCACCCTGCGTTCACAGCAACGCTCGGAGTGTGGACATCTGCCAAGTGACCAGGAAGGGTCCAAGTATTGTGTATAAATGTGTCTGATTTGAAAGTGCCTACAGGACTGGAAGGGGAGTACTTAGAGCAGGGGCTCTTCCTAACTTTGCCTGGGAGGTCCAGTATTTTGTCTGTGGGAGCTGCAAGTGCCAGTGTGTACCACAAGGGACTGCACGTTGTACTATTGAGCCTAGAGAGCTACAGAAATTGTTTGCTACCAAGTGCTAGTTTGTATTAAAGAGCCTAGGAAGCTTCAGTAAACAGTTTATTGCCAAGAGCAAGTTGTTTGCTTTGAGAAAGAGGCTAATGCGTCTGTTGCTAGCCAACGAAGTCTGAAGAATGGTAATGGGCCTTGCCACAAGCCCAGTCAAGTCAAAGTATCTTACATGGTAGTGAGCCCAGCCTCAAGCTCTGTCTGGTATGGTAACAAAAGTTGTGCTTTAAGCTCCGGCTTTAGTCGACAAGGAAGATGAAAGTTGTCCCAGAGACTGTGTCCTAATGTCCGTGTGGGAGCCCTAACCTGGGCTCTGGATGTTCACTCTGCTGTGTGGAGTGTGGGGCTGATCCCTGAAATGCTTGGGAGTGCGCCTAGTTCTAAAGTTTTGGCTGACCAGAAAAAGGGTCTGTGTCTGCCATGACCAACTGGGACACCTGGAAAAGAAACTACGACTAAACTGTAAATGAGCTGTATGTATAAATGAATTGGATGTAGACTTAGAAAACATAAATGTGCTGAATGTGAAAGACTGAGTTACTCAGATAGGCTGGTCTGATTAAATAAGTGATGTCAGCCCAGAAGAGGGGGCCCAGCCTACAGAATGTTAAAGTGCTGTTTTCCTCCTGCAAGAGCAGAAAGACCTTTGGGGGCCGGGTGCCAGCTTTGCCAGCATTTTAGCCTTTGGGGACGGAGCCCGCCTACTGAAAGCACTTGATCCTGACTTGTCTAAGCCTATGAAGATATCAAACTATAAGTAATGCAGGCTCAGCCCCGCACCACCATGGAAAGGGACTTGTAAATAGTTAAAGTTGGTAAATCCTACAATCTGTAGTTAAAGTTTAAGGATGCAACCTAAAATGAACCTCCATAAATCTCTTAAGGGCCCCAACTAGCCAGCCAATGTACAGCTGCACAGTCCATCAGGCCTCCACCATTTTAAGAACTATAATTACTGGGTACCCAGGTTGTGTGGGATTGCGGGGTCTTATGCAATGGGAAACTGGTACCAGTGTGGGCATTAATGACAAATGCTCTGCCTTAATGCGGCTAGATAGATAGTCAGGGAGCTGACTAAAAATGTAAAATGTTTATTCTTCCCTCAAATCAAAACCAATCTACCTCACTTGTAACTAGTATAACCTCTATTCCAATTCACCCCTCCTAGCCCTTCCCCTGTAAATAAACTTGTTTGTTCTTGCAGACATCTGTCTTGTGAGCATATTCTTAGTAGCAAGTCATTAATTGCAAAAATGCCTGAAAGTGGGGGAAAAAGTTATTGAGTCCTGCTTGGGGTGGCGTCCTGGTAAGGTAAGTGGGTACAGCTTCCCAGAGGGCTGTAACAGACTAAGTTCTAGCCCACTAAAAGGCAAACTCTGGGTGGAGGCACTGCGCAATGTGCTATCTTGGGAACATACCAGTTTAAATGTCATTTTGGGAACCCAAGCCCCTCAACCTTGGTCTGGCCAGGCAAGGCAGGGGTAGTAGTACCACCTAGGGGTTACATATGTTTTGGCAGGAATTTGAAAGTTTTTCTGTACTGGATATGTGAGGTGTGGTAATAGGAAGGATATGCTGACAATCTAGTCAAAATGGCAAATGCAGTCTCAAAACTATGTATACAATGTGTATTTTATCCATATATACAATAACCAGTAAAATGTATACAGTTTAAAGTAAAATACCCATTTCAGAAAACTGCTAATCAAAATCGTCTGATCGCCAATCATTTTTCAATTTTTTAGAATTTTTATTGAATGAGACATCATAAGACCTAATACAATGTTCATCATAAGCTTGCATGGATATTCAAACCAAAGAATGACTACTTTTATCAATCCTGAACAAAATAAATTGCTATTCAGAATTGCTATACACATCTGAAGAGAGTATTGTCACAGTTTCAACTTTTCACAGTCTTCTGTTATAATAAGGAAGATGTAAAGCAGGTGGCCTGACCCCTTCCAGAGACAGGTTAACTTAGCCGGGGAAGCCTGTGCCATATATTCTCCTTTCCCCCAGCCCACAAGACCAACCCCCTCAAGGAACAAATTCCGGGTCTCTTAAAGAAAAGTATAACACCCACTTATGCCATTTGACTTCAAAAGTGCCTTGCCTGTTTCTTAATTTAGCTGTAAGATATTCCATATTATCAATTCCCAAGATTATCAGTCGCCAATCAGTCACTGTGGGAATAGTAGTAGACATCCACTTTTGAGTAATGACTTTCTGGGCTGCTAAAAGGTAAAGAGGAAGGAGGGTATGATCCCATCTAGGTCTATGGGGAGGGTAAATCGAGAGGAGAACCACCTTGGCTGACAATTCCAGCTCCCCCTCCAGAAATTCCTGCACTTCACACTGGAGGGTGCACCAGAAGAGTGTTAATTAAGGGCAAAACCAAAAAATATGACCAAGATCCATCCCGGGGTGCATTTACACCCTCTCTAGCAATGGCCATAAAGAGCCGGTAGATACTTAGCCAAAACTGCCGAAGAGCGAAAGAATCTGGAGCGGGCTTTCCATGCATATTCCATCCAGATACTGGAGGAAGTAATTCTGATTGCACTCGGAGTTGCCATGTCTCATAAGAAAAAGGGTACGTCTAGCTCTAGGGGGACCTGGAGGCTCTGGAAATGTGGTCTAGAAGTCGGAAGCTGAGGTTCAATGCAGGGAACTGAAAGGTACTGCACCTGGGAGCCAGAAACCCGGGCCAAGTGTACACCCAGTGGCGGGGATGCTACAAGTCTCGATGGCTGAGAGGGACCTAGGGGTGGTGGTGGATGTCAAGATGAACAACTCGGAGACTTCTAGGAGGGCAGCAGCAAAGACCAACAGGATGCCTGGATGCATCGCTAGGGGGCTCACCTCCAGAAGGAGGGAAGTGATACTCCCTCTGCATAACTGCTTGGCGAGGCCGCACCTCGAGTACTGCATACAGTTTTGGAGGCCACATTTAAAGAGGGACACTGAACTCCTGGAGAGGGTCCAGAGGAGGACAACCAAAATGATTTGGGGCTTGGGGGATAGGACCTATGGGGAGAGGCTGGAAGAGCTAAATATGTAGACATTGGAAGAGAGAAGGGACCGAGGGGGACGTGATAGAGGTCTTCAGGTACATGAAGGGGTAAATAAGGGAGGAGCAGTCAGGGTGCTCCGAAGGAAGGGAAGGGGGGCAACTAGAGGGCATGGGTGGAAGCTGGAGGGGGGAGATTCAGGGGAAAAAGGAGGAGGAGGTGCCACTTCACTGAGAGGCTGGTGGAGCCATGGAATGCGCTGCCCAGGGGGCTGGTGGAGGGGTTCAAGAGGGGATGGGACAGGTACAGGAGAAGGGTTCTGGAAGCAAAAACCAGTGCAGCGAGAATATCCAGGACTGGAAAGGCAGAAGCCAGAGAGGGAGAGGGGGGAAGCAAGGTCAGCTCCCAGGGTGGGGGCTGACCAAACGAGCAGACACGAAAGACCATTAGGCCTATTCTGCTGTCATTTTTGTATGTTAGTATGTTAGCTCCAAATCCCTGTTCCATGCTGCTAAAACTGTTTGGGATGAGTCTCCAAGGGACTCTCTCAGTATTCTATATATATAGCTAATCCATTTACTCCAGGGTTTACCATTAAGAGAATCCCTGATCAAGGCCCAGAGCGCTGGGATAGAGGTAGGGCTCTTGGCTGTGAATTCCTTCTGCCTTAAAATGTGGTTCCTCACCTGGGCATAGCAAATAGGTCTGATACATGTTTGTAATTCAGTGAAAGGAATAATGCCAGTTTGATTAATGAATTGGTAGTAACAGCCTAGACCCAACCTGTGCCAGTGGGCAAAAGAGGAATCAAGTGAGGCCGGAAGAAAACTCTCATCTTGGGAAAGTAGAGTATAGAAAAAAATTGTTGGCTTAAAGGCTTTTTGCTGCTTTAGGTCGTACCACAGTCTTAAAATTTGGGCCGAGAATTTCGTAAAGTCACGAAGGGGAGAAAGTCTCCTCGGGGAGGCAAATGCAACCTTCTCTATATCATGTAAATCATTAATGTAAAACTCAATCTTTTTCCAGACGTTATGGGCATTTGGGGAGAGCCAAATAAAGAACATTTTCAGAAAAGTGACTAACGCATAAAGTCTCAAATTAGGAAGGTTGACCCCGCCCTGATCCAAAGAAAGACAGAGTAGGGAGAATCGTATTCTTGGTTTCTGGCCTTCCCAAATGAAAGAAGAGATTGTTTTGTTCCACAATTTAAAATAGAATGATGCAGGGAATAATGGTATATTTTGAAAGAAATAGAGTAGTTTAGGGAGAATAACCATACGAATGGTTTCAATGCGTTGGAAAAAGAATAGCTTTAATTTCCCCCATTTAGTTAAGTCATCTGGGATTTGAAGAGATAAAGGTTCGTAGTCAACTAAGTCCAAATGGATCAGGTCTTTAGGAATATAAATTCCAAGGTATCCAATTTTAGTTCCTCATCATTTTATAGGTAAAGCTTCTCTCAAGTGAATAGGAGGTTGGAAGTAGAGCAAGAGGGCCTCTGTCTTAACCGTGTTTAATTTAAAGTTAGCTAGCCTTTCAAACTTCCATAGAATATCCCAGGTCACCAGTATAGGAAATTCAGGGGAGAGGAGGGTAAGCATCACATTGTCAGCAAAGAGAGAAACCTTGTATATCTTCTAGCCCAGGGGGCTTCCCTCTACGTGAGGATGCAATCGTAAGGATGCCGCAAGGGGTTCCATATGAAGAGTAAAAAGAAGTGGGGATAATGGGCACCCCTGTCGGGTACCAAGTTGAAGAGTGAATAGGGAAGAGAGTGACCCATTAAGATGGATGTTTGCCTGAGGTTGAAAGTATAGATTCCGGAGCCATTGGATAATAGAGTCAGGGAATGAAAAAGCATAAAGTGCATCCCAAAGAAAATCCTAAGAAACTCTTATCAAACGCTTTTCAGCTTCTAAACTTAATATTGCTGAAGGGATCTGTCTGGAATGCATGTGTTCTAAAAGAAGCATGGTGCGCCTAATGCTGTCCAAAGTGCTGTGGCGTTTGATGAAACCCACTTGGTCTGAATGAATAATTTTTGGAAGGAGAGTTTCAAATCTAGATGCCCAGATTGCCATGTAAATTTTGTAATCGATGTTTAGAACAGAGATAGGTCTGTATGAGGCTGTATTGGTCAGGTCTTTATCTGGCTTAGGGAGGGGTGTTATCGCATAACTCCAGGAAGGAGGAGGAGGCTCACCCTCTGCCACCACCCGAAATGTGGACAGAAGAAGAGGAAGAAGGCGGCCAGAAAATGTTCTGTACCATTCCGACGTAAAGCCATCCTGTCCTGGACATTTAGCTAACTTTAAGAGCTTAATATGATCGAGAATCTCATTTTGGGCTTATTGGAGATTCCAGGGATGAGCACTGCAAATCTGTAAGCTGTGGTAAAGAAAGTTGAGAAAGAAAATTTCTTCTTTCCTCCAGTTGTGGCTGATCTTGTGACCGGGCGTATAATGTTTGGTAAAAGGAAAGGAAAGAGGAACGAATATCGTCGTCTGTATGGGAGAGTTTCCCCAGAGTCAGGGTGTTTAATTTTAAGAATAGCTGCGGCACTTTTTCTGTTTGAGTTTTTGTGTCAGCAACCGGGAACCCCCAGCTCCCCCCTCATAATCAGATTGTTTGAGATATGTTAGGGATTGAAGAACTTTGAGGTCCATGATTTTCTGGATTTCTTTTTTGGTTTCCCCAATTTTCCTCTGCAAGATTTTGTCCCCCTCTCTGTATAAAAGTTGGTAAGAATGAAGCTGCTCTACTAAATAATTGTAGGTTGCTTCAAGTCTTCGTCTTTTCTGAGAAAAGGCTATGATTTCTCCCCGAATTACTGCTTTTAGGGTAATCTATTTCATAGGGTCGGATATCTCATCTTGGTCATTCTCTTAGGATTCGTGGGATTTTGGTGTTCATATGGTCTATGAATTCTTGGTCTCTCAGCAGAGAGGAATTAAACCGCCATAGTTTTGCCTTTAAGGGTTTGCCAAGGTTTATTTTAAGAGTGAGTGAGTGATGATCTGATAGAATTTGGGGGCTGAGAATTAAATCCTGGACTAATGAAAGGTGTTCACATGAAATAAAAAAATTCTAAACGAAAGTAGGAATGAAAGCATTGGGAATAGTAAGAGAAGCCCAGAACTGCCGGAAATAATCTCCTCCAGAAATCCTCTATACCCAGGTGAGAAAGCATAGCCTTAATTATTTCAAAGCTCTGGAAGATCTATAAACCTGGGGAAAGGAAGTGTCACGCTGGGAAGATAAAACTACATTAAAGTCTCTGGCCATTATTAAGGTCCCTCTTAGGACCTCTAAGACCTTATTAAGAAAAGTGTGAATTACAGGAAGGGGAGCCTGGGGTGGGAGATGTGCGTTCACCAGGGTAACCTCCTGAGAGAATAAAGTACCTGTTAAGATTACATATCTCCCTTGTGGATCTATAATTGTAGTACGTACTTCCAGTGGAGTAGCAGCAGGAACTAAAATAGCCGCTCCTCTTTTTTGGCCACTGGAGTGGGAGGAAGCATATACCCTATATCTCTGACCCCATTTTAGTTTTTAGTGTTCCAGGTCTGATAAGTGGGTTTCCTGCAGATAAACTAGGTCAGCCACCTGCCTTTTCAGATGTTGCATCTCTCTTGACCTTTTAAATTGGACTGTGGAGCCCATTAACATTTAAAGAAAATATCTTAACAGGGTTTACTGCCATCCCACGGGGAAACAAGAAGGGATATAAGATATCAAATCAACTAATCTGGGGGAAACCAGAGTCCTCCAGAATAGTTTCCCCATAGGGGTGCGCAACCCTGAGTTATTCCAAGGGTCAAGCTGTAATAACGCTTCTTTGAAAAAACAAGGTATGTGAGTATCTTTGTCTCGTTTTTCTTTTTTAATAACTAAACAGAAATAATTCCAAACGTCAGGCCAACTACCCAACTGAAAACACAACCCCCCCAACACATTTAACTTTTACCCCAACATTACCCTCCCCCTTCCCTACTGACCAATCCCCACATATGGGGAAAAACAGAGTTTGATCTATTAATACCTATAAAGATAATGGTGCCTCTTGTGACTTCCAAGTTGGAAGGGAATTTTAATCCCATCCAGGGGTCCCCAAGGGGTGCCAATGAGGACAGCCCAAGGGAACTGGGGTAGGTCTCCCCTAAAAAAGGGGAGGAGAGTGGCCCCAAGAGGGTGATAGCTCTATGTGAGTAGGCCTATCACTCCGAGGAGCAAAAGGCCTACCCCAATTAGTGGGGTTACGGCACCCTTCCCATGTAGAAGCCAGTTTCCCCTAATAAATAAAGTCTGTCCTCTCACTAACCTCCATCCCCCCCCCCCATACCCGCGAAGGGCCGAATGGGCATGTTAATTAAAATGCCTGGTTAGAGTACCCTAAACTACTCATGAGGAGATAAGTCCAGTAGACTACCACTACCCGGCTTAGACTAATAGTACCACCATCACCCCTACAAAGCTGTTTTATTCAGGTGAGGACCCCTAGGAGGCCCTAAAAAACAATATCCAGTGTTGATCAGTTGAGAGGCAGGATGGCCCGTCTCCACCTTAAACCATCACCATTTCCATAGCTCAATAGTACCCTTAAAAGCCCCTACCAGCACCTCCACCCCACCCCCTTGAATGAAAGCCAGTGCTCTACAAAGTCTTGGAGCAATGGATAAATTGTTCATGTTTTCAAGCAGGCCAAACAGTTTGGTATAACTTAGATTGCTAGGATTACAAGTTCTTACAAGGGGTTTTAAATCACAGTTTATTCTCTCTCAAGCAGGGGAACAAAGGAGAATATTTCCGTCTTTGCTTCTGGGTTATGGGCACATAATTGTTGTCAAGAAAAATGCGCTTGTTCTCAAAGTGCACTTGTTTCTGAGCCCAATCCTTCTGCAATAGGCTTTTTTTTGTTGCACAGTTCCAATATCAAGCCACACTCAAGCGAGGACGGCTCTTGCCGGGGGTTTGGCTCCCAGAGCTCGATGTGCCCTTTCAATATTGATCAGGAGGTCTGGACTTGGATCGAGAGATGTGTGTAGCAGATGGCCCAAAAAAGCTGACATATCTGTGCCCTCTTCTCCTTCAGGAACTTCGCAAATCCTAATATTTTCCCTCCACGATCTGTTTTCTGCATCTTCCTGCCAATGCATAATGGCTACTTGAATTTGGGCCATATCCCGGGTTTAGGCCTCTAGTGCATCTAGGCGCTCTGTGTTGGCCGAGATCTACAAGTCCGCCTCTTTGATGCGGCCTTGGAGAGTTCCCAGGTCGGAACGTAGGTTGCGGAGGGTCTCCTTGACCTCCGAACGGAATTCCTGTTTCGCCTGCAAGATGGATTCAGAGGAAGGCTATACTGCTTTGGCCATATTGTGCTTTTTATCTTCCCTGGTGCATTTAGAGTCATCGGAGCCAGCCGTCTCGCCCGGATCCAGGCTGTCCACGTCTTCAATAAATATCAAAAATCTATTTGAGTTGCTGATAGCTAGTGGCATAAGTAGTAATTAGAAAATGGCAAGACCCTATGAGAGGCTTTTATTTGTGTTCACTTAGGTTAGAACAGCGAAAATTAGCTTTTTCTTAGAGTAGGGTGAGAGCTCCAGAATCGCGCTGCCTAGCACGCCATGGCTCCACCAGAAGTCCATCATTTTTCATTTTGATTTGCAAAGGCCACTAATAAACTGTCGGACACTAATTTATATATATATATATACATATATATATATATATATATATACCTGTATACATATACATACATACACACTCTTTTTACTCACCCCCCCTCCTCGCAGCACTCCCATTCTTTAGGAGACAGCTACAGCCTTGTTAGTCCCGGCTCCTCTACCTGGTACCCGGTGCAGTCCATCCCCCCCATGGAGCCATGGTTACACTCCCCTGGCAGGTACTGGGTGGGAGCCCTTACACCCCGATGTGTCTTTCATCGGGATGCCATCACCGGGCCGGTAGGGGTACTGAGGATCAGGGCCTAGCGCTCTGTCTATTGGGAGCACTGCAAGGTCTTTTTCTGGTGTTCTCGCGACATGCTGTGTCCCCTGACATTAAAGCGCTTGTGCACCAACGTCCAACACATCGCCCCTATTTTTTTTTTTTTTGGCTTCAGGCTTGTTGTACCTCGGGTCTCCACCCGCAGTCAGACGAGAACAGAGCTCTGGCTCCCAACTCCCTCCGGAGAAGACGAGCTGTAATTGGGACACTCAAGCCTTCTCCCCCCAGCCAGCCCTCCAGCTCCTGGGCTCATTCCCGAACCCAGGTCGCTGGCGTCGCAAGCGGAAATCCAACTGCCGCGTCGGCAGGCCAGCACTAATTTATGCACTGATGCAGGGCTCCAGATAAGATTTTTTAGAGTCAGTACTGTACTTCAGACTTTTGAACAGAGTTAAGCAAAACCAAATTCAGATGCACTCAAAAAAAAAAAAAAAAAATATGAGTAATGAGTACAGATTAAATGCTACGAAAAATTCATTTGTATGCTGACTCGCTTTCGCAGTAAAATAAAAACATGCTTACTTTGGGCATTTTTTTAATGTATACTGGACTCCTTTCTATTCATCAACAGTCTTTAAATCAGTCCTGGCACGGGCGGTGCATTGGAACTGGTTGAGGGGGAGAGAAGTTATTCTGCAGGGGATTTGCAGTGGGGAGGGGCTATTGGGCACACTGATGCTAACTAGAGCAACTGGCTGTACGGTGGGGGGGGGGGGAGTTCTGTGCTGAATACAGGGGTATTTCCTGGGTACAGGACCTACTGGTGGGGACTGCAGATGCATATCGACACAGTGTTCCGTGATCAATTCGGCATTTGATTTTCCCTGTAACTCCATGGCAATTCTTTGTTTTCCTGTAGATTGCATTATTTCCTATGGAAACTGAATTGTTCTGTTTTACTGTATAACCAATGCAAGTGTACGACAAGAATGTCCCTGCGGATGGCTCCAAATCCCTGTAAAATACAGGAATCACCTTAGGTTTGGGAGCCTGGCTGATTAATTGGTGTGGTCAGCACAATGTAGGAAGGCCGCTGCAAAGGCCAACAAAATGCTGGGTTGCATTGCAAGGGGTATATCTTCAAGGAGGGAGGAGGTGATTCTGCCACTGTGTAGGTCATTAGTTAGACCGCACCTGGAGTACTACGTGCAGTACTGGCGCCCGTATCTGAAGAGGGACATTAAGTTACTGGAGGGGGTGCAACGCAGGGCGACAAAGATGATCAAGGGGCTGGGGGACTTATCATACTAGAGGAGGCTGAGGGAGTTGAACACGTACTCGCTGGAGGAGAGGAGGGACAGGGGGGACATGACTGAAACCTTTAAATACATGAAAGGAATAAACAAGGCGGGTACAGAGGGGCTGTTCAAAGTAAGGGAGGGGAGTGACACCAGGGGCCATGATATGAGACTGGAGGGAGGAAGGTTCAGGAGGGAGATGATGAGACACTTTTTTACAGAGAGGGTGGTGGCTGGGTGGAATGCGTTACCTATAGAAGTGGTATCCTGTAGAACAGTGGATTGCTTCAAAACGGGATGGGACAGGACAGGGGGAGGGTCAATGAAGGGGAAGGGTGGAAGGGAGGGGCAGCTGCAGAATAAGGGATGCTAGCTGCACATTCAAGGAGACTTGATAGACCTCTAGGCCTGTATCTGCTGGCAAATTTCGTATGCTCAGAAAGCATTAAATAAACACATTTTTTTCCCCTGACACTTCTCACTGCACCATGGGGCTTCTACAATAACCTTCCTATTATCCCACCTCATGTATGTCACAGCAGTCATTTTTCAGATCCTGGCCAAAATGTGTTTTCGCACCTGTGGCATGGAATGGCGTTGCAGTTGCGCAGAATTACGTTTTGGTGGGGATTTGAACATTTTCTGTATCCGGGGGGGTAAGCGTGGGGCATGTAGGAGCAGAGCTGGGCTAAGCCTCCGGGGGGGGGGTGGCTGACAAAAAAAAAAAGGGAGTTAAAGAAAATGTGGAAGGCCATGGGTGTTGGTGGGTGGGTGACCCGAGATGTTGTTAAGCATGGATGATAAATAAAGAAGAAAGCAGGCTGTTGTTGAAAAATTTATGCTGTGAATTTGTCTTGTGCCTCTGCCCCCCCACACCCCTGTGATTTCGTGTGCCCTGAGGAGAGGAGCGGTCATCCGACCGGTGGTGGTGGGGGTTTGCAGAGCCAGAGGTAGGAAAGTAGGAGCTGCCTGCCATTACTTCTAAAAAATAAAAATACATTTATCTGCTTTCATTTTTGGTGGGAACAGTTCTGGTAGGCAGTTACGAGGAAGGCAGGTGAAGAGAGAAAGAGGAGCCAGTAGTAAGGAGCAAATTCTGTAAGCAGCGTGGAACAACGTGAAAAAGCTTGATAAAGTAGTGCCAGCAGGTGAGGCGGAAGGTGATCACGTAGAAAGTGTGTACATAAATGGACTGTGACATAGTAACTGTGTATATAAATGAGTGACAACGTAGTAACTATGTACACAGTTTCTCAGAGGAACAGATTTATCACAGTCCATTTACGTCCACACATACTGCATAAATATATATATAGATATAAATATATATATATATATATATATATATATATGCAATAGCGGTGGACACAAATAAGTGCCGATAAATCTGTTTATCAGACCAACTATATGTATAAATGTAAAATCTTACATTTATACATATAGTAACACATCATCACAGATGTACACAATTGGTGAGTGTCATCACTCTGCCCCCACCCCCGCCAGAACTATTTATAGCTTCTGTTTTCACATTTACCTGTAGTGGTATAAATATGCCTCTATTCACTCCCCACCACACTTTCTCTGCAGGTATTTCAGAGCCTATCTTCTCACCTCTTTCCCATACATTTAGTTTTGGAGGTCCCTACCTTTCTGAAACACACCACACCACCAACCATTGGTCTACATTTCACTTGTCTCTCACCCGTTTAACTCCCCGCTCCTTCTTTCACAATGTCAGGACACCAGTGACCAGACACTCACTGCTCCCTCCTGCTCCTAACACCTGTTCTGAACACGCAAGCATCACATACTTCCAAAGACAAAAATAACATTCTCTCAAATGGCAGCTGCTTACGTGTTGTGCTACCTTCCGCACACCGTCAACACGTTGACCGACATTCGCTAACTCCAGTCGCCATCTTGGTTGCCTCCACCAATCAGTACTGACATTTACACACTCACATGGCATTATGATGTGGCGTCCTCAACTACACCCACAGCAACCACCTTCACAAAGGTGCAATTACCCGGCAAAGCCTCACATAACCCCCCCCCCCAAAAAAAAATTATAATAAATACTACTTTTTAACACATTCTTTTCTAAATAAAACACACGTGGTATATCTTCATTGCATAAATGAAATATGTGATGGGGACCTTGTGTGATGCATCATTTATCTGCACTTGGGTAATCTGACCTCAGGCACATTACTCGAGGCTTATGCCGCTAGTGAGGTTACCCAAGGTCAAACTGCCCTTGTGCAGATAAATGATGTATCACACAGGTCCCCACTGCATATCCTTTATATACTGTATAGTTAGCCTTTGTCCCCATTGAAAAAGTCATCATATATTTATAGCATATATTTCCCCATATATCATGGTAGGCAGTTAGTGTATTATGATACCAGTTAGCAAACTGTGTTATTAAAGAGCACCTTTTCTGGTGCTCAGCTTAGAAACACTAAATCACTAAATAAATAAGCCTTACCTGCCCTGAAGTTGATTGCTGCATAAATCATAATTTTTTTTCTTTAATTACTGTTTATATCCCCCCCACACACACACAGGCACCGCATCCTCAGGAGCGTCAATGAGGTCTGTCCCCTACCTCTTCCACCTTACCTGACTTCGTGGTCGACCCCCATGGAGCCTGGGATCTACCCCACGGGCGAGGATGAGGTGGGGTGGAATACACCCTATACATTCTACTGCGTCGGAGACCGCAAAGCCAGGCAGGTGGGGGCTATGAGAGGACTACCTCGACGCTCCGTCTTCTCGGAGCCTGCAGGGCATTTTCCCTGTTCGTGGGGGAGTGGCACGCAGCCTGACGCCAAGGCGACACCACCGACATCACCACTCCCCCCTCCAACGTCCGTTCAGAGCTAGCTGTGCCCCCTGCTTCCGCCAGGGGCCAGGCAATGATGACTCTGACCCCCTCCCTCCCAAGAGAGGAGAGCTGTCCTCAGGACGCTCAATCCTCTCTCTCCCCTGCCGACCCCCGACGACCCAGGCTCATTCCCAAACCCGGGTCACTAGCGTAGCATGAGGTGTGGAGTCCAGCGCCTCAACCCTCAGCGCCACCGGGCCGGCATAAATCATAATTTTTATGTGCCTATAATTTGGGAGGGAAGGGAGATGGTATTTTGGCTCCGTGCAGCCGAGAGCCTGATCCCTTCCACTTTCCCATTTAGAGATATGCCCCCACGCTCTCGCATTTTGTGATGGTAGGCTATGGAAGGCGTGAAGGTACCCTACATAGACTTATATAGGGACCCACTTTTTTTTTTTTTACTTACTCATTTTTTGCTCCCTCAGTCCACAACTGCCCCTCTCCTTGCGGTCCCAATGCACCCATGCTGGCTCCTACTAGTGCCCTGCTCCCCTTGGATTCACGAGCCCCCGGATCACCCCCCCCCGGTTGGGGTGGAGGAGCTCCCCTTCTCCCCCATACCTCAGGAGGAAGCGTGCACTAGAGCTGCTGCGCCGGGGACCCTTCTACCAGCACGGTCGTGGAGTTCCTCTTTTCCTTGTTCTCCCTGCCCCCAGACGTCCACACACAGGGAGGACCAATGAGACATCGGTGCGTGAAGGCGCACCCCCGCTCCGGTCCTCAGCCGACGTCTGCCCCTACCTTAACTCCTGCCTCCTCTGCTGCACTGTCACCACCCGTGGTTACCCAGGTGGTGGCAGTATTGGCGAGCAGTGCTGCCCACCCCACCCCACCCCGGAGAAGGAGAGCGCCCATCGGGCACTCAGTCCTTCTCCCCTGGTCGACCTCCGGCAACCCAGGCTTACTACCGAACCTGAGTCACCGGAGTCGCGCGTGGTAGCACTACCGCTGCGCCAGCGGGCCAGCCAACTACCTTTTTTTGATGTAAATTTAAAATTGGTGAACTCAGAATAGTCTTGCTAAAAGCAGCATAGGTTGTATGTTTAATATGTCCTAGGAGACCCCTCTTATAGTTGTTAGCATAGTCTCATGTGCATTCTTAGGTCATGAGAACAGCAAACTGAAGGTGAGATTTTTAATTTTTTTTATTTTCATTTTACTATTTCTGGCAGGGAAAGGTACACAGTGATGAAGCTCATTTCCAAGTGCATCCTAGGAGCACAGTGAGGTTAAATGACTTGCTCAGGGTCACACAGTATGCAAGTGGATTTTGTGGGAATCAAACCCAGGTCTGCTGGATGTACCAAGCTTGTTCACAGCTCACTGCTCTAACATCTAGGATATAATAATAATAATAATACTAGATTTATTTATATGGCACCTCATCTATTGCCAAGGCGCCTAACAATATAAAAAACAGAATCATACAAACATCAAACATTAATTCGGTTCAGTTAAAATCACATAATAAATCACTAACAGACTTTCAATTGGCTAAGAAGGCTTGTTGCCACAGAAAGGTTTTTAAGCCCTGCTTAAATCCCTCCACAGTTGCGTACCCGTAACCGATGGGGTAGAGAATTCCAAAGGGTGCGGGCTGCATAAGCAAAAGCTCTTGTACAAGATGATTTCAAATTCACCCTTGGAATCTCTAACAACCCCTCGTCGGCCGAGCGGAGTGATCGACCAGGGCAGTAGGGGACCAGAAACTCTTTCAGATAGTCAGGGCCCTGTCCATGTAGGGCTTTGAAAGTCAGTAAACCGACTTTAAACGTGATCCGCCACTGTACTGGCAGCCAATGCAGTTCGCACAGCACCGGAGTAATATGACAGGATCGGGCAGATCCCATCAAAAGCTACACTGGTGACCCACGTTCGGAAATGAGTGTGGGCCGTCAGGGGCTCGCCAAGGGAGGAAGGATTTGAGGGTCCCAGGGACTGCTCTCCTTTCTTGGGGAGGTGGGGATGTTGCTCGCACTGCGTGACTGCCAAGTGTCGAAGACCAGTCAGCAGCACTAGGAAGGGAGCGGTTGCCACCGGACGCCTGTCATGCATACATACTATTGCATGCATGCGCAACCACGTCATTACATGCCCATGCCCTGGTTGGAAAACTCAGGTGGCAGGAGGAAAATGCTGACCATATCTGTCAGCAACCCCCACCCCCCCCCAGGCTCTCGCATGATTAACACAGCTGGCCACCCACCATGTTGTGATCCTGGCCAGGTGACAGATCACTGGTAAGTCTGTGAGAAGGTTAGAGATGGGGTAGGGGGGCTGCCATTAGATGAGGCTGGGCCAAGAAACAGCTTTGTGAAGGAAAAAAATGTAAAATTCTTTGTCCCAAATGTGCCCAATTCCAGGGCACCTGCACAAGAGAAACTCTTTACCATATACCATGTGTGTCTCACATACGAAATAGCTGGCAGTAAAAGGCTCACAGGTCTATCAAGTCTGCCCGAGTATGCAGCTTGCAGTGTAATGCTACTGCAGCCCCACCCAATCCCCTCCCTTCATCCCCTCTCCAGGGCCTATCCCCCCTTATGCTCTTGTCTGGACTTACCCTGCCCCTGACTCTGTCCCATCCCTGCTTAAAGCTATCCACTGTCCTCAGTTTGATTAACTCCTCCGGCAATGTGTTCCATCCAACCACCACTCTCTCTGTGAAGTAGTGCCTCCTTATCTCCCTCCTGACCCTCCCCCATCCAACTTCAGACTGTGCCCCCTAGTGACCCTTCCCTTCTTTAAGCAGAGCAATCCTCCCATTCTGACTTTGTTTATGCCTTTCAAGTATTTAAAGGTCTCTATCATGTTCCCCTTCCCTTCTATCCTCCAGTGAGTACATGTTGAGCTCCCTCAATCTTTTCTCATATAGTATCTCCCCTAGCACCATATCATTTTTGTCGCCCTACACTGCACCCCCTCCAGCAGTCTCACATCCTTCTTGAGGTGTGGGCACCAATACTGCACAAAGTACTCCAAGTGTGGCCTCACCAGAGACCTATACAAGGGCAGGATGACCTCCTCCTTTCTGGAGATGATATTCCTGGCAATGCACCCCAGCATCCGATTTGCCCTTGCTGCCACCCTCCTACACTGTGCTGATACCTTCATGTCCCCTGTGACAATACCCCAGGTCCCTCTCCTCCTCTGAAGCTGCTACCTGCACTCCCCCCAGCCAGTAGCTGGTCCTGGGTTTTCTGGCTCCGAGGTGAATGACCTTGCACTTCTTAGCGTTAAACCCCAACTGCCTCTCCTCTGACCAGCGTTTGAGTTTAGCTAGATTCTCCCTGAGTACACATGCAGGAGAACCGAGCACCACAATTAGACACGAGCATTCCCTTGATCTGTAATATAAATACATAGGGCCCGTATCACATAGTGGTCTAGGTATGTGCAGTGCCAGTCAAAACTGGGCAGCCTGTAGGGCTCTGCACCCCATGTGCCCAAGTCCCACCCCCCCCAGAGTGGAATCCTTCTTTGTCAGTGGTCAAACCACATGCAATATGTGCAAAACAGAAAGGAGAAGGGGTGAACGTGTTATTGGAAAGACAAGGGGCTTCTGGGATAGTGTAGTTAAAGTGTAAATCCCTGTGCACAACAAGCAAGTTATTTCACACAGCCCTGCTGCTGCCTCCCTGGCCATTCTTCCTCTCTGACTTGCTGCTCCAAGGGAAAGTTTATGTCCAAGACTGGTGTTGCAAAGGCAACATCTCCCCCTGCTGGAAGCTTCTTACCCTCTATTACCAATGTCACACACCAAGCCAAGACTGTGCTTATTTGTTTGGGGGGTGGAGAACAGCGCAGGCTCACAATAAAGGGACAGGGATTTTGTACAGCAGTGACCAAGTCACTGAGTTGACATGTGGCCATCCACTAGCTGTGCTGGCTCGTGGGAGCCCACTATCCTCAGTAAAGCAGCAGCACTGCACATGTCTTTTCACGACCTTATCTCCCAGCTCCTCAGTTCATTCTCAAAGCCTCGCAGCTCTTTTCTGGTAAAGATGGCAAGTGCCACTGTACGCCATCACACAGGAGAGAGCTACAGATGGTCTTGCAGTAGCTTTTTTAATCTGAATGCTATTTCCTTAACCCTCAGTTATCCGTATCTGCTGCACATGCTGTCTGCAGGACAACACTGTTATCTAACAGGCAGAATGGAAACAAAGTCTGGAAGGCCATGTGTGCAAATGCTAGAAGTCTAGGAAATACCCTTCTGGACCTAGAGGCCATCATGACAGAGGCCAGCCTCGATACTGTGGCCATTACAGAGTCATGGCGCACTGAAAACCATGACTGGGACATGGCCATACCAGGCTACACTCAGTTCAGGAAGGACTAGATGAGAAGGAGGGGGTGTAGTGCTTAATGTGAGGGAAAGCATAAAAGCATTGAAGATACAGGGAATATAGGGCGAGGCCGAGGTACTGTGGGTTACCCTGGAGACTGGGAATGGAGACACTATTCACAGTGGAGTGATCTACAGACCTCCAGCACAGAGGGAGGAATTAGATACGGTACTGATGGAAGCCACTGGCAAGATGGGAGAAAAGGAGGAGGTGCTGCTGCTGGGGGACTTCAACCTGCCAGATGTGGAATGGAGCCTCCCAGCAGCAGCTTCAGCTAGAAGCAGGGACATCCTGGACTCTGCAGGAGGCATTCCTCAGGCAACTAGTCAGTGCACCCACTCATGATGGAGCAATACTGGACCTGGTACTCACTGACAGGGACAATATTGCAGACATCAAAGTGGGAGGCCACCTGGGGACCAGTGGTCACCATATGGTGTGATTCAGTACAAGGACGGCTACGGAATCGAACTACACAAGGGTGAGGGTCCTGGACTTTAGGAGGGCAGATTTTATAAAGATGGGTGAATGACTCAGGGATGACCTGTGGGTGGGTGGGTGGGTGGGTGGGGTGGAGGAACAGTGGGTGAAGCTAAAAGGGAGCATACTAAAGGTAACAACAAACCCTGCTTCAAACAAGTGAGCAAAGGCAAGAGGAAAAGGAGACCACATGGTTCTTGAAAAAGGTGGCTGAAATGGTAAAGGTTAATAAAAGGGTAGCATTCAAAAGCTGAGAAGATGCAGAGGGAGGAGTTGTATCAGGGGAAACAGAGGGAAGCAGGGAAAGCAGTAAGGAGCACAAAGACGCAAACTGAAGAGAGAATAGACCAAGAGGTAAAAGGGGACATGGTATTTTTTAGGTATGTGAGTGAAAAGAAGAAGACCACGGGTGGGACTGTAATGTTAAAAGGGAAGGGGGGGACTGTGCAGAGGGCGACCAGGAAAAAGCAGACATCCTGAACAAATATTTCTGTTCAGTGTTCACAGAGGAAAGAGAAGGGACCACAAAAAAGTAACAGAAGCTTTGAAGGGAGGTGGACTCTAGTCCTTTTTTGGAGGAGAGAGTCCTGAAGGGACTCGCTAATGTGAAGGTGGACAAAACAATGGGGCCAGATGAGGTGCATTCAAGGATACTGAGGGAGCTCAGTGAAATACTGGCTGCACCTCTGGCAGTTCTATATAACAGCTCACTGGAAAAAGGAGTGGTTCCAGAGGACTGGAGGAGGGCAGATGTAGTCCCACTACACAAAAGTGGTAGCAGGGAGGAGGGTGGCAATTATAGGCCAGTTAGCCTGATATCGGTGGTGGGAAAGTTAATGAAATCACTGCTGAAGGAAAGAATTGTGGAATATCTTTAATCCAGTGGGTTATAGGACCCAAGGCAGCAGGGTTCACAGGGGGGAAGGTCATGTCAAATGAAGCTGAGGATCTAGATCGGGGGGGAGCAGTGGGCATTGCCTACCCAAACTTCTGTAAGGCTTTTGACACCATTCCACACAGGAGATTAGTAAGCAAGCTGGGTAGTTTAGGAGTGGGTCCAAAGGTGGTAAACTGGATTGGAAACTGGTTAGGGGATAGGTGACAGAGGGTGGTGGTAAATGGAGTTCACTCCGAGGAAGGGAGGGTGACCAGCGGGGTTACTCAGTGATCAGTGCTGGGACCAGTCCTCTGTAATGTCTTTATAAGTGACAATGCAGAGAAGCTGGAAGGGAAGGTCTGCCTCTCCGCAGATGACACCAAACTGTACAGTAGGGTGGACACTCGGCGGGCCGGGGGGGGGAGGGAATGAGAAGAGACCTGAAAAAAGTAGAACAGAGGTCAAGGATACGACAGCTGGGTTTCAAGGTGAAAAAGTGCAAAATAGTGCACTGAGAGCACAGAAACCCAGGGGCGGAGTACAAAATGGCTGAAGTGGTCCTAACGACCACCAAGCAGGAAAGAGACCTTGGGGTAACCATTATTGGATGGCCTATAAGTGACCAGGAAATGCGAAAAAGCAGTTGGGAGGGCTAGTGGGATGCTGGTGTCAGAGGGAGGGGTATCACCAGCAGAAGGAGGGAGATGGTGTTGCCTCTGTATAGATCACTGGTAAGATCCCCCCTAGAGCACTGTGTCCAGTTTTGTAGACCACATCTCCAGAAGGATATAGACAACAGAGTCCAGGTGGTCCAGAGGAAGATAACTAAAATGGTGCAGGATCTGCATCAAAAGCCTTACAAGGTGAGACTAAAGGACCTCAATATGTACTCCCTGGCACAGAAGAGGGAGAGGGGAGAGGGGAGATATGACAGAGACCTTTAAATACCTCACAGGTGTAAATAAGGCACAAGAGGAAAGTATTTTTTAGAAGAAAAGGTGCTCAAAAACAAGGGGACATGCTACGAAGCTGGAGGGGGGAGTAGATTCAGGAGAGATATGAGGAAGTACTTCTTCATAGAAAGAGTGACGGATTCCTGAAACAGCCTTCCAACAGGGGTGGTGGGGTTAAAAACAATGGTAGTGTTCACGAATTAATGGATAAGCACAAGGGAATCATAGTGGAAGAAAAAGCAGAGAAAAGGGAGAAAGCGCTGTAGATTGAGTGCACTCTGCGGTAATAGTCTAGGTAGGTAGAAATTGGCAGACTGGATGGGCCAAGCGATCTTTATCTGCTGTCAAATTTGTTTCTGTGTTCTATGTCAGGGGAAGTATTCCTGCCACTTTACAAGACCCTGGTCAGGAGAAGTAGTTCTACCACTTTACTAGACCCTGGTCAAGGGAAATAATCCTACCACTTTACAAGGCCCTGATCAGGAGAAGTAATCCTGTTACTTTACAAGACCCTGGTCAGGAAAAGTAATCCTGTCACTTTACAAGACCCTGGTCAGGAGAAGTAGTTCTGCCACTTTACTAGACCCTGGTCAAGGGAAGTAATCCAGTCACTTTACAAGACCCTGGTCAGGAGAAGTAATCCTGACACTTTATGAGGCCCTGGTCAGGGGAAGTAATCCTGCCACTTTACAAGGCCCTGGTCAGGGAAAGTAATCCTGCCACTTTACAAGGCCTGGGTCAGGGGAGGTAATCCTGCCACTTTACAAGGCCCTGGTCAGGAGAAGTCATCCTGCCATTTTACAAGGCCGTGGTCGGCCCCACCCAGAGCACTGCGAGCAGTACAGAAAGGACACTGTTGCTGTTGAGAGGTGCACTGCAGGTCAACCACAGTGATCACGGAGATGGGGGACTAGAGCTGTGAGCTGAGGTCAGAGACTCTTATCATGTTCACTCTGGAGAAAAGGAGGCTGGGACAAGAAGATGGTCTCAGTCTTTCTCATACTCAAAGCTGTTGTTAGGAAAAACAATTGCCTTTTCAATTCCCAAACAAAAATCCAGTACTCTTCAAACAGAACATATTCATCTAAAAACACAGTTGTTAGGCTTCCACGGGCAGAAAATGTGGGAGGACCCAAAGAAATTATCCTAATTATTTTCATTCATTTCAAGATCATGTTTTAGTGCAAATGCTATATGTTTATAACTGTAAGAGGCAGGAGCTGTACATATAAAAGTGCACTCTTGAGTTCTTGTGATGAGATAACTGCAAAGCTGAGCAGTGGAGGCGCACAAAGGACTTGAGAAGGAACTTTTGGAACCATAAGAGACACAGAAATCGTACATATAAACATACTATAAATCATGCTGAAGATTTTGGTTTAAAAAAAATTCAACTGAATTTAAAATGAAAATTTTTAACTTTGCAGAACATTAGAGAAACCCCTGTATAAGAAAGGACTATGCTAACTGAACATAGAACGTCAGAATATTTGGAACTGTTAACATGAGACACCCTCTTATGTAGGTTACTACCGCCGCCAAGACCATTCTTACAGTTGCGAGACTGGTCTCACACATATTCTTAGGGTAGGAGAACCACGAGCCACAGGTGAGCAGTTCTGATAACCCTAAGAATGTGAGACCACTCTTAGAACTGTTAGAATGGTCTGGGTGGCAGTATTAATATATTACTGATCAAGCTCCATCAATTTTATATTATACATATTATTTAAAAACCTTAGTCTAATCTGCCCATTTCCAGGGCAGCTGTGCGTGAGACTTTTCACAGAATACGAGTATTTCACGTGCAAATTTACGAGGCGCTCTGTTTGGTCGTGAGTGTTCCCCTCAATCTATAATGGCTGTGAGTACCTGGAATGTTTAAAAATAAGCAATTCTGATTGGCTAAGAATGATGACATGATTTATAAACTTGTTATAAAATGGGCCATGAAATTCCTGTAACCTCATTGGTCAAAACATGTCACATGTCTGTTGATTATTCTCAGACAACCACACTCCTCACCAGGACTACATAAAAAAGAAAATAATAAAAGCCCATTTTCTAAGTGAGATAACACACTCCAGGGTGTGCAGTCATAAGGAAGTAATGCACTTCTCGGGTGGTTACAAAGAAGTTGATGGCAGATAAGGACCTTTTGGCCCACCCAGTTTGCCCTATTTATCCCTACCTAGTATGAGGTCTGATGCACAAACTGAATTCCAGAGCACACACCCCCCCCCACCTCTAGGATACGCTTGTGTCTGTCTCACTCCTTCTTGAATCCTGTGACCATTTTATTCCCTACCACCTCCTTTGGTAGGCCATTCCAAGCACCCACCACCTTCTCCGTGAAAAAATATTTTATCATGTTACCCCTGAGCCTTCTCTCCCCCCTCGTCCAACTTCACACTGTGCCCCCTTGTATTGGAACATATCTAACTTTGGGAGACGTTCCCTTCCTGTACTCTGTTTATACCAGTGAGGTATTTGTATGTCTCTATCATGTTCCCCTCTCCCTCCTTGCCTCCAGGAAATAAATATTTAATTCTTTTAGTCTTTCCTTATAGGTCTCATCCTGCAGACCCTGCACCATTTTAGTTGCTCTTCTCTGCACTGCCTCCACCATGTCGATGTCCTTTCTCAGATGATGCCTCCAGAACTGGACACAGTACTCCAGATGTGGTCTCACCATTGTCTTATACAAGGGCAAAATGGCCTCCCTCCTTCACCTCGCAATACCTCTCCCTATGCATCCAAGCATCCAGCTAGCCTTGCCCACTGCCTTGTCACACTGCCTAGCCTCTTTTAGGTAATCTGAAATGATAACTCCCAGGTCTCTTTCCTGCTTTCTGACTGTTAGTACCTCCTCTCCTAGTTTGTAAGTTGCCCTTGGGTTCTTGTGCACTATGTGCATGATCCTACACTTTTTGCACTGAATCCCAGATTCCATGCTCCAGACCATTCCTCCAGTTTTTTAAGGTCCTCTCTCATCTTTTCAACCCTCCCTGGCGTATCCATCCAACTGGACTATACCACTTGCCTTATAAGCACCCAAGGTGCACATTATAATTCCAGTATAACCGCACAAGCTGTCATGTGTTATCCCTTACGCATTAAAGTAGCCACTACAAAAACTAGGGTCCTGGACTTCAAAAGGGTGGACTTTGGCAGGATGGGACAAATACTGGAAAGACTTATGGCAAGCATCTGCCCAGAAATGGACACAGAACAAAAATGGGCAGTCATCAAGGCAGGGCTGGCTGAAGCCACTAAAACTTGTGTCAAGGGCCACAGCAAGAAAGCAAGGACCAAGAATCCAAGTTGGATAAGTAGAGAGCTTGTGGAGAAGGTGAGAGAAAAAGAGGAATGCTTTTTGGATCTACAAGAGATCCAACAGGGCAGAAGACAGAGAAGAATATGTGAAGAAATCCAGAGAAGTGAGCAGAGTGGTAAGGGCAGCAAAGGCGGCTAGGGAACGGAGGTTAGCACAGGGGATCAAAGAAGGAGAAAAGGATTTCTTCAGATATATCAGAGAGAGAAGAGGAAGAGCAAGTATCAGATTATTAGGATCAGGAGGGGAAGTGGGCGGGTAGAAAAGGGGGCTGAGCAGGCAGACGTACTTAATGAATACTGTAAACTGTAAGGACCACATAGTAAGGATTAGGAAGGAGGGGGGTTGGGTGGAAGCAGGGTACGATAAGGCGGAAGCATTAAATGAGTACTTCTGCTCAGTATTTACTAAAGAGAGGAGGGGGGTGACACCCAAGGTGGGAGAATGGCAGAAGCAGGGGGGAAGTGGTGACAGATGGGGAAATCACGGAGGGCAGAGTTCGAGAGGGTTTGAAGGCACTGAGGGTGGACAAGGCGCCAGGCCCAGAAGGCATCCACTCCAGGGTACTGAAGGAGCTGGCAGAGGTCCTTGCAGGACCTTTGGCAGACCTATTTAATGCTTCACTACATTCGGGGTGTGTACCTCAGGACTGGAGGATGGCTCATGTGGTGCCCCTCCACAAAAGTGGCCCCAGGGATGAACCGGGAAACTACAGACCAGTGAGTCTCACATCCATCATGGGTAAGCTAATGGAGACTATCCTGAAGGAGAGGCTGGTGGCCCTCCTAGAGGCTAAAGGACTACAGGACAGCAAACAGCATGGCTTCATCACGTGGCAGATCCTGCCAAACCAACCTGGTCGAGTTCTATGACTGGGTAACTAGGCAACTGGACAGGGGTCATGCAGTGGATGTCCTGTATCTGGACTTCAGTAAGGCATTCGACTCGGTACCACATGGAAGGCTGGGAAGGAAGGAAGTTAGTAGGCACAGGGGCGGGTGCAAAGCTGGTGAGATGGGTAGGAAACTGGCTGCAGGGAAGGCAACAAAGGGTGGTGGTGGGTGGGGAGCTCTCACACCCAAGGGCAGTGACGAGCGGTGTTCCACAGGGCTCGGTGCTGGGACCAGTGTTGTTTGGGATATTCATTGCAGACATATCATGGGACATCAAGAGCAAGATCAGTCTGTTTGCTGATGGTACCAAGGTAGGCGTGGTGGTGGATGACCTAAGGGGATGGCAGGGGTTGCAGGATGATCTGGCAAAGCTTGAAACCTGGTCAGACACCTGGCAACTGGGGTTTAATGCCAAAAAGTGCAAGATGCTGCATTTTGGGATGAAGAACCCAATGAGGAGTTACCAGCTAGGGGGAGTGCAGCTAGCCCAGACAGAGGAGGAGAAGGATCTGGGTGTGCTCATTACAGGGTCAATGAACAACTCGGCACAATGTAGGAAGGCAGCTGCAAAGGTCAACAAAATACTGAGTTGCATTGCAAGGGGTATATCCTCGAGGAGGGAGGAGGTGATTCTGCCACTGTATAGGTCATTAGTTAGACCGCACCTGGAGTACTGCGTGCAGTACTGGCGTCCGTATCTGAAGAGGGACATTAAGTTACTGGAGGGGGTACAGCGCAGGGTGACAAAGATGATCAAGGGGCTGGGGGACTTATCATACGAGAGGAAGTTGAAGGAGTTGAACATGCACTCACTGGAGGAGAGGAGAGACAGGGTGACATAATTGAAACCTTTAAATACATGAAAGGAATAAACAAGAGCGGGTACAGAGGGGCTGTTCAAAGTAAGGGAGAGGAGGGCTACCAGGGGCCATATGAGACTGGAGCGAGGAAGGTTCAGGAGGGAGATGAGGAGACACTTTTTTACAGAGAGGGTGGTGGCTGGGTGGAATGCGCTACCTGCAGAAGTGGTATGCAGTAGAATAGTGGGCTGCTTCCAACGAGGATGGAACAGGACAAGGGGGAGGGTTAATGAAGGGGAAGGGTGGAAGGGAGGGGCAGCTGCAGAATAAGGGGTGCTAGCTGCACATTCGAGCATACTTGATAGACCTCTAGGCCTTTATCTGCTGGCAGATTTTGCATGTTCGTATGTTCTGTTCAGTCTTCACCTAGGAGAGGGATGGGCCCGAACCTGAGAAGAAGGGCAAGGTGGGAGAGGGTGGGGAAGAAGCAACCATGGATGGGGAAATCATGGTGGAAAGGGTGAGGGAGGGCCTTAAGTCCCTGAAGGTGGACAAGGCACCTGGCCCAGACGGAGTCCACCCCAGAGTGCTGAGAGAGTTGGCAGAGGTCCTAGCAGAGCCACTGGTGGACCTGTTCAATACCTCTTTGAACTTGGGGTGTGTGCCCAGGGACTGGAGAGAAGCACATGTGGTACCTCTCCATAAGTGTTGGCCCAAGGACGAACTGGGGAATTACAGACCAGTAAGCCTTACTGCAATTGTGGGAAAACTGATGGCGACAATCCTCAAGGAAAGACTAGTGCAATTTCTTAAGGATAACAATCTCCAGGACAGTAGGCAGCATGGATTTGTCTTAGGTAGATCCTGCCAGACGAACTTGGATTGATTTTTACGACTGGGTTATGAGAGCACTGGACAGGGGACATGCGATGGATGTCCTCTACCTGGATTTCAGCAAGGCCTTTGACTCGGTGCCACACGGTAGGCTGACCTACAAGTTGAAGAGTCTGGGAGCAGGGAGGAAACTAGTTAGATGGGTCAAGAACTGGCTGCAAGGCAGACAGCAGAAGATAGTAGTCGGGGGGGAAGGCATCTGAACCCAGGGCAGTAACAAGTGGTGTACCACAGGGCTCAGTGCTGGGACATGTTCTGTTTAACATTTTCATAGCCGACATTGCTGAGTGGATTAAGGGCAAGATCAGTCTCTTCACAGATGAGACAAAGGTTTGTGCCAAGGTAGATGGGGGGGGGGGGGCAAATGTAGTTCAGGAGGATTTGGTAAAACTGGAGAAATGGTCTCACACTTGGCAGCTTGGTCTCAATGCCAAGAAGTGTAAAGTGATTCATTTAGGAGGCAAGAACCCAGGACACAATTACTGGCTGGAGGGTGTCCCGTTAACAAAATCCAAGGAGGAGGAGAAGGATCTGGAGTGCTGGTAACCAGGGAGATGAACCACTCTGCTCAGTGCAGGAAGGCAGCAGCGAAAGCAAACAGGATGCTAGGGTGCATAGCAAGGGGGATTACTTCTAGGAGTGGAGAGGTCATCTTGCCCCTGCACAGGTCCCTGGTGAGACCGCACCTAGAGTACTGCGTGCAATTCTGTCATCCCTACTTGAAAAGAGACAGCAAACTACTGGAGGGGGTACAGCACAGGGCAGCAAAAATGATCCTTGGGTTGGGGACTGACCATATGAGGAGAGACTGAGAGAGCTCAATATGCATACTCTGGAGGAAAGAAGGGAGAGAGGTGATATGATTGAGACCTTCAGGTACCTGAAGGGTTTGAACAGAGTAGACACCAGGTGTATGTTCAATCTGAAGGGCGGAAGGGAAACCAGGGGACACTCTGAAGCTGGAAGGGGGCAGGTTCAAGAGGGAACTAAGGAGGCACTATTTCACAGAAAGGGTGGTGGCAGGGTGGAACACTCTGCCAGAGGAAGTTGTACAGCTGCAGAGTGTTGGGGGCTTCAAGAGGATGTGGGACAGATTGGAGGGTACAAATCGGGATGAGGCGGGAGATGGGGGAGGGCATATGAGGGAAAGGGGGGCAGTTGCAGTCTAATGGACTGAAGTGCTGCACACTCGAGCAGACTAGATAGACTGAATGGCATGCATCTGCTGGCAATTTCATATGTTCACAAAGAACATGGTGAGAGAAGTGCAGAAAATACAGAAAACGAAGCAAAATAGATCCAGATGTTTAACAACATTTTCCCAGGCGCATCAGTCACGCTTTACTCTTTGTAATGAAGAACAATACTTTCCCCCACAAATACTAGCAGGAGGACTCCATCCCCCATCCCACATACTGATGCAGAAAATATTTCTTCTTGTTGTTGTTCAGTACCTTACAATTTGTATGATATTTTAACTCTTTGGTAACCAGGTAGGCTGCTAGGCACAAGTGGCTGTTTTCAGGGGCAACCTGGGAGCACTGGGCCGGTTAAGTGACTTGCTCAGAGTCCCACGGTATGCAAGCAGGGACTATGGAAATCAAACCCAGTTCTGCTAGATGTACCAAGCTCATTCACAGCTCATTATTACTCTAACCTCTTACCATGGATTGATTCTATACTGCCAGCCTGATTGACAAATGCGCCATAACAAGCACCCAGGTGCCGTGCTGAGCTCTGAGTTCCGCACTGCACATGTAAATATATACATTTAGTATAGCCTAGAGGTTAGAGAACCAATCTGAAAACTCAGAGACCCAGCAGATCTGGGTTTGCAACCCACAGTCACCACCTGCATGCTGTGCGTCCCTAAGTAAGTCATTTAACCTCCCCGAGTTCCAGGGATGCCCTTAAAAACAAGCTTTTGCTCAATGCACCTGGCCTGGTCTAAAATTCTAAAACAAAAAATAATTAGATGCAAAGCATGTGTTAAGGTCGTAGTTACTCTAGGGTCTTCTCATATAGTTACATCCACCTTAACATGTGCTTCGGGCTTAACTGACTTAGGTGGGTTGGAGTTCACTGCTCAACAAGGTGACTAGGGGTTTATTATAGAAAGTGTATAAAATTAACTATTTTGTAGGTACCAAAGAAAAATCGTATTTTTCTGCATCAGTATATGCAACGCAATGCAGGTGGAATGGGATACTTCTGGCAATGCTTATGGGAGGAGTACTGTTCTTCTTCAAACAGTGGCGTCTAGCTTCTTTGAACATGTGTTAGTCCAACATTGCCATGTCAACATACCCAGTAATGTCCTCCTACACTGCTGGGCTCAGTAGAGCGGGGTCTTACTGGACTGAAGTTTGGAAAAAGGCTGATGGTAGGTGGTCCCTCGACAGGGAACTGCAGAAATGACTTTAGGTCCAACGCAGGCTGCATCATGGTAGCGGGAGTCCGTAAGATTGCGGGGACCGTCCCCACCCGGTTTATGCCACCTGAAAGAGAAACACAACACAAGAAAGTTATTAGTGTGCCAGAGGAGGTGTGACAACACAATATGTTGAACGTTCTAAACATCAGCCCCGAAGAGGTGGTGCTCACTGGGAACAGTTAAGAGGCCTTCGTTTCAGGTCCTTCTCCCTGCTGCTGACCCGGATCTTTGCAAGAAGATCCAGTTAAAATTCCCTGGTTTCACTATGGACGTGGACACTGCTGCACCTTTTAAATACCTGAGTGTTCCACATGGAGATCAACTGGGATTGACTGCATTGTGGAGGGGAGACACCTGGCGCCCTACATGGAAGAGCAGGGAGGGCACTTGGCGCCCTACATGGAAGAGCAGGGAGGGCACTTGGCGCTCTACATGGAAGAGCAGGGAGGGCACTTGGCGCTCTACATGGAAGAGCAGGGAGGGCACTTGGCACCCTACATGGAACAGCAAGGAGGGCACTTGGCATCCTACATGGAAGAGCAGGGAGGACACTTGGCGCCCTAAGTGGAAGAGCAGGGAGGGCACTTGGCACCCTACATGGAAGAGTAGGGAGGACACTTGGCACCCTACATGGAAGAGCAGGGAGGACACTTGGCACCCTACATGGAAGAGCAGGGAGGGCACTTGGCGCTCTACATGGAAGAGCAGGGAGGGCACTTGGCACCCTACATGGAACAGCAAGGAGGGCACTTGGCACCCTACATGGAAGAGCAGGGAGGACACTTGGTGCCCTAAGTGGAAGAGCAGGGAGGGCCTTGGCACCCTACATGGAAGAGTAGGGAGGACACTTGGCGCCCTAAGTGGAAGAGCAGGAAGGGCACTTGGCACCCTACATGGAAGAGTAGGGAGGACACTTGGCGCCCTAAGTGGAAGAGCAGGGAGGGCACTTGGCACCCTACATGGAAGAGTAGGGAGGACACTTGGTGCCCTAAGTGGAAGAGCAGGGAGGGCACTTGGCACCCTACATGGAAGAGCAGGGAGGACACAAGCTGCTCAGCATTGTCGTCATCCCGGTCAGCCGACCAATAAGCAGGACTGCTGTTTGCCTTGAAATAAGCCATGTGCCTGTCCTCACAACTGGAGGACTGGTGAAGCTATGGGCACCACAATCATCGGGGTCGGAGATGGAGACAATTTTAGCATTAAAGGGAAAAAGAAACACTGCAGCAGCCCTAATTCATATCTACTGACCCTCCCTCCCATTCTCTTTCTGTACATCTCTCTCTTATTTTGTTTTTTGTGTCCCTCATCTCGAAATCCAGTGCCATATGTAACCCCATCAATTGTACCATTACAAATGCTCCAACCAGTGATATCATCATTGGTTAGAATCAGTCCATGGCTTCTGACAGTGATGTCATTAATGGCATGGGCTGTTACATTAATGATGACAGAGCCAGCGCCTCAATGCACTCAGTGTGCACTGAACAAGCCACCCATGCAAGTAGCAGTATCGGCATAGAAGCTATGGACTGATTCTAACCAATGATGTCAATGGTGAAGCAGTTGCATCAAGCAATGGGGGAGGAGCCGCACACAGCACTGGATTTAAAGGTCTAGTACACAACCACTGTATGGGTGTAAGACACAACTGGGGGGATACTGTTCGGTAACACCCCTCGCCAGCACACCAAACAGCATAAGTTTTTGGTTATGCTGTTCGCTGTGTCGATAAGATTACCAATTGGTAACCCCCTTCCCCTTGGCATCGCTTTACCGTCATCATAACAATCCAGTAAGACATTTTTACAGTAATTCTTTCAAAATTAAAAATAGATTTTTTGTTTTTTTAAACTCACTTGTAGTCTCCTTTGCATGCGCTGTGCTTCACAAAATGGCAGGGCGTGCACATGCACCATCGAGTCAAAGCCAATTAGGTGCCTGGATTTCCTATTCCAGTTTTATAATTAAAGCTGCAGTATTTGCTAATCAACAAATATGTTCTCTGTATAGTTTTTTTTTTTTTTTTTTTTTTAGCAAAAATGAAAGGGATCAGAGGGAATATGAGTTGACAGCCAAGAGAGTCACCAGGGTGGTGAGAGTGGCTAAGGTGAGATAGGAGCAGTCTTTGGCCAGGGGGATCCAGAGGAGGGACAAGGGGTTCTTTAGACATATAGGGGAAAAGAGGAAAAGAGGGCAGATCAGCAGGATAAGGACGGGGAGGGATGGGCACAGGAGGCGGGGGTACACGCAGAGGTCCTAAACAAGCACTTTGACTCAGTTTTTACCAGGGGGAATGGAGTTGCTATGTTTTTCGGGGGGAGAGGGGGTAAACCAGAGGAAGGAGTGGGACCGGTAGAGATCGGAGGCCCTGACGGGTCTGGGGAAAGGGAGTAGTCACCACAGATAAGTGGGGGGCTACCAGTACAGGGTGCTTAGGGGGAGGACATGGAGGCTGAAATCCAGGTAGAGAGAGTTAGGGAAACCCTCAGGTCCCTTCGGATGGAGAAAGCACCTGGGCCGGATGAGATGCATCCCAGGGTCCTGAGGGAACTGGCGGATGTCCTGGCAGCCCCTCTGACAGAGCTTTTCAACATCTCTCTGAAAACAGGGTGGGTGCCCCAAGACTGGAGGGTGGTCCATGTCGTGCTGATCCACAAGGGGGATCAAGAGAGAAGGAGGGAAATTACAGGCCCGTTAGTCTGACGTCGGTGGTGGGCAAGGTGATGGAGGGTATTGTCAAGGAAAGGCTGGGGGGAGGGGCCTACTGGAGCAAACTGGGTATTTGGACAATAGGCAGCATGGCTTTGTCTCAGGAAGATCGTGTCAGACAAACCTTGTGGAGTTTCATGACTGGGTGACGAGGGCCCTGGACCAGGGTAGGCCGATGGACGTCCTCTCTTTAGACTTCAGTAAGGCATTTGATTCGGTACCCCACAATGGTCTGCTGGCTAAGCTGGAGGAAATGGGGGTAGGGAGGCAGCTGATATGATGGATAGGAAATTGGCTCTCTGAACGTACTCAAAGGGTGGTGGTTGGGGGGCTAGCCTCATCCCCAAGATGGGTTACTAGTGGGGTGCCCCAAGGGTCTGTGCTAGGGCCACTCCTGTTCAACGCCTATGTCTCAGACATCAGGAAGGGGATCAGGAGTGAAATGCGTCCCTTTGCAGACGACTCGAAGCTGGGTGCATCGGTGGATGAGATGGAGGGGAGGGTGGCCCTGCAGGAGGACCTGTAGGCTCTGGAAAGGTGGTTGGGAAAATGGAAACTAAATTTCAATGTGGGGAAATGCAAGGTTCTGCACCTGGGAGTCAGAAATCCAGGCCAGGGGTATACCCTGGGAAGAGACGCAATACAAGTCACGGAGGGTGAGAGGGATCTGGGGGTAGTGGAAGACATCAAAATTAACAACTCAAAGACCTGTAGGAGGGCAGAGGCAAGGGCAAATGGGATGCTGGGATACATCCAGAAAGGTGAAAGTGATCCTTCCCCTGTACAACTGCTTGGTTAGGCCACACCTCGAGTATTGTGTGCAGTTTTGGAGACCACACTTAAATAGGGACATTCCACTCCTAGAGACGGCTCAAAGGTGGGCAACCGAAATGATCTAGGGCCAGGGGGAGAGGACCTATGAGGAGAGGCTCAAGGAGCTCGACGTGTACACCCTGGAGGAGAGGAGAGACAGGGAGGACGTGATAGAGATCTTCAAGTACATAAAAGGGATTAATAAGGGGGTCCAGTCAGGGTGCTCCAAAGGAAGGAGGTGGGGGCAATGAAAGGATACGGGTGTAAACTGGAAGGGGGCAGGCTCAGAGGGGAGAGGAGGAGGTGTTATTTCACTGAAAGGGTGGTGCAGCCATGGAATGCACTGCCCAGGCAGCTGGTGGAGGCAGAGACTGTGGGTGGGTTTAAGAGGATAGGACAGGTACAAGGGGAGGGTAAATCTGACCAGGTGCAATACAGGTGGAACATCTGGGACTGGGGACAGTATAACCCATGGGGGGGACCGAAATCAGGCCCCAGTGTGGGTGCTGACAATCGAGCAGACACGAAAAACCATCAGGCCTACTCTGCTGGCATTTTAGTATGTTAAAAATGTAATTCTGACATCCTTAGATTCATAAATGGTATCTTTAATTTCCCAAAATATGTAAACAAAACCCTTGTAATACTGTTTTTATATTTACTGATTCAAGTCATTAAAGATGACCACCACTGGCAGTATTTAAAAATCTCTTCTGCTGAGAGTTTTTTGGGACTGTAATACTACTGTAGGAGTTTCACACCGGGACGGTGGTGCTCTGGCAAACAGTCACGTATTCGGAACAAAAGGAGCCGAGCACACACCACCTCACATTTACACAGATACCTGGGGTCAGTAGAAAAACATTTTATTGTTAAAAATACGCAGATATGTAGCCAGATGCGTTTTGTATCATGAAAGATCTGTTATCAAAGGCTAAGAACACGTGACACACACACCGCCATTTAAATACATTATAACTGATGACGTCAACATGATGTGTACAAAACTAGATTATTTGCACAGTATTATCCAATATCTGAAATGGGGCAGCGGAGATGCTGGGTTCGGAACTGGGCAGCGAGTTTTTTTCTGTTGCGCCTGGCCCGAGACAGTTTTGGTTTTTTTACTGATGCCCCCCCCCCAACATGCACCCCTCTGGAGTTGAGAATCTTAAGTTAGGGGGGTGCGGTGGCAAAACCCCCCGCATGAGAGAAATTTTTTTGTTTTTGTGCCGCTGTCACTGGCGCTGCAGTTGCACGTCCCCGAAACTGAATTTCGGTGATGTGCACTCGACATAAGGACAATCGCTGTTCTGCAATCGCCCTTATGACATGGAACCTTGAAAAGGTATTGCCACCAGCAAGAGGTGGCAATTATAATGACACAGCACTACTGAGAGAAAATTTCTGGACTGTCACATTGGGGGCAAATAAAAAACCTGGGCTGAATACCAGTATTGATGTCAGACCTTACATTAAGAAACGTACATTAATTTTAAATAAGCATATCATTTTTGTAAAATGATGACTGAACGAGGTCTGAAATTATACTGTAAATTTGTAAATTTTATGTGATTTTTGAGTCCCCCCATTCCATGCATCCCTCAACTCTGTCCTTCCCCCCCCTTCTTCATACTTATGTAACCCTCCTACAAATGGGGGTTCCCGAAAATCTTCCTTGGGTGTACCTAATGCCCACTGCCAGTCTGGTGTCCTGTGTCTTAGCCATTTAAAAGCATTTGCATGAGAGTGCCTTTATAGCCTCTGTGTTCTGTCTCTTTAAGAGCTGCCTATATTGCAGTGTACAAATCAGTCTGGGTGGGGGCTTAGTGTTTCTAAGCTCGAGTCCCACCTGGGCTGCCAGATAATATCTCCATTCTGAATCAGAACCAATCAGGACTCTGACCTGGATCCTGGTTCTGATAATAAGGGTCAGGACTTTTTCGGGTCCGCCCATCCCTAGTATTCAACCTTGCGCCTAGTGCAGAACAGTACGCAGACAACAAAAAGAAACATTTTCATTTACTGGTGGTACATTTAGCACTTAGAACAGTCCTTCCGGTTCCTCAGGACTGTTCATCATTTTGAAATGTGGCACTTGTAAATATTTCTTCTGCTTTTTACTCTGTGTGTGCTGTTTTCACATCATGCAAAGGCCCTTGATCACAAACCATGATCTGTGATGTCAGTGCATCCTTCTGGGAACCAGTACCTCCGTGCATGCGTGGTTTGGAGATGGAAACCAACAGAGAAGAAACACGCATTTGTTAGTGCCAAATATGTTCGCTTGCATGCTGTTACAAGTTAGAACACTTGTATCTTGAGGTTGTGGGCAGACCTGGCTTCCCCGAGTAGCCACTATCTGGTGGACTTTGAGTTCCAACAGGTTACAGGCAGTGGCAGATCTAGGGGGAGTGAAGGGAACAGCTGCACCCCACCCACTGTAACTTGCCTACTGCTGCTGCCGCATTTCAGTTTTTTGAAGACTAATACATTGATTGCAAGAAAATATACATTCAAAACTATAGATTGCATATGTATTTTCTGTCAAAAATGTAATGAAAACCTTGTGCCACACCGGCGACCTGTGTTTGGGAGCGAGCGCAGGCTGCCATGGGTCGGAAGGGGAGGTGAAGGATCGAGCGTCCCAGAGGCAACTCTCCTTCTTGGGGGGGGGGTGACCAGACATCGGTGCATGCCTGGCCCCTAGCGGTGGCTGGGGGCTGGCACACCAATGCTGCATCTACAGGAGTAGAGATGGGGCAGATACCTGATGGGGTGCGTGTACGGGAGCATGTGCGGCGCTGTCGCTGGTGTCATTGCATAAACCACCTCTGGGGGACCATGTAGAACAAGGAAAAGGGCTCCTGGTCGGGCAGCATATGCTTCCATCCTCCGCCGCTCAACTCCGAATGGCACTTCTTCCAGTCTGGATCCTGTCAGGGTGAGTTGAGCTTGGGGGGATCCTCACCACCCTGCCACAGAAGGCAAGCTGTGGGAGATATGGGGGAAGTCGGCCTGATATCAGGGGTGCCGGCCGGGAGGACAGTCGGGATGTACAGCAGACCAGGAGCAGGGAGAAACTAATAGCTAAAAAAAAAATGTAATGAAAAAGACAATAATAGACAATATAAAGGATTACAAAAATTAAAATTACATATTAAGTATGCACACCACCCCAGCACCCTATATTGTAAAATCCTGGATCCGACATTGGCTATGGGGTACAGAGCTGTAAAAATGGTTAACAGAATAAAAAATCTGCCAGTTTCTATTTTTGACACACCCTACTGTCAGAAATAGCCACTTGTCTCCCAACAGCTGCGAACAATAAGGTATCTCTTGAACCTGCAGGGATCTGTAAATAATAATCTTTTGGGACATATCTAGCAGCAGAGCTTCCCAGGGACAAACTGGATATAACTGTCTAACTGAATCTACCACATACCTTCCTTCTATATCTTCCTCTGGCAAGGGGTGGGGGGTGAAGTTGACTTTGCAAATGACACTACTCTGTTCTGTAGTCACTCAGTAGGAGGCACCTGTATGCTGGGTATCCTGCACTCACTCGCCCACCCCAGAAACTGAGCACCCTGTCTTCCTCAACCATGCAGCACAACCACAGACGTGACACAAACTGGGAAGCCCTGTCTACCTCAGCTATGGAGCACAACCACGAATGTGGCACAAACTGGGTAGTCCAACCTCCCTCAGCCATGGAGAACAACCACAGATGTGGCACAAACTCTGCAGCCCAGCCTTCCTCAAAAATGCAGCACAACCACAGAGGTGACACCAACTCTGCAGCCCAGCCTTCCTCAAGTATGGAGCACAACCGCAGACGTGGCACAAACAACTGTGCAGCCCAGCCTTCCTTAGCTATGGAGCACAACCACAGACGTGGCACAAACTCTGCAGCCCAGCCTTCCTCAAAAATGCAGCACAACCACAGAGGTGACACAAACTCTGCAGCCCAACCTTCCTCAACTATGCAGCACAACCACAGACGTGACACAAGCAACTGTGCAGCCCAGCCTTCCTTAGCTATGGAGCACAACCACAGACGTGGCACAAGCAACTGTGCAGCCCAGCCTTCCTCAGCTGTGGAGCACAACCACAGACGAGGCACAAACTGTGCAGCCCAGCCTTCCTCAACTGTGGAGCACAACCACAGATGTGGCACAAGCAACTGTGCAACACAACCACAGATGGGTACAAACTGTGCAGCCCAGTCTAACTCAGAAGTTATCAGTAATACAGTACAACCACGGACGTGGCACAAGCTGTGCAGCCCAGCCTGAGTCACCATTCCTCAACTGCACAGCACGACCACAGATGGGGAACAAATTGTGCACCCTAGCCTGAATCGGCAGTCCTCAACTGCGCAACACAACCACAGCCTAGAAAGGCCCTTTTTAGTTGAGCTGAGGCTCTGGTTTGACTCCTGAGGCCCTCTATTACAATAAGTGTGCTATATATGTGTGTGTGTGTGTATATATATATATATATATATATATATATATATATATAAATGGATGCTCTGACTGCCTCCCCTACCCCTGGATAGTCCAACGATGACCCTGGCTCATTTCCGATCCTGGGTCACCCACATCAGGAGATGTATCCCTACTACTGCACTGACAGGCTGGGTTCTTGACTTTTTATTTTTATTTTATTTTTTTTAACAAATAATTCAGCCCCAACTGCCCAACTAAGATACATCTCGTTTTCAGTGGGATCCTGATTCTCCCCATCTTGCATGTGGAAGGCAAAGAAGCACAGAGAGGTCAAGTGGCTTGCTCAGGGTCACTGGTGAGTCAGTGGCTCTGGTGGGATTTGAATCTAGGAACTCTCGTTACGCAGTGCAGTGCTCCAGCAACTGCAACACACTGCCTGCCCTTGGACCTTTTAAACCTTTGACCTCTACAGGGCTGTCAGAATGGATCAACCTTTAATACTTCAGCTCCAAACTCATGGTGTATCCTTAAGATCCTGTTTGTTTTTCAGTCCCTTGTATATAAAAAAAAAAATGCACACAACTCACCACTGGCACTCACTCCAGTCTTCCTGCAGCTGGGGCTCATGGACCCACGCTGATAAATTTGTAGAATGAACCCCGGGCCCCTCTGCCTCATTGCTCAGTTTCTTCCTGTCAGAATTTCCTCCTCTTTGAATACAGTGAGGCACTGGCATACTGCCGCGCTCCACGCCTTACATATCACAGAGGTGTGTCACAATTCGCAGGTGCTGGCCCCGGTTGTGCCTCCAAGTGTTCCTGCCTCTCTCAAATGGACTTCTCATTTTATGCACATTTACTGTTCAGCTAACTCTCTCAGAGAGCGAAAGGAGAAGTAGGGGTAGTGGTGGTGCAGATGGGGATTCGCTGGCTCTCTGCTCTGCACAGCTGTGCTGTAATTAAGGTGGAACAATCAAATTCTACACTGAGTTAAAGAAGCAGTGCTTGTTAGCATTGAAAAGTTTGACCTTTACTTTTTCATTTTAGATACCCCTTACCTTCTGTCTTGTATGATACCATTTGTCCCCATTTTGATTCTGCTTTAGTGCTTTTCTTTTACATCTGAAATAATAACAGGAGGACCCCTTTCAATATGGCTCCATCCAGGGTTTTATCAGTATTCTTTGTTGTTTTTGAACACCCACTGTACAGCATCACTTCACTCGTGACAAAAATGAACTAGCATGCAGCAAACACTGCTGCCTAACCTTATAAGACATGAGGTGAACAAAAACAGCTGAGAATACTGATGAAAGGAGCACTCCTTTAATAATTCAACTGTAAAAGTAGAAAGGTCAATTTGTTATGTGGTGGGGCACATAAATCTACCTTTACACCTGGACCTGGATACTACTCGCCCAAAGAGATTTTGACTTTCTGCTGCCCAAAACTGCTTTAAAGCGCACTGGGTGTTGTTGACATGCAACAGAAGTTGTAGCCCAAGGATGAGCAATTATGCGCATTATTCCGACAGGCATACCCATTATGCCAGACTGGACTATGTCTTTGTATTAATGGAACACTTGAGGACAGTGAGGGACACTGAGATGGGTCCAAGAGTGTTGTCAGATCATTCTTCGGTGCTCTTTAAATGACACCTAGGGAAACAGAGAAATCATACTCTGTGGTGATTTAAAGAGCAGCTGCTGAGTTGCTGCCCCCCCCCCCCCCAAAGCATATTCAGTAGCTCTCCTGGCCCCGAGTTGAATTCCATAAAGAATACCATTTATTTCTCACACTGTGAAAAGTTACATCCTCCATAATTTTCCCCCATGAAGCCGCTTCCTCACACTGTCGACATGCCCTCACGCAGCCCTGTTTTGTGATGTCACAAAACGAAGACTGCGTGGGCACGCCCCACTGACTTCTATAGGGATGATTTATTTAAACATGTTTTTAGCAGTTAAGAGTTGCAATTTGAATAAATCAAAGCGACCGCTCGACTAACAGAGGCCCTGGAGGTGATTATAATTTAAAATCTGGGGGTGTGGGGGGCCCCCCACAGAAAACACACCTGTGTTCCTGACTGCACAATGCGGACCGCGATCGACATTTGTGTTGCCGCTGTAAAGCCAGTTGACAGATTTTCTGTCAAAACCAGCTTGAAAGAACCCACATAATTTAGCCCATCTAGAACTTCTGAATTTGGAATCTTATCTCCTAACATATTCCATCTGACCTGGAACACTGGACAGATCTCCCCCTAGGCCTATTTGCAAGGGTGGACATTACTGGAATGAAGGTGTTACCTGACTACTGTATTTTTTTTTTATTTTTCCCTACCATGTTTATATTAGATCATTATACATTGATCTCCCACTTTATTTGGTGAGGCAAACCCCATGGAATTATTTCCCATCCTCCCACTTCCAAGGGGTAAAGGGCGACTCAGTCTTCCTAATTTAAATGGGCACTGTCCGCTTATCCCCTCGTTTCTGTCTCAAAACGAAGCAGTATCCCCACAGGCTCATACTAATAAAGCAAGTACAATAGAATGCCACTGTCTAACATCAAAGTAACCAATTTACCTATATTTGCACATTTTTGACTTAATGTTTGTAGGGGCGGTCCGCAAGTAAATCCCCTGTCCCCCGGAACGCACCTCTACCGCGAAGTGCCGTCCCAAAGATTGATTATTTTTTCCTTTTTTTACTTTGCGGTGCTTACACACCTACTTTATCTGCCTACACTGCCCCCTTGGTCCACTCCTTCGGACCACTGATCAACCCCCCTGGAACACTGACTCTGAGTCGCCCCTAGAGTGCTCTCTTGTTCTCCCTGTATTACCTTGATTCCCAGCAATCCCTCCTGGGTGGGGTGAGGATGAACCTTCCTCAAGCCTTACTGGAGGAGAACTTGGCACAGCGAGGTCTGCCCGTAGTCCGGTGGATCCTGGGAGGCACTGATCGGTCTTCATCTAGGACCGAGAGGGCTTTTTTCAGATTTTCTTGTTTCCCCACCCAACTCCTAGAGGCGTCAGCACTAGGACTGACGTCCAGAGAGTGATGTGCTGATGCACGTCTGCCTCCCAAGCACCCAACAGCGTCTCCCCCTCCCCGACTCCACTGTACGGAGCCGCCAGAGCCCTCTGAGAGCCCGTGCTTCCACCAGCTCTCTTCGGGACATCGGGTACCTCCTGGTACCCCTAGTATCCCTCCCCGAGGAAGAAGAGCATCCACTGGGACGCTCAATCCTCCCTCTCCCTGCCGACCCCCGTCGATCCGAGTCCGTTCCCGAACCCGGGTCGCCAGCGCAGCGCAAGGTGTGGCATCCAGCGCCTCAACCCTCAGCGCCACCAGGCCGGTGAAAAGATTGATTTTTTTACATCTGCATTGGACCCAGCTTTTACTCTAGAAGAATGTGGCATACTGAGCCATTTGCGTTATCATTAATGCAAAACTGAGCACTCCTTGAGCCGCAAAATGAATTTAAACTCTGTTGCCGAAATCCCACACATGCGTGACAGTGACAGCTTTTTCACCTTAATGAGCATGATATGTCAAAGTATTTATTTGCATACCAGCCGGTATTGCCGCCTTCTAGGGATTTTTTTAAAGGGTACTGCAGAAACTTTAACACTCTGGAAGCATGCAGATTTCCAGCTGTCAGTCCTTCCAGACAATCATGTTTTTGTGCTGACAACTGGCATATGACTCCACCTTTGCCCCCAGTAATACTGATAACACATTTCGACAGGAGGTATGGGGTGAACTAAAATGGAATGAAAAAGCACAAGGCAATATTTTCACCATAACATGCACTGCTACTTTAAATTATGTACCAAACATGATGTTGGCAATAACCATCACCAAAGCTCACGTAGGAGCTTATTTTTATCTGTTTACAATTTTGACCAGGGTAGCACACTCAACCATCACCAACTCAACATCAGGTGAGTCTGGCGAGGGGGGGATGGGAAAAAATAGGGCACAAAGGGGAAGTAGGGGGCTACGCTGGCAGCCTAGTGATTAAGGTGCTCAAATGCCTGTTGGGCCCATGGTTTGATCCTTAGCCTGAGGTCCCATCAGGGAGCACCAAGGAGTGAAGGATCAGTCTGTCGGAAGCTCTCCTTCCCAGGGGAAGGGGGTTCCTGTCCTCCTGGCAGAACATCTGTCCCGTGCTGGGGAAAGGAGGAGGAGCCAGTGCTTCCTTCACTGATGGTATCTAGGGACTACGAGGGTGCCCACTGCTGGGAGAGTGTCCAGCCAGGGGTCACAATGGCACTTCCATTATAGTAGCGGCACTGCCTCCTGTCACAATTCAATGTGATGATGGTACTGGAATCAGGAATGAGGAGCCATGTCCCCCTGTGCAATGCAGCAGACTTGTGGTAAAAAAAAAAAAGAGTTGGAAAGCTGACTTCAAAAGCACGGTGTCTTAGTTGCACAGACCCTGGGATTGCAGAGGCCGGTTTGCCAGCTGTGGGATCCCGATCCAGGGCAGGTAAGCCACAGGGATTGAGGGTGGCTTGGGACAAACAGTGAAAAATCAAAAGTAGAATGAGAAAAAAATGGGGAGAAGGGAAACACAACAATGGGTCCAGGCAGCTGGAATAAAAAGAAAATTGTTACACCCCCTCCAGGATGAATAATACAGCAAGCAGAATGACAATGATCTTGCTGAAATGCACTTAAAGCGTGGGGGTGACAGCAGAGTAGGGGGAGTAACTGTACCACATTACAAGGCACTGGTCAGTCTCCACCTGGAGTATGATGTGTAGTTCTGGTCTTGTCAATACAAAAGCAGGGTTTTAAATAATTGATTAGTAGTTTTTTTCTTGGGACAACGCTAACTGTACAGAAAGTATTTATAAAGGTTTTCTGGAAGTGTTACGTTTGTTAAACACAGTGAGGCAAGTGCTATGCATTTTCACAATGTTTTAGCACTTCTATGAGCAAAATGCTAATCAATTTTTGGAGTTAAATAAAACCCTGAAAAGAGACATTGAGGCAGTAGACTGGATGCAACGCAGGACCACCAAACCTATCAAGCAGTTGATGGCTATACATGGCACAAGGCAAGCGTGCAAATGCAAGCGCTTTCAGTCTTTAGACGGTGGCTGACTCAGGACATTGGGCAGATTGGGCCAGTCACCCTGCACAGGACTTAATAATTAATGTAACGGCAGCCCACCGGTGAGGTGGTAGCGCTACCACTCATGACACAGATGACCTGGGTTCAGGAACGACCCTGGGCCATCACAGGGCTGGGGGGACTGAGGGTCCCAGAGGACACTGTGCTCCTCCAGGTAGGGGGGAGGGCTGATGCCACCGCTGCTGCAAGACTGCCACCTCTGTGTCCACAGGTGGCAGTGCAGTTAGGCACTGCAGGAGGAAGGATGTTGGATGGAGCTTGTAGCACAAACATACCCGCATGCATCCTCATGAGCTCCACTGCATGCCAACGTCCTGTGGGAGGGCCACACAGAGGAAATGACTCCACGCATCAGGGTCCCCTGGCACACTCAGGCCCTGACCTCAGCCACTGCCCGCTGTGAGGTCACCGTATGAACATCTGCCCCCACAGCTCTGGAGGGGGCGGAGGAGGGTTGGTTCCAGCTCAACTGGACCCCGTCATAAGGGGTAAGCTTGTGGGGTTGAAAGTCATCACCGCTAAGTGACAGAGACATCGGCAGATGAGGCTGGTCCAACTTGGGGGGTGTCAAGCTGGAAGCAAAAACTATGAATTAAAATAAAAAATAATAAAAACAATAATTACTGTCTTTGTTTTTTTTTTGGGGGTTGGAATAGGTACCTACAAGGTGGGGATGGGGTACATCAGGTTTTACAGGGTTGCACTTGGAAGGAGGTGGTGGAAAGTAACATGTATGCTGGTGGGAAGAGTTAACTTGTTTTACTTTGAAACCTACTACTCCAGGACGTTCCTGGGCTGAGATGGGGAGGAGGGTGGGTTGGGTGCTACAAGGGTGGGGGAAGGGGGACTTGTTATGATAAAGGATGGCTGCAGGAATGTGAGAGGGTGCTATGAGGGTGGGAGGAAGTTCTTAAAAAAAAAAAAAAGGGCCATTTCCCAAATACGAATGGCCCCCTATTCGGGAAGGGATCCAGAATATTCAGAAACCCTACTGTTCACGTTATTCAGGCACTTGCACGGCTCTTCTGATTATTTTCACTTTTTTTGTTTACTGGGGAAGCACACTACGCAGACATGTTGCCTATTTTCAGGCATGACCTGGATACACACACATCAAACAGCACATTCACACATGCCCAAATTTCCAATTATTTTAAAAAAGGTTTATGTTTCCTTTAAATGAAAAATAAAACAATACAATTCTTTAGCAATCCAGACATTTGGGTGCAACTGTATGCTCCACATCCTGCTATGACCCGGTGACCTAATCCGACGTTCTACTGTTTCCCATTCTGAAGAGAAGAGGCAGCAAGTGGGAAAAAAAAAAAGGACAGCTGGCTGTGCTGCGGGGGACTGAAAATCTCATCATTTATCTTTTCAGAGTCACCTTAAATCTCACCGGCCTGCTGTGTGGTCAATGACCACAGACTTGACAGCTCTGTTAAACCTTCAGCAGGACAGTCTATGACACAACGCGGTGCATCGCACTATTAATATGCTTTCTGTGGTGGTCTGGGGTCATTTTCTAGCAAGCTGGGCTATCCGACTCTCCCAAAACGAGCTAACTCTAAGTTCTTTTTTTTACGTGCATTTGATCCTCCCCCCCCGCTCCCAAAGCCCCGCAACATCAGGAGTCGCCTATGGTGCCTGCCCCTCTCTTCATCTACCTCAGACCTGTGGGTGGACCCCCATGGAGCTGTTGCTATACCCCCCATGTGGGTACGAGGTGGGGCTAGCACACCCCGAAGTCCTTCTTGTTCTCGTCAGGCACCCAGCAGGACAGACAGGTGGCAGTAGTGGGGCCTGCACCAGGCACTCTGTCTTCCCGGTGCTCCAGAAGCCAATTATTTTTGTTCTTTAGGGGCGTGACGTGTGCCCAGATGTCAAGGCGCAACCGCTGAAGTCCGTCATGCTCCAATCCCTCGGACTGGCTCTGATGCTTGTTGAACCTCCGGCGTCCACCAGAGGCCAGTCAAGCACCAAGCTTCAACCCCTTCCCTCCCTGGAGAAGGCGAGCAGTCCTCGGACGCTCGAGCCTCCTCCCCAGCCAGCCTTCCGTCTCCCTGGCGACTCTCCTGAACCCGGGTCGATAGCATTGCAAGCATTAGCACTACTGCTGTGCCGGCAGGCTGACAACTCTAAGTTCTAACTCTAACAGAGCTCTGAACCTAGACCATACACATAGGCAATACTAACGAAGGATGACAGAACTGCATAAGGGTCTGAGTTTCTGATTAGCTATGAAGACGTTCTGCTAGCATCCAAGCCATATCCAAACTCAAATTATTATTTTTTTGTAATAGTTTTAAAGTACAAAAATGGATTTTAACTTCATTTCTACTTAAAAACTGAAATAAGTCCTGTAAAAAACACCTCCCTGTTGTACTAAATACACTCTGTCACGTAGCTAATTAGGGCCCTGTCTGTAACATCACTGTGATTATGACCACTTTCGGTATACATTCGCATGTAAGTCTAATTTTTGATGCTAAAAATTGGCGCCCAAATAGAGGGACATGACTCATCTGTGAGGTTGACCTATCTGTAGGGTTTTCGACTGTAAACTATTTTTGCAACCGAATAACCTGGCGATGTAACCAGATCCAGCCACAAACATGGATTCTGTGCCTGAGGCTGGTCACAAAACTGATTTTTTTTTTCATTAAATGTCGGCAACAAAGTAATGTCTGTAATTTTGCTAAAATCAACAAGGTAAAGGGGTGGGGGGTTGACTTATATGTGAGGTCAACTTATAGGAGAGTATTTATGGGAAATACAGACCCAGCTCACAGGGTCTGTCACCCACTCCGCACCCTAACCTTCTGTAACCCCACTGATCATGAGCACTTAATACAGACCTGGCTCACTGGGTCTGTCCCCCACCCCCACCCTAACCTTCTGTAACCCCACTGATCATGAGCACTTAATACAGACCTGGCTCACTGGGTCTGTCCCTTCCCCCGCCCTAGCCTTCTGTAACCTCACTGATCATGAGCACTTAATACAGACCTGGCTCACTGGGTCTGTCGCCCCCACCCCCACCCTAACCTTCTGTAACTCCACTGATCATGAGCACTTAATACAGACCTGGCTCACTGGGTCTGTCCCCACCCCATCCTAACCTTCTGTAACCCCACTGATCATGAGCACTTTATAGACCTGGCTCACTGGGTCTGTCCCCCCCACCCTAACCTTCTGTAACCCCACTGATCATGAGCACTTAATACAGACCTGGCTCACTGGGTCTGTGCCCCCACCCTAACCTTCTGTAACCCCACTGATCGTGAGCACTTAATAAAGACCTGGCTCACTGGGTCTGTCCCCTCCCCACCCTAACCTTCTGTAACCCCACTGATCGTGAGCACTAATACAGACCTGGCTCACTGGGTCTGTCCCCCCCACCCTAACCTTCTGTAACCTCACTGATCATGAGCGCCAATACAGACCTGGCTCACTGGGTCTGTCCCTCCCCACCCTAACCTTCTGTAACCCCACTGATCATGAGCACTTAAACAGACCTGGCTCGCTGGGTCTGTCCACCCCACCCTAACCTTCTGTAACCCCACTGAGCATGAGCACTTAATACAGACCTGGCTCACTGGGCCTGTCCCCACCCCAACCCTCTGTAACCCCACTGATCACAAGTACTTAATACAGATCGGTCTCACCGGTCTATCCCCCCACCCTAACCTTCTGTAACCCCACTGATTAGGCGCACTTAACAGACCTGGCTCACTGGGTCCCTCCTCCACCTTCTGTAACCTTATCTTTCATCACCCACAGCCTTCCTTCTCGATAAGGCCCAGCTGGGTAGTACATTAAGCTCCAAACCCAGTGTTATTATCAGAGCCATACCTCTCAACCCCCCTGCCTCATAAATCAGGGGTACAGTCAACCTGCTGGCACAGAAGCAGGGCGTCTGTCTGTGATGCCAACAACCCAGGTTCAGAAACTGACTCGGGATGTTGGGAGGGCCAGCCGGGAGGAGAAGGACTGCACATCTTGGAGACTGCTCTCCTTCTCTGGGGGGGAGAGGGATGATGCCGAGGGGGATTGGGCACCCCCCTCAGCCAACAACTAGCATGGGACATGATGCCGACGGGGACTGGGCTCCCAGTCGGCAAATTAACTGGGAAGGGGGGTCACGATGATGCCAACAGGGGGATTGGGCACCCCGACGTTGGCTTTTCTGGGGACTGTACGAGGCAGATGGCACAGCCGCCACCATGTCTCATTGAAATGTTACACCACGGAAGGCATGCCCTGCAATGAGGTGGAGCTCCCTCATTGCAGCAGCTAAAATGTTTCAAGTTGGTGGCACGCTTTGCAGCTGCTGTCATAGATGGTGTGCAATCTCATTCGTGCCACACAGCCAAGCCCGAAAAAGCAGTGGCGCCACTGGCCACAACACGACTGCACCTCCAAAACCTGCTCTTCCACTTCAAGCAACCCCAATATGTTGTCTGCGATACGCGCGCAAGACAACATAAAAATTGGTGGTATCCACTCAGGGAGCTAGTAAAATAAGGATGTCATCTCAAATGCATTTTGTGAAGAAGAACAAGCCTGTAACTCTAAGATCTGAAATTATGCTGTGCTTACAACCCCTGTTCATCGTAGAAACACACATTTTAGGAGGAAAAGAGGGATAATTCGGAGGCAAAATCAGGGACATCACTGAAAATCAGGAGACACCGGAGCAGTATGATTATAACTTTTTCAGATTAGGACCTTTTCAGAACCTGGAAAAGGGTTCAGATAAGGTTACTTCACAGAAAATGGCAGGGTCAGGTTTGCACGGAGTGTACCTAGTGCAGCTGTAAGATGCTTTTAAAGTCCTAATGTTTCCTTTCTTCCTTTCACTGACAATAGTTTTGGGGCAGAAATAAGGTTAAAATCCATTTTTATACTTTAACTAAAAAACTAATCTTAAAGTTCTGATAAGGCTCAAATAAAACTCAGAACTTCTCGCTGCTTATTTCATCCTCTCAGAACCTTTTTTGGGTTCTCCCGTCCCTATTCGGTTTCAATCGGAAATAAAATAATAAAGAACCTGAGGAATTTTATTTTTTGTAAAGTATCATATCAGAACCTTTTTTCCCCAAGTTATGAAAGGTTCTGATAATATTTAGAAACTGGCATTAATGCACAGTGTACTCCCCCACCCCCACCCCCAAAATTAGGTCTGCACCCAGAGAGAAAGAGAGAGACAGAAAGTTGTTAGTGATGACAGACCCAGGAAGTAGGCTGGATGTGTGAGCCAGCTCTGGAGCGGTCGGTCGTGTTTGCAGCAGTGTCACACGGCACAAAATGTGTGAGAGAAGTACTAATTAACTCTGTGACACAGAGTATATTTAGTTACTACAGTGAGTTAATTTTAGGATCATTTCTGTTCACCGACAAGTGTTTATTTGTTGAAATTAAGTTTAAAACAGTTGCTACATGTCTCTGTGTTACTGCTTGAGCTTTCATTAATTAGCCTCACATACTGTGACACAGAAACATAGACAATGATGGCAGAATAAGACCAGAGGTCCATCCAGTCTGCCCAAGTTCCCTATAATCCCTGGAACCTACTGTTCCTCCAGGGCACTAACCCTCCCCGTCCTCTCTCTATTCTCCTCATTGGTCCTGTTGCCCCAGTAACCACTGTTCCCTTCATTTTGTCCCAGCCCTGCTTGAATCCCGTTACTGTTTTTGCACCCACCACTTCAGCCAACAGACTGTTCCAAGGTTCCACTACACTTTCTGTAAAGTAGTACTTCCTCACATCTCTCCTGTATGTATGTATGTAAGTAAGGAATAGCATATGACAGGGTGTGCGGTTATAATGAATTAATTAATGCATCGAATGGTTGTTAGGCACGAGACATAGTCGAGTGCTGCTACCACCAGAGAAGTGCATTATTCCCTTATAGTATATAGTGCAGAGTTGTTCTACATGGATTTGTATGCCAGCTGAAACCTGCTGTACCAGAGTTCAAAGGTCATGGAATGTGACTGTACCCTTCTGTGGTACAACAAGGTTCCAGCTGATTGGAAATCCTCGAGGCAGCTAGTGCATTTTACAGCGCCACCATATGCACAGCAATCAATGCAAGTTTAACTGAAACTGCCAGCACGTTCACTGCTGCCACGGCGGCACTGTGAAAACCTTTTCTTTCTTTTTTTTTTTCCTTTTTTAAATAAAAACTAAATAAAAAACTATACGCTATAAAAAAAACACTGGTTGAGTAACCACATGCCCATCCCACCTGTGCTGCCACCTCAGGCTTCTGACTGCACTGGACCTCTCAAGCTGCACTCTCAAGGTCTCGTGTAATCACAATACCGTGCATAAAAAATAGTGCGAGGATTACAGCGTGACATTTGTTGCCAATAACATTTACCACAAACCTGTTGCAGCGTAATACCATTTCAGTGCAATTTGGTGCATCAGTCACCCCCCAATCTTAACGTAAAGCTTGTCATGAAGCACCCTGATCTAAACATCTGATGTCATCTATTTAAATAAATAAAAATCCCGAACAAAGACTGCACTTGAACCTGGTAAGAGAGGCTCAGTTGTAAACTCTAACATGGGCTTTTGCATTCAGTTTGAGATTTAGATACATAGGCACGCACCAGGTTTCAAGACACAGCTTACCTCTGCTGTTCTCTAAAAGACAATACTCAAGCTCACACAAGACTCTTTTCTTTCCGAGCAGGAACTCAGTGCGTTAAAAAAGAACAGTGGGAAGAATCTCTCCCCACAATCCTGAATATGCACAGAAAAGAGGACTCTAGCTCCGTAAGAGACAAAACTCGGGCAGCGTCACTGATTATGCAGAAATGAAAAGGGACTTAGTGAATGATTGCCACTGACGTGCACTCTGTTTCGGTATTGCTATTTATTTGTTTAAACAGATGTTTCTCCTTTAACCGCAGCTCAAGACAGATTGATGATACTGCAATTTATTTAACCAGATGCACAGATCGGGGTGCTTGTGTGAGCCCGAGGTAAGCTCTGTCCTGAAAGGCAGAATATTATTCGTCTTATGTGGAGCTAGAGTCCTCTTTTCAAATTTGCACTGTATACTCTGAATTTTGGGGAGAGATTCCTCCCACTGTTCTTTTTATCTTTTTTTTTTTAATCTAGCTTTTTGGTCCTTGTTGCCTCCTCCCGCCAACTGGTAACGGGGACACATATGTATTTTTACGGATTCGCTCCCCTACCCCCCCCCCCCGAGGCACTGGCACACAGCTGTGCAAGCATGTGGAGGCATGCTTCGCACCCCATAACACCAACTCAGCCCCTTCCACCTCCCGATACTTTTGCCACCCCACTCACCTATACTCACTGGACCTCCACCCGTGGGAACGGAATTACGGGGCCACACCACCTCAGGAGAGGAGAGCTGCCCATCGGCATGCTCAATCCTGTTCCGAACCCCCCCCCGGCACCCCGATGACCCGAGGTCATCCCCGAACCTGGGTCACCAGCACAGCATGAGGTAAGGCGTCTAGCGCCTCAACCCTCTGCACCACCGGGCTGGCCTGTTCTTTTTATCTTTACGTATGTTACCAGACTGAGTTACTGCTCCAAAAGAAAAGAATCTTGTGCAAGCCCAAGTTTTGTCTTTTACCGAGCAGCAGAGGTAAGATCTGTCCTGAAACATGGTGTGTGCTTATTTATTTAACTCTCGAATTGAATGCAACATGAGATTTTCTGTTTTTAATTAATAACCCCAGTTGCACAGTAACCTGGTGAACTGGGTGTTTAGATGCACGGAAATTCACCAGTAGCTGATATTTCATTCGTCGAATTTCCGACACTTACATTGACCACGGCAAAAATGTTTGTGCAGTATTGATATGGAACCGGTTGTGCATGATTGCCCAACCAGTATTTTCTACATAACCACACACCCTGGATTGTGATATCCCACTTATAAAATGGGATTTTAGTCATTAGTTCAGATGAGGTGTGCAGTTGTCAGAAAATAGTCAGTGATAATGTGACATGTTTAATAAACAAGTTTACAGGGTTTTATAGTGTGAATGGCGGAACTCGTAACCGAGAAAACAGCAGAGCACTGAGAAAGGTATATAATGCAATTACTTTTATTTAAGTGCTCAAAACAGAAGTGCAAACACAGCAAAAAGTGCAAAAAGGTGAGCACTTATTCACCTAGTGACGTCAGGTCCCGACCATCCCATTTCCATATTATCTCTGGACTATTGCGCCCCCCCTCCCCCAATACTGGTGGGACTTCCCCCAGCCGCAGCGTCTGCTCTGTTGGCACAGGTCTTACTGAAGCCCCTACCTTGCAGGCCTGATACTGCCACAGGTTGGATGAGTGGGCCAGGCTGGTTGACTCTCCCACTGTTTCTTCTACCCCAGTTCCTTGTTAAGGTTGCGGTGAGCACCAGGTTGGTACCACATTTCCGGTTTCTCTGTTTATGCGCAATGTGCAAAATGCACTGGGCTCTTGAACAAGTTAGGAGGGCACAGGCTCTTCCCCCATACTGGAGGGATACAAGGAGTGAGGACCAACACTGGAGGTGGCGTGTGCCAGGAGCAAAGGGGACGGCAGAATAAGGGAAAATTCGGGTAGGGGCTGGAAAGCTGTTCTGATAAATGCACAGAGTCTGGGAAACAAGATGCCAGAGTTACAGGCATTGTTGGGGGAGGAGGGTGGGTGGATGTGGCTGCAATCACAGAGACTTGAGACACCCAGTACCACAAATAGACCATAAAATTTCTGGGTATACCACAATTAGAAAGAAAAGGACAGTGGGTGGGGGGAAGGGTTTGCACTGTTTGTCGGGGATGGGATAGTGTGCAGCAGAGAAGAGGTGTGGGGGGGGGAAATAACATGGAGGCAGTATGGGCCTTGTTGCAGGACAGTGAAGGGAGGAGAGTTAATCTGTCTGTGGTCTACAGGCCACCCATGCAGTCGGAGAACATAGCCAGGGAACTAATTAATAATGTGCAGAGGAACTGCAGGAGGGGGAGGAGTGGGAATATGATACTAGGAGACTTTAATATGCCAGGGACGGACTGGAGTTCCATGGTGTCGTCATCAGCAAAGGAGCAAGGAGTGTTCAATGCACTCCAGGACGAATGCCTGACTCCGCTTGTTGAAGAGCCAACTAACGAGGGAAACATCATGGACCTGGTCCTAGCTGATGGGGAGCAGGTCAGGGATCTGGAAGTGGAAGCCCCATTGACTGGTAGTGACCATTCCATGGTGTGCTTTACCTTAGACTTGGGGAAGGGGAGGAACCTAACGAAGACCATGGTAGTGGACTTCAGCAGGGAAAACTTTGGGGAGATGGCAGATATGCTCTGGGGTCATACAAGTAAAATAAGGATAGTGATAGACACGAAGGGGCGATGGGAAATCCTCAAGCGGGGTATCCTGGAGGTCACGAAAATCTGCACCAGGTCACAAAACAAGATGGCCAGAGCCAGGAAACCCTGCTAGTGGCCAAGGGAGGTACAGGAGGAAGTGAGGAATAAGAGGCTGGCATTTAGAAGGCATAAATGCTCCCAAAGTGGGGCTGACCCTGAAGAGTATCATAGCGTTTCCAAGGAGGTTAACAGAAAGGTTAGAAAGGCCAAGGCTGAGAAAGAGCTGAGATTAAATAAGAGGGATCAGAAAGGGGAAGAACAAATTCTTCAGATATATTAGGGAGTGGAGGAAGGGTGAGGGGCAGATGAGAAAGCTGATGAAGGGGGAGGATGGGTGGGGGGATGGAGCAGGCTGAAGTGTTAAACGACTTTTGCAGGTCAGTCTTCACTAGGGAAAGGGATGGACCATTGCCTCATGGAGGGAGCGGGAAGGGGGCCATGGGAGAGGTGGGGAAGGGAGGCTCTCAAGTCCTTGAGGACTGACAAAGCTCCAGGGCCGGAAGTCATCCTTCCGAGGGTTCCGACGGAACTGGTGGATGTCCTGGCAGCTCCGATGATGAAACTATTTAATTCCTCCCTCCAATCAGGATGGGTCCCTCTAGACGGGAAGTTGGCCCATGTAGTGCCCCTCCACAAAAGTGGACCTTGGGATGATCCAGGAAACTACAGATTGGTCAACCCGACATCCATAGTACAGAAAATGTTGGAGGCCATATTGAAAGAACGGATGGTGGAGTTCCTGGAGGTAAATGGTTTTCAAGATGAAAACCAACATGGGTTTGTTCGGGGGAAATTATGTCAAACAAACCTGGTCGAATTCTTCGACTGGATGGCTAGGTCCCTGGATGGAGGAAAGTTGGTTGATGTCCTATACCTGGACTTCAGCAAGGCTTCCGATTCAGTCCCACACAGAAGGCTAATTTGGAAATTGAGGGGAGTGGGAGATAAGCTGGTGAGGTGGGTAGCAAATTGGCTTAGGAATAGACAGCAGGGGGTGTTGGTAAGGAGTGAAGTCTCAACACCCAGAGAGGTCATTAGTGGGGTCCCACAGGGCTCAGTTTTGGGCCATATCCTTTTTAATGTGTTCATTTCAGACATCGGGGAGGGGATTTGTAGTAAAATTAGTTTATTCGTTGACGATACTAAACTGGGGGCAGTGGCAGATAGCGAGGAGGGAAGGAAGGCACTACAGGATGACCTGCAGAAATTGGAAAACGGGGCTCACACATGGCAGTTGGGGTTCAACGCACATAAATGCAGTGTTCTGCATCTTGGTATTAGGAACCCTGAGTATATTTATTTACCACTTTGGGGGGGGTAACAGCTGACTGCAGCGGCGATGGCAAAGGATCTGGGAGTTGTGACTGATGCAAAAGGGAACCACTCGGAGCAATGCAGGAGAGCACTGGCTAAGGCAAACAAAATGTTTGGGTGTATTGCCGGGGGTAACGTCCGGGAGAAAGGAGGTTATTCTCCCCCTGTACACCTCACTAGTGAGGCCGCATCTGGAGTACTGTGGGCAGTTCTGGTGACCACGCCTAAAATAGGACATCACACTGCTGGAGAGGGTCCAGAGAAGGGAGACAAGGATGATCAGTGGTCTGGAGGGGTTGTCATATGAGGACAGACTTAGAGCTGAACATGTACTCCCTGGAGGACAGGAGTGATGGAGGAATATGATAAAGACCTTCAAATACCCGAAGGGGCTCAACAGAGTGAACAAGGGGTGTTTGCTCAAGTTCAGGGAGGAGGGGACTACGAGAGGCCATAGTCTAAAGTTAGCAGGGGGGAGGTACAGGGGGAGGCAAGGTGGCACTATTTCACAGAGAGAGTGGTGGTGCCCTGGAATGCACTGCCAGATGATCTCGTAACAACGGGAACTGTGGGGGGTTTTCAAGAAGGGTTGTGACAGGCACAGGGGCACGGTACGGAGTGGGGGTAGGGTGATCACCAGAGTTGTACAGGGTGGGGAACTGGGTAGGAGGGGGGACGAAATAGGGGGAGGTAGAGTAGCTGCAGCGCACTACCAGTGAGCTGCATCGGGCAGACAAGATAGACTGTTGGGCCTATCCTGCTAGCAACTATGTATATATGTATCAGTATGTGATCTACAGTATGGTAATGCTGTTCTGTTGGGGGGCAGTGGGGGCATGGAAGGGTAGACTACTTAACACCCGAAGATGGGCAGAGATGTGCTGTGGTATTTATTAAATGTCAGCGGGCTCACTAACCCGGTGAACCAGACTAAGGTGCTCTCTTGCATCAGGAAGGAGTGCTCGGATTTTGTGTTTCTCCAGGAGACGCATCTGGTGTGATAACAGCATGGGAAATTGCACAAATTCAGCTATAGGGTGGTGTACAGCTCTGAACTGCCTAGGGGTAAAACAAGAGGGTTGCCATACTTATCACCCATACAATGCCCTTTCAAAAAGTACGGTACTCGGAGACAGGAAAGGCAGGCCAGTTGCAGTCCAGGGAGTGCTATATCAAGTGAAGGTGATGTTAGCAAATATTTACACCCCCCAGGCTCTAATTCTGCAGAACTGTGATGTGTTATAGACTGGCACTATTGCTGGCAGGAGACTTCAATACGATTATGTCAAATGTATGGGATGTCTAACTTGACGCCTCCCAGACAAGCCTCTACCTATGAGACCTGGGCCATGTTGTTACAATCATACAGACGGGAGGACATCTGGAGGGACTCCTACTCCCAGACCCGCTATTATGCACATTACTCTTTGGTGCACTCCATCTATACATGTATAGATTATAGTTACACTCAGCAGGTATCGCTTAAATAAGTCACGGTTTGCAGGACCGGGGATATTCTGCTTTCAGATCATGCCCCTTCTGTGACATATCTATGTCTCAAGAAAGAATTGTCAAGAACTCAGTAGCAACTAAACCACTACCACCTTGGCTCAGAGGACTTTAGATCCTTCCTGGCGGATAAGATAGTGGAAATAAACATAATCAGGGCGGGCACTCTGAGGCAGTTCTCTGGGACACCATGAAAATGGTGCTCTGGGGTGACGTTATAGAATACTGTGCTAGAAAACCGAAAGAGAGGCAAAAAAAAGTCTGAATTGGAGGACAATCTCCACTTCCTTCAACTTGCTCACATGCAACGAGATAGGACGGTTAAGGCACAACTGGACAAACCTAAAACAGGACATGGACAAAATGTTGTTGGAAAAAACAGAGCATGCCCGGACCTTCCTACACTATAAATACTACGAGGTGGGTCCCACAGCCAGGCAAGTACTGGCCCACCAGGTGAGGAGGCAAAAGATTCTAGATATTCTGGGTTTCACCACTCCTCTCCGCTTGCATCTTCTGCTCACTCCCCTGTCACCCTTCTTTTCCCCTACAAACCCCTCTCACAATTCGATTCCTAGCTGCCCTGCCATTGTTTTTATAATCTGCACTGTATGTTTAGAAAACTTGCACTTTTTGCCTACTATAAGACAATCCCGTGTTATTGTATATAATCATTTATCTGCTGTGCCTTTTTTTACCACCCCTTGTTTCGGGGTGTGTACCAATGCTCTGTATGTTCCAATGTACATTTTTTCTTCCATGTTGTTATAACCTGCATTGTATGTATATAAAACTCCACTATTTGTCTACTGTATGTAACCCCTAGATGGTGCTATCCCAGGGGCTACTACCCCTGCCTGATTTGCCACTAACAGGTTGAGGGGCCTGGATCCAATGGCGGGTGCCTCCACCCAGAGGTCAGGGTTTGCAATAGTTAAACTAACTTGGTCACAGCCCTCTGGGACACTGCAACCCCCCTTTCTTCCCACTAGTGGCCCACACAATATATCAGAATTACCTTCACAGTATACACTTACCCCCAGGTCTGGTTCCGGCACTGGGACCTCCTGTGAAATGAGATACAGTGCAACAATCACAGTACAGTACTTTAACATAGACAAATACCTCAGGCAGTATAACTTTTGCTGAAACAAGCAGCTCTGATTTATTTAGGGGGTATAACAAGGACAGGGGAAATCAGGTTAATTAGCTTATCACTCTAATAATCTATTTATGGCTCTGTGCACAGGCCTATCCCTATCAGTTACTGTCCCTGGGTACCCAAGCCCTAGTGGCTAGTCCAAACCGTGGCAGCTGGTAGGGGCCCTTTCACACAGAAAAGGAGAATTAAACAGTCAGCAGTACAGTAATTCCATTTGGATTTAATGTGGCAATTCAACAGGAGCGACCCTGAATTAGTACTCACGACCTCCAAATAAGATAAGGGTCCTTCAATGTCAGCAGGGCTCACTTGAGGTACACAAACCTCTTCACACATCCATATAAAAGAAAGCACTATACCAGGCAGGCTGCATCTGTATCCTGATCGATTACTGCACAATACCCGGGAGAACACACAGCAGATTCAGTTCCTGACAGACCGAGTGCAATTTTCAGCAATTCCTCCAGTCTTCTACAGGGTGAGCCTGGTTTCTACTCTTCAGAGATCCTTTGATTCTTTTCACAGGACAGATTCAGTCCTAACAAGCTGTTACACAAGCTGCAGACGGAACTCTGGGCCTTTACGTTTTTGACTAAAACTGCACACTGAAAAGCACAGGGCTCCTTCCTTCTTCACTGCCAAAGCTCAACTGAAACTCCAACCGACAAAACCGGCACTTCCTTTGAGTTCCTCCCAGTTCTTGACTGGATTGGCTGTCACTCAATAGACTGCTGCTGTTGGTCCAAAAGGCACTGAAGTCTAAACTACATCTCCCAGAGTCACTGCCCATACAATCCTCTTGTGGCTGGCTCAGATTATGAGTCCAAGTTCTGATTCGCTCCAAGGCACCATTTTAGAGCTAGCTTACCCCACACTGATTGGTCCAGTTCAGCAGTTCAAAACTAGAATGGGGAACTAGCAGACACAGTTCTGACTGCAAAGAAAGCAGGTTAGACAAACTGTAATTTCATTATTACTCTAAATAATTTCTGGCAAACAGTTACATCTTTCAGATAGGTTCCTTTGCACCCTAGTGACTGCAAAATGAAGTGAATTGCAGCAGCTCGAGTGGTACTCAGAGAAGCACACAGTCCCCCCATACAAACTAATTATGTCTGCAAGCAGACAGCTCTTAAAGAGACAGTACCAGAGGCTCTAAAAACACTCACTGATAAATGGCTTAAATGCCAAACACCATTCAGGCTTGGAGCATTCAAGCAAGCTCCTGGAAGTCTTTTGGGAACCCCCATTTGCAGGGGGGTTACATGTAAAACAATCCTATGTTATTGTATATAATTTATCTGCTGTACTTTTTCTTTTTCTTACCACCCATGTTTTGGGGTGTGTACTAATGATCTGTATGTACCAATGTCACTTTTTTTCTTCAATGATTGTTGCCATTTCATTGGCCTGGGTAGTGCCTGAAAATGGCCCTCTGGATCAGTGCACCTACCCGGTTACCAAAGACATAAATAAAAAAAAGAAATAAATACTATAACGCAGTTGCGAGATCCTCACACTGTCACCCTCCTTTGCAAGGCTAAGGAGACAGCGGAGGTGTTCTGTCTCTATTATGCACAGGGCCCTGGGTTTTCCGTGATTCCGTGGCCGTGGCCGACCGCAGAAATATCCGCGGAATTCCTAGCTGACCGTGGAAATTGCACCCAACTGCAGAAATTGCACCCAGCCGTGGAAATTGCAAAAATCGGGTTACCCGTTAAAACGGCGATTACATATCGGTGACAGCAAAATCCAAAATCAGCGACTTGCACAATTCAGCGCCCTGACTTAAATAACGACTGACTATAAGTTTTTCGTGGTCAAAATAGCGACCGTGTTGAAATCACATGATTTGTGCACAAAATAGGATTAGGGGACGCTGCAGCCACAGCTACAGTGAGCAAGCAACCAGCTAAGCATCTGCTATGCCCGCTGTCTCCGTCTCTCTTAACTCTTTCTTGTTCAAGGAAGAAGCTGCTGCTACTGTTCCAGAGAGTGGTGTTTCACAGCTGTTCAGCATCAGTGCATCATAGACACACCTTGGCTCTGCAAAAGAAAGAGAGGAAGAAGGCAAAGGCAGGCTTCTGATTAGCTCCCTCCAGTGCATCGTTCCCAAGCGATCGTCCTCGCACAGCATCCTTGTGCTTTAGCAACTGGGAGGTCTCCTCTGTTGGATGCTGTAGAGTTCGTTCTCAGTGCTGACTGTCTCACTGTTCAAAAAGTAACGCACAACAGTTCTGAGAAGGTCATTTCAAACAGAAGCTACTGCTGTGTGGTTGTAAGGAATGATAATCATAAAAAAAAAAGTGAGAAAGAAGACAAACTGTGTTTTGCTCAAAGAAAGGCAAACTACTACTTTAGTTCTTGGGTAATACGCATATGTTAATCAGAACAAAAGCTAAACGTTATGCCCAAATGTTAATACTCTTTACTAGAAAAAAACGTACTTGTTTTTAAGTTCACTGAACAGATAATAATACGGGCTGACTTTTTTCTTCTTTTTTAATGATCATATAATACTGGGAAAATCAGTTCAGGCACCCCATGAAATGAACCCCTTTGTTGGATCCATATGATCCAAAGAGCAACACAAAAACAGACATATCAGTTGTAAGTACATCCAAACAATCGGGCGTTATTATTACATGTTAGCTCATTTTGCAAGGCGCTGAAGTGCATGATCGCTAATATTGAGGTTGCCGAAATAAAGACGCTATTTTTGCGGTCGCAATTTTATAATCGCTATTTTAACATGGAACCCAAAAATTGCTCCCGACCGTGGAAACTGACTGACAGCTATAATGAAGTCTCAGTAACAGAGACTGTATGACTGCAGCACAAATCAGTGATATTTTTTTTTTTTGCTGGCAAAAGTATAAAATATGAAAATAAAGCCCCAGTAGCAGACATTAAAAAACAACCCTCCTGCAGGCACAGCAGTTTAACAACACAAGAGCCGTCAATTAATTCAGTTAGCTGTTCTCCGAGAGCTGTGGCAGTGACCATGAAAACTTTTCTTTTCTGGGTAGCGGCAGTTGCAAAATGTTTGGTTTCTGCTGGTCAGTCCAAGTGAGTCCACAGCAGAACTGGTTTATTAGCAAAACAATACGGAGTATTTGCTGACCATCTCTCCCTCTCGGTCTCTCTCTTGGTGCCTAAGTTAATGTGTTGATTTTCAGCAGGATATGCACGGCTTTGTGCTTCAGCTCTGTAGCCCGTACCTTTGAATGAATCCGTGCTCGGTTTGCTGCTGACTTAGTATTAATCCCGTTGCTACTAACCTTGCTTTACATTTATTGTTGTTCTGTATGAGGGATTTTGCAGGGTTCTATGTTAGTTTTTCCCGTTACTGTTTTTGCCTTCTCGAGTGACCATCCTGTCACTTCATGCTTCTCCAAGTTAAATTTTTTATCTGTTCTGTCATCAGATCAAAGTGTAATCATTTTTAAAATGCAACAGTGTTTAATCGGGGTACTAAGTTTAATGCGCCTTTGCCCCCGATCTTCATGACTGCCACATACTTCATGATTTTTGTGTAAAAAAAAAAAAAAAAAAGCCGAATTTCCTTCCTGGATAAGATCGCTGAGCGGTCGTTCCATCAGCTGCAACAGTCTGTCACTTCTGCATCTCTCTGCATCTCCTGAGATCGGGCATCAGAAAAACTAAAGTTTCAGTTGCCCGATCTCGAGATGCAGATGCAAAAAAGATGCAGAAGTGACAGACTGTTGCAGCTGATGGAATGACAGCTCAGAGATCTTATCCTGTATGAAAAAAGAGGGACCTTTAGTTTAGTAATAGTATATAGTACACCAGAAGAAAAAATAAGTGCTCTCCACAAGAAATACTGCAAAAGTCCATTGTAATCCAACGCTTTGAGTCCAGTCCAAGTTCTTCGGGGGTAGTAAACTACTGCACTTGCACTGCAGCATTTCTTAAGGAAAGTGCTTCCTTTTGTTCTTCTGATGTGTGTTACTGTTGTGTTGGTAAGCAGTTCTTCATTCTCCGTTGTACTGGACATTTCGTTTGTACTGTATTATTATGGGCACTATCAGATTGTGAGTACATTAATGCTGAGTCAGGTTGGTCTGTCAGACCATTTTTTTAATTAATTATGCAAACAGTTTAATTACTTTGCACATATTCCTCTTAATGGGCTATGAAAGACAGAAACATTGTCAGTACATAGAGGGGAGAGTGTTTTCTTGGTTTGCCCCTCCACCTCCTGGTGCAGCTGTTTATTGTTCTGGTTTGTATTTGTAAGATACCCTGAGCAGGACAGATAGCATAGCAGGGCATCAATAAATAAAATACTTGATTAAATGGCCAGCTCCATATAAAAACCTTTTACATAACTGAAGCCCCTCGCTGTCTCTCTGGGGCTACATCCAGTTGCTGGTTGAAAAAAATAACAATAATCTTCCATCCTCGGCAAGTCCGCTCTGGATATATGTACTGTCAGGCTCTTCCAGAGCAGAATTAAATCTGAGAGCCCTGCTTCAATATATATTTACATTTAATAAATATTACTAAAGATTAAAACAGTTGGTGCTGTTTCACAGTACCCTGTAAGATATGCTCTGCACCCATGGTGAGCCCCCAATAGCAGGACCAAGCTCCAGAGAGCCATGGAGGGACTTACACAGAGTTAAATAATTTCCACCTGTAGGGGTTCTCTGGCCAGGATGGCATTAGTATTTTTAAATATTTCAGCCCTGGAGTATATTAGTAAAGAATTAGATTTACAAAACATGTCCCCATCAGGGAGAGCGCCAGCTAGGAGAGGACATGATTTTTTATGTAATTTTCTACAGGTATTCAGGTTGAAGTGCTACAGAGCTAGGGAGGCTTCAGTTACATTTTAAAGCCCAGTGACCCAGCATTTGGGGAAGGGTAGTTATACTGTCTGGGTGCCAGCCAACTGACTGTGTAACCAAAATTACTTCAGAAAGCCAAGTTTTTAAAAATCACAATAGATTTTATAAAGCTCAGAAAAGTAGGATGGATGGAAATTCATGTTTTCAACTAACAAACTGCTATGTGAGTTTTCTAAAACTTGCAGTTCCGAATTAATTTTGGTTATACAAGCACCATGTGGATTTCTTGTGTACTTCACCTGGTTGGCACCCGGCCACAGTAAACTGCTGTCCCCCACCCTTGCTGGGACCCCAGCCTGGGCTCAGTCCAGCTGGGAGCAGGTATTTTAAAAATAGTAATGCCCTCAATTAAATAACACTTGCATGTTTTAAGCAATTAAAGATGAATGTTAAGTGTGACTGTTACAATATAAAAGCTTGACTCTACTCAGAAAATGTCAAATGTGAAGACAAACACAAAGTACAAAAATAAGGGAAATAGTGTGACAGTTTTCTGCCGCAGAATTGCCACAGAAATAACTGTCCACTGCCGCAGAAGTTCTGTGGCAAATGGGAACCCTGCCGCAGAACTTTGCTCCAAAGTGCCACAGAAAAATCGAGGCCCTGATTATGCCTCCTTGTATACCCCAGAAAAGCCACACAATACAGAGGACATTGAAGCTTTCCTGGGTTCGCTCAGGCTCCCACACCTCACCCGGAAGCAGGCCGATGCAAGCTACTGGGTCAGAGAAAGCTGTACGAAATGCATATACTCAGAAGGCTCCGTGGTGTGATTGCTATATCCTTGAATTTTGAGACACAAAGAAAATTGTTGATGCCTCAGCTCACTACAGTCTGTAATGAGGTGCTGGAAAGCAGAGACATACCAGAGACTGGCAGTATGCCACCATTTCAGTTATCCCAAAACCAGGGAAGACTCCCTCGGAATGCCAGGCATACAGACTGATATCAGTACTGAATGCGGATTATAATTATTTATGGCTGTTCTCACCTACAGATCAGACCCTTTCCCGCCAAACGTCATACACCTGGATCAAGCAGGGTTTGTGAGAACCTGACAGACTGGAGATTACACATGGTGGGTGGGTGCTCCACATCCTACCTCAGGCCCACACAACTTCTACCCCCTTCCTCCTCATTAGTTTATTTGCCGAAAAGGCATTCAGTAAGGTGCCCTGACCCTATCTGTTCACCACCCTCCAGAAATGTGGCCTCCCCCTGGATTTCATCTCCCTCCTCCACGCCAGTGCATCTATACCTCCCCCCAGGCCTTTGTGAAAGTGACTGGACTTGCATCCGATTCATTTGGGCTTGGCAGGGGAAACCGACAGGGGTGTCCCCTGTCATCCCACTTCTTTGCCACTTACACTGAACCCCTGACTCAGGCTATTTGTCAGAGCCCGGGAGTGAAGGCAATACTGAAGAGAGGGATGGAAAACCATGTAGCAGTTTACCCAGATGAAGTGCTGTTATATTTGGCAGATCCAGACAACACCTTATCAGAGATCTTCCAAATTTTAGGAGCCTTTTGCACAGTTTCAGACTACTAACTAAACACAACAGAATCTGAAGTCCTGCTGTCCCACTGGCGCAATGCTTGGATTTCCACTTGTGACGCCGGCAACCCAGGTTCGGGAATGAACCCGGGGAGCTGGAGGGATGGCCGGAGGGAGAAGGATTGAGTGCCCAAGGGCTGCTCTCCTTCTCGGGGGGCTGGGTGTGTATCCAGCGGGTGTAGGACTTCTGGCAGAAGCTAGGGCAAAACGCAAGTGCCGGCACCTAGTCTAAAGAGGGGCAGGGGGGACGTAACATGTCATTGCATGTCCCTACCCCTGGGGTAGTCCAGAAAAAAAATTGTGTCGGCTGCCACGAATGATGCACGCCTGGCACCACGCCCTTCATGGCTCCAATCTCCCCACCGACCAATTACGTCTCCGATGCGCCATCTGAGCCCCGAACCCTGCCCTGGTGGGGGGGGGGGGGGAGCCAGGGAGGCAACGCCAGTCGTTACCGACACCTTTCCCGTTGGAGACGGGCTGGATCCAGGCATCAGCCCCACCCTGGAGGGGTAAGTCAGAGGGTATTGGTGGGGATATGGAGCAAGGTAGTGGTATGCAGGAAGGTGCCAAGGATTAGGTGGCCGGTGGCAAAAAGCAGGAGAAAAAAAAAAAAGTCCTACCCCAGTGTGGTCCCACTCAGGACCTCTGAAAGTATGGTTCCCCTTCAGATGGGATTTACAGGAGCTTAACTATCTGGACATCAAGCTTCCACTGCATTTAGAAAGGCTTTATGACACTAACAGAGGTCCACTGTCAGCACAATTAGCTGTGGACTTACAGCTTTGGCACAACCTGCCCGTGAGTCTCATACAAGGGGTGGACACTGTGTGGATGTTGGTCCTCCCTCGGTACCTGCATGTTTTTCATAATGTCCCAACCCCCATCCCAGAAAGAGGCTGGAGAAAATGGCAGCCGGGCATCTCATGATTCATACGGGCAGTTAGTTGTCTGAGAATACGCTATCATGCCATGCTGCTTTCTAAAGCTAGATGGGAGCTGGCCCTTCCTGACCTCTGAGCTTAATACTCTGTGACCCAGATGTGGGTGTTGTTTCAGTGGCACGCAGAGGAACCAGGACCCCAACTACTCGAGACGGAGCATAACATACTCCCATTTTGGGAAATATCCCAACAGCGCTATGGCCCACGTCCACTGGAACAGGATCAGGGCCCACAGAACTCTTGGATGGCACTGGTGGGCTGGATGTAGAGGGGAGCTTGTAGCTTCCCTGGCTTTAATGCCAGCACTCATATGGACCTCTCTGTCAGTCCACATAAAGGAAAACTGTCAGAATCCCCATTTTCCTCCCAGTGTGTATTCACCTGCCAACTTGCAGTGAGAGACTGGGATTTCTGTTGTAGCGCATGCCATTCATTAGTAATCTTTATTTTATGTTCCTGAGTGAGTGGCGCCGCCATTTCACAGACAGTGGCAGCCAGAGCCGCAACTACTATGCTAATTGCCTCCCTGATCTTCCTGCTGTGTGCCAGAACGCTCATTCCTGATGAGCGGAACACATTTTCACAGACTAAAAATAAATAGCATGGCATGTAGAGTTCCTTGAGCTGTACTTCTAGAAACAACCCTCGTTAAAAACAAAGTAGTGTAAGCAAGTTAAATTGTTAATGAAAGTTCCAGTTCCAGGGTTTGGGCATGTGCAGAAGCGGCTAGCCTGAACTTTGAGCTTAGGTGCTACTGTGCATGTCCAAACTCGGAGCTGGAAGTTTCATCAACAATTTAACTAGCTTACACTGCTCCATTTTTAATGGGGGTTGTTTCTAGGGGTACAGCTCAAGGACCTCTACATGCCACACTATTTATTTTTAGTCCGTGAAAATGTGCCCCTGCTCATCAGGAACGACTGTTTTGGCAGACAGCAGGAAGATCCAAGTTACGAAGGTCACACTCTGTCTTTCAGTGCAGCAGCAATTTCCAAATGGCACATCCAGGAAGTAGAAGAAACCACCATACAGGCAAGAAACACAAGAAATTACTCGGCAAAGGTTAGCTGCAATCATGTTCAAATATTAAGGTTGTGCTAATTGGGCGTTTTTGCAGCCCTGGTAATTGCCAGCACTGTTTTGGACAGTTTTCTTTAAGGGGCTTCCCCCAGCAGCCATAGACCCTATGTTCCGAAGATGGAGAAGGGTCAATCTGGCATACTTGATGCAGTTCTGTACGGGCCAGCAGGTACAATTCTGCGCAGAACTCCAGCAACAATATGGACTGGGCCGTGGATACCTCCAGATCTGCCACTTCACTGAAGCACAACCAGCTACAGTGAGAGACCCTACTAAACGCCCATAGCTGCCCTCGACCCTAGAGACTCACATTAAGATGCAGCATATCAGATACCTTATCTCAGTAATATACCAGGCTATACAAGGCACACAACAACATAATACCCTGTACATAGGGGAGAAGTGGGGTAACGAACAGAACGAGATGTATGCGAGAGGGGACGTTACGAGGTGGGTAGGATCACATCATCCCACATTTGGAGGGAGTCTGCATGGAAGCAACTGGTCTGCTATTTTAGAACCTCAGTCATAGCAGCCCAATATGGACTGGGGGGGGGGGTCAGCCCGGCATGCTGGAGGTAATGGGAGGAGATGTGCACAGCCCCCACCCATGTCATGTGGTCATGCTTCCTGATGAGGGATCTCCTCATGAAGTTACAAGAGGTGATCTCTAAGGTGCTCCATACCAGAATGCCCCTCAGCCCGGAGCTATATCTCTTATTCCAGTATCCCAGATGGGTTATGAGGAGGCAGGTCAAATATTCACTGGGAATTATGCTGGCAGCAGCGCACAAATGCACCACCAGAAGGTGGCTCACTGCTCACCCCACCCCGATACTGACTCAGCGGTGGGACACGATGAATAGCATATACACTATGGAGAGGATCACATATGGGCTGAATGGGAGGCCTGAGATATTCACCTCATGCTGGAATGCATGTGAGGATTGCAGCGTGTGCCCTCCTTTGTACCACAGGCACTTGATTACACAGTGAGGTGGGAGAAAGGGGACAAGTAGTCCATGCTGGAACAGACAGAGATGAGGAGAGAAACAGACACTCCACACACACATACACATACACAAACACACACACACCATTGACCAGTATAGGGGAAGAGCACCGACACTGTAGGCAGGATAACCAGACATATCCCATGCCCCCCAATCCTGAACCGGGGAGGGCAGGGATCATGGCTAATGAGATGTGTATACCTGGTTCCTCTCCCATGAATGGTAAATAATTTACTGCACTGTACTGCCACATTCATCCCCAGGTTGCACCTAGAAACGAGCCCTGGCTTAGTGTGCACTTCCCAGTTACTAATTTTAAATAAATAAATAAATGAAATGTGTTTGGACCATGTGTAATGCAAATGTTACAACCTCATAAAAACTTATGAACAAAAAAAGGGAGCACACTGACAAGTGCTCAGTGACTTAATGTTTCACCTGCATCATTGCAGTCTACATCAGTCGACTTCTTTTGAAACCAGAAGTGTCTCCAGCACCTACAGCATAGTGGCAGCTTGGCTCAGTTGGTAGCACATCCGCCTTTGGGCCAGAAGGTCATGGGTTCTTGTCCCATACTGGGACTGGGCTCATACCATAAATGTTGGCACCCAATGGTAGTGCTGTACGATCAGGGTGTACTGTCCATCGTATGAGACGTTAAACCAAGGTCCCTTCTGCCCATCTCTGGTGGTGTCCAGGTGGAAGTAAAAGAACCCAAGGCACTTTTTGCAAGACTACAGGTACTCTTTCTTTAAAAAATATCAACCAGCAAACAATGCCAAACGGTTACAAAGCAAGCATTACATAACAAGAAAATACATCCTCATCCTGCATGTACAAAGAAAATGTGTCAATAAATCCAAAAAGAAATATCTGGCCCAAAAAAAAACAAAGAAAACATACGTTTCATTTTAAATATTTTCAGGCTTGTTCCCACTATTAAAAGAGTTTAAGACTTGACCAGATAGTCAAGAAATGTTGTCTAGGCAAGGACTTTGACTCAGTTGCTTGTGCTGCTCTGACTTCACTCGCTACCTTGTCGCAGAGAATCTGTATGGGTGTTTTTTATGCATGACATACTGGTAGTGAATCTACATGCCAGAATGACAACGAGCATACTCCTAGGACCCTTAAAGTTAAGCTGGGAAATTTTACTAAGCACCAGGGCTTCATACGATGTATGACAAACAAAGGGTTCTCCTCATCTTGCAATTCCCAGGACGAGGATGAAAACTGCCGGCAATAGAGCCTTTAGTGTCGCCGGCCCTGTCCTGCGAAACTCGCTGCCTCCAGCAGTAAGGGAGGCACCTTCAGTTGAGGCATTCAAGGCCCACCTCAAGACCCTTTTTTTTCTAGCCAGGATTCCCAGACACTGTCTTTTAGTTCTTATTCCTGGATAACACCCCTTTTCAGTAACTGTTTCAAGCTATGGCCATTTCATTTTTAGTGGTCTGCTTATTATCTGCATTGTTGTAATGTATTTAGTTTGGTGATTATTTCATATATTACATAAGTTTTTACTTGTATGGTGCCCAGAGCCTCTGGGACTCAGCGAATAAAAATAAAATTTGCCTTGCCTTGCCATCTAGTTCCCAGCATAGCCCAGAAATTAATAATGTGAGCGTAGATTGTTCTATATTCATACATTCTGGTCTTAAATACACTGCCTGCTGTGCTCTTATGCTTCAGATTACCTCTGACTTGCAAACGTCTGTGTATCAACAGTCACATCGCATCCCACATCTTCAGAGGAATTCTTATATTTAGAAGTTATTCAGTAATCATCCGAGGTGTGAGGTGTGGTGGCAGTGAGTACACAGGATCTATATATAATAGTGAGCTGACAGTGGAAGTGTGTAACTGTTTCCATGACCCATTCTGTATGTGGTGAGGCAATACCCTACATTTGGTCATCTTCCTAAAGATGCCCAGCAAATTACTAGGTATAGGCTGTGTCCCTTTCCCCATGACTCTCGAGGCACCTGCTAACCAGGACGCTAGAAGCTGTCCACAAGAGTAGGAGATTTTCTGTAGTGTCCTGGCCAGCATTTTCTTCCCATAAAACTAGTTCAGGCAGATTTCCAAGGCTGTGTGTGGGTGCTGATGTGCAAAATGGCTGCCATTACACATTTACTGTCGCTTCACTAACAGTCTCTCATTACTTGTAAAGCACTGTGGGATAAAATGTGTATGAAAAGCGTTGAGCAGTGGAGACCAGTTCTGGCATGCTAGTGGCCTGGGATCCCTACCCGAGCCCGAGAAGTCAGGAGTGGAGGCCGGAGGAGAAGGTGAAAGAGCGTCCCAGGGAGGGTGGAGATGTGCATCACTCGGAGAGTGGCACCTTGTAGCTCTGTGGGGCCATCACTGGCATGGGTGACCACATGCTGACAGGCTCTGCCCCCAGGGTTCCAGCATGGCGTGCATCTTTGTTTTAGAATGCATAACTATGGAAATAACAACTTCAGCTTTGTGCTGGAAGTGGAGAGGGGGACTTCAGCAGGAATGTTTTTACTAACTGGCGAATGTTACCACCTGAATTTGATCAGGAGAGACTGAGCGATAATGCAATTTATGTTGTCCTTAAAGGGGAAGAGTCAGCACCAAGAGCCCCACACCCAAGTATATGACTTGTCCCAATTTACACTTTGTGTGCTAAAACGTTTTTTTACTTAGTGTTCACTGTAGTAGAGTAGATTGTACGAGTCTAATTTTGCTTACTAACAGGCTGACATTTCCTGTAACTACAAATCCCAGAATCCGCTGCAGCTGATGTCAGAGAAGGGCTGGAGTGCTGGGAGGTTCAACAGCCTGCAATGCATGTTAGAGCTTTTATAAGCTCTGATTAGATGGTTGCCGGTCCTGCTGTTCTCCAATTAAGAGCCATCCTCTGTGGCTGTACTTAGCCCAGGGAGGGCAGTGGAACCAGCAAACTAAAGATCAGAGCTTACATAAACTCTAACATTCACTGCAGGCTATTGAACCACCCACTGCTCAAGAAACTTTAAAAGGAAGGTCCCCTCAGCCTTTTATTCTGTTTACCTGTGTAGTTTGTAGGCATAAACAATGATTGTCTCTATTGCACCCTCCTAATTTCATCAGGATTTAAATGTAAATGAGGATACTTAAGACTGGTGTGAAAACCTGCTTGACTCCACTGCAAAGGTCATGACCTGACTCATGTAAGGCATACTGGAATTTTGTGGTGTTTTGGAGCTAAAGCCTGCAGTAGCTATACTGTATTAGTGCTGTTGCTGTCCTCTGCAGTCCCCATGTTCTTGTCTTATGCTAGCCGTGAAACTTTTCAAGGTATAGTAAGTGCCCTGCTGTTTTCTTTAGTTTAAAGTGCATCTGAGTTAGAAAAAAATATGCTTTAAGAGAATACAGGGACTTCACAAGACATGTAACAGAACTGAATGAGAGTATAACTTCTGCTGGCTTGTGCACGTATGCATCATCAACTCCCAAAATGCCTTGCATGAGTGGAGTCATGACTTCAGCAATGGAGGCAAATGGGTTTTCACACCAAGGCAAAACAGACTGACACAACCTAAATTCTATGTAAATTAGGATGTAATTAGGGGGATGCAAGACAGGGAATCATTCATTGATCATGCCAACAAACTATACAAGTATACAGAAAATAGGTCAAGGGGACTTTCCCTTTAAAGCAACACTAATGGCATCACCAGTTTTAACCCATGTTAAGGGCACAGATTACTGGGGAGGGTTATTTTTTTCTTAAGTTGAGTTGGGAAGGATATCTTCCCCCATGGTTAAAATACACTATCAGGGTACAGAGTTCTTAAAGTAGATGGACAGGGGAAAAAAAATGAGCTACAGAAACAACAGAGGAGGCATATTCTGGTAGTCTGGGTTTACTCTACAAAAATCAAGCCTTCCAAGTGTAGAGCAGTCGTTCTGATGGGATGGAGCAGTGGTAAGTACCCATCATTATGATTAATGAGAAAACGACTGAGGCATAAGGGACGCAGGAGAATGGTCATGCACGCCTAGTGGAACGACTGTTTTGGAATTCCTTTATAAAAGAAGAACTGTATGTATGCTGCACGTCAGGGGAAAGTGCCTGAACTGGGGGCATGTGTACACTGCATGATTAGACAAGCTGCTGCAGGAGGTGTTTTTAAGGAGAGATGTGTAGATTAATCTCTGAAAAAAAAAAAAGGCAAGCCATCACTCCACCTCCGCACCGAGAAAGGGCTTGCAACCACTCCACCAAGAAGTAGTACTGCATTGCAAAGATACTCAGCAGAACAATACATTCAGACGGGGTGAGTAGCGCAAACCAAGAACTTTATTACTCATGGACAGTTTTAAATGTGAAACATGGATTATAATCAGTGGCAGTATGACATAGTTAAAAACTGAATTTTCCTGTAACAACTCTGTAAAATTGCACTGACATTCTGAAGGGCCATTCTCCAGAATTAACGAGATACCTTTAGAATGCTCGATTAACAAATAGTTCAAAAAAATAATATTCTAATGTTGCAATCCTGCTCTGATGTCAGTTGAAGAGGATTCTGGGATTTGTAGTTACAGAAAACTTCAGCTTGGAAATAAGCAATATTAGTCTGATACAACGTACTATGCCACAGTAAACAGAAAGTAAAACAAATGCTTTTGCACATGAAGTGCAAATGGGGACCAGAACAGACCCCCACTAGACTGTGGGGTTCTTAGTGGTGACTGTTCCCCTTAAACATGATTTTTGCCTTCCCAGTGCGAGATGGGTGCTGGATGTTTTCCCACACCCACCAAGAAAGGGCAAAATCTTCATAATTATAAAGGCTTTTTTTATTACTATAGATGCATCAGACTAGATCTTGTGAAGCAGTGGGGTTGGTTACAACGGCACGGAGGTTGGCACAGAGCACGGTATCTGCTGTGTCTTATAGCAGGCCACAAACTTCCAGGAACATCTGCTTCAGAGCCACTTTCAAAAACTGGGATTGAATACATGGCACACTGTCCTGGAGCCTACGATGACCAGATCTGTGACAGATTTGTTACAGGGAGATCAGACAAGTCAGCTTATTTTAAGTGGACAGTGTAAGCAGTGAACTGTCGGCTCTAAGAAAGAAAGTAAAACAGATGTTGGTCGAGAAGTGGTGTCTTCTCACATCAGGTCACATGGCAGCCCCTGAGAGATGTAATTTAGGTAACAATTTGTAGGAGTCAAATGACAAAAGGCACACACAGTCTCACAAACTGCCACACACACACACACATATCAAATGCATCGAGCTGTGTGCAATTTTTCCTACCTTCCAAATCCTCAAGCTCTCACTTCGAACTACAGTACCGCATAACACAGTTTCTACATCCATCACCATCTGTCTCTTACCACTGTAATACGTGTTTCACATGTTAGTGACACTCATCTCACACGTGCCACGCGTGGAGACCTGCCAAACTCTTTTCACATGAGACATAAGCTTAACCCAACTCACTCATTTCACACGCAACCAGCTGAGACCCACCTAACTCATTTCACATGTTGCACAAACTCAGACCTACCAAACGTGTCACACGTTACGAAACCTCAGAACCAGCAAACTCATTTCAAATCTGAGGTGACCTTAGACTCACCTAACTCATTTCACATGTGACATGAGCAAAGACCCAACAAACTCATTTTACACTGCACTGCTGTACATCCGGCTGGCCACACAGGTGGCAGGAAGAGGGACAGCTGCATTGGCAGCGGGCTCCAAGGAGAGAGCCCTACTGGCCGTGCAGAGGAGGAAGGCATCGCCACATCGGCAGCGGGGAGGAAAACTGGGCGGCTGGTGGGCGCCTGTTTGGGAACTGTGCCACCGAGAGCTGTTTATCATATGTGGGGGGACTCGCTGCCAGGAGGCTGTTGACTTGGGGAAAGCGGACGGAAGGCTGACACAGGAGGCCACCAGCCAATGAGCTCAGGGCACCATATTTTGAACATCAGGCCGGGCTTAAATACAGGGAAGCCCAGCCACTCCACTGCACTGATGTACATCCGGCTGGCTGCACTGGCAGCAGGAAGAGGGACAGCTGCATCGGCAGTGGGCTTCAAGGAGGGAGCCTTACTGGTGGCGAAGCAGAGGAAGGTATCATCGACGAGGGAGGAAAACCATGAGGCTGCTGGAGCGGCTGTTTGGAACTGCACCAAGAAAGCTGTTTATCATAGACCTTGGGGGGGAACCCCTGCACCCAACCCTCCCCCTTTTTTAAATACTCAAAGGCAGGGGGCAGGGCCTGAAGGGCTGGAGGGGTAAAGCTTCAGCTGCAACTGATTGGACGAAAAGATGGGGGGGGCAGCTTGGGGGGGGGTTAAGACACTCTGATAGAGGGTCTAAAGGCACAAAAGTCTTATGGGGTACATTGATGCAATGTTATTGTTTTTAGAGTTTTAATGAGTCTTATGGGGTACATTGGTGTTATGTTACCATATTAGAGTTGTCTGGGCTTCAAACAGGCAGGCTCAGGCAAGGCTCAGCCAACAGCTTGCAGGACAGACTAAATTGACATATGTTTTTTAATAAGCTTGGGTGAGGGACTCAACTGGCATTAGTTGGGCACTGCGGCTCAACTACAACTAGAAGTTGGCAGGATCTGGTAAAGGAGGGAAACTACTGAGAGCACGGCACCGGTAGAGCGAATCGGGGAGAGGAGGAATTGGACTGTGTGGACAGGTGGGGAGTTGGAGGAAGAGAGGGTGGGAATGCTAGCCTGGGGAGGGTGAGGGACAGCATATCAGGATGGGGCAAAAAAAAAGGGGGCATGACAGGTTAGGGGTCAGTGGGGGCATGGGGGGGTATGGCCAGCAGAAGGAAGGGAAAGGGGCAAAGAGAGGAGGGAGGGTCATAGGATGTAACAGCTGTGGTGCAGCAGTGTTCATGAGCACTCTGTAAAGACTGGGGACGTGCCCAGTTTGGCAAAGGCTGGGGAGACTGGAGGCCGAGCTAGCATGGCTAAAGAGAGAGTTATCCTGGACAAAGAGGGACAATGTCAGAAAAACTGCAGAGGGCAGCCAGGTAGGAGACAAGAGGCAGACCAACTGGGTGGAAGGGGGTGTGCAGGTCACCCAGGGGGACATGGTAGGAATGACCCGGTTAGGGGACAGGGACACGACAGGCAGAAGTACCAGCGTTCTTGAGCATAGGTGCAGAGCGGGCTCCAACAGATACTGGCCCTCAACGGGGATAATGGAGCAGGAGGATGGGTATGGGATTGAGGCAGTGAGGAACAAACAGGAGGGCCAGGAAAGGCAGGAGAAGGGGAGGCTCAGGCTACGGTGGCCCAGGAGGAGAAGGGGAAAAGGGATAACAGGAGAGGGAGGGATAGCGTGGGGGGACAGGGGTGAGAAAGGGAAGGGAAGGAAGTGGGGGTGTCACAAGGAGAGACCAGAGAGGACAGGCATCAGCAGGGAGGGTTTGGAGAGCACTGAATGGAATAGGCGAGGTGAGGAGGACTCGGGGGATGAGGCTGGGGCCTCCCAGCAGGGCAGGGAACCAATGGACAGGAAAGAAGGGCTGGAGGTGGAAGGTGAATGGGGGAGGAGAAAAAGCCAAGTGGGGTGGCACCCTTGGGGCAGCACACAAAAAAATCAGTGGCAGTGTATGAGGACTCCATTATTAAAGAAATCCATTGGTTAAGGAAGGGTGTAGCCTTCAAATGGATGTTGGTTTTCTGTGAACCAGGGTTGGAAGCAAGCAGGCACTCCCAAGAATTAAGGAGTTCATTAGGCGGATATCGGGGGGGGTTCTTTACCGAGAGGGTGGTACAACCATGGAACAGGCTGCCGGAATGGGTGGTGGGGGTGGATACAGTGGAGAGTTTTAAAGGGAAACTGTCATAATCCCCATTTTCCTCCCAGTGTCTACTCACCTGCCAACTTGTAGTGAGAGACTGGCATTTCTGTGGTAGGGCATGGCTTTTATTAGTAATACTTATTTTATGTTCCAGGGTGGGTGGCACCATCTCATAGAGGGTAGCAGCCAAAGCCGCAACTGATATGCAAATTACTGCCTGAACTTCCTACTCTGTCCCGGACCGCTGAGCCATCTAGTGGGCATTATCACAGAGTGAAAATAAATGGGTGCAGTATGTAGGTTCAGTTACCTCAGAAACAACTCGCTAGGCCCGAGTAGGTAGCCACCAATGAAAGCCTGAGCCCGGGTTCCGCATGCGCAGGTGCGCTCAGCGCCAGCGCCACTGCACACATGCCTGAACCCGAGCTGAAACTTTTATTCTGAATTTAACTTGCCTACACTGCTCAGTTTTTACCAGGGATTGTTTCTAGAGGTACAGCTGGATTACCTCTACGTGCCATGCTATTTTTTTTCACTCGGTGAAAATGTGCCCCACTCATCAAGAATGAGCGTTCCAGCACACAGCAGGAAGGTCAGGGAGTTATGCAGGTCACAATCTGTCTTCCAGTGTGGTGGCACTATCCAAATGGCACACCAGGGACAGTAGAGGAAACCACCATACAGGCAAGAAACATAACAAATTACTTGGCAAAGGTCAACTCCTATCATATTTGAATACTAAGGTTGTGCTAATTGGGCGTTTTGCAGCCCTGGTAATTGCCAGCACTGTTTTGGACAGTCTTCCTTTAAGAGGGCCTTGGACAAGCACATGGGACTGGCGGGCAGGGGGCAGGCTGGAAAGGGATGGAGAGGATCTTCCTTGGGAGGTTACGGGCAGACTGGATGGGCCTAGGGGTCCTTTTCTACCAGCAGATTTCTATGATTCTATGATTCATATGACGAGCACAGAATAAATAAACTTATTTACATGTGACACAGGCTGAGACCCACACAACTGTTTTGTCATCTGACCGAGCTGATCCACCAAACTCATTTCACATGTGACTTGAGCCCAGACCCACCAAACCCATCACACGTGACCTGAGCCAAGACTCACCAGATTCACTTCACGTTACATCAGCCAAGACACTAATTTCACATGTAACAGAAGCTGAAACCCACCAAACTAATTTTTCATGTGACACAAGCACAGACCCTCCAAACTCATTTCACGTGTGACATGAGCACAGACCCACCAAACTCATTTCACATGTGACATGAGCACAGACCCAACAAACTCATTTCACATGTGACAGGAGTATAGACCGAGTAAAGGCACTTCACATGTGACACAGGCTGAGACCCACCAAACTTATTTCACATGTGACATGAGCATAGACCCAACAAACTTATCTGACATGTGACAAGCTGAGACCCACCAAACTCATTTCACATGTAACATGAGCACAGACCAAATAAACCTATTTGACATGTGACAAGATGAGACCCACCAAACTCATTTCACATGTAACATGAGCACAGACCGAGCAAACTTATTTGACATGTGACAAGCTGAGACCCACACAACTGCTTTGATATGCAGAGCTGAAACCTAATAAACTCATTTCACATGTGAGACGACATGGAACACATCCACCTCCTGTCACATATCACATGAGCTGAGATCTATCAAGACTTATTTACATGTGACACAGGCTAAGACCCACACAACTGTTTTGCCATCTGACAGAGCTGAGATCCACCAAACTCATTTCACATGTGACATGAGCCCAGACCCACCAAATTTATTTCCTATATGACGGGTACCGAGACCCACACAACTGCTTTGTCATCTCACAGAGCTGAACTCCACCAAACTCATTTCACTTGTGACATGCGCTGAGACCCACCAAACTCATCATGTGACGTGAGCCGAGGCTCGCCAAACTCACTTCACGTGTTACAGGAGTGGAGACCCACACAACTGCTTTGTCATCTCAAAGAGCTGAAATCCACCAAACTCATTTCACTTGTGACATGAGCTGAGACCCACCAAACTCATTTCATAGCATCAACCTCCCAGTACTTGCCCTTCCACCATCCCAGAGCATAATTATTATTGATGATGCCAGATTGGACTCCTAGGACATTAACAACCTGACTTTTCTAAGATACTTGGTAACATTGTTAATAGACCCTCTGTGCTTTGGCCATTACCTGGGAGTGCCAGAAAATTAAAAAAAAAATTGATGAATAAAAGCAACCCTACTGTGTCATAATGCCCCACCCACTCCCCCACCCCCGCTCATGATCTCAATGTTAATTAGAAAGCAACTTGTAGTCGGTAAATTTAGGCCAGAGAAGCTTTCTGCTTTAGTGTTACAAAATGCCATTTTTTTAAAGCTGACCTTTTACTGTGCATATTGTGTGGGGTAAAACAATTTTTTTTAATTAAACCAATGCTCATTAGACGCTTATCACTGAAAGCCATTTCTGACACTTTATCTGGAGCAGTAGGCATTACATGGATCACAGAACATAATTTCTGTAAAAACTTGGTGGTGTTCAGGGGACTTTTTTTTTTTTTTAACTGGAACCTCCCCTAGGGTGGACGAATAACGTGTTCTTGCAGTCGCGTTGTGGAGATCTTTAATTTAGGTGTGTAAGAAATGCGGAAATAGTGTTGCTGTACCAATCATGTGACAACTGTCCGATTCCACTGTCCCTGCTCTTGTGTACAATGCAGTGCTTGGTCTTATGCTGATGGACTCTGATGTAAAGCTGGACCTGTATTTGTCTTCTCACCTGCAGACTATTGTGGTTTGTGCTTACTTTTATTTTTTTATTCTTTGGTAACCGGGTTAGGCCCACTAGGCACAGGTGCCAGTTTTCAGAGGCGACCCGGGAGCACTGGGGTGGTTATGTGACTTGCTTAGAGTCACGCAGTATGCAAGTGGAGGCTGTGGGAATCAAACCCAGGTCTGGCTGCTGCATGTGCCAAGCTCATTCACAGCTCATTACTCTAACCTCTAGGCTATACTGCCAGCCCAGGCTGTGATGTCCACCTGGTCCTGTATTCACAAGCTGATTCTCCCAGCAGATGGCACGGGGTCATAACACAGCCGACAAGAATGCCGTCAGCAACAACAACGCAGAAAAAAAATGTCGTCATTTTTATTTTTGCTTAAGGATTCTCACCCAGGAAGGTGGGGGATTACGGGCAAGTTTAATTTGTGGGGCCATGGAATACTGTTTCCACGGCCCCTTGTAAAAAAAAAAAAAAAAAAAAAAATACAAGTCCCAATTGTGCTAAAATGGTAGGAGATCAGGATTAGAACCTTGGTCTTCACTGCCTCTCGGCTGAGCTGCTCCATGCCCCAGCTCTCCATGCCATGGGAGCAGCTCGGCCAGTCCCTGGTATCCTGCTGCCCTTGTGCTGTGGCAGCACCATGAACAGCAACTAGGGGAGTGCATATAGCAAATGCCGTTACATCCCTATAAGCGCTGTCTTGTTAGCATATAGGACTAACGCACTTGCAGCCTGGCGCTATTAATGAGGGGCACCCAACTGCACCCAGCAAGCAGCACTTAGCTCTGTGTTTGCCCACTGCGATGTTAGCCGGCCCTGTGCTCCTTCAGAAAATGGGTTGGGGAAAATGCAGCTTGTCGACTGGCTGATGGCATTCTAATGCCATACATTTATGCGACAACACTGCGCCAATTAAAAAAAGACCCAGTTCTCGACTTCCCTTATACAACAAATATCCATGAACTGCCTTTCACATTTTCCCTTGCAGTAGCCACCATTTTTTTTCACCCTGTATAATATCCACCTGATGATCTGCCAGATCAATCTCTAAAACCTTGGACAGTGATATTCCTGGTATCACTTGTGCCACAAGTTTCTTGGTTTTTATTTTTAACTGACCTTTTAAGCCCCACAGCTACCATCTCTTCTAGTGAATCCTGCCTGCAACATACTGCCGTCATCCACACCACACTCACAAGAGACAACCACAGGGCAGCACGTAAAAAAAAAACCAACACAGCATCTGGGCAGTACAAAATGGTGCTCATGCACTGCAGTCCACCAGCTCGCCCTAGTGTCAACCTGAATAACTGACTCTATGTAGCTAAAAGAAAGGACTATTTTGAACAGCAAAACTATTCTGAAATCTTTTTTATACCTTTTAAAAATGCATTTGTCTTCTTTATTGTGTTGACAACCAACTCATTTTCTACGTGCGGTAAGACATTCCCAGGTGGGTGGTACAGGGGATACCTGTACTTCTAGTGACCTACAGCTGTCCGTCTGTGGTGTTGGCCTGAACTCTGCCCCTGGCTGTGCAAATTCCCAAATATTGCTTTAACTTGTCCCACGCACCTCTCTGAGAAGCTAACATCCACACTTACTTCACCTTACATCCTATGCTCAAGGGATTCACGCTCTATCTCAGGTCCCCTACCCTCCTCGACTGCTGGCAAATCCGGCTTCACCTACAGTCTCCCCGCACTATGGAACAATCAACCGCCTCTCTTTAGAAACTCTCTCACAACTCTATCAAATAGAAACTATGCCTCCTGCCACCACACGTCTGCTCCTGCCCCTAAACCATCTAGTAGTATTCCTCTCAGCCCTCTTCCTTTGTTGGTATCTACCTACTAGCTCCCGCTTTAGCTGCCCTGTATCTTCTGGCACTGTATCACCGGTATGAATACCATTCTTCTACTAGATAAATACATGCAGTCTGTCTACCTATGTAAATATACGTTTTTATCCTGTGAATATCTTATGCATACTATGTATTGTATATGTCTCTAAAAGTGTTTTCCTGTATACACCTTTTGCAAACTGTGTTTTTATGTTTGCTTGCACGCATGTGCAAGAAACATAGTGCCACCATATGAGTTTTCATAGGTGTGCCTTCCCCACTTCCAATGCCCTGCTCTCTTTTGCAGGCGCAGCTGCACCGCATCAATGAATGTCCGAGCTGTCTTTGACAGCCATTCAGATGCAGTGGAGTACAGCTGAAAGCGAAAAACCGCTGCAATCAGCAGTTGTAACATGTAGACAATTTGCATACTGCCGTTAGCAGGTAATTTACATACTACCGTTGGCAGTATGCAAAGTGCCTACACTCAGCACTGCATCCTGAACATAGCTGTCATAGACAGCTCCCTTCATGTTCCCCCTTCCCCAAACACTGAAGTAGCACGTTGGGAGACCACCCCAGCATGCTCATGCGCTTCCCCCCCCCCACTGCACACAGTATGGCTGACAGGGGTGCCCAATCCCCTGTCGACTTGCGCCCCCCAAGACTTCTAGGTGCCACGCTGGGAGCCCACCCCATTGTGGCAAAAGTCAGAATGGTGGGGGGGTGCCCAATCCTCGTCGGCTCCCTCCCAGCACCCACCCCCAAAAAAAAAAGATTTCCAGTTGCCATGCTGAAGCCACCCCAGCATGGTAACGTCTGTATGGCCGACAGGGTGCCCAATTCCGTCGGCTCCACTGTCCCCAAAAAGCTTTCAGCTGCCACGATAGGAGCCCATCCCAGTGTAGCACAAGTCCCGCGTCATCTTCCTAAAAGGAAAAAAACATACCTACAAACAAAAAACGGTCCCTCGTTGATTATCTGGCCCCCTTCCCCCAATCCACGTCCACCCTCTGTGCATCCACCTCCCCACACCCCCTCCAACCCCATGCTTACCTCTGGAGTCCAGCACAATGATCTTCAGTGGACCAGGAACATGTCTGCACTCTTCAAAGCCAATCACAAACTGAAGAAATGCTGGTAAGCTGTATAATGGCATAAATGTTTTTTTTTTCAACTTTGGTGCATATCTCGGCCATTTTAGGGAATTTTTTCACCAAATTTTCAACATGGGGTTTTTGGGGCCCCACCTCCTGAACTCAGTCACTGTCATTTTGTTATTCGTTCCCGAAAGGTGATTTCGCGGTCACTGCACGGAACCACCTTTCGGGACCCAGTAACGAAACAACAGTGTCACAATTCATGAGGTTGGCCCCCCCAAAACCCTATGTTGAAAATTTAGAGAAAAAATTCCCAAAAATGACTGTTTTACGAGCTTGCGTTGCACAGTTCCTACGCACACTCGTGACTTCACTTTTTTTATATTTTCAATCCAGACTTTCAACATTGCCATTTTTTACACCTCCCCATGAACAGTACAGCTGTCATTTTTCACATCCTGTTCGAAATGTGTTTTTGCACCTGTGGTGCCAAATGGTGTAGTCACTGTGCAAAATCAGCTTTCGGCTAATGAACTGATATTTCCACTGTTCACGAGGTGGGGGTCACAAAAAAACCATGTTGAAAATTTGGAGTGAAAATACCAACAAACACCTGGGGCGTTAGGGTTTCTGACCATAACACCCCACCCTGTAGAGACCGACAGTCATAGGGGTGTGACTTGGGATTGCCGTCTATAATGTTCATTCCATTCCACCCACACCCTGCAGCCAGTGACAGGCATCGAGGTGTTCCTTGGACTCTTCGGCCCCAAAGTTCACCCCATTCTCCTATACTGCACCCATCTCACCGTTATTTCCTTATGGAATGGGGTGCGCATAAAGCCCAAAGCCCCCAAGGCACACCGTGACACTTGCCAGAGTCTGCAGGTTAGGGTGTGGTGAAATGGCGTGGCCTTTATGCCTGATGACCCAAAGGCACACCCCAATGCCTGTCACTCTCTGCAGGGTGGTGGGGTTGGCTTTAGTTCAATACTTCACTGCCATTCCTATTATGCAACTCTCTAACTCCTACACTACCACTGCCAATGCCAGCAAGCAAACATTCAGCATTGACAAATGCTTGTTGTATATGTATTTGTATTCTGATTGTGTATTATTACTGTGTGTGTACTTTAGTCCCTTTATCCATGCCCCAGGGTCACTCCTGGAAATGAGCCTCGGCTCAGTGTTCCTTTCCCAGTTACCAAATATTTAAATAAAAACAAAAATAATGCGAAACAACAGCAGTTTGCTCTGTGATTGCAGTCTGCGATGTAAAACTGTCCTTGTTTTCCTATCCCTGTTGTCACTGCAGACAGCACTTTGCTCTGTGTTTTCAGGCTGTGATGTAAAACCGGCCCTGTATTTACAAGCCTGTTCTCACTGCAGACCGCACTTTCCTCTGTCTTTGCCAGTTTTATTTATTTAAAAGTTTCACCAGGAAGGCACACTGAGCCAAGGCTCGTTTCCAGGTGCATCCTGGGGGACGAGGTTGCAGGCAATACAGTTATAAATATATATGCAGTATGTAACAAGTAACACATAACATAAAACAGTTAATAACTTTAGAACAAATGGTACAGTGATTGATGAATGAGATACAGAGACAAATATTGTTACCAGCATATTGCACTGTAGAGATTACTTTTGCAGGAAATGCAGCATAACCATTGGACAGCCCTTGGAGAGGGCGGTTCCATGTCAAATCCGCGCAAACAAAATCGCCGCGGTTGTTTTAAGCGCGGTCATATCAGCGTCAGTAATTAGCGAACTGTACAATTTCACCGCCGACAATCTCAGCGCGGGTATACGATTTTTCAGTGAGTACCTCTGCTCTGTTAGCTTTATTGCCTATACCCATATTTTAAGAATTTCTGTTAGCAGACATCATTTCTACAGTCTCAGGAAGGTCAGCTTCACTGCAATGATACAGGAGAATTTGCAGCTTTTCTTCCGTAAATATTTCCTATACTGCAGTTCCACGTGATAAGGGAGACAATTTTATAGCGACTGCAACATGAGGAGTGCAAATCATTGACTACAAGAATGGCAAGCTGCACTACAGCTCACCCGATAACAGCAACAATCCACAGCAACTGTTTCATGGCCAAGATATGCTATTCTTTTCATGCTGGGGAGCTTTACCCCCGGCACCCCCATCCAGAAGCATTGCCCCCCCCACCCCCCGTACTTATTATATTCATCTCTGGGGGGGAATTGCCACTGGGGTACTGAGGAAAATTCAGGAGAGGGCTATTCTGGGAAAGGGCAACCTGCGGATGGGGGAGGGGACAACATCCAGGATGGCAGGGGAGCAGGAACGTAAAATTAAAAAAAAATTAAGTCCCAACATATACAGAAATAAAACACTCACAGACCTAACCAGGTCCGAACTCAGATCTTCCTGCACCAGAGGCATAGACTGCCCCCACAAGACCATATGGCCAGCTGGGAACTGACTGGCCAAACTACATCCTATATTCTCGTTCACTTGACCTTCCTCTTACTGTCACTGTATCCATCCATCGTGGTTTCTGTCCATTTATACGCACTATTCTAATGTTCTCTCACCTTTCACATTCGCTTTTTTCGCAGGCAGTCAAATTGAGTCTCTCAATTGATTCACCCATATCACTGGATTCCTTATACTACTAAGCATTCCTCTCAGTGTACTGGCTTCATATTCTGTGCCAATAACAGATCCAGCTCATTGACAGGTATATTCTCGATTTCCTTATGCTCATCTGAATGTCTCAGGAAGCTATTGATAGTGCAGATGTCAGTATCTGTTTTCTGAGCAGTGTGCTTATTCTCCTGCTGTATTATAAACTTCTCTCTCTGGCAGTGGAAAACACTGCAGCTGTCATTTGTGTAGGCTTGTAATCACTTAGATTAGGGTACTGGTACAGTGCTGTTGTGGTGCTTTGCAGAGCTAGTATGGAATGAAATATTTACATTTTCAGTTAACGTCACTTTGCTGCATGAGCTGTTTTGAGCAGTTGATTTTGTGAAAGAATGCGACTCAGAACTCCGTGACATACATAATCCAGCACACCGAGCTGTTGTTCTGCTATAGCGGTTCCATGTCAAATCCGCGCAAACAAAATCGCCGCGGTTGAAAGAGATCTATGCTTAGGCGCTGTTGCGGTATGTGCTAAACTGTCATATACGCTGTCTTTCATTACGCGCTTACCACAATGCTGAAATGCTCGCGCTGAATTTGATGCTCGGTATTGACGTGATACCGAGAGGGCAGATGTTAGTGGAACAATTAGAGGGAGGTAAGTCATGGGATTGAGGGAGTGCAGTTGTTACATAAAGCTGTCCCCATTTTCCTTCTCCTGCTGTCACTGCAGACAGCACTCTGCTCTGTGTTTGCAGGCTACGAAGTAAAACTGGCCCTGTATTTACTAGTCTGTTCTCACTGCAGATAGCACTTTCCTCTGCGTTTGCCAGTTGTGACGTAAAGCTGGCCCGTCTCCCTATCCCTGTTCTCACTACAGACAGCACTTTGCTCCGTGACTGCAGGCTGTCACATAAAACTGCTCCTGTCACCACAAATGCACAGAGGATACTGCATTTACAGCAGTGACACCAGGATAACATCCAGGGTTGAACCTGCAGCACCAGTGCAATCAGGTTGCCTCTACTCCTTTCTGAGACAGAGTTCTCCTACAGACTCTGGGTTCTTTCTAGATTTGATGTCATGGAGTTTAGATATAAAAGACCTCCAATAACTGCAAGGCAGGCATTCCCTGATAGGGTCACCTCTCCAGGACAGAACTTCAGGATCGTTTCCAATGCGACACCTGCATTATTAATGCGCTGCAGCAGACAAGGTCAAAGCAAGTCTCTTCTCTATGGAGATTTCAGTCACTTCAATGAGGCCAGTATTACATTATAAAGTAGGACCTTGGGTAACATCTTGCTCAAAATGCGGTTCTGTTAGTTGTTGCTATTATTTTATGGTTGGGTGATGACCTTACTGCTTCCCCACGCTGTGATTAATTCAGTCCCAGCGAAAGGCAAGGCACTTAATACAACAGAGTATGAGACTCACTGTTCTTAAACAGGCCAGGGACTGTGCATTCAGGTTTAGAGCAGGCTGCACCCCCCCATGTAAATATTTAAAACTGTATATATCTTGCATTCTAGTTTGTATTTACCGTACATAGTTTCCTAGTTTGTAACAATTTGTACACATTATCTGCAATGTACAGGCTCTGTTACTGCTACACTGTATTTGTCGGACTCCTGTACCTCCTTACCCCAGGTCGCACCTGGAAACAAGCTTCGGCTCATGGTGCCTTTCCCGGTTATCAACTTTTAAATGAAATAAAATGTAAGACAGGGAAATGTGGGGGACTGACAGACCTGGAGACTCACAAAACGTGTTCCAAATGTGATGCGTGCCAATATCCCCCAAACATATTTCACATGTGACCCATGACTGTGCCACACCAAATGCATTTCAAAGTTAACACAAGCTGAGACCCACCAAACTCTTTTCACAGTTGACATGAGCTGAGATGCACCAAACTCAATGCATGTGTGACTTGACATGTACATTCAAACTAATTTTACACGTCACACAAGCAGAGACCTTCCAAACCCGTTTCATATGGGACACAAGCTGAGACCCACCTAGCTCACTTCACGTACACTGTTGCTGAAACCCACCATACATACTTCACATTTAGACACGAGCTGAGACGCACCAAACTTCACATATAAAATGAGCTAAGACTCACCAAACTCATTTCATATGTGATGTGAACAGAGACCTGCCAAACTCATTTCACATATGACACAAGCTTAGGCCCACCAAACAAATTTAACCTGCAATGAAGCTAAGTTTTGAACCCAAGTTTGAAGCAGAGAGAGACACTGTTGTGACCTAACCATCCCGGCAGTGGCACAGCGAGGGTGGGGGAGGGGGTAGCCATCAAGAAAGTGAGCATTACTCCTAACTCAAAATGCAGCTGCCACATTCTTCTAATGTCTGGCCAATTCTTAAAGCAGCTTTATTTTCTCAATGGTCAGAAATAACTGGGGCAAATTTTCAAAGCTCGTCTTGTACGCTGAATCAGGAACCCGGGGGTGATTTCCATACAAGGTTAGCAGCTTGTGGTCGATCTGACGGCACACTGGTTGGGGTACTGCAGGCTATGCTGGTATTGGTAACCCAGATTTATCCCCCTCCCAAGTCTAGATCACATCTGTGGGATAGCAGGGCAGTCTGGAGCATCCCACAGGATGCAAAGCACTCCAAGACAGCGCTTCAGAGAGACAGCACTTACCGCTGGAGTGGTAGTTGAGCAGCGTGTCTCTGCGGTGCAGCATCTCAAACGATGCCCTCCTCCACTATCCTGCTATGTGACCACCCGCTGGTGATTTAGCAGTCTGCCTGGCATGCAGGTTAGGGAGTCTGATGGTGACAAGGTGTAGCAATGCTGTATGGTTGACCCTTCTGGGCACAAAAGAGGAACATGTTCCAGGTAACAGGTAGGGAGAAAATGGAAAAGTAGCCACAGACAACATTGTGGTGACTTGGACCAACACCCAGTGTGTCCCTGAGACAGTAACAAGCCACAGACAACACCCTTGTGACTTATACCAACACCCAGTGTGTCCCTGATACAGTAACAAGCCACAGACAACACCCTTGTGACTTGTACGAACACCCAGCGCATCCCACAGACAATAAGCGGGCAGTCGCAGATAACTCCCATGTGAGTGACTTACACCAACATCTACAGTGTCCCTGAAACAATGGGCCAGCAGCCACAGACAATGCCCTTGTGGCTTCCACCACCACTTAGTTTGTTCCAGAGGAAATGGGCAGGCAGCTAAAGTCAATGCATTTGTGACCTGCACCTCCACTCTGTGTGTCTGACAAAAAACAGGTGGGCAACCACAGCCAACATCCTTGTGACCTGGACCACCACTCAATGTGTCCTAGATTCCCGGTTCCCCTCCCCAACACACACACCTTCCTCTCCGGTCAAAATGTAGCTCAAAAATAAATGGCGGAGACAAACAGAAGAACCCTCCTATGCAAGCGTAGTGGAAAATCTAAGACCAGCGAGAAAGGCACTGGAGCAACTGGGAACAGAGAACTAGAGTAGCGGTTCTGTTGGGGGCATGATGATGTGATCTGAGTAAGTGTATGAAACTAAAGAAGTGAGATGGGCCAGCAGGGAGAGGTGAATTAAAAAAAAAATAAATAAAAACAGTTCTGCAAACTTGCAGCTTCAAATATAAAGGTGCCCTAGAACCCCTGGGTGAACATCTCTGCCCGCTTCGCCATGCATGAGACTCCAGACCAGGAAGGAAGTCCATCAGTGAAGGAAATGTTTAGACTGGTGATGATGGGAGCCCACTGAGGTTACTGTTGTCATAATCCTGGTACCAGTCTTACGAGCAGCATTCCCTTTAACTATGCCACAAGCTGCAGGTTCGCCCCCCCGTAACTCCACAGCGTTCATCTGCCGGAGCATGCACCAATCTGCTGCATTTGTAACTGGGACTGGTGGCAGTGCGTTACACTATCCTGGAACACCAGGTCCATGCAGACTCCCATGCTGCGGTCAGCCGAGAGTGCAATATGAAATGGGAAGAGTGGTGCTGAAAAGCACCGTGGAGGAAAAGGACAGGGGTCATGGGATTGGAGAGCCTAAAAACAGCAGCAGCACATTGTAAAAGAGTTGTGGCAAGGCAAACAGGATGCTGGATTGCAGCAGGAGGAGGATAAGCAACAGAAGTTGGGAGGTGATCCTCCGTTTGTACAGGTCCCTGGTGTGACCACAGCTGGAATACTGTGCAATGTACTGGAGTCTACACCTGAGGAGAGACTGCGAAAAAGGAGGAAGCAGTACAGTACAGGGAAACCAAGATGACTGATGGACTGGGGGCAAGACAACAGAGGAGAGGCTGCAGAACTTGAACATGTACACCCTCGAGAAATGGAGGGAAAGGGACTACGACATGATTCAGCTATACAAGTACCTGCATGTGATAAACAGGGTGGATGCCAAGGAACTGTCCTCCTTGAGTTCAGCTACAGGGACGAGCCGGAACTCACTTAAACTTGCAGAGGGGAGATTCAGAAGGGATGTCTGTAAGCACTTTTTCACAGAAAGAGTGGTGGGCAAGTGGAACAAGCTGCCGGAGGGAGTGATACAGGCCAAATCAGTGAACAGCTTCAAGCAGGGATGGGACAGGCATATGGGGTTAGTTGGAAAAGGGTGGGGGAAAGAAACAAAGGGGGAAGATTGGCCACTAAGGCCAGAGCAGAGTAGCCAACAGGTTTTTTTTCTGGCGCCACTGTCTATGTATTACTGCAAGCATTATTTATGGCGTCATTGTCTATGTATTACTGTATGTATTCACTGTGGATTTTTCCATAACTTATAATTACTGCCAGTTTCTTCATGTCACCATGTCTGTTCCTTATGGTTTACTTTGCTTAGGCAACTCATACCTGCCTGTATACTATTCTGTTTGCACTGACTGCACTTTATCATGTTACAGTATGCTTTTGTCTTCCTTCACCCCTCAGTAAATAAATACATTTTACTCTCCTGTGTTATTGTTACCTGATACACAATAAAAGATATATACAGCTACTCTAGTCTCAGCCTCTCCCAGCAGGCGTCACCCAAGACTGTGGTGTAGGAGCCCACAGCAGCTGCTAGGAAAGAATTCACAGATGATCTGTGACTGACAAAAGAAAGAATCGTTCCTTTAAGAAAAGATTTGGCAAAGCATCTGGAAAGGATTTTTCAGGGTTTAAGCTGGCAGTTAATGATTGGGATCTGTCCGCAGCTGGTGATTAGGACAAGCGAATCTTCTTGTTCCGTGTGCAGTTGCAGAAAGCCGTATGCAGGCAGCAATCAATGCAGAACTGAACAACTGGGGAACGGCAGTGAGAAGCAGCCTGCTAGGCCCCCGGAGGCAGAACTCAAAAGAGTATTTAACACAGACTGGGATTAAACACTTTGAGGTGACATTTCCATCTGTTTCTGGAGAGCATAGATCAACTATTAGTCTGGCATCGAAAACTGATGGTTCATTAGCCATGGCAAACTCCCCGTGGTGGCCCACTAAGTAGTCAACCGACCACGGCATCATCTGGCAGCACCACTCCTGCATTCATTCAGCCCTTCTAGCGACGTGTGGCAAAACCAATTTCATGGGCTGCCATTGCATTACAAAGCACAATGTACTATCTCGTAAGTGGAATATGAGACACTGAGTTACAGCAAACTTCATGGAGCGGGGAAGGGCTGTAAGGGGGACATCCTAAATTAAGGATAGTTCTGCTAAAGATCAAAAAACTGCCTGAAACATATAGATGTCTCAATTTGGATCTGGCCCAGACCAAAGGGGCTGTAATTCATACTCAAGCCCACCATTTGCAAAGGGTCGATCCCCGACCAGCTAAACTCAGTACATCCATAATTATGTTCCTTCTCTAACCCCGGTTCCACAGTTTTTTTCCTTGGAGAATTACAGTCCATCACTGCAGACCACTGGGGTAGGAATGGTTCAAGACAGAACACTGGCAGGTGTGGCGCTGACTAAACTGGACCCAGCAGTAATGACTAAACACAAGTTTTGTTTGGTGGGACTGGGCTTGATGCATGACATGGTCTACTTTCAATCACTTGCTTTCAGAGAAGGGTGAAAAGTTGTAGTAAATTCCACCCCCCCACCATGAACTAGGGCAGAAAAACTTCTGAAATTGAACAAACAACCTTGCTATGTTACTGGCTCAACAGGCAGCACATTCGCCTCTGGATCCAGAAGACTGGAAGGCTGTCGGTCATCCTTGTCCACCACTAGTGGGTAATACCCAGTAATGACACCCTCATGCAGCACTAGGGGGCACTGCACTGTTGGGGTGCCATCCATTGATAAGACATTCAACCGAGGTCCCTTTTGCCCATTACTGGTAACTGTCCAAGTGAAGTTAGAGATCCCCTGGTACTTATTGTTAGAGTAGGAGACTTTCAACAGTATCCTGGCTAACAGTCTCCCCCCTCATTAATAAAAGAGGTCCCTGTAACCCACCCCCGTGGCACACCTGGAAATGAGCTGTCACCGCAGAGTGGGCACGGGCATTTTGGGCTGCCTTTCCTGGTTAAAAATGACTAATTAAACTTGCTATATGAAAATGTGCCCCATAAGAGCAACAAGCATGTGCGTTATATATAATTATACAATGGCAAGAAGAATCCCTGTGCTCTGATTGGTTAGTGTGTATCTGGGACAGTGATGTTATCTCAGTATAACATCACTGTATTAAGTCCAGGCACACACAACCCCAGCACATGAACATGAAATCACTCCCCCCCCCACCACCCACTGCCATTGTCAAGTTCACATTTCAGCTCCAACACACTGCTCTGAGCTGCCACTGTAAAGCACTTCAGCCCCCACCCCGATGTTACCATGCTGTTCTCTTCCTTCTCCCCTCCAGTCCTCACTCGTACCTATTTAACAAACTAAGGGGACATCATCTCTTTTTAGAAAACGTACACAAAGCCACAACAGTGCCTCTTCATTGCCCTGAAGTTCCAGAATTGGCTATTGTAGCACAAGCCCACGAGAGTGCCGCACTTATTTACCCCGCAAATACCTGTGCAGCAGAACTTTAAAAAAATTCAGCTTCCAAATAAAATCAAATAAATACAAATAAAAAGAAAGCAATACTGGCCATGCTCTCTGGCCGACATAAAAGTGCCACAGTAGCTGCACTCTCTGATTGGCTCGGCGACCGCACTCCTACCTTCATGTAATAAAGGGCTGCATTTCATACGGCAAGAAAAAGCAATCCACCGCCCCCCCCCAAAACAGAAAAAAACAAAAATAACAACTGGCCAGCATCTATTACGTCAGTGTAACAAAGTCAGAGTCATACCTGTGCATGTGTTCAGAACAGTAAAGCTGTACTGAGGAACACACAATCCAGCATATAGTGCCAGCACCATCTAGTGGCCAAAACAGGAACCATCATGGACTTTTTTTTTTTAAATGTATACCTCCACACACAAAATGAAAAAAAAAAAGCCAATAAATATATTTTTTTCTATTTTCTTCTTTTATTACAAAATGAGATATTGTATAACAGCAATAATGCACTCCAGGGTGTGTATCATGCTGCGAGAATGTCACTTCTTGGGTGTTAAATGCACTTAGCCTGCGGCCTCGTGCTTCGACCACCCGAGGTATGATGTTATCCCAGCACGACACACACCCTGTCATGCATTATTGCTTAATTTGACCATGGACATATTACATCAGAATATTTTTAAAGTCTGCAACTGAAAATTTGGAATTCAGAATTGAAAGAATAACAGATCTGTAGACTCAGCTCTCACTGTTCAATCAGGTATGTCTCTAACAGTGAACCCTGCTGGTAGCGGTAGGGAAGTGTTCCACTCCCACCTTCTACAGTGAAGTCCATGAATTCAGGGTGGAAGATGGAGTTGCAGTGTTCTCCCCAGACACAGCATATTGAACTCAATATGTTTGTTTTGTGCCAGTAATACCAGGTTTCACTTCACTAAAGCAGCACATGTTATGGTATAAACTTTTTGCTGACACTTTTTTATTCAGTTTTATTTTACTTTTTCTCTTTTGTCTTATAAGTTGCTGTTTTCCCAGTTTTAAGTTGGCTTCAGCATTTTTAAATTAAGACATCATTAAATATGGCTGCCAAAAGAATTTCCACAATATTCACAGATGTATTTGAACACACCCAGTTTAACATTACTTTCCTTGTGACAGAGTTGAACTAGCATGCAACAGACGCTGCTCCTGGACATTATGGGACACCGAGAGAGACACTGGGGCTAACTCCAGGCCACAAAACAAAAGTGTTAATATTTTTTTTATTTTAGTCTTTGGTAACTGGGTAAGGCCCACTAGGCACAAGTGCCTGTTTTCAGGGGCAACCTGGGAGCACTGGGCAGTTAAGTGACTTGCTCAGAGTCACACAGTAAGCAAGTGGAGATTGTGAGAATCAAACTCAGGTCTGGTCTACTGGATGTACCAAGCTCATTCACACCTTGTTCCTCTAACCTCTAGGCTATACTGCCAGCCCAATATGGTGCACATCTAATGAAATGCAGGACCATAAACGGATTTGGAAACAAAAATAAACAGCAGTGATCGACACGGAGTTGCAAAGTAGGAACCACAGGGATTAATACTTGAGTTACAAAGCAGGAACAGCAGGGATCAGCACTGGGGTTACAAAGGAGGAACTGCTAGGCACAACACTGGGGTTACAAAGGAGGAACTGACGGGATCAACACCAGGGTTACAAAGGAGGAACTGACAGGATCAGCACTGGGGTTAAATATGAGGAACCACAGGGATCAACAGTGAAGTTAAAAAGGAGGAACTGCTGGGATCAACATTGGGGTTACAAAGAAGGAACTGCTAGGATCAACATCAGAGTTTCAGAGGAGGAACCACAAAGATCAACATCAGGGTTGCAAAGGAGGAACTGTTGCATTCAACATTCTGGTTACAAAGGAGAAACTGACAGAATCAACATCAGGGTTACAAAGGAGGAACTGCGGGGATCAACACTGGAGTTAAAAGGAGGAACTGATGGATCAACATTGGATTTACAAAGGAGGAACCACTGGGATCACCACTGGGGTTACAATGGAGGAACTGACAGGATCAACACTGGGATTATGAAGGATGAACTGCAGGGATCAACATTGGGTTTACAAAGTAGGAACCACCAAGATCAACATCGCGGTCACAAAGGAGGAACCGCCGAGACCAACACCCGGTGTTACATAGGAGTAACTGACAGAATCAACACTGCGGTTACAAAGGAGGAACTGACAGGATCAATACTGGGGTTACAAAGGAGGAACCGCAGAGAAAAACACTAGGATACAATGGAGGAACTGATGAGATCAATCTTGGAGTTACAAAGGAAGAACTGACAGGATCAACAGTGGAGTTACAAAGTAGGAACCATTCAGATCAACACAGGGGTTTTACAAAGGAAGAACTGATGGGATCAACACTGGGGGTTTACAAAGGATGAACTGCAGGGTTCAACATCGGGGTTACAAAGTAGGAACCGCCAAGATCAACACTGAGGTTACAAAGGAGGAACTGCTGGCATCAACACCGTGGTTACAAAGGAAGAACTGACAGGATCAACATCAGAGTTACAAAGAAAGAACTGCCAAGATCAACACTGAGGTTGTAAAGGAGGAACTGATGGGACCAACACTGGGATTACAAAGGAGGAACCGCTGGGATCAACAACATGTTGGGGGGATGTCACAAAGTAGGAACTGCCAAGATAAACAGCAGGGCTACAAAGGAGGAACCGCAGGGATCAACACTGGGATTACAAGGGAGGAACTACTGGTTGGGATTACAAAGGAGGAACTGCTGGGATCAGCATCAGTCTTAAAATGGAGGCACTGCCAGGATCAACGTCAGGGTTACAATGGAAAAACCACAGGGATTAACATTAGGGTTACAAAGGAGGAACCACTGGGATCAACATCATATGGGGCGCGTTACAAAAGAGAAACTGCAGGGACCAACATCAGGGTTACAAAGTAGGAACCACCGGGTTCAACACTATGGTTACAAAAGTAGGACCCACCAGGAACAACATTGTGTCTGCAAAGCAGGAACTACCGAGATCAACACTGGGGTTACAAAGTAGGAACTGCTGGGTTCAAGATCATACTACAAAGGAGGAACCACCGGGATCAACACAGGGGTTACAAAGTAGTAACCGCCAGGATCAACACTGGGGTTACAAAGGAGGAACCGCCAAGATCAAGATCATGTGGCAGATTACAAAGCAGTACAGAAAGAAGCATACAAAAGTACTGAACAAGAACTGCTGTTTTAATTTTTGTGTGTTTACGCCCCAGGTCCCCAGAGCTGCCCTCTCAGTCTTAACCTACTCCATCTCTGGCACTCACCTGTCCTCATGGGTTCCACAGGGCATTTCTGCCCCATGTTGGATTCCATCGGGGTGCCTGACAGGGGTGTGCCCCCCTCCATTCCGCAAGTATGGACAGAGGCAAATCAGAGTGGTAGGGCCTGAGTGTGCCAGCCATCAGGCAGCCATGCCACATGGTTTTTCCACTCCATTCCTCCCAACCCCCAAGGATGCAACTGGCAGGGGGGCTCAATGGTGTGCGCACGTGCACATAACTACATGACTGCGCTCTGAAGCCAGACTGCATCTTCCCATCCTCAAGTTCCTCCATCTGAACTACCTCCTGCAGTCACCCAGGTGGTGGTACTGCAGCAAAGAATGCTGTCCTCCCTCACTGGCGGAGGAGAACAGAATCTTTTGGAATGGTCGCTACTCCTCCCCCTGGCCAGCCCTAATGTCCAGGCTTGTTCCTGAACCCAGGGTGCCAATGTCTTGAGCGGTAATCCTCTTGCTGCCTGACCCCATGAACTGCTGTTTTAATTGGATGGGATCAGAAAACTGCACTGGGAACCCAGCATGATTTTAATGGCGCACATTTACATTACTTGCAAACTTTAACTTACACAAAAGCTTTAAAGATCACTTGGAAGACTACTGCAACTATGTAAGGACGCTAAGAAAACCACCAGGGAACACAACGCTTCCTGTGCCTGTCAGTTGCCGGGTAGACAACAAGTTTTTTTTAACTCTCCTTTCAAGTCCTGAACAAGTTGGGCCCTCAGCACAGCCATGACCTCCTGTCCCCCTTACACTCCCTCCAGAATCATAAGGTCCATTCATTGAGGATTCTTAGCACCTCCCTCCAGGATTAAGCTGGCTGGTGATAAGGTATTCTTGGTGGTCACCTCTCCTCTGGAATGCTCTGCTGGTTGATATATACAGGTTACTCACCTGTAACAGGAGTTCTAGAAATGGTATATGTTGTTCATCCACACTTATTGGCAGGTTCCTTGCCGCTTCAAATCTTGCCGGAAGGTCTTCAAGCTGGCTCCTCCCACCAACCCAGGTGGTAAAACTGTCGGCTCTGCCCCATGACGCCAGATCTAGCCCGCTGGAAGCCAGGTTGTGCGTCGAAGCCGGGGAGGCCGGGTGGGACGTGTGGATGAACAACATATACCATTCCTAGAACTCCTGTTACAGGTGAGTAACCTGTATTTCTAGGGACATGGATATGTTGTTCATCCACACTTATTGGCAGACTCCTAGCAGTTCTCCGGGAGGAGGGAGGCAAGGCGCACACCCCCTACTTAGGTAGAAAGACTGGAGAACCGAGGCCCCGACCAGCATCCCGGCGTGACCCAAGGTCGATGTGGAAGGGGAAACGGTAAAGCCTGCTTCCAGGTAGAAGCCCTGCGGATATCCTGGACTGGAGTATCCTCGGAAGCAGCCACCGATGCAGTGGAAGAGCGGGTAAAATGAGCACTTATCCCTCTGGGAGGCTCCATGCCCACCCACCTATAGCGGAGACCTATGCAGGAGGTGACCCACCCGCTCGACGTCCGCTTGGCTGCAGGTCTTCCAGGTGCGGCTTCAGCGTAGATGACAAACAGCTGGTGAACCTCTCCTGAACTTCAGCGCTACGCTCCCTGGGTAGGTGAGCATTAACTAGGGTCCCATGGATCCTATATACGGCCTCCGAGGCGTGAATGGGGATGAACCCCTGCAGAGACAAAACCTGGTTAGGGAAGACTCCGCCATCGCCTACGGAAGGAACTTCAGGTGGGGCGCAGGACAACCTTGTCCCTGTGGAAGACCAGATAGGGAGATTCAAAGGAGCGCCTGGAACTCTCCCCTCCTTCTGGATGGCAGAGTAGCCCCAAGAAGGTGTTCTTCCACAACAGGAGAGGGAACTCGCACCTGTGCAAAGGTTCGAACGGCTTGCCAGTGAGCTAAGCCCATACCAGCGAAGATCCCACAGAAATGGGGATACTCTCCCCCAAAGCGGAGGTGTGATCAAGGCCTAGAAAAGTGCCAGACCACCTTTTCTGCGCCACCAACTGCCTTTTGGCCCGCGCCCGGAAGACAGGGGTGACCAACAGAAGCACCAAGAGGGTCTTCGGCCGAAGCCCTAGTTCAAAAGAACGGACCGCAGATGGTCCGGAATGCTCACCCAGGGATGGGAGAGGAGCCCAGGCCCTATCCCATCACCAAATGGAGAACTCTTCCAATTGAAGGCGAGCATGTTTGGCCGACTTCTAGCACGACGCCGCGAAAACGTCGAGGACCTTGCCGAAGGACCCAAGGCCTGGCCCCTAGCCGCACAGGGACCAGGTCTGCCGGTGCAGGGATTGAAGGTCCAAATGAAAAGACCTTCCCCTGAAAACAGAGATCAGGACTGGGCGGGCTGGAAGCAGCGTCGGGAGCCTGGGGCTGAGACTGAGGAGAGCTGGATACCAGAGCTGGCAATCCAGTCTGGGGCTACCAGCATCGCCTGCGCCTAGTCCTCCCTCGCCTTGCCCGTGGGTCAAGGGAAATGGGGAGAGGCGAGAAAAGGCTCGGGTCTGCGGCTCGACAGCATCCCCACAGCAAACCTTGCTGAGGCGGGCATGAAACAGTCTCGGCCTCGTATTCTCCCTGGAGGGAAGGAGGGAGAAGATCCTGTGCTACCTCCGGCAGGGGAGACCACTCATGAGGCGCAGCCTATGTCCGGCTTAGGGCATCAGCCAGGGTGCTGGAGGCTCCTGCCATCAAATAGCTGGGAAACCGCCTCCGGCTGCGCGAAAGACCCAATGCGGAGAACCTCCTTACGCCGAGGTAAGGGGCTTGACCGAACCTGGCGGGGTAGGTAGCACATGGTCGTGGTGTTGTCCACTTGGACTTAAACCACTAGACCCCGCACAAATGGAGCAAGCGGTGCAAGCTAAGCGGACCGCCTGGAGCTCCAGCGGGTAGGAAAGACATCGGGACTCCCAAGAGGACCAGAGGTGAAGCACTCTGTATTCCTCTAGATGGGCACCCCCACCCATCCGAGAAGTTCCGGTCGGAGAAGACCGTCGACTCACGGTGGACGAACAGGATGTTCTCCTGCAAGAGCTGGAACGGTCCGAGGGGGAGCTTTCCCCTAACTCCTGGGCTGTAGTCATGAACTGGTCCGAGGAATGCAGCACTGTGACCGCTGGCTGGCCAGTCCCCACTAGGGGGACGCATGAACCAGCGGGTCCAACAGACCCCGCTGGAGCCAGCCGCCGCGATGCCCAGGAGATGCAGGAGGTCCCGGCAGGGCGCAATTGCCCAGTCAGACCTGACTAGGTAAGGGAGGAAGAACCTCAGCCCTGTCCGCCAGGAGCCGAGCTCGGACTCAAGAGTTGAGCCTCGTCCCAAAGAAGAATCACCTGCTAAGACACGAGTTCCAACATGGCTCCGATAAAGGGAGACCAGTCTGAGAGCCAGAACACCGAACCGTCCCCTTCCGCCTGGAAGGGTTGTAGTCAGGCCGCCATCCGGGTGGGGTTACGCCCGGACCCCTCAATGCCGCAGAAAGCTGCTGAGCAGAGAACAAAGGGCCTGGCCAGGAACTCGTAAGGAGATCCCCCGCTTAGGAAAGGGAGGAGTCTCCCAAGAAATGGACGGAACGAGGAGTAAGTACGTCCTGGAGGCCCAGGAAAGAAGCCACACGCCTCGTTCTGAGGATGGGATATCTAAGGCAGAGAGACCATCCAGGCGTGCAGAAGAATGGGGCGCAAGCTCCCCGTCCGTTTGAGACCAGGAATACCTGAACACGAACCCAGGGTCAGAAGGAGGGTCTGCAACCTTCCTGATCACCTCTAGTTAGGGGGCCAGGCAAGTCGGCTCACCGAAGAAGAGGCTGTGGACCCCAAGATCCCTGTGGGGCAACGGCTCAAAAAGGGTGGAACCTGCTCGCAACCCGCGACAGGACCTACCCTTAGCACCTCTGACCCCTAGAGGTCCGGGAAGCAGACCAAGAGGAAGAGGTGCGGAGCCGTCCCCCCACGGGGAAACCCGGGTAGGGACGACGGGGCCGGGGACAGCGCCCCTTAGCCCGTCACTGAGCAGGCTTTGGGAAGGAAGAGGCCGAGGGAGCTCTCGGACCTTTACCTCACTGCTTCCTTTTGGAGGAAGACGCTGGTTTGGCGTCAGGCCGCCCAGCGCATGCCTGCTGGCCCTCGTGCTGGGCCGGTCGAGCCACAGGGGCCGGGGGGGCAAAGGAGCTTACGCAAAGGCTGCCGGCTGCCCTTGTCCTTCCGGGCGGGAGTGACCAAGTCCGGAGTGGCACCGGACTTCTCGGACCCCTGGAGCTGTCCCTCCACTCCACGGCTGAAAAGGTCAGTCCCCAAGAAGGGAATGTCCGCCAACTCATGCTGGGTTACCAAAGAGAAGGAGGATAACCTCAGCCACGCCCTGCGGCGCATGGCCACCGTGGCCACCACCGATCTGGCACAGGAGTCGCCCAGATCCAGAGCCATCTGGAGCTGCTGTTTCGCCACCGCCCTACCCTGGTCCCGCACCCGCTGGACCGTGGTCCACAGGTCGGCCGGGAGGTGAGGGAGGACCTCATCCAGGGAGCCCAAGAGGGCGTGGGAGAAATGTGCCATCAGTGCCGCCAAGCTGGCCTGACGGAGGCCTAGGGAGGACGCAGCATAAACCTTGCGCCCGACATAGTCCATCCTTTTGGACTCCTTGTCAGGGGGCCTATCCACATCCCTAGCGTTTCCAGAACATTGGAAAACATTGTCGGTAACTACCCCCTCAGCCGAGGGGTGTTCCGAGAAACCGGGCAGAGAACCGACAGGGACAGAGTACTTTCTGGCCACCCTGGCCGAAGACGCAGGGCAGGAAGTAGGCTGAAGTCAGAGCTCCAAGGCTGGTCCCACGATTGCCTCAGCCACTGGGAAGGCCTCCGAGGGTGAACCCCCTCGGTCTAGAATCTCTGTAAGGGGGTAAGGGGCCCGTTTGGAAACGCGCTCGAGCTGCATCCCGGTGAATTCCGAGATGAGCTGGAGCAGACCCATAAAGGACGATGGGCTGTCGTCCACAGAATGTTGTGGAGAAGACCATGGGTCCTCCCTGCTAGGAAACATAGAGGAGTCGATTTCGGGCTCCGAGGGTTCTGCAAAAAGCTGCCGCGTGATGAGTCCTCTTCGTGCCGATGGCAGGGAATGAGGGGAACAGATAACCTGCGGGACAGGTCATGGCCTGGCCTGGGTTCCACCAAGGATGGTGGGGCAGCAGGGATCGGACGAACAACCAGCCCCGGAGAGGGCACCTCGACTGCCTCGAGTGGCTGCATCGGCCGACCGGGCGGCAGCTGCTTACTAGCCAGAGAATGAATCGGGCTCGATTGACTCCCAGACAACAACAGCTGCTGCCACATAAACTCCTCGTAACGTCGACGCCAACAGCATCGAAGCTACTCCTCATCCGAGGAGGGGGACGAGGAAGAACGGCAATGCCACTTGACTCGGTGCCACGACCAAGAACGCAGAGGTCGGCATGAGCGGCTAGACCGAGAGGAGGACCAAGACCGAGACCCGAATCCTCAGGGGAACCGAGGGCGGGCCTGGGAAGGAGCGGGGCGCGCCCGCTCCTCCTTCGGCTCAGAACAAAGGGCCGAGGACTGTCGACCCAAAGGTACAGGCAGAACCTCAGCCTCCGCCGGGGGAACCGGCGAAGGGATGGCAGCACCAGCAGAAGACAACCCAGATGACGGGTCGAGAGACTCGACAACGTCGATGGGAGTCCTGGCCAGCTGACCCGACGGGGATACCGTGAGGCCAGCGGCCAAAGCCGCATCCTCGACCGAAGTCGAACGTCGGCCAGCAGGGGAGGGGGAACTCTCCCGCTTCCTCCGGAGCCGACGAAGGGACTTAGCCTGCGACTCCTTGGACTTGGCCCGAGAGGCAGGTCCCAAAGGTCCCTCTCCCTTCGAGGAAAGGGACTGGCGAAGCTCCTTGAATGAAGCTGCATGAGGAGAACTCAAGAAGAGCGGGATGAGCGCCGCGACCAAGGAAGAGGGAGGGGCAGCAGCCCCCTCCACGGAGGAAAGAAGATCGAGCTGCTCAGCCGAGACAGCCGATGCGGACACTGCCCGACGAGTCTCCGAGGATTTTTCCGGAGCGGGAAAATTTACCAGTCGCCCGAGCCCCAAACGGGTCGTGCGATCCTCCAGAGAGCTGGCCGAAAGGGCACAACAACAATCGCAAAGTTGAGGATTATGATCCAAGTCAAGGCAGAAAATGCACGTGGAGTGCGGGTCTCTCCTGGAGGAATTAACCGGGCGCCTCCCGGAGTCGGAAAACGAATGAGCCATCGCCGCAGCAAAGAAGAAAAGATCGAAGTTTCAGAAAACTTCCAGTTGATTTCGAAGACAGAAATTTCCAGGAACCAGTCGAAAACGCAGAGCGCTAAGGAGGGAACCTGAGCTTCCAAGCGGTAAGGAAGATCTGGCGTCATGGGGCGGAGCCAAGAGTTTTACCACCCGGGTGGGCGGGAGGAGCCAGCTTGAAGACCTTCCGGCAAGATTTAAAGCGGCAAGGAACCTGCCAATAAGTGTGGATGAACAACATATCCATGTCCCTAGAACCAAATCTCCCCCACTTACTATTTTAAAATTTAAATTAAGAAATTATTTCTTAAAAAACTCACTTTTCCAGACTGTACGTGTCTCTGTTAGAGATTTCATACTGCTGTAATGCATGTACTGTTGCCTGCTATGTACTGTTTCTCAAATCTTTTTTCCTATACTGCTTGCGGAACTCATGCAGGGCTTTGAGGTCTGGAAAGGCACTAAAACAAATCACTACTAGTACTAATATTACTACCATACGGACACGCACCCGCTGCAGTCACGCTGCGAGTCAGCTCCAGCAGCAGCATCAATACAGGAATGGCCCACACTGACGCGGTCTTCAGTGGTTTAGCAATTTCCTTGTTGAATTACAAGCTTTCACAAACCACCATGACTGTTCAGTGCCCAAACCTCCAGTCTCCATGATTATGTCTAAATATATAATTCAGCACAGAAATAGCCAGATCCCCAAACGCTGTGGTCCACCACTGTGTTGGTGCCGTGGCTGGAGTGGACTATGTGGCTGCAGCAGATGCGTGTCCAGACTGTATATTACTTTGGTGCTCCCTGTCTTCCTGCAGTTCTACTGTAAGGATGTACTATTTCCGCTCTACAGGTTAGCCCAATGATTTTAGCACTCAAACACTGCACATCCTTTGTTTAAACTCTGGGGGAGAACACCAGTGTTGTAAATCGTGGGACTAACCAAATCTCCAGACATTTTCCTTTCCCCTCTGCTCTCCTCACTGGCACATCCAGTTCTCAACACTACATGGCACTAGTTGGCAGTGGGAGCTAGGCACTGCACTCTCAGTTCCTGACCATATCATGGCACATGGGAGAACTGGGCTACTGCACTGGCATTTTGGCTACAGACAACCCTCTGCTGGTTTGAATAATTTCTTTTTTAACTGGGGTGTGCCATGCAACATGTGTTGTGCGACTCGCATACCGAGCACAGCTGCTGGCAGTTATGAGGACTAATGGAGAGGGTGTCTCTTGGAATGAATTGCACGGACTGAGGTGTTCCAACCGCAGCTTGCCAGCCAGACACAGGGACTGAGCATGTTCCCTTGGTGAGGCAATTGGGGAATGCCCAGAGTCCATAATTAAAAGGGACATCCCTGTCACTGACAGCTCACAGAAGCGGGTCAGGGAAGCCAACATAATATGAAATCCGAGGCGGATGGTGGCACAGCACAGGACGCAGGATTTAGTGCATAAATGGTCACACAATTATCTGCTGAGGGATGTTATACACATGTTTGTTAGCTAGCTTTGAGGGGGGTCAAATAAGTGCTGAGCAATGTATGAAACGTGAGATGAAGACTGACATTACCGTTCCTATCATATTGTGCTGTGATAATAAGAGCAGAAATATTTTTAACCTTCGCAGGTTCACAGTTAGAGATGGCAATCACTTGGACGGTAGGCTAGGATTGTCAGTGAAATTCTGGTTTCCGGGTCTGGTCTAGAACTTTGCGAACAGTTCTAGGGTTCTAATCTTCTTTAGAACTCAAACTATTTTGTGTATAGGACTGGAGAGAGAGGAAGAAAAGAGAAAGACGAGAGGAGAAAAAAACATAAATAGAAGTCCTGTCCTCTCAGCACAGCAATATTATTTCACTGCACATTAGAAACGAGAAACGCATTCTGTCTTTCAAAATGCAAATACCAAGTGTCACAATTTCATGCATTTGGCGCATCTGCATACGAACACCACATTCTCATATTGTTGCTCTCTAGAACATTTTAGAATGAAATTTCCAATACTGTAATTAGTTAATTTTTCAGGCTGGCATCTCCTGTTTTAGAAATATCTGACCAAAAAAAGGCACTTGATTTAGTATTTAGAACCCTTAATACTTAGAACCCATGGATGTTCTAGTTCTAAATTAGAACTCGAACTCCTGAGTTCTAAAAGGATTCTAATTTTTATACAATTAGTTCTGCCAGGCAGCCCAGTGGCACAGAGGGCTGAAGCGCTGGATGCCTTACCTCTCATCACGCTGGCAACCTGGGTTCAGATGAGGACTCTGGTTGTCAGGGAGCCGGCACCGGGGAGAGCTGACAGCAGGATTGAGCAGCCATGGGGCAGCTCTCCTCTCTAGGGGTGGTCATCGCTCCCCCGTAGTTCTGCTGCCACCGGGTGGAGGACCAGTGTCTAACGTAGGCAGGAGAGAGTGGCAAGTCATGGGAAGGTGTCCAAAGCTGCGGCATGTACGTACCTCCACATGCGCACGCACTGCTGCAAACGGGGACAGGAAAAAAACAGGAAAAAAATGCGGGGCATAAAATATGTTTGGGGGAAAAATAGAATTAGTTCTGCCAACCCTACGGTGGGCTTCATTCGGGTTTGTCAGAACCTGATGTAAGGTTCTAGAGCTTACAAAACAGAGTGTGGTAAAGCCTGCTTCCTCAGCGGCTGATACTTGGTCACATGACGGGGGTGGGACAATGTACCTCATTCCCTCCCTCACACAGAAAAAACTATAAAGTCTAGTGTTTACAGCAAAGCTAAAACTATTGGGCTCCCCGAGACATAGGAACCCATGACCTTTACACAAAACCAGCAGTTCTAAGGTGAAGGTGCTTCTCCAATGTGTGTCCCTGGATTGCACAATTTCTGCAGCTTCAGCCAAGAAATGACAAATTGTGGAAATGTTTTCCCACAACTGTGGTAAAAAGTGCTGAATTGCAGCCATTTTTCCCCCACAATTTGGCATTTTTTAACCCCAAGTGCACACCTGAAGACTCCCACACTTTTTCCCGGGACCCCCTGTTTATTTTCAAAGGGGAGTTCAGGACCTTTAACATTAAAAACCTACTGACAACCTAGTTATAGGCAGAATAACGCTCCAGTTAGTGGATTAAGTAACTTAGTTTCCATCGAGTTTTTTTCCCTCATGCCTGTGATCAGCTCCTTTCATTCAGGGCTGGGTCCCCTCCCATCCCCGTCGGCCACTCCCCCCCACAGTCGTAGTCAGCAGGGATGCATGCGAGGCAGGCCCTGAGAGCTTCCCAGTGACCTTCATTTAGACAGCTTGAGGTACACAAGGCTTTTGTCCTGTGATATTGTCTCCCACCTGCATGACACATGGCGGTGCCCCAACAGGCCTGGCACACCTCATCCTTCTACGGAGAAGGCATGCTCCCTCGCCCACCCTGCAGTGATGGAACTGGGCACCATCCCTCTCTGGCAGGTAGCAGTGCTGCGCAGCATGCCTACCTGGCCCCCTCTCCCAACCTGGAACACCAGTGTGGGAGCACAACATTCTACTAGCTAGGCCATCTGGCGGCCCAAATTGTATGTTTTAACATATCTTCTGGGTGGATGAGAAGCAACCCACTCGCGGGGATTAGCATATTGTACTTTGTAGTGTTTCAAACCAAGATATCTGATAGCTGCTTCTGGGGGGAAGGGTGTTAATTTACATATTTGCTCCACGGTGTAACCCACATTGCGACATAAAACTTTGTGTTACTCGGTTACTCAGTGGTTTAAGACACAAAAAGGCAAAGCCCATCGAGACTGTCTCCCACTCTTAGTGGGTGAATTAGATGTAATGTTTTCCAGCCAAATTTAGATGTTTATCCAATAGATTTTTAAAATTTAGTAAGGTCCTCAAGTCAATCACCTCCTGCAGTAATAAATTCAAAGCCTTTGCAGTCCTTATAGTAAAGAAACAACCTCCCTTGCATGTATTAACTCTCTGTATATGGAACTGCTTATTATGACTTCTGGTTTAGACATTCCTTACTGCATATTTTAATTCACATTGTGCGATTATGTCTTTCTGCCCTCACAGAATAGCAGATGGGGCACCCCAATGGCTTAGTGGTACGGTGTCGCTCTGCAGTGCAGGTGACACACGTTGAAGAGTGAACTTGGACCGCTGCGTTGGGAGGCAAGTCAAAATGTATGCAGCTCACCTAGAGGCAGTGAGCCTCGGCTGGGGAGGGTTTACGGTGGGTTCCTACGCCACCGCTATCCCTACAGTGGGGCCAGTAAGCATGCTTCTTCTGCAGGGCATGCTATGCATGCAGGAGTCCGACATAGGCCCTGCCCACTCCATGGGGAAGAGGTTGGATACAGAAGAATGTCAGGGAGAAAACACAGACGGCTGCTGACTATAGGATGGGTTTGGGCCTGAGCAAGGTATATTCCTATCCACAGGGTATATCCCTGAATTATGACAACAGGGGCCAGGGATAAAAAAATATTATTGGGGGAATAAAAGCAGACATAGCATTGTCTGAACCTAAACTAAATGGAAAAAGGCAAAGGCCTGTTCCGTGCGACTTTAACTAAACCTAGGGAGATGTTCGGACAAATCAGATTTTGTTTTTGCAACCTTTCGCCCATGCCTAATTTAACAATCCCTTGTTTGCTCTGTGTGTGTGTGTGTGGGGGCGCCAGGAAAACAAGCCCAGTCAGCATCAGGCTGCTCCACCAGCCCTCATGTTTCAAGCAGTCACCCCCCCACCCAAATCAGGAGGAGCCTGTGTTTTCTTTTTACAACTCTGCAATGGGACTGGATGCCCAGGCTCGTCATGCCTAGGTCTGACACTAGCACAGGTCACAGGTGAGCCGAGTTTGGATGTTCCCAGCTCACTGCTTTACAGGCATGGGTTTGCATCAGGAACGCATTGCACACAGCCCAACATTACTACCTACAGTCTGGGTTTAAGAAAGTACCCAGGACAGGAGGTCAAAATTGGCACCAGCCCACTAGCCAAATGCTGGTATATTTTGCATTGGGTTAATAAGATTTTCATTTAACCAGCCCTGTGGACTTGTACTGGAGAAGGCAACATTTCAATAAATACACCAAGCTGGGCCAGTGGAAACATCTGTGGGGCTAGTGGATTTTCCCAGTCACTAGCCCTGCTGACTAGTGGCAGAAAAACTTAACTGCAACCCTTGTAGGATGGACTTAAACCAGAGAGTAACCCACCCCCAAGCAACAATTCCTAACAAGGTTCACGCTGATGAGTAGAGTGGGTACATGCGGTAGTGCCCGCACCTGGTAACAAACTCCGGCTTAGTGTGCCTTTTCTGGATAAACAATTATCCCTTTCCCTTGCTCCTGCCCACACTGTACCAGGCCTGTGTAGAGAGCTTCAGACGCCAGTGCTGTCAATCCCTCACCTTTCTCTGAAGCTAACGTCATCACAGTTTAGGGAAGCCCGCACTTTACCTGCATGCACAGTACAGTATCAGACCTATGTAGATAGCTTCAGTCTCCAGTGCTGTCAGTCCCACAAGGTCACTAGCACTCAATCCATCACAGTGTTCAGAAGCCTACACTATACAGACCCCACAATGTAGCTGACCCAGTGAATAAACAGAGGGCTTCGGTCTCCGGTGGTGTCAGGTTCTCACCTTTAATCAGAATACAACTCATCACAGTGTGGGTAAGTAAGCCTGCACTATACTTGACAGACACTGTACCTGGTTTGGAGGATAAACAGAGGGCTTCAGTCTCCAGTGCAATCAATTCCTCACCTTTCACCAGCAGAGACTTCGACACAATGTGGACAATGCAGCTTGCACTATACTTGCCCGGAGGGCCCTGTTGATGAAAAGAGGGCTTCAGGCTCCAGTGGTGTCAGTCCCTCACCTTTTATCAGCCCTAAACATCCACCACAGTGTAGGGAAGCCTGCCAGTACTGGACTGGCCACCAAGATACTTGCACATTTTCAGGTGAGTCCCAATTGGTGAACTCACATTTTTCAAACTCAGTAAATTCTTATACAGTCTAGTTTCATACCTAACTGTGTTTTCTGGTCATTGTAAGTAAATCTGAGATACAAACACAAAAGCCAGTGTATAAAGTTTAAGTGTAATGCTGATAGCAGTATGTAACCCAAGGGCCCATCTCCATTTATTTTCCAGAAAGGCCACGAATACCAACTTGCCAGGTGGTCTCCCTGTGCCACAATCTGTCCCTGAAGCCTGCATGGTACCTGTCCTTGTATATAAACAGAAGGTTTCACTTTCCATTGTCTTCAGTCCTTCACCCATCAAAAACACTAAAGTCTGGCCAGCCTGTTGGCGCAGCAGTAGGGCTACCGCTCGCAACGCCAGTGACCCGGGTTCGGGACTCGGGCGGCTGGAAGGGCCGGCTGGGGGAGAAGGATTGAGTGCCCATGGGCTGCCCGCCTCTTCGGTGGGTGGGATGCAGGTCCGCTATGATACCGCCACCTGGGTGACCACAGGTGGAGATGCAGCGAAGACAGCATACAAAGGGAGGGAGGACATCTGCCGGGAGCTGGAGCGTTAGCACGTCCTGACGTGCATCGCTCCTTGCCCCCCCCTTGCGTGCAGACATCCTGTGGGCTGGGAGAAAAACAGAAAATACCCTGCCCCAGGTTCCGGTAGATGGGACCCGGTCATCCCGAGAAAACCCATAACCAGGCTCTTGAGATGGGGCCAGCTGACCTCCCGACGCATGCCGGGGTGTGAGAGAGGTAAGGGAGACCCTCCTGGGGAGTAAACCCGCGGCATGATGGGGGCAGGCAGCTGGTACCCGGAATGGAGGTACCCGGGGCGGGACTACGGGAGCGCACGACCTTGGGATCCCTGAAGAGAGGTTCCTGGGGCAGTGAGAAGGGGGCATAAATAGTAAGTATTAAAAAAAAAAACAAATAAAAAAACACTAAAGTCAAGATGCTGTGGGGAAGCCAGCAGTGTTGCTGCCCCGTGCTGTACCCTGGTTGGGTATAAACAGACGGCTTCACTCTTTAGTGACAGAAGTCTCTCTTTTCTCACTGACACCAAATCAAGCACACTGGGGAAGCCTGCACTATACCTACCAAATACCTGACCCTGTGGACAGACAGAGTCTTGTCCATGCAGCAGGGGTGTCAATCCCTCGCCTTTCATCAACACTCAATACAGAGTCTGAACTGTTATCTGCTCTACACTGTATATGACCCTGCATGTAAACAGAGTGCTTCCATCTGCAGTGCTGGCAGCCCACCTTTCACCGGTGCTGAATTCATCAGCATTTTGGGAAAGCCTGTACTGTCCCTGCCCCCACACCAGGGGTTGACACTAAGTTTTGCAGCCATTAGCCAGCAGGCCTAGTGGCAGGCAAAATCAGCTAGCCCCACAGAAATTTAACTGGACCAACTTGTGTGCTGACAGAAATGTTACCCCATCCAGTACCACCCAACAGTGCTAGTCACAAGGCAATTTTAATGGCAAAATACATTTACCAGAATTTGGCCGCAGGCCAGTACCAGTTTTGACCTCTGCCACACAAAACCTGGCCCTGTGACTAAACAGATGGCTTTAGCCTCCAATGCTGTCAGTCCTTCACCTACCATCAATACAAAATGGCCCTGAACTGTAGTCTTGTTTTCTTTACAGGACCCTCCCAGTCTCTCATGAAGATCACAGCCTGGGGTGGTGATGGTGGTGTGTGTGTGTGTAACTGACGTGCTGATACAGCACATTGTTCGATTTCATGCAAATGCAATCAATGGCGAGAAGGCCGATTAGCATATTCATAGCTACTAGAGTCTGTTTTTCTGTTAACATTTCCAAGGCGAGAAGACTGCTGAGTCAGCATTGTGAGACATTTCAAGTCGCTAACAGCCTGTCAGCTAGCTGGAGCCGTAATCGCTCGGCTGCAGTACGGCTCTATCCCACCGGCCTTCTTCCAGCCTGTTGCATGATGGAAGGTCACTTTTCTCTTCCATCACATACAAAAATACTGTAGCCAGTGAAGAGGGTGATAATGGTGGTGGTGGGGGGGGTCTGAAGCTCAACAAAATGTGTACTGCTCAGAGACACCAGTTTTTGATAAATCAGATAGGTGACACTGCTCTTCCAGGGAAGGGACAAAAATTGGAGACGGGATACATTTTTGTTTTAAAAGGAAACACTTATAGTGATCTTAACTTTTTGAGAGACTTTTTACGTGAAAGTAATCTTAAAAAAAAAAAAAAAAAAAAAGAAAGTCACACTAATGGAAAGCTAGCATTTCTGAACAAAACATAGTCATCGCCTCAAAGCACCCACCCCTACGTGCTCCTTCCCAAGGGGGCATGTTCATATGATGTGATTCTGAGCATCTTATAAGGGGAGGGGTTACGAGCCACAAGCTGGTCCCTTTAGTGGTATTTTACTCAGACTGAATTTGCATACTGTGGTGAGACCAGGAATCCCAACCATAAAGGAAGGGAAAGCAGAACCTAGAGGTTAGCCCCCAAATCCCGGTCCCCAGAGGTCCCAACCTTTGGTCCTATGAGGATCAGTCCCAAAATCCCAGCACACGGATCCATTCTGATATCCCAACACACAGATACGTCTCAAAATCCCAACACAAAGATCAGTCCTGATATCCCAACACACTGATCTGTCCCAAAATCCCAACACACAGATCAGTCCTGATATCCCAACACACTGATCTGTCCCAAAATCCCAACACACAAATCAGTCCCGATATATCACCACCTACAGCCATCCCAATATCCGAGCACACAGATCCATCCTGACAGCCCAACACACAGATCAGTCCCTATATCCAAACACAAAGCTCCATCCTGATTTCCTAACACAAAGCTCAGTCCCGATATCCCAACATGAATATGTCCCAATATTACAACATACAGATCCGTCCCAAAATTCCAACACAAACATCAGTCCCAAAATCCCAGCACACAGATCCGTCCCCAAATCCTAACACACAGATTGGTTCCAAAATCCCACTACAAATGTCAATCACAAAATCCCAACACACAGATCAGACACATAAATCTACTAAACAGAGATTTGTCTACAAATCCTGGTCTCACCAAAGTCCATCCCCAAACTCAAGCCCCAGATGTCATCTTAGAAATTCTGTTAAAGTACCTGAAAGTCCGCCAGGAAATGCTGGAAGCCAGGATGCTACAGTTGGCAACCGGGGTTGTAGAAACATCTGCTCCTAGATGCTGCCATGCACGCATGCATGCACACACACTAGAAATGGTGAACAAGTGTCTTTGTTTGTGATATACCCCCCACCTCTACACATTCTGAAGTGACTTCCTGTGTACATTGACATCAGCGACACAAGAGAATGCTTGGCTGGTGATCAGATTTGGCCGTGGCTCGGCAGCATCACCCAGCCTCCTGCCATGCTGCCAGACAGCTCCACTGTGGCTCATGAGAACAGAGAGCCGAAACATCTAACAGACTGCAACTTAGGTGGGAAGCAGAAAGCGTGAGGTCTTCTAAGAATGTGATGCAGCTTTCACTACTGTCAAGCTTATCGCTAGAGGCGGCATAGTAGTAGCAACCCCTGTTTCTGACAGTGACATATTTGACAGATGCTGAATTTGCTGTTTCTAATATGATAACGTGACTGCCACTCTAATGTTCTCTTCTGTCAATGCCAGGCACCCTCTGGGGTAACAGAACTGCAATACCATTCTGATCAGCCACGAAGCTGCTCCAAGCAAATGCTGGACAGTGCCCAAAGCCACACACACGTTCAGTTTTGCCACGGTTGCTATGGTCAGGTGTTCAAATGATGGGGTCGGAACTTTTAGACACAGCAATGTTCTCCTGTGGTTAGAGTGCAGAGCTGTGAGTAAGGCGATCCAAGGTTTGAATCCCACCTCTGTCACTTTGCGCAGTGTGTGGCCATAGTCCTAATCGTCTGACCACCCTATGCTTTAGTCCCCTCAGTCCAAAAATGAGCCAAAATGGGACTGCACTGCAAACAAGATGATATAGCCATTGGGCAATTTGGAAAAAATAATCAAAGAAAACCAGCAGATCACAGTGCGGGTCCATGTGGCAGGTTTTATCTGCCGTGCCTTTGTGTTATTTTGGGATCTGACATTTTGTTTATCTGTTAAATATCGCTTTATTTTTTGTAAATACTTTATGGCCCCTTATCGGTCAGTCGCCCACAGACTATCTCTTCAACGCAGTGCCAGAGGGGGCCGCCATCTCCCACCCTTACAAGCGTCCAGGTACCACAGTCAGGGTTGGCTGGTGGTGCGGGGCCTGCGGTAGTACAGACGCCATCCTGACAGCAGGCTTTTTCCTCTGTTTCTCCCTGCTGCCCCCCCCCCCCGATGTCATGCAGAGTCCAACCAGACCCTGCACGCTTCTCTCATGCCCCTCTGCAGGATAGGCAAGATTCCTGGCACGGGTGGTCGCCAGAGTAGCAGAACCTGATGTCACGAGGTGTCAGCGTGACTCAGTTGGTAGCACATCCGCCTCTGGACCAGAAGGTCATGGGTTCTTGTCCCACACCGAGATTGGACTTGCACCTAAAAATTGCTGGCATCCAAGTGCAGTATTGGGGGGTGCTGCACTGCTGGAGTGTGCCGTCCTTCGGATGAGACATTAAACCAAGGTCCCTTCTGCCCATCCTGGTGTTGTCCTGGTGGGTGTCCAGGTGGAAGTAAAAGAACCCTGGGCACTCTTCGCAAAAAAGCAGGGAGCACTCCCAGTGTCCTGGCCAACATTCCCCTTCCCATAAACCGGTTCATGCAATTATCCAGGCTGTGTGTGGGTGATGATGTGCGATATGGCCGCCACCACACATTCAGTCACTTCACTACCAGTCTAGCATTACTTGTAAAGTGCTTTGGGATACTATGTATGAAAAAGCGCTATATACATGTTGATTCTTCTTCTTCTTCTTCCATGTCACCAGCGGGGTATCTCAGGTCTCAGTACTGGAACTAGTCCTTTTTAGTATCTTTGGAAGTGACTTTGCAGAAGAGTTAGGGAAGGGAAGGTCTGCCTCTTTGCAGATAAAACCCAAATCTGCAATATGGTAGACACTCCGGAGGAGGTGGAGAGAATGTGTAGAGGCTTAAGAAAACTCGAGGAGTAGTCAAGGGTATGGCAGCTGGGTTTCAATGTGAAAAAGTGCAAAATAATGCACCTAGGGCACACAAACCCGGAGGCGGAGTATAAAATGGGGGTAAGAGGTACTGACAGTCACTGAACAGAAAAGGGACTTGGGGGTGATCATACCTGATGACCTCAAGGTGGTGAGACAATGTGACAAGGCTGCACGTAGGGCCACTGGGATGTTGGGTGCATAGCAAGGGGTATCACCAGCAGAAGGCGAGAGGTGGTGTTACCACTGTATAGACAGTTTGAGAGACTCCACCTGGAATACTGTGCCTAGTTCTGGAGACCACATATCAGGAATGATATAGACAGGGTAGAGGCTGTCCAGAGAAGGGCAATTATGGGAGACAGAGGGATCTCAGTACGTACACCTTGGAAGTAGTGTTGCTCAGATAGTACCTGGAAAATAGGATACCAAAAGGGTACCTCCCATTTGGCCAGACAGTTGCTGTGGTAGGATAGCAGTGCTATCCGACCACAGATCTGATCCTCTGGGATCCAGTGCACAGATGGCAACAAATGTGGATCCTGTGGATCGATCCTTGCAACAGATCCACAGTTCTAACCAACAGATCCAGCTCAGATCCTAACTATCCAACCTAGGATCCCTGGACCTGTCGTAACATCCCTGGATCTCACCTAGGATCCATTGCTATCTGACCCCGGATCCTAACTATATGACCTAGGATCCCTGGACCTTTCCTAGGATCCATCGCTATCTGGCCCCAGATCCTAACTATCTGACCTAGGATCCCTGGACCTTTCCTAGGATGCATCACTATCTGTCTCTGGATCCCAACTATCCGACCTAGGATCCCTGGACCTTTCCTAGAATCCATCGCTATCTGGCCCCAGATCCTAACTATCCGACCTAGGATCCCTGGACCTTTCCTAGGATCCATCGCTATCTATCCCTGGATCCCAACTATCCGACCTAGGATCCCTGGACCTTTCCTAGGATCCATCGCTATCTAACCCTGGATCCTACATCCATCTTTGGTAAGATTTCTGGTAGGATCCTAGGTATGATACCAGCACCACCTGACGGAGGGTGGTAGGATCCACAAAAGCACTATCTGAGCAACACTACATGGAAGAGAGGATGGAGACCTATAAATACCTCATGGGGGGTGAATAAGGTAATATTAGGGGAGTATTTGTCAGAGGAAAAGGTGCAGAAGAACAAGGGGATATGCAATGAAGCTGGAAGAGGGTGCATTTAGGAGGAGTGTGAGACTGTACTTCGTCACTGAAAGAGTGGTGGATGCCTGCAGCAGTCTTCCAGCGAAGGTGATTTTTTTTGGGGTAGTTGTGGGCTTCAAGCAAGCAGGGGATAAGCACAAAGGAATCTTGTAGGAAAGCAGGGTTGGGGGTAGCCAGAGAACAGGTAGGATCTGCGGTGACAGTAAAGGCAGGGAAAAATGGGCAGACTAGGCAGGTCACGCGGTCCTTATCTACCAGCAAATTCTATGTTTCTATGTTATCCTTTCCTGAGCTCAGAGCCCTGCTATGCAGCAGTGCCTTCCCAGCCACAGGCCACCCAAATGGCTTACTGACCTTTCCTAAAATGTGTGTGTGTGGGGGGGGGGTCACCAGCACGGGTGGACCGGTTATTGTGCTATTTTGCTACGATAATGTTTTGTGTATGTACTGTAGTTTAGCCTTCTGCATATCTGACATTCTGTAAGGGCCAGGTCCTTCCCTGTGTTTAGGGGCATGTGATGGCACTTCCTCATCCAGGGCAGAATGGGAACTTTGATTGACCACAATGGGCTTGGAAAATGGGGACCAAGGGTGGCAGGAACCACAGAGGCACCAATGATAAGGAGACAACACACAAATTGGATTGCCTATGCTGGGACCTGGGATCAAGCAGGTCAGTGCTAATCTGTTAAGGAACACAACTCTCTCAGAGCTACTTCCCTTTACCTGCCCACTCCCCCCTAATTTCACTGGTTTGGGGGGGGGGGGCTCACACATGGTCAAGGCCCTTCACATAGGGTGGGCACTGCTGAATCACTGATGGATATATTTCATTACAGGAGTATAACCCACCTAGGACTCAAAATTAATGGTATTCCGCCCTGTTTTGCACACCAGTTTTTAAAGTGGAATATCATTTTTATCATGCTGGTATTCTGCTTGAAATTCTACTCCTTTATGCCTCCACTCTAGCTTAATCTAGTGGATTACCAGACTACGAGATGGAATAGTAAACTTGAGTTTCTGTTTTTCCACCTTCCACAGCAGATTATTTTCTTAATTTCTACCCCTGCCGCTACAGGGTAGCATGGGTGCTATTCCCAAAATACAGGTGCACATTGGCACTCTCCCCAGGAAGAGCAGGACACTGTCCTGAGGGGCTACTCATGCCTGCACTTTGGAATGTTTTCTTTTTATTTTAGTCTTTGGTAACTGGGTAAGACCCACTAGGCACAAGTGCCTGTTTTCAGGGGCGACCTGGGAGCACTGGGCGGTTAAGTGACTTACTCAGTCACACAGTATGCAAGTGGAGGTTGTGAGAATCAAACTCAGGTCTGGTCTGCTGGATGTATCAAGCTCGTTCGCACCTCGTTCCTCTAACCTCTAGGCTATACTGCCAGTCCACTGTGCCAGCTGTTGACACTAAGGTAAATTCTGGAACCAACTCCTGGTTTCCTGATCTTTAGCACCAGTCAGTTACATGGAAACAGAATTTGTTGGTAGAAAAGGACCGCTTGGCCTGCCCAGTCTGCCAGATGGTCCCTGCCTACTCTGTCTCCGCAGACCCTACCTGGTCTCCGGTGACCTTCCCTCCTCACTGCCTTTTACTAATATTCCCTATGTTTGCCCCATGCAGGCTTGAGGAACTTTACTGCTTTCACCTCCACTACTTCTGCTGGCAGCCTGTCCCAGATGTCTACCACTCTTTCAGTGAAATAGTACTTCCTCACATCCCTCTTAAACTCCCCCCCCTTCCAGTTTCATTGCATGCACACTGGTCCTGGTGCTTTCTCATTTGAAAGAGACTCCTCTCCTGTACCTTGTTCTCCTCCGTGAGGTACTAGTAGGTCTCTACTATGCCCCCTCCTGCTCTCCTCTCTTCTAGGGTGTACATGTTGAGGTCATTTAGTCTCACCTCACAGGGCTTTTGATGCAACCCATGCACCATTTTAGCTGCCCACCTCTAAACTGCCTCCACACTCTCTATGTCCCTTCTGAGGTACGGCCTCCAGAACTGGACACAGTACTCAAGGTGGGGTCTCACCAGCGACCAATACAGTGGTAACACCATCTCCTTTCTCCTGCTGGTGATACCTCTCCCTATGCATCCCAACATCCCATTGGCCCTACCCACTGCTGTGTCACACTGTCATATGAACATATGTCAAAGCCAGCAGAAGAACGCCATGAGGTCTGTCTAGTCTGCTCGTATAGCAGGGCCCTTAGTATAAGCTACGGACTCTGTTCCCAATCCGTCCTCTCCCTCCCTCCCTTGATTTGTATTTTCCCACTGACTCTATCCCAGCCTCTCTTAAAACTGCCAACCGTTTTCAATGCAACCACCTCCTCCGGAAATACATTCCAAACTGCCACCACCCTCTCAGTGGAAAAATGCTCCTAGCCTCTGTTCTAACCCCCCCGCTCCAATTTAAGATGGTGTCCCCTTGTGTTTTGGTTCCCACTCAGCCTGAAGAGACCCTCTTTGTCCACCCTATTTATTCAGCGTTGGCGGAGAACACCGGATCACTACAATCTCCGTAGCATGATGTGACACCAGTGCTATGCTGATCATGCTAGTGATCTAATTGGACTACCATCATCTCCACATCAAGATGCTATAGCAAATTTGTACAGTTCTTAGTTTGACATGGGGGGGGGCAGACCCCCCCCCCAACTCTAACAGTGACAAGCGCGTTTCTGTACTGTGGCAAACAACGTAATATGTTTGTTTCACTGCATTGGGGGGGCTCCACTCCCCACAACCCCCCATGTTAAAGAATGCCACGGGGGTGTGGTGGGGGGCAGCTCCCCCCTCAATTCAAAGAGCCCATTTTACATCTAAAACAATATCTCTGCCTGTTATTTTGTCCAGTGGTCAGTTCAGTAAGTGGTAACTATTTATAGTTCTTTAGATAAGAACACCCACTTACTCCATTTGTGCAGTGCTGTGGTATTCTTAAAACACAGCTACAAAGTGGGTCCAGTGTTCACAACTATCACCATTTATTCCTTTTAAACACTTAAAGGTCTCCGTTATGTCCCTCTCTCTCTCTCTCTCTCCCCTCTCTCTCTCTCTTCTCTTCAAGGGGGTACATGTTCAGTGCCCTCAGCCTCACCTTGTATGTCCTACCCTGTTGATCCATAATCACTTTTGTTGACTTCCTTTGGACCATCTCCAGCAGTTTTATGTATTTCTTAAGGTATGGGCACCAGAACTGAACACTGTACTCCAAATGCAATCTCACTGTCCTGCCACTTTGAGGTCATCAGATACAATAACTGCAAGGTCCCTTTCCTTCTTAGTTACTGTCAATTTAGCTGTGGCACCCATGACCTCTCCTCAAGTCTCCCAAGGTCCCTATGCATTCTTTCTACCTCTCCTGAATAGCCACCCTATTACAGGTTTTGATGTAATCTGCAAAAAAAGTCATACCTAAGCTTCCAGTTCTTCTCCAGTGTCAGTTATGAAGATACTGAAGAGGACCAGTCCCAGAACTGAGCCCTGCGGCACCCCGCTGGTCACTCTCCCATCATTAGAATGAGTGCCATTAACCACCACCCTTTGTCTCCTATCCATTAACCAGTTTCTCACAAAATTTAACACATTGGATCCCACCCCTAGGCTGCTCAATTTCTTAATGAGCCTCCTGTGTGGCACGGTGTTGAAGGCTTGGCTGAAGTCCAAACAGACCAAGTCCACTGCCCTCCCCTGATCTACTTCCCTGGTCACCCAGTCAAAGAAATCAGACTCGTCTGGCATGCTCTCCCCCTATGAATCCATGCTGCCTTTGGTCTTTTCGCCCATGAGATTCTAGACACTCTACCAACCATTACTTTAACAGAATTTCCATTGATTTCCCTACCACTGATGTGAGACTGGCTGGTATATAGTTGTTAGCCTCCTCCCTGCGGCTGCACTGATGGACGTGGACCATGTCTGCTATGCTCCAGACCTCCGGAACCACGCGTTTACAGTGACCTGTTGAATAAGGCCATCAGTGGTGCAGCATCTGCCTGAGTCCCTTTAGTACCCTTGGGTGTATCCCATCAGGTCCCATGGCCTTGTCCACTTCAGATCTCCAGGTCTCTTCAGGACTCTTTTCTCTGAAAATGGACTCATGTCCTTCTGTCCCCTTCCCCCCCATTCCTACTGCCCCCTGGTGGTTCGTCCCCCCTCCTTCCACTGTGAAGACTGAGAAGAAGTACCTGTTGAGGATGTCAGCCTTTTATTGATCATCTTCTGTGCAGTCTCCTCCAGTAGCCCTCCATATCCTCACCACCCCGCCCCTTAATTTCCTCTTTTTGCTTATCTACCCAAAAAAAGTCTTATCCCCCCCTTTAACACATTGGATCCCACCCCTAGGCTGCTCAGTTTCTTAATGAGCCCCCTGTGTGGCACAGTGTTGAGGATGGGGTGTTGGGAGGATGGGGTGGTACCTGAGGACTGGAGGAGGGCGGATGTGAGTCCTCTTCACAAAAGTGGGAGCAGAACAGAGGCAGGAAACTACAGACCAGTTAGTTTGAACTCAGTGGTAGGGAAAATGATGGAATCACTTCTGAAGGAAAGAATTGTTGAGTACCTAGAGGCCAGTGGGGCACAGGACCCAAGGCAGCATGGATTCACGATGGGAGGGTCGTGTCAGACTAATAGATTTCTTTGACTGGGTGAACAAAGTAGTAGACCAGGGAGGGGCTGTGGACATGGCTTACCTAGATTTTAGCAAGGCATTTGATACAGTCCCACAAACAGATTTAATACACAAGTTAGCCAGCCTTGGAGTGGGTCCCAAGGTGGTAGCCTGGATAAAAAATTGGCTAGACAACAGGACGCAAAGGGTAGTAGTAAATGGAGTCCTCAGTGAAGAAAGGAGGGTTACTAGCGGGGTACCGCAGGGTTCAGTACTGGGACCGGTCCTTTTTAATGCCTTTATAAGTGACATTACAGAGGAACTGAAAGGAAAAGTATGTCTCTTTGCAGACGACACAAAGATCTGCAACAGGGCTGATACACCAGATAGAGGGGAAAGCATGAGAAGGGACTTGGCAAGGCTGGAGGAATAGTCAAATGTATGGCAGCTCAGATTCAATACAAAGAAGTGCAAGGTAATGCACCTGGGAAACAAAAACCCAGGGGAAGAGTACACAATGGGGGGTGAGATACTGACAACAGTAAAAATGGAAAGGGACCTGGGGGTAATTATATCAGATGACCTAAAGGTGGGCAAGCAATGTGAGAAGGCAGTAAGGAAGGCTGGGGGGATACTGGGATGCATAGGGAGAGGCATCAACAGTAGAAAACAGGAAGTTGTTATCCCTCTGTACAGACAGTTGGTGAGACCCCATCTGGATACTGTGTGCAGTTCTGGAGACCCCATCTCTGCAAAGACATAGACAGAGTGGAGGCTGTCCAGAGGAGGGCAACCAAAATGGTGCAGGGTCTGCACCAGAAGACATCTGAAGAAAGACTAAAGGAGCTTAATATGTATACCCTTGAAGAAAGGAAGGAGAGAGGGACATGATAAAAACTTTCAGTACCTCAAGGAATCAACAAAGTCCAAGAGGGTGGCATCTTTCAGAAAAGAGATGTGCAAGAACAAAAGGGGCACAATTTTAAGATAGAGGGATGGCTCAGAGGTAATGTGAGGAAGTATTTTTTCACAGAGAGGGTTGTGGATGCATGGAACAGCCTCCCTGAGGAGGTCGTGGAGTCAAGAACAGTGGGGGAATTCAAGAATACATGGGACAGACATAAGGCAGTCCTAGTGGGGGGTAGGAGGAAGTAAGCTGTTGGTTAACTAGGATCTGCAGCTCATCTGTTAGGTAGGAAAATGGGCAGACTAGGTGGACCAAGCGGTCCTTATCTGCCATCAAATTCTATGTTTCTATGTTTCTTTGATTATCCTTTCCTCTGTCTGTGCCTTCGCTCTCCTCACTGCTTTACCTGCTTCCCTCTGCTTTACTTGGTAAACTTCCCCGTCTTCCTCCCTCTGTGTTTCTGTATACTTCCTGAATGACACCTGTTTTTCCTTCACCACTGTAGCCACTTCCCTAGAGTACCATCCTGCTTTTTTCCCATTTGCTTTTACTCACTTCCTTCCTGCAGAGGCTGGTGCCTGAATTATGCCCTCCCTTATCGTTGCCCAGTGTTCCTCTACCCCTCCATTGCAATCCTCCTCTGCTAGACAGTTTCTGAGGCAGTCACTCATTTTTTCAAATTCTGCACTCCTAAAGTCCAGAACCCTAACCTTCATATGGTTTGCCTCTGCACCCATCTTAACGTTGAACCAAACTGTCCGGGGGTCACTGGTCCCCTGGGGACTGGCCACCTTGAGGTCTGCAATGCTGTCAATGAGCACCAGGCCCAGTACTGCCCTGTCCCTAATAGGTTTGCCGACTAGCTGCCTGAGAAATGTCCCCTGAAGAGTCAAAGAAGGCACTGCTCCTTGCCATAGCTGCATTTGGAAGTCTCCAGTCCATACCTGGTAGACTGAAGTCACCAACTAGCAGCACCTCCCCCTTATTTACCATCTTGATAATAGCTTCCCCTACTGCCTTATCCAACTCCTCTTCCTGTGCTGGAGGTCTGTATACAACCCTGTATGGATAGTGGCCCCAGCTCCTGTCTCCAGGGTGACCCATAGCACCCACAGTCCTTCTTTTCCCTCTGGTTGCCCCTGTATTTCCATAGCCTTGATTCCTTCCCTAACATACAGAACCACCCTTCCTCCCCTCTCTATCTCTCCTGAACACAGAGTAGTCTGATATGGCTATGTCCCAGTCATGATTGTCAGTGCACCACGACTCGGCTATGGCCACCAAATCCAGGCTCGTCTCCTTAATGATGGCCTCCAGGTCTGGAATTTTAATTCCCAGACTCCTTGCATTGTACACATGGCTTTCCATATATTGCTCTCTCCTTGGATGCAACCTTTCTTTCTCTCCCTTCTGCCCATGCTGCTCCTGAAACTCTTCCTGACCCCCCTCTTCCCTCATTACCCTCTCCGTTTCTGGTCAGTTTTACTCCTCCTTTTTTACATCCTTGGTTTATACTCCCTTGTTTTCTGCCTTGCCTGCACCCCTTTTTTCTTGTGCTCCTGCCTTGGGGAAGCTTCTTCCTCTTGTTGCTTCATCATGCACGGTGGGGGGAGTTCCTGCCTCCCTTGGTAACACAGTCAGTCCTCCCCTGGCTAATTTAAATGCTTAGTCAAGTAACATTTAAACCTCCCACTAAGGAATGTGGTCTCCTCCTGGAAGGATGCAGGCCGTCACCATTACAGAGGCCCATATCTTTCGAGGCTGGCCCCCAGTCCCCAATGTAGCCAAAGACTTCCTCCCTGCAGCATGCCTTCAATAAACTGTGGAAAGTCCTAATGCAGAGTGCCCTATCCTCCCCAAGGTCATACACAGGTAACACCTCAGCAAAAGCCACTGTGTGCACTACCTGCTTAAGGTCCCTCCCCAACTCCCTGAAATTATCCTGCACTTCTCCTACCCCATCCCTTGCCAGGCCATTTGCCCCCCGGTGGACAATGACATCTAGCTCCCTCCTGTGCCCTGTCACCCTAGCAATCCTCTGGATCTGCTCTCCATTCCACCAAGCTGAAGCGCCAGAGAGGCACCTTACCTCCCTTTCCCCTCCATCTCCCTCTCCCAAGGCTACCCCACTGATGACAGAGTCCACCACCAGCAGAGGCTTTCTCCTCAGCTGGGGACATTTTTCTCCCACCTTGGGGATTCCCCCTTTGAGGATCCCCACATCTTCCCTTGCCACTGCTTCGCATGCCTCCTCCCCGCTGTCCCATCCCCCCAGTACAGCGAAGAAAGTCTGCAGTGGGACAGGCTGAGGAGTGTGTACCCTACCCACCACCCTCACCCTCCCGGAGCCCAACAAGGTCCCCTGTTCTGCCTTTCTTACCTAGGCATCCTCTGAAGAAGTGACAGCAGCCTTGGTGACCCCTGGGTGCAGCAGAAGGTTCTCTGCTTCCCTGCCAGCTCGGCTTAGAGTTGAACGACCTCTGCCCTCAACCCAGAGATGTGAGAAGAAATGGGGCAGCACCTCAGTCTCCCGAAGGTGTCCCAAAAGACTGCGGTTCTACGCCCATTACACTGCACCGCACCTGTTTACCTGCTCAACCTTTTCTACTGCACCTTCCCTATCTCCTCCAGCCTCCTTTCTATGCTCGTTTACCTTCTTTCCCTTCCATTCCTAACTTGAAACAGATATATTAGCCTACCCTAGACACGGTGTTGCTTAATTTCCTTTCTACCAGTATTCCTGTCGGATGACCATTCCCCAGTACTCTACTGCCTCCCTTCTGCCCATTTACTTTCTTTCTTTTCCTTCCCTTAGTTAAAAACTGGATTATCACCTTATCCTAGCTAGGGATCTCCTGCTTCCCTCTACAAGTAGCTACCTATACCTGAGTCCTGTTATTTTTCTTCTTTGTTGTTAACCCACTACGTGCAATTATTTACTTTACTTCTTTTAGAATACATGTACACAGTGCTCTGTTTCATACTGACCCTCTGATGAAGACTCATTCAGAGTCGAAGTGCTGGAAGAACGTTAGTCTGAGTGTGCTGTCTTTTTGTGTGTTTATCTCTGTATGTAAACATTTTTTCTGAGACACAGTAAAGTTTTTTTGTAGATAACACACCAGAGTGCTGCCTTTTCTGTGTAACACTGCTGTGTTTATCCTACCTGGCCTTGTGTCTCCCCAGTAGAGCTTCCTGCTGACTGCGGCCGACCTGTGGGCACCTTAGAATACCTCTTCAGCTTCTACTCCTGCTTTGTTCCAGTCATGCTCTTGGACACTAGCGTGCTGGGACACACTGGGTGTATAGGATTTTAAACTGGCTTCCTTTCTTCCTGGATGGCCCCGATTGGCTGAGACCAGTCCGTGCCGTAACCCTGTCTGTCCTCCCTGAACTTTTCCTGCCCCCTCCAGTCCCACAAAAGTTTCCAAACCCCTAGAAACAGGTAAAACAAATGTTGGAAAGTAGTTGAACAGCATGTAGTGGTGATATTTACAGGGGTCAAAATTAAGTTTTGTAGCCACTAGTCAGCAGGGCAGGTCACTAGGAAAATACACTGGCCCATGGAGTTTTCCACAGACCCAACTCATGTACTTGCTGAAACTGTACCTTCACTAGTACAAGCCATTAGGACTAGTTACAGGATAATATTACTAACCTGATTCAAAATCTAGCAGCATTTGGTTAGTGGGCTGGTGCCAATTTCAACCCCTGCGCTTACACTCCGATGCCTTTGTGCACTGAAAACAAAGTGACTCTGGATTTTAAACTGGTGTCCTTGCTTCCTGGACGGCCATGATTGGGTAAGACCAGTTACGTGCTGCCATCACCCCTTCTGTCCTCCCTGAACTCTCCCATCCCCTCCGGTCCCACAAAAGATTCCAGATCCATACAAACAAGTAAGAAAAATGTTTTAAAGTACTTGAACAGCTCATAGTGGTGGCACTTACACTCCAGTGCCTTTCTGTCCACATTCAGCCTGCACACACTTTCCTGCACCACATTTACTATGTTCTAGTGACCTTTTTTCCAATGGGCTCTGTCGCTAGGCCCAACCTCAGTGGGAATTTAATTCAACTCTTAACTCTTGCCAGGCACCTCTGCCCTGACGTACCCAGTACGTAACAAACAATACTTCAAGAGGTATTTCCTGTTTGTTTATTTAGTTTTTGTTTGCTGGGTGAGATACACTAGACAAGCAGTTGCCTATTTTCAGGCATGACCCCGGAGAAGTACACACAAAACAACTGAAATTCAATCCGAGTCAACAGTGAGATTCAAGGTTCTCAGACGTACATAATCTGGCACCAGTTACTCCTTGAGTAGTTATGGAAGAGATGTACTCCACTTGGTCTCTGTTCTTGCTTACTGGGGAGTGGATCTGCAGGGACCCCAGTGACCACTTTCTAAAGGGTGCCCACCACTGTTCCTGGATGCCTCTTGGGTTGAGACTGACAGTTTGCCCTCCATCGGGGCAAGGTTACAGGGATCTTCTTAGGGCTGCTATCATGAGGGCCTCTCCTCATCCCCAGAAGGGTGAGGAGAAGCAGGGCTCCACAGGGGTTCCTCCCTCTCCCTCTGGTGATAGTCCAACCCTCATTCAGCAAAAACTGGAACCGTCTCATCTCTTCACAGTCTGGACCACTAGGCTCAGCTTGCCTTCTCCCCTTCATAGGAAGCTGGAGGAAGGATAGGGCCACGAATATTCATTCACCAGCCACTAGGCAGCACAGAAGGCATGAAGACGCAGTTACTCAGACACCCTGTCTCCTAGCTGAGGCCCAGCAAGAAACAACTCTCAGGGACCAGGTAACCAGTGCTCACATATAACCTGGCTCAAGCTAGGGAGATGAGAGGCTTGTGTAACCGTTGTTAAGCTGAATTTTTGGCAGCAAAAACCTGAAACAACCCAAACTGCAAAATGGACTCAGTTTGTCTGAGCTGCACCATAGTCCCAAGCTGCTGGGCTTGCCTTGTCTGCAGCCCACCACAGTCCCAAGCTAGACTCTGCTTTTCTCAGCCCCACCACAGTCTGGGCTCAGCTTTTCTGAGCCTCACAAATGTCCCAAGCTAGGCTCGACTTTTCTCAGCCCCACTACATCCCCTAGCTGGGCTCGGCTTTTCTCAGCCTCACCAGAGTTCCAAGCTGGGACTGGCTTTCCTGAGTCCCACCACAGTTCCAAGCTGAGCTTGCCTTTTCTCAGGCCCACCACAGTCCCACACTGGGACTGGCTTTCCTCAGTCCCACCACAGTTCCAAGCTGGGCTTTGCTTTTCACAGGCCCACCACAGTCCCAAGCTGGGCATGACTTCTCTGAGCCTCACCAGAGTCCCAAGCTGGGATGACTTTGTCTGAGCCTCATCATAGTCCCAAGCTGATCTTGGCTATTCAGCCCTATCACAGTACCAGAGGCTCACTTGACTGTACCTCACCACAGTTCTAAGATGAATTCAGTTTTACTACAATTCCAAGCTACACTCAGCTTTTTTGAGCTTCACCCCAGTTCTCAAGCTGGACTCACCTTTTCTCAGTCCCACCACAGTTTTAATCTGGGCTTGGCTTTACTCAGCCTTACCACAGTCCTAAGCTGGGCTAGGCTTGTTCAAGCTTCATAACAATCCAAAACTGAATTCGACTTTTTGCAGCCACATTACAGTTTCAAGCTACGATTGGCTCTTCTCAGCCTCACTGTAGTACCAAATTGGGCTCAGCTTTTCTCAGCATCACCACAGTCCCAAGTTGGGCTCAGTTTTTCTCAGACTCACAACCATCCCAAGCTGGGCTCAGCTTTTCTTAGCCTCACCACATTTCCAAGTTGGGCTCAGCTTTTCTCAGCCTCACCACAGTCCCAAGGTGGACTCAACTTTTCTTAGCTCCACCACAGTTCCAAGTCATGAAGCTGAAGACGAGCTGTGCACACACTAACAGGTATGGTCAAAATATTTGACTAAATCTTAGAGCATGAGAACACAGAAGCAAATACCCCTTTGTATCACCTCTCAGGAGACTTCATTGAGGAGCTCCCAGTGGGGACACCCTGAGAGGTGATACATAGGAGTATTGTGGTGCACAGCTCATCTTCACTTCTCTGCTGTTCTGTTTGGCTGTGGTACTTTTGTGAAGCGGTGGTGTGTGCTTTCTTGCACAATTTATTTGTCTACAGTTTCAAGCTGGACTCGACTTTTCTCAGCCTCAACCACGGTCCCAAAATAGGCTCCTCCGGCTTTTCTCAACCTCACCACAGTCCCAAGCTCAGCTCAGTTTTTCTCAACGTCACCACAGAACCCAAGCTCAGCTCAGTTGTTCTCAGCCTTACAACAGTCCCAAGCTTGGGCTCAGTTTTTCTCAGCCTCACAACAGTCCCAAGCCTGGGCTCAGCTATTCTCATCCCCACCACAGTTCCAAGCTCATCTCAGCCTTTTTCAGCCCCACCACAGTTTCAAGTTGGACTCAGATTTTCTCAGCATCACCACAGTCCCAAGCTGGGCTCAGCTTTTCTCTGTCTCCATAACAGTTACAAGCTAAGAGCTTACTTTTTCAGCCTCACCACAGTCACAAGCTAAGCTCAGCCTTTCTTAGCCTCACCACAGTCCACACTGAGCTCAGCTTTTCTCAGCCTCACCACAGTCCCAAGCTGGGCTCAGCTTTTCTCAGCCCCACCACAGTTTTAATCTGGGCTTGGCTTTACTCAGCCTTACCACAGTCCTAAGCTGGGCTAGGCTTGTTCGAGCTTCATAACAATCCAAAACTGATTAGACTTTTTGCAGCCCCATTACAGTTTCAAGCTAGGATTGGCTCTTCTCAGCCTCACTGTAGTAGCAAACTGGGCTCAGCTTTTCTCAGCATCACCACAGTCCAAAGCTGGGCTCAGCTTTTCTCAGCCTCACCACATTGCCAAGCTGGACTCAGCTTTTCTCAGCCCCCACCACATTTCCAAGTTGGGCTCAGCTTTACTCAGCCTCACCACAGTCCCAAAATAGGCTTGGCTTTTCTCAACCTCACCACAGTCCCAAACTCAGCTCAGTTTTTCTCAGCCTCACCAGAGTTCCAAGCTGGGACTGGCTTTCCTGAGTCCCACCACAGTTCCAAGCTGAGCTTGGCTTTTCTCAGGCCCACCACAGTCCCACACTGGGACTGGCTTTCCTCAGTCCCACCACAGTTCCAAGCTGGGCTTTGCTTTTCACAGGCCCACCACAGTCCCAAGCTGGGCATGACTTCTCTGAGCCTCACCAGAGTCCCAAACTGGGATGACTTTGTCTGAGCCTCATCATAGTCCCAAGCTGATCTTGGCTTTATTCAGCCCTATCACAGTACCAAGAGGGCTCCACTTGACTGTACCTCACCACAGTTCTAAGATGAATTCAGTTTTACTACAATTCCAAGCTACACTCAGCTTTTTTGAGCTTCACCCCAGTTCTCAAGCTGGACTCACCTTTTCTCAGTCCCACCACAGTTTTAATCTGGGCTTGGCTTTACTCAGCCTTACCACAGTCCTAAGCTGGGCTAGGCTTGTTCAAGCTTCATAACAATCCAAAACTGAATTCGACTTTTTGCAGCCACATTACAGTTTCAAGCTACGATTGGCTCTTCTCAGCCTCACTGTAGTACCAAATTGGGCTCAGCTTTTCTCAGCATCACCACAGTCCCAAGTTGGGCTCAGTTTTCTCAGACTCACAACCATCCCAAGCTGGGCTCAGCTTTTCTTAGCCTCACCACATTTCCAAGTTGGGCTCAGCTTTTCTCAGCCTCACCACAGTCCCAAGGTGGACTCAACTTTTCTTAGCTCCACCACAGTTCCAAGTCATGAAGCTGAAGACGAGCTGTGCACACACTAACAGGTATGGTCAAAATATTTGACTAAATCTTAGAGCATTGAGAACACAGAAGCAAATACCCCTTTGTATCACCTCTCAGGGAGACTTCATTAGGGAGCTCCCCGATGAGGACACCCTGAGAGGTGATACATAGGAGTATTTGTGGTGTGCACAGCTCATCTTCACTTCTCTGCTGTTCTGTTTGGCTGTGGTACTTTTGCAGGCGGTGGTGTGTGCTTTCTTGCACAATTTATTTGTCTACAGTTTCAAGCTGGACTCGACTTTTCTCAGCCTCACCACGGTCCCAAAATAGGCTCGGCTTTTCTCAACCTCACCACAGTCCCAAGCTCAGCTCAGTTTTTCTCAACGTCACCACAGAACCCAAGCTCAGCTCAGTTGTTCTCAGCCTTACAACAGTCCCAAGCTTGGGCTCAGTTTTTCTCAGCCTCACAACAGTCCCAAGCCTGGGCTCAGCTATTCTCATCCCCACCACAGTTCCAAGCTCATCTCAGCCTTTTTCAGCCCCACCACAGTTTCAAGTTGGACTCAGATTTTCTCAGCATCACCACAGTCCCAAGCTGGGCTCAGCTTTTCTCTGCTCCGCAACAGTTACAAGCTAGGCTTACCTTTTCCAGCCTCACCACAGTCACAAGCTAAGCTCAGCCTTTCTTAGCCTCACCACAGTCCCACACTGAGCTCAGCTTTTCTCAGCCTCACCACAGTCCCAAGCTGGGCTCAGCTTTTCTCAGCCCCACCACAGTTTTAATCTGGGCTTGGCTTTACTCAGCCTTACCACAGTCCTAAGCTGGGCTAGGCTTGTTCGAGCTTCATAACAATCCAAAACTGATTAGACTTTTTGCAGCCCCATTACAGTTTCAAGCTAGGATTGGCTCTTCTCAGCCTCACTGTAGTACCAAACTGGGCTCAGCTTTTCTCAGCATCACCACAGTCCAAAGCTGGGCTCAGCTTTTCTCAGCCTCACCACATTGCCAAGCTGGACTCAGCTTTTCTCAGCCCCCACCACATTTCCAAGTTGGGCTCAGCTTTACTCAGCCTCACCACAGTCCCAAAATAGGCTCGGCTTTTCTCAACCTCACCACAGTCCCAAGCTCAGCTCAGTTTTTCTCAACCTCACCACAGTCCCAAGCTCAGCACAGTTTTTCTCAGCCTCACAACAGTCCCAAGCTTGGGCTCAGCTTTTCTCTCAGTGCCCACTGTTTCACCCACTGGGCTTCACTGGGGGCAAGGATCTGGGTGTAAATTGATGATAATTAAAGCCATGACATTGTAATTGCCACACTATATGTACCTTTTTACAGCATACCTTATTCCCCATATTAACACCATATCCCTTCATGCATTACAATCGTGCTCGTCATTCACCTTAAATTCCAAGTACTGGTACACCTGCTTATAATATTACAACATCCTGTGCCCCACTAGTGTCTCCTGGTGGTGTTCTCATATTTACAAATATTAATTATTATTAATATTGCCTTAGTATTCTATTAATGTTTATTCTCCACAGTTTTATCCATACCTCAGAGTTGTGTATGTTAAATTATTACCTTTTTTCGGTCAGTCTTTCCACATTCCTGTATAAATAGATATATTTCTTATTCCTTAGCGACCTAAAGGGTAACAAGAAGATTGTTTGTGGTAATACCTCTGACTTTGTGCTGTCACAGCACTGCTCCATATTTTAAATTATCATTCTACTGCCCTCTCCTAGTTCCCTTAATTTACCTCGGTTTAAGCAGTATCTCATTACATTTAATCTCTTTCACTGATTTACTGGTCTCGGTTTAGACTTTTGTATGGTTTCCATGTAACATCTCTTACTTGTATACACATTCAAATGGTCTCTCGTATCACCCCAAGGACTTTCCTGCTTGCTGCATCACAGCAGAGCTGTGTTTTGTCAAACGTTCTGCTTTCTGGTATGTTGTCTTTATTCACCCTCATTACAACCATGCTCCTTCTTCAGACCTCCTAGTCTGTACTGAATATTTCCCTTTAGTTTTTTTGTCACTCTGACTTTTAAACCTGCAGAAAGTGTTTCTGTTCAATTTACATATTCTCCTCATCTTTAAACCCACTGCCAGACTCCCTGAGGTATGGATAAAACTGTGGAGAATAATGACAGTAACTGTTTTTCATGAATAGAATACTCGGACAATATTAATAATAATTAATATTTGTAAATATGAGAACACCAGGAGACACTAGTGGGGCACAGGATGTTGTAATATTATATGCAGGTGCATCAGTACTTGGAAATGTAAGGTGAATGATGAGCACGATTGTAATGCACGATGGGATATGGTGTTTATATGGGGAATAAGATATGCTGTAAAAAGGTACGTATAGTGTGGCAGTTACAATGACATGACTTTAATTATGGTTTGTATCATCAGTTTACACCTAGATCCTTGCCCAAGGAAGCCCAGTGGGTGAACCATTTAGGCACCGAGAGGATCATGGCAGTATGTAGAGGTTTTTTAAAATAAAATTGTTACTTTGAAATATGAACTCTGGGCTGGTTTCTGTTTTTCTGTTTGGACTTGCCCGTTTGTCCCAGCTCCCCAAAAATTGAGTAGGAACAGTATTTTGGCAGGGGACCCACTGCATCTCTGGTTCGCTCAGTTTTTCTCTGCCTCACCACAGTTTCAAGTTGGGCTCAGCTATTCTCATCCCCACCACAGTTCCAAGCTCATCTCAGCCTTTTTCAGCCCCACCACAGTTTGAAGTTGGACTCAGATTTTCTCAGCATCACCACAGTCCCAAGCTGGGCTCAGCTTTTCTCTGCTCCGCAACAGTTACAAGCTAGGCTTACCTTTTCCAGCCTCACCACAGTCACAAGCTAGGCTCAGCCTTTCTTAGCCTCACCACAGTCCCACACTGAGCTTGGCTTTTCTCAGCCTCACCAGTTTTAATCTGGGCTTGGCTTTACTCAGCCTTACCACAGTCCTAAGCTGGGCTAGGCTTGTTCGAGCTTCATAACAATCCAAAACTGGATTAGACTTTTTGCAGCCCCATTACAGTTTCAAGCTAGGATTGGCTCTTCTCAGCCTCACTGTAGTACCAAACTGGGCTCAGCCTTTCTCAGCATCACCACAGTCCAAAGCTGGGCTCAGTTTTTCTCAGACTCACAACCATCCCAAGCTGGGCTCAGCTTTTCTCAGCCTCACCACATTGCCAAGTTGGACTCAGCTTTTCTCAGCCCCCACCACATTTCCAAGTTGGGCTCAGATTTACTCAGCCTCACCACAGTCCCAAAATAGGCTCGGCTTTTCTCAACCTCACCACAGTCCCAAGCTCAGCTCAGTTTTTCTCAACCTCACCACAGTCCCAAGCTCAGCACAGTTTTTCTCAGCCTCACAGCAGTCCCAAGCTTGGGCTCAGCTTTTCTCTCAGTGCCCACTGTTTCACCCACTGGGCTTCACTGGGGGCAAGGATCTGGGTGTAAATTGATGATAATTAAAGCCATCACATTGTAATTGCCACACTATATGTACCTTTTTACAGCATACCTTATTCCCCATATTAACACCATATCCCTTCATGCATTACAATCGTGCTCGTCATTCACCTTAAATTCCCAAGTACTGGTACACCTGCATATAATATTACAACATCCTGTGCCCCACTAGTGTCTCCTGGTGGTGTTCTCATATTTACAAATATTAATTATTATTAATATTGCCTTAGTATTCTATTAATGTTTATTCTCCACAGTTTTATCCATACCTCAGAGTTGTGTATGTTAAATTATTATCTTTTTTTGGTCAGTCTTTCCACATTCCTGTATAAATAGATATATTTCTTATTCCTTAGCGACCTAAAGGGTAACAAGAAGACTGTTTGTGGTAATACCTCTGACTTTGTGCTGTGTCACAGCACTGCTCCATATTTTAAATTATCATTCTACTGCCCTCTCCTAGTTCCCCTTAATTTACCTCGGTTTAAGCAGTATCTCATTACATTTAATCTCTTTTCACTGATTTACTGGTCTCGGTTTAGACTTTTTGCATGGTTTCCATGTAACATCTCTTACTTGTATAAACATTCAAATGGTCTCTCGTATCACCCCAAGGGCTTTCCTGTTTGCTGCATCACAGCAGAGCTGTGTTTTGTCAAACGTTCTGCTTTCTGGTATGTTGTCTTTATTCACCCTCATTACAACCATGCTCCTTCTTCAGACCTCCTAGTCTGTACTGAATATTTCCCTTTAGTTTTTTTGTCACTCTGACTTTTAAACCTGCAGAAAGTGTTTCTGTTCAATTTACATATTCTCCTCATCTTTAAACCCACTGCCAGACTCCCTAAGGTATGGATAAAACTGTGGAGAATAATGACAGTAACTGTTTCTCATGAATAGAATAATCGGACAATATTAATAATAATTAATACTTGTAAATATGAGAACACCAGGAGACACTAGTGGGGCACAGGATGTTGTAATATTATATGCAGGTGTATCAGTACTTGGAAATGTAAGGTGAATGACGAGCTCGATTGTAATGCACGATGGGATATGGTGTTTATATGGGGAATAAGATATGCTGTAAAAAGGTACGTATAGTGTGACAGTTACAATGACGTGACTTTAATTATGGTTTGTATCATCAGTTTACACCTAGATCCTTGCCCAAGGAAGCCCAGTGGGTGAACCATTTAGCACAGAGAGGATCATGGCAGTATGTAGAGTTTTTTTTAAATAAAATTGTTACTTTGAAATATGAACTCTGGGCTGGTTTCTGTTTGGACTTGCCCGCTTGTCCCAGCTCCCCAAAAAATGAGTAGGAACAGTATTTTGGCAGGGGACCCACTGCATCTCTGGTTTGCTCAGTTTTTCTCTGCCTCACCACAGTTTCAAGTTGGGCTCAGCTATTCTCATCCCCACCACAGTTCCAAGCTCGTCTCAGCATTTTTCAGTCCCACCACAGTTTGAAGTTGGACTCAGATTTTTTCAGCATCACCACAGTCCCAAGCTGGGCTCAGCTTTTCTCTGCTCCGCAACAGTTACAAGCTAGGCTTACCTTTTCCAGCCTCACCACAGTCACAAGCTAGGCTCAACCTTTCTTAGCCTCACCACAGTCCCCACACTGAGCTCGGCTTTTCTCAGCCTCACCACAGTCCTAAGCTGGGCTCAGCTTTTCTGTGCCCCACAACAGTTACAAGCTAGGCTTACCTTTTCCAGCCTCACCACAGTTACAAGCTAGGCTCAGCTTTTCTTAGCCTCACCACAGTCCCAAGCTGGGCTCAGCTTTTCTCAGCTCAACACAGTCATAAGCTAGGCTCAGCTTTTCTCAGCATCACCACAGTCCCAAGTTGGGCTCAACTTTGGCTTATAGCCTCACCACAGTCCCAAGCTTGGCTCAGCTTTTCTCAACCCACACCACAGTCACAAGCTGGGCTCCCCTTTTCTTAGCCTCACCGCAGTCTCAAAGCTGGGCTCGGCTTTTCTTAGCCTCACCACAGTCACAAGCCGGGCTCAACTTTTCTCAGCTTTATCACATTCTATGGTAAGATCTGTGGCAAGTCAGAGACAGCCTTCAAACTTACATGTAAGAGCACAGCCAATCAGCGGGTGGGGGGGTCACAGATGCAAAAGTTTCATTTTATAAAGCCTCATCGATCTTTTAGCACCGGGAAGTCGGCAAACGATAGACCTGAAAAGGAAACTACTTGTCTAAAGAACGAGTTTTTAAATATGGAGGAAAGTAAAATGTATGGCCTAACCAGTCAGTAAAGTGCTTAATGGAGACCCGAGTGTGCTAAGAATAGAAACACAGGCAGGGTTGGGAGAGATGGGTTGGGGTAGAGAGAGAGAGAGAGAGACTGTGCTTGGGGGAAAGGAAGGAGAGATGCAGAGAAGGGTGGGATGTGAGAAACAAACTAATTGACAAGTATGCATATGCAGCCCATGATGCTTTGCATTGTGTGGGCATGTGTGATTTTGTAATTGACAAGTAACTCTATGATGCAGTATAAATTATCAAATGGGTTAGAGAGTTTCTCTAACGTGACTGGCTAAGAACCCTTCCAGGGAGTGGTGATATGTTACACTAACTCCACAGCCTGGATAAACTCCCATCTGAGCCTTTTTCACCTGCATGTAATCCATTAGATAACAGCAGTAATACACTTTACGATGTATGTGTCATCATTTGGGACCATGCCACTTCTTCAATCGGTGAAGTCACATGGCCATTCCTCATGCCTCAGAGCCGACACAAGGTGTGTTGGTATTCCAACACACACACACACACACACACACAGCTGCCAGGCAGCGAAATGCGAGAATGAGAATCTATGAAATGTAGTCTCAGCTGCTTTCAAATAAGTAACAACCCCCCCCCCCCCAAACCTTGGCCTTCAGCAGATATACCAACAAGGAACTAAACACCTTTTTTAATATGAAGTGCAGACATTTAACAAGTTGAAATCTGTAGTTATAACTTTCAGGGATTGACCTACAGTGCAAAGTATTCCCAAGCTGCCCTATGAAAATTCCCCTTGTTTCTGAGAGGGAATTTTTTTATGATGGTCTCCATCTGCCGCAGCTTCCCTGCCACTCAGCAAGGTGATGGTGACAAAGTAATTACAGCCGGGCTTAAGGGAATGTCTGTAAAGCTCACAGCAGGATAGGAAATGAAAAGACAGCATGATCCAGGGAACAGAGCCCACCATAACGCTACTGTCCAGATCGCAGTCTCACAGTCCCTGGGCTTTTTCGGGTCAGCGCCTGTGAAGGGCCCAATGTGAAAGAGTGCATTTATAACTGCGACTTCTAATCTTTTAAGTTTGAACTGAATGCATGCTGCAGTGCTGTGATCTTTACCCAGCGTTTTCCAGGACGGTAACACCCAGCACAGCATTCACAAAGCGTGCTAGCTTCATAAATAATTAATTAAACTTATAACCAACATTCTGCTTGTTTTCCTCTGCGACCATACTTGCCATGTTTGTTCTTGCACCAGACCCCCTTCACACAACTCTCACCCTCTCTGTGCCCAACTCTCACTCCCTTTCTTGTGGGCTAGTTCCAGCCCCTCCCTCACAAAACCTGTTCCTCAGTGTCCCAAACAGTAGCTGTACCACTGCGCCTACGGGCTGGACCACCTTTTCTGCAGTTTGCTGCACTACCAGTCCCCTTCTCTCCAGACACACCTGGAAACAAGTGGAATACAGCTCAGTATGCACTTGTTCCTACTAGGTTTGTATTATTTATTCCACTGGCATGTTCATTCTGCTCTGTAGGTAACTGCTGCACTATACCCTATGACCCGCCTGTATCTTAACTCCTAGCTGTCTACGATCCAAAGTTTGCTAACCGTGTAATTCTGTGCATGTACAGACGCTAGTTTTATATCTTGTACTGCTTACTGATTTCCGATTTTGTGTTATGTTTCCAGTAATGTAACTAATCCCAGGTCGCCCATGAAAAAGGGACTTTTAGTCTCTGTGGGCCTACCCGGTGAACAAAATTCAATAAACATATTACATCTTCTAGCAACAATATTTAATTAATCAGCACCAAATGCAGACAGTCTAGAACCCCAAAACAGCAGCAGTTTTTGTTCTCAGTTAACAAAGGCGCATAACAAATGAAAACATTTCAAGCAGCTCGGTAAAATGGCGCTAGAGATACTGCCTACTACGCTGTCAAAGTGGGTTCTGAAAGAGACTCTGGTCGCTCGCAGGCTAGCCGGGGAGGGAGGAAAAGAGGCTACAGCATCCCTAGGACAGATCTCCTCATGTCGGGGAGGCGGGCCGACTGTCACTTGGAAGAATCCAGGTGGCAGTGCTGTGGGACCCCATGCCCGGACACTAGGCTGTCTCTGCCGAGGTGGAGCACACACATCAAATCACTGTACTCACGTATCTGTATGGTTACCTCTAGAATCCAGATGACTGTTCTTTCTCTGCTAAAAATCAGCAGCTTCCTTAGCAAAAACACAGAACCCAGGTAGACACTTTGATCTCTGATCAAGCATCTATCTAGCCAAAACAAACTCCCAGGTAGCCCAAGTATGTATTTTTATTACAAACTAAAAGTTTGTGTGCTAAATTTCACTTTTTTCGGATAGCCCTTCAGTCTCCTTTCTGGTGTTAAGCTTTCAAAGTACAAATTAAACTGACGGAAGACCCCATCAGGGCTCCCCTCGAGATGGAGACAGAAGGCCTGCCTGCAGTGAGCACCCTCCCATGTGCATTAGGCCCCCCTCTCATAAAGCCCAGGACAGAAACAGAAGGGCTGTGCCACTACCCCCATGTACACTGGGGTCCGCTCACACAGCATAGGATGTAGACAGAAAGCCTGCAGTGAGGCCACACCCTGTGTACGATGTGTCCCCCTCGGAGCCAAGGACAGAGGCAGAAAGCCTGCAGTAACCCCCCCATATATGTTGGGGTACTTTTCACAGAGTCCAGGACAGACTGAAGAGCAATGCCCCCCCCCCAACCAGCACAGCTGGGGGTCTGTTCAAAGAGCACAGGATGGAGACAGAAGGCCTGCAATGAGCACCCCCACCACCACCACCGCTATGTACATTTCAGTACCCCTAACAGAATCCAGGACAGCATTTGAAGGGCAGTGTTCCCCCCACCAGTGTACACCAGGGGCCATTAAAGGAGTCTAAATTGCCCCCACCTATCGGAGTCCAACTCACAGAACCCAGAAAAGAGACTGAAGGCCTGCAGTGATACCCCTCCTCACAATCCCATGTACATCAGACCCCTACTCACAGAGCCCGGGACATTGAAAAAAGGGCAGTGACCCTTCCCCCACCCCACATGTACATCGAGGTCACACTCACAGAGCCCAGGACAGGGACAAAAGGGCAGTGACTGGACCCCCCCACCACCACCCCCACGCATGTGCACATCATAGTCCTGTTCACATCTCATAAACAACTCACCCCTGACTCTAGACTTGCAATTGCAAAAAGTATCCTACTGCCTAAACTTACTTATGCTGTTCCCATCCTCCAGTCCATAGGAAAAACTGAAGCTTCAAAATAGGACGTTTCACTGCAATGTCCCCTCCTAGGATGCACCATTGTGACATGTTGGCCTCCTTAAACTGGCCCTCGCTGCCTAGTAGACCCCAGTACCCCTACTAACAACAGCATACAAATGAATCAACAGATCGGCTCCCCCAAGCCTTGAAGGCCTCCTCATCCCCAAGTGCTCCTGCAGAACACCACGCACTTCTGGGAAGACATTATTTGAGGTACCCAGGACGAGGACTACACTTGGAAGTTGTGCATTCAGCCCCTAAACTCTGGAATACCCTACCAGACGGCCTACACTCAGCTGGTTCCTTAGCCACTTTTCACAAGGGTCTAAAAACGCACCTCTATGTGCCACACTAATGTACCTGCTAGTTGTTGCATGTAGTTCTAGCACTTGCTCCTTAACCCTCTAGTGTACTCAACTTCCCCAAATGTTTACTCTAACCCTACCCTATGAAGTTGCTCGGCCGTGCTTGTCTTTACTGTATGAATGTAACCTGCTGTAAATAACAATTGTTTATTTATTGTTGCTGTTCTGGATTTACTTTTCAACTGCATTCTCCTTCTGTACCACCTGTTATGATATCTGCTCTACCGACATGTAGCTAATTCTGGGTTGCCCCTGAAAAAGGGACCTCTGGTTCCAGGGGCCTACCCAGTTACCAAAACTAAATAAACAGCAACCAGACCAGTCCCACCAGCCCTTTCCTGAGATGGGCATTCCTCACAGATCTAGCCAACTAGGTCCCTTCCTTAATAGTTCTCACTGACATCCCAGATCTCCATAACTGCTGTAGACAGAGTTTAAATTCATGATTTTACAAATGGGCTGCCAACAAGATCTGCCAGTCACTTGGGCAATTTCTTCTGCAAGCGCTACACAAGCTGAGCTGTCCACTGTGATTGCACAGGTAAATCCCACTCTAAGAGACAGAGAACCTCAGCACAAAATTACTGAGGGAGGGGTTAACACAGAACATAGAAACATAGAATTTGATGGCAGATGAGGACCGCTTAGCCCACCCAGTCTGCCCATTTCCCTACCTAATGGATAAGCTGCAGATCCTAGATAACCAGCAGCCTACTTCTTCCTACCCCCACCCCCTAGAATTGCCTTATGACTGTCCCATGCATGCTTGAATTCCACCACTGTTTTTGACTCCACAACCTCCTCAGGAAGGCCGTTCCATGCATCCACAACCCTCTCTGTGAAAAAATGCTTCCTTACATTACCTCTGAGCTGCCCCCCCATCTTCAAATTGTGCCCTCTTGTTCTTGCACACCTCTTTTTCTGAAAGATGCAACTATCTTGGACTTTGTTGATTCACTTGAGGTACTTGAAAGTGTCTATCATGTCCCCCCCCTTTCCTCGAGGCTATACATATTAAGCGCCTCACGTCTCTCTTCATATGTCTTCTGGTGCAGACCCTGCACCATTTTAGTTGCCCTCCTTTGGACTGCCGCCATCCTGTCTATGTCTTTGCGGAGACTGGGTCTCCAGAACTGCACGCAGTACTCCAGATGGGGTCTCACCAGCTGACTGTACAGAGGGATAACAACTTCCTGTTTTCTACTGGTGATGCCTCTCCCTATGCATCCCAGTATCCCCCAGCCCTCCTTACTGCCCTCTCACATTGCTCACCCACCTTTAGGTCATCTGATATGACTAACCCCGGGTCCCTTTCCATTTCTTTTTTTTTAATTTGCCCTTTATCCTGGCTGGACCACCGTCTGCTTTCTCCGCCCTGATCACGGCCCCACCACCGCCTATAGCTGCAGAGGACCCTCGGTCACCCCCGGCTTACCCCCCGGAGGGTGGGGCCGCAGGCCACCTTCGTGACCCCGGAACTGTGACTGGTTGGGATCCCATGGCGGTGGTGAGCGGATCTCGAGGAAGGCTTCATCCTTGGTGGTCCTGCCCGCCATTTCCGTTTTCTCCCAGAGGAGGCGGGGCGTGCAATGGCGCCAGCGTCTGCCCTGCCTCCCTCCCCTCCACGTCAAGCGTCGGCTGCGTGAGAACTCCCGGCCACCGCCAGGAGTCCCCAGTGCTCAGCGCCACCCACACCTCCCGGAGAAGGAGAGCTGTCCATCGGACCTCGATCCCTACTCCCCAGCGACCCTCCGATGACCCGGATCCGTTCCCGAACCGGTCGCCGCGGCGTCATAAGCAATCCCACCACTGCGCCCGGACGGGCCGGCCTCCTTTCCATTTCTGTTGTTGTTAGTATCTCCCCCCCCAATTGTGTACTCTTCCCTGGGTTTTGTTTCTCAGGTGCATTACCTTGCACTTCCCAGCATTGAATCTATGCTGCCATACATTTGACCATTCTTCCAACCTTGCCAAGTCCCCTCTCACCCTTTCTACCCCACCTTGTGCATCAACTCTGTTGCAGATCTTTGCAGATCTTTGTGTCGTCTGCAAAGAGGAATACTTTTCCTTCCAGTCCCTCTGCAATGTCGCTTGTAAAGACACTGAAGAGTACTGGTCCTAATAGTGAACCCTGTGGTACCCCACTAGTGACCCCCCTTTCTTCAGAGTGGACTCCATTTACTATTACCCTCTGTAGCCTGTTCTCCAGCCAATTCTTTACCCAGGCTACCATCTTGGGACCCACTCCCAGGTGGCTAACTTGTTTATTAATCTTTTGTGTGGAACTCTGTCAAATGCCTTGCTAAAGTCTAGGTAGGCCATGTCCACAGGCCTTCCTTGATCTACCCAGGAAGGGCAGTGACAACAAAGTTGCACATAATCCAATTGTGCAGAGCATCATGGTAATTATATGCAAATCACCATGAAAGAGTTTAGACTGGTTCTGCTTTAAGGAGGAGTGTTTTTCACCTCAGAGTACTGCAAAATGCTTTGCAAAGTAATGATAGAAAAAAAAAAAACAGAAACCAAGGCAGCCCCCTCGGTAGTGTGGTAAGGCAACTGCTCCCAACTGAGGCCACCCAGGTTTGGGAACAAGCCCACCGTGTCGGGCTAACTGTGGGGAGGAGGACTGAGCACCCAAGTGGACACTCTCCTCCTCATATGGGGAGGGACAGTTGCAGTCTCTGCTGCCATAGCACCACCTGGGTGACAACAGGTGGTGGTGCAGCTGGAGATGTTCTTGGGGCGGTGGACGAGGGCGAACTCAGGAGCGTACACACACTCACTGTGTGTGCATACACTCCTTCAGAGTCTTTGCCATCCATATCCTGAGGAAAGGGGAAGAACAGAAGGTGGAAAAACAGTGAAGCACTGCAGAAGGACCTCTGTGCTCCCAGGCCCCACTGAACCTGACTGCTCACAGCCGCCCACACTTGACCAACTTGCAGAAGGACCTGCCTCCAACTCCCCAAACAGAATCTTCTTGGGGGGAGGCTACTAAGAGCCCTTTGAGGTGGGGTAAGTGGTGGAAAAAGGTTTGGATGACTCTGGGAGGTAGTCGAGTGGCACAGGCAGCACCAGTGACAAGGGGTAAATAGGCCTCCCCCCCACAAAAAACATTTAAAGAGCTATACTGATGCCTTTGGGAAAACTGTGTTAAACATAATATTTAGACAATTCAGCTTGTATTTCATATATCTTCTATAGATTTCTCCTCTCCATTACTTAGTACTAAAGAAATTCCCTCAAAAACAAGCTCTTAAACCTTTAGAGTTCACCGTCTTTACAGCTTATTCCCCATTTGAAATCATAATGCTCTGGTGTGACATCACAGTCTGTTGCCATGGCATGTAACTGTGATGTCACAAATGGAGTATATCACATCACACTGAGAAGAAGCAACAAGAACTGATGAACCCTCAAGCAACAACTACAGCAGTAAAGGTTGTCCATCTCCGCAGGTCTGCCATGAGCTTGTAATCAAAATGGTGCCCCTGGGCTTTGACTATGCAGACCTGGTCTATGGAACAGCCCCCGTCACCTCTCTGGCCAGACTGGATACCCTCTGCAACTCCTACAGCCGCTTTGCTACAAACTCCCCCTCTCATACTCATCACTGCTCACCATACCCCTCATCCATGCTCCCTCCACCTTCACATCGCCAGATCCACCGTGCCTCATTCATATCCAAATTTTGGTTTGGGTCCCTTCCCTCCTACCTCTTACCACTCCTCTCCCTCATCCCCTCTGCCTTCTGCCCCTTCCGCTACATGGATCCTCGAACCTTCGCCATTCCTCATCCCCACTCCTCTGCTGAGCAATCCACATTTTTCTAAAATCTCCTATCACTTCGGAACCAACTCCCTTCTTCCCTCCACTTCACTGCCAGCCTTGGCTCCTCAAGTACCAGCTGAAACTCCTTCCTCCCCCAAGTCCCGTTTTCCCTCTCCCTAACTACTCCTCTTGCAATTGATTTGCCTCATATCCTGTGCTAAGTATGATTGAAACGCCCAATCTGTTGTTCCTGCCTTGACTGCTCATTTTCGCACTTATTCTTGTATTAATCGTGCTCTCTTATTGCATTTAATTGTACTGTAACTGCAAATTGTGTCTGTGCTTTGTGTTTTGTATACTAATATACTAACATTCCAGCAGAGTAGGCCAAACGGTCTATCGAGTCTGCTCGAATAGCAGCACACGGTATCCCTTATTCCCTTCCCCAGATCGCGCCCGGAAACGAGCCTCGGCTCAGCCTGCCTTTTCCAGTCACCAATTTTCAAATAAATAGATAAAAAATAAATGCTGTTTTCAAGCATGTGACCTCCATAGTAAATAACGAGGATAAGAAATACTGAGCTAATGAACCCATGTTCTGGTATCACTGTACCTCATCAACTGATAAGTTATTGTCTTATTATATTCAATGAAGTGTAATTGTAGTCTGACTGTATTGTATTGCACACCTGTAACTGACTCTGTAAATGTAGTTTATTGTTCTTTTTGACCCTATACCCTTTGAAAATAGGCTCTGCCCGAAAGCGTTTTATGTGAAATAAAAAAACTAAAAGTAATGAGAAATATAAGCTGCTTTGTGTTCAAATAACTTATGTTTTTCAAAGTTCTCCTCCATGCATTGGTGGCTCTTTAAAAAAAAAAAAAAATGAAAAAAGATGGCCCATCAGCAGGTCTGATGCTCTCAATGCTGCCAACCGGGTTCGGGAACAAGTCTGGGATGCCAAGGACAGGCGGAAAGGAGGAGGAGGAGGATCAATCCCAGTGGACACGGTCTCTCTACCCTCCTCTAGGGAACCAGGGAGGCATCACCTCACTCTGTCACTGCTGAATGGTAGTGCAGCATAGGGAGGAGAGCATATTGCGGAGTGTATGGTGGACCGTGCACAAGAACAGGCTTCCCCAGGGACAGCTGTCCCAGTGCCATATCCCTGCGGGGAGGGACTCGCAGCAGGGGGCACCTAAGGGGTAAATCCGCTCCATCCAGCTCCATAACAGCCAGCATGGCCAGAAAGGTGATACATCCACCCTGCCAGCTCCATAACAGACAACATGGTCAGAAAGGTGGTACAACCACCCCGCCGGCTCCATAACAGACAACATGGCCAGAAAGGCGGTACATCTAACCCACCAGACAGAGAAGCAAAAACAGCATTACAAAAACAAATTACAGTAAATATTGAACTACATAGTTAGACTAAACTATTGAATGTTACTGCAGCCACAATAGACCTCTAACCCCATAAACCCATAAGGGGTTATTAATAGTGAGCTGGACACCACCGAACATCCAAGGGTTAAAGATGTACAGGCTTGTGTATGCTGTAGGCACCAGAGCAGGGGGAAGGGCATTCTGTAGCAGAAAATGCAGTGGAAGGGACTTTCTGCAGCATTACAAGCCACAATCAAATGTTGTACTGAACAGTCCAAGGTAGTCTGTGGATGGCCTTCAGAGAGAGAGAGAGAAGAAAATGTCTGTCCCTCTGTGTATCCTGTCAGACTTTTTTTTTCCTTGGCGTGATGATGTTCAGCGGGTATGTGAAGCAGTAGGGATCGATTCTGAAGATCCCAAACTCCCCCTCAAGGGATGATATCCCCAGGTCGAGGCAACCTCAAGTTCTGTCAAAGCTTCTCGGAGAAACTGTGAATAGCTGGGAGATGTCATGGTGTCTCTGTTCTGCCAGAAGATTTCTGTGCATGACAAGTGGTGCTTTGTTCTGCCTGGAGATTTTTATTGGTGCTCTGTAGTCGCACTGTAGGTTGCACAGATCGCGACTCGGCCCATCCCTCAACCAGACAGATACGTTCCTTTTGTGTCTGCCACTTGGTGCTTCACATATGTAGAGGTCTTTTTTTATTTTTTTGTAGGCCACTAGCTCTAACAAAAAGAGTTGTGATCCTGGCGGGGGACGATTTAAGGCTGCAGTGCACCAGAAATTGTTTTGCCAAAAAGCTAGTTTCAGCTACAGTAACTAAAAATATTAGCATACTTGTCAACTCTACCTTTCTAGGTACCTCCTAGGCTGCGCACCATGAGTCTTTTTTATTTTCCTTGGTCCTAACCTTTGCCAGGTCTACAATGATATTTCTAAGCCAAATAAGGGTGCCATCTTTTTTTTCTCAAGAAAAAAAAAACGAAATAAAAACATTTATAAAATAACTCACATTTTGGTGGAACTAGAACATCGTACCACCAAATAAAACTGGAAGAGGCCTCGAATCTTTTATAGTAAATAAAAGGTCGGGTCAGATTTTTTTGCCCAATTTCGTTGCACTGCTGCTTTAAGAAGAACATCAGAAAGCATTTCTTCACACAGATGGTGGGGGATAGAACAGAATGCCAAAGAAGGTAGTCTGTGCAAAATCACTGAAGGGATGCAGTCATGGGTGTGGGACACACTTGGGTCTGATTATAACAGCAGCCAATCGGGAGGGGGAAGGAAGGAATGAAGACCATACTCTGATTATGGATCACCCTTTTGGAGCCCCTATTTCATCGCGGACATCTCCAGAATAGAACCAATCCAGCGTAGGGCAACAAAACATATATCTCATCTCTCCCAGTTAGACTATGACACTAGACTTCAAAAAACAGGACTGTAATCCACTTAGTTTTAGAAGAATAAGAGGTGATCTTCAGCTATTCAAGACTGTTCATTCACCGACCTTAATGGAACTATGTGGAATTTCATTTACATCAAGGAGAATAGTGGCAACATGTCATAATAAACAGATTGAAATTGAACAGACTAAAATGAGTAAAAGACAACAATTTTTCACAGTTAGAGCACCTAGAATCTGGAACACCTTGCCACAAGATATTGTGGACTGTGACCAGATAAATAACTTTAAAAATAAGTTAGATGAATGGCTTTTGAAGTACGTTGAGGGGCATAATGATCCACAAGGTGTGGAGGACAATCTCAATGGGCTTATGCCTTCTTTTGTCCACTAATCGAGTAACTGAGTAAGGCCATTGGGGCCCTCGCAATCAACACAGACAAGCAGGGCTGGGCAGACATGGTGGGCATAGGGCCGTTTCCTACCAAAAGAGTCTCTGTTTCTAGGATACTCGTGCTTTCCCGATGAGGACAGTGATTCTTTGTTGTTGGACTTCTTTGGAGGGGTAGAACTGGATCTATGGAGCCCATGACAGCCCCATAGGATCACATGTCCTGCGACTTACCTAGAAAGATTATTGTAAATGAGCAAATCCAGCAGAAAGTTGCTGGGGTCCCACTAGCTCATCTACTGATCGATTTATGCCATCTAGTGCACTCTGAGACACTATACTTGAGAGGCAGTTTGACAGAACAGCAGTACATGGGATCCTTATAGACTGCAAGTAGAGCTAGTTTCCAAATCATAAGATGGATAGAAAAAATGCTGAAAGCTGATTGGTGGAGAGTCAATTTCACCCATGATGTTATCCTAGCACATTCTTACACAGCTGGAACTAGTTCCCACTAACCACCCTACTTATGACCTTTAACATACACTAAGTGGATCAATTTGATACTCTCAATAAGGCACTTCAGGGTATCTCTGGGATAATGTCACTTCTCAAATAGCTGAAGGCACTCGGTCTGTGGCCTTGTACCTCACAACCTAGCTGAGGCGTGACATTATCCCAACAGGACAGATGCCCTGGCTTACCTTGTTGCTCACTTTTATCTTTCCAAACTACACACATATGCACAGCCAAGCACAACTCCTCCCAGCTATGCAATTCCTTGTTGGGGGGGTGCCGACAAGGCATCAGAATCACAAACGTTGCCTTCTAAATCCATTTCTGCTAAGGCTGACAGTACCAAACTGCAGATTCGGGTTCTGTCCGGTTCGGACACTCAGTGCAGCGCAGTCACTGTCTTAGTTAAATATCATCCGCACCAAAGACTATCGGGCATTTCGTACACCCTGATGTACAGTCGCACAGGAAACAAAACCTTCCAACCAGCATAGTAGCGAGTCAGTTTATCCCAGAAATGACAAGTCATAACATATTTCACTATAATGCAACTCAAAACACGAATCATAATGCGACTTAAGTAATATTACCCAACTGAGATTTGAACCCTGGTCCCCCTCAACCCCATCCAAATGCTCTATCAGCTGAATGTGTGGCCCAACAGGCCAGCCCAAATTTGCCATGGCCACTGCTTAGAGCTGGCTAATAGTCTAGTAACAAACAAAAAACAAATATGCAACTGTCCAAAACATATCCTTGTAAACCTCAGCTAATCGTACATTAGTTTATTTATCTCTTTTAGCACAAAAGTTCATAAAAGGCACCAGTCTGCTCACTGTATGTTATTAACGAAGTATAAATTAGAATGGAAGTCCAGTGCACTTTCAGTCACAACTGTCTTCTGTCACTGCAGCCTGAATGCTGGCGACAGTCCCTTGGCCTGAGGTGGAACACTTGCTGCTGTTTGTGCAGTTTGAGCACGTTCCCTTGACAGTTTGACAAATCTGAATGAAACAGCATGGCATCAGAAATCGTTCCAACAGATGGAGGGGGTTGGTGGGGCTTAGACTATTTTTAATCAGATCTCACCTCCCCCAAGCTCCTGCTCCAACAGATTGGCAGCTGGGGGGAGGAAGCTGAAGGTCAGAATACCTTGAGTACACACATTTTTGAAATGGCCAAAGTCAAACCATACTGTTGCACATGGTGACCCCTTGAAAGTGTGAGCAACCGAGAGATGGGGTGGAGTGGCAGGGCTTATGATTTCCAGAAGCTGGCTAGAAATCGATAGTTAGTACTCTGAGCAGGCAGGGGCTGTGGTTTTATAGCTGTGAAATCTGATTTTAGGGTTTCGTCAGCCTGTGAAGGAACACAGAAATGTACGTTGTCAAACACACAGAGACTGATGCACTGTCTGTCCTATAAGGTTTTTATCTGATTGGCATGTCAGACGAGAACTGGCATTAAATGCCCTACTCAACCAGCTATGAGTGCCAGTAGTACAGTCCCCTGTAATTAGAACCCCAACACTTACCCCCGGTGCTATGGCAGTCTCCGCTGGGGTATTTACAAGGGTGAGTTTTAAAGAGTTTTATGGACGGCATCAGTATGCAAATGACCTTAACATAGTTCTTGGCTGGGCAAGGGTAGTAGATCTCCCTACCTCCCTGCAACATACCGCTCTACAGTCTAAGAACTGTGACTGAATGCAGTATCACTTGCGTCATTTGTCCCTGCCACCTGGGACCCTCGTGCCATTTGATTTATACACGGAGGACAGGTATATTAATGGGGTTATAGACAGTCATCTGCATTGGTACACTGATAGCCCTGGACACTTCAAAGAGCAGCTCTATACTAAAACAGAGAACCTAAAACTATGAGATTTTCAACAATTATGTTTAACCTTAGTGTTTTCTAGTCTTCTTTTACTTTATTTTGCTCTAGGTCTCCTAAATATTTCAGGTAGTGCCGTGCATATTTCAGGTAGCGGAGTGCATAGGTAGCACTGTGCGTATTTCAGGCAACGCAGTGCACATTACAGGTAACGCGGTGCACATTACAGGTAACGCGGTGCACGTTGCAGGTAACGCGGTGCACATTACAGGTAACGCTGTGCACGTACTATAGGTAACCATGCACATTACAGGTAACGCGTGCATATTACAGGTAATACAGTGCATATTACCGTAACTGCATATTTCAGGTGCGTGCAGTATATTACAGGTAACGAGTTCATATTTCAAGCTAATGTGTGCATATTGCAGGTGATAGTGCATATTTCAGGTAACATGGTGCACATTACAGGTAACGTGGTGCATATTTCAGGTAACGCGGTGCATGTTATAGGTAACAGTGCATATTTCAGGTAACATGGTGCACATTACAGGTAACGCGAGACACATTTCAGGTAACTTGGTGCACATTTCAGGCACTGCAGTGCAATTTCAGGTAACACGGTGCATATTTCAGGTAAAGTGGTGCATATTTCAGATAATGCGGTGTGTATTTCAGATAATGCGGTGCACGTTTCAGATAATGCGGTGCGCATTTCAGATAACGCGGTGCGTATTTCAGGTAATGCAGTGCAATTTCAGGTAAAGTGGTGCATATTTCAGATAATGCCCTGCATATTTCAGATAGTGCTGAGCATATCTGGGGTAATGCAATGCATATTTCAGATAATGCGGTGCATATTTCAGATAATGCGGTGCACGTTTCAGATAATGCAGTGCACGTTTCAGATAATGCGGTGCGCATTTCAGATAACGCGGTGTGCATTTCAGGTAATGCAGTGCAATTTCAGGTAAAGTGGTGCATATTTCAGATAATGCCCTGCATATTTCAGATAGTGCTGAGCATATCTGGGGTAATGCAGTGCAATTTCAGGTAAAGTGGTGCATATTTCAGACAATGCAATGCATATTTCAGATAATGCAGTGCATATTTGAGATAATGCGGTGTGTATTTCAGATAATGTGGTGCACATTTCGGATAATGCAGTGCACACTTCGGATAATGCGGTGCACATTTCAGATAATGCGGTGCTCATTTCATATAGAGTCTTTCAAGAAGCATCTGTTTCTAACTGACCTCACAATTGCTGTTTGTGACTTCACAGTCTGTTGTCATGGTGAGCTATGGTGGCATAAACAAAGGCACTGGGGGGTCAATAGAGTACAGGAGAATGGCTTTTTATACAGACTTTTTGGCTAAACTACCAAAACGTGTTCCTTTTTCTATATGTGATTTATGTTTTTTTCCCTGTTTGCACCACAGACCTGTAACCCCGGCAGACAATTACGTGCATATGGAGGCGCACACCAGGCACTGGCTCTGATCCTTCCGCCCCACCCCTGCCATTTGCCACCGCCCCCCCTTGCCTACACTTCCCACCAGACCTCCACCCGGTGGGAGCGGAACTACGGGGGAAGCGGATAACCATCCCCGGGAGGGGAGAGCTGCCTACAGCCACTCAGTCCTGCTCCGACCCCCATGCTGGCTCCACAGCAACCCGAGGTTGTTCCCGAACCCGTGTCACCGCCGTAGCGCGAGGTAAGGCATCCAGCGCCCCAGCCCGACTGAAATGTGTATTAAACCTTGGAAAGGAAATCTGAAAATTAAAAAAGTATTCTGTAGTAAATTGTAATAGCTGAAACTTCATGTTTATGAGAGTACTTGCAAAAGTGCACAGGTGCTCTTTAAAACACAGACAGCATGCCTGGTCATATGGAACTGTATGGAACAGATCGACCTACATGGCAGACATGAGTAAGGTTCTACACGTTGTTTTATTTGTGTTATGCAACGGACAGTATTTACCCAGGATAACCTGACTGAGATGTAACCTTTCCTTTTCTGCCAGTTCCTGCCACCTTCTCTGCAATTTTGCAAATGGCAAATCAGAAGTAAAGGGACATCAACATGACTTGCTGACTCTGAGACAGTTAGCCCGTGGCACCACGGGACCACAGCCCATCAGTATATAGAATCTGAGAGGTTTTTTTCCTTTACTCTGTGCTGTTACCGCCACTCCCCACATTGTCACTTCCTCCCTTGGCCTAAAGGGAGCAGCAGCTCTCCTGTTGTATGTACTGGTCATATCCTGTGTTTCCATTTTGCTACTTTGTATCATTGTATGTTGCATGCTTGTTGATGTATTGTACTCTGATGAGGAGTCTTTATAAATGAGTCTTTGACTCAAAGGTTGTAAATCCGATTTACTCAATAAATAAATAAATAAATGTATGGAACCGGGGGCACCAAGCAGGGTTACACAAACAACCTGGGCAAAACACAGGGTTATTTATACAACTCTGGTCAACAAACAGTGTCATTTATACAACTTTAGTCAACAAACAGAGTTACGTACACGTACAGCTGAGAAAACAAAGTTATATAAAAACTGGGGCAACAATCAGGGTTGGGTATAAAACTGGGGCAGTAACAGGGTAATGTATACAGCTGGGGGAGTAAACAGGGTTATTTTATTTTTTGTTAGTGCTGTTTCTGCTTCGGTGCAGGGTATCCGCTGAGCTGACCCCTCCCAGCCCTGTAACCTGGTTCCTCTTGGACTTACCATCCATGTATCAGGCACGTTCCTCCATGAGCTTGTCTCCTCGTGGCTGGAGTCAGCAGGCCCCCTCAACCTGCTGAGAAAACAGACCTGCTTTCTCCGGGGATGGCGCCTTACTACTGGTGCGAGGCCTGTGAGGGTTGTCTCCTTATTTAACACTGCTAGAGATTTTTCCCGTTTGTTCTGGGATGCTAACTGGTGGCATTACAAGCTCGCGCACACATGTGTGTGGAGCGTGATGCCATCAGGTGTCCTATCCACAGTACTCCGTGCTGTTCCATGCACAATACCACCTGTGGTCACCCAGGTGGCAGTACAGCACTGGGACCAGCCATCCCCAATCCCCAGAGGAGGACAGCATCCACTGCAACGTTCAAACCTACTTCCCTGGCTGGTCCTCGACAACCCAGGCTTTTTTCCCCGAACCCAGATCGCTAGCATGACAGGAGGTAAGGCACCCATCACCTCAGCCTTCCACACCACCGGGCCGATGGTAGCAAACAGGGTTATGTATACAGCAGGGGAAACAAACAGGGTTATGTATGAAACTGGGGCAGCAAAGAGGACCATGTATACAACGGGGCAGCGAACAGGGTTATGTAAACAACTGGGGTCACGAACAGGGCTATGTATGAAACTGGGGCAGCAAACAGGGCCATGTGTGCAACAGGGGCAGCAAACAGGGTTATGTATACAACAGGGGCATCGAACAGGGTTATGTAAACAACTGAGGCCGCAAACAGGGTTATGTAAACAACAGGGGCAGTGAACAGGGTTACGTATACAACAGGAGCAGCGAACAGGGTTATGTATACAACAGGGGCAGCGAACAGGGTTATGTATACAACAGGGGCAGCAAACAGGGTTATGTAAACAACTGGGGCTGCGAACAGGGTTATACGGACATACAAACTTGCCAGCAGATAAAGGCCTTACGGTCTATCGAGTCTGCTTGATTGTGCAGCTAGCAGCCCTTATTCTGCACCTGCCCCTCCCTTCCCTCCTCCCCCTTACCCTGTCCCATCCCCTTTCGAAGCAGCCCACTGTATTACAGGCTACCACTTCCTCAGGTAATGCGTTCCACCCTGACACCACCCTCCATAAAAAAAAGTAGTTCTATTTCCTCTTGACTCCCCAGTCTCGGCTTGCGCCTCGGGTGTCCCTCCTCTCCTTAACTAGAAAAGCCTCTCTGTGTCCATCTTATTTATTCCCTTCATGTACCTGAAGGTCTCAGTCGTGTCCCCCCTTTCCCTCCTTCTCCAGGGAGTACATGTTTAACTCCCTTGGCCTACTCTCACAGGGCAAGTCCCCCTAGCCCGTGGATAATTTTTGTTGCCCTGCACTGCACTGCCTCCAGTAGCCTAATGTCCTTTTTCAGGTACGGCCGCTAGAACCGCACACAGTACTCCAGCTGTGGTCTAACCAGTGACCTATACAGTGACAGGATCACCTCTCCCCTCCTGGAGGATATGCCTCTGGCAGTACAACCCAACATCCTGTTAGACTGTGCAGCTGCCTTTCTACATTGTGCAGAGTTATTCATTGCTTGCGTTATGATCACCCCCAGAACCTTCTCCTCCCCCTCCTCCTCGGCGGCTAGCTGACCCCCCCCCCCCCAAGCTGGTAGCTCCTCCTAGGGGTTTTTTGCTCTGAAATGTAACAACTTGCATTTCTTGGCATTGAATCCCAGCTGCCAAGTGTCCGACTAGGCCTCCAGTTTTGCCAGATCATCCTGTAACCCCTGCCACTCCTCTAAGTCATCCACTACTGCTCCCATCTTGGTGTCATCTGCAAACAGACTGATCTTGCTCTTGATGGGCAACTGGGGCAACAAACAGGGTTATGTATGAAGCTGGGGCAGTAAACAGGGTTATGTATACAACAGGGGCAGCAAACAGGGTCATATAAACAACAGGGGCAGCAAACAGGGTCATATAAACAACAGGGGCAGTGAACAGGGTTATGTAAACAACAGGGGCAGAGAACAGGGTTATGTATACAACAGGGGCAGCAAATAGGGTTATGTATACAACAGGGTCAGCAAATGGTTATATAAACAACTGGGGCAGCAAATAGGGTTATGTATACAACGGGGCAGCAAACAGGGTTATATTAACAACTGGGGCAGTGAACAAGGTCATATAAACAACAGGGGCAGCGAACAGGGTTATATAAACAACAGGGGCAGCGAACAGGGTTATGTAAACAATTGGGGCAGTGAACAGAATTATGTATGAAACTGGGGCAGCAAAAGTGGGTTATGTATACAACGGGGCAGCAAACAGGGTTATATAAACAACTGGGGCAGCGAACAGGGTTATGTAAACAACTGGGGTAGCAAACAGGGTTATGTATGAAACTGGGGCAGCAAATAGGGTTATGTATACAACAGGAGCAGCACACAGGGTTACATAAACAATAGGATCAGCAAACAGGGTTATGTATACAACGGGGAAGCAAACAGGGTTATGTATACAACGGGGAAGCAAACAGGGTTATGTATGTAAATGGGGCAACAAACAGGATTATGTATGAAACTGGGGCAGTAAACCGGGTTATGTACACAACAGGGGCAGCAACCAGGGTTACGTATACAACTGGGGCCATAAACCAGGCTATGTACACACCAGGGGCAGTAAACAGGGTTATGTATACAACGGGCAGCAAACTTGGCTACACAGAAACATAGAATTTGACGGCAGATAAGGACCGCTTGGCCCACCTAGTCTGCCCATTTTCCTACCTAATGGATAAGCTGCAGATCCTAGTTAACCAAAAGCCTACTTCCTCCTACCCCCCACTAGGACTGTCTTATGTCTGTCCGATGCATTCCTGACTTCCCCCACTGTTCTTGACTCCACGACCTCCTCAGGAAGGCTATTCCATGCATCCACAACCCTCTCCGTGAAAAAAATACTTCCTCACATTACCTCTGAGTCGTTCCCCCCCTCTATCTTCAAATTGTGCCCCCTTGTTCTTGCACATCTCTTTTTCTGAAATATACTATCCTCTTGGACTTTGTTGATTCTCTTGAGGTATTTGGAAGTTTCTATCATGTCCCCCCTCTCCCTTCTTTCCTCAAGGGTATATATATTAAGCTCCTTTAGTCTTTCTCCGAATGTCTTCTGGTGCAGACCCTACACCATTCTGGTTACCCTCCACTCTGTCTATGTCTTTGCAGAGCTGGGGTCTCCAGAACTGCACACCATACTCCAGATGGGGTCTCACCAACTGTCTGTACAGAGGGATAACAACTTCCTGTTTTCTACTGTTGATGCTTCTCCCCTGTGCATCCCAGTATCCATCCAGCCTTCCTTACTGCCTTCTCACATTGCTTTGCCACCTTTAGGTCATCTGATATAATTACCCCCAGGTCCCTTTCCATTTTTACTGTCATCAGTATCTCACCCACCACTGCGTACTATTCCCGTGGGTTTTTGTTTCCCAGGTGCATTACCTTGCACTTCTTTGCGCTGAATCTGAGCTGCCATACATTTGCCCATTCCTCCAACCTTGCCAAGTCCCTTCTCATCCTTTCCACTCCATCTTGTGCATCAACCCTGTTGCAGATCTTTGTGTCGTCTGCAAAACGGCATAATTTTACTTCCAGTCCCTCTGCAATGTCACTTCTAAAGACATTAAAAAGGACCGGTCCCAGTACTGAACCCTGCGGTACCCCACTAGTAACCCTCCTTTCTTCACTGTGGACTCCGTTTACTACTATCCTTTGCGTCCAGTTGTCCAGCCTATTTTTTATCCAGGCTACCACCCTGGGACCCACTCCAAGGCTGGCTAACTTGTGTATTAATCTTTTGTGTGGGACTGTATTAAATGCCTTGCTAAAGTCTAGGTAGGCCATGTCCACAGCCCCTACCTGGTCTACTACTTTGGTCACCCAGTCAAAGAAATCTATCAGATTCGTCTGACACGACCTTCCCACTGTGAATCCATGCTGCCTTGGGTCTTTTTTACCCCACTGGCCTGTAGGTACTCAACTATTTTTTCCTTCAGAAGTGATTCCATCATTTTCCCTACCACTGAGGTCAAACTAACAGGTCTGTAGCTTCCTGCCTCTGCCTTGCTCCCACTTTTGTGAGGGGGAATCACATCTGCCCTCCTCCAGTCCTCAGGTACCACCCAATCCTCCCATGATTTGTTAAATAGAGTAGTATATATGAAACTGGGGCAGCAAACAGGGTTATGTATACAACAGGGGGCAGCGAACAGGGTTATATAAACAACTGGGGCAGTGAACAGGGTTATGTAAACAGGAGACGCAAACAGGGTTATGTACACAACTGGATCAGCACACAGGGTTATGTATACAACAGGGACAACAAATAGGGTTATGTATACAACAAGGACAACAAACAGGGTTATATAAACAACAGAGGCAGTGAACAGGGTTATGTAAACAACAGGGGCAGTGAACAGGGTTATGTAAACAACAGGGGCAGCGAACAGGGTTATGAATACAACAGGGGCAGCAAACACGGTTATATAATCAACAGGGGCAGCAAACAGGGTTATGTAAACAACAGGGGCAGCAAACACGGTTATATAAACAACAGTGGCAGCAAACACGGTTATATAAACAACAGGGGCAGCAAACGGGGGTTATATAAACAACATGGGCAATGAACAGGGTTATGTAAACAACAGGGGCAGCGAACAGGGTTATGTAAACAACAGGGGCAGCAAATAGGGTTATGTATACAACAGGGGCAGTACACAGGGTTATATGAAACTGGGGCCACAAACAGTGTTATGTATACAACCGGGACTGCAAACAGGGTTATGTATACAACAGGGACAGGAAATACAGGTTACTCACCTGTAACAGGAGTTCTAGGAGTGGTATACAGTATGTTGTTCATCCGCACTGTCTGGCAGGTTCCTTGCCGCTTTAAGATGGGCCGGAAAGTCTTCACGCTGGCTCCTCTCACCCACCTGGGTGGTAAAACCCTCGGCTCCGCCCCATGACGCTACATCCAGCCCGCTAGAAGCCAGGTTGTACGATGAAGCTGGGGAGATCGGGTGGTTCGTGTGGATGAACAACATATACCACTCCTAGAACTCCTGTTACAGGTGAGTAACTTGCATTTCTAGGGACGTGGATATGTTGTTCAAGCCACATTGTCTGGCACACTCCTAGAAGTTCTCCGGGAGGATGGAGTCAAGGCGCGTACCCCCGAACCTACTTAGGAAATAAGGACTGGAGAACCGAGGTCCCAAAACCAGCATGACTCTAGGTCAGTATGGAAATGGGAAATAAAAGTGTGTGCTGACTTCCAGGTAGCAGCCCTGCAGATTTTCTGGATAAGGACATCCCTAGAAGCAGCCACCGAAGCAGCGGTACGGCGGGCAGAATGAGCTCTTATCCCTTTGGGTGGCTCCATGCCCACCAACCTACAGCAGAGATCTATGCAGGAGGTGACCCACCTGCTTATCGTCCACTTTGGCTGCAGGTCAGCCAGGTGCGGCTTCAGCACAGGTGACATACAGCTGGCGAACCTCTCCCCAAACGTCAGCCATTCGCTCCTTATAATAAGCGAGCGCTCTTCTAGGGTCCCAAGTATGGAGCCTATACATCGGCAGAGTCAACACCTGATTCAGGTGAAACTCCAACACCACCTTCAGATGGAATTTTGGTTGGGGGCGAAGGACAACCTTGTCCCTGTGGAAGACCAGATAAGAAGACTTGATGGAAAGCACCTGGAGCTCACCCATCCTTCTGGCTGACGTGACAGCCACCAAGAAAGCGGTCTTCCACGACAGGTGGGAGATATCGCACCTGTGCATCGGTTCGAATGGCTTGCCCATGAACTTAGCCAATACCAGCAGTAGATCCCACAGAGGTGGAGGTTCTCACACTGAAGGGGATATGTGATCAAGGCCTTGGAAAAAGCTCCTGACCACCTTCTCCTGCGCCATCGACTGCTTGCCGGCCCACGCCCAGTAAGCAGAGATGGCTGCCAGGTGCACCTTAAGGGTCATCGACCGAAGCCCTAGCTAAGACAGGGACCACAGTTAGTCCAAGATGCTAGCCAACAGACAGACAGAGGGGTCCAACCCCTTGTCCTGACACCAAATGGAGAATCTCTTCCATTTAAAGGCATAGCACTTTCTGGTCGACTCCTTATGGAATGCCTCAACAACGTTGAGGACCTCATCAGAAAGACCCAAGGCCTGGAACTCTAGCAGCTCAGGAACCAGGCCATCAGGTGCAGGGATTGAAGGTCCAGATGGAGAACCTTCCCCTTGTTGACTGAGATCGGGTCCGGGCGGCTTGGAATCCACCTCGGGAGCTTGGAGCTGAGGCTGAGGAGATCTGGGTACCAGAACTGGCGAGGCCAGTCTGGGGCTACCAGAATAACCTGTGCCTTGTCCCTCTTTGCCTTGAGAAGCACCTTGTGGATCGAGGGAAGGCGTAGAAGAGGCCCGGGGTCCACAGCCTCGAGAAGGTATCCCCCTGCAGCAAGCCCTGCTGAGGGGAGGGCGGGCATGAAACAGCCTCAGTTTCGCATTATCCTTGGAGGCGAACAGGTCCACCTGAGGGGTACCCCAAAGGGAAAACAGGTCTTGAACTACCTCCAGCAGGACAGACCACTTGTGAGATGCAGCGCCTATTCGGCTGAGGGCATCAGCCAGACTGTTCGATGCTCCTGCCACATGGATGGCTACGAGATCCACCTCTAGGCTGATCACGAGAGACCAAATACGGAGAGCTTCCTTGCACAGAGGCAAGGAACGCCTCCTGCCCTGATGGTTGAGATAGTACATGGTTGTGGTGTTGTCCGTCTGGGCCTGAACCACCTGACCTGTACAAACGGAGCGAAAGTGGTCAGGGCTAGTCGAACCGCTCATAGCTCCAGCAGGTTGATGTGGCATCGAGACTCCTGAGGGGTCCAGAGGCCGTGGGCCCAGAGTTCCCCCAGATGGGCACCCCAATCCATCAAAGAGGCGTCGGTCGTAAGGATGACTGTCATCTTGGGGAGGACAGATGGGATACCCTCCTGCAGATGAGCTGGGATGAGCCACCACTGCAAGCCGTAACACAGCCTCTGGGTTACGGTTACTGGTTGGTCGAAAGGACTGGAGTGCTGTGACCAATGGCGGGCCAGACCCCATTGCAGGGGACACATATGCCAGCGGGCCCAATGGACCACACTGGTGCAAGCCGCCATGAGACCCAGAAGGTGCAGGAAGTCTGGGCAGGACACAATTGCCCAACCAGAAATGACTGGGCAAAGGAGGAAAGGACCTCGGCCCTGTCCGCCAGGAGCCAGGCTCTGGCTCAAAGAGAGTCGAGCTCTGCCCCAATGAACTGAATCACCTGTGATGGCACAAGTTCCGACTTGGCCTCGTTGATGAGGAGGCCAATTTGAGAGCAGGCCTGGAGGGCCAGATCTCTGGACTGCTCCACCTCCAACCTGGAGGGGGCACATCAGCCAGTTGTCCAGGTAAGGGTACACCCGAACCCCCCGGTGCGGCAGGAATGCTGTCACCACTGCCATGCATTTAGTGAAGACCCTGGGAGCTGGAGAAAGGCCGAAGGGCATGGCCCGGAACTCGTAAAGTGATCCCTCTGCTCTGAAGCAGAGGAATCACTGATGAGACAGATGGACTGGGACATGAAAGAACGCGTCCTGTAGATCTAGAGAGGAAAAGCACATGCCTAGTTCCAAGGATGGTAGATCTGAGCCAGAGTGACCATCCTGAAGGTGTGCGGCCCTAGGAACTTGTTTGGGTCAAGCAGATCGAGAATAGGGTGCCAGCTCCACGTCCGCTTTGGGACCAAGAAGTACCTGGCCACAAACCCTGGGTTTGGAGGAGGATCTGCCACCTTGCTGATCACCTCCTTTTGGAGGAGTAGAGCTATGTCGGCTCGACGTGCCGACAGAGAGGCTGTGGAACCGGTTGCCCCTCGATAGGGAGGGGTCTGCTCGAATTCCAGAGGCAGACCCCTGCCAACCACTTCCAGCACCCAACAGTCCATGATGATAGCGGACCAGGTGAAAGGAAGTGGCGGAGCCATCCCCCCACAGGGGGACCCAGGAGAGAAGTAACGAGGTTGCAGGCTGCACCCCGCAACCCATCACTGGGCAGGCTTGGAGGAAGGGCCGGCCGAGGAGCCACCTGGACCTTTCCCTTCAGGCTTCCTGCTGGAGGAAGCAGCAGGCTTGGCCTTGGGGCGCCAAGCGTGAGCCTGCTGGCCCTGTTGCTGGTGCTGCTGGGCTGGAAAGGCGGAAGGGCTTACGCTACTGTTGGAGGCCTTTGTCCTTCTGGGCAGACGTGACCGACTCCAAGGTGGCGTTGGACTTCTCAATCCTCTGGAGATGGCCCTCCACCCCAGGCCCGAACAAGTCAGTGCCCAGGAAAGGAACATCTGCCAGTTTTTGCTGTGTATCCGCCATGAAGGTGGAAATCCGCAGGCAAGCTCTGCGGCGCATGGCTACTGTAGCCACTACTAACTGGGCACAAGAGTCTCCAATGTCCAAGGCAGTCTGGAGCTATCGTTTGGGCACTGCCCTTCCCTGATCCCGCACCTGCTTGACCGTCATTTGTAGGTTAGCCAGGAGATGAGGAAACACCTCATCCAGGGAACCAATAAGGGCGTGTGAAAAATGTGCCACCAGCAAAGCCAAGCTAGCCTGTCGAAGACCTAGGGAGTGTAAACTCTTCGCCCGGATTAGTCCAGCTTTTTGGACTCCTTGCCCGGGGGCTTTTGAACGTCCCTAGTGTTTCCGGAGCGCTGTAAGACGCTATCCGTTATCAGCTCTTCAGCCGAGGGGTGCTCTGAAAAACTGGAGAGGGAACCAGTGGGGACTGCGTACTTTCGAGCCATCCTGGCCGAAGGTGCAGGACAGGATGCAGGCTGCTGCCACAACTCTAGGGCCGGACCAACAATGGCCTCGGCCACAGGGAAGGCCTCCGTGGGGGAATCCCCTCGGTCCAGAATCTCCTTGAGGGGATATCTGCCCCATTTTTGTACAGGTTTGAGCTGTATCCCAGTGGACTTTACAATGAGCCGAAGAATTCCCAGGAACAAGGATGGGCTCTCGTCCACCAACAGACCCCCCCAGAAGATTCCAGGTCAAGGGGCCTGGAATACAAGGAGTCGTCGTTGGACTCCGAGGAGTCCGTGAACAGCTGCTGAGCGCCTGAGCCACCCTCCACTCGCCGAGGCCTATTGCGGGTGAGGGTGACCGACAACCTGAGGGGCAGGCCCTGACCTGACCGAGAATCCTTGGTCGGGGCCCTAGTCTTCAGTTGTGGGGGCTGTGGTTCCACCGCAATGGGTAGAGCAGCCGGTTTTGGTCGAGCAATCGGCGCCGGATTTGGTTCCTTGACTAAGGAGCCGATGGTGAAAGGTTGCTTCGGCCCTTCAGGAGACAGCCACTTAATGGCCGGTGAAGGCGACGGAGTCGGCTTGTTACCGCCTAATAAGAGCTGCTGCCACATCATGTCTTCATAGCATCAACGCAACTTGTGCAGGAGCCTATCCTCTGAAGAGGACGAGCGGGAACGCTGCTTTCCGTGATTCTGGGACCGAGACCACCTATGTCAGTGGAACCTACCCGACATGGAGGAAGACAGAGACCGTCAGGGTCGCCGATGGTGGGTCGAAGAGGTGGCGGGGAAAACCCGCTCATCTCTCGGTTCAGGGTCCTTGACCAGAGACTTCAGCTCGGGAGGCCGAGGCAAGTCCTTGGTAACCATCGGGGGAACCGGTGATAGAGGGTTATCGGCTCCACCAGTCAACAGCCCATCTAACGGGTTGAGAAGAATCTCGACCACATCAACGGATGTCTCGGCCGGCTGACCTGACGGGGACACCGTGAAGTCAGCAGCCTTAGCCGCAACCTCGACAGAAGTCTAATGTAGACGCTCCGGAGAACGAGATCTCTCCCACTTCCACGAACGTAGACGGTGGGACTTATTTTTCAGTTGCTTTTTCTTCGACCTACTCATGTGAGTACCTGAGGGCCCTTCTCCCTTCGTGGAGAGGGACTGACAAACCTCCATAGAAGAAACAGTGTAGGAGGAGCCCAAGGAGAGCGGGATAAATGCCAACGCCGAGGAAGTAGAAGAAGCAGCCTGGGCCACCTCCACCTTGAGGGCAATTAACTGCTGCAGCTGCTCCGCGGAGCTCGAAGCCGTGGACACCGCCCAACAGGCCTCCTTCAACTTCGCCGTCGGAAACCATTTCTCGGGGCGCCCCAGTTGAAGTCAGGCAGCACGGTCTTCCAGAACTGAAGCTGTTAAAGACTTGTAGAGATCGCAGGCCTGTGGATCATGGGCAAGTCCCAGGCAGTAAACGCACGTGGTGCAGGTCGGTCCAAGACATCTTCTGCCTGCAAGGGCACCGACAGAAGCTGGGAGTAGATTTTGAATCCATCGCAGCCACGAGGGAAGAAAATGGCTTAAGTCTTGTAAACTTTAAAACAATTTTCGGAAAAACTGAAGGATAAGATCCAGGTCTACAAACACAGAGCGCTAAGAAGGGAACCTGAGCTTCCAAGCGGTAAGGAAGATCTGGCGTCATGGAGCGGAGCCGAGGGTTTTACCACCCTGGTGGGTGGGAGGAGCCAGCGTGAAGACTTTCTGGCCCATCTTAAAGCGGCAAGGAACCTGCCAGACAGTGTGGATTGAACAACATATCCACGCCCCTAGAAACAGGGTTATACATACAACAGGAGCTGCAAACAGGGTTATGTATACAACGGGGGCAGTAAACAGGGTTACATATAAAACTGAGGAGAGGGCAGAAAACAGGGTATGTATCGACCTGGGACAGCAAACAAGGTTAAATATACAAGTGTTACAGTTGTAAGAGTGGTCTCACTTACATTCTTAGGATATTAGAACCACACACCTTCCATTTTCAGTTTTCACTCCATAAGAATGCGTGTGCGACCACACTTACAACTGCAAGTATGGTCTCGGCAGTGGTCTTAACATACACCATTGTGCATGCCCCCAGACTGCACCTTGCCTCCAGCTCCTGTCCAGGGTCTTCTACTAGTCACTTCGATACCTCCCTTAACAAACAATGCCTTGCCCCGCTGGTTTGCACTCTCAGGGCCAAAGTCTCATTTCCAGTCACTTCCTTTGCAGCATAATCTGGGCGAAATGGATTACCGCAGATTTATTGTTAGAGGCCCACTTTTTTGGAGTGCCTAGTAGATGTGGGTGGTGACAGCCCCCATTCGTATCCTGCCACTAATGGGATTTTTGTCCAGTTTCTCCCTTGTCATGCCCACCTCCCTCACCATATGCGTGCACGCTTGCAATGCTCCTGGGATGACATCAGGCACCGTGCGGTCACCCACACTGCCAGTGGCATCTCGGCCAGGGGTTGCTCAGTGAGTAGTGCTGCACTGAGACCCTCCCCCCGGGATGAGAGCATCCAAGTGAATGCTTTGAATCCACCCTGCCAGTCTGTTCTCCTGATATCCCATGCTCGGGGCACGAGTACAGGTTGCCAGCATGCAAGACCAGTCCCCCACCACTCAGCACCACAGATCATGCAAAGACTTTGCTTTTAAACTTGGACTAGCCAAATGTCCCAGGGTCCATGCTCGGCAGCTGAGGATGGGGACAAATCAGTTTGTGAGCTGATGGTCAGTCTGGCAGCTAGCTTTCAGTATCTGGTAGTCAAATCAATATTTTAGTGGCCATCATTTTTTTTTAATGATTTTAAAAAACATTTTGTGGGTATGTAGCCAGTTGGCCGGTAACTTTCAAAATCTGCTAGCCAAACCAATTTTTACAGTGGCCGTAGGTCACCTGGCCACTTACTAGCATACTAAAATGACAGCAGACTAGGCCCAACGGCTTTTTGAGTCTGCTCAATTTTCAGCACCTGCACTGAGGGCCGATTTTGGTGCCCCCCCTTCCCCTTGGGGTATACTGTTCCCAGTCCCACATGTTCCACCTGTAATGAGCCTGGTCAGATTTACCCTCCCACTGTACCTGTCCCACCCCCTCTTAAACTCGTCCACAGTCTCCACCTCTACCAGCTCTCTGGGCAGTACATTCCATGGCTTCATCACCCTTCCAGGGAAATAACTCCTCCTCTTCCTCTCCCCTCTGAGCCTGCCCTCTTCCAGCTTACACACGCGACCTCTCGTTGCCCCACCCTCCTTCCTTTGGAGCACCCTGACTGGGCCTCCCTTATTGATCCCAGGGATTTATTTAACTCTAAAAATTGATTAGCGTTTTGCTCATAAAAGTGCTAAATCTTTGTGAAAATGCATAGCTCTTGCCTCACTGTGTTTAACAAACACAGCAGTTCTAGAAAATCTATATAAATACTTTCTGTACAGTTAGTATAGTCCCAAGAAAAAAACTGCTAATCAATTATTTAAAATCCTGGATCCCTTTCATGTACTTAAGGACCTCTATCTCATCCCCCCTCTCCTCCAGGGTGTACATGTCGAGCTAGTTAAGCCTCTCCTCATAGGTCCTCTCCCCCAGGCCACAGATCATTTTGGCTGCCCTCCTTTGGACCCTCTCTAGGAGTGTAATGTCCCTCTTTAAATGTGGTCTCCAAAACTGCACACAATACTCGAGGTGTGGCCTAACCAAGCAGTTGTACAGTGGAAGGATCACTTCTGCCTTTTTGGCAGTAATCCATCTGGCGATGCATCCCAGCATCCTATTTGCCTTTGCCGCTGCCCTCCTACAGGTCTCTGAGTTGTTCATTTTGACATCTACCACTAGCCCCAGGTCCCTCTCACCCTCTGTGACTTGAATCATGTCTCCTCCCAGGGTATACCCCCAGCCTGGATTTCTGACTCTCAGGTGCAGAACCCTGCACTTCCCTGCACTGAATTTTAGTTTCTATTTATCCAACCACCTTTCCAGAGCCTCCAGGTCCTCCTGCAAGGCCACCCTCCCTTCCCCTCCTCCTCCTCATCTACCACTGCACCCAGCTTTGAGTCATCTGCAAAAAGACTCATTTCACTCCTGATCCCCCTCCTGATGTCTGAGACATAGGCGTTGAACAGGAATGGCCCTAGCACAGACCCCTGGGGCACCCAACTAGTAACCCACCTTGGGAATGAGGCTAACCCTCCAACCACCACCTTCTGAGTATGCTCAGAGAGCCAATTTCCTATCCAGCTTAACAACGGTCTCCTTACCCCCATTTCCTTCAGCTTAGCCAGCAAGCCACTGTGGGGTACTGAATCAAACGCCTTGCTGAAGTCCAGAAAGAGGATGTCCACTGGCCTGCCCTGGTCCAGGGCCCTTGTCACCCAGTCATAGAACTCAACAAGGTTTGTCTGGCACGATCTTCCTGAGACAAAGCCATGCTGCCTATCGTCCAAATACCCAGTTTGCTTCAGTAACCCCCCCCCCCCAAGGTCTTTCCTTGACAATACCCTCCATCACCTTGCTGAACACCGACGTCAGGCTAAGGGCCTGTAATTTCCCACCTCCTCTCTTGATTCGTCCCATCCAACATCAGCTGCTCTCAGCTCCACTTCACACTGTAAGCATCAGTTCAGGTAACAGAAGATTCTGATCTGTAATACCTCTTTGTTGTAGTTATTTGACTACTGATCAATTGGCGCTCTCCATTCCTCTATGTGTGAGACACTCTTACTGCACACAGAGTGTCTGCCGTGCAGCTGTCCTAGAAACAGACACGTTCAGGCAGTTTTTAAAAATGTGGACAAGTATTTGATCAATCTCAGTCCATAGTATTGTTGCTGCCGTTGAAGCTGCTCTTTTTTTATTAGTCTTTGGTAACCAGGTAAGGCCCACTAGGCACAAGGCCTGTTTTCAGGGGTGACCTGAAAGCACTGAGGAGGTTAAGTGACTGGCTAAAAGTCACACAGTATGCAAGTAGAGGTTGTGGGAATCGAACCCAGGTCTGCTGTATGTACCAGGCTCATTCACAGCTCATTACTCTAACCTACAGGCTATATTAGCAGCCCTTAGGGTATTAGAATTGCTCGCCTTTGGTCTGCGGTTCTCATACCCTAAGAATGTAGGTGAGACCACTCTTAAAACCATAAAAGTGGTCTCTGTGGTGGTATTAAAACACAAACTATTTTACAAGAAAGCCTAGTAAGGCCCAGGGACTTGTTTACAATAGGAAGAAAAACAAGCAGGTTGCACTGCTAGTAAAGCGGAAGTAAAGGGAAGCAGTATAGCGCAGTGGTTTAAGGCTCTGAGTTGCAAATATGGAGACCTGGGTTTGAATCCCACAGCCCCCGCCTGCATACTGTGTATACACTGAGGAAGTCACTTAACTTCCCTGTGCTCCCAGGTTGCACCTGTAAACAAGCTTTCAGCTTAGTGTGCCTTTCCTGGTTAAACAATTGGGAAAAAAACAAACAAAAAAAGTGAGTGCCAGTGACAAGGCAATCGTTGCAACAAACTACAGCAGCACTGTATGATTAGCGAACCTCCTCATTAGGGGGCAACTGATGAAGAGGGCTGCAAGCCTCCAAGCGCTGTGGCGTTGACAGTAGGGAATGGGAGAACTGGTTTGCAGAAGTTCAGAACTAGCCAGACTAGATACTACTGTCTGTGAAAGAACCTTATAAGAACCTTTTTTCCAGTTCTGGTAACTTTTTAAAACACTGATTCTGGAACTTAATGTACCTACCAGCAGGGCTTTATCTTATTACGAAGGCTACAGCTGCTGCTGCTGGTAAAAGCCCAAAAGGAGTCTGGAGGCAGAACAGTATCACTGCAAGCTGTTTCTAAATTATTTTCCCTTAACCCACAACAGTTCAAGAGGAGACGATGCTGGTTATAACATGTTTTGTACTTTAAACTGAAAGGTTTTGAAAGTTCTTACAAGGTTCGAATAACTATTAGAACCTTTTAGGGCTTATCAGAACCTCAGAACCAGTTTGTGGTTCTCCCATCTCTATCTGGTGGTGCTATATACTCAGCCTTCACCACCTCCCCCTTACCTTTAATTAAATCATTCACTTAGCTACAAACCTTGTTCAAAGTGCCTTCCAGTTTGTATCTTATTTACAACAGGGTCCCACCCAAGATGGCTAACATTTATACAGACTGTGATATTACAGGTTAGAGTACAAAACCCACAAAATACATTTCTTCAAGTATTTTACGTTCCCAGGTGTCAACAATAAATGTTCTCTGCCACAAAATGTTTTGGGAACATTTTCAAAGTAGAAAGGCTGGGAGCTGTTCCAATATATGTGGGGAGCGCGTTATTCACTACAGAGCTGGTGCACAGAAATGACGCTTACCCATAATTAGGTCTCGCTTTAGGGATGTATAGATCACCATTTATGTCGTGTCTAGTTTCCCGGGAGTTGTCACTTGATAGGGGTTGGGACTTTTCTGGCAAGTAATCAAGGCTAAAGCATTCAAACAGTATATCATAATTGCTAGGTGTACTGTACGTTACGTCTTGATTTTACTGGCTGCCGGCCTAGTTGATGAAATGTCACCTGGAAGTTCTTTTTTTTTTCACAGCCAACTGTGATGCTGCCTGCTCCCTGTTTTGTAAAACCTGCAGTCTCTCCAGGAGTTCCAGGCTTCTACACTGCCCTCCAAATCAAGTCTGTATAATCACACCTGTAGTAGAATTAACACAGAGTAGACTGTAGGCACGGGTATTCTGCAAATGGTGATGCATAATGTTCCAAAACTCAGAAGACTGTGCACAGATTTTGCATGTCCATTTACTACGTTCCTTCCTCTCATCTGTCTTCAGGAGATTGCGCATTTAGAGTTGCGGCGTCTGTGCAGTGGAACATATTGCCCCCCACATGCGCAAGGCGCCCCGTCGGTTGACGTTTTCAAGTCCCTTTTAAAAACCCATCTTTTTAATTTGAGTCATGGCTTGGAATAACTTGCTGCCTCATTTTGTCATCAGTACTTAACCGGTACGTTATATTATTTGTTGATTGTGTAAGACGCTCAGAGCCTCTCGGATCAGGAGCCCCGGAAGTAAAGTTGCCTCGCCTCGTCCCCATATGGAGTGTGCCTCAGCTTCATTAGATTTGAAATAATTAAAGACCACCTTTAAGGGGGAACTGAAGCACAGATACATTTCATATTCATATTTGATGACCCCCCCCGGTTCTCCTTCTGTAACCTTCTCCCTCTGTGTTTACAGGCACAGTTAATGTTTCTCTTACTGTTGTAATAGTGCAGTCCTAAGCTCTGTGGGTGGAAGAACTGTGAATCGAAGCCGAACCGTTCGGTACATAAAGGATTTGAGAATGCACTCATAACCAGAAGAGACACATGAAATGTGTATATATAAACATACTATGAATCATGTTAAAGATTTATGGTTCAAAAATGGAATTTGAATTCAAATTCAAAATTTTACTCCGGAGAATAGAGAATCCCCTTTGTGAAATATTGAGTATGCCAACAGGGGCTGAAATTAATTTTGCAGCCACTAGCCAGCAGGGCTAGTGACTGTGAAAAACACTAGCCTCACAGACTTTTCTACTGGCCCAGCTGATGTACTTTCCGAAATGTTACCTTCTCCTGTACAAGCCTGTAGGGCCAGTTTAAGGAAAATCTAAGTAGCCCAATACAAAATCTACCAGCATTTGGCTAGTGGGTTTGGTGCCAACTTCGATCCCTGTGCCAACTAAACTTAGAACTATAGAATTTTACAACTCTTTGCATGAAAGACCCTCTGGTTGTTATAAAAGTACCTGGAATGTTTACAGATAATTCTGACTGGCTAAGAATGATAGTGTGATTTAGAACAGTTTTATGTCTCAGTCATCTTTAAAAGCTGTTCTGGAGGGCCGACTCGATGGCCCCGCGGCAGTGCGTCAAGCGGTCAGGCACGTGACCTGGGCTCGGGGACGGACTCCGGCAACCACATAGGAAGGCAGGCCAGGTTGAGATAGCTATTGCACGGCAAGTGCGCCTCAGTTGGGATGGGCTGATGAGGAGTTCCGGTGCCACCACTGACTAGGTGCAGATGGGCCAGGGAGTTAGCTCTTGCCATAGGGACGCTGCAACATCTGAGGCTGACGCAGGCACTGCTCATACCATGGGGTGGAGGGAGGGACTTTGGGGAGAAAAATGGGAAAAAAGAATGTACGCCAAGCTGTGAGATGGTTGTCGGCACGCTCAGACCCTGCTCAATGTGCATTCCCAGTGGTTATGGCGGGGAGGGGAGCGACTGACGGGGCCGAGGGGTTACCAGCAGCACAGCTGCATGAGCTGAATGGCAGACGTGGGTGGTGGCTCAGGGCCAGAAAGAGATACTGAAAAAAATTAAATAAAACCAGCTCTGTACAGTATGTAGCACCCCCATCACACAACTGATTCTACCTGATGATGTAGCCATGAAATATGGCACCATGCACTACATATGGCTTGGGAAACAAAACTGAAGCACAGGGATCAAGAGCTGGGGTGGAAAGTAAATATATAATGAAGCACAATAATATTTCTATAATGAAATGCTGGCAGCACATTGGCACAGTGGTAGGCTACCACATGCAGTGCTGGTGACCCATGTTCAGAACTGAGCTCAAGTTGTCGGTGGCCAGCCAGTGGGTAGAGGACAGAGTGTCTCCAAGGATGCTCTGCTCCTTCGGGGAGGGAGGATCACACCTCCCTCTGCTTCACTGCCAACTGGGTGACCAAAGATGGTGCTTCAAGTCAGACAATCTGCAGGCTGTGCTAGGAAGGAGAGTGCGTGTACACTGATGCATCTGGTTTGTTGACACCAGAGACAGAAGCACACTCTCAGAGGGAGGGGACTTGCGTGGGAAAATTAGGGTCAGGAAGGTAGATGAAGTCCCCCCCCCCTGGCTTAGGTGCTGTCTCTGCAGTGAGCTTCATATTGGCTTCTATAGTGTCTTTGCTACAGTGACACTACAGAGGGGCTATAGCTGCAATGGAGCTGCAGGCAGAACTCTACATTGCTGGTGGGCGGGTCTGCAGGAGGATCATCGCAGTGTTAGAAACACCATAAAGTATTCTCAAGTGTCCCTGATGAAGCAGCTCTGAGGTCAGCGAGGTGGCAATGGCAGAGCTGGAAGATGGTTCGAGTACATGCCCTGGAGAATAAACAGAGTCCACACAAACAATAAAAACATGGCATGCTGCATAAAAATGAACGCTTTCTTATTTAAATGTATCGCTGTCTACATTTTAAACAAAACAGCGACGCACTGCAGCAAACTGCAATCTTTCTTTTTGGATTTCGTGGTAAATGAGGCCTGCCATGTCATGCAGCTGTACAGCATGCGCTCACTACTGCCGCTCACTATGTCGGTGACCCAGGTTTGGGAATGGAACTGGATTGCAGGGGGCAGCCGGGGAAGCAGTGATGGCTATCCCACAGGACAGCCTTCCTTCTACGGGGAGGGGGGATTCCGCCCTCCACAGTTCACTACCCCTCCACAGTGGCTGGGTGGTAGCACAAGCAGGCGTCAACATGGAGGAAGGGCTGCCAGCAGACACAAACATGTGCTAGTGCGCCATGAAATGCAGGCGAATCGCATCATTACACGCCAGCAATCCCAGGGACAAAGGGTGGAAAATCCCAGCAGATGGCAAAATGGCAACCAACCTTCTTCAGCCCCCATACTGTCATCCGGGTACCCACCTCCCAGGACAGATCTTGTACTGGTCGGATCAGTTGCTCTCCCTGGGGATCCCGCCACTGGAGGCAAGCCATGGAGGAACAAAGGAGGCCGGAGTGTGTATCTGCAGATAGGAGGTGACAGGCTGGAGATGGTCGCCCAGATAAGGGCTGCCCAGTCGTCATGAGGCATTAACACAGGATTGGAAGACAGATTTCATAATAAAATCTTTTCTAAAAATCACAGCTTGACAGATTCAACCATCGTGAATTTTGATGTCACTCTGTTTTCCATTCCCAGCAAAGATAATGCCAGACCAGTGTGGTTCCTGTAATTTGCTGGCTCTTGAGCCATGGTGGCACCTCAACAGCCTGGAAACTCACCAGAAATTAGGGAAATGTACAAATTTAAGCTTTGCTGGTGGGTAATTTTGATAGCTCTCAGCTCAGATGCAGGAGACCTATTCAAGCTATGGGAACCCCAGTAAACACTTTTTGTTAGGCAAAATATCCCCCGTGGATCCAAAAGCATTGCCAGAAATTCCACCTAATTCTCTTGCTTTCACCTCCCGCCACCACACAGCAAGTCTACTTCTTCAATGGACGCTGCATCGTGAGATGGAGCATGCCAGAACACATGGGTACCACCCACAGCATGATGAAAGAGGTGGGTAAGTAGCCTTCGAGGACCAGCGGTAGCCCCTCTTCATTTGCAGGCCACTTCTCAGGACAGCAAACGGAACTTCAGCAGTGGCAGAGAATGGACCCAGAGCACTCTGAGAGAGATCTGGAACTTGGCCATAAATTAATGCATGTATCCACTAACAATTTGATTACTGTTCAGTGACTTGTGTGAAACGAGTTTTGATGGTCTCAGCTGGGTTGGAGTACGCAGGTATCTACAGTACAAAACACCATCATTGCAGCTGGCATTAATTGGCACGATTGCCGGCAGTCTCCCACGAGGGGCCCAAGCATGGACTGGGCATGACGACTGAGCTACCCTCTCAAATACCCAAGCGGGCCCTCCATGCCAGGGGTGAGGGATACACTTGATGATGTCATTCTCATAGCCATTCAGACGACCAAAGACCAGGTGAACCTTTACATGAAGAAAAGTAACAGAGGTACCAACTTCACACATTCCAACCTAAGCAAATACTAACAAACGTGTTAGAATAACAATACACGTAAAGCCTCTCATAAGTTTTATATGTGCTTAATTTCCACAAACGTACAAACCCCCACCTTCTAAAACTCTATTTGTTGGCCTTTCCACTATGTATTTATTTCTTTGCTTAGATATCTTTGTACCCGAAGAAGGGCCATTTATCTTTTCAAAACGTTATACCTATATCATAGAAATTTTTCATTTGGCTTTTTTAGTGTCTGCAGACTATTTTGACACCAGATAAAACTCCTCTGACTATACCCCAAGAGGCAGAGACAGGCAGAGGCAGTTTGATCTAGTGGTTAGAGCACTAACTTGGGGGCCAGGAGATTATAGGTTCAAAGCCCGCTAGAATAAAATTACTCAAAGTGTGACCTTGGGCAAACCTTTCATTTCTCCAGTCCATCCAACTGCAGAAATAGGTAAAAGCAGGACCCAATGGAAATGAGAGGTTGCATCTCAGCTGGTCTGTCCTGGGTAGAAAAAAAAAAGAAAAAAGAAAATATGATTTGGGGTGTCCTTGCGTCCCTCTTGGATATGGTACCTTAGCGGCTGTGTAGTTTGAAGCTGAACACAACTATTGACAAACGAGTGAGGGTACATTGGCAGAGCAGTGTCTGGGGATGATGGAATCGCAGTCAACAGCACCATACCCATCATGTGGATAAACAGACTTCAGTCTCCAGTACTGTCAGCGTGGTACTACTTGCAAGAACTAAGACAAAATTAAATTAACAAAATTATTTAAAAAAGAATGCTTTGCCGGCCCGGTGGTATGGAGGGCTGAGGCGTTCAACACCTTACCTCCTGCCACACCAGCGACCAGTGTTTGGGAATGGACACAAGTTGGTCAGGGGCCAGCCGGGGTGAAGGAGGACTGAATGTCCACGGACAGCTCTCCTCCCTCAAGGGACGGGGATCTTCACATCCCGCTGTTGTCTGTCTCTTGGAGGCCTACCAGGTGTAGTGCACATGGGAGCAACAGCAAGACAGGCAGCGCATGGCCCATCTGAGGGCGTCTCCGTGGAGGCGGAGCTCGCCTGTTATGACATTGCACATGTGCGCCTTGGGAGGGGAAACTGAAAAGCAGAAATAAGAACCTAATGGCGACCATAGTTCCGCACACCTCCCTGGGTCCATGCCGCTGTCCGGACATCCGGAGCTCCAAGTAGGTCCAGGAGAGGTGGGTGCCAGCCAAGGGGTGGCAGGGATGGAAGTCGGGGTCGCCGGTGGGGTATGCAAAAAAATAAAAAAAAAGCTTGTGCTTCCTTTTTGCTGACTGGTTTACAGAAACTACAAGAGAAATGGGATACTCACGAGGGTGTAAACTAAAAGATTTAAACACTTGTTAATACTGCCTGACCTAATCAGGCCATTAACCCCACAAACCATGCCAGGGCCTTTAGTTTCAAAAATCCAAATGATTTGCCAGAAATATTGTGACCTAGCTGGGAACTGAACCCAGGCTCCTGGAATGCTGTCCCAGTGCCTTTTCTAGCTGACCTCCTATCAAGTCAACTGACTATGCCGAGATTCTTGAAATCACTATCTTTCTTAAACTGACTGGTCTGGAAGCCTCAGGAGCAGACTCTTAACAAAGGGGTAGCATTCGGGGCAAAGACCATCTCCCACATTCTGAATAACTGCACCCTACCAACAGAAAAGTGTCCAACTAAACCACAGCCACCTTCCATCTAGCTAATTGGGCCCTGGGTCCCCAAGCACGACCCTACATTATCTGGGCTGATCAGGAGCCTGCTTGAGGGATGGAGCTCCTCCCACTCCAAACATCACTCACTTTAACCCTCTGCACAAGCCAAACTAGGATTGTGTGTCTGGATGAGTCAAATGATGAACTCTGATTTAATTAAATTCAAATTCCCTTACACCCACATCTGGCAAAACATCAAATATGCATTGTAGAGATTCCATTTTGCATTCAAAGTGCTCCCTGTACCACCAGTAAATACAGTACATTTATAATGTCACAGAGATAGGATGTGGGAATGTTTCAGAGTGCAGTGCAGTATTTAGACTGTGAGCTGGCAGCAAAACCAGGGACGTATCTAGCACCAAATACCCTTCTCCTGCTCTTGGAGTTTCATGGCTTGGCTCTTTTCAATAAATTTCTGTACATTTCTTTGCCTGATTCTACGGTCCTTCAGTAAGGCACTCTGGGGCACACTGGAATGAAAGATGCTATAGAAAGCCACATGAAGGGCGTTGCATTATTTGTGGACCACCTAATGCATGATTAAATCTCAGATTTCATGCCAAAACCCTCTACCATTCTTTTCGCAGGGCAAGTTCAAAACCAGAAGCATTTATCAGCTGTTTGCTTTTTTCATTACTATTCAGCACAGGGACTATTACATCATTCATATTTATTTATTTTTATTTTATTTAGCTTTTGTTGACCGGGTAAGTGCTCTAGACAAATCCTGCCTATTTTCAGGCACGGCCCGGGGGAGGGAATACAGATGAATGCCAACTGACCTTGAACCAGATTAAGCTGTTGGTGGTATTTTTAGTGAATGAGGAAATTTGGCCAGGACACTGGGGAAATTCTCTACTCTTTTCGATAAGTGCCATGGGATCTTTAACATCCACCTGAACTACCACCAATCCAGGCAGATGGGACCTCGGTTTAACGTCTCATCCGAAAGACGGCACCTCAGAAGTGCAGCACCCCTCTCATGCTGCACTACAGTGTCAGTATTGGGATATTAACCCAAGTGCCAGATGTGGGAACTGAACCCACAGCCCTCTGATCTCCCGGCCTCAGAGGCGAGTGTGCTACCTACTGAGCCACTGACACTGCCATTTAAACTGGCACGTTCTAAATGTAATTTAAAGAACTGTCTTGAATGTGTAAGTAGCAACAGAGAGATACACAGAACTGTCAGCCCGCTAAAAGACAAAGGAACTGAATGATCCAAGCCAAATGGCATCTTGTCAAAACAATTTTTTGGTCCATAGTCAACAACAGCAGACAACTAACAAAGGGCTCTATGCATCACTAGACATAGCACGCACCCGTACAGGTGCACACTGGTATGCGCCATGTACCCAACCCCAAAACAACATGCACGGCCAGATTGGGCCAACCCCAGCTGGCCTCATGCGTGGGCATGTAGCTCAATGCACAGGGTGGCCAGCCGGGTGGTGAACTTGGGACAGACGCCGGGCATCCAATGGGAAGCCCAGACCGATCTTGGAATGAAGTCTCTGGTCTGTGTGGGAGCAGTGACTCATGAGATACAGCAGTCCGTATCCCAGCAACTGGGATGTTTTGTTATCCAACACCGAAATAGACTAGACTGGCCCAGTGGCGTGGACGACTGAGGCGCTGGCACCTTACCTCCTGCCATACCAGCGATCCAGGTTCAGGAACGGATGTGGGTCACTCGGGGGCTGCCGGGGGAGAGGGGGATTGAGCATCAGAAGGACAGCTCTCCTCCCTCAGGGAGGGGGGTTGCTGCGACCCGCTGCATTACTGCCACCTGGAGATGTCCAGGTGGTAGTGCAAGTCTGGATGCATCAAGAGGTAGGGTCATGACTGGACGTGTTAGGACCTCTGTGTGGTGGCAGAGCCCGTCTCCCATGTCATTGCACCTTTTGGGCCCTAAGGGAAACCCAAGTAAGGTGGAAAAAAAACTTGGCCACAGGATGAAGTCTGGTCCCTCACAGGTCCTACACCAGTGACTGGGTATCTGCCACAGTCCAGAAGCCAGGATGTCAGTGAGAAGAGAAGTCCCAGAGAAGCCGAGTGATGGGACTGGGGGGAACTGTACAGAAGGGGATATGCCAGAGATGATCAGGGGCATAAAATGTATATACAAAACAGACTGCCGCAGTGGGCTTCCTGGAGGAAGGAGGTAAGACAGTGGGGTTGGAGTGACAGGCTGAAGGAAGATTCTGGGGACTGAGGCAGTAGGATGGAAAACTGTAATTAAAAAAAAATTCTGCAGCTTACATGCTAACCCAATCAAAACCTGAGACGATATCACATGTATCTTGATGTCCCTGCACTGGTTACCAGTACAGTAGTGGGGTAAACTGCCAGTCCTTTCCCTGGTTTATAAGGCTTTACACCACCTGGTCCCTCGCTACACTGCTAATTTTTTATCCCCAGAGTCTTCAGTTAGGTGTATACGTTGTAACTCACAAACACTATGCTTTTGGTGCCACGTAAGAAACTGAAGATTAGTGGTGATCTGGTCTTCCATGGGTTTTGGGGCCCCTGCTTGTGGGATTTTATTCCATTATATATCCATGATACTCCTTCTCTGACTATCTTTCATATCAAGCTGAAGATCCGCTCTTTAGGCAGCCTTTTCAGGTCCCTTGTTGAACTTGAAGAATCTTGTACTGTTCTTTGCTCAGATATGTTATTAAATGTTGTCTTTTTTAAAATCATTTCTCTATGATTTAATCAGGCTTTTTTTGTTTTTCTCTGGTCAGTGTTTATCCACTGGACTTTTGTCCTGCCCCATCAGAACATGCCCATAGCCATATCACCCATCTTCTCAAGGACTTACCCCACCTCAGGTTCCCTGTGGCTTGCATGCAACACCCGGCAGGGATGTCTTCTTTGGGACTGTCCAGACCCTTCTAGGGTCTGCAACTTGGGAGAAGAGTACCTTAGCTGGTGATGTGGGGCCAGTGACAGACCAGTCCTCATCCTGCTGTGGTCAGTTACTTGTCCCAAATTTTTCTTCCTAAATCCTCCCCTCGGCAAGTCACTGACTGACATACTAGGGCATGCATGCATGCAAACTGACATCAGCCTGTCTCCCCCAAAAAAACACACTTTGAGTGAATGACAACTGCATTGCCACCGGAGAATCGTCAGTGGCAGTAACACAGCAGAGGCTGTCCACTGGGACACTCGCTCCTCCTCCTCTCCCGACTGGCACACAACACACCGAGCTCGCTCCTAAACTCACACTGCACTAGGAGTGGTGGAGCTACCACCGCACTACCGTGCTGGCTCTTTAGGGCTTCTTTCATTTTTGTCTACTGTACAGCATGTACAGGTGTGCATCATAGGCATTTTACAAATAAAAATGGATTTATTGAGTTTTCAAATGAAGTTGTGCTCGAAGAGGTGAAATGTTTATTTGTAAGTTGCTATTGCCTGCTATTAAAACAACTGACATTTGTGTGTGGTTTAATATTATCTTGAGGAGATGTATCCTAGTCATCTTGGATACTGGTTTGCACTGCACAGGAAGGGAAACTAACAAGGCGGGAAGTGACAGTTCCTTCAGTACATGTTCAGCTGCAGTTGTCTGGAATCAGGAACTGTGCGGTTTTCAACAAACTCATTTTGCACCTTTTACAATTATTCACTCTTCTGAGTCACAGCTGTCAGTTTTGGTCATAGGTGGTTACAAGAACTAGGAACTGGAATGAGCCTGACATCTCAGGTACACGTTGTTAAACCTCCACTTGCATACTGTGTGACTCTGAGCAAGTCACTTAACCGCCCAGTGCTCCCAGCTCGCCCCAGAAAACAGGCACTTCTGCCTAGTGGGCCTTACCCGGTTACCAAACACTAAAATAAAAAATTAAAAAAAGTCATTTGTAGACACCTTTCAGTGTACACATATTTGATTTTTCTTGCATTTAGCTTCCACTTGGCTCTTTATAACTTTGCATCTTAACATGAAAATGGGAGCACTGTCCCCTTCAAACTCGTTGACTCTGGCTGGCTGTTTCCAGCAGACATCACACTCATTGCTGGGGAAATGGTTATGATGTCACAAGCAAAGGATTATGATGTCATGGGAAGCAGCCAGAGCAGATGAAGTCTACAAGGACAGATATCCCGTTTTCAGGACAACTGCCATAGTTCTAAAGGAAACGATTTAAACAAATAAGAAAATAAATGCAAGATGTGATAAACTGTGTCTAAACTGAAGTTTGTTTTTTTTTTTCCCAATAATCCCCTCGTGCCTCTCAACCTTGAGCAGTGCAAATCAAGGAGAGGGCTTTAAAAAAGAAAATCACTACTAAAGGACCCAAATCAGGGCACAGCTTAAAGAATGGGATTATTAGCTCATCGGGTGACCTAGCGGTGGGCAAGTAAGAACAGGCTCTAGCTTGGCTCAAACCTAGTGACTGGCCCGGCTTAACCTCTACGAGCAATTAACAGCCAAGGTCAAGCACAGTCCATTATGAAAAAAAAAAAAAGTACTTTAGTAAGAGAAGTTAGCACAGTGACAGGAACTTTCAAGCCCTCTCGTGTAACTCCTGAGGGCCACTTTCAGTATCGTGGAAGAAAGCCTGCAGCAGTCCTGGCTTGGCTTGTGATTTGGCTCTTAATACAGCTAGACCCCTAGCCCTTGACCGTAGCTTTGCTCTAAGTGGAAAAACTCCTGGCTTACCCACCTCTAATGAGGCCTGCTATATTGTGTGCCTTAATTTGAAAAATCTTTTGGAAAAACTTTACAAGAGCGTGAGGGAAAGTTAACAAAAGGCCATGAATGGAAACTGGGCGCACTTTTAAAGGGATGTAAAGCTTTTCTTTACAGAAATGTTTGTGGAGAAGGAGTGCATTACCAGGAGTAGTAGTCAGCATGGAGTCTGTCACTGGCCTCAAACATAGAAAATGGCATAGGGAATAGTCCAACCCAAGGAGGGAGGTACGGAGGGAGGAAAGTCAAGGAAGTGGAAGCCTGTACTAGGGAGGGGTAGTCAAAATACAGTCAGGGCCATTGGGAGACTGAAAAACAAAACAAAGAGATGGTGCTTCTCTGAAGTGAATATGGTGGTGCTGTTGCTGGCTACCCCAAAATCTAAGACAACATAAAACATAATGCAGTGCACTCAAGACAGGAGTGGTGTAGGTACCACTGTTACTGTAAGTTATTGCATGGGTTGTTTTAGCCAACTCCCATGTTGAATGCAATGCTTTTTGTTTGTGTTTTTACACTGTCAGATTAGCCCTAGTCCAGCATTAAACTGGGTGTGGATACAGTCAGATACTGGGCAGACATGGTGGGCTGTTGGGCATTCTTCTGCCATCAACGTCTGTACTTCTATGAATTTTCTGAAGGAGAACTACACCGTAACACTGACGTCTGGCATAATTTTATTCTTCAAATTTCTATTCTTTAATGACAGGCACTTCAGTTTTACGAGGGACAGAACAACATATTGAGGCAAAATCTGGGACATCCCTGAAGATCAGGAACAGCTGAAAGGTACTTTACAGCCTTGATTCATCAGAGTCTCTAGAGGCCGACTGCAACCCCTATTTCCATTCTATTGTCTGCATGCCACTAGAGGAGAAGGAAACCCTTTGCAGTGAGGAAATCAGTCGCTATGGTTCTCTCCCACCTTGAAATGGAAGGTTTATTGTAAATGCACACAAACTAGAAAATGACAATAGAGTGTCTTTTGACCTCAAGGTCCACTTGAGGATTGATCTGTAAAGAAAAATGTAAACAAAGCTCTCATGTTATTTTCCCGTCACATTCTAACCTCTCCAGTGAGGTGTCACAGAGCAGTAATGGTGCTATGTCAAGGTTGGTATCAAGCTTTCATGAGGGGCTCTGTATTAGTGTGTAACCCCCTTGCAAATGGGGGTTCCCAAAAGACTTCCAGGAGCTTGCTTGAATGCTCCAAGCCTGAATGGTGTTTGGCGTTTAAGCCATTTATCAGTGAGTGTTTTTAGAACCTCTGGTACTGTCTCTTTAAGAGCTGTCTGCTTGCAGACATAATTAGTTTGTATGGGGACTGTGTGTTTCTTTGATTGAGTACCACTCGAGCTGCTGCCAATTCACTTCATTTTGCAGTCACTAGGGTGCAAAGGAACCTATCTGAAAAGATGTAACTGTTTGCCAGAAATTATTTAGAGTAATAATGAAATTACAGTTTGTCTAACCTGCTTTCTTTGCAGTCAGAACTGTGTCTGCTAGTTCCCATTCTAGTTTTGAACTGCTGAACTGGACCAATCAGTGTGGGTAAGCTAGCTCTAAAATGGTGCCTTGGGACGAATCAGAACTTGGACTCATAATCTGAGCCAGCCACAAGAGGATTGTATGGGCAGTGACTCTGGGAGATGTAGTTTAGACTTCAGTGCCTTTTGGACCAACAGCAGCAGTCTATTGTGAGTGACAGCCAATCCAGTCAAGAACTGGGAGGAACTCAAAGGAAGTGCCAGTTTTGTCGGTTGGAGTTTCAGTTGAGCTTTGGCAGTGAAGAAGGAAGGAGCCCTGTGCTTTTTCAGTGTGCAGTTTTAGTCAAAAAGCGTGTGTAAGGCCCAGAGTTCCGTCTGCAGCTTGTGTAACAGCTTGTTAGGACTGAATCCGTCCTGTGAAAAGAATCAAAGGATCTCTGAAGAGTAGAAACCAGGCTCACTCCTGTAGAAGACTGGAGGAATTGCTGAAAATTGCACTCGGTCTGTCAGGAACTGAATCTGCTGTGTGTTCTCCTGGGTATTGTGCAGTAATTGCGATCAGGATACAGATGCAGCCTGCCTGGTATAGTACTTTCTTTTATATGGATGTGTGAAGAGGTTTGTGTACCTCAAGTGAGCCCTACTGACATTGAAGGACCCTATCTTATTTGGAGGTCATGGAGTACTAATTCAGAGTCGCTCCCTGTTGAATTGCCACATTAAATCCAAATGGAATTACTGTACTGCTGACTGTTTAATTTTCCTTTTCTCTGTGTGAAAGAGCCCCTACCAGCTGCCACGGTTTGGACTAGCCACTAGGGCTTGGGTACCCAGGACAGTAACTGATAGGGATAGGCCTGTGCACAGAGCCATAAATAGATTATTAGAGTGATAAGCTAATTAACCTGATTTCCCCTGTCCTTGTTATATCCCCTAAATAAAAGCAGAGCTGCTTGTTTCAGCAAAGTTATACTGCCTGAGGTATTTGTCTATGTTAAAGTACTGTACTGTGATTGTTGCACTGTATCTCATTTCACAGGAGGTCCCAGTGCGGAACCAGTCCTGGGGGTAAGTGTATACTGTGAAGGTAATTCTGATATATTGTGTGGGCCACTAGTGGGAAGAAAGGGGTTGCAGTGTCCCAGAGGGCTGTGACCAAGTTAGTTTAACTGTGCAAACCCTGACCTCTGGGTGGAGGCACCCGCCATTGGATCCAGGCCCCTCAACCTGTTAGTGGCAAATCAGGCAGGGGTAGTAGCCCTGGGATAGCGCCATCTAGGGTTACATCTTGGAGGCTCACCGCTGGGATTGTGTGTCCTCTAGTGGCCATATTCTGAACCACTGTTAAGAAAAAATGGGTACCCGACAGAAGTGGCTGTGCACAGCTGGGTGGAGTGGTGTACTGGGAGGAGATCGACCCCAAAATGCTATGCTTATCCTGGACATCCCCCTGGGTATCAATACTGAGGAACTGTGCAGGGAGTACTTTCCAAGGTGGAAGGTTTACAAAACCCTGTGGTGGGTGGGTCGGCATGCTAATCTGCTCACCCACACTTTCCTGGCCCTAGTAGAGTTTAAGGATCCATAGATAGCTCCAAAGTGCCACAGACCATTACCCCAGAGGAGCCCTCACTGCTTGGAGAGTGATAACTAAGGACAGTAAAGACCTGGGGGAATCAGCCCCCACCACTATCTGAAACTTTTGAGGAGAAATTTGCTAAATGGTTGCTGGGAGAAGGAAAACTGTGGAGGACTTGAAGAAACTATTCTTGCCACCTGAGTGTTCCTCCCCAACACCCTCTCCTGCTCCAGTGCCCGTAATGGTGGCTGAACCAATGCAGACTCCTATTTCTGCACCTGCCATTAGTCACGACTCTTACCGAAGGTTGAGGATCTTCTCTGGCACCCTCCCACCCCCAAGGGGAGGATGGACTGGGAGACCTGGATAGACTATGTTGCCCCCAAGTGCTAGAATGACAATGCCGGAAGGCGGCGAAAGAGGGTTAGTGAGAGCCTCCGAGGGTCCTGCCCTGGCTACCATCCGTGCTAAGCGGGCCCAGTAACCCTGAAGCGCTGCACAGGCCTATCTTGAGGCCTTGGAGAATGTGTATGGAGCCCAGATTCTGATGAGGACCTATGGTGGAGAGTAAGAAATGCACAACAGCACCAAGGAGTTGTTGTCTGTGTATGTCTCGGCTGGAAAAATTGTTGCAAGAATGCCTCAGAAAGGGTAGTTTGCCAGCGATTGAACTGGACGAACCAGACTGGACAGAATCCTTAAGTCTGCCCCTTCTCAGAACTGCTGTTGCTTCAGTTACGCCTGGCAAATCGACTGGAATCCCCACCTCCTATGATGAGAGTTAATGAGAGAAATTCGAGGAGTTGAGAAAAGGCGACCCTGGGAGGGACCTGCACCAACAGCTGTGGCTACAACCCGAGTGACTGAGGGTGACCCATCAAGTGAAGTTCAGAGGCAGAGGCTGACAGTCAATGAGTGCTCTGACAAGGAAAAAGATATGCCACAATGGGAACTGTTGAGAGAGATCCGAGAATTCAAAACAGTCCCTTTATGAAGGCTACGCCTGCAATGGGCCTTGACCTATATCCGACTGCATCTGCTATGGGGTGGGGGTACCCACCATGTATCTCCTGCTCATAACAGCTCCAAACTCAATTCCTTAACCATGGAAGTGGAGAAACTGACGAGATGTCTCCAAATGCTTATCACGCGAGACAGAGATGGCACAGGTTTCCAGTTAGTAATACCCCGCCCTGGCTCCCAGTGTGGCCTCGGCCAGCTCAAACTCCAGAAAGTATGTTTTGCTATAATTGTGGGAAAGATGGGCACATGAAGGAATGCCAGTCCCAAAGACACTGACAAAAGTTGCATAGGCTACAAGGAGAGCTTAGGAGAACAAATCAGTGGTTAAGAGGTGCACGACATGATCCCAGTGAGGGCACCAAAAATGCTAATTCACATCCTTTGTGGCAAGGTCAGTTGCCCAGGCCCCACTACCGCCTCTCCAGACTGGTCCAGAATAGTGGGTCCCTCCATGGAGACCACTGTAAAGGTGAATGGAGTGTCTACAAGAGCTGTATTAGACAGTGGCTCCCAAGTGACAATTATGTTCCAGGATTGGTATCAGAAGCATTTGTCAGACGAGCCCCTACAACCATTAGAAGGACTGCATGTATGGGGGTTAAGTGAGAAGGCCTACCCCTATTCCGGGTATATCCGAATTTGGCTGTCTTTCCCCACCTCCGGCTGGAGTGGCCGAACAAGTAGAGACCCTAGCCTTAGTGTGTCCCCCACTGGACTGTATGATGGTGTCCCTTTGTTGATTGGAACAAATGCTCATATGTTCGGAAGGCTGGCACAGTTGTGTTATGAAAAACAGGGTCAAAGACTAGTAGAGCTTTAAGAGTTCCGCTTTAATTAAGAAGGCCTATGAGGCACAGAGAGATGCTGAAAAACAGAACCAGAGGAACCGGTCGGAATTGTATGGAAGAAGGATCCTGAGTCTCTGATCCTGGCGCCAAATGCCCAGTGTACCTTACAGGAGAGGTCCGTATCAGAAAGGATGTTAAGAATAAAATATTAATGTTGGATGCACCAGGCGATGGAAAATTGCCAGAGGGACTGCTGGTCAAGCCTAGTATTTTGCCCGCTAGAGCCCATGCTTATGCCAGAAGGGTAATGGTCCAAGTTCATAATGTGTCTGAAAGAGACATTCGAGTGAATAGAGGTTGCATCCTGGCTAATGTGCATTGTGCAGACACTGCAGTGCTACCCAGCAGCAAGAGTTCAAGGAAGAATGACAGAGTAATGCCTGACTTGTTTGATTTGCGACTCCCGCTGCCAGCTGAATGGAAAGTGAGGATCAGTGAAAGCTTGCCAGAGACCAGGTGTTTCTTTAAAGGAATGGGATGTAGGATGCGTGCAAGGAGCTGAGCACAATATCCGGCTGCATGACGAAAAGACCATTTCGGAGAGGTCTCGACGCCTGGCACCTGCTGACATAGATGATGTGAGACGGCATCTGCAAGAGATGTTAGCTGCTGGTGTAATACAAGAATCCAGAAGCCCTTATGCTTCCCCATTGTGGTAGTGAGGAAAAAGAATGGAACAATAGGATGTGTGGATTATCGCACCTTAAACGGCGGACTATCCTGATCAATACACAATGCCCCGCATTCAGGATGCTTGGACTGCCTAAACGGGAGCAAGTGGTTCTCTGTGCTGGATCTCCTGCAGGGTACTTACCAGATCGGATGGCCCCAGAGGACCGTGAGAAGACGGCCTTTATCTGTCCGCTTGGCTTCTATGAATTCATGAGGATGCCTCAAAGGATTTCAGGTGCCTCAGCCACTTTTCAACGATTGATGGAGCGTGCAGTGGGGGACATGAACTTACTAGAGTGCCTGGTATACCTAGATGATGTTATTGTGTTTGGCAGCTCACTGGAGGAACATGAGAGCAGATTATTTAAGGTATTGGACCGACTGGAGGACTTTGGCCTTAAACTGTCCATTGATAAGTGTCAATTCTTTCAAACATCAGTAAAGTATGTGGGACACATAAGTATCCACGAGGAATAGAGACCGACCCAAGTAAAGTTGAGGCCTTGACCACCTGGCCACACCCAAAAATCTAAAAGAACTGCAAAGATTCTGGGATTCTGTGGTTATTATCGGCGCTTCATCAAGGACTATTCAAGAGTGATCCGCCTTTACTTAACCTTACTCAAGGGTATCCCCAACCCACAAAAAATACCAAAAGTCAGCGCCCTCAAGACTGAAAGAGTGTATTTTCATCCGAGTGAAGTATTTGGGGCCCATGGACTCCTGATTGTGAGACTGCTTTTCATGAGATCATATATCAACTTACCCATGCTCCAGTGCTGGCCTATGCCGATCCAAGAAAACCTTCGACACTGATGCTAGCTTGCAAGGGTTGGGGCTGTGTTGTACCAAGAGCACAAGAATGGCCTGAGACCAGTGGCCTTTGCCAGTAGAAGCCTGACCCCATCCGAAAGAACTATCCTGTACATAAGTTAGAGTTCTTAGCTTTGAAGTGGCTATTGTTGACCAATTCCATGAGTACTTGTATGGGGCTAAAATACTAGTAAAACTGACAATAATCCTTTGACCTATGTGCAGACCTCAGCTAAGTTGGATGCCACTGGCCATAGGTGGCTTCTGCATTATCTACATATGACTATGCTCTAGAATGCCGAGCAGGTCTGAACCACATAGATGCTGATGCTCTCTCCGGAGGCCTGTTCCCCAGAATGATTGGGTCCAATTGGCAGAACCTGACATTCGGCACTCTGCGGAAGTTTGACAGGGAGGAACAAATGTCCACGGACCAGTGGACTGCATGGTGGATTGCTTGGGACCCTCTGAGAATTGCATACCTGCTGCTTATTGCCACTTTTCTGCAATAGACATTGGTGCACTGCCTCAGCTGGACAATGACAGTATAAGGGGCTCAATCGCGATCCCATGATCAAAGCAGCTTTAGAAGCCCCTATGCAGGAAAAGATGTGTCCAAATTACGCCCACTGATTTGAGAACTGCACTGTTATACAAAGAAGGTCCTAAGTTGAAACTGATCAATAAACTGTTATACAGAGAAACAGTAGACAGAGGGGACAAGTAGACAAACAACAACTAGTGCTGCCCACTGCCTTTCGAGACTCAGTACTGAGGTCCTTGCACAACCACATGGGGCACCTTGGTATAGACAGAACACTTGACTTGGTGAGATCCAGATTCTATTGGCCTAAGATAGGGGCTGATGTGGAGCAACACATTCGAACTTGTAGTCGCTGCTTACAGAGGAAAGCTTGCTGCAGGGCTGCCCCCTTGTTAACATCACCACCAGTGCACCCATGGAGCTGGTCTGTATTGATTTTCTGAGTTTGGAGTCAGATCAAAGAAATATCAGTAATGTGCTGGTGGTCACTGACCATTTCACGAGATATGCCCAAGCTTTTCCACCAAAGACCAGAAAGCATCCACTGTGGCCAAAGTACTTGTAGAAAACTTTTTGTTCACTATGGGGCTCCACAAAGAATCCATTCTGATCAAGGGAGAGACTTTGAGAGTCGTCTGATCAAAGAGATGCTTTCTCTGTGGGGAGTGCGAAAAGTCCAGAACCACTCCTTACCACCCCAGGGGGACCCACAGCCTGAACGCTTCAACCGCACTTTGCTAGATATGCTAGGCACCCTGCACCCAAAGGACAAGCCTAGATGGAGCCAACAAATTAGCACCTGGTACATGCTTATAACTGCACCAAAAGTGATGCCACTGGATTCTCCCCTACCGCCTGATGTTTGGAAGAGAAGCTCGACTACCAGTAGATGTGTGTTTTGGGTCTCTCCTGATGGGGTTCAAGCTGACAACTATTTACAGTATGTGAAAGTTAAAGGCCCAGCTAACTCATGCATACCAACTGGCTCAAACCATGGCTGCCAAAAGAAATCTGGCCAACAAAGAAAGGTATGATAAAAGGTGAAAGCACAGGAACTCCAGGAGGGAGATCGGTTGCTAAGAAATCTGGGACTGCATGGCAAGCACAAGATTGCTGACAGATAGCACCATCTCCCTCACATTGTAGTGGGCAAACTAGATGATCTGCCAGTGTACAAAGTAAGGCCTGAGAATAATTCAAAAGATGTAAAAACAATGCATAGAAATCATTTACTGCCCATTGGACAAATCTTAATTGAGTCTGAGCCCCTAGAAGATGCCCCTCTGGACCAGTGACTAGAGCTGCTGCTAAGAAAGATCAAGAAAGTCTGCACCTACAGAAGCAAAGTTAAAGTGTTCCCTCCACAAGTCCCAGTTGAGCATGACTGTCAGTCCACATCGGAAGAAAGTGAGAGTGACTTTGAATACTATCCTTCTTACTGAACTGAGTCAATTGTTTCGGGCAATCCCTAGTCAATACTGGAGACAAAGCTGGGCCTTCTGGACTGTCTAAGCCCCAGCTTCGTCCCTGGAGCCGATGCTCCCAGAAAGTGAAGTGCAAAGCATCAGATCAGATGAAATGGAATCATTGTGCATGGTTGAACTGTTTGAGCTTTCAGGGGAGGAAAATAATGGATTGGGTCAGACTGGTGATACACCAGAACAAGAAGAGTATTTTGAGTGCCCTGACAGTCCACTGCCAGTGTCTGAAAGCTCTCCCTGCGAGCCAAATGTTGTGGACTCAGAAACTGTAACTCCTGGAGCTGAAAGTGCCCCAAGTTCTAGCCTCTCTACCCCCATGGAGACTCCCCTGACAAGTGAGGACAATGCTGAAAATGAGGCTCAGAGTGCAGAGACTATAACAGTTCCCCCTAGAAAGACTGGTCGAGCTGTAAAGCCTGTGGTGCACCTCAGTTATGATTCCCTTGGGAGGCCTGTGGATTTGCCTCTCAATGTTGTCCATAAAGGAGTGTATGTATCCCTGAGCTCATTGCCCAAACTGAGCGTCAGTGCTAACTCCAAGTTACTTGTGTTGCCCTCTAAGTATGGTGCCCTTGCCCCATCCAGCCCCAAGGTAACTGATAGGGAAGGGCCCCCTCTTTTCAGGTTTCATGTACATGAGGTAATAACTTGAGTTATGGTACAATGTGTATGTAATACTGTGTAAAGAGTGACGTACTGCAATATTTCAGAAATGTGTTCTTGGTAAAATGATATATTGACTGATGATTACGACGCGAGCCTAATGCAAATGTATATGGTTGCAGTTAAAACTTATGGGGGTACTTGCTTGACGCGGACGTCAAGCTTTCCCAGGCCAGGAAGGGTGTAACCCCCCTGCAAATGGGGGTTCCCAAAAGACTTCCAGGAGCTTGCTTGAATGCTCCAAGCCTGAATGGTGTTTGGCGTTTAAGCCATTTATCAGTGAGTGTTTTTAGAACCTCTGGTACTGTCTCTTTAAGAGCTGTCTGCTTGCAGACATAATTAGTTTGTATGGGGGACTGTGTGTTTCTTTGATTGAGTACCACTCGAGCTGCTGCCAATTCACTTCATTTTTGCAGTCACTAGGAGTGCAAAGGGAACCTATCTGAAAGATGTAACTGTTTGCCAGAAATTATTTAGAGTAATAATGAAATTACAGTTTGTCTAACCTGCTTTCTTTGCAGTCAGAACTGTGTCTGCTAGTTCCCCATTCTAGTTTTGAACTGCTGAACTGGACCAATCAGTGTGGGGTAAGCTAGCTCTAAAATGGTGCCTTGGACGAATCAGAACTTGGACTCATAATCTGAGCCAGCCACAAGAGGATTGTATGGGCAGTGACTCTGGGAGATGTAGTTTAGACTTCAGTGCCTTTTGGACCAACAGCAGCAGTCTATTGTGAGTGACAGCCAATCCAGTCAAGAACTGGGAGGAACTCAAAGGAAGTGCCCGGTTTTGTCGGTTGGAGTTTCAGTTGAGCTTTGGCAGTGAAGAAGGAAGGAGCCCTGTGCTTTTCAGTGTGCAGTTTTAGTCAAAAAGCGTGTGTAAGGCCCAGAGTTCGGTCTGCAGCTTGTGTAACAGCTTGTTGGGACTGAATCCGTCCTGTGAAAAGAATCAAAGGATCTCTGAAGAGTAGAAACCAGGCTCACCCTGTAGAAGACTGGAGGAATTGCTGAAAATTGCACTCGGTCTGTCAGGAACTGAATCTGCTGTGTGTTCTCCTGGGTATTGTGCAGTAATTGCGATCAGGATACAGATGCAGCCTGCCTGGTATAGTGCTTTCTTTTATATGGATGTGTGAAGAGGTTTGTGTACCTCAAGTGAGCCCTGCTGACATTGAAGGACCCTATCTTATTTGGAGGTCGTGAGTACTAATTCAGGGTCGCTCCCTGTTGAATTGCCACATTAAATCCAAATGGAATTACTGTACTGCTGACTGTTTAATTTTCCTTTTCTCTGTGTGAAAGGCCCCTACCAGCTGCCACAGTTTGGACCTAGCCACTAGGGCTTGGGTACCCAGGGACAGTAACTGATAGGGATAGGCCTGCACAGAGCCATAGGTAGATTATTAGAGTGATAAGCTAATTAACCTGATTTCCCCTGTCCTTGTTATATCCCCTAAATAAAAGCAGATGCTTGTTTCAGCAAAGTTATACTGCCTGAGGTATTTGTCTATGTTAAAGTACTGTACTGTGATTGTTGCACTGTATCTCATTTCACAGGAGGTCCCAGTGCGGAACCAGTCCTGGGGGTAAGTGTATACTGTGAAGGTAATTCTGATATATTGTGTGAAGCTAGTGGGAAGAAGGGGGTTGCAGTGTCCCAGAGGGCTGTACCAAGTTAGTTTAACTATTGCAAACCCTGACCTCTGGGTGGAGGCACCCTTCATGGATCCAGGCCCCTCAACCGGTTAGTGGCAAATCAGGCAGGGGTAGTAGCCCCTGGGATAGCGCCATCTAGGGGTTACAAGTGTAATACACTGGCATCAAGCTTTCACCAGGGACTCTGCACTAGATTCTCACAACCTCCACTTGCATACTGTGTGACTCTGAGCAAGTCACTTAACCGCCCAGTACTCCCAGGTCGCCCCTGAAAACAGGCACTTGTGCCTAGTGGGCCTAACCCGGTTACCAAAGACTAAAATAAAAATAAATAAATAAATTAACATGTTGGTGTCAAGGTTTTATCAGTGACTCTGCACTGGTGTAAAATGTTAGGCAATTTACACACTTACGAGGTGGGTTTTAAACCATTTTTTAAAACAGTTTAACATTTGCTGTGTTAGTGCAGCCACACTGCTGCCTTAATCCAGTTTTTGAAGCGTTTTAAAACTCAACGAAGCACACTCTGGAACCCTCAGAGCGATGTGCCTGCAACGCGGCTGTGCATTGCAGGAGCTGCGCATAGTGGAGGACCTGCAACGAACAGGATGAACATGGCCAGTGTCCTCGATTCATCACCCAATGACCATTACACTACATAACAAGCATTTGTCAATGCCGAATGTTTGCTTGCTGGCATTGGTAGTGTAGGAGTTACAGAGCTACATAATAGGAATGGCAGTGAAGTACTGAACTGAAGCCAACCTCACCACCACCTTGCAGATACTGACAGGCATTAGGGTGTGCCTTTGGGTCGTCAGGCATAACGGCCACGCCATTTCACCACACCCTACCCTGCAGACACCGACAAGTGTCACGGTGTGCCTTGGGGTCTTTGGCCTTATGTTCACCCCATTCCATTAGAAATACGGTGAGATGGGTGCTGTATAGGAGAATGGGGTGAACTTTGGGGCGAAGAGTCCAAGGCACACCCTCGATTCTCTCACTGGCTGCAGGGTGTGGGTGAGGAGTGGAATGTTATGAGCATTACAGGCGACAATCCCAAGTCACACCCTGATGCCTGTCGTCTCTACAGGAGTTATGGTCGGAAAACCCTAATGCCTCAGGCATACGTTGGTATTTTCCTCCAAATTTTCAACATTTTTTTTTGTGACCCCCCACCTCATGAACAGTGGCAATATCAGTTCGTTAGCTGAAAGCTGATTTTGCACAGCGACTACGCCACTGGGCACCACAGGTGTGAAAATGCATTTCGAACAGGATGTGAAAAATGACAGCTGTACTGTTCATGGGGAGGTGTAAAAAAATGGCAATGTTGAAAATCTGCAGTGAAAATATAAAAAAAACTGGAAGTCACAAGCGTGAGTAGAAACTGTGCAAAGCACACCCGTAATGTAATTAATTTGGGAATTTTTTACAGCAGATTGTCAACACAGGCATTTTGGGACCTCCGCTCATGAACAGTGTCACTGTGATTTTTTTTATCTGTCCCGAACAGTGACTTCCCACAACGACCACATATTTCTGCGCTGGAAGTGCGAACACACATTTCGGCCATGGTGTGAAAAATGACAGTTGTACTGTTCATAAGGAAGTGTGGAAAAATGCCAGTAGTGAAAATCTGGACTGAAAATATTACAAATTCATGAACTTACGAGGGTGGGTGGAACCTGCGCAATGCTCGCTTGTAACACAGTCATTTTATAGACTTTTGTCACCAAATTTTTAACACAGCCATTTTAAGACCTCTGCTCATGAACAGTGTCACTGTGATTTTCTTAATCTGTCCCAAACATTGATTTCGCACACTGACTGCGCCATTGTGCGCTACATGCGCCGAAACACATTTTGGGCAAGATGTGAAAAATGACAGCTGTACTGCTCATAAAGAGGTGTGGTAAAATGGCAATGTTGAAAATCTGAAGTGAAAATATTAAAAATTTGCAAACTTACAAGCGTGCGTAGGAACTGCGCAATGCACATTCGTAAATCAGTCATTTTTGGAAATTTTTTCACCAAATTTTCAACATAGGGTTTTTGGGGGCCTACCTCAGGAACTGTGACACTGTCGTTTCGTAAATCGATCCCGAAAGATGGTTCTGCGCAGTGACTGCAAAATCACCTTTAGGGGCCGATTAACAGTGACGGTGCCAGAATTCATGAGGAAGGGTCCCGAAAACTCCATGTTGAAAATCTGGTGCCAAAATTCAAAAAAAATGCCTGAGATATGCATCAAAGTTGAAAAAACCCCAATTTATTCCATTATACAGCTTACCGGCATTTCTTCGGTTCGCGGTTGGCTTTGAAGAGTGCAGACCTGTTCCCGGTCCACCGAAGATCATCGCGCTGGCCTCCGGAGGTAAGTATGGGGTGAGGTGGGGGTGTGGGTAGGTGGATGCGCAGAGGGTGGGTGCGGGTTGCGGGGCACGACAATCAATGAGAGACCATTTTTTTCTTTTCAGGTTTTTGTTTTCTTTTTAGGAAGATGACGTGGGACTTATGCCACGCTGGGCTGTGCTCCCAGCATGGCAACTGGAAGTCTGTTTCTTTTTGGGGGGGTTTAATTGAGCCGATGGGGGACTGGACACCCCCATCGCCATTCTCACTTATGCCACGTTGGGGTGGTCTCTCAGATTGACACCTAGAACTTGGGGGGGCACGGAGCAGACGGGGGATTGGGCACCCTCATCAGCCATACTGTGTGCGCCGGGGGGGGGGGCTGCTATTCAGAGACACTCAGAGGGTTGGGGAATATTATTACAATACTGATCAGGTGTGCCAACAGACGAAAACTGCGTCTACTTTTTCAAGTCTCTTTGGGTTTCTGGTTTCCTGATTTTGTCAATGCTGCTCCTACCCTGAACTCTGACCCAACATTCCAAGGATGTCAATTAGATCTTTTTGAAACATTCCAAGGATGTCATTTTAGTCACTTGCCTCCTCCCGAAAGATAGTCCTAGGAAAAGTTCACTTCAAACTGAATTTATGTTCCAGGAAGAGAAAGCAGACACATATACAAGCAGGATTGGCCGGCAAGCGCCTGCAAACACACTGACTGAACTGGAAGACAGGGTGCCAGACCTACAAAAACAAGGATGATGGAGACCATGTTGTTGCTTACGCGCAAGCAAACATAACAAGCATTTGTCAATGCCGAACGTTCACTTGCAGGTATTTGTAGTGGTGTTTGGCATGTATGGTGCTTTACCCTAATGCCCTGTGCGATTGCTGGTATTTGCACAATAAATTGTCAGCATGACCTTGTTGTTACCCCCATTTAGCGCTATATAGGCGGAAACACGCTTTGGGGAGGATGTGAAAATGACAGCTGTACTGCTCATAAGGAAGTGGTAAAATGGCAATGTTGAAAATCTGGAGTGGAAATATTGAAAATTCGCAAACCACGAAGGCAGGCGCCGGAACTGTGCAACGACGTCAGAAAACAGTCATTTGTAGGATTTTTTCACCAAATTTTCAACAATGCCATTTTAAAACCTCTGTACATGAACAGTGTCACAGTGATTTTCTTACTGTGTCCCATACATTGATTTCAAGACACCGACTGCCCATTGTGCACATTGCACTATGGGCGGAAAGACGCTTTGGGGCAGGATGTGAAAACGGCAGCTGTACTGCTGACAAGGAGGTGTGGTAAATGGCAATGTTGAAAATCTGGAGTGAAAATATTGAAAATTTGCAAACTTACGAGCGTATGAGGAACTGCGAACGCAGAGTCATAAAACAGTCATTTTTAGGAATTTTTCACCAAATTTTCAACACAGCCATTTTAAGACCTCTGCTCATGATCAGTGTCACTGTGATTTTCTTAATGTGTCCCATACATTGAGTTTGCCACACCAACTGCGCCATTGTGCGCTACATGGCAGAAACACATTTTGGGCAGGCTGTGAAAATGACAGCTGTACTGCTCATGAGGAGGTGTGGTAAAATGGAAATGTTGAAAATCTGGAGTCGAATATTGAAAATTATCAGAACGCATTTAACGCAAGCGTAGGAACTGCGCAACGCATGCCCGTGAAACAGTCATTTTAGGAATTTTTTCACCAAATTTTCAACATAGCCATTTTAAGGTCTCTGCTCATGAACAGTGTCACTGTGATTTTCTTAATGTGTTCCATACATTGATTTCACGATAATCGACTGCGCCATTGACGCCATATGGGGAAACACATTTTGGGTGTGATGTGAAAATGACAGCTGTACAGCTCATAAGAAGGTGTGATAAAATGGCAATGTTGAAAATCTGGAGTGAAAATATTGAAAATTGCGAACTTAGGAGCCCGCGAGGAACCGCGCAACGCACGCCAGAACAGTCATTTTTGATGTTTATCACTTAATATGGACTTTTTCATGAATGATAATCAGTTGTCATGGCGTGCTGAGGTCGGCGGTGATTCGCGACAGTGACCGCGCAGTGCCTGCAAAATCACCTTCGGCCAGAATAACGCCATGACAGTGACATCATTCATGAGAAGGGGTCCCAAAACCCCATGTTGAAAATTTGGCATAAATTCCAAAAATGACTGAGATATGCAATAAAGTTGAAACCCCTTATGTAACCCATTATACAGCTTACCGGCATTTCTCAGTTCGCGGTCGGCTTTGAAGAGTGCAGACGGTTCCCAGTCCACCAAGATCGTCGGCCAGAGTCCGGAGGCAAGGGGGTGAGGGGTGGGGGAGGCTGGGTGCGCATGGGTGGGTGCGGTTGTGGGAGGGGCTGGAGACGCCGCAGGGACCGCTTTTGTTTCCCAGGTTAAAAAAAAAAAGACGACGTTGCAGACCTTGCCAAGCTGGGGTGGGCCTCAGCGTGCAGAAGATGGCTGGGGCAGAGGAGCCAACGGGGATTGGGCACCTCGACGGCAAAGTAACGACGGTTTGCCACGCTGGGTGGGCTCCTGCGTGGCAGCAGGATCGCTTGCGGGGGCCGTGGGAGCAGACAGGGATTGGGCACCCCATCGGCTAATATTTGCCACGCTTGGGTGGGCTCCCAGCGTGGCACCAAAACTTTGGGGGTCGGGCGTGACGGGCGTAAGGGGGGAGGTAGCGCGCGACACGAGGGGGGGCGGCGCTCAGTATGGCAGCGGTGCTTTCCTTTGAAGCAGAGGAACACTGCTGTCATACTGAGCTCCTGCACCCATTGGTGCAGGACCACCACGCCTGCTCAAGGAAGTAGTGTATTGGTGGGAGAGGCACACCCTGCTTAATGCATTTCCTAAACGCTCCTGTGCTGCCGCAAGTTAACGAAAAATGACTCAGAAAGCTCCCCCATAGACTATAATGAAGAGCTGCCATCAAGGCCTCCCTAGGATTTTGTCATAACTTTGCAGTGTATGGGGGCAGAGCATGGGCATCTCTTCACACCGAGAAGCCAGCAGACCCGGTGCTCGCAATTTTATGAGTGCTCATACCAGGGATTTATTTAACTCTAAAAACTGATTAGCGTTTTGCTCTTAAAAGTGCTACATCTTTGTGAAAATGCATAGCTCTTGCCTCACTGTGTTTAACAAACACAGGACTTCTAGAAAATCTATATAAATACTTTCTGTACCGTTAGTATAGTCCCAAGAAAAAAAACTGCTAATCAATTATTTAAAACCTTGCATACTTAAATAATGAGACATTTTCAGTGCCATATGGATGAAAAGCTGTTCGCAGAGGTAAGGCACCAATGTGTGAGGTGCTAATATTCATTCAGTTACCTTGGTGAATCTCTTTAAACTGTTTTTAAACCAGGCTAAAGTCTAGGTACTTAGCAGGGTTTTTAGCACGCTTTAAAATGGTTTAAATGGCGCTGTAATGTGTCCATAAACCCGTGTTAGCACTTCTTAAACCATTCTGACTTGCTTAAACAGTTTAAGAAGCCTAGTGTGTACAGTGCCTTAAGTGTCAAGGCTTCACCAGTGACTTGTCCCTAATGTAACAGGATGGTTTCAAGGTTGCACCAGTTACTCAGTGTGGTCTGACGTGTTGTCAAGGTTTCACCAGTGACTCAGCAATCGTACCACGTGCTTGTGTTAATGTTACACCAGTGACTCAGGACAAGAATGATGCTGTGGGAATCAAGGTTATCCTAGTGACTCAACATTAGTGTGATGCATTAGTGATATAAAGCAGTGATCCAATGTGATAATGTTGATGTCATGGTTACCCCAGTGGGTAATACTGATGTCATGATTATCCCAGTGGGTAATGCTGATGTCATTGATTACCCCAGTGGACAATGCTGATGTCATGATTACCCCAGTGGACAATGCTGATGTCATGATTACCCCAGTGGACAATGCTGATGTCACTGATTACTCCAGTGGACAATGCTGATGTCATCATTACTCCAGTGGTTCAGCACCAATGCTGCATGCTGGTGTCAAGATAAAACCAGTAACTCAGCACTAAAGAGACATGCTGGTGTCAGTGTTTCAGCAGTGACAAACTACTGAGTGATGGTGTTAATGTTAGCAGTGCACCAGTGACTGGGCACTAGTGTGATATGCTGATGTCAGTGTTACACACACTACTCTGCACTTGTGGTACAAGTCAGTGTCAGTGTTACACGCGTGACTCCACACTCATGGTATAAGTCAGTGTGTCAGCATTACAGCAGTAGCTCAACACTCAAGATGGATGAGTCCTATACTATATGGGTTTTCTCTGGATCAGCGTGCCCCAACCTGAAATTCTGTTCTGTACAATGTATTATGGTCAGGGCCCTTGGTGTTCTGCGGCAGAATTTTCCAATTTCTGCGGCAGGGCTCCTTGACTTCTGCGGCAGCATTTTCTGATTTCTGCGGCATGATTTATTCATTTCTCTGGCAGAATGCAGTCCTGTCACTGGCTAAATATGATGTGATGTCATCGATGATATCATATGCTGAGCATACAAGAGGGCTTCAGGATAAACGAGGTGGAAAAGAAAGCCTGACACTATGGAAAACAGTATATTTATATGAAAATTCACCAAAAACAATAAATTCTGCGGCAATATATATATTCTGCAGCATGCTGCAAATTCTGCGGCAAATTCCTAACCGCAGAACCTCAGAATTCCAGGTTCCTTGATTATGGTCGGAAGTCTGTTACTGTGTCACACACCATGACTTTTAACACATTGCGTGCATTAATCAACACCAGCTGAAGCATCAGCACAATGGCAAATATTGGGGGGCCTAGTTCTCTACGCCCATTGGTAACTTTCTGCACTTTAGGTGTGTTTACACAGCCACCTTTGCACCACGGTAACCCGACCATGGGGGCTGCGGCACTGCAAAGGCGGCGATGTGGACACTTACCATGATGTGGTATGTTGTCCTCTCATTCTTGCCCAGAGTCAGCGCAGGAGCAGGTACATGTTTTGGAGCAAGCAGCTTAAGCAGCCATGTGGACAGGCTGTGGCACTTGCTCCAGTGCACAGCTAGCCAGACCGTCCCAGGCACTGCCCTCTCCAGCGCAACCTGCATCGGTGCAGAGGGGCAGTGTAAACAGAGACCGAGTTGACATGGAGTTGAAGCATAATTACGGGTTGAAACTGTGAGGGAGTGATTATGTAAACGCACCTTCTGTGTATTTCCTTTAATAAAATGCTGTGAAATGACTAAGAAGCCAATCTTGGACACTTTCTCCTAGTGTGCGTGGCCTCTTCTTTCTCTCTCGAGTCTGCAAATCTATTTAAGGTCACATTATTTGAGTGAATTTAGCCTTTAAGAAAGGATGTAAGAGGCATCTGAAATGTGTCAGGCGTTGTTTGTACTGTATGTAATTTTTAATAAATATTTTTATATGACCAGTGCCCTTGATATGCTGTGGTTAGTGTGCTCTGCCTTTCTGTAAAGTAGTCTGCAAACCTGTGTGCAGTGGTCTGGCAGCGCTTCTTGGGATCTGAGCATTTCATTTTGTTTTGTTTACTGAATTAATCTTTAACCATGCCCAATACAAAAGGTAAACTAGAAACCCAGTTCAACCTTGTACAGCCCAGGGTTCTGTTCACCTCGTATTCAGTCAAAGCCCAACCACTCTCACAGGGACGATGTTTTTGACCTGCAGGCTTTAACTGTCACGTCTTGGCACTGATCCCTGTTTCCTTTCGATATAACCAGTGTTATGATGGGTAAGGTCTGAAACATTCACACAGCATCAACATTTGTACCCTCTTGCAGTTTCTGATATAAAACGGCCGACAGATATAAAGACTGCACCATATGTAGCGGCTGTCTAGAGAGGGCTTACATGGCAAATCATCACTGCTCAGTCCACCCTCTGAAGCAAGAAATAAATTGCCCAACCACTACTTATACCTGTGCTGGATTAGAAACATAAAACACAGACTATGACAGCAAAAAAAGAGCAATCATCCATTTAGACTGCCCGTAACGCCCTATCGTACCCCAAGACCTTATGTCAATACAGGGTTTTAGTTCACACTATCCACCCCTTGCTCCCTGTCTTACTGCCACCCATCTTAAGACCTTAACTCTGTCCAAATGATGCTTGAAAAAAATGAAGGGTTTGGGGGCCTACCGTGGATTATGGAAGCAGAGTTATAGCTGTATAAGGCTGCCCCAGGCATACTCAAGTGTACAACCTCATGCTCTAAACCTGTCAAGAATATGCTGAAGTGAAGGGCTGGCCTACCAGGTGGCAGACAGCTGGACAGCAAACTGTGAAAACAGAATTCTTTTGCGTATCATTTTTAAAGCTTGGGGAGCCATGACGCCATGCATGCAATACTAATCTGGTTAAATTGGACAAATTTAGCCAACCCGTGGCACTGAGGGTTGAGGCGCTGGATGCCACACCTCGCCACGCCAGCGACCTGGGTTCAGGAGCAAGCCCGGATCGATGGGGTCGTAGGGAGGAAAGAAATTCAACGCCTGAAGGACTGCTCTCTTTCCAGGGAGGGACGGGGAGAATGATCGCAAGAAGCGACCTCTGGTGGAGGCTGGAGGTAGCCAAATGCAGCGTCGGGGCATATGCCTGGGGGGTGGAGCCATGGCAATACATTGCCTTGATAGCTGGGCTCCACAGGGGTTCCACCTAAGAAAAATTCCCCCTCCTCCCACTGATAGGCGAAGGCGCCTCCCACCCAAGGACCACACTCCCGAAAAGTCGGATGCGGCTCTCTCTACTGTCTGTCTCCTCCCCGGCCCAGTGCTCGATCCTGTAGAAAGAGCCCCAGGTGGGGGCGACCCTTCCCCAGAGGGTAGACCCGGGGGATGCCCAGTGTCAGGGAGGAGAGGAGTGAAGTCGAGTCACGCAGGGAGGTAGAGTTCGAGGACTGAGCGGTCACCAGAGAGAGTTCGGTGGAGCTCAAGGAAAGGGAGACAAAAATAGAATTTGGGCAAAAAAAAATTGGACAAAATGAACAAAAAAAAGCAAAAATTTTTTTTTTAATTATTGTTTTATTCTTTTACATGTCAGCCCCCTAACCCCATCCCCATTATCTGCAGGACTTACCCTAGTACTGCACCTCCAAGCTTGCATGGTTTACCACCCCCCATGGTGGGGCCCTCAGGGCATCTTCAAGCCTCTTGGGAGAACTGAATCCAGCAGAGGTATGGATTCTCAGTCGGAGGTGCAGGGCCCACAGGGGATTGGCTTCACCCTGAAGTGGCCACCATTCTTCCCTTACCCTGAGCCATCGGCAGTGAACGCACAGGAGCACTACACACAATGGACGGGCGTGCGTGCCTGCAAAGCTGTCCACCTCCCCACTCACAACTATCCACCTGGCAACATCCAGGTGGCACTAGCATGGGGGAGTTTGAGTCCCAACATCTTTTTTAAATTTTTATTTGCAACTTGTTAATCGGTTAGGACCCAAGGGCATTAGATGCCCATTTTCAAAGGGGACCCAGAGATGTAAACAAGAGCAACAATACAGAATAAATATTCAATATATCCCTCCCACTGGAGCCAGCAATCTGGATTGTTCATGAACCCGAGTGGCAGATGCACCAATGGGCCAGCTAGGAAGACTCATTCTTCATTATAAACCAATAGTTTACCACTGCCATCTCTCTAACATCCTGAATTGGTAATACATGTCTGTTAGAGGAGAGCTACTGGTTAAAAACTATCTAGCTTACATCCAGAACAACTACATCCATTTAATGACCTACTACACTGAAGTATAAAAATCCGCACCAGATATCCACAAAGGGAAATAAGGAACAGAGAAATGGTTTTACCCAGAACTGGTACTTCATTTGGATCCATAACCCTAAAAGCGAGTGCCGCTGGCTCCTGGAACCCAATCTCGGCGAAAAACCATGCAATACATTCTTTTCATGAATTTCAACTTTGTTAAGGAAATAAAATGGAGTAACGTGGAGAGGCAGGAAAAGCACCTTGATCCATGAGACCAGGGCAGGGGAGAGCACACACGGCCAAGCAGAGTCAGGTGGGTGGGGGCTCGGGTATGAGGAAACCATCACCTACAGCGGCCAAGCAAGATATTTTCCCCACTCTTCTATGGCACCCACCCACTTCCCTAGGTGTATTTGGTGCACTGTTCTGGAGCGGGAGTGCTTTCAATGCGTGGTCACCCTACATCACATGCACTACCACAGGCCAACCACCGGAAGCCACTTCAAGCATTGATAGTTCTCGATTCCTCCACCAGGAGGACAACATCCACGAGACCGCCCTGCTGCCCTCACTGCAAGCCTCCATTGCTGACGTCCCGAGCTCGGGGTGCGAACCCAGGTCGTCCCCGTGCCGAGTGGAAGCCTCACTGCTTAGCACCACAGAGCTGACTCTTTCTCTATATTCTTTATGACTCCTACAATAACGTTGTTTCGATAGTCACAGGTCATTCCCCTCCATGCCAAAACAGCTCATCACACTCAATCATGCAACTGACTTTCTGCTTCCTCGATCAAGTAACAAAAAAACAAAAACACTCTGACGTATATTCCAGTATAATAGTGGCAACATGCTTGTGGGCAGTGAACACCATTCATTCAAAACCTTTGTCTATGACCTTCGACAGAGATGAACACCATGATGAAGAGATTGTGAGGCAAATGCTCAGCAGGGTTAACGTGCGGTTACTCTCCAGTAAACTAATTTACTGCTAACTCTATTTTGTGTATGAAAGCACACATCCCTGTGATTTAATCTTGCCTTGAAAACCTTAAACAGTGTTTAACCCTTTAAAGGACACTGCATTTTACTGAATTTTAAGAAGACGCTGTTTTTCAAACGCTGGTTCACCTTCCGTGACTGTTCCATCTTTACTGGCATTTTACTAAATTCAGCAGGCATGTCTGACTAATACTCTGGTGCTAGAGACCATTCAAAGAGTGTGTAAATGTAGTTTATGTCCTTGTTAAGATTTTTAACTGTTGGCACAATGCATCTGTGTTCTGTACATTCTGGGACATAAACTACATCACAGAGTTTTAAAATGATACAATTTGCCTCCAGTGCATAAATTAGAAACACACGCAGAGTTTATTTTATGTTTTTTGTAGAGATGTTTGGCCCTTTGACCACTGCCTTCTGCTGACTTTGGGTCCCTGCCAACCCCCAGCCCCAGCTGCTGCTCCCTCCACCATCATGGCTGGCGAGGATACACATGGAGCGAGGCCCGAGAATGTCATTTTTGATGGCTGAAGCATATTATTTTTTTTTGTGGTTTTCTCCCTCTTTTCCTATCCCCCTCCCCGTGACTCTGCGCATAGCCTCTGGCAGCCTCAGCAACAAACACTGGGCTGACAACCACCCCCCCCACAAGAAAGTGAGCTCCCGACCCACTGCGGGCGGGCACACAGGACCAGAGCCTGCCATCCCCTCCACCAGCTGGCTGCTGCGCCCTTTGGAAAACTCCTCAGCCTGGCTGCCTGATCTTGGTGACCCTGGGTTCGTTTCGGAACCCTGGTCGCCAGCACTGAAACATGATGCATTTCCTCGCAGCCATTGGGCAGCCCCACATGCTTCATTTATTAACGGACCAGTAAAGAGGAAATATTTTTGCCGGCCCTCTGGTGCAGCAGTAGAGCTACCACTCGTGATACTGACCTGGGTTCAAGAACAAGCCTGAGGCATCAGAGGGCTGGCCAGTGGGATGAGGACTGAGCGTTCACGGGACTGCTCTCCTCCTCATGGGAGGGTGGGCTGTGGCATCGGGTGGACACCTGACTTCCGGCGGTGTCTACGGTGAGGGAGGCTGGTACCAGAGTGACACATGTCAACACACCATACACGGAAATGTACATGGTGGCGTGCTGACATCACTGCATGTCCATTCTCCTGGAAGAAACCTCCGCTCAGCCCCCCCGCCAAAATCCACTCCGAGTCTAACCTGCCAGCTCCTGCATCCCCATGGCTTTGTCTCTGTGAGGATTGACTGGATCATGCAGAAGAGTCACCGAGGGGCAGAAAGCATCCCTGTCCGGGGTGGCATGCTGGCAGGGCACAATCCTGATGCGTCACAGGTGGCCTGGGGTGCCAGGCAGCCAGGTAGGGTGGACCCCAGGAGGGCAGAAGGGGGGGCACTGCGGTACCTGAAGGAGGCCCTGCCCTGGGGCAGAAAAGGAGTAGAAACAGAATTTTTTTTTTTTTTTTAAGTGACATATCCTAAACAAGATCCCTCCCAGCCAATCAGAAAGCAGATCTACTGTACCATTATTCTGAGGTAACCAGACAGTAGATTCGGTATTGGGACAGTTTGCTGCTACGTTTTCATCAGTGTTCTCAGCTATTTCTATACATCCATTTTATTGTTGCATAAGGTCAGGGAGCAGTACACAGTAAGCTGCGTCGCTAGTTCATTTTAGTCACAAGAAAGAGGATGCTAAAAAAACAATGGGTGTTCAAAAACTACATGCAATATGGATGAAAACTTGGACTGAGACACATTAAAAGAAGCTGTCTGGCTAAAGGAGCTTCAACATTGGGGAAAGAAGTGTCATACAAGACCGGAGATGAGAGACAAGCTAAAACAGAGTAAGAATTATTTTTTTGGCCTCATTTAGCATTTAAATCAACCCCCCCCCCCCCAGATTCCCAGCATTATCAAGAAAAATGTTTAGCTATATATCTACCCCCTCCCAAAAGAATGGATGTGTCAGCCCAAGCAACAGGCCTGCTTTCCTCCGTTCCAGGGTCACACTGATGTGGGGGGGTTGGAGGAAGTTTGTACTGGTGACTGCCTGCACTGTACCTACGACATCTTTATATGTTCAGTTTTTGTTGACCAGGAAATGCCTACTGTACCCTACTGGTGTCCCACGTACGCTTGATGACCCTCCCCCCCACTGTTTTCACCTCCAATACATCTGCTGGCAGTCTGTTCCAGGCATCTACCACCCTTTCAGTGAAGCAGCACTTCCTCACGTGTGTCTTAAACCCCACCCCCATCCTGGTGCTCTTTCCTCTTTGAAAGAGACTCCTCTCCTGCACCTTGTTCACCCCTGTGAGGTACCTGTAGGTCTCTATCATGTCCCCTCTCCCGCTCCTCTCTTCCAGGATGTACATGTTACCTATACTGTTAGTGAATAAAGGACATTTTGCCAGGAAACCAGGGACATTCCTCTGCTCTTTTCTTTTCTTTCTTGTTCTAAAGCACATCAGTTCTGGCACAATTTTGGATGGATTATGTACTAAGCCCTGCAAAGGAATTCACAGACGGATATAGTTTTTCTGGCATGTGTGATCCTGTTTTTCGTATCTGAAAGCTTGTAATTTAAACATATCGTATATAATTTTTGTTTACTTATCTTTTGTAATCAGGAACTTTAATAATTTTTAGTTTGACAGGATATACTGCTCATGATATTTTGACTTTGTAAGTCTTTTGTATATACAATTTTTTCTTTAATTCCCCTCCTCTTTTCGGGAAGTAGTATGGAATCTTTAACATCCACCTGAGCAACTACCAGTAAAGGCAGACAGGACCTCAGTTCAATGTCTCATCCAAACGACGGCACACTCTGACAGTACAGCATCCCCTTAGTGCTGCACTCTGGTACCAGCATATATGGCATGAGCCCATTCTCAGTGCGGGACTAGAACCCATGACCTTCTGGCCCAGAGATGGATGTGCTACCAACTGAGCCATGCTGACACCTGTCAATCTGCCACCTTTCACAAGCATTTGCCAATTCACCACAAAAATGTGAAGAGAGAGACAGAGAAAAAAGTGGCCCATTGAGTCACTGTTGGCTAGATCAGCGTGCGCTAGCAAGCTGGTGTAACTGATTAGTGCTGCAACACGAAGGAACAGCACAACCCCGTCTGAGCCCCAAATAGCACCAGAAATGGAAAAAAAGTATACCAAACGCAAGGTATATGAATTGTAATAATAATTCATTGGGAAAAAAATAACTGGGTGGGTCAGGCCCCTTCACAGAGACAGACAGACAAACAAAAAACTCCAACCGGTTTTGCTAACGCATCATCAGGGAGGGTGATCGGCAACCCAGCTACACCGGTATTTAAACCCACTACCTTAAAGTGACAGTGCATTCCTAAATCTATCACATACTGCACATATACTGTAAGTGCAAAAATACAGAAATCCTGTATGTGAGTGAAAAAATATCAGTGCAAACATTTAAAAAGCCAATAAAGTGCACAAAGAGAAACAGCATTAGGGACAGGATGGCTAATAGCCAAGGTCATGGTGCTAGTAGCCCTACAGTACCGGAGGTCACATGGCATTGTGCAAACAAATTAACATAAAATAAATAAAATATTTCTGTATATTCAATCATGATATTGCACCCCCACCCAAGGACAATCAAAATCTATCAAAGTTAGGACTACGTACATTTCACTCACATTTATGACTTCTGTACTTCCTTTTTCTCACCTGAGGGGTGGCTTTATTACTAGAGTTTGCATGCCTTGTGTTTGGAATAATTTTATCCGTTTCTGGTGCTGTTTGGGCTCAGATGGGGTGGTGGTGCTTTTCCTTGCCGCATAGTGTTCTGTGAACAAGCGCACCCGGCAGTGGGGCAGACGTCCCTGTTTCAGTCACGTAACTGATCAGTGACCTGTTTTACACAGCAAATAGAAACAACATCAGCAATAACAAGTATCTGGTCTGGAAGCACTGGGCTTCAAGCTTCAGTGCTGCCGTTCTCTGCACTTCACTGCCGTAACACATGTCTTAGTGTGCCAGCACCAGTTAATCAGGTCTCAGGTGGGACGCTTGCTTAGTGGCATATGTTTGCTTAACCAAATGTAAACAAACAGTACACACTGCTAAATCCAGATGCTGTTTACACAGGCATTTCCATATGCATCACATATTTCTACAAATGTAATTTTTTTTTTTTTTTTTACAACTCTTCATGTCAGTCTCTGTCACTGGCAGACATTTTAATACGTTAATTATGGTAATGTAGCGAATAACAATTATGGTTTTAGTCTGAAATGCACAGCAGATGGCTCTTGCTCAGTTAGTCCGTCTAATGTCTCAGTCATTTTACAAGGTGCAACTGAGACACCAGCAGGAGCCCGGACACAACAGCACAACACCTGTTATGGGGGTTCCCAGACCCTCAGCAGAGGTACCCCATCAGGCCCTCAACATCTGTCGGTGTGAGAACCCTGCAGCAGCCTTTTTTTTTTTTTTAATTATTCTTTGGTAACCAGGTAAGGCCCAGTATGCACAAGTGCCAGAGTCACAGAATATGTAAGTGTAGGTTGTGGGAATCAAACCCAGATCTGCTGGATGTACCAAGCTCATTCACAGCTCGTTACTCTAACCTCTTAATTAAAGGAAAACTGTCATTATGCTAAACTCCCACCCCCAATCCTTACTCCCCCAGTTATACTTTTCAAAACACAAAATAATTTTTAAAGCATTTCAAGTCACAAAATGTAACTTTTGAAAGACCCAGCAATCAGACAACATGGCTTGCACAGCTCGATCTCCTATAGGTGATGGTTTATACTGACCAGGGGATTGTTAGGTATATAACTCCTACTGTGTAATGGGAGAAAGCACCTTCCTGCATGGGAGGAAACTGGGTGATGTGTTATACCTACTGGGGGATTGTTAGGTGACAGAAATTCCACTTAGTGATGTGGGGCAGCACTAGGGTTACCACCTGTCCTGATTTTGTAAGGACAGTTCTGGTTTGGGAGGATGCAGCCCGAAAAAAAAAAAAGAAAAATACAACATGTCCTGATCTTAAAATAGAAAAAATATTTTCTTTCCTACAGAACTTGCAGAAAATTATATAGGGAATATTGGATGAGGTGTTGTACATTATGAGTTTTTTTTTAATAGTCTGTGTATAACACCACATACACCCTGAGTGCAAAGCACAAGTGGTTTGTGAAGGTATTCCACACCGAGGGTGTGTAAAATATAAATAATGTAACACCCCATACTTTATTTTATGGTAATTGCTGGTCTGTTTAGTGCTGTGTGGTAACGTAAATAAATAAATAAATAAATGGACAATGTCCTTCTGGTGGCATCTCGTTTCTGTGAGCACGGCACATCAGCGGCTTTCACCTTCAGTTTGACTGGCTGACACCCACGCCATAATAACTGGGTTCCATTCCGTAATAATTTTCCAGTTACTACGGCATTCAAAAGTGATGTCAGTCCAGTCAATAAATGGGCTCACCAGTAATATGATATCTTAAATAAAATACCTCAAAACACTAGGAAACAATCTGAACCACTAAAAAATGCAAACACCTGGGCCCTGCTATTCAGAGCCGGCTGACAGTGCCGTGCGGTGTACAGCACACAGCTGGCTCTGAGCAATATTCAGTTAGCGTGCTCCATTTCAGGTGTTTCTAACAGTACTCATGATTGCGGTCAATGGCAGTCAGACAGCGGCCAGCTGACGAGGTGAGGGAAGGGATCTGCCAGCTGCCATCGTCTGACGTAAAACTGGTGGCTGGGGTGCAAGGTGGGGGGTCCTAAGCAGGTGTGCAGGTGGGGGGTGGCAGTCATTCTGAGGGTAGGTGGTCCGCTAGATTACCAGGGAAAGGGGTTTTAGTAATACAACATGGGTGATCAGAGGAAGGGGGACTACTAGATGCCTAGGAAGAGGGATATATTAATACAGCGTGGGTGATAGGGGTGCCCAGTAGGCACCAAGGAAGAGGGATATACTGTATTAATGCAACACGAAGGATCAGGGGGCCCACTAGACAACAGGGAAAGGATTCAATACGCCCCTGATGAAGCGGTATTGCACCTCGAAGCGTGGGCTGGAATGATGGATGTGTAGAACCTGCTTCTGAATCTGTTTTTGTGCACAACTGGATTCCTCAGAGGTACTGTGTGTATTTTCACTATAAACATCACTTTAAATGTTACACAGTAAAGCACAATTTCAAACCGTATGCGTGGAGTGCTGGTTTTACTTATTTCAAACAACACGAAGTCTTGCTGTATTCTGACTATATGCAGTAAGCCCCAGCACTTGAACTGCTCCAGAGAGTAAAGGGTTAACTCTATGCCAGGGCACAGAATGTTGAGCTCGAGCTCAGTTTTCAAACCTCTGTCCCTGATACTCCTCAGTGTAACCATCAGATTCTTTGCTCTGCCTAACTGTGAAGTCGCTCCGGAGATTCCCTCCTTCGCTTTGGTTAAGTAAAATCGGTCAGCTTTTTCTTGTTTTATTCAGTATTCAGATCTCTGTCTATGGTACAGTATATGTAGCTAGTAGGGCCAGCCCAGTGGCACTGTGGGCTGAGGCGCTGGACGCCACACCTCGCACCACACCGGCAACCCAGGTTCGGGAACAAGCCAGGGTCGGGGGTTGGCAGGGGAGGAGAAGGACTTAGCGTCCGCGGGGATGTACTGGGACAGACGCCTGGAATGGAGTGCATGCGGTAGCGCGCACGCCCTCCTGACCGTTGGCATCATTGAATGCCACAGACGCCAGGGGAGAACAGGGAAAAAGGGCACCAGTCACGGTGGCAAGATGGCAGTCTCCATGGAGGGACTTGCTCAGCGCCGAGGCTATGCGGCAGTACTGGATCCAGACCTGGTGGTACAGCCTAGGGCGGCTCTCCACCTCCCCGCCGTAGGGGTAGCTGCAGGACCTGAACAATGGAGCTGAAGAGTCCCTGGGGATGGCGGCCGGAGACCTCAGGAGGATGCCTGATGTGTGAGAGGTAAGCAGACTGGTGGCCCGGGGAAAAAAGTAATAACAAAAAAAAGCTAGTAGGTAGTTAAGAGTTTATTTAGTAGAAACAGTTTTTTTGTTCGGTTCTCTCCCAGTCGGTCCGGTTGGGAACCGAAACAAATTCTTTAACTGTTACTTCTTGTGTTCTGTTTATTATTATTGTGGTTTCTGGTACTTATTGGTTCCTAAAAAAAAAACCAACAGTTTTCTTCGTTTTTTTTTTAACCGACCCGTGACATGGTTGGAACCGATAGGTGTGTAGTTGCCTGGCTTAAATGCCATTAAGGGTAACTTTATTTAATCTGGCATGGCTGAGAAAACCAAAAAGAAAACTGGTCCCACTGGGTTTCAGCACAGTACCGAGTGTGGGGAGGCCTTTGCTAAGGCTGATCCCCACCTCGTCTGTGTTTATTATCTGGGGTTTGACCACCTCAAAGAAGACTGCCAAATATGTAAAACATTTTCCCAAGTCCACTTTGGAAAAATGTTTAAGTAGGCTGAAGGAAAGGGAGGCCGAGATGTCCACTAATCCGGATGGCCAGCCCGGTTTGGTCCCGACCGAACCTGGGGTACCCACTGACCTGGGTGATACCTCCTCAGGCAGAAAGAGAGCCGACTCTGTGGAGTCCGTTCTGTCTAAGAGAAAATGCAAGTCAGCTGGTTCGGATCCCGGTTCCCATGTTCCGACTGCTGAAGAAATTGCGAAAGTGATTACTATTGTTCAGTCGCTTTGCCCCATTCTGACCGAACCGACACCGACTCAAAGACGATCGGTTCAGCTGGAAATAGTTGCTTCTGAAACTGAACCTGAAGCATTCTATGAGGGCAATTGGGAAGGAGAAGAAGATTATGAAGAAGAGGAATATGAAAGCCTAGATGAGCCAATAGAGCCTGACCTCTCCCCAGACAGGCCTTCCAATGTGTCTCCTCCCAGACTTTGAGTCCCCCTCCCATTTCTTGTTCTACAAGAAAATGGCTAATACTCTTCAGCTTCCAGTGGAAGAGGCTGAACAGGATCAGGAGGAACCTGACTTTGTTGAAATAATGGATGTCCCAGAGTCAAAGAGAGTGTCTATCCCTTTGCATAAATCCATGGGGAAACAGACACAGAAAATTCTGCAGTTTCCAACATCTATACCTCCTGTGGATAAAAGGATGGACAGGAGGTATACCTTGTCAGGTCCTGCAGCAGAATTCCTCACAAATCATTGCAGCCATGTTGGGGTAGTGCAAGCTGCAGCCTATGACAAGGCTAACATTCCCCTGGCATCTCACCCCCCAGATAAGGATTCCAGGAAGTGAATGCCATCGCTAGAAAACAATACTTGGCATCCTCTTTGGGACTCAGGCAAGCTAATTATATGGCATATACAGCCAGATACCAGAAGTCTAGGTGGGATACGGTTCTGGAGCTGGCTAAGAATGCCCTTCCCCCGCTGGCCAAGGAGCTGAAGCAGGTGGCTGTGGATGGTGTTGAGGCATCCAAAGTTCAATTCCATGCTGCTGTGGACCCGAATGATGTGCATTCCGGAGACATGGCTACATCTGTCTCCACGAGGAGATTTGTTTGTCTCAGATGTACCAGTTTGTCACAGGCTACCCAGACTAAGGCCAACGATTTTCCTGTTGCTGGTAACTCTCTATTTGGGGAGCAAATAGAGGCTTACATAAAGAAGATGGATGAGTACAGGACCACCTACAGGAGTGTTGCAGCAAAAGAAAAGCAGGCCACTCCTCACAAGCAGCAATTCAGGGCTGGCAGGGACGGGCCTTTTCACAAACCTTTTTACCAAGCCCAAACCGCCTCTTCTTTCCAGCAGAGGGGGTTCTTTAGGGGAAGAAGCAGACGAGGGATGACCAGGACCCCATCACCCACTCAGTCCAAGCCCCCTGCCAAGCAGACACCCTGAGGTGTCAGTCAGGGTCACCTCCCCAGTTCCAGTAGGGGGCAGGCTGGCTCACTATTTCCAGGTCTGGAAGTCTATTACTTCAGACAAATGGGTCCTGGAAGTAGTGAGCCAGGGGCTGGCTCTCAGTTTCAAAAGGTTCCTAAAAATGACAGCAAAATATTTCAGTCCTCCCTCTCCCTTGGAGATAAAAGCCTTAGAGGCAGAAGTCTCCTCCCTACTACTTCTGCAAGCAATAGAGAAGGTACCTCATTGTCACAGGGGAAAAGGACTGTATTCCAGATACTTCCTTACCCCAAAAAAGACAGGGGAGTGGTGACCCATCCTAGATTAAAGATACCCAAACAAACATTTACTAAACCCATAGTTCAAAATGGTGATTCTGGGAATAATCCTTCCCTCTCCAAGACCAGAAGACTGCCTAGCCTCCCTAGATCTCAAGGATGCCCATTTCCACATACCTATCAGACAGTCCCACAGAAAGTACCTCTGGTTTGAGTTGCCCTCAGGTCATTACCAGTCCAGAGCAATGTCTTCAGTCTAACATCTGCTCCAAGGGTGTTCAACCAAGTGCCTAGCAGTAGCGGTGGCCTTTCTCAGGAGACAGGGCATCTCGCTGTTCCCATACCTGGATGACTGGCTCATAGTAGGTCAGTCCTCAGACCAAGTCAAGTCAGCTCTAGAGGTCACTCAAAAGCTTCTGGACTGTTCTGGAACCATCCCAGCTTCTCACATTTATAGGGGTGGAACTGGACACTGTCCAAGCAAGGGCATTTCTTCCTCTGTCAAGGGTGCAATCCCTCATCACTCTAGCTTCCTCCTTTCGTCCACTAGTGTCTCGACCAGCCAGACACTTCCTTCAGTTGCTAGGCCACACGGCAGCTTCCACTGCAATGGTGCAAGGGGCAAGATTTCAAATGAGAGAGATTCAGTTTCATCTAAGATCTTACTGGTCTCAGAGAAAAGACCCTCTCTCCAAATTAGTTCCAGTATCTCAAACTCTGCTTCAGGCTCTCCAGTGGTGGCTGGAGGAGGACAATCTAAGACAAGGTGTCCCCTTCCTCAGTCAGGCTCCTACAGTGATTCTCACCACAGATGCCTCTCTAGTGGGATGGGGAGCTCATATGGACCAGCTCACTGCTCAGGGAACGTGGTCTCATCGGGAGTCTCTACCGCACATAAATCTTCTTGAACTCAGAGCTTTCTTTCTAGCACTTCAGATATTCTCAAACACAATTCAGGGGAAAGTGGTGCAGCTCAGGAGAGACACCACCACAACCATGTGGTACATCAACAAGCAGGGAGGCACTCGGTCTTCGGCCTTGTGCACAGAAGCCATGAAAATATGGTCACTGGCCTATTCCCTTCGGGTTTCCCTGATAGCTATGCATCTCCCAGGGAAGGCCAATGTACTAGCAGATGCTCTCAGCAGGATTTCTCAAGGCCATCACGAATGGGCTCTGAATCCTCTGATTCTTCAGGTCAACATTCGGCACCTAGACAACATCCAGCATCTAAACCATCACCTCAAGGCGCACTTCTCCTCCACCTGCTCATGCACCTTGCTCCCTCGAGAAGCATAGTGCCTTCTTTTAAATAAAAACAATTTACCTCCATTACTACGTTCCTCACCTTGGGTGGTGCCACATTCCCTCGCTATGTGTGGTGCCCCGGCTCATATACCAGCCGTGCACAGAACCCTCTGCCCTCAGTCGAGCACTTAAAAATATGGTCCCCCGCTGCACTCTCACATCTTGTTGGTAGAGTGCACAAGCCCTGCCCTCAGCAGTATACTAGTCAAGGTCCTCTGTGGCTGGGCTCATCCAGCCGTCTCATCCTTCTGCAGTTTATTGATGCTCTCCTTATGCTCCTCCAAAAAGTATTATATGAGCCAAATGTACATAATGGCTCTTAATTTTCATACAAGTGTTGTAATGCTAATCTCCTGTTTTCTCCCTGACCTCCCATGTACCATGTAACCTTGTGGGATATCAGCTCTGCAGCCTTTTTGTATTGTAGTTCCTCTGCTTATAGTTATTTTTTTGTGGCCGTACTGTATTTCCCCCCCCTTCCCCTCCCCCCAGGACGCATCTGGAATAAAGTGGCCCTCCGCTCAGTATGCCTTCCTGGTAAAGCTCTTAAATAAATAAAAATAAAATTTTCAAGAGGTGGGGCACTCCAGAGATGGACCTCTTTGCAGCCCCGGACAATCACCAACTTCCTCTGTTCTGCTGCAGACCCCCTCTTCTGGGGTCTGTTCCTCAAGATGCTCTCCTATTAGACTGGACAAGCAAGTTTCTGTATGCTTTTCCTCTGATATTCAGAGTTCTGGTCAAGATCAGATCTCAGCCTTGCAAAGTGATTCTAGTGGCTCCAGACTGGGCCAGGCAGCCTTGGTACCCCCTACTATTGTCAATGTTAGTGACAATACCACTTTGTCTTCCCAGACAGTACAATCTCCTCACCTCCTCGCAGGGGAGGATACTGTATCCCAACCTTCAGACTCTCAGACTCAAAGCCTGGCTCTTGAGGAACTAGAGTATGCAAGTCTGCACATTTCCCAATCAGTCTTGGATATTCTTAAGGTAAATAGAAAACTTTCTACTAGAAAAACTTACAATTCCAAATGGAAGAGATTTGGTTTCTGGTGTTCTCAGAGGCATATTCGGCCAGATTCAGCTGATATTGCAACTGCTTTGGACTATGTGGTGCATCTTAACAGTTTAGGCCTCAGGCCTACCAACTCTCAAGGTACATCTGGCAGCTATATCTGCCTTCCTTTCAGCTGGAAAGGGCTCTTCTCTAGCCTCTCATTCAGTTTTTAAGAAAATTTTCAAAGGTCTGGTTCATATTAATCCTCCTTTTAGGGAGCCTACTCCTGTTTGTGATCTGGATATCTGTACTTCACAGCTCATGCATCCCCCTTTGAACCACTATCTTCAGCTGAGCTAAAGTACTTCACTTGGGAAAACTGTGTTCCTGGTAGCCATTACCTCTGCCAGGAGAATCAGTGAATTACAGGCCTTATCAGTGGAACCTGACTTCATTTCATTTCACAGGAATAAGGTGGTCCTTCGAACCAACAGAAAGTTCCTTCCTAAAGTGGTATCAGACTTTCATCTGAATCAATCTATGGCATTGCCTGTATTTTTCACTGACCAGTCTTCCTCTGGGGAGAGAAGACTGCACAGTCTGGATGTGAAGAGGGAGTCATTACATAGAAAACACTAAGGCCCACAGAAATGACTGTTTACAGCTGTTTCTCACTAATGGAGAAGAGGGAAAAGGTAAATCTGCTTCTAAAAGAACTATTGCCAGGTGGATTGTCTCCTGTATCCAGTTCTGCTATTCAAAGTTGGGGAAAGGGCCTCCCTCAGGCCCAAGGGCTCACTCCACCAGAGGTACAGCTGCTTGGGTTGCAGCAGCTAGAGACATATCATTAGTGGAAATCTGTAAAGTAGCCACCTGGAAAATTGTTTACACATTTACCAAGCATTACTCTCTCAACATCCAGTCAAGAAGTGATGCTAGGTTTGGCATAGAAAGGCTGCAGAGCCTGTTCCCAAAATAGGTTCTGTAACTCCTTCCTCCAAGGGGGTACTGCTTGGTAGTCTGCATACAGTCAGAATACAGCAAGACTTCATGTTGTTTGAAGAAAAAATTACTCACCATAGTAATGTTGTTTCTTCTAATGGAGTCTTGCTGTATTCTGACCTCCCACCCTGCCTTCCTCCTGGAACCTAGTGGTTTTGGGATGTGGTCTGGCAGGCGCAGTGCTGCACCCCAGAGGTGTACTTGGGATACCTCATTAAATTTAGGGTACACTATACCATAGGGTCGGCCAGTTTTCAGCTGGGTGGCAACAGATGGAGCACCACAGCAAGGTGCTCCAAGCCCTAGACTGGCCATCCCTCGAACCCAGGCTTGTAGATCTCTCACTGTGCCTGGCTTTCAAACTACAACAACCTGCCCCCCCCCCCCCAGGTCTACGAGACCTGCTTGTCCCTAAAACTGACAGGGAGAGAGCTCAGGTCTACAGATCGGAAACTATTTGAAATACCCAGAGCCAAAACATCCCTTGGCCTTCATTCTGCCAGGGTGTCCCTACCTAAACTCTGGAACAATCTCCCAAGAGAGTTTCAAGATAGCACCTCCCCTGGGGGTTTCAAGAAAGCACTAAAATCCCACCTGGACATAGGGGCACTGTGCTGCTGCTACAGCTGAGGCAATGTAAAGGTTATCCTGAACGGGGTGGTCGCCACAGAACAATAGTCTCGGGAGAGAGGGTTTGCCTGGGGGGGTAGGATGCTAGGGCACTTATCTAGGTGGGTTATCATTTGATGTCTCCGTCTCTCCTTGTTGTCCTAACAAAATGTCCAGGCTACTGCTTGGAGTCTGTCTACGATGTACTAAATGCTACTACATGTATTCCTACTGCACTTTGTAAACCTTGATTCACTGTATGTATCATAGCTTTAGTTTTCTTCTCCCTTAGGTACATGTAACTAATCCCGGGTCGCCCCTAAAAAAGGGACCGTCAAGGTCTCAGTGAGCCCACCTGGTTACCAAAATTTAAATAAATAGTTATGTTGACAATTTTGTACAGGTGCCCTAAGCTCAGGAAGGGTGCCTTATATAAATAAATTTTACCTTACCGTACCTCATCTTTGTTTGAGGTTTTTATGGTTTTATTTAAGTATATATGTTGGTTGTTTTCACTACCTACTCGGGTTCTTTTTGGAGTTTTCTCAACTTGAGTCTTTTAGACCCACAAAAATATGTTTATTGCCCTTTGGCACAAAATTTTTAAAAAACAATTTCTAGATTGTTAGTTAGCATAGTGCTCATAAGAATCTGACGGTTACACTGAGGAGTACCAGGGATAGAGGTTTGAAAACCGAGCTCGAGCGCAACATTCTATGCCCTGGCATAGAGTTAACCCTTTACTCTCTGGAGCAGTTCAAGTGCTGGGGATAACTGCATATAGTCAGAATACAGCAAGACTCCATCAGAAGAAACAACATTACTATGGTGAGTAATTTTTTCTTCTTTTATGTACTTTACTTACCAGCACCCAATCCGAAAACTGTGAGCGCCGCCGCCTTCTGTTTTTGGAAGGATTCAATACAGCCAGCACAGGCGTTCAGCAGGGTGGGCCCAAACTGCACTGAGATAAGGCCAGGATTTCAACAGCGGTAAACAGTGTTGCGATGGCAGCTGTTTAGTGCTGCCCAAACCTATGAATATACTGGCGTGCCCTTTATGCATGAGGGATCTCTAATTTACATAGACACAGCAGTATATTTTGTGCAGACATGCTCTCGGGTTAGTGCGGTTAGCTCCAGGGGTCTATGAATACAGCTGCAACCCGAGCACTGACATTATTCACAGTTACCGTGGCATTATCCTGGTTAGAGCCGCGCTAAACATTTGAATATGGGGGCCCTGGTCTTAGTTCTGATAATTTAGAGGAAAGAAGTCTGTTGCATTGTCAAGGTTACATACCATCCTGTATAAAATGGGCAAGGAAATCCTTGTGTCCTGATTGGCTGAGACTTGGTTCTAGTCAATGCCTTAAGAGAGCACTACCAATGGATATAAACAAGTCCCTGCCAGCTGGGGCAACTCACAGAATTCATAAGCCAATTGCTTCCTAATTTCCATCACAAACATGGCTGCAACCTTTACTCAGATACAGAAACCTTCATCTAGGCCCTAAAAATGAAAGTCCTATAAATTACTAAAGTAAGTAAATAATTTAATGTTATTTTCACTCAAGAGCCCCTCCTTAAACACATACTCAAATTTAAAAAAAATTAAATACTATTCAGAGTTTCCACTGCTGGCGTTTCTTTGATGACCACGAAAAATGCCTTTCCTAGCCCTACCAGTTTACCAGTGAACTCCCTGCTCCTTATCTGACAACATATACAATTGGGGTTCTGGCTCCACTTGAGGCCTGTGTGTGTATACCAGTGGAACTCTGAAGAATTTTTGAATTCATGTATTCCTGTTACCATTCCATGTGTGTGTGGTGGTGGTGGTGGGGGGGGGGCATTCTACTACTGGAATAATGTAGAGCTTTGAATTCTTATATTCCATGGTAAACAATCGCACAGTGTACAGAATATGAAGAAAGACAGATGACTGACAGGTGAAAAACATCTGAGGAGGGACTATTTTATATTACTTAGCAACATTTTATTATAATTTTTCTGAGTTTGAAATCTATTTTAGAGTATTTGTTTTTTAAAAGTTGCCTCTGGGCCCCTTTTATATAAGCAATAAAGCACTTTAGAGATATAGGTTGTACTAGGCTTACCCCCATGATCAGGGGCACTCAGCTTCGCCTCTTGCCTTACAATGCCCCGACCGTGGGGTAAACCTAGTACAACCAATGTCCTGTCATGCCTTACTGCTTAAGTGAAAAATCATGGTTTTATATGGAATGTCCTGATTTGGGCTTCTTAAAAGGTGGCAACCTTAGACAGCACACTTTCTGCATGGAAGAAATTCTGGGTGGTCAAAAGATGGTAAACCCGCTTACTGATCAGCTGTTGAGAGGTGTGAACTCTAGTACAAAAGACAAGACAACATTCCCTCTGTGTGTGTAGGGGGGGAGGCCATTGTTGCTGGTACAAAGAGGTACATGCAGTTGAATAATGACCAGTTTAGAGGTGCAAACCCTTTTAAAAAGGAAACTGGAAGGAAAAAAACGATAATCTCTCTTTGTGGTCTGTGAAGGCAGTCCAGCAGTTTCATGCAGTAAATACTGGTTCCTGTGATACTGCACCCCTGTAATTGTGGGATTAGTCAGCAGGACAGCATGGCGCTCAGACCGAATGAGGCCCCACATGATGAGAAAAGCCCCCGCCTGCCTAGACAATTACAGTGTCTAGGAATAGTTTTCGGAGATAAGTGCAGGCATCACCAGTAGAAAAGATGATTTCAAGCGGAAAAATAGGTCTGCGCTTTTCTAACTCAAAAACCTGCCTTCCTTCTCTCTGTCATGTAGCCTAGTGGTAAGAGTGCAGAAATGTGAACCATCTGGAGGCCAAGGATGGAATCCCACCACTGCAAGTTTTGTTTATTTATTTATTTAGTTTTTGACAGGGTAAGTGCACTAGACATATCCTGCCTATTTTCAGGCACGACCCGGGGTGGGGGTGGGGGTGAATACAGATGAATGCCAACTGATCTTGAACCAGATCCAGTGGCATCGAGGGTTGAGGCGCTAGACAACACACCTTGCATCACACCGGAGACCCAGGTTGTGATGCGCAGTCAGGTCACCGGGGCTCGGCCGAGGAGGGAGAGGACTGAGCATCTAGAAGACTACTCTCCTCTCCCGGGGAGGAGGGTTCCAGTGCCTGGCATTGCCTGGCCCCTAGCCTTGGCTGGGGATGTCAGCATATGGGGAGGGACTGGCAGCTGCTGACGCTCCACGCATGGAAGTGTGCATGGGGACATCTGGAAGGCACTGCACGCCGCCCCTCAGGTGTGGAAAAAAAAAAAAAGGATGTCTAAACTGTCACTGACCCCGGCCCATCTGGTAGCCCTGCACTCTGTCGAGTACCCAGGCCACGCTACCTTAGCACGAAGGTACGTCCCGGAGGTAAGTACAGGGGCGGGGCTGGGGTGGCCAGTGTCCAGAGGGCAGCCTGGGCACTGCAGAAACATCACAAACTGCAAAAAAAGAACCCACCACTGTCCCTTACGCATGGTGTTTCCTTGAGCAAGTTGCTTACCCTCCTCTTCTCCACCTCTCACAGAAACATAGAAAATATTAGTAGATAAAGTTGGATCGACCCACCTAGTCTGCCTAGTTAAGGGACTGTGCGCTGCAATCCTCATTTTTTCCACTCCCTCCCCATATGCTTGGCCCACCTTCCCTTAAACCCCCCCACCACTGACGCCTTCCAGAATGCTGTTCCATTTGACTACGTTTCTTTCCAAAAAGTACTTCTTGGTGATCATTTTGGAACCCCAAGTGATTTGATGCAGTTTCTCCGGTACCTGGATTATAATAAGTCAAAGTGAACAACTCCTGCTGTCTGCTTTGCTTTCCCCATGGAAGTACTAGGAACATCTGAGCCATGTCTCCCCTCTTCCTCCTGTCCTCCAACGTGTATATATTGAGATCCCCCAAGCACTCATCATAGGACCTCTCTTATCATTTTGGTAACTCTTCTCTCTATCTGCTTAGCACAGAATTCTCACGGTCCTAATTAAGGTATCTGCAGTGTCAGTCCTGTAGCTCAAGACCGGTATTATCAGCTTTAGCACAAAAATGTGCTTTCTTGTTACTTTACTGGAACATTATGTAAGTAAGTCACCAGGGCTAAGCCCGTAATGTGCGTCATCCGAGGCTCAGCCACAGGGAAACTGGGAATTTTGGGTACCACCGATGGCCATCTGCAGGACAACCCAGATAAAAACTGTTTTACAAATAAAGTAAATGATAAAAACACTTTTTCACAATGCAAATACCAGGACTTCTGTGCCCATTACTGTTTACATTGGCAGTGTGGGAGTAGTCCCCTTTAAAGTGATTCTCCAGACTTTGCTAAAAAGGACTCAAATCCCACACAATTCACCCAAAATTTAAATATGCGGAGATTCCATTATTTAGTGTTGAAGACACTGACATAAAACCAAGGTCTTCGCACCTTCAACTTTATCTGTTCCTACTGCGTTTTTGAAGTCATAATTCTCTGCTTGCAGCGTTCAAATCATGTCTGCGGCAACAAGCTGTGATGTCACAGGCACAGGATTACGCTCTACAGCAGGAATAAACCAGTGGAACAGATGAAGCCTGAAGGAAAAAGATACGGTTTTACAGAAAATGTCTTTAGTAACAAAGACTAGAAAGTTCTGAATTTCAAATTTGGAGATAATTCTGTGTAATTGACTTCTGGTGATGCCAAATGGGAATTCGGAAAAATTACGTTAACCTCTCTAGCTTGTCCCCTGCTCACCCTCTCCCAACTTATACTTTCCTACACTTTTCACATTCAACTTTTCCCCTTTGGTCCTTATGCCCTCCTTCACCATCCCCAGCTCTCTGGGCTCCTGACAAGGCCTCTTGGCTGCGAAGCTTAAGTCGGTATGAATAAAGTGAAATGTCTAATAACCTATCCTACATTGTATGTAAGCACTATCACTTAAATTGTACTACCTGAAGTTTTTTTGAATTGTATGACCTCTAATATGTTGTGTTGGTTGTATAGCTGTCCTTAATTGTAATGTAACCAAACATTCTGTTAATTTCAAGTTCAAGTTTATTGCAGGAAAACTCCATTGAGCAAGCTCATTCACAAGGAGGTCCTGTAATTTACCCACTGGCTTCCCAAATCATGTATATTGTCCTCTCTTACCCACTGACGTGGAACCTTTATAAATGAGCCCCCTGGCTCAAAGGTACTTGTAATCAGAGAACTCAATAAATAAATAAACCTTCCTGTGCATTTCTTAGGCTCCCTGTTCCCAACCTTGAGTAATTTTAAGAAGCTAATTTGTAATTAGTAATTTATTTTATCAGGCTTTTTAATGACAAGTTGTAATTTTTGGCACTTAATTATTTAAATTATTACAATGTACACGAAAAAAGAGAAAACCAGGCCCGCCCCCTTTACCAAATTCACCGCATAAAGCATACAGAAGGGATGACCAGGCCAGTTGTTACTGGACAAAAGATAAACTTATAATTCAAGTGCTCAAGTGCTGCCCGGCCCAGTGGCACCTGCTGGCAGAGCACTGTTCCACTAAGTGGCAGACCCGGTATTGATCCTCGGACCCGACTTCCTTGCCCAGGACAATGGGATCTGGAATGCAGCGCAGAGGCATCATGCACTGATCTGGGGAGGAGTTTATGAGCATCTCACTGTATGAGCACCACCTGCAGGTGGAAAGTGGGATTTCCTTAGCACTAATGGGTGACCATGCAATATCAGCAGCTCACTGCCTTCATGTTGGTGCCACAGGTGCTCACTGGCTGAGTGTGAAGGAGGTGAGAGGGCCTAAAAGAGAAAATCCTCAACATGAGCAACATTGATACCCAGTGCAGCTGGGCCTTGCTCCTTGAATCCAGCCACTCCACGCCCGCAGAGGGTGTCTCCCACCGCATTAGCCAAAGTCATGGGGAGTAATGCCTGGGTGTGTTAGGCACAACCATGAGAGGTAAGCCATGCAGGCTAGGGTGCAGAGATAAGTGCTGGAGATGCGACGGGACAGGGCTGGGTGGAGGGATAGAGAAGTCACACAGAGGGGGTAAAATACCAATTTAAAAACAAGGTATTCAAGTGCTCATACCAGCGGTGAAGTCCTCTAGCACCCCTTGTGAATGCCCTGTCATTATTTATTCCCCTCCAGTTTTCCCACGTAGGTGGAGCTATCGGATGGAGAACACACATAATCTGGTGGGGGGGGGGCCAACACTGCCAGTGCTGTGCCATCACCATGATGGGCCACTGACGGCTTATCTTCCCTCAAGTCTCGGTGCATGCGTATTCGTACTCGAGTGTTGCATGACTCCTGCATGCACCCGCTCCCCAGTAGCTAGTGATCAGATAGCCAGAAAGAGTCAGGAAAAACTAAAAATTCTAGGCAAGGGGGAAAGATAAATTTTTAGGTGAGACATGAGGGAAAGATATGTTTTTTAGGTGAGACATGAAGAAGGAAGGTGATGTGGTGGGACAAAGCTGCATGTAAAGAAGATGGGTTCACAAACAAAAGCAACAAGCCTTCTCCTTAGAGATTGTCAGAACTGCAGAACCAGAATAGCTGGAGTTTGTTCATTTTTCAGAATTACGATTTGTGGAACTGCTGTTGAAAAATCCTAATTCTGAAAGTAAAAGACAGGAAAGACTTTTTTTTTTTTTTTTTAAATAGAAAATTAAGATTTAGAATTCAATTCTGATGTTGATTTTGAGGTCTTTGCCAAGTCTGAATTAAATCAGAATCAGAAATTCCAAATTCTGATGGATTCCTATCAGATCAGAATCTGCAGATTCTGAGAATCACTACTCCTTCGGCCGTCATGGGCTGAACCACGGACAGCGGTATTCGTCTTAAGTCACTGTTCATCCCTGCCTCACTGATTGCTCCTCCTTCTACTTAGTTAGGCTATCTATACATCCTGACCATCAGCCTCACTGTACCTTCCCATTGGCACTGCTCCGTTTTGCCCGGTGACTCACAACCCATGGGGAAAGCCCAGGCATGGCAGGCCCCAAAGGCAGGAAGGACTCAGTCATTTCCTGCCCCATCCAGGAACAGCCACGGTTGGACATGGGGAACAGCTGTGGTCAGACACTGGGAATAGCTGCAGTCAGACACTAGGATGGATGACATGAGGAAGGCTTTGTGGCATCACCACTCATGACCTGATTTTCAACCAGCCGACCTCCTGAACTCTGTTGCCTGTTCGCTGTCATGCCAGACCTTGGGGGGGGGGGGGGTAGGACATGGTGTGGTCAACCACATCAGACACCACACCTACAAAATGCTTAAGCCATGGGAAGACTGCCTGTTCCAGAGTCTGGGAATGCCAAAACTCCACCAGCCCTGGATGGGGGACAGGCTGGCAGCACTGAACCCAGGTCTCCTACATACAGTGCACAATGCATTCTACCAGTGCCACACTGGGCCAGGCAGGATGTCATTCTGATGTGAACACCATTCTAAACTGAAGTGAACTGGGATCACTCCACAGAGAGGTCAAGATGCAACACCAATGGTAAAGTCGTACATTGATTCATGCTTTTGTTCAACTCAGATAACAAATTAGGAGAAAACATTCTGTTCTTGCTGTGTGACTTCTGAGAACACTCAACACGGGAAGGCTAGAGTGGGAGGTCATGGGTTAATCTGTGACTTGGCTCGTGGGGGGGGGGCTGTAGGGTAGAGTGGCTGCAGTCAACCTTAATATTTTCTTCTAATTTCTGTACCTACTTTGCCCAACACAGGCATACTTTCAATGTGGAAAAAGGCACAACGTGAGATGTGTTGCACATCAGCGGAAAGGAACCATCAAACGGTGTGGGAACGAGTGCGCTGAAGCACATAAACTCATCAGAGCCTGATAAGTGCATCCATGTGTCCAGAGCTGGGAGGAGCACAGCAGCAGCTCTCTGTATGCCCATTTAGTTGCTATGGGATTCAGAGTGGGGATGCGTTAACAGCTGGGTGTCTGGCAAATCCTCTGACAGTCTACAGAACTCCAGCAGGAAAGAGTAGCCATCCTGAGTGGTGCCTACGGTGTGAGGGTGAGGTAGAGCCTAAATGGTGAAGCAGTATATTTGGTAAACTTGTAAGGGGGGGAAGGGATAATAAGGGAGGGGCTGACAAGCCCTCCCTCCAGATGAGGGAGTAGCCTTCAAGCCCAAGGGGAGGGGAAACAGACTGGAGGTGGAGGTTTCAGGAGGAGCAGGGGAGGATGGAAGTATAAGGAATCTGGGTGGGTTCGACAAAGAGGATCAGGGATAAGGGGTGGGGTTGGTGTTAGTAAATGCCAGGAGCTTGGGAAACAAGTTGCCAGAGTTCCAGGCCATGCTGTTCGGAGGATGTGGGCGGTCACGGAGACGTGAGCCAACAAAAACCATGACTGGGACCTAAACATTACAGGGGTACACTATGCTTAGGAAGGATAGAAAGGAGGGCAGAGGGGGTGGAGTGGCTATGTTCATTAGAGATGACATAGAAATTGCTAGGGTAGAAGAGGCAGAGGGAAACGTGGAGGCCTTATGGGTCACCTTATGATCCCCAGCAGAAGATAAGGTCAAGCTGGGAGTAGCATATAGGCCCCCCGGGATGAGTGATGTTCTAGAGGATGGTTTGCTGGACAACATCATTGCCCAGTGTGGTCCAAAAGGGGAAGGAGTGGTGTTGATGCGGGACCTTAATATGCCAGGTACAAACTGGGGAACCATGTCCTCTAAGGTGGCCAAGGAGCAGAGGCTGCTGGATGGCTTCCAGGATGTGTTCTTAACACAGCATGTGATGGAGCCCACAAGGGAGGGGCATGTCCTGGATGTGGTTCTGGCAGATGGGGATCTGGTAAGGGACATGGTTGTACAGGACCCCCTGACTGGGAGTGACCACAATACTGTCTGGTTTCAAATAAGCATGGGGGAGTGGGGTGAGATCTAGGATACTGGCAGTGGACTTCAGGGGGGCAGACTTTATGGGCATGGGGAATATTCTCAAGGATCACTTGAAGGGGATTACCTCAACGACAAGTGTGGAAAGGAGATGGGAGGTCATAAAACGGGGACTTCACGAGGCAGTCAGGATCTGTGCTAAGTTGAAACGTAAGGGAGCAAGGTCACATAAACCATGCTGGTGGTCCAGTGAGGTACAGGTAGCAGTCAGAGAAAAGAAGGCGGCTTACAAAAATATAAAACAACAAGAGGGATAGGGATAAGGAAATGTACCAGCTTGCATCTAGAAAAGTCACCCGTATGGTGAGGGAGCAAAAGTCCAGTAAGAGCAGCGGCTGGCACAGGGATACATGGAGGGAAAAGGGGTTCTTCCGCACATTGGGGAGCAGAGAAAACTAAGGCCATCTCAGCAGATTGAGATCAGAAGGAGGTGGGTGGGAAAGGCGAGGACCAGGCAGAGGTATTTAACAGTACTTTGCCTCTGTGTTCACTAGGGAGGGATGGGATATCTACAAAGCAAGGCACAAAAGGGATAGAAGCGGCAGGGAGTGGGATCAGGGAGCAACAGAAATGGAGCAAAGGAGGAAAAGGTACCCCAGGGTGTCACATCTGGATAAGGATAAAAGACTAGTAAGGTGGAGGGACGGATGATGCTATCCCGCCAAAGGGTGTGGTTAGCCCTCAAGGCCCTAAAGAAAGACAAATCTCCTGGGCCGGATGGCATTCATCCGAGAGTACTATGGGAATTGGCGGACATACTGGCTGCACCCCTGGCAGAGCTTTTCAGCAGGTCAATTGAGACAGGGAGGGTACCTAGGGATTTGCGAGAGGCACATGTGGTACCAATCCATAAAGGGGGCTAGGGAAGTACCAGGTAACTACAGACCCATCAGTTTGACCTCGGTGGTGGGAAAATTAATGGAGAGTATACTAAAGGAACGATTGGGGTGTACTGGAGGAGGTGGGAGGTCTGGATAGTCGGCAACATGGGTTTGTGCCAGGTAGATCATGTCAAACCAACCTTGTGGAGTTCTATGAATGGGTAACATCAGAACTGGACAGGGGTAAGCCTGTGGATGTATTATTCTTGGACTTCAGCAAGGCGTTGACTCTGTCCCCTACAATGGTCTGGTGGAGAAACTGATGGGGTTAGGAGTAGGCCCTTTGATGGTCAGATGGATTGAAAACTGGCTAGCTGGACGCACTCAGAGTAGTGGTCTGTGAGGGCTCGAATCCTAGAGAGGTTGGTAGTGGGTACCACAGGGCTCGGTCCTGGGTCCAATCCTGTTTAATGCATACATATCGGACATCAAGGAGGGTATAGGTGTGAAATGAGTCTCTTCACGGATGACTCAAGATGGGAGCAGCAGTTGAGGGAGAAAGAGGAGGTTGGCCCTGCAAGGGACCTGGACACCCTGAAAGCTGGGCTCACATGGAAATTAAATTTCAATATCACCAAGTGCAAGGTGTTGCATCTTGGTGGAAACCCTAAACACAGGTACACCCTGGGAGGGAGGCGCTGGAGGCCTCAATAGGGAAAAAGACCTAGGGGTCATGGTGGATACATGTATGAATAACTCTGAGCAGTGCAGGAGAGCAGCTAGCAAGGCAAACAGGATGTTGGGATGCATCGTAAGGGGGATTACCTCTAGGAGCAAGGAAGTGATTCTGCCGCTGTACAATGGACTGTTTAGACCACTCCTTGAGTATTGTGTACAGTACTGGAGACCACACTTGAAGAGGGACATACAGCTCCTGGAGAGGGTACAGAGGAGGGCAACAAAGATGATACGAGGGCTAGGGATTTGACTTATGAGGACAGACTTGAGGAGCTCTGCCTGTTTTCATTGGAGGAGAGGAGAGAGGGGGACATGATTGAGGTCTTCAAGTACCTCAAGGGAATAAATAGGGTAAACATGGAGGTATCTTTAGACTAAAGCAGGGAGGTATCACCAGAGGGCATGGTTTGAAGTTGGAAGGTGGAAGGGTGAGGGGGAGGTTTTTCACTGAGAGGGTAGTGGACCCTTGGAATGCACTGCCTGGTGAGCTGGTTCAGAGATCCACAGTGGAGGGCTTCAAGAGAGGGTGGGACAGACACAGAAAGTGGATGTATCAGATGATGGCCTGTCCCGGGGGATGGATGATAGGGGTTTCTGGAGCACAAGGGATGGGAGGGTCTCGGCACCCAACTAAGGATCTAGGTTCGAGCAGACTCGATAGACCATAAGGCCTAATCTGCTGGCAAATAGTATGTTAGTAAGTATCACAATACAATGCAAATTACAAACCGGGTAATGAAAATCCTGAAGCCTGATTGGCTGAGCCCTCTTCTAATCCATGATTAAAACTGACCACAGATAAAAGTGCAAGCCAACGGGTAGTTTTACATATTTCAGATCCTTCCACACAACTGCCCGTGTGATGCTCACTAACAATCTGGCTTCCCGAACTCCTCACTGTCGCCATTCACCCCTGCTCACACACTTCTCACAACCACTAGTCATACAAAACCGTCCACCCTTCCCGCACTTCCCAAGACCTCAAAAAAGCAGCTTCTCCAGTATCATCAGTTAACTCACTCACTCACTCACTCTCTCCCACTCATATCACAGCAGAACTTAGTTTGAGTCACTCACTGAGGTTTTACTCAGTCCCTGAAACTGCTACAGCCTTATGCCTCACAATGCAGGGTTTTAAATAATTGATTAGCAGTTTTTTTCTTAGGACAATACTAACTGTATAGAAAGTATTTAAATAGGTTTTCTAGAAGTGTTATGGTAGTTAAACACAGTGAGGCAAGTGCTATGCATTTTCACAATGTTTTACTAGCAAAACACTAATCAATTTATAGAGATAAATAAAACCCTGCAATGCATCCGAGGCCTGACGACATCCCAAAATATATCACACCTTGTCATTTATTACTGCTTAATTATGGGCCAGCCCGTTAGCACAGCAGTTACGCTATGACTTGCGATGCCACGAGCTTGGATCATCGGAGGGCTGGCTGGAGGAAGAGGGTTGAGTGTCCCAGAGGACACTTCTCCTCCTGGAAGGGAGTCGAGTCCTGCTGCCACTCCCCCCCTCGTGTCTACAGGGAAAGTGAGACCATGAGATGGGGGGGAGGAAAGATGTCAGATATCGGCGTGCGTGCACAACGTGCACATGCTCATCTGATGACATCACGATGTGGTGCCACTGGAGAGAGAGCAATAAATGCATAAAAAAATGCCCACACAACACAGCATGACACAGTTCACCCCCAGCAGCAGCCAACACAGGCAGCCTCTCAGTAAAAAATAGCAAAAGAAGTTTGAAAGGGCCTATGTCACCCCAAAGACTCTACTGTGGGAGGCAAGCTATGATTGTTAAAAAGATGGGAGGAGATAAACCCTGTGAGATTGCGGGTTGACGGGGCTGGGGTGGGGCTAGATTGGTTCTATGTGACAATAGCGAAAAAAGTTCAGCGACGGCAAAAACAATGAGCCAGTAAGCGAATCTACTGACAGTGACTGCACATCACAGTGATCACTGTCAATGGCGGAAACGATACTTTCATAACGTTTTCGGAGGCTCCTCCTCGCCCCCCATATTTAATTATACCGCATAGCCAGGCGGGGGGATAATTTCAGGGACAAGGGAAAATTAGGAGGGAGATACTGTGTTGGGGAGGCGGAGAATGTGTTGCAGGGGCAAGCTGTGCCGTGGGGAACATGGCTGGGAAGGGGAGGGAATGGGAATCCAGTCAAAGTTCCGAACAAACAAAAAAAGAAAAAGCCCTCTATCAGTCCCAAACCCCAGTGTGCCGCACACACCTGCACCCATGGACGGTGACTCTACCCAGTAAGCTACGCCGCCAGCTTGGATCCGCACCTGCAAACTGTTGACTATATATTTCCTTAAATGACGCTCATTCCAGTAACAACGTTGCTGGAAGTTACTTCGCCATTTCATCCAACTTGCTCAAATCACGTTCGTGCTTTCTGACCTCGCTCATATTGAGTGGTTAAAAATGATTCGCTCATTTAACGGGACACCGGCTAGGTCCAGGACTAGAAAATGGGTCCACGGGGCCAAAAAGGAGTTGGAGCATAAACACTCATTAAAATATAAAACGTAAATTTCAAAAAATCCACCATACCATGTGAGGAACCCCTCCATCACATCAATTCAGAGTGAAGTCTTTTTTTTCCCCAGAGATGTTTTTGTCCACCTTCAGCAGCCCCTTCTCCAGTGAACCTCCAGCCCCATGAGCCATCATGCCCAGGACTGCTCACTACTTACTCACCTCCATGGGTTCGGGGGTCCTGAAATATGGTGTGGAGTCAGTGGGGTTGCTGGTGGCTCCCTACTGCCAGCAGGGTTTCTCCACCGGTTTTTCTCCCTCCTGATAGGGGCTACTGCGCGTGCTATGGTACACCTGCAGAGTGTGAGGATGCTGTATGCTTCGGCGCCTGCATCCAGCTGTCGAACTGACAACCGCCTGCCACGCCACCGGTGGCAGTCAAGTAATGGTATGCGCTATTCCCCCTCCCCACCAAAGGAGAAGAAGGACAGCCATCACTGAATGCTCAATTCTCCTTTCCCAAGCGGCCCCCGAGCGACCCCTGTCTGTTCCCGAACCCGGGCTGCTGGCATAGTGGCATGTGAGGTACCCCATCCCTCTACGCCACAGGGCCAGCGCAAAGTGGAGTCTCAGTGACCGTGCGGGTCATCCTCATCGCACTCAGTGGTGGATAGTTAAGAGAGATTCAAGTACCTTTAGGTACTGTGGCCACTGCAGCCTCTCCTTGTTAGACAGGGTTGGAAACTTGGAGGGGGGGTGGGTACACAACATAGCTGGAGGTAACGAGTCTCGCTGTACAATATAGGATGGAGAGCACCTTCTTCATGTTCGACTGGGACCTCTGAGAGGGGAGAAACTGGAATGTTTACCCTGCAAGTGGCAGTGTAGCCTGTAGTAGTTAAAGCAAAGAGCTGGTTTGAATCCCACCAGTGCCACTTGCTTACTAAGTAACCACAGTAAGTCACTTTACATCCCTGAGCTCAGCTTCCTCCCTCTCCTGAACTCTACTGACCTTTCTGTAACCTCCCTTAATCTCTCTTTGACACCCTCAAGCTGGCTGACGCAACTGTTTCTTTCTTTTCAATCTCTAGGACACAGTTTGCATAAAACGGGTTGCCAACACATTTCTCTCTTTTTCTTTTCATTCAGTTGCTTGACAAGTTTATTGTTCAACATTTCAGTCTTTACGGTCTATTACGAAATTGAAAATAGATTTAAAACCAGTCATAAACCATAACCAGGAATATTCAAATCCCAATTCACATAGTATCACTACTGCTGGTCAATCACAAATCAGTCATTTAAACATTTATCTAACACATGATTTATTCTGTAAGAAGTAGAATATAATGTGAAGGCTACATCCATAGTGTACACAGAATGTGCGTTTTTCAATATATTAAAAAAAATCAATTTTTTTCATTTAATATATTTGTTTCACTAGGAGGTGTGGGCTGCGTTAAAACCCATTTTCTGCCATGCCTGACATTTAACATTAAAACCAAATAACAACATACAAAGATGTAAATGTTAGTGTGCTGTTTGTTTTTGCTGTTAAATGTCAGGCATGGCAATAAACACATGTAAGCACCCTGGGAGCTATACCATTAAGGGCCCCTGCACTCGCATATCAAAGGGGTCAGTCGCTGCACCAACAGAACCAACATATCAGTGTTCCTGACCGGACTGGGACTCACCTGATCATCACCTCAACCAAACCGGAAGTGTAAAGCGCACCCACACAGGGCTGGTGTGGGGTGTAACATGCTGTTTAACCTGCAGTGTTTGTGTAAAGAGCTGGTAACATAACTTAAGAGTTTTGAGCAATGAGCTGTGAGTGAGCCTGATACATCCGGAAGACCTGGTTTTATTCCCACATGCTCTGCTTCACACTGTGTGACCCTGGGCAAGTCACTTAACCTCTCCATTGCTCCTGGGTCACTGTATCTTAGAGGTTACAGTAATGAGCTGTGAGTGAGCATGGCACATCCAGCCAGGGTTCATTTCAGATATTTATCTATATGGGACAGTGACCCACTGGGTATAAAATGTAAGGGTCAAATGAAAAAGATAGTGGGTCATAATGTTCAGCCAAGCCCAGATTAATAAAACAGCTGTTTAAAAGCTCTAGAACAGTGAGTCACTTGTCCCCAAGGTTCAAGAAAAGTGGGACACAAAAACTGTGCTAATTGTCCCAATCCCCCACCCAAAAATGAACCCTGTCCAGCAGACCTGGGTTTGATTCCCACAACTTCCACTTACATACTGCATAACTCTGAGCAAGTCACCTGACCTCCCCAGTGTTCCTGGGTCACCCCTCTGAACAGGCCTTGTGCCTAGCAGACCTTACCTGGTTATCATAGAATAAAAAAAAAATGTTTCTGAGAAGACGGCATTTAGATTACAGATTGGTAGCCATCGTTGTCACCTCTGATCAAGCTGGCAAGTTGAAAGGTTTCAGAAGGTGACTGGCTGACCATTCAGGGGACACTGCCTGAGGAAAGCCACAAGGAAGAACTCCTGGACTTGTGAAGGATTTAATTATTTCAGGTACCTTTATCAACCAATCTCACCTGTCAAGGTGCAGAACTATTCTGATTTAATAGCTCATACTACCATCTAGGAGCTGCTGTTCCCCAGTGGGCTGGCAGTATAGCCTAGAGGTTAGACTAATGAGCTTGGTACTTCCAGCAGACCAAAGTTTGATTCCCACAACCTCAACTTGCATACTGTGTGACTCTGAGCAAGTCACTTTACCTCCCCAGTGCTCCGGGGTCATCCCTGAAAGCAGGCACTTGTGCTTGGTGGGCCTTACCCGGTTACCAAAGGGGAAAAAAAAACAAAAAAAACAGTAAGTGCTACAAGTTACTTTCCAGGACTAATTCAGTACGCTAGGGAGTCTACATGCAAGTGGCCACAGTGGGACACAGATTGAGGCCTGTGTGTGTGTGTGTGAGAGAGAGAGAGAGCACTTGTGCTACCGCAGAGACAGACTGTACGTCAGTCAGAGAGCGCCACAGACTGAATGAGAAGCAGCGCTTCTGCTACAGAAAAGGAGGTATTCATGTGCCAGCCCAACACGAAAGTGAAGCTGCAGTTTGCAGCTACTAAAGACTGTTACTGTGCTGCTGATCTACCTGACAGCTGAACTGAGACTGTAGCTTGTCTGAGGAAGCCACCCTGCCAGTGTCGCCAGTGGAGTGGTACTATACTAACACCAGACTCCCTTAACCCTTACTTGCGATGGAGGCACCAAGCTATTTTCTATCTTGGCTACATCCCATCCCCACAAGAACATTAAAGAACCCAGGCCCCTCAACCTTATTTGAGCCAATCAGGCATGGGTAGCCAGCGTAACATCAACAGCAACTTGGTGGCATCACACATACCGAGTACATTTTGTAATTCACATTCACAGTCTGATCTGAGTTAATAATTCTTTCAACCTTTACTTGAAGAAGTGGTGCAACAAAAAATGTTTTTCTAGAAAGCAAGCTTCAGCTACAGTTAATAAAAATACTAGCACAACTGTCAAATCCTTTTTTTCCTAGGTACGTCCTTTTTTGCGCACCGTGATTTTTATTTTTATTTTCTAGATCCTAACTCTTGCCAGGTCAACAATGCTATTTCTACTCCAAATGTGGTGGCCATCTTCTTTTTTTGAGAAAAAAATAGATTAAATCATTTATAACATATTCAAATAGGTGTCAGCATGGCTCAGTTTGGCAGCACATCTGCCTCTGGCCCAAAGGGTCATGGGTTCTCGTCCCACTCCAGGTCTGGGCTCATACCATAAACACGGGCACCACAGTACAATACTGAGGGCTGCTGTACTGTCAGGGTGTGCCATCCTTCGGATAAGACGTTAAACCGAGGTCCCTTTTACCAAACTCTGGTGCTATCTTCGTAGGTGTCCAGGTGGAAATAGAAGAACCCAAGGCACTTTTCACAAGTGTAAAGGATATTCCCCGATGCCCTAGCCAACATTCCCCTTCCCACAAAACTGGTTCATGCAGCTGTCCAATGCTGTGTGTGGGTGTTGATGTGTGAAATGGCTGCCACTACATGGTCAGTCACTTCCCTATCAGTCTCTCACTGCCTGTAAAGAGCTTTGGGATACAAATGTATATGAAAAGCACAATATAAATGCTGATTCTGCTGCTTGTTCTTCGTTTTCTTTAAATTTTGGTGAAATTAAGAATCTGTACCACCAAATAAAATGGGAAGATGCCTGGAACCTCTTAAAAAGGTAGGGTCACATTTTTTGCTCAATTTCGTCGCACTGCTGCTTTAAAAACAATTTGGCAACTAATCTAGAGCTACTAAGTTGGCCATAGAATGTAGAAGAACTGGTCCAATCATGGCATAACGTTCACCAAATTCTGTTTTACAATGCTTGACTAAAAATTGACTAGACAGACCAAACAAAAAGTATTCATCTGCCATCAGCTTCTATGTTTCTATTTCTATATTGCTGAAAGGACCTTCTGGTAGAGTAATGTGTTGCTGATTCACACAGTACACTGTAAAGATCGGGGATGGCTGTGGTACTGATACACGAGCATGCTGTACGTTACTTTGCAGGCATTCCGAAAAATACTGGCCTCAAAGTTGCATTGCAATTCTTATACAAGATGCAGCGGGGGGTTAGTGGCAAGTCTACACAACAAGTATCATTAGTGGCTACTATGCACGTTTTTTTTAAGTGCACGATTGCCTCATCTTATATTTGTAATTAATTCTGGGCGGTTCCTGAAAAAGGGACACTTTGTCTCAGTCAGCCTACCCAGTTACCAAAATCCAATAAACAAACTCAGGAATATAACATTTTTATTGTCTAACATAGCTATTAAACTTGCTTTGCAAATACAATGTCTAGCTTAATCTGTATGGGAATTAAGGGAATTCATTTCCTAGCTGAATGGTCCCCACCCTGCAGTGGGGGATACAATACAGCCTGCGTGTACAGCAGAGGGCTGCCTGGGTTCTAAAAAGGCAATTCTCTCTACCAGGCTATGGGATGGCACTACTTGCAGCCGGAGACACTGTAATCAGATGCTGTCTATGCCCACCTGATCAGAGGGTGCAGGGTTCAAAATTGACAGCGGACCACTAGCCAAATGCTGGCTGCTTGTGTATCGAGTAAAATTTTCCTGCAACTAGCCATACTGGCTTGTACTGGAGAAAGTAATATTTCAGTAAGTGCACCAGCTGGGCCAGCAGAAAAGTCTGTGGGGCTAGTTAACTTTCCTAGTTGCTAGCACTGATGACTAGTGGCTGCAAAAGTTCACTTTGACCCAGAGACTGGCTGCAAGCTCCTTCCTGTTTTTTGCCCATTGCTCTACACCTTAGGCGTCATGCATACTGGTCCAGACATGTACAGCTTAGCTTCCTGGCACACACTCCACAGCTCAAGCAACACAGAAACACAACAAAAGCTGAAAAAGGCAGGGCGAGCTGAGGATTTCAGTGACATCTACGCCACCCCAACCCCCCAACACCTCCACTTCTGCAAAGACAAGGGAACTCAAACTGACTGTTCCACCAGCATAAGCCGTGGATTTCAACGAAGCCTTCCACCCACCCCACCCCCTCAAAAAGACATGGGAAATCTGTTTCACTGCTTCACCTTTCTCACAGAGATACTTTGTGCCGGAAGAGTCTCAGTGACTCGGCCCCAGGGCTAAGAAGCTCCTTTTCCCTCATTCTCTCTGTCTTTTTTATTGTATTCCAATTTCGGTTATGTTACCTGTCAGCAGGGGCGGCTTTCAATCTCCTGGCTGCCCCACCTTCGTGCCTTTGATGGTAGAATTCCTCCACCCTTGTCCCAGGTGAAATCTTGGCTGGATTTCCACCCTCCAGCACAGAAGAGGATTGAGGACACTCTAGCTTAATGAAATTCCCCGAGGCCAGTTTGAGTGGTGGCGGTGAACTGCTCGTGTTAACCCCTTCCCTCTCGTGCCAGTCCGAAACAGCTTTGAGAATTCCTTACTGGGTACATATTCAAGCAAAATAAAAATATATGTGACCCAATCGGTTTCACCCATGAGGGAGGAAACATAAATTATAGCCCCCGCCCCTCATATGCACGCTCAAAATATGCAGCCGACTCCGAGTCCAATGTCAAGTGTAGCATGGTAAAGCACACCATGGTGTCACCTACATATAAACTCTGTAGTGTAGCATAGTGTAGTGTCAGCTAAATGTAAACTCGGTAGTGTTGCATGGTGTAGCATAACAGGGTGTCAGCTACGTGCAATCACGCTCAATGCAAGACAGTGACAACCCTGCCTCTCGGGCCCTCAGTCCTCCCCTTCCCCCACCCCACCCAACAGCAGTTTTAAAGAATCTGATAATCTTTCACAGAGTCGGATCCTTGGATTTCAGGAAAGCAATCTATTTATATAACTCCTTCGAGCAGCTGTATAACTGTGAATGTGGGAAGGACGCCACTTTGGATTTTACCACCTTACAGTTTGAAAAAGATTTCCTTTTAATATAAAATTTCAAAACAAACCTCTATTGAGGGTGCAGAATGCCTGATACGAAGCTCTCTATAATGGGGGTGGGGTGGGGCACAGAAGCAGGTTCCAAACAGTTAAGCAACAGCCAAGTGCTGATTAAGCAGGGAGAAGTTTGGCTGGCTATCTCCACTTAGTATCTAGTTTAATGTTTGTCCGTTTGTTTGGTGCTGATTTCACTTTATTGTGTGGAATGCAAGATGTGGTTCACCTTAAAGGAGCAGTACAGTCAACATCTGCAAAAACATATGTTGTGCAGAGTGTTTTGATTTGTGTGTTTAGTTCTGGTGTGTCCTTCCCTTTGTTTGCTATCAAGAGTTTTTCTAAATCAGCCTGCTAGTTATGAGGTAGTTTTATGACCCCGGGCACTCTCCATCTTACCAAGGTTTACTCCTCTTCTTTTTCCTACAATTCCTCCTGTTCCACGTGACGGTGATGTGTCCGGGACCACGGATTCAGCAAGTACTAGAGATGGGGACTGATGTTCTGGCCTCCACTGCATAGTTTTAATTCACAATTTTTTTCTATGTGTGTGTCAGTTCTAGTCAGCGGAAGTAAATCTTTTGTTTTTAAAACTTTTCAATTCATCAAACTACACACAGCCATAAAAAGCACACAAATCGTCCCAGCTCATCAGTGCTATGAACAGTAAAGATTCTAACTGCTTTCTTACAGAATAACCCACTCAATTATAATGTAGCCATTAGTGTTCATTGGATAAGGAAAGTTACTTAATATCACAGCTCTGCTGTTGTGAACCATTGCTTACTGAATCCACAGTCCCGGACTACATACACAAATCAAAACACGCTGCACAACTTATGTTTTTGCAAATTCTGACTGTACTGCTCCTTTAACTATGTATGCACTGAGACTGTTTATTTTCACAGTAACAGTAAAAGAAGGTGACAAGACTTTCTATAGATACATTAGTGAAAGGAGAAAGTCCAGAGAGGGTACTGCTAAGATCAAAAGGGATAAGGGGAGTGTGAGGAAGAGGACCATGTAAAGGCATCTATCCTAAATAGATACTGCTGCTCAGTATTTACTGAGGAGAAGGTAGGGCAGGGCCCACAGCTCAGCATCAGGGACCCAGGGGGGAGGGAGGTGTGCACTAGTCCTTCACAAAAGAAAGGGTCCTACAAGAGCTCGATAAGCTCAGGGTGGACGAGGCAATGGGATCTGATGGCAAACATCCCAGGATACTAAAGGAGCTAAGGATGGAACTAGCAGAGCCATTATCAGAACTGTTTAGTGGTCTCTGAGCACAGGAGAGGTCCCAGAAGACTAGAGGAGGGCTCATGTGATCCCGCTCTACAAGAGTTGTAGCAGGGAGGAGGCAGGGAACTTTAGACCAGTCAGTCTTATCTCAGTAGTGGGCAAGATTTTGGAGGCACTCCTTAAGGAAAGGATAGTGCAACACCCGGAATCCACAGGAGCACAGGATCCAAGACAGCATGGGTTTACAACAGGAAGGTCCTGTCAAACTAATCTCATAGAGTTCTTTGACTGGGTAACCAGAGTGGTGGGCCAAGGGGGAGCAGTTGATGTCGCCTACCTTGACTTCAGCAAAGTTTTCGACATTGTTCCACACAGAAGATTGATTAATAAGCTGGGTAGGCTCAGAGTGGGTCAGAAGTTGGTCAACTGGGTGGCAAACTGGTTGACAGGCAGAAAACAGAGAGTGGTGGTAAATGGTATTCAGTCAGAAGAGATGCAAGTCACAAGTGGGGTACCTCAGGAACCAGTCCTCTTCAATAACTTCATCAGTGACATTGCAGATGGACGGGAGGGTAAGGTTTGTCCGTTTGCAGATGACACCAAGATCTGCAACAGAGTAGATAGATGATCCAGATGGGGTGGGCAGAATGAGAAGAGATCTGGTCAAAATGGTCGGAAGAGTGGCAACTGAGGTTTAACGCAAAGAAGTGCAAGATTATGCATATAGGGAAGAGAAACCCAGAAGCCACCTATAGGTTGGGAGGGGAGTTGCTGGCAGTCACAAGGGAAGAAAGAGACTTGGGCATCATCATCACAGATGACCTGAAATCATCCAAGTAGATCACTAAATCAGTAGGTAAGGCTAGGGGCATGTTGGGGTGTATTAGTAGGGGTATCACAAGTCGTAAGAGGAAGGTAATAATCCCTCTTTACAAGACTCTGGTTAGGCCCCATCTGGAGTACTGCACGCAGTACTGGAGGCCATACCTTCACAAGGACATTAACCAAACTGAGGTAGTCCAGAGAAGGGCAACCAAAATGGTGCAGGGACTGTATCAGGAAACATATGAGGACAGATTAACGGAGCTCAATACGTATACCCTAGAGCAAAGGAGGGAGAGGGGTGATATGATCGAAACATTCAAACACCTTAAGGGCATTAACAAGGTGAAAGAGTCTAGCATGTTTCAATATATGAAAAATAGCAAGACAAGAGGACACAGCATGAGATTAGAGGGATGCTGATTAAGGGGTAATGTGAGGAAGTTCTTTTTCACTGAAAGGGTGGGGGATGCATGGAACGGCCTACCTCAGAAAGTAGTGGCTATGGATACAGTGCAGGGCTTCAAACAGGCATAGGATAGGCATAAGGGAGCAATACAGATGAGTATGAAGAGATAGGTCATTGACAGAGCAAATGTCGATGGCGCATTCATAAGTTAGAAAAAGAAATGGGCAGACTGGATGGGCCTTGCAGTTCTTATCTGCCGTCAACTTCTATGTTTCTATGTATGTCAGACAGAGCCTCTCCCTACAAAACAGGGTACTAAATGAGAAAAAGACCAAGGTAGAACGGTCAGTGGGGGATGCTGCAACAGAAGGTAAGGCCATCAAAAAATGGAGAGCAATGAGTACCAATGCCCGTAGTCTAGGTAACAAGCTTCCTGAATTAGTGGCCTTGATGGAGGAGGAACATCTGGATATCGTGGCAGTCACAGAAACATGGTACACACAAAACCATGACTGGGACGTAAACATACCAGGATACACTATCTACAGGAGGGACAGGGAGGGTAAAGAGGGGAGGAGTAGTTCTTTACATAAGGGAAGGAATAAAAGCAACAGAACAAAAGGGTAAACAGGGAGGAGAAGAAGCACTGTGGGTAGAATTTGGAGACAGGCAATGGCACCACAACCGCACAGAGGTTGATACAGACCCCCTTCTCAGGGGAGGAAATGGACAAGGAAATGATAGAAAGTATACTTAGAATGGCAGAAAAGGGGAGATATTGCTGATGGGTGATCTGAATATGCCAGATGTTAACTGAGCGCAGTTGCAGCTGCCACTCAAGAGTGCAGTTATTCTAGATGCCCTACAGGGGCATGCCTTAGACAACTAGTACTGGAGCCCACTCGAGGGAGCAATATTAGACTTGATACTCTCAAATGGAGATGGAGAGAGGATCACAGATGTAGAAGTGGGTAGCCATCTGGGAACTAGCGACCATCGAACAGTATGGTTCACAATAAACACAGCAATAGAGTCAAGCCATACAAAGACAAAAGTACTGGACTTTAGGAGGGCTGACTTTGCCAAAATGGGTGAGTGCCTAAGGAATGCACTAGCAAATGGGTGGGAAGGAGGGTGGAAGAACAATGGGAATAATAAAACTGCCATCACAGAGGTAACGAGCCTTTGTGTGAAGCAAATAAACAAATCAAGGCGATGTAAGAAACCACTATGGTTCTCAAAGGAAGTGGCAGTGAAGGTTCAAGAAAAAAGAAAGCATTCAGGAGGTACAAGGAATCGCAGCAGGAGCAGGACAGAGAACTGTATCAGTTAAAGCAAAAGGAGGCTGGGAAGGCAGTCAGAACAGCAAAGGCCCAAACTGAGGAAAAGATAGCCAACTCAGTTAAGAAGGAATAAAACCTTTTATAGGTACATCAGGAGCAAAGGAAGACCAAGGAGGGATAGTGAGGCTTAATAAAGGGGAGGGAGGGTGGGCAGAGGAGAATGTGAAAAGGCAGAGATACTAAACAAATATTTTTGCTCAGTATTTACAAAGGAAGAGGGAGAGGTACATAAAACAAACAGTAGTAACACTCTGGATACAGAAGTTGATACCAGCCCATTTACAGAAGAAAGGGTTCTGAAAGAACTCTTAAAACTGAAGGTGGACAAAGCAATGGGGCCTGATGGGATTCATCCCAGAATTCTAAAAGAACTAAGGGTAGAACTAGTGACACCACTGACTACCCTCTTTAACAAATCATGGGAGGATGGGGTGGTACCCGAGGACTGGAGGAGGGCAGATGTGATTCCCTTCACAAAGTGGGAGCAAGGCAGAAGCAGGAAACTATAGACCTGTTAGTTTAACCTCAGTGATAGGGAAAATGATGGAATCACTTCTAAAGGAAAGAATTGTCGAGTATCTAGAGGCCAGAGGGCACAAGACCCTAGGCAGCATGGATTCACAGCGGAAGGTCATGCCAGACGAATCTGATAGATTTCTTTGACTGGGTGACCAAAGTAGTAGATCAGGGAGGGCTGTGGACATGGCCTACCTAGACTTTTAGCAAGGCATTTGACACAGTCCCACACAAAAGATTAATATATAAGTTAGCCAGCCTGGGAGTGGGTCCCAAGATGACAGCCTGGGTAAAGAATTGGCTGAGAATAGGACACAGAGAGTAATAGTAAATGGAGTCCACTCAGAAGAAAGGAGGGTTACTAGCGGGGTACGCATGAGGTTCAGTATTAGGACCAGTCTCTTCAATGTCTTTATACGACATTGCAGAAGGACTGAAGGAAAAGTATGTCTCTTTGCAGATGACACTAAGATCTGCAACAGAGTTGATGCACAGGGTGGGGTGGAAAGGATGAGAAGGGACTTGGCAAGGTTAGAGGAATGGTCAAATGTATGGCAGCTTAGATTCAATGCTAAGAAGTGCAAGGTAATGCACCTGGGAAACAAAACCCAGGGAAGAGTACACAATGGGGGTGAGATACTAACAACAACAAAAATGGAAAGGGACCTGGGGTAGTCATATCAGATGACCTAAAGGTGGGCAAGCAATGTGAGAAGGCAGCAAGGAGGGCTGGGGGATACTGGGATGCATAGGAGAGGCATCACCAGTAGAAAACAGGAAGTTATTATCCTCTGTACAGACAGCTGGTGAGACCCCATCTGGAGTACTGTGTGCAGTTCTGGAGACCCCATCTCCATGAAAGACATAGACAGGATGGAAGCTGTCAGAGGAGGCAACTAAAATGGTGCAGGGTCTGCACCGGAAGACATATGAAGAGAGACTTAAGGAGCTTAATATGTATAGCCTCGAGGAAAGGAGGAGAGGGGGACATGATAGAAACTTTCAAGTACCTCAAGGGAATCAACAAAGTCCAAGAGGGTAGCATCTTTCAAAAAAGAGGTGTGCAAGAACAAGAGGGCACAATTTGAAGATAGAGGGGGCGGCTCAGAGGTAATTTAAGGAGTATTTTTTCACAGAGAGGGTTGTGGATGCATGGAATGGCCTTCGGAGGAGGTTGTGGAGTCAAAATCAGTGGTGGAATTCAAGCATGCATGGGATAGTCATAAGGCAATTCTGGGGGTTGGGGGTAGAAAGAAGTAGGCTGCTGGTTAACTAGGATCTGCAGCTTATCCAGTAGGTAGGGAAATGGGCAGACTGGGTGGGCCGAGCGGTCCTTATCTGCCGTCAAATTCTATGTTTCTATGTTTAGAGTTGGCCACATGGAGAACTGATCCTTTTTGCGGGCTTATGTTACATGCATCATACTAACGGAACTTTTTGTTGAACAACACTGAAACCAGATGTGCTCTATATCTGTGCAACTGCAAGGGGAAAGCAGCACAAAACATAGATTTTGACAGCAGACAAGGATTGCGTGGGCCATCCAGTCTTCCCATTTCCCTCTACCTACACTATTATTACAGAGCGTGCCCAATCTACAGCTCCTTCTCCCTCCACACTTTCTTTCCACTATCATTCCTTTGTGATTATTCCATGTATTTTCGAACACCACCACTTTTTTCGCCTCCACTACCTCCACTGGAAGGCTGTTCCTGGAATCCATAACAGTTTCTGTGAAGAAATGCTTCTGTCCTGAATCTGCCCCCTCAAACTTCATAGCATGTCCCCTTTGTTCTTGAGCATCTTTTCTTCTGAAAAATACTTCCCTCCTGTATCTTATTTACCCCCCCCCCGAGAGGTATTTAAAGGTTTCTGTCATATTCCCCCCTCCCTTCCAGTATTGTACATATTGGGGTTTTTTAGTCTTTCCTCATAGCACTTTTGATGCAGACCCTGGCTGCACCATTTTAGCTGCCTCCACTCTGTCTATATCCTTCCAGAGATGTGGTCTCCAGAACTGGACACAGTCCCCTAGGTGGGGTCTTCCCCGTGATCTATACACAGGCAGCACCACCTCCCTCTTTCTGCTGGCGATACCCCTCCCTATGCACCCCAGCATCCCACTAGCCCTCCCTACTGCCTTGGTCCACTACCTGACCACCTTCACATCATTGGATATAATTAATCCTAGGTTTCTTTCCTGCTTGGCGGTCATCAATACCACTCCACCCATTTTGTATTGGACTATGGATGGGAGGTTTCAGATGTAGAATGCCTCTCAAGAACGTATGGGCCACCTCCAGCTGGGCAACCGTACAAACATCTATAAGCACATGGAAACTGATGTGGCAGCCAGGTGCACCTTAATTGAGGAATACTGCAGGCCTGAATCTGATAAGGACAGCAGGTACTTTAGAACCTGATTAACTGAACAGGTGAATGGATCCAGGTGGTGAGAAGTAGCCCATAAATCAAACCACTTCCACTTCATGGAATAAGTGGATCTGGTGGAAAGCTTTCTAATAGCCACCAGAACATCAGCCATTTTTTGGGAAACCCCAAAATGAGCAATGGTTATGTCTTCAGGAGCCACGCATGCAGATGGAGAGACTTCCAGTCCGGATGGACCAAGGTTCACTGTTCCTGTGACAGTAGAGTCTTGCACAGGGGCAGAGGCACTGGGAGTTCCACCGCTAGCTGTTACAGTAAGAGGAACCAGATCTGTCAAGGGCATAGGGCAGCACTGAGTATCAGAGTTGCCCCCTCCATCTGGAGCTTCAGTAGCACTCTTTGAATCAGAGGAAAGGAAGGGAAGGTTTACAGGAATCTCCCTTTCCAAGAGAGGGATGAGTCTTGCCAGAAAACTCCAGACCCTGGAGCGAGCAGAAATGCAACAGTCTGATTGGCTGGGGAGCTCAGAACCCAGTGCTGGTATTCCTGCACAACGGAGATGGGGGGGAAGGGGGAGTTGGATCTGAGCGGCCACGAAGCAGTTCTCCTCTCCTCTCCCGGGGAGGGACATCGTCACTCCTGCTGTGTGACTGCTACCAGGTGGAGGCCTGGAGGCAGTGTTCGATGGAGGGTGACATGAAGGGAGGGTGTTGCAGGAAATGCAGCGTGCACGCACCTCCACATGCGTTCACGTGTCCGCAACAGGGAAGGGGAGAAAAATGAAGCTGACAGGCTCCATGATGGTCCAAGCGCGATCCCGGTGACTGGATGCAGGTCGTGGACAGACGCAAGCTCTCCATGGGGGTAGTCTGCCAGCTCCGAAAAAACCAGGGATAAAAACTTGTATAAAACAAAAATAAAAACAAGTGCTCTAACCTGGTTCAAACATGGATTGCAAGTTGAAACCGTGACTCTGGGCATGCATGTTGGCTTCACTGCTTCGCCTGCCCAAAGCCATGGCTTCAGCTTTTAGCCTGGATTAACTCTAAACTCTTCAAGAATTAATTTTAGATCAAAAAATAAAAAAATAGCTAAATTATGGTCATCCTGTGGCACTGGCGCAGTTCTTAGTGCTTCTTATGGCAACAGGATAACTGCAGAGATGCACTTATAAAGTTCAAATAAGAGCTGCCAGAGTCCCTTTAAAGCAGAACCAGTCAAAATGATTTCATGGTACATTGTAAATAGATTGCCATTTAAAACAAAATCTTTGTTTAATGTACTGAAAACCCCATTCTGTTTGTAACTGCACATTAACGGCTTTTGTTTCTGTATGTTCTCAATTTGTGTATATTACTTTTTACTGAACTGTTCACATATGAAAATGGGCAGCTGTGCTCACTTCATTTATCAGTATAAAAACAAAATGAGTACGTGTATGCACATACTTCCCATGATGCTTTGCACTACTGAGGTATGTGTGATTCTTGTATTTCTTTGAAACCTGACTTTATTGCTGCTGCCCTTCCTGGGTAACCCTTATTGCAGTGCATTTGTGCTGACGTTTTTGTCTCTTGGAAACATGCTGCTATAATTATTATCATAATTGATATGTTGACAGGCTCATCACAGTTAAATACTGAACCAATCAGAAAGCCTCTTTTACAGTGCTGCTGACATTACCATTGGTCAGTGAAGAGCCGATGCCAGTGGTTAAAATCAGAGAGAAACAGTTGAATCTCTAAACAAACAGCAGATTTAGAAGTAGAAAACTGGTATTGTATAAACGGAATAAGCAATGGTCTGACTTAAAATGTATTTTTTTTTTTTTTGTATTATCTATTTTCCCGCCCCGTGCTCGCTGGTCCTCCACTCCTTCAGGCTCTGCCAAGTTCCCCCTGACCTCTTCTGTCCTTGCCCAGCCCTCCTCTAGTCCCCAGATCGCATCCGACCCCCGGGATATCCTGGTGTATCGCTTCACTGGGTGGGTCCCCCTCCTCCGAGGGGGAAGGCACTGGGGAACAGGAGAGCCCCAGCACATCCTTCTAGGGCCCGGGGATGCTGCTGGGGAACAGGAGGCACCGGGAAGGCGCTGGAGGCCCCTTAGGAACAGACAGCCGTCATTCGGAGGGCCAGCGAGCGGTTTTCCTGGCTTTCTGTTGGGGGCAGCGTAGTGACGTCATGACATACGCCAATGTCCGCTCCTCCCCCCAGTTAGTATTGGGCCGTGCGTCCTGTGATACTCCCAGCCTCCGCTTCAAGGCCAGCAGGCGCGGACCAGTCCCCTCCCCCGGGAGGAGCTGTCCTGGGATGCTAAATCCTTCTCCCTGGTGGCTTCTCCAGTGACCCGGCTCGTTCCCGAACCCAGGTCACTGGCGTCGCAAGCGGAAATCCAACCGCTGCGCCGGTGGGCCGGCTTCAAAATGTATTTGAATTTATTTGCTGTTGACAAATGGACAGGTGAGTTGGGCAAGACAAATGCCCGTTTACAAGAACAACATGGGGCACTGTGCCACAATAATAAATAAAACACAACACACAATGTAAGCAATACGGTACAACGGGGTGTATGATTGGAGGATACCCGTACACTGAGGTGTATGGTGAGTACTGATGCTGCAGGTGGAGGGCCTCACAGCCCCTGGAACTGCGGGTGTCTCATGATACTATACACTCTGGGGTGGCTTATTGTGCTTAGACAATGGAAATTAGAAAAGATAGCAGATTTTTAGAAAAATATTTTATAATGGCTTTAATAAGCTGGCCCAGAGACATTAAGGGCTGAGGCGCTAGGTGCCTGGGTGTAGGTAGCGAGAAATGGGCAGACTGGATGGGCCAAGCGGTCCTTATCTGCTGTCAAATGTTATGTTTCTTTGTTTACCTCTCACCATGCTGGTGACCCGAGTTTGGTAACAAGCTCTGGTTGCCAGGGGTCGGCCGGGGTGGGAGAGGAGCGAGCATCCAATGGGCTGCTCTCCTCCCCCAGGGTAGGAAGGCATGTTGACCTTGCCACAGACTCCCACCGGGTGGAGGCCTGGTGGCAGTGACCTTGAGCGGCACAAAGGGAGGGACCACAAGTGCGTGCTGTGAGGGTGCTTCCACATGCATGCAAGCGCACCCTGCAAAAGGCTGGGCAGCCAGAAAATGGGAGAAGTGATGTTGGGGGCTTAAACCCTGCCTGCCTACCTCTAGCACACACTGCTAATCAGGAGTCCTGGTCTGACCTGGATACTTGTAATGGGGGGGGGATGGCCTCAAATAACCCACTGTGTAATAGCAGTAATGCACTCCAGGGGTATCATGTGGGATAATGTCATGTCTCGGATGTTGAATGCTCTTGGCCTGCAGCCTCGTGCTTCAACCATCTGAGGCATGACGTTATCGCAGCATGACCATCCGAGGCATGACGTTATCCCTGCATGACACGCACCTCTGTTGTGCAATATTGCTTACGTACATTGCCCTTCTTCAGTCTTTCAAATAGGATATTAAAAGTGATTTCTCAACTCATAGTACTGCCTGTCTCTTAGATCTGATTTACACTTTCATTGCAGTAGATTGTCTGATCTGATGTACATATGTACCTACACTGTTCTGCATAACTGTTGTATATAATGTGATCCTAATTTCGGCCTGAATCTGTCTTGTTCTCCACCATCCACTCCCCTTTAATACGGAAATTTTTTTTTCTGTATATAATGTATAGCATTGTTACACATTGTATTGGGCTCTGTGATCTTATCTCTGTATCTTTATTGATATCAGTGCTGTTCTTGTATGTACAGAGCTTTATTTATATTGATGTATGCCTCTTTAGTCTGTATTCCTTTATACCAGTCCTTATGTATTGTATGTTTATGGCTGTGTTTATATTTTTGTATTCCTCCCCTTCTGTACCTTCCCCTGGGTCACCCGGAAAAAGGGACTGCATGGTCTCAGCGGGCTTACCCGGTTACCAAAATTCAAATAAATAAATAATGTCTGACAGTACACAGATCATCATGTGAGAGAGGGAAGAACCATAACTCCCAAGTCGTGGAGCCAAAGAGATTTACCAGTCTCAGCAAAATGTTCCCAATTGCAATCAGCAGGACTCCCAACATTGCATCTAAATTTGAATTTCAGAACCTTCTGTTCTTTATTACCTGATAAGACTTTCATTAAAACAAGATCTTTTTGCATTTAGACTCTTCACATAGGTTACACCTGCCGTGAGGTCATAATCCTGTGCCTGTGACATCACAAGCTGTTGCCATGGATATGGTTCTGATGTCACAAACAGAAGACTGCAACTTCAAAGCAGGAAATGCAGTGGGAACAGATGATGCTCGATGGAGCAGAAGAGCCTGTTTTCATGTAAATGTCTTCAGCAATAAATAATGCAATGCTCAGAAATTAATGCCGTGGGGCAATCTTGAAAGATTTAGTCACTCTGATGCCAACAGAAATTCGTTTCATAAAAACTTGGAAAATTACTTCTAACTGTACCCGAAAAAAAGAAGGCTGGTATAAAACGCAGTATGTTGCCTTTTTTTTTTTTTTGAAAAACATCCTGTGCAGTTCTCCACGTGGAACCTGGAATTTAAAGTTTTGACTGTTGCCGTTTGTGTACACAACTCTAGGTGCTTTTCTGAGTTAGCATTCTGCACATAAACCTTGATATGGTGAAAACTAGAAATTATTGGTTCCACAATGAGGGTTGTATAGAATATTGTCCAGAATAAGGAAACCGCTTTGCTCACTGTTTATTCAACTAAAGTTAAACGTAGATAATTTATATTTCATTTTTATTTTTAGTTTATTTACCCAGGATAGCCCAGCTGAGATGCAACATCCCATTTTCAGTGGGGTTCTGCTTCTGCTCATTTCCACAGCTGGGTGAACTGGAGGGATTTCCTGGGGGTAGATTGCAACGCATGCAACAAGTCTTGGTGCTGAATCTCGAAGTTCAGTTCTACTGAACAGGCTACCACAGAAGTAGGAAGCACTCCGAGACCACTGTTGCTTGTTAATCAAATGGTTGTTTATTCAGGCAACCCCTCACAGAGTTGTACAACCTATCACTAGAGACAGGGGAAGTGCCAGAGGACTGGAAAAGAGTGGACATGGTTCCATTCCACAAAGGTGGTGATAGGGATGAGGCTGGAAATTACAGGCATGTCAGCCTGACTTCAGTAGTGGGCAAGATAATGGAATTTTTGCTGAAGGAAAGGTTAGTTGAATATCTTGATATGAATGGGTCTACTTAGACCCAGGACAACATGGTTTTTACCAAGGGGAGGTCCTGCCAGACAAACCTAATAGAGTTTTTCAACTGGGTGACTAAGGTGGTGGACCAGGGCAGGGCAGTGGACATGGCCTATGTGAACTTCAGAAAGGCTTTTGATGCTGCCCCTCATAAAAGACTGATAAACAAATTACATAACTGAGCAGGCCCGGTGGCGTTGAGGCACTGGACGCCACACCTCGCCCCACGCCAGTGACCGGGTTCAGGAGCAAGCCCAGGAGCTGGGGTCAGCGGGGGGAAGAGGGTGGATTGAGCATCCGTGGGACAGCTCTCCTCTCCCTGGGGAGGGATCCAGGGTCTTCCTGGTGCAGTTGAGACCCCGGTGGAGATTTGGGTACTACCTAGCATGGGAACAGAGTCTGGGACGAGCACAGGCGGGCGTCTATGGGGCAACCCGTGTGCTGGCGCCGTGCCCGACTGCACTCAGGAGGAGCGTGCACAAAAAAAGAGAAAAAAACTCTCTGCACTTGGATAGGTGATGGCTCCTCTCCGGCCACCGCCACACACCAACACGGACCTTGCCTCCACCTCTCTCCCTCCTCCTCCCGGCCCGGCACAGACTGTAGCTACAGTGCCGGCCGCCAGGGGGCTCAGAGCTGGGGGGGGGTCCTGATCGGAGGTTGGAGAAGGGGCAGCATACCCTATGAGAAGGCAGGGGATCAGGTCGACAGTAGAGTGGCCGGCGAGCAGAGGTAGCTCGAGAGAGTTCCAGGTCGCAAGGAGAATAAAAAGAGTTGAAAAAAAAAAAACCTACATAACCTAGAAGTGGGTCCTAAAATAGTACTATGGGTAGAGAACTGGCTTACTGAATAACAGTGTCACCATTGAATATGAGCCCAGGTACAGAAGTGGGACGCCCCGCCTCCCCAGTACTGCACTACAGTGTCACCACTGAATATGAGTCCAGATCCTCAAGTGGGACAGCCCTTAGTACTGAATAACAGTGTCACCACTGAATATGAGCCCAGGTGCTGAAGTGGGACACCCACTAGTACTTCACTGCAGTGTCATCATTGAATGTAAGCCCAGATCCTGAAGTGGGACACCCCGTAGTACTGCACTACAGTGTTACCAATGAATGTGAGCCCAGATCCTGAAGTGGGACACCCCGTAGTACTGCACTACAGTGTCACCATTGAATGTGAGCCCAGATCCTGAAGTGGGACACCCCGTAGTACTGCACTACAGTGTCACCACTGAATGTGAGCCCAGATCCTGAAGTGGGACACCCCGTAGTACTGCACTACAGTGTCAACAATGAATGTGAGCCCAGATCCTGAAGTGGGACACCCCGTAGTACTGCACTACAGTGTCAACAATGAATGTGAGCCCAGATCCTGAAGTGGGACACCCCGTAGTACTGCACTACAGTGTCACCACTGAATGTGAGCCCAGATCCTGAAGTGGGACACCCCGTAGTACTGCACTACAGTGTCACCACTGAATGTGAGCCCAGATCCTGAAGTGGGACACCCCGTAGTACTGCACTACAGTGTCACCACTGAATGTGAGCCCAGATCCTGAAGTGGGACACCCCGTAGTACTGCACTACAGTGTCACCACTGAATGTGAGCCCAGATCCTGAAGTGGGACACCCCGTAGTACTGCACTACAGTGTCACCACTGAATGTGAGCCCAGATCCTGAAGTGGGACACCCCGTAGTACTGCACTACAGTGTCACCACTGAATGTGAGCCCAGATCCTGAAGTGGGACACCCCGTAGTACTGCACTACAGTGTCACCACTGAATGTGAGCCCAGATCCTGAAGTGGGACACCCCGTAGTACTGCACTACAGTGTCACCACTGAATGTGAGCCCAGATCCTGAAGTGGGACACCCCGTAGTACTGCACTACAGTGTCACCACTGAAAGTGAGCCCAGATCCTGAAGTGGGACACCCCGTAGTACTGCACTACAGTGTCACCATTGAAAGTGTCGTCTTCCAGGCTAAGCAGCCCATCATTTTTCTCATGCCCCCTTCCTCATGGTGCAATTCACTGCAAACATTTCTCTCCTCCAATACCGCTCATGTACTGCTACTCTATGCCCCCTGTGTACACGAACTGGGTATCCTCACCTATCTGCACCGCAGCTATCTGACATCATTTTTCATATGTTCTTGTTGATTGCCATGCTTTGACTCTATTGTTTAACTTGTACCCAACTATCCCTTGTTGACTGCCATGCTTTGACTCTGTATTGTTTAACTTGTACCCAACTATCCCTTGTTGACTGCCATGCTTTGACTCTGTATTGTTTAACTTGTACCCGATTATCCCTTGTTGACTGCCGTGCCTTGATTCTGTGCTGTTATTGCCTGCACCTGTAATTCTCCCGGGTCGCACCTGAAAATAGGCACTTGACTGTCTAGCGTGCTTACCTGGTAAACAAAAGCTAAATAAATAAATTACTGGCAGGAGTCGGAGGGTAGTGGTAAATGGAGAACACTCTGGGGAGAGAGAGGTAGCAAGTGGGGTGCCACAGGGGACAATGTTGGGGCTGGTCCTCTTTAACGTCTATATTGGGGACATTGTAGAGGGGCTGGAGGGGAAGGTATGCCTAATTGTGGCTGACACGAAGGTATGTAATAGGGTGGATACACTGGGGTTGGGGGTTGAAAAGATGAGGGAGGACCTTAAAAAACTGGAAGAATGGTCTGGAGCATGGAATCTGGGATTCAATGCAAAAAAGTGTAGGATCATGCACATAGGGCACAAGAACCCAAGGGAAACTTACAAGCTAGGAGAGGAGGTACTAACAGTCACAAAGCAGGAAAGGGACTCTGGGGAATTATCATTTCGGATGACCTGAAAGAGGCTAGGCAGTGTGACAAGGCTGTGGGGAAGGCTAGCCAGATGCTTGAATGCAAGGGGAAAAGTATCACAAGCAGAAGGAGGGAGGTCATTTTGCCCCTGTGTAAGACACTGGCAAGACCACACCTGGAGTACTGCATCCGGTTCTGGAGGCCCCATATGAGAGAGGACATAGAGAGGGTGGAGGGAGTGCAGACAAGGGCACCTAAAATGGTGCAGGGTCTGCAGGAGAAGACCTATGAGGAAAGACTAAAATAAATATGTATTCCCTGGAGGCAAGGATGGAGAGGGGGGACATGACAGAGACATATAAATACCTCACTGGTATAAACAAAGTACAGGATGGGAGTATCTTGCAAAGTAAGAGATGTTCCCATACAAGGAGGCACAGTATGAAGCTGGAGAGGGGACGGCTCAAGCATAATATGAGAAAATATTTTTTTATGGAGACGGTGGTGGACGCTTGGAAAGGCCTATGAGAGGAGGTGGTAGGGGCTGAAACAGTCACAGGATTCAAGAAGGTGTGGGACAGACACAAGGGTATCCTACAGGTAAGGAGGGGAAGGGGGGGTTACTCTGGAGCTCATTTTGTACATCAGACCTCATACCAGGTAGGGATAAACAGGGCAGACTGGGTGGGCCAAGAGGTCCTTATCTGCCAGCAAATTCTGTGCATCTATGTAGCTTCGTTATCAGGAACAGGTATGCAGTTGAAGACCAGGAGCAGGAACCCGAGCACTTCGAGGCCAAACATACCCTCTCTGTCGGGGGAGGGCTGGAGCCCTGAGAAGTTAATAGACTTTCCCTAAGGTCACACAGTAAGTACTTATCTCTAGCAGGTTTTGAACCCGCAGTCTCCTGGTTCCCAAGCCGGTACGCTAACCACTAGGCCACACTGTCCCCGTCCCCTCCCCATTCCCCCATCCATCTGCAGGTATGAATATCATTTCTGTAAACAGGAACATTACAAACAGCTGCCAATGAGTACAGACTGACTTCCTCTTTTAATGGCCACAGGCCAAGAAGTATGTATGCTATTTCCGTATTAATCCATGGCATTGGGACACTCCTAGTTACCCCTGTCAGAGGGCCCTAAACCACCCAAAAACGTGTGTGAAAACAGCAAAGCAAAGCTGTTCTGATAGAAACATAGAACACAGAAACACAGAATTTGTTGACAGATAAGGGCCGCTGCAGACCCAGCCTGGTCTCCGGTCACCCCCTCCTCCCCCCTTCTTTGATACCAGTTTTCCTTTATACCTATCCCATGCATGCCTGAAGCCCACCACTGTTTTCGTCCCCACCAGCATGCATCCCAAAGGAGTAAAGTGAAAACAGTATTACAGTGCCCCTCAGCCATGTAGTAACGCCTGACAGACTGAACCCCACCTGCTACTTCTTGAGGTCGCAAGCGACAGCTTCCATCTATTGTCATCATACATACTGTTACGTTCAGTGTGTGTGAATCATCTGTGGTTAGGTCACACTAGTGATAGTCTCGGGTCAAACAGAATGTAGCACCGGTTAAATCATATTCTAGTCAGCTTACCCAGAAACACATGGATTAGCATACCCATAATGCTTTGTGTTGGGTCTGAAGCTTTTAAGTGTGTGTGTGTGGTCATAGAAACCCACACAACTGGAAAGTATTTGGCTTCATCTATCTTTTTTTTTTTTTTAATGAAAGGTTTATTGAATTTTTAGATAACCGCATATAACACTACATACACAAACAACCATTAAGAAACCAGTTAATTTGCCAGGTTTTAAGTAGAGAAATAATATCCAAAACAGAAATAAATTCATAAACCATTTTCTTGAAGGTGGCACCTTAGGTTAACTAAGTGGGTCAGACACTATCAGTTCACCGCACCACTGCAGAATTAGCTATCAGTGAGTAGAATGGCACAGTACCCTCGTCATAGCAGGCTGAGTCCCGAGGGCTAGTGTCAATCAACACACACACACACACACACACTCTCTCCAACTACCTTTTATACATTTTACAAATTGTTCTTCTTTCTTATCAGCATTTGAATTATTTCACCTCTTTCTACTCACTACAACAATAAAAGGCTAACCTAAGCAATTTTATCTGTATAGCCCCCCTATCCCAAGGGCTCAGGGCATTTAATATACAGACAGGTAAACACAGTAAAATCCTCAATTTAGCACTGTAAAAATAGAGGCAAAGGTACAGATCAAATAAATCCGGTATCAAGCCCATAAACCAGGCCAAATAAATGGCTTTTTAGTTTTTGTTTGAACGCTTCCACCAAGAGGGAACTCCTTAGATGGTATGGCAGAGTTTCATATTGCTGGCACAGCAACCAAGAAAGCCCTATCCCAAAATTTTTCAGCTGGGATTGCTAGCAACAACTCGATGGAGCAGAGAGTGGCAGAATGGCTGGGAGACCTACAAGTACCTCACAGGGGTGAACAGGGTGCAGAAGGGGAGTCTCTTTGAAATGAGACAGGGTAACAGGACCAGGGGGCATGCAACAAAGCTGGAGGGGAAAAAGTTTAACAGAGATGTGAGGAAATATTTCTTCACTGAAAGAGTGGTAGACGCATGGAGCACACTGCCAGTGGAAGTGGTGGAGGCTAAAACAGTGGGGGGCTTCAAGCATGCATGGGACAGATGAAGGGGCATATTAGAAAATAGGCAGGGAGGCGGGAGGGTCACCAGAGACCAGATAGGGTCTGTGGAGACAGATAAGGCAGGGAACTTCTAGGCAGACTGAGTGGGCCAAGTGGTCCTTTTCTGCTGACAAATTCTATGTTACTATACCAAGCCAAGAGGTCTTTAAGAAAAGTGATGCCCGAACAATGCGGGGCTTTGTATGTCAACAAGGCAGTCTTGAAGGCAGTGTGCCACCTGATCAGAAGACAGTGCAGCTGCCATAGCACAGGCGTAATATGACCTCTGAAAGGCACACCTGCCACCAACCTGGCTGCAGCATTCTGCGCCAGATGCAGGCAGAGTACCACACCTCCAGATAGTCCTAGGTAAAGAGTATTGCAGTGTTTAACTCTCAAGGTCAAGCAGACATGTGCTAGGGTCACCAGATACTCTTGTCCTAGATATGGTGATATGGAGAACTGGAGTACTGTGTCCAGTTCTGAAGGCCACATCTCCGGAAGACCCTAGAGTGGAGGCAGTTCAGAGGACGGCAGCAAAAATGGTGCAGGGCCTGCACCAAAAGTCACATGAGGAGAGAATGGAGGACCTCAATATGTATGCCCTGGAAAAGAGGAGAGAGAGAGAGAGAGGGGGGATATGACAGAGACTTTCAAATACCTCAAGGGCATAAATAAGGGAGGTTACTGAAAGCATACAGATGGGAAAAGGAGGAAGTTCAAGTTTAGGAAGGTTTAATGATTTGCTCTGGGTCGCACAGTAAGTGGCAGTGGTGGGTTTCAAACCTTGGATCTCCTATGTCACTGTTCAGTACACTATAACATCTGGGCTATGTTGCCTTGGCTAGCACACACTAACACAACCTGAACACAAAGAAAGCACTTCACCCTCAAAAATGGACAGTTTCTCCTTAACAACAAAAAAATGAACACAACCTCATCACAGATTTTCTTATCGAGGGCTGCGTGCTGCTTCCCTGAACCCTGCAGTGTCTTGTCTGCTATAGTGAGGGCCAGCGGCAAGAGAACAGCATCCATCCAAGCGGCAGAGGGTCTAATTGATGGCTGCTGCGATCGGAGTAATGATCAGTTCCTCCAGCAGGCCCAGCTCCCACAGCCCGTCCTTTAGAGCACTATGGTCACTTACATCCCTGTTTCGCTGGCTGCTGCACTAACGTGGGCCCTGCCTTCAGCGGTGACCTGCAACGCTTTGTGTCCCTCCGTCTGTCCAGCTTCTGTCAAGGTGTCAGGTAGTCATTTTATCATTCATCTTAATGATCTGTCTGTCCATCTACCCAGCTGTCTGTTAATAAGGCTGCTTAGCCAATTATTATCCAATTCCTTTTCTATTTTCTTCCTTAATCCTCCCTTCCTAGCTCTCTCACAACCCGTGTGTGCTCTCCTAGCGAAAAAAAAAAAATAATAACTTGCAAATAAATATGTTTGTCTGTGATATACTATAAAGTACATTTTTGTAAAGGTGTGTGTGGTACTCAGCTGGAGGACAGAGGGGATACAGGGACAAAATTGGAGAGGCAGTCATCCGAGAGACCAGGATGGAGAGACAGACGGCACATTAACCAAGACCAGAGAAAACGACAGGCATCACAGGGACATATACCATGGACCAGAACCAGAGCCATGCACATTACAGGGACCGGAACCGAACACAACAGCTGCTGCACACCACAGACAAACCTCCAAGAGCAGATGCTGCAAGGCAAAATCTGTGCTAAAAATACTTCAGCATCAGTTGGTCTCCAATACAGACAGAGAAAAGAGAAGACCGGAGGGACATGCTGATACACCTCTACAGCGTATTCCAAGAGCGCAAGATGACAGACCATAGCAAATCATTCACAGTAACGTAAGCTGGTAGAATTAGAGCAGGAACATCAAGGGAGGTTGCGTAACAGGTGACACCAGTAAATACTGCCTCACACTCAGAAAGGGGTTATTTGTAGCGTGGATGTTAAAAGGCATATGAGTCCGCAGTCCCCAAAAAACCCCAAATCAACAGAAATCAGTTGTACAATATTCCGTGTATATACTGGAATTTCAAATGATTCTGTTCTTTACTGTCAAGGACATCTACAGGAAAACAGAATCTTTTCAGCCGTTGGCATGACCTCTTCTGCACTGTTGCAAGCGGTGCAGATGAGCTGCACTGGTGTACAGCAGGTAATGTAAATGACTGGCAGAGTGCTGTAGGTCACCCCGTCGCAGCAAACCATGATCCTTGTTTTAGTAGGATTGTGTACAGGTGTAGACATTTTTTGTAAGTGTGTAACCACATTACTCTGCCTGCATGGGTGCAGCCCTGCGGCACTCCACAGTGTGTAGTGGGTGAGTGACTGATCGCACTGTAGAATGATGGCAACACAGTAGTCACTGGCATGTAATCAGCTTGGTTGTTAAATTGTTCCTCTTGCCTTGGACCCAAGTAAGACTAACTCCGGTCTAAGGGAAGAGGAAAAAACTGAGCATCCAAGCCGATTATATGCCAACATCTACCATGCAGCCATCACCAAGTGTATTAGCACAATAATCAGTGCCATCGCTGCGGTGATCTGTAAGCCCTGGCTGCCTCAACTCCCTTATCCCATCGACCTGACCAGACCTGACCCTGGCAGATATGCAGTGGCAACTGCAGCAAGTTCAAATCTGACCCTGCACTGGTCCGCTACGAATGTAGCGTAAACAGCCATCAGAAGCAGTGCTGGTCCAGCGGCAGCTAGGCAGCGTAGACCACAACGCAGCAGGTGAGTGCGTATAAACAATTTAAGCATGCCTTTTATCCCTTTCAGTTCTGCTTACAGTGAAGGCTGAGTCTGCAGCTGACACCATAAACCTTGGGAGTTCGCAGCCAGATACTGTAGAAATGACGACAATGCCACAAGCAGGGCAGATTGGCTTCAGCTTCTGAATATGCCTTGACTGTAGCAGATGAACTGCAAAGGGAAAAAAAAGTCCAGTTTTTACCTAGATTCACTTACTAATAAAAAATGGACTTGATTGGTTGGCCTGTTAGCACAGCAGTAGGGCTACCACTCATGATGCTGGGAACCCAGGTTCCAGAATGAGGCAGTGTTGTTGGGGGCCAGCAAAGGGAGAAAGGCTGAGTGTTCTGGGGTATGCTGTCCTTCGGAGAGAGGGGTAGAGCGCCACCACTGTAGCGGGGCCATCTGGGGGGCTACAGGTGCAGCTGCATGGTTGGTGCACCACGAGGTAGGAAGACACAGGTTGATGCCTCGCAGCAGCACACTCTGCATACTCACACGTGGCATCCTTGTCGTGGCATCTCAAGGGAGGGACAAGGAGGAAAGAGCCAAAACAGCACCAATGCCCGTGACAGCGGACCCCTGTATATCTGGGCCCTGCACCTCCGCCACAGCACTCCCTGATGAATAACCACAGTCAAGATGAATCCCCCCCCCCATTCTGACCCAGCTTGGGAAGTACGCCATGGTTCCATGGGGAACGGAGCTGGCAGGCGAGAGAGGTGTAGGGGGTCAGCTGTCCCTAGTGAGCTCTTGAGGCAGGTGAGTGCCTTAGAGAAGCAGGGCCAAAAATTGCAGATAAGCGACTGGTCTGTCGGCACAGCTGTAGGGCTATGACATGCGATGCCAGGAACCTGGGCTTAAGAACAGGCTTTGGTTGCTGGGGGCCTGGCAGGGAGAGGGAAGGACTGAGTGTCTCAGAGACAGCACTCCTCCCACGAGGTAAAGAGATACAATGTCTCACTGCTCGACTACCTCCGGCAGAGGCCACGTGATGGCACATGTGAGTGCTTGCTGAAAGGAAGGGCCCAGCATCAGCCACCATGCATGCATGTGCATCACCGTATGTATGTGTGTGCATCACCGTATGTATGTGTGTGCATCACCGTATCCATGCGCATGCATGACGGCACACTGGAGAGAAAACCGGAGGGAAACCGTCCCAATCTAATCCAGCTTCCCATGCACACCCATGCAGGACTGACACAACAGACCACCCACCACCATGTGCAATCCTGGGTAAGCGGTGCATAACCAGAAAGTCATTGTTGCAGTTGGGGTCTGTCGCAGGACCAGAAATAGGAAGGTGTAGAAACACAAGGTGGAAATAAAAAGTGTAGATAAAAATAAGAATGGACTTGCTTGAGACTTGAGGTTTTGAGGAATGTAAGAACAACTGGGTTTTTCTGATGCCAGCTGTGATTTATTTTTTTTTATTTTGCTAATAATTTGATAATGGCAAGACTTTTTTTTCTTTTAATACAGAAATCTTTATACTCCTTGCCTGGCCTGTTCCCTTCTGGCTTCAGCCCTCCTAAGCCTGTCACGTGTCCTTTCCAGACTTACCCATCTTTAAATCCCCTCTCCCCCCCCACCCCCAGCTCGTGTCCTATTACTCCTTCAGGGTCCAGATCTGGGGGCAAGACAGAAGCCATGGCTGGTGGTGCAGGGGTCCACGAAGGGCCGGCCATCATCCCCCCCCCACCCGCACCCACCATTTTTCCTCTTTTTCTGCCTCTCCTCTCAGCGGCATACACAGCAAGGTGAAGAGCCTCAGATGGCTGTAACGTGCTCCTGCCAGAGAGAGGACGTTCCCTGGCACACAAGCAGAAATGGCTTCCATGCCAGAGTGTGCCACCTTCCCTTCCCCAGCTGCAAAACACTGCCAGCAGCTGCCTGGAACCTTCACCATCAGTTTCCCCAGCCTGGCTAGCTGGGAGCCAGCCTTCTGAGTTTGTTCCCGAACCTGGGTCAATGGGGTGGAACCATGACGCGTTTCTACTAGGCCATCTGACGGCCTCTGTCAAACCCTTTCCTTAAAGGGGAAATGCCCTCTGTTCTCTGCACCTATAACATGGCTCTCTCATTCTGTTCTCTGTCTTCCTGCTCTGGAAAATCAGCTCAGTATGTGGTCCCAGTATTGCAGTGACATCAACAGTGGCAGTCCGTGCTCTCCGGCACACAGTCTGCTTAGGAATGGGAGAACCACAAATGTTTCTGAGATTCTAAAGGGTTCTGATAAGACATACAAAGTTCTGATAATTATCCCAAGTCTTATCAGGACATTCTGAAGTACAAAACCGGGTTTAACCATCACTGTCCACCCTTCAACTACTGTCAGTGAAGGGAAAGGAACCTAAAAACAACTTTGGAGGAGTACTGCTCTACCTCCTGCCTCATTTTGGGTCTTCCTCTTATCACAGTCAGCCTTCTTGCTAGGCTTATTTTTCAAAGACCCCCTGAATTATCCTATTGTTCTGGGCCAGTACTAGCATTTTTTTTTATTATTATTATTATTATTATTATTATTATATGAGCCCCCCTCCTGGCTCTTTAGGTCCAAAGCCAACCCTGCTTGGCAGCAGCATTTATCTTTTGAATAGCACCCTTGCACCACAGTTACTGGGTTAACTCATGAGTGCTATAATGCATTTTACGAGAGCATGTGCTTTATTTTTGTTACATGGCTTGAGACTCTGCGTGCCGGCCCTTTACTGCTCTGACTGCTGTGTTTAAGATTTGGCCCTGATGCCCTGTGAGCAGCTTTTTTTTTTTCCTGTACACGTAAACTCCCTTACGCTTCTTCAGTGTTCAGGACAGGCTTCGTGTGAGCGATAACTTAAATAAGCTAGTGTACTGCCTAAAACATATTAGTTTGAAAAGCAGTCAGCTATTACCTTTTACATCTCGGGTAACTTTTCCTTCCTTTTGGTTAACCAGGAGATTTGTCACTTGATGTTAGTAGGTTTGATGTGTGGAACAGCACTCTGCCTGGCAACGGAGATATCTAACTCTGTTCCTCCCTTTACGTCAGCAAGATTGTGACCTCACTGGCTGACATCACAGCTGCTCAGGAGGAGACACACAGTAGCTGCCGAGTCAGTCACCCCTGATGTCATGGTCAGTGAGGTCACAGTATTTTTTTTTATTCCATTTTAGTCCTCTGATTAGGCTGGGAATGTACCTCGTTTTAGCCAGCTGACCCCCTTTCAAGTTCACCTCTGGCCTTGTGCCGGCTCCGGGGACCTACAGAGGAAATCTGGGAGACCACGACTTGCCCTCCACGGTAGGGCTCCCACTCCCGGGCCCAAGAAGTAGGACAGAGATGCTAATCCAGTTACCCCAGTATCCCCCAAAGTGGGCTAGATGCAGTGCTTGCAAAGGTCCTTGGTGTCACTGTGTGACTGCATCAGGAGTTTTCTTTACATAGGCTTTCCCAGGAGACACGGACATGCAATGATATCAGCGCAGGGTGCATGTGCTCCCACATGCACCCTGCAAACATCTGCCAAAACCTTCTCCCTGACCACGTGGTCCCCGTGCTAGCGCTGCACTTCCAGCCTATGCTGGGAGTCGTAATCACACCAAGAACCGAAGCCCCCTTCCCCGAGCAGTCCTGTAGACACTCATCCTCTCTCCTCCCGGCCGGCCGTCTCATTCCTGAACCTGGGTTTCCCGCGTCGCAGGAGTTAGCACTACCACTGCACTGGCGGGCCACCAAGGTCACAGTGTTGATGATGTAATAGGAGGAACAGAACCACATATGTAATCTGCCAGGCAGAGTGCTCTTCCACACATACAGCATAATACTATCACGTGGAAAACTTTCTAACGGGCAAAAGGTAAAAGAAAAATACTTCAGAAGTAAGACGTTACAACTGACTACTTCTTAAAATTTGTAACATTTTCCTGCCTGCTATTTTTGATTCCACTATCTCTTTACAGCACAAGCGTAACCACTGAGGGCCGTTAGTTTCCTAAACCAGAGTGAATTGACTGGAGAGACACATTACAAGATATGTTTTTAGAGTACCTGTATGGAAGTGGGGCCTTTTTAGTGCATTATATCCAAGATTACTGTTTAATTCTACATATGAGCAAATGATCTGGGGATATTTTATGTTACCCAGACTGAATCATAATTCTGAATTCATAATGATCTTTTACACATGATACACAAGATTGTTTTTACGGCAAACAAGATGTCAGGCTGCTGCTCGAGGTAAATTTAGGTCTTATCACATTGTTCCTAATTTGATTAAGAAGGCTCACATGACATTTTCACCAAGATAAACTGACAGCGAATCAAAGAACGCTGAGGGATTTCTGGATCCATTAGGATTTGCATTTTCTAAAGTTCTCAAAAAAATATATATGAGAGAGAAGCATACTGGCATGTTATTTTCTTGTACGTTACATGTTAGCTGTGTAACTGTTAGGGTCAGCGATTTTCTGTTTTCAACAGAAAACACCAGTACAAAACGGAATTTGCAATTTTTAAACCAGCACTTGCGAGTCAATGTTTCATGAAAAAACTCCATTTGCACAACTTCATCATGCAAACAACTCATTTGCACCAGCTTTACGTGCAAACACCCCCATTTTTAGCTACATTTTTGTAGAAAACATGCACATTTGCTCTCAATTTTGGGAAAAATATGGAATAAATAGAGCTTCAGATTTTGTCAAAATGAAATTGGCCATGTCTGCAAATGGAAAATCAATGGCCTTATTGACGTATGTTTTAGCTGAGCAGAGGGGGTTATCACTCAGTGAAACAATAACATAAAACAAACAAGGGATGCAGATCATGACTTAGTGTTTCCTCCTTTTTCATCTCCACTCACTTGTTATGTGCTTGTATTGATGCTGTATTCATTTATTTTTTTAAATAAGAATCCCCCTTCTCTTCTTTAGTAAGTGCCATGGGATCTTTAATTTCCACCTGGACAGTGACCAAAGATGGGCAGAAGGGACCTCAATTTAATGACTCATGTAGAGGACGGCACCTCAACAGTACAGTAACCCCCTTGTGCTGCAGTACAGTATCAGTTTATGGGTACTGCCCCAAATACTAGATGTGCAGCTAGAACCCTAGTCCTTCTGATCGTCCGACCCCAGATAGTTTCAGATCATGGGTGTGTTGTGAGGCACAAGGCAATGCCAAGTGCCTTCAACCACCCAAAAAGTGATGACATCCCATGATACAGTACATCCTGGAGTATATTATTGTGATTATAAACTGGCCCCTAAATGTTAGGCACTCGTTAATAATAGTAATCAGTTTTGAACCATGAAGGTATGCTGAAATATCGTTTGTCAAAGACTGCTACAGTCAGTCAGCTTCCAGGATTTCTCCTATTCTTTTTATAATTGAAATAAACTATATATTGCTTTTTATCATAAAAAACAAAAAATATTTAAAAATAAATAAATATAATAACTGGAGAATTTGTTAGAATAAATGCCCCAGTGTAAAAAAAGCAGTTTGTGTAGAACTTAGTGTTCCTCATGCATAGCATTGAGTTTTATTTATAACACAGTCCATTTATCTCTAGTTTCCTTCTCATTTATCCCGTTTTAATGTGTCCTTTGTTTTGCTCTGTTTCTGGTCATAACGTACCTTTTACGTATTTGTGACTTTCACATATCCCTTCCAAGCCCCCAGGATGCACCTGGAAATGGGCAGATTCACCCCCCTAGACAAACATTTAAAATTAAAAAATAACTACTCCTAAATGTCTGGTATTATTTTGTACCTCTTAATTCCCATGGTTTAGAAAAAAAAAGTCTCAGGGAGGAGGGCAGAGGACATTTGTATTGCAGAATCAGTGGCATGCCAGACAACTGGAGACAAAACCGAGGTACCACTCACACCCTGACATTTTTGGGTTTTTTTGTTCGTACCATTTATTTAGCCAAGCTGAAATGTGCAATCTCATTTCCAGTGGAGTCCTGCATTGCCTATTTTTGCAATGTATTTAGCCAAGACAGTCCAGCTGAGGTGCAACATCTCGTTTCCAGCGGGGTTCTGCTTCTACCCACTTCCCCAGCTGGCTGAACTGGAGCACTGAGAGGTTATGTGACTTGCCCGAGGTCACACAGCGAATATTGGGCTCTGGTGGGGTTTGCACCGACAATATCCTGGTTCCTTAGCCAGTGCTCTAACAACCAAACTACACTGCCTAACACTGAAGAGCAAGCCTGAGACACCTGGGCAGGTGCTACAGCACCATCCTGATTTGCCCTGGTGGACGTGACATGGACTTGTTACTGAACTACCTAAACCAGCATGCCTCTGAACTGGGGCACTAAGATTCATCACAATCTGTGGCAACTACAGCGGCCCAGGGAGTATCAAAACTCAACCTACTCTGATTATTTCAAACTTCCGGCCTCCTTAGAAGGCAGCAAGTTCACTCAAGATGTACCTGAGCTCCAAGCCAGACAGAGACAAACGCCAGTCTTTAGTGACTTCAGGCACCAGCCAACCATACTTTTGCTAAAAGATGACCTTATCTACAACGGGTATAAAGACAATGCCACCTATTTTTGGAAAAGCAGAGCCCATATTTATATGGGATATCAATTACTGCAGCCTACATTTAGGTTCAAACATGCATATATCATTTACTGAACTGCCTATTTTAGTTATAAATGGCTACTAAAGGCCACCAGCCACACTTAACTGTTTATCTAATATAACTTAACATTACCGCTTTCGGAAACCACCTGAACTTTAATTGTCATGCAACAAACTTTGTCTTCCGTAAACAGATGAGCTCAGAGCAGGCTACAGTCCCTGTGAAATCCCAACAGGAAAACAGAAAACCAAGAAGCGCAGTCAGAATCTGTCTCTTGTCCCTCTGTTATGGGACTCACTGGAATGGAGAAGCCCGCATTGCTATAAAAACACAGGTTTCGCCTATTTTTTAAATGAACTCTTTCACATCCCGGTGTGGAGACGACAAAGTTGGGGAGCTGATCAACAATGATGAGTAAAGCCGAACTGTTTCACTGATGAATTTTCGATGAGTTCTGAGACATTCCCACGAGCAACAACAAAGTTAATTTTTTATGCCAATGTATTTTTATTGGGGGCACCCAGCTGCTGGAGACTTCTGCAGTGCCAACCACAAAAACTGCCTAAAGATAAGATTTGTAACTTTGCTACCCAGTCTACACATTTGTGGCAGCCTCCCTCCCCCGTCCTTAGTCTCCTTAAGTCAGGAGCCTGAGTCTGCAGCCCTGTTCCTCACTTTTAGGCCACTTTATATGGCCACTTCTGCACTGCAGCAACCCGAGCGCTTGGGCTGCTGCGGTGCAAAAGTGGGCACATGGACATTCACCGAATCACAGTAAACTGTTTGCTGAGCCTCTCAAGGAGTGGCAGCAACCTTCAGAATGCACCGCAGCGCAAGCGGTACGAGCAGCCACGTGCACAGGCCGCATCACTTGCTGTGACATGTGTAGGGCTGCTCCCAGTATCCTGCAGTGCTTGTCAGTGTTCTCGGCCTGTCTCCAGCGCATATGATATCGGTGCTGAGAGGGGCCTTGTGAATTCAACTGACTATCACCTCTCAAGGTCGGGGCAGCGCAGATTTGTACCGCAACAATAAAGAAAGTGGCTATGTAAAGACAGCTTCTATATCATCAAACTGATGTTTTTGGGGGTGCTGCAGCCACTCCGCTTGGTTGCAGAAGTTACCAGCACAGCTTAAAAAGGTAAATATCTCCTAAAGACTATTTAAAAGGGCAACACTCAGCTGCCCTGCAGTTATGCTGCGGGACCCAGAAGTCTCAATTAAGCAAATCAATTAATAAATTACATTCTTATATATATTTACTGGTTTATAGCATTTGATTTTATCTGGTTCATCCTGTAGCCCCTGTCCACTGTGCTGTTAAACTAGTTCTCCCATAGTGTCCTGCGGCCAGCCCTCTGATGACTCAAACAATGGCCTAAGCTGCGGGGATGTCTATAAGCCTGCACATCTGTTGCAAGACTGACAATATAGACATTTTGCTTAATCGGGTCCTCTACGACCTACAGCTTTACTGCAGGGGAGCTGAGAGTTCCCCTTTAAAAAAATTCAAATACAGACTAATTGAGCTGCTGGGTGGCCAGCTTCTTGGAGTGAGCTGCCTGAGAATAAAACAGCTGTCAGCTTATCTTTATTGTGAGTGGATGGGAAGTAATTTGGTATAGTGGTTATGACCTAGAGCTGTGAATTTGGAGACCCAGGTTTGAATCCTGCGATTGCCTCTTCTTCACTGTGTGAATCTGAGCAAGTGGCTTAACCTCCAAGTACTTTACCCCTCTCTCTCGCTCGCTCTGATCTCAGTCCTGTTTGAGTGCTCCCTGCGCACCGAAAATGACAGTAGCATTCTCTCCCCTGGTTTGTATATCACTTTGGGAAACAGTCTGTAGGAAAGACACTATATAAAACTGAATGTATTTCCTTTCCCATACCAAGGATTTCACCAGTGGTCTAGTGATTAAAGCATACGTTTGGGAACAGAAGGTCACAGGTTCAAACCCTGCTAGAGACAAGTACTCACTGTGTTACCATGAGTATGTCACTTAACCTCTCAGTGCTCCAATGTACCAACTATGGCTAGAAGCAGGGCCCCACTTGAAATGAAATATTACATCTCTCCTGGGCGACCCTGGGTAAATAAACTGCAAAATAAATATAGCATTATTCATAGGTGCCTGTGAAGAACAAGGTGGTCATTTTACAAGTGAAGCTGGGGGCAGGATAAACCACAAGTCTGAAGGGCAAAAATGGAAGCACCCAGCTTCACTAGATGAAATTATCAGAGTTCTTCACAGACACCTACATAAAATGTGTTACGGCACATGTATTTATGTAGCTTGTTCTTGTGGGAATGTGCTTGGCAGCATTAACTGAGTGTGAATGGGGTGTTCCTTAGCGGTAGGAGTGTGAGTGGTATGGTTGTTTTGCAAGCAAGTGTTATTTGTGGCTAGCAGTGGGTAATGGAGTCTATGTTTTGAGATGTTACTCAGACTTCATTATTCACATCTGATTATTCACAATCTGTTATTTATATTCCATTATGCATAGTCCATTATTCACACTGTTACTCAATGCTTGTGCTTCACAATCTGTTATTTACACTGCTATTTACACTGTCACTCGGTCTATTCACAAACCATTATTCACATTCCCTCATTTCCAGTCTGCTATTTTCAATCAGTTATTCACACTCCATTATTCACAGTCTGTTAGTCACTGCTAGCAGTAAATACTGGCATTCCTCAGCCACTTAAAATCGGTGGGTAATAGGGGGTCAAACATCATGTAATATACAAGGATAGGTCAGTCAACATACAACATTCCTGTTTCAGTGACTAATCTGCTCAGAATCAATTTTTTTTTTTTTTTTTTTTTTTTTACTTACTATGCTATATTCGTCTTCCAGTGGCTCCCCTTCAGCCACCCCTGCCACCGGACCGGGGATCCTCATCAGACGTACTGCCCCCAGGATTACCCCCCCCAGGGCAGAGCGCCAAAGCCCCCCCCAGTAGCCCTGATGGATTCTATTGTGTGCGCTGGGGGGGATCACCGGAATCGCGACGTCCGGGAGGCATCATGCGGTGCGCCGGAGGCCATTTTTTTCCTCTTTTTTTTGTGGGGGGCGAGTCAAGGCAGATGCCACAACGCAACTGCATCATGCATTCAACACGCCCCCGAGGAGCAATGCTCTCCAGTAACAATAGCGTCCCATGGTCACCCGGGAGCACCGAACCAGAGGCACTTAACCCTCCCTCTACCCCCCCACGGGGGAACAGCATGCAATTGCCACTCAATTCACCCCCGCCCGGCCCTTGGGCACCCTAAGTCCATTCCCGAACTCGGGTCACCCGCATCACAGCGGTAAATCCTTCCGCGCTGCAGCAGCGGGCCAGCAAGAACCAGTTTTAAAGCTGGAAACAATTGCACAACAATGGAATTAAGTGACAGTTAGGGAAGTTGTGCTATGCACCAGTATACTGGCACACCTTTTTAATCTCAGATTTGTCATTAGAGAACAACACCAAGCATTTAACAGGCTGAAGCTTCGTACCTTCTGGAATTTTTTTTTTTTGCTCTGCAAATCAGCACAGAAAGTGACCCCACAACATGTGGAAAAATGGCAACATTCCAACACCAGTAAACTGGCATCAGACTTTATACATTTTTAAGAATTATCTATCCATGTTTTAGGAGAATAAGAGAATATTATAAGGAGACTTTCCGTCTTTAAAAAAATTTGATAAAGTCTGCTGCTTACTGACTGATGTTGGAATGTTGCCATTTTTCTAAATGGTATGGGGACACTTTCTGTACCGATTCGCAGAGCAATAAAAACTCCCAGAAGGTAAGAAGCTTCGACCCGTTTAATGTTTGTAGCTATTCTCCAATGAGGAATCTGTGATTTTAAAGTTGTGCCAATACAGTGGTGCACAGTACGGCACCACTTCTGCACCAGATTCCCCGAGACTGAACACCCTCACTACACAGATTAATATACGTTAAAAAGATATAATGTGGTGCACGGTGCATCTTTCTGTCTTTGGAGTGGGTCACGTGACACTCAGGGTCGTACAGCGAGCCAGGTGCAGAGGTGGGATTTTAACTGGGGATCTTGAGTGTCCCACTTCTGTTCTCTAACCACTACGTCACACTGCCTTCTTTTAGAAGATGTGTGAAAGGGAAGTGATAGTTTACTGCTGTAACTGCAGAACAGTGAAATACTGCTTTCTGCTGGAAAGGGAAGTGAGATTTCCATGTCATGGCATCACAACAGTGAATTAACAAAGGGTTCATTTGCATAGTCCTGGCATCCTATAATATTCTATACATGACATCCATGTAGTATGGTTGTATATACCTGAAGTTACCAAAAGAATTCTGTAACCTAAAAGCCTACTTGGCTATTGCTAGCATCTTGTTGGTAGCCCAACATCATGAGGTGGTGGTGCACTGCCCTGACAAAACTGAATAAAGTGCAGACGCACTGGCTTGTCTGGTGGGCAACCTGCACGTTGAAACATGTAGCCCACCACAAAAACAACTGGCATATCTCCCATCTGGGGGCCATCAGGCAATTCATCTAACACAAGACGTTGCCCACATTACTGCAAAACACGACCTGCCTAGTAACCTACCTCAGTTCCTCTGCAACCATCGGAGAGGTTCGTACAGAATGTTAAGCACTTCCACCCACTGCCTCTGACTGCCGTTGCACTTGTTCAGATACTCGGTGTGTGCATTAAGAACAAGGAGATGTACTGGCTGACTGTGAAAAGCACTGAGGCAAAAAATCTTCTACCAACTCTCGGGGGAGGGGAGAGAGAAACGGAGAGGGAGACAGACAGAGAGAGATAGACACACACAAACACACAATACTTGCAAACATAAATGTGGTATCAGTGTGGGGGAGCATCAATGAGGTACCAACGGATAACTGAAGTCATAATCTTAGTTCTCCTTAAAGGAATCAACTGGGGTTACTAATGCCACGATGTAAATTATCCTGCACTCGTAATGCCGTCACAAATTCATATTGTTCCATTACAACCTGTGCTGCCCTCATAGACTCACATAGCTAGATTTCAATTAGCCATCCGTATAGAGCTCATTAAAGTCTGTCGGCAGCAAAGGAACCAGCTGCAGTATCCGTCTGCCTATAATAAAGCCACTTCATTAGCATGGTGACCCCCTTCTAATATCAGATGGAATAACGAAGGGATGGAGGGTTAATGGGCTACTACTCAATGCTATGTCTGTGATGACTCAGTGCTGGTAAGGTTACTGCACAGCGCTGGGGTCTGTGACTGAGTGTTTGTGTAGTTACTGCCAATGTTGGAATTAAACTTTATGAGCTTTGGGAGCTGGGGGACCTCTGAGGGTCATAACTTTAAACTGAGTCCCCCCTTTTCCATTATAAGTCAATGGCAGTGATTCATGAGCTACTGGGACTCTCTTCAGAGCTGGGGGCCAAGCCCTGGCAAGCCCCTCTGTAATTCACACACTGACTGCACAGCACTGAGGTCTGGAGTCGCACACTGTATCTTGAAGTTACTGCACAGTGCTGGAGTTTGGAGAGACGCATACTGTGCCTGCAGCTTACTGCGCAGCGCTGGGTTCTGTGACTGACTGTATGGTTGCTGTAAAGCGCTGGGCTTTGGAGACAGACACACCATGCCTGGAGGTTACTGGACAATGCTGGGGTTTGGAGAGAGATGCTATGCCGGGAGGTTACTGCACAGTGTTAGGCTCTGTGACTGAGTGTTTGTGAGGTTACAGTATGGCCCTGGCATTTGGAAAGAGACATACTGTGCCTGGTGGTTAGTGCACAGCAATGGGGTTTGGAGAGACGCATACTACAGAGACACACACTGTGCCTGGAGGTTACTACACCGTGCTGGGGTTTGGAGAGAGACATACTGTGATTGAAGGTTACTGCACAGTGCTGGGGTTTGGAGAGGCACATACTGTGACTGAAGGTTACTGCACAGTGCTGGGGTTTGGAGAGACACATACTATGACTGAAGGTTACTGCACAGTGCTGGGGTTTGGAGAGGCACATACTGTGCATGAATATTCATATTCAGGCAGACCTTCTGGACACTGAGGTGCTGCCCTATCTGCATGCATCTCTCTGGACTGCGGGAGGAGGTAGCCAGACTCAGAGCGGAAGTAAACTGGGTCAGGAGTACCATCACCCCTATCCAGGGACCACCCAGTCCAATGCAACTGCCTCAAAGGATGCAGAGAACGAGGAGCACTTGGATCACAATGGGCTCAGGGAGGATTAGAGTGGTCAGGCAGAGGCACATCCCAGATCCTATTCCACTCAAGAACTCATATGCCACACTGGCAAATGAGGACAACCAAATAGCGGTACCCAGAGAAGTGGAAGGAAAGGATGTAGAGGTTAGCCAAGGAGGTGACCTCAGTGGGGAAAGCATTGGACCCCAGAGGAGGAGGAGGAAGCGAATCCTGGTGGGGGACTCCATCATAAGAGGGATCCAGCAAGGAACACAGGAGGGGGAGGACAGGGAGGTGAGGTGCCTACCAGGTGCCACGGCATGGAGGGATGGAAGGAAGATCCTGGGGATCACTGGGAAGGCAAGACGGGAGGGTGAGCTGGATGTCATTATCCACCTAGGTACTAATGACCTGGCAAATGGGGAGCCAAAGGAAGTTCAGGAAGAGTTTAAGAAACTGCGGAGGGTCTCAAGCAAGTAGCTACTTCTGTCACTTCTCAGAAGTACTACCTCAGAGAGGCAAAGGAGAGCATAGAGTGCATGCACCAGGAACTTTAACTCATGGTTGAAGAACTGGTGCTGTGAGGAAGGGTTTGATTCATTGGTGACTAGGGACCCACCTGGAGGATGGAGGTTTGTTCAAGCCTGACGGCCTGCATCCATCCTGGAGAGGAATCCAAGCACTCAATGATAAGTTTAAATGCTACATTGACAAGCATTTAAACTAGCAAAGGGGTGGCAGGCCAGCAAGGAGGTACCTACTTGCTCACCCCCACAGCTAGCAGTGGAACCAGTGAACCAGAGGAGTGGCTATCTCTGCAAAGCAGTGTGCAAAGATGGAGATTAGTGCCCAAGAGGTGGAAAGCAGAAATGGGCAAAATAGTCAGAGGGCAAAGCTATGTGCAAATGCCAGGAGCCTTAACAACAAGATGGAAGATCTGAGGCTGTCATGGTACAGTCAGACCTGGACATTGTGGCCATCACTGAAACCTGGTGTAATGATAACCACGACTGGGAGATGGCCATACCTGGCTACAACATATTCAGAAGAGACAGAGCAGGCAGGAAGGGAGGAGGTGGCACTGTATGTGAAAAATGACATAAGGGCCACAGAGATCCAGGAGGAACAAAATGGGGGAGAGATACTGTGGGTTAAGCTGGAAAGGAAAATGGGGACAGCCATCCGCACAGGTGGTCTATAGACCACCAGCCCAGGAGGAAGAAACAGATAGGGAGCTGATGCTAGCCATCCAAAGGATGGTAGACAAGGGTGAGGTAGTACTGGTTGGAGACTTCAATATTCCAGACGTGGACTGGAGCATCCCAGCAGCAGCATCAACTAGGAGCAGATTTATCCTGGACTCCCTTCAGGGTGCCTTCCTCAAGCAACTGGTCATGGAACCAACTCGGCAGAAGGCAATACTGGACCTTGTGCTCACAAACAGGGACAGTGTGATGGGGTAACAGTGGGGGACACTGGGAAACAGTGACTACCAGTCATTGTGGTTTGAAATCACAGAAAGAGCAGAACCAAACCACACAAAAACACGATCCTGGATTTTAGGGGCAGACTTTGGGAAAATGGGAGATACTTGAAAGAGGCATTAAGGGGAATGGGACAGGAATCAGGGGTTGAGGAACAGTGGGCAGTATTTAAAATGGGGATTACAAGAACAACAGAATTATGCATTAAGCAGGTTAGCAAGAGGAAAAGGAAGAGGAGACCATTATGGTTTTCCAAAGAGGTAGCAAAGAAAGTGAAAGCCAAAAAAGATTGCATTCACGCAATACAAAAAGACACAGGCAGAAGGGGATAGGGAGAAGTACCAGGAGAAGCAAAGGGAGGCAGGGAGGTCAGTAAGGGAAGCCAAAGCTCAGACAGAAGAACACATTGCAAAATCAGTGGGTAGAGGGGACAAAACCTTTTACAGGTACATAAGTGAAAAAAGAAAGACAAAGGGAGGGATAGTGAGACTGAAGGGGGAGGATGGGGGCCGCATGGAGGATGACAACAGTAAAGCTGACATATTGAACAGGTATTTCTGCTCAGTCTTTACTGAGGAAGAGGAGGGTAATGGGTCTGAAGGGAGTACAAGGGGTGAGAATGGTGCAGAAATGGACACAAGTCCCTTTACAGGAGAAAGGGTCCTGAAGGAACTGGAAGTAATAAGAGTTGATAAAGCAATGGGGCCAGATGGGGTGCACCCCATGGTCCTTAAAGAACTAGGAGAGGTGGTGGCTGAACCTCTGGCTATCCTGTTTAGCCGATCACTGGAAACAGGAGGTACCCAAAGACTGGAGGACAGCAGATGTAGTCCCTTATACAAAGTGGGAACAAAGAGGAAGCAGGGAACTACAGACCAGTCAGCCTCACCTCGGTAGTGGGAAAATCATGGAAGCACTACTGAAGGAGAGATTGGTGGAACATCTGGTTGTCAATGGACTACAGGACCCAAGGCAGCATGGTTTCACCAGGGGGAGGTCATGTCAGACCAACCTCGTTGAATTTTTTGACTGGGTGACTAGGGAGGTGGATCAGGGGAGGGCAGTGGACATGGCCTATCTGGACTTCAGCAAGGCCTTTGACACTGTGCCACATAGAAGACTGTTACACAAACTGTGGAATATGGGTGTGGGCAGGACAGTAGTGTGGTGGGTAGGTAACTGGCTGGGTGGCAGGACACAGAGGGTGGTGGTAAATGGCTGTCACTCCACAGAGGGAAGAGTGACCAGTGGGGTACCACAGGGATCAGTGCTGGGACGGTCCTATTCAACATCTTCATCAGTGACATTGCGAGGACCTAGAAGGCAGAATTTCACTGTTCGCTGATGACACAAAGCTCTGTAACAGAGTAGACACCAGAGGGTGTAGACAGAATGAGAAGTGACCTGCAGAAACTTGAAGAATGGTCAGGGGTTTGGCAGTTGAAATTCAATGCAAAGAAGTGCAAGATAATGCATATGGGGCACAAAACCCTGGCACAATATATTAGTTGGGGGTGAGGATATAGTATGCACCAAGCAGGAAAGGGATCTTGGGATTATCATCTCTGATGACCTCAAGGTAGGGAAACAGTGTGACAAGGCAGCAGGTAAAGCAAATAGGATGCTGGGATGTATAGGCAGGGGCATCACCAGCAGGAAAAGGGGAGGTCATAATTCCGCTATACAAGACACTAGTGAGGCCCCACCTGGAGTACAGTGTACAGTTCTGGAGACCATATCTACGTAAGGACATAGACAGGGTGCAGAAGGTTCAGAGGAGGGCAACAAAGATGGTGCATGGATTGCATCACAAGTCCTATGAAGACAGGTTGAAGGAACTGAACAAGTACTCCCTGAGGAGAGGAGGGAGAGAGGGGATATGATAGAGACATACAAGTATCTTACAGGGAGGAACAGGGTGCAGGAAAACACTATTTTAAGCGAAAAGATGTTCCAGGACTAGAGGGCATGGAATGATGTTGAGAGGAGGACGATTCAGAGGAAACATGAGAAAGAATTTCTTCACAGAACGGGTGGTGGACAAGTGGAACACCCTGCCAGAGGAAGTGGTGGGGGCTGAAACAATCACGGGATTTAAGAATGCATGGGATAGACATAAAGGAATTCTGGAGGTCAGGGGTAAGGGGCAACAGACTTCTAGGAAAACAAACTGAACTTACAAGCTCAAATGGGCAGACTGGGTGGGCCATAGGCCCTTATCTGCTGACACTGTCTATGTATCTATGTATGAATGTTACTGCATAGTGCTGGGTTTTGGAGAGACACATACTGTGACTGAAGGTTACTGCATAGCACTGCTGTCTGTGACCGAGTATTAGTGAGGTTACTGCACAGTGCTGGGGTTTGGAGAGACACATACTGTGCCAGGAGGTTACTGCATAGCACTGCTGTCTGTGACCGAGTATTAGTGAGGTTACTGCATAGTGCTGGGGTTTGGAGAGACACATATTGTGACTGAAGGTTACTGCACAGTGCTGGGGTTTGGAGAGGCACATACTGTGATTGAAGGTTACTGCACAGTGCTGGGGTTTAGAGAGGCACATACTGTGACTGAAGGTTACTACACAGTGCTGGGGTTTAGAGAGGCACATACTGTGACTGAAGGTTACTGCACAGTGCTGGGGTTTGGAGAGGCACATACTGTGCATGAATGTTACTGCATAGCGCTGGGTTTTGCAGAGAGACATACTGTGACTGAAGGTTACTGCACAGTGCTGGGGTTTGGAGAGACGCATACCATGCCTGGAGGTTACTACACAGCACCAGGGTTTGGAGAGACACACTGTGCCTGGAGGTTACTACACAACGCTGGGGATTGGAAAGACACATACTATGCCTGGAGATTACTACACAGTGCTGGGGTTTGGAGAGACATGTACTGTAACTGGAGGTTACTGCACAGCACTGCTGTCTGTGACTGAGTATTAGTGAGGTTACTGAACAGTGCTGGGGTTCGGAAGGCCACATACTGTGCCTGGAGGTTACTGCACAGTGCTGGGGTTTGGAAAGACACATACTATGCCTGGAGGTTACTACATGGCCCTGGGGTCTGTGACTGAGTGTTTGTGTAGATACTGTACAGCGCTGGGGTTTAGAGAGACACATATTGTGCCTGAAGGTTACTGCACAGTGCCGGGGTTTGTAGAAACACATACTGTGCCTGAAGGTTACTGCACAACACTGAGGTTTTGTGAGACATATACTGTACTAGAAGCTTTCTGCACAGTGCTGGGGTGTGAAGAGACACATACTGTGCCCGGAGGTTACTGCACAGCGCTGGTGTCCATGACTGAGTGTTAGTGAGGTTACTGCACAGCGCTGGGATTAGGAGAGTAGGGATAGGTGGACCTGTCCGTTTGAAATCAGAACCCCTCTGGATCTCACAGGATCTGACAGACTGTCAGGACACTGATGTTCCGTGTACCAGCTCCACCTTGCTGCTTCTTTTTACTTTTACTGTTTTTTTTCTTTTGCTGTCATTATCCACATCTCCCCGCCTACCTGCAAAAACCACCCATTCCTTTTACTGTTTTGTGTTTTTTTGTTTTACTTTTACTGTTGTTACCCAAGTCTCCCCTCCCATCTGCAAAAAAAACTCATTAAATGTAACAACAAAAAAAATTTTGCTGCGCTGCCGCTGTTCTTGCTCGATAAATAACATAGATTGCATTGCACATGCGTGTAGCTGCGGAGTGGGCATCAAGTAGTCAGCTGTAGTGAAAGTGGCGTGGACTGAACAGGAGGGATGGCTTTAAAAGATGACATTATTTTTATTAACATATAAACATACAAAGAAGCCAGCAGAAGAAGGCCATTTGGTATATCAAATCTGCTCGTACTGCAGGGTCCACAGCTTGAGCTAATGTCCCAGCCCTCCCTACTCCTCCCATCCTCCCTACCCATGATCTTCACTTTCCCCCTATGCCTATCCCAGCCTCTCTTAAAGCTGCCCACTGTCTTCAACGAGATGACCTCTTCCGGCAGCGCATTCCAAGTTTCCACCACTCTCTCTGTGAAGAAGTGCTTCCTGACCTCCCTCCTAAACCTCCCACCCTCCAGCTTAAGACTGTGCCCTCTCGTGTTGTGGTTGCCACACAGCTTAAAGAGGCTCTCCTTATCAACCTTATTTATTCCTTTCAAGTATCTGAATGTCCCAATCATGTGTCCTCTCTCTCTTCTGTCTTCCAGGGAGTACATGTTCAGTGCCCTCAACCTCTTCTCATATGGCTTACCCTGCTGAACGGCTATCATCTTTGTAGCCCTCCTCTGGACCTCCTCCAGCAGGTTAATGTCCTTTTTGAGGTGTGGGCACCAGTACTGAACCCCATACTCTAGATGCAGCCTTACCAGTGACCTGTACAAGGGCAGTATAACTTCCTCTCTCCTACTACCCCCTAGATATGCATCCCAGCATCTTGTCTGCCTTTGCTGCTGCTTTCTTGCACTGCGTGCAGTGCTTCAGGTCACTAGTGATCATAACTCCCAGGTCATTCTCCTCCTCTGATGCAGATAATCGGACTCCACCCAGGTAGTACTCTGTCCTGGGATTCTTGGCTCCAATATATATAACTTTGCATTTCTTGGCATTGAATCCAAGCTGCCAGATCCTGGATCACCTCCCCAGCTTTTCCAGATCTTCCTGTAGGTCCTGTATCCCTTCAGCTGTGTCCACTCTCCCACAGAGCTTGGTGTCCTCCGCGAATAGGCACATTTTGCCCTTAATGCCATCCCCAATGTCACTGATGAAGACATTGAACAACACTGGCCCCAGCACTGAGCCCTGCAGGACACTACTGGTTACATCTCTAGTGCCAGATAACTCTTCCCCCCAAAACCACTCTCTGGGTTCTGTCCCTCAGCCAGTTTTCTACCCATCTGGTCATCTTTTCCCCAACCCTGAGATACACCAACTTCCTGATCAACCTTTTGTGAGGCACAGAGTCAACGGCCTTGCTGAAATCAAGATAGAGGATATCTACCGCTTGGCCCTTGTCTACTTTCTTAGTGACACAGTCAAAGAAGTCAATTAGATTTATTTGACACAATCTCCCCCCATGAACCCATGCTACCTCTCATCCTGGAGACCATGCTCCTCTAGATATTCCACCAACCTTTCCTTTAGTATGGTCTCCATGAGCTTTCCCACAGTGGAGGTCAGACTGACTGGTCTGTAATTCCCTGGGTCATCCTTGGGACTGCTTTTGTGGAGGGGCACTACAATTAGGTGGATTCGGTGTCCTGGTTTAAACTGCTCACAATGCAGCCGATACAGAAAGCAGATCAGTGCAAATGTACACCAGTAGGATGGAAGGAATGATTTATTTCACGAGTGAAAGTCAATTATCAAAAGCACAAGTCAGCATGGTGCACGTGGTGAGGCGGCAGACACAACTGGTCAACGCTCAGAAACTTCTAATTGCTGGTCAACTGTGTGTGACATCATGCAGACTTGTATTTTTGGAAACTATAATGCCCCTTTGGCACTGTGTGCTTTAAGTTACCAGTTTGAGCTACTGACTGTGTGCTTTTTCTGTGAGAAAGTCAAATATGTCGCTCTCAGTAACTAGGAGACAGGAAAGTGCTGCAATAACGAACAATTTTTCGTTCCTTGTTTTGCTTGTACTATGGGGTAAATGATCCCTGACTGGAGGGTTTAGGCACAAGATCAAACCAAAACAGAAAAAGGACCATAGATCTAGTGGAATATGTTTAAATCACCTCTTATACATAGCCTCGTTAATGTTGGGATAGTAGTATGATTACAAATGGTGAAAATATATATGCAATTTATAAAACAAAAACAAGATTACAAATGGTGAAGAAAAAAAATATATATGCAGAACAGCCGTAGGGGGAGGTTTGCTATGGTATTTTGGATTTGATAAAACTGCTGGAGTACTCCATGGGCAGGCTGGGTGGGTCGAGCAGTCCTTCTCTGCTGTCAAATTCTACGTTTCATTCCTGGCTTTGTTGATGTTTAGTTGTTTTTCTGTTATTTTTTCAGAAACACATATAGACACTCAAGTCAGAAAAAAATGTATTTTCAATTTTTAGCACATTCTATGATTTTATTTCAGTGTTAACATCATTTCTTAAAGGTTCTGTTTCAATTCAGAATCGATCAGAACTAAACAGAACTATGGCCTACATCCTGGTCCTGATAAGGGTCAGGACATTTTCAGGTCCACCCGTTTCTACTGGAGAGACATATACTGTGTTTGGAAAGACTATTCTTGTTCCCAGAGCTGCTCCTTTATATTCTGCAGGGCCGACAGACACTGCAATCACGACTCTCTTACTTGTCTGCACTGTTTTATATCGAGATCTAGGATAACTATGCCCTGGCTAGCTCCTCGAATTCTTGCTACCATAGTAATGATGATCGATTTGCCTTTCAGGTCTGTGCAGGCTGTGGGCAGGAAACTCCAGTTTCATGCTGAGCTCAGACTCGCAGGGAGGATTTACCTGCCCTCAGGGCAAGAGGCTTCTCAGACCCACTGCAACACTTTTTGAAACAACTGAAGCCCTCACCAAGGGCTGCCCAGACTGTACTCGACCCTCGGGTTCTTCCTTCCTATATGCATGACCTTGCATTTCTTTACATTGAACCCAGCTGCCAGGCCAGCTCTCCAGCTTTGCCAGCTGCTCCTCCTTTAGGTCCTGCAACCCCTTCGTCAGTACCCACCCTCCCACCAAGCTTGGTGTCATCTGCAAAGAGGCAGATTCTGCCTTTAATGCCCTCCTCAGTGTCATCACTGGGCCACGCACTGACCCCTGCAGGGCATCACTTACGGCTTTCCTCGAACCCGAGAGTTCACCACCTTTTGGGTCCTATCGCTGATCCAATCTGTCACCCACCTAGTTAAAAAAACTGCTTACATACATCACCTACAGACGTTTCCTTAAATCTAAGACATTTTTTATTTTCACCCTTACACCACTCTCCGTTCTCCTAGATGATGCAGCGGCGTGCTCTCCGTCTTGAACAATCTTTCCAGTATTTCCCAAAATAAACGGATTATACCAATCTGTAGAACTATTTTATCTGATGATCAAGAGTTGCTATTAAAAATTTTGTTTACGACAAATGATGAAATTATTATTAAGTCCACTGCAAGATATTTGGAAACTATTGTAAAAATTGGAAGGAGGATTACAAGAACACAAACACGAATGCAGGGTTGATGTGAACTACTGATAGGGATTTTATAGTTTTATTATAAATGTTATGATTAGTATTTATGTAGTGAGAATGTTGTTAAAATGAAATGTATTCCCTTTTTTTTTTAAAGAATGAAAAGAATGTTCTACATTTTTGTATTTCTATCTATAAATGTTTGTAATGGTCTGCGACCAAACAAATAAATAAAATTCAATTCAAATTTACAATTCAATCATGTGCATGTAAGAGCATTAGCATAACATCTGGAAGTTCTGCAAAATAGTCATTTAACATCTGGGCTACAGTTCTAGGATCTTCTATTTCAATCCCCCCCTTGTTGAAACTAATCTAAGAGTGCTGCTTGACTCGGTTTCTTAATTGTCTTCATTAGTTTCCCGTGGTCTTTAGTGTTCTGAGTTGATGAAATTTTGGAACTGAAATATCCTGCAGTGGGCTCCTGTGTCTTCACACTTTCACAGCTGGAAGTACTCTGGCTGTGGTGCGATTCAAACCTGCGACCTCCTGCTTCACAATCCTGGGTTCCTAATACAGTACTGGACCGTATCTGCCTTTCCCAGCATAAAGCACAATCAACACTCTCTACATTAATGGGGGGTGGGCTTCAATACCTGATTACACTCTTACACCAAGTGAAAGGAAGGCCCCCAGATCAGTACTGGGGTGTACTGCAGTGTTTGGGAGCCTGTACGTTCTCTAGTCATACCATCTCTCCAAACTATCGATAAATTTATTTATTTAGAAGTTTTACCAGGAAGGCACACTGAGCAGAGTACTGCTCGATTTCAGGTGCGACCTGGGGAAAGGGAGCACATCAAATACAGTAACATACAGATACAACAGACAGAGCGAGGCACCTAACAAATGTGCTAAAGATACATTATATACAAATTAATTTTACAAACGTTATTATTTATGCAGACACAGGGGGACAAGCTGAGGTCCTATCACACTGGGCCATCCTGGGCACAAGTGCAGGTGGATGAGCGGTGAGAACAGAGAAGGGGGAAAGGTGCTGACTGGGGGCGGTGTACCGAATAACCGCAGTGAGGGAGTTCCATAGTTTAGGCAAGCGGTAGGAGAAGGCCAATTGGCCTGCCGAGGTGTTCATGAGTGGAACAGACAGGAGCCACGAGTCAAAATTCCTGACAGAGTATGGTGGGGGCGCAGAGGCCGATAGGGCAGAAGTGAGGTACTGAGGAAGGGACTGGGTCCAGAATTTGGCTGTGGTGCTGCTGCAGTGGCAGAGTCAGCGGATTTGTAACAAGGGGAGGCCAAGGGTCTGTTAAAGAATGCAGTGGTGGGGGGACAGTCAAGGGCAAAGCAACAGAAGGAGTGAAAGAGAGAGTCCAGTCTGGTTAGGATGGATCTAGGGGCAGAACTGTAAACACCACCACCAAATCAAAGATAGGGAGAATCACTTTTTGAACCATAGCATGGCGGGCCGGCAGCGAGATGCAACCACGATTTCGGTACAGGGCACCCAGTTTTGGGCAAAGCTTTCTTTGGGTGTTATCAATGTGCATGGAGAAATCAAGGGTTCCAACACCAGTAGTATCAGCCCCTTACCTTTCCCCAGTACTAAACTGAACACAGTGTGGGAAGGCCTTCACCATGCCTACCCACACTATCCTAGGCCTGTGGATAGAAACAAGACTCCTGCATGGAAGCCGTACCCCTCCCAATCCCTTACCTTTCACCAGCATTAACGAACTAGTAGCGCCAAAGAAGCGTGCAGAAAGTATTATTCATTTTTAAAATTAGTCAGCTGTCCCATGACCTGTCAGGGTAGCGGTAGTGCTACTGCTTGTGACACTGATGACACAGGTTCGGGAATGAGCCGGAAGTAAAAAATGCTGGCCTGGGTGAGGAGGCTCAAACGTCCAAAAGACAGCTCACCTCCTCCAAGGTGAGCAGGTGCAGGGCTCCGGTAACAGTGTGCCCCCTGGCGGCAACCTTTGGGTACTGAGTCTGGAGCCCCAGCAAGTGCTGGAACTAGTGGGACGCATGGGAGTGTGTGTGACGTTCCAGGATGTCTCTGCATGTCCCACCAGGGGAAACTAAGTTAAGTGGATAACCCTACTGGCCGGACAGGTGACGCCGCTCTCTGCCACCATGCCCACAACTGAATTCTGCCCTTCTTGACCCTGCCATACCTCCAGCCATCACCTCCGCCTGCTGAGAAATTGGATAATTGTACAGGAGTACAAAGGAGCTGAAGGTGGCCTTGACTTGGGGGGTGCAAGCCAAGGAGCTACCCCAGCAGGTGAGTTGTGGCCTGATTGGGGGGACTGGGGTCACAGGCCAGGAAGTATCTCGGTGGGGTAGGATCAGATGCTAGGAGACAGCCGAAGGAGGTCCTGGCCAGCAGTGTAAGAGGGAAAAACAGAGCTAAAAAAATAGTCAATTGTTACTTGTTTATTTTAGAATCGTTTTCCTTTTTTTCATTTGCCCATTATAATATCTTCTACCTGCCATTATTAGGTGTAAAGTAAAGATCAGTACTTTACCCGGAGACTAGCACATCTAGTTCTGTTCCTCCTGATACTTCACCAGCACTGTGACTTCACTTACTGTGAACCACATGTGACTGATCTTGCAGCAGGTGATTGGCTCTTTTTGGTCAGTTGTGATATCACAAACAGCGAGGTCACGGGGCTGATGTATGAGGAGGAACTGCATTAGCAATGTCAACCTCCAGATACAGTATTGTGATGCACAGCACAACAAATACTGTCCAATATTAGCAAAGGGAAAAGAAAAAATACTTCCGATACAAAAAGTTATAGTTCACTACTTTTGAGATTTAATATTAATTTCAGCAGTACATTAGTTCTTTAAATGGAGCATGGTACAGGGCAAGCCTGCACTACTGCACACCACGTCCCTGGTCTGTGGTAATAACAGAGGGCTTCCATCTCCAGAGCTGTTATTCCCTCACCTTTTAGCAATACTTCTGGGAAGCCACACAGTTCCTGCCCACACTGTACCTGGGCTGTGTACAGAGCATCATTTTCCACTGCCGACGGTCCCTCACCTTTCACCACTGCCACCTCCGTCACACTGTGGAAGCCTGCACTGCCCTTACCAACAACAATGTTCCTGGCTGGTGGCTGTAACAGAGGGCCTCCACATCTAGTGCCGTCAAACCCATCACCTTTCATAACCAAGACACAATGAAAAGTAAAACAAAAATAAAAGTGCAAATTGATTTGACCCATGCTCGTTATGTTCCTGTAACAAGACCCTGAGGTTAGTCATCGCAAATGCTCATTTTGTATCCTGCGCCTGAGACGACAGAGCATGCTCAGTTCCAGCTGGTACAAGGCTTGAAACCTCCATGATTAAAGGAGCCCAATACCTTCCGAACGACACCGGCTACCATTTGCAAGGGGGAACTGCAAAGTTATACTTGGCGCGGTTTCAGTTTTTCCTTATGCTGTAACTATTTAATCTGAAAGGAAACTGAAAGAAAACTTCAAACAATGCAGGGGGCCCATATACAGGCACTGAGAACTGGTGCAAAGTAGAAAATGTCTAATTTTAACTCGCAATCAGTTTTCCGCTTTTTATGTTTAAACTTACAGGTTTTGTTGCGAGGATGTTGGTGATTTCATGACCGGTACTTTCAGTCATAAGGGGGTGCACTGGGGGTCCTGTGAGCTGTGCCTCTTCTCCCTTGCCCTCTTTCTCCCTCCCTCCTTCTGTCTATTCTCTGACTGACTAGAGTGACGCGGTGGGCAGCCAGTGCAGAGATACAATAGCAGTTACAATTATCCACCATGCTAAACCCCAAATGGGCCACAGCACTGTCAAAAAAATCTGTTTATTAATATTCTGGTCAATACAGGCTCGGAGTGCTGGCTTGTTGGCACAACCGCAGGGCTACTGCTCGTGACACCAGCAACCCGGTTCAGAAACTAGCGCGGGTCATCAAGGGCCAGCTGGGGGAGAAGGACTGAGCGTCCCAAAGGACATGCTCCTTTTCCAGGGCAGGATGGTTCTGCCTCATTGCCGCAATACTGCAACCTAGATGACCAGAGGTGGCAGTGGAGCTGGAGGGCCGGCAGGCAGGTAGGAAGTTGGGACATCACCAGGCACTGCGTGCAGAAGCTCCTTGATCTTTTAGCGGCAACATACTGAGGGATAAAATGCAAAAATGACCCTGGTGCCCACAAGGAAAGGACCCTAGTATATCGTGGTGAGGGCCTGCCTTTTCACTATCACTGCCAGACAGTACATGATCTTGGGAGTATACGTCCTCCTCCATCCTGTCCCCGCCTAGAGGGTATAACCGGGGAACTGTGGAGGTTGGCAACAGAGGAGTAACTGGCCAGACAGACAATGCCATGGGAGTTCCAGAGGGAGTTGGGCACTAGAGACAGGACAGGGATAAAATCTAAGTAAAAACCAAAAAATACAGAATCCAGCTGACCGATGCAAAATATACACATTAAGCCTTACTAAGACCCAGTAAAGCACCCCCTACCCACAAGAAAATAGAGAGGTTTACCTCTGTCTCTCTGAAGAAGTAAAAACAGTTAAGAAGAAAGCATCTTCCCCCAGTACCTCAGAACAAGTCCTTACCATCAAGCAATCTGGCTTCAAATCTGCAGATTAAGTGTAGCCATTCCTCCACCCCTAACTCCCGCACACCTGGCCCAAGTAATTCTGTTTGCACATTTCTAGTTGACAAGCCCCAGCCCAACAAAACCCCTCAGGTTGAAAAAGGAAAAGAGAGAGAGAGAGCGAGAGAAAGAGAGAGAGAGAGAGAGACACACACAGAGGACACTACACCTATACAGATCTGGCATGTTCCAACTTGAACAAAGACGCTTCTCTTCCCTCGCACAGCCATGTCAATGAGACGTTATTACTACACTTAAAACAAAAGAGGGTTTTAAATCATGTGTCAGCAATGTAATGGAATGAAGGTACGGTCTCAATTTTCCATTCACAATGCTGCCTTTGAACAAAGACTTCATGTAAAACTATATCACATGTCCTCAGTACTCATGCCCTGATAACTCCACCATACCCCTGGGCTAATACTTTAAAAAAAAAAAAAAAAGGGCATATATACATATACATATACATATATATACATACACACATATATGTGCGTATGCGTACACCTATACAGCAAGTTACCTTTACCCTAAAGTGCCATGGCTGATGGAATGCGTGCCTAGAAATCTGTGGTGGAACATAGTATCTTTTAGCTTATGCTCAATGCCCCAACATGAGTAAGGTTCACAGTCTCCAAGAGTGTATGTGTGGAGTCAGACTGTGTGTGTGTGTGTGTGTGTGTGTATATCTTGCATTAATTCCCTGGAGCAGAAATTAGATGATGTAAACAGTTCAGGCCACAGTCAGTGGGGTGTTAGCATTTCTCCTCACTGCTGTCCACAGTGACAACCACCAGTGAGCTGTGTCATTGCTGGCTTCCCTACACTGGAGCACTGTGGACTGGTTCAATGGTGTGGGAAGTTACTCAGAATCCCTTCCACAAACTGGCCTTCCTCAAAGGACAATGACCCAACTGCCACACTCACCCACCTGGAGCCTTGGTGCTTCACTCTGAGTTTCATCAGGGGTCTGTGAGGGAAGCGAGGGGGCACACAGCTTCTGGTAAAGGGTATCCACTGGATGGGGGACTTGAACTTGACTTGATATTTTCTTGCAGTTCTGCCAGTTATGAATTTTTGCTGTGGTGAATGTCACTTTCTGCTGAATTAACTCCTGACTACCTGGAGTGCTTTTTGAAGTTCGAGCTTTCCATTGCTTAACCATGATACATAATGGCCACCTGTTTGGAACATCTTTGTTCCCCAAAAATTTTCGGTGTAGTGTGAAGTGGCTTTCTGTACTCAGAGAGGCAGTGTCCAGCCTGATGGTTAGAGAGCAGAGATGTGAACCTGAACTGTAGGCTTAGGTTTGAATCTCACCACCAGTTACTTACTGTGTCACCATGAGCAAGTCACACAGCCTACCCTACCCTTAATCTCTCGGTTTTTCTGTTTCTCTTTCTCTTCTTTCTATCGCTACCTTTCTCTCTCCTCTTTCTCCATCTTTCTTTCTGTCTCTCCCTTCTCTCTCTTTCTCTTTCTTTCTCTTTCTCTGTACTTAACCCCCTAAACAATCCTTCACCTCCCTCAGTGAAGCAACATGACACTAAAGGTGCGCACTTCTATGAGATAACAGCATGCCTTCAGTGCCCTGCACCTAAAACAGCCTGAGAAATGACGTTATACCACAACAGCACACACCCCCTAGAGTGTCTTACTGCAAGTTAAGAAAAAGGGTCCATGCTTTTGGAGTGAATGCACAAAAATTAAATATTTTTAAAGCTTTCTAGATAAATGTGGAGATTTCTGGAGTATCAGGTTTGCTATGAAAGTAGATCGGGATCAGTTAGTGACAGAAGGCGGCGGCCATGTCTGTGCTCCTAGAAAGATATGAGCGACCTGCCCCGTAATATCAAATGTGAATGGGTAATAATGTTCTGACCTGTGAGGTTGTGCTGAGATAAGCATACAGGCCAGTATCTCAACTGACCAATCACATAGCTTGATTTTTCCTATCCATTTTATAATCTCACACAACCCCGCTGCCTCATGGCCACTGCATCCAGTCTATGGAAGCTACAACAGAAAACCAAACCCTTTTCTTTCCAAGATGCTGGGGGAAATACTGTGGGGTGGGTGCAAGATTAAAGAACACTAGTTTAGGTGCTTTAATCATACCCCCAAATGTAGCTTACCTACACAGGACTTACAGTCCACTTTGCAGAATTTTTCATTTCTTAATTTTTGCAAAGGAACAGATTTTAAACTGTGCTCATCCTTCTGATCCCTTACCCTTCCTGGTTCCTATTTTTGAATTTTCCGCCCCATGCCACCCCTGTGCTCCAACGTCTTGTGATGTACTAGTGTGTAGAGCACGGGGGTGTACTCTGTTGATTTCAATGGAAGTGTATTTTTAATATTTTTTAATATTTTAGATGGTCACTGGGGTCAAATCAAAGCCACAGATCAACTAACAAGGGCATTGTTAGTCAAGCTGGAGCTTTGATTTGACCCCAGTGACCTCTAAAATATTAAAAAATACCATTAAAAACATGCTCCCATTGAAATCAGTAGAGCATTCCTCCGAGTTCCATAAACAAATGCGTCACAAAACAGCACGGGGGCAGCATGCAAATGAAGCACTTGAAAATAGGAACCAAGAAGGGGAAGGAATGGTCGGACGAGCAGAATTTAAAATCTCTTTCCCTACAAAAATGAAAACATAAGAAATTCAGCAATGTGGACTGTTTAAATCCTGTGTAGGTAACCTACCATCTGGAGGGTACGTGGGATTGTTTCAGAATCAGCACAACCGTTGCCATTCAGTATCCCTGCATGTAGACTGCCTCCCTGTCGAGATTTTAATACAAAGTTCTCATATTAATAAGAAAGACTGAACGATAACCCATTTCCTTTGGTGCATAAAGTTTGCAAGAGCAGAGGCCAGTAAGGTGGGCCCGAGGTCAGGTCTGCAAAAGCACACAAGAAATGTTGACTCTGGTTTTGTAGTAACCCACTTCTACTTTCAGATCTCGCTGCTGTCAATTATCGGTGTGGTTTGGGGACAGAAACTGACAGAAATAAGAGGAACCTACAGGGCTGTAATTCCCCAGCAAAACTTTCTCTTTGTATTTAACATTATCTTACAGAGTCTAGTCAGACATGTTTTTTGTTAACAATTTATGACGAAAATAACTTCAGAGAGCTTACCAGTGACATCCTACACAAACTCACTCACACACACACACACACTCACTCCAGCCCAATGCAAGAAATGGGAAAGCCAACAAAATGCTGGGGTGCATCAGACTGCAGGTCCCTACTTACGCTGCATCTGAAATACTGCACACAGTTCTGAAGCCCTCATCTGGAAAATTATAGGGATTGCATCAAATCAGTACAGAGGGCACCAAAGAGGATTCAGGGGATGCAGGGAAAAATTATATGAGAAGCGGCTGAGCAGCCTAAACATGTACACACTGAAGACTTGAAGGGAGACGTGACTGAGACATTTAAATTTCTAAGGGAGGGGGACACAGTAGAGTGCCAACAGTCATTCAGATGCTGTGAGGGTACTACAACAACAAGGGGACATAACTATAAACTAATTGGGAGGGGGTTTGAGGAGCGATGTGAGGAAGTACACTTTCAAGGAGATAACGATGGATAAGTGGATCTGCTAGCCCAGCAACATGGTAAATGCAGAGACTGTAACCGAATTCAAAACAGGGTCAAATAGATACAGGGGTTTGGTGAAAACAGATGTATAAGGGGTCAGGCGGCTTGTTGTACTTGACCTCTACTGGCCTCGTCTGTGGCTTTGCCACTCATGAGGTCAGAAATCGAGTGCAACATATAAACATCTAAAAGCCAGCACATACAGTATATAGGGCCGACTATAGGGCATATTCCATAAGGCATACAGAAATAAATTTTTTATTCACTCTAGAATATTGCCAACAATGCCGCCTAGCAAAGAGTGGCAGAACGACATGCAAACTCCTGTTCAAGATCAGCATTATTTACAAGATTCCAGACTGAATAAAGAGAATACTGGATGGGTAACCATGCAGAACCAGTGTGTTCTGCCACAGAGGGGTCTGATTCCCTTAGACCTCGAGCGAAAACTCGAGAGGTCCTGGGGGAATCAGACGTGAATAACAGAACACACTAGTTCTACATGGAGTCCAGTCGGCTTTTATAGTGTATGGTGCCCCTCGAATTACTTTTAAAACATATTTAGGCTTTACAACCGATTTAAATTGTACATACTGAGACTGTTGTCTCCCCTAGCTAGGAGATGGAGTCGAGTGGTTGCTAGGCACTGCGTGCCCTAACGTAAAGCAGCGCACATGCCCATTGGTTGCCGCTCTGCTGTGGGCAGCTAAGAAAAAAAAACATGGTGGACGGACCTCTCGCTTAGCGAGTAAAATACCTGTCCAAAGGCCGAAAAATGTAAGTGACACTTTTGATGGATCAAAATCTAGTTGATCCAGCTTCCCGTTAACCGTTATCTTGTCTAAAAACTGCCGCGGTCATTTTCTGTATGTTTCGGTTATATTGAACCGTGGCGGTTTTCTGTTGATGCCGGCTCAAGCTTTCTATTCTAAATGAATAGAATGCTGTTCTGCACGTACGGTCAGAACAGCATTCCATTCATTTAAGTGTGTGTGGTTGAACAGCGTTTTTGTAACGCTGTATTTCAGGTGAGAACAACGTTCCACCACACACTATAAAAAGCTTATTTCTGCATGTCCTACAGAATGTCCTATTTATACCATAGAATGCTGAATGCCACTGTAATGAGGCTACAAGGAAAATAACATGTTATTCGCCGCAGAGATGGCTAGTAGGGCTGAATAGTCCTAGTAAAAATGTTCCTGATATTTTTTTTGAGTGGTCTGTGACCCCATGAAATTGTGACTTTCTCGAAGCCCACCACCAGCTCTACGAGGGCCACTCCTTAAAAACCAATAGGCCAACATCGTCTCATGAAAATACAGGTATATGTATACTTATACAACAGGTGTGGTGGGTCTGGTGTACCTCACAGGGGTTAAATAAGGTACAGGAGGGAAGTATTTTGCAGAAGAAAAGGTGCTCAAGAACAAGGGGGCATTCTATGAAGCTGGAGGGGGATAGATTCAGGAGAGATGTGAGGAAGTACTACTTCAGAGAAAGAGTGGTAGATTCCTGGAACAGCCTTCCAGCAGAGGTGGTAGAGTTCAGGAATATCTGGGATAAGCAGAAGGGAACTGTAGTGGAAAGGAAGCGGGAAGAGGAAGAAAGCTGTAGATCGGGAACGGTCTGCGGTAATAGGTAGGGAGGAATGGGCAGACTGGATGGGCCAAGTGGTCCTTATCTGCCATCAAATTCTACATTTCCATGTCTGGATTGGCCAAGATAAAACTACTATCTTACAACTAACTTGAAAGATAGTACTAGTATCTTGCAAAGCAGCTGGGTATGTCACAATGGAATGCACAACCAACTTGCAAGGTAGTACTGCTACATTTGCAAAGCTGGGTGTGTCACAACGGAATACTAAACTAATCAGTGAGCAGCTTTAACAATACTGATGACATCACACTAGCAATGGGCAGCACAAAAGCCAGCATATGTGAGATGCTTTGTAGACTTAAGTTGCTTTCTACTTTACCCCTATTTTGATTTTATAGACCTGTACTGTATTAAGTTATTGATTTGTACGGTACTGATTTATAATAACTGGCCTGTGCCTTTTTCCATAGGTAAATCCAGTTGTAATTTTCCGTTATAACCAGCTGGTTATAATGGCAAACACATGCCGGGTTTCCCTCAGACCACACATGCGCCAGTGACTCACTGGTCTTCCTTTACTCTGTGACGTTCACTGGATCAGTTCCGAACAACCGCAGACTTCACCGCCCCTCATAGTCGGCGGTAAGTTGATTTTTTTTTTCCATGACTGACCCTTAAGCAAAAAACAAAAAAGGAAAACAAAATGGGAAACATTTTAAACATGCGCCAGGTTTCCCTGTTCACAAGCATGGGCCAGCGGGTCACCCCAGCTCTTCACGCAGGATGGACGCCACAGCTCCAAATGCCACACGGCAGCAACTTTAACAATGAAACAAAAATTCAGAAGTTTTTAAACAACTTATTTTAGTGCATCTCCACTTCTTTCTCCCTCAAATAAGTGGACACTGTAACTTGGCAGACTGTGGTGCAGAATCCCGACTGGTCTGTGGCTGCCTAAACAGCAGCCTATTTGCTTATTTATTTTGCAGAACATCTGAGGCAAAAAAGCACACGTCAGCAATTATATACGATGCGGTCCTCTTCACTAGTGCTACTGATTCCAGGGCAGTTGAACATGAGCTCCAACAAAACTCTGCTGCAGTACAGAGTTGGTTTAACAACCATGAATTAGTCTTGAACTACAAAAAGACAAAAACCATGCCGTTTGCAACTGCCCAAAGCAAGCACTGATGCTACCCACTCACTATCCTAAATGATGCTGGAGCATCACTGGAGCTAGTACCTCGTTTTAAAATATCTAGGGATCACAGTTGATAGCACCGTCTCTTATGCCAGCCATACACATAACGTATCAAAAGCCATCAACATCAATTGGGCTCCTGTACAGACACAGGCGTAGTCTGACTCCCGAAGCCCTCAGCACAGCTATACACAGCTCACTGGTCTCACATGTGGACTATGGTCATATATATGGGTCGGCCACTGCCACGTCCCTCAAATGTATTGCAACAGCACTAAATAAGGCCTGCTGGCTCCTCATAGGTGCAGGGCGTCTAACCCACACCTGTGATCTATATGCACAGGCACACTGGCTTCAGTTCTACGGTAGACTTCGATATCAAACCTGTCTCCTAGCTAAGAAGATTATCTCTGGGCTGATGCCTCCTGGGGTTCAGGAGCTTCTTACCCCTAATACCAACTCACGTCGAACCAGAAGCTCAGTCTGCCAATATTTCAAGATCCCTCAATGCCGTACCTCCCAGGGTCAAAGGTCTTTTGCCTACCGAGCCCTGCTTTGGTTCAACTCGCTTGCTATTGACGTCTCATCTGCTGCTACCTTAGGAGCCTTCAAATGGAAGCTTAAACTCCAACTTGTTTCAGACTCCACATGTGACTGCACCCACTAACTGCTTGCACAACCCCTGTGACTTGTGTCTAATCACCCATGCAGTTAAGCAACCTGACAAGGCCCCTGGACTGACTTATATTCTCCCCTGCACCAAATCGTCTATCGCTGCCACCACTGCTCTCTCTGCCATTACCCAATGTTCTCACTCTCTGTAACTGCACTTAGTTAATGGACACACTTTTTACAATGCCCTTAAGCCACTGTGCATTCTCACTGTACGTAAGGACTCTTGTTTTATGTAAATTGGTAGTAGTGTAACAGTGTCATTCTAACCACTGTATTGTCAATCTATTGTTTCCATTCCTTTGTTCTTGTTCTTGTTATTGTCTTGATTGTTGACGTGGAACCTACGTAAACAGCTTTTGCTCAAAGGTATTATCCAAATAAAACATAAATAAAATTACATATGGGGTGGTTGTGTAAAATTCGATTTTACACACACCCTCATTGTGGGATGCATTTCATAAACCCAGATGGTGATGTAGCATCCCACAACTCGGGTGTGTACTATCTTCAGTGTTTAACTAAATTTGTACTGTTAGGTTGCATTGTATTGTACCACCAGAGTATTCATTTGTCTACCATTATTTTGTATTGTATTTCTACATACTGTAACCTCCCAGGTCATGCCTGAAAATAGGCATTTTCCTATGTCTAGAGCACCTACCCGTTTACCGAAAACAAATACATAAAATCTCATTATACACCCCACCCCATACTTTATTCTCTGTGTACTGTACTGATGTGTGATGTATTGATCTCTACTGTACTGATGTGTGATGTATTGATTTGTGATGTATTGATTGCATTGATCTGTACTGTACTGACGTGTGATGTATTGATCTGTACTGTACTGACGTGTGATGTATTGATCTGTACTGTACTAATGTGTGATGTATTAATTTGTTGGGGGGTTACTGGGATGCATAGGGAGAGGCATCACCAGTAGAAAACAGGAAGTTATTATCCCTCTGTACAGACAGCTGGTGAGACCCCATCTGGAGTACTGTGTGCAGTTCTGGAGACCCCATCTCCGCAAAGACATAGACAGGATGGAAGCTGTCCAGAGGAGGGCAACTAAAATGGTGCAGGGTCTGCACCGGAAGACATATGAAGAGAGACTTAAGGAGCTTAATATGTATAGCCTCGAGGAAAGGAGGGAGAGGGGGGACATGACAGAAACTTTCAAGTACCTCAAGGGAATCAACAAAGTCCAAGAGGGTAGCATCTTTCAAAAAAAGAGGTGTGCAAGAACAAGAGGGCACAATTTGAAGATAGAGGGGGGCGGCTCAGAGGTAATTTAAGGAAGTATTTTTTCACAGAGAGGGTTGTGGATGCATGGAACGGCCTTCCAGAGGAGGTTGTGGAGTCCAAAATCAGTGGTGGAATTCAAGCATGCATGGGACAGTCATAAGGCAATTCTAGGGTGTAGGGGTAAGAAGAAGTAGGCTGCTGGTTAACTAGGATCTGCAGCTTATCCAGTAGGTAGGGAAATGGGCAGATTGGGTGGGCCAAGTGGTCCTTATCTGCCGTCAAATTCTATGTTTCTATGTTTCTATGTGATGTACTGACTGTATTGATCTGTACTGTACTAATGTGTAATGTATTAATTTGTGATGTATTGATTGCATTGATCTGTACTGTACTGATGTGTGATGTATTGATCTGTACTGTACTGATGTGTGATGTACTGATTTGTTTCTCTTGTGCTGAGCCATTGATCAGAAGGGCACAGTTTACATTTTGTACGTTTTGTCTTTTTGTAACTTTTGATCCTTTTGAATCATAAAACCACCTAAACACCTGTTGCACAGATCAACTATGACATGGGTGACAGTTAGATAGGAGAAAAATCTTCACTCGCCATATTCTGACCTCACTCATGGCTTCGCCACTCGTGAGGTCAGGAGGTCAAGCATAGCTTGAGAAGATATTTTTATTATCTCTCTCTCTCCCATGTCATATTCCATATATAATATACACACACGTGTATACGTACATATATATATAAATATTAATCGGTGAGAAAAATCCTACTACTCTACCATTGGTGTGAACACATCACATGAGTATGCATTATTACCCAACGGCCGCATGCCTGCATCATTTTCATGCATTTTTCCCCTATACATTATTTCCATTTTCATAAGTACAAGGACACTTCAGGGTGTGTGATCACTGCTGATATACGTACTTCTCAGGTGGTGGAAGGCACCCAGATTTGCCTTGTGCTTTACAACACACCAAGGCATGTGTATATCAAGAGTGGGACCACACACCTTGATATGTGTTTAATGCAGATAGATAGATAAATAAGACACATAAATACGTCAATGCATTTATTAAGGTTGGGAAATTAATATTTAGCTTTTTGCAATTCAGTTCCTTACATTTTGAAAAAGATATTTCAAGGCATCTTCACAGTGATGCTTAGCGTCTCAGGCTTGGAGCTTACTTTGCAAGTGGCCTGCAGGGTCACACATGAAACAGCTGCATAGTGACGTGCACTGTGCCAGACCTGGAGTTTTCTTTGCGAGCTGCTCCGACACCCATAGAGCAGTAGCATAATGATGTGCACTAGACAAGACCCGTAGCTTTCTTTGCTAGTGGCCCTTCCACTCACAAAACAACTACACGGTGACATGCATTGGACAAGACCTGTAGCTTTCTTTGCTGGTGTCCTTGCCACCCACAAAACAGCTGCACGGTGACACACACTGGACCAGACCTGTAGCTTTCTTTGCTATTGGCCCTGTCACTCACAAAACAGCTGCATGCGGGCCACCCATTAAACAGCTGCATGGTGATATGCACTGGAACAGATCTGCAGCTTTCTTTGCTTGTGGACCTGCCACTGATGAAACAGATGCATGGTGACATGCATTGGACCAGACCTGTAGCTTTCTTTGCTTGTGACCCTGCAACTGATGAAACGGCTACATGGTGACATGCACTGGAACAGACCTGCAGTTTCTTTGCTTGTGGCCCTGCCACTCACGAAGCAGTGGCATTATGACACTTACTGCACCAGACATGTAGCTTGCTTCACTTTACTGCATGCACTAGATCTGTGGCTTGCTTCACAAGGGGTTGTGCAGTCCCTGCACGCAGAAGTGCACAGCGACTCTCACTGCACCAGACAGGCCTGACACTTGCTTCATGAATGCCCCTATGGCCCCTCACACAGAAGCTGCACAGTGACTCTCACTGCACCAGAGAGACCTGAAGCTTGCTTCACGAGTGGCCCTACGGCCCCTCACACAGCAGCTGCACAGTGACTCTCACTGCACCAGAGACACCTGATGCTTGCTTCACGAGTGGCCCTACAGCCCCTCACACAGCAGCTGCACAGTGACTCTCACTGCACCAGAGAGACCTGGTGCTTGCTTCACGAGTGGCCCCTCACACAGCAGCTGCACAGTGACTCTCACTGCACCAGAGAGACCTGATGCTTGCTTCACAAGTGGCCCTACAGCCCCTCACACTGCAGCTGCACAGTGACTCTCACTGCATCAGAGAGACCTGATGCTTGCTTCACGAGTGGCCCTCACACAGCAGCTGCACAGTGACTCTCACTGCACCAGAGAGACCTGATGCTTGCTTCACGTGTGGCCCTACAGCCCCTCACGAAGCAGCTGCCCAATGATGTGTACTGTGTCAGACCCGTAACCTGCTTCGTGAGTTTCACAAAGCAACTGCAGAATGACTCTCACTGAGCCATACCTGTCACTAGCTAGCTCTGTGCAGGGCCCTGCCGGCCAGTGCTAAGCATCCGTCGTATTGGAGGGAGGCAGTACCTGTAGCTGGCATCATGCAGGGCCCAGAGCAGCCCATACATCAGGCAAGTAGGAAACTTACTAAGTAGGTGTTTATGAGGAGGAGTACTCAGTACCCAGTCCCTTAAATTAGGTGAACAAATATTTAAAAAGTTAACTGTTAGGAAAAAAAAAAACCTGATTAAAAAACAAAGTCCCTGCACTTCTGCAGTACACATTTCACAGAACTTACATTTTTTGAGAGATCGTTTTTTCTAACACCCAAAACTTTTTGTTTTTTAATATATTTTTTCCCAAAGTTAAGGATTGGGGTTCTTAACCCCCTCAACACTTAAACTGCATTTTTCCAAACTGTCACTAAGTGTATTTATGGACACACCTTTTTTCCTTTCCAAAAAGAAGAAAACTGTGTGGGGGAAGATGAGTGTGTGAGGAGGGCTGATCATATGGATGGGGGAGAGGGTGAGCAGGCTAATTTGGCTAGTGGGAGGTGGGGGGTTTGAAGGAGGAGTACCAGCAGCAGGGGTGGTCACTCACAACCAGCTTTTTTACAAATTCTGGTGGGCAGATGGGAGAGGTTTGCTGGCAGGGTTTATGGAACATGCCACCGTTTGTTTTTTTTCCCCCCAAGTTCAGGGCAGGGTTGGGCACCCACTGACGTTTTTTTTTCCCCCCAGATTCAGGGGAGAGTGGGATGGAGGTACCAGCAGCTGCGTTCAGCACCAGCCACTAACTCTATTAGGACTCAGGTGGGAGGTGGTACCATCAATGGGGTTCAGCACCCACCACCAGTTGTTATACAGTTCTGGCATCGGTGGAGACTGTTGATAGCAGGGATGAACTCCCGACTGCCAGTCGTACCTTGTGGAAGGAGCCATAACAGTACTAGCTGTGAGGATGGGCTCCTGACCCCCAGAGAACCTTGGGGAGGGGCCATTCTGGTGACAGCTATGAGGATGGGCTCCCAACCACTGGCAGTCTAACAAAATCGGTGGCCATATTTGTGACTCAGAACTATGCGAAAACAACAGTTTGCCATGCAAATTTACACCTCCTCCCAAAACTCACATATAGTATGTCAGTTTCACAAAATCTAGTTATCTTTAGTATGCTAAAACAATGTTCTGCACACGCACAAAGACTGAACTTTATTTTCTAAATCACTTAAAAACTACACATTTAAATGTTGTCTTGCGTATGCGCAAGAAACATGTTGCGGTAACTTTAGGATACCACGTTTTGGGGGCTTGATCGAGTTATGGCCAGTGGCACCACTGCTTTTTGGGGCTGGGCTCCGTGGCACGAATTAGATTGCATGCTATGACAGCAGTACAAAAGCGTGCCACCAACTTAAAACGTTTTAGCTGCTGCGATGAGGGAGCTGGTGTAACATTTCACTCAGACATGGTGGCGGCTGTGCTGTCCACCTCGCACAGTCCCCAGAAGCTGACGTCAGGGTGCCCAATCCCCCTGTCGGCATCATCATGCCCCCCTCCTGAGTTTATTTACTGATGGGGAAGCCCAGTCCCTGTCGGCATCATGTCCATGCCAGTTGTTTGCCGTGGGGGGTGCCCAATCCCCCTCGGCATCATCCCCCCCAAAACACCTTTTATTTGCTGACAGGGTGCCTAATCCCCATCGGCTCCAGTCCCCCCACCCCAAAACACGCAGGTGGCATGCTGGGAGCCCATCCCAGCATGCCAAAAGTACCTGTGTTAAAAGAAAAAACCTTCCTGCGATGTTTATTTTTTTTGTAACCCTATAAAGTAGAAAATGGTCCCTCACTGGCTGGCTGTGGCCCTCCCCAACCCACGCCCACCCACTGCATACTCCACCTCCTCACACACCCCTCACCCCATACTTGCCTCCGGAGCCTGGCGCTGGCTGATCGTGGACTGGGAACACATCTGCACTCTTCAAAGCCGACTGCTAACTGAAGAAATGGCGGTAAGCTGTATAATGGCATAAACAGGGTTTTCAACTTTGGTGCATATGTCGGGCATTTAGGGGAATTTTGGCACCAAAGTTTCAACATGGGGTTACTGGGACCCCTCCTCATGAATTCAGGCACTATCATGGTGTTATTCGGTCCCGAAAGGTGATTTCGCGGTCACTGCGCGAAATCACCTTTCAGGACCGAATAATGAAACGAAGTGCCACTGTTCAAGAGGTGACCTCTCAAAACGTCTATGTTGGAAATTTGGTGAAAAAAAAATTTAAAAAATTACTGTTTTATGAGCGTGCGTTGTGCAGTTTCCACGCACGCTCGTACCTTCGCAAATCTGTAATATTTTCACTTCAGATTTTCAACATTGGCCTTTTTCCACACCTCTTTATGAACAGTACAGCTGTCATTTTTCACATCCTGTCCGAAATGTGTGTTCGCACTTCCGGCGCAGAATAGCGCGGTCACTGTGGGAAATCAGTGTTCAGGACAGATTAAGAAAATCACAGTGACACTGTTCATGAGCAGAGGTCCTAAAATGCCTGTGTTGAAAATTTGGTGACGAAAGTCCATTAAATGACTGTGCTATGAGCGTGCATTGCGCAATTTCCATGCACCCTCGTAACTTTGCAAATGTGTAATATTTTCACTCCAGATTTTCAACACTGGCATTTTTTTCACACCTCGTTATGAACAGTACAACTGTCATTTTTCACATCCTGGCCGAATTGTGTTTTTGCACTTTCAGCGCAGAACAGCGCGGTCGCTGTGGGAAATCAGTGTTCGGGACAGATTAAGAAAATCACAGTGACACTGTTCATGAGCAGGGGTCCTAAAATGCCTATGTTGAAAATTAGGTGACAAACGTCCATAAAATGACTGTGTTACAAGCGTACGTTATGCAGTTTCCACGCGCGCTTATAACTTCGATAATTTTTAATATTTTTACTCTATATTTTCACCATTGCCATTTTTTCACTCCTCCTTATGAACACTACAGCTTTCATTTTCCACATCCTACCCAAACTGTGTTTTCGCACACCCAGCACGCAGTGGCAGTCGCTGTAGGAAAACAATGTTCAGAACACAGTAAGAAAATCAGAGTAACACTGTTCATGAGCAGAGCTCCCAAAATGCCTTTGTTGAAAATCTGGTGAGAAAATTCCATAAAATGAGTATGCTACAAGCGTGCGTTGCGCAGTGTCCATGCACAGTTGTAACTTCGAGAATTTGTAATGTTTTCACTCCACATTTTCAACATTGTTATTTTTGCACACCTTCTTATGAACAGTACAGCTATCATTTGTCACATCCTGCTCGAAATGTAGTTTCGCACATCTGGCACACAATTGAGCGGTCGCTGTGGGAAATCAACATTCAGGGCAGATTAAGATAATCACTGTGACAGTGTTCATGAGCAGAGGTCCCAAAATGGCTATGTTAAAAATCTGATGAAATAATTCCACTAAATGACAGTGTTACGAGCATGCAATGCACAGTTTTCACACATGCTTGTTACTTTGAGAATGTTTAATATTTTCACTCCAGATTTTCAACATTGCCATCTCTTCACACCTCCTTATCAATGGTGCAGCTGACATTTCAATGTGGTGCAGAATGGCGCGGTTACTGTGGGAAATCAACGTTCGAAACATATTAACAAAATCACAGGGACACTGTTAATGAGCAGACGTACCAAATGCTTTCACGGGGTGAGGTCACAAAAAGGTCATGTTTTAAAATTTGGAGTGCAAATACCAACACACGCCCAGGGCATTATGGTTTCTAACCATTATGTCCCACCCGTACAGACTAACAGGCATCGGGGTGTGTCTTTGGATTGTTTGCTGTACTGCTCATGCCATCGGTCCTCCACCCCGACCCTGCAGCCACAGACAGGCATCAAGGTGTGCCTTGAACTCTTCAGCCCCAAAGTTCAATTCATTCTCCTATGCTGCACCCATCTCAACCTACTTCCTTATGAAATGGGGTGAGCATAAGGTCAGATGACCCTAAGGCACAACACAACACTTGTCAGACTCTGCAGGGTTGGGTGAGGTGAAATAGCATGAATGTTATGGCCAGCGACCCAAATGCACACCCCAATGCCTGTCACTTACTGCAGGGTGGGGTGGGGTTGACGTCGGTTCTATATTTCACTGCTATTCCTATTATGCGTCTCTCTTAACTCCTGCACTACCAATGCCAACATCAGCAAGACAACATTCAGCATTGACAAATGCTTGTTCAGTAAAGCCACCCTATCAAATGATCATCCTTGGGCCAAACTCTAATGAACCTATGAGTTTCAGGTTTTAATCTTCTAGAACTTATACACCGCTCAACCAATTGTTACCAAATTTAGAGGATCCAGAGATCCTGACACGGACTTGCCGTGTGCTACATTTTCAGCTATTCCATCCAGTGAACAAAGTATACCAAACCGTACACTCTGACCAGAGAAGTGGGTGCTTACCAGCCAATGAGAAACAGCGAAAGGGACGTATGAGGAGCACTCCAAACCCTTAATCGGTTTGGAGTGCTCCTTGTGTGTCCCTTTCGCTATTTCATCCAGGGACAGCCACATTATTAGGGTGCAGAAATAAGGGTTTAACATTAAACTGCCTACTTAACCCTAATATATGGGTGCTTCCATACCATATATTTATTTACACACATTTATACACAACATACTGTATGTGTGAATATATATCTATCTATATTCACACATACATATACATATATATATATATACACACACACATATACACACACACATACATATATATTATGGTAGCACGGTAGTGCTACCATAGTTAGGGTTGAGGAGCCATTTACATGTTAAACACAAAATTTTGCACCTTAATAACTTTGCAACCGTTTGACAGATTTGCCTGAAATTTGGAATACGATCAAGACCCATACGCCTTGGGATCTGCTAAGTTTTGTACTGGTCGGATAAGCTGTGGGTTATTAAGCGTGATCTGCGGCGTCGTGTTATGCTTTTTCTGGATTCTACGGTGGCACCTACAGGTCACACGGTTTATGAAGGACTCTCCGAAATCTTCAGGGAACGTATGGCAGGGACCCTTGATGTGCCTTTCTCAAGATTTCGTGAAAAATATTAAACTGTTCAAAAGTTATGGCAGTCCGAGCTTCTGTTTTTTTCCCATAGGATAACATTACGGCGTTCGCCACGCCTTTGAGGGCCCGTATCTCGAAAACGGTGTGAGATACGGAGTTTTTGTCGAAAAATTATAACCTGTATAAAACTAGCCAGGAAAGTGATAATACATATGACTTTTAAATTTTTTTTCTATGTCGTACGGTTACTGAGATATAAGCAATTTACTATTACAACTACTGATTTTTGTGTTCCGAGAGTCATTATTTTGCATACATTCTTTCTACTCACTGTCTTTATACAGCTTTTGGGGAAAACCAGCCTGTGCGCTTACATTACTCTTACCATTACCGTTTCTGCTTGCGGTTCCGTACCCGTTTTACTTACCGTTCACGTTTACGCCACCATGTGTGTTACCCTTTGCGTTTTCATTTGCGGTTGCATTTCCGTTATTTTTAACATTTCTGTCTACAGTACTGTTCCTCTTTCTGTTCCGCTTTGCATCACCATGCGCATTACGATTTGCGTTTGCGGGCACAATGTTACAATGCGACAAGACATCACCCACGCGCTCCCGCCGCTGCATTACATTCACTATTTCTCATTATCATTCTCAAAAAGAAGGGAAATTAGAGGCAAAAAACTCCATTTAATGCATCAGTTAGGGTTGTTCCACAGCGACAAAAGCGAGGAAATTCGATGTTAGGGTTGAAACCCCCTTTGCACCCCTCCAGCCCACCCCCAACTGGAATCGGGTGCATTGGGGTCATCGGTCCAACTGTCACCCCATTCTCCTATTCCTCAGCTTCTTTCCACATGTGATGGGGTGACACTTAGGGCCGATGACCTCAATGCGCACCCCGATTCCAGTTGGGGGGGTGGGCTGGAGAGGTGCAAAGGGGGTTTCAACCCTAACATCGAATTTCCTCGCTTTTGTCACTGTGGAACAACCCTAACTGATGCATTAAATGGAGTTTTTTGCCTCTAATATATATATGCATGTATTTAGCTACATAGATATACACACACACACGTATATCTACGTGACCTATGAATGTGTGTATACTTTATATTATATAAAACTCTATGCGAAATGTGCCTGAGAGAGAGAGACAGAGAGGGGGATGAGAGAGAGACCCCTTGTATTACTCCGCATCTTGTCTCTGAACGTTGCCTGCAGATGGAGTCTGTCTTCCAGTCTGAAAGGTGACTTCACACTCTATCAAGTACTGTGTGCAGCTCCGAAATCACCACTGTAGCATAGCAAAGTGCCACACGTACCTCATTACTGTGCAAAGCCCATCTTTCGCTCTGCACAGCAGTAGTCTCTGCTACCCCATCCATATGACCTACTTAAAGAGCCAGGCTGACACAATCAAATAACAGCGCGCCCCCCCTGTAATCAAGAACATGATGTGGACTGCATTGTTGACAGAGGAGACCCTTTCAAATTCCTCAGCTATTGCTTAGAAGAAGCTTAACAGTTTGATAAGCGTATGTGTCTATAAGCAATATGAACCACACCGGATGTGTACATCCCGTTCAAAGGCTGCCCTGACATTTAGATTTCAGGTGGCTGCTGTAAATCAACATTTATTACCCACAATTGATTCTTGCATTATTCAGTGTATTTTTTCCGCTACTAATTCTGTTTGGTCTAGACAGACTGCACTTTACAATCGTTTGTGCTGGCTTGTATTGAGTTGTGATCACAGGATTCATCACTGCGAGTCCCATAAAAACCTTGGCTTGAATAAGCTTTTAAAAAACTGTAACACATGTCACTAGTTACTTAAATAGGAATTTGTCCAGCAGCTTCTTACGGAGCAGTTTCCCTATCTGGGAGTGAAAATGACATGTGAAGTAGTGCCGAGTTTGATAGTGCAGTTCTAGCAGAGAGCACTGTGGCATTCAAACTAAGTCCAGATGGGCAGGTACTAGACGAGACCACAAAACTGGAGGCGGCAGCCAGCCCGGTGGCGTGGAGGCTAGGGCTAAGGCACTGAATGCTTTACCTCCTGCCACACCAGTGGCCTCAGTTCGGGAACGAGCACAGGTTCAGGGCACGGGAGAATTTTGGGGGGGGGGGATGATCCTCCCCTCTCCAGCCCTGCCACAGGAGACAATCCGTGGGGGATTCGTTCCAAGGTAGGTCTGGAGGAGGTGGGTGCCAGCGGAGCGGAGGTGGGGACAGGTGCTGAAGAGTATGCCCACAGAGTAAAAAGCTGCATGAAAAAAAATAAATAAAAAAAACGTGATGGTGGCAACCCTTAGTAAGGGAAGAAGGGGCCGAGTGGACCCAACAGACCTATGGAGTCCTTCCATCCCATCCATCCTATCATCCAATGGGCCACAGCACAGAAATCCTGCATCCAGGAACAGCAGCCAAAATGAATGCTGAATTAGCTTTTTATTGTAGCAAGGTGCAATCCATAGACAACAACCGTGAGGACCTGTGTGTGGGGAACACAGGTCTTCAAGGTCTTTGTCTATGGATTGGGGAACACAGGTCCTCAAGGTCTTTGTCTATGGACTGTAACTTGCTACAATAAAAAGCTAACTCAGCATTAATTTCGACTGGTGTCCCTGAGTACAGGATTGCTGCGTCTTTATTGACTGTGGGTTGGCTTCCTGTTTCTGTGACGTGCTGCTTCTTTTGTACCAATGACCCACAGCATGCCTGAAGTCTCATGGTTTTTAGTGTAGCCCACAGTATTCACCTTGCCCTTTAAAGACCATGAGGGACGTCTCATTTCACCTCTCTCAGCTGCTCAGTTCTGCATGGGAAGGGTGAGCTCCTCCATAGACACGGTGCTGTGTCACGCTATAAACGCAGACACTGCAGTGGAAATTCACACGATCAGCCAGCCTGTCAGAGCAACGGTGGCATTACTGCTCATGACCCTGGTAACCCAGGTTAAGGGAAAAAGTCCGCAGTGCCAGCCTGTCAGCGCAGTGGTACTGCAACACCAGCAACCCGGATCTGGGATCAAGCCTGGGCTGGGCAGTGGGGGCTGGACGGGGGCTGAGCATCCCAGAGGATGCCTTCCTCCTCCTCCTCCTCCAGGGAGGGAAGGTCACTACTTCCGTTGCAGCGCTGCTCCCTAGGTGATAATAAGTGACAGTGCAGTGATATACACGAAGAAAAGGGAGGTTGTTAGCTGGCTGCGTAGAGGACATGCCACTGTATGCATTCTTGCTGGCTCCCTTAGCACGCCAACAACCTGTGGGAAAAAAATGGCAGGAAAATAGCCCCACCATCCTAAGAGAAGGACCCTGGTATATCAGAGCCCTGTATGACAGTCAAGCTGCTGCCACCTAACAAGACCTAACAATTCAGGGGTATACCCCCTCACCTCCAACCCTGCCTGGGAGCAAACCCTGGCTCTGTGAAGGGGCCATAGCAAATGCTGAGATGAAAGCAAGTCAGCCTATACCTTAGGAGTCTGGACAGAGAGGGTGCTGATATGGAAGGAGGCATCAAATGTAAGTCCAAAAAAAGCCTGGGGCATGGGGTCCCACTGGAGGGTGGGGGTATGCTCCGCTACAACAGCGCCACCTGGGTGACCACAGATAGTGGTGCAACTGGAGAGTCAAGTGGGAGGAAGGGACGTAGCCTGGATCCAGTGTGTGTAACCACACACTTGCTGAAGCTGTGGCTGAAGACACTCTCTTTGGAAGCCACCACAAAGTAAATGCCCTCCATGGACCCCTTGTGACCAAGTACATGGCACAGAAGGGCGGCAGGAAGGATGCATGAGCGACAGGGGACAACTAATATACACCAAAGAAAATCAAAATCTAGGTTGTTAACCATAAATGTCAAGCCACCCCATACAATTGCCTTCGCCCCGGTAGTCTTAATATTTCAATCATCTAGCCTCCCACCCCCGTGTACTGCTTCTAGCAATATGAGCTACATAAATTGATTCTTCTAAATACAGTAAGTTCATGTCAGTTATACTACTCTCATTTGTTTCGCAGACTGCAATACCTCTACTAGGTTTCACATAAGTTGTTAAGTAGATTTTAGGAATATCTACTGCTGTAATTGTTCCCCCCAAAACTTTTTTTTTTAATCAGTCTTCATTGTCATAACGAGCCCACCTTAGCCCCCCTCTACTCCACTACTGCCCAGCTCTATCCTGGACCCCAAGAAGTCACCCCTTTACCTGTCCCATGGGGAACCCTCCCACAGCAGGACCTTCCGGGGAGGCCCCCCCCCAGTCGTGTCTAAATTTAGTGGCAGGGGAGTTCCTCTGTGCTGGGCAGGCAGTGCGAATCACATGTGTGCCCTCATAATCCTGCCAGTGCTGGCGTTCTCTTTTTTCTGATTTTACTCCTATCCCCCGATGCCTGGCCTAGCAGAGCCACCGAGTCTCCCCTCCCACTGCCATTCCTGACCAGTTCATACCTCCTGGGCATCCCCCAGATGATGCTTGTGTAGTGGAGAGCAGTCACCCACCCACACTGAGAAGTGTAGCAGTTTTCCATCCTCCCACCCCCAACTCCCCCATCAGTGCTCCAGTCTTCCGGGCCTGAGCCCAAACCAGGGTCACTGGTGTCACAAGCGGCAGTTCTGCTGCTGTGCTGATGCCCCCCCCCCCAAGAAACTTCTTGAAAACTAGCCATTTAGCTTTAATGTGATTCACTTATATATTCAGCGACTTATGTATGAATGTTTAGGCAATATATTTAAAATGATAGGCAGGGTGGATAATACTGATGTTACTGCAGGTACTGGGTAGACATGTACTTAAGTAACAGCGGAGTTGGTAGATGGATGCTGGGTGCAGAGAAACACAGAAATGTACACACAGATTCTGTTGGCAGAAAAGGACCGCAATTGCCCATCCAATCTGCCCTAACCCCACCTGCCCTACGTGGTGGCAAAGGGGCCCTATCCACTGTCTAGCCCACAGTCCCCCCAGGTGAGTCTTCCAGTCAGTAATACCCATCTGTCTGTCCCATGTATGCTTAGATCCTGTCACTGTCTCTGCCCCCATCACCTCCCTAGGCAATATGTTCCAGCTATCCTTCAGCCTTTCCATGAACAAATGCTTCCTCACCTCCCTCTTGAATCCTCCTTCACTAATCACTGTGTTCCTTCTTGTAAACACGTTTGTGCACAACCTATACAGCCCCCCACACTCCATCCTGTTTATTCCCAGAGATATTTAAAGATCTCAATCACGTGCCCTGTGACCCTCCTGCTCTCTCGTCCCCCTTTGCTCTTCTGTTCTCAAGACGTGCACTTTGAGGACCGTCAGCCTTTCCTCGCAGGGCTTCCCCTGCTGCCACTGTATCGTCTTGGTTGCCCTCCTCTGCATAGCCTCTACCTAAAGGCAGGTTAGGATAGCAAAGGTAGTTGAGAGAATAAGTTGTCTGAACGCTCATGCAATGTGAATTTGGCTTATGCCTTTCCCTGTCCCTGCTACAGGGACGTCCGCCCCCTATTCAGGTGCAAAGAAGACAGGAATTCTCATGAGGAGGGTTCCACCCAAGAGGTGCCACAGGGACGCGGTCTCCTTAGACAAATGTAACTTAGGAAAGAAAGCCAAAAGATCAAAGGAATAGAATTAACAGCAACCCTTCCTATAGGAGAGACGAGGTGCAGCCTTGTAGTTAAAACCAGAAGAGACACCACTGTCAGAGGACGAAGGACCATTACCCATCTCCATCCTTTGGATGAATTAATTATTTAATGAGTATTACTATTATTATGACCTTCAGCATGGGTCGCGAAAAAAATACCCTGTGAGGAAACCTCTGGGGAACCAAGGCCTAGGTCGCCACTGCTCCAGGCTAAGTACCATTTCAATCAAGACCGGAATCAGGACCCTAGACATGCAGCATGAATTAAAGGATGCTGTGGTCATCTCCTTTTATCTCGTAAGAGACTTCCACTCTCTTGAAGATGTTTCATGGCTGGTCGTACAACCAAATGAATCCCGGTCTGGAAGGACTACACCCCTGGAGAGGTGCTTTAAGGCTGGAGCCTGAGGCAAAGGAATGATGGGGAAGGAACACCAAGGAGAAGCAGGGACCAGATACAGATGCTTTAGGCTTGACTGTCCAGGTACTCTCCTATAAGAACAAATCTTACAGTACAAACTTTGGAACCTAGCCCTTGAGAGAAAAAGTGCTACGGACCATGTTGGAGCCAGCCTTTATGTGGCACAGCCCAAAGATACACGAACACCCAGAAACTGAAAGGTAGAATAGTATCGTGAGACAACCCTGAAGCCAGCCCTTGAGGGGCAAAGCCTGAAGCTGGGAAAAATACCTGGAAGCGGAACAGCAGGGCAGTATGCAGGGGAGGATGGATCCCAAGTAGGAGAGGAGGGTGGAGCTGGTACAGGTAGAATTAGATGAATGTGGCTGTGATATTTCCCAACTTGCAAGATATGTTTTCTCGTATGTTACATTCCATGACAGCATGTTTACTGTGCTCAGTTTCTTTCAACACCTATTGTATAAAGGAATTTACTGTCCCTGTGGGGATATGCCATTAATGGTCACTTAATCCCATATTATTATCTCAGAAGTGAAATTAATTTTCAGCCCTGGGACCTTTAACCTAACTATCAAGCCATCCACCAGAAACGGGTAGAACATGCTTCAAAACTATTCATTCCAGATTCCTGTAGATACTGCTCAAGCCTCTTGTTTGAAGCCATGGTCCATCTCAGCTAACACATCTCATCCAAAAGACAGCCCTACCAGCGTTCCACATAACTATACTGCCAGTGTCAGCACTGCGTGGGATCCCACATGCCTGGTGGCACTTGAAGCTACAGCCAGCCAGCCCAAACTCGAGAGTGCCACTGCTAGCTGAACTGTAATGACAAATGCATTCCAGGTGACCAGGTATTTGGTACACATACAGGTTGCACACTGAAGTGACACTTTACAACAAAAGCATTATGTAGGATCCAGGAAGGATGCAAAGGGAGAACACATTTCTAAATGGTTTGTTTTTTGTGCGTCTCTCTGACTCACAGGCATACAAACCAAGCCTCAACCCCAGAACAAAGTATAATAGATATGCAAATTCTTGAGGAGAGCAGGCTCAGAAGGCTTCATCAGGTATCTTCAAAGTAACAGTAATGTCTTTCTGTTACCGACAGACTACTAAAACCACAACTCAGAAATCTGCTTATAAAATAGCATGGTTAAATGAAGTCATCTGATTGGCTAAAACAGGTCATAGATATGACCGTATCATTAGCCGTCATAATCACATGGGTGCACTTTTAAACAGGAACAGTCAGCACAAAGTGTGCTACACCAAAGTGTGGGACTGGTTCAAATCTGCACTTTGTGTGCAAAAATGTTTTTACTTACTGTTTTTACCGCAGTATAGAAGAGTGTATCTGACTGATTCTGCTCACTTCCAAGCATATATTTTCTGTGACTACAGATCCCAGAATCCCCTGCAGCTGAAGAGATTCAACAGACTGCATCTTAGAATTTTTTAAGTTCCAATCAGACGTTTGCTGGTTCCGCTGTTCTCCCAGGGCTAAGCACTAGTTCCGCTGTTCTCCCAGGGCTAAGCACAATCCTCTGTGATTGTACTGAGCCCAAGGCAGCAACAGGACCAGCAAACAAAAGATCAGAGCTTACCAAAACACCAACATGCACTGCAGGCTATTGAATGCTGCTGCTGCCCTGCTCCGATGTCAGCTGAAGGGGATTCTGGGATTTTAAGTTAAAGAAAATATCAGCTTGGAAGTCAGCAGAATCAGTCTGACACAACCTACAATACTGCAGGAAACAGTAAAAAAAAAAAAAAATATATATATTTTTTTTTTTTGCACACAAAGTGCAAATTGGAACCAGCCCCACACTTGGGTGTGGGGATCTTAGTGCTGACTGTTCCCCTTTAAATGCATTTCCTGCTGTAAAAGCCATTTTAAGAGTGCAATGAGACATTTCAGGGGTGTGTAAATTATAGCCAAAAATCCCACTTCTTGGGTGTGTTTAAAGGCACTCAGCTGCATCTCATGCCTAACAGCAAACCCAAGGCATGCATTTACTGCCCCCATAACGAGTCTTACTGCTTACGTAACAAACACATTTGCACTTCACTCTTAGGCATGAGGACTGTCAATATGATATGTTACCATCTCACGTTGGAGAATGCCATCACCGCATGAGAAGGTGTCAGTTTACGATTACATGCAGAACCCTGAGATCACACACACTGCATAAGAACCAAGTTTTTTCCACGTCCAAAGGCCGAGCTTTTCCAGTTCAAAAGCAGAACCCTCTCAGGAAACAATCACAGACCTGCAGCCTAATTTTCCTACTGGGAATTATCCCAAGAGTCTAGAGCAGGGTCTCAGCCCACAACTCGGAGGCCTGGCCTGTTTTCCTCCACTCAATGTTTTTACCTGCCTGCCAAAGAAGGGTAATGTCAATGTCTGGCATGCAATACTGACTAGTTAAAACTCCAAATGTCAAGATTACAAATATGAAACCTGGAAAGATTCTCGCACCGTTATATGTCTTTTTTTTATTTTAATGTTTACCTAACTTGCTGCGATGGCATCTGTCATCTGGCCGTCCTCCAGTGTCCTATACAGCATCCGTCACGCAAGGTCTGGGAATACCAGCATCCATGATTCTGTCGGTGGTGAGACACTTATACTCACTTTTACTTCTTCTCCTCCTCAAGCCTCTCCCAATGGCACTACACACACAGCCTTGTGGGAGCCTTGTACACATCGGGAGCTAGCTCCGTGGCCCACCACAGGAAGTCACTGCATCATCAGATTGTGGCACCACCCTCCCCAAACTGGGACACACTCCCATTAGCAGTGGTTCCCCACCCCGACTGCTCGGGCCCAAGCAATCAGAGTCCAGTCCCAGACCCGGGTCGCTCCCTTGGTAGCGCAACACTTTTTTTGTCAAAATTTGAGAAAAACACGTGTGGTATTACGCCCTAGAACAAAACGGTGAGGAGGAGACTATCAGCAGACTCTGGAGATGTGTACAAGAACCAGCATCCTTGTATCGTATATGGTGGAGTTGTACGTTGTGCAAGGCTTATGGTATGAAGTCACATTCGGATTCATTCTTTGGTAGTTTAGGTTAATATACTTCATGACCCAAAGGCTTTACTCCTAGGAGACACAGCTTTCCTTTTCTATCTAGACAGATAGTAACAACTGTAAGTTCTTTCTGCTTCTCTTGGTTTTACTTGCACGATGAAAGACCCTTATTACCCCCCCATACTGAGAATTGGTTAAGACTAATGACCAACCAAGCTGCAAACACATTAGTTACATCATTAAAAAGTAATAATATATATGTGTATGTATAGCTATATCCATATAGACATATATTATAGAGGCGTGGGCGAGCCCCTATAGTTAGGGTTGTACCAGCACTTCTATGTTAAATCCCAAATTTTGCACCTTAATAACTTTGATGTACTTTGACAAAACGGGCCAAAATTTGGCATGCGTGATCAGTCTGCCAGAATCTCAAAATGTGAAAAGTTTTGTGATGGCACCTTATATGGTTTCTGAGATATGGAGTGGTAAAAAAAAAAAAAAAACTTTTTCCCCATACTTAACATGGGATTTTTTGCCCTCGCCTACAGCCCAGATGGTATAAAATGTTTTCCTGAAATTTTCTGGGATGATGGGGTCCGTGCCTTTGGATGGTTTGGTGAAAAAATATCACACCATTTTTGAATTATAATGATTTTTGTGATAGCCGCTGGACAGGCAGGTAAAAAAAAGACAAAACGACTCAGCTGTTAATAGTTAAGGCTTTGCAGTTTGTGCTCAGAGAAATACTGTTCATGATGTCAGCTGTCTTTTTTTTTCTCCCCTTTTAAAAAATGGTTTTCTAAAGAAATACTGCTTAGTTGCGAGTGAACAAGACCCGTATTTAGGCCTCAGTCACATACTTGGTTCTATTTTTGTCTTAAGATTTACAAAAGTACAGAGTAAATTTGTCTTTCTGTGGTTAAGGATCATTCGAACGGAAAATAACCATTCGCAGTTCTTTACAGTTCAAACGTTACTGTCTGAACAGAAAAGACTGCCAACAATAAAGATGCATAACCGTTTGAAGTGTAATAGCGTCAAAGATGGCTGAAATGCTGGAATTTAATTTTTAAAAAGAATTTACTGTGTCCTCCAGTCTGACGGAGTAGGTAGCCAGCATTTTTGTTTTGACATACCAATTGACCGGGCGCCTACGACATAATTTAATACTGTTGCTGCCGCTATTTGCAGTAAACTGGACTGGGAGGCATAAATAAATTCAGAGAGGGATAGGACGTGCCCCCCCCTTCCCTTCCGTGACCACCAACCCTCAGTCATCACAGCACAGACACACTAGCTAGAGCCGCGGGTGCGGTGGTGGTAATAATCAGAGATTTGGGGGATACTCATCGACAGGACTGTATGTTCATCAGATCGGACCGGCCACAGAATGGAAGTGCCCCCCCACCCCAAAAAAAAAACTCATCAACTATTGAAATCATGGTGCCGCTGCCCTGCCAGCATGCCGATTCTGCACCCCCTCCCATGCCACAGTTGGCATTTTTCAGCAATCAAAGAATTTGACATGGCAGCATAAGTGGACGGGTGGGTTCTAGTTTGGGTCTGATGTGATGGACGCCAGGTATTAATTTGTGACGCTCCCTCCGTCCTGATTCCTCGAGTCCTGCAGTCTGACTCTGAGCAGGCAGCCAACATTTTTGTTTTGATATGCCAATGGACCAGGAGCCTACGACATAATCAAAAATGTTGCTGCTGCTGCTGCTGCTGTAGGAGGCATAAATAAATTCAGAGAGGGACAGGACGTGCCCCCCTCATACACAGTCTATGGCAATAAGTGCAGACTAGCCAGCGCTAATAAGTGATGTCTGTCAGGCCGTCCATCTCTACCTCTCTACATTATAAATGCGTGTATACTGAATATACACCGATAACTGGTTTCATGCTTTTCAAAAGCATTAAGAAGAGAATATTTGCAGCCACTTTAGTCCTTGGGGAAAAAAACTCTATTTGTTGCTGACTGTAACACCTTTTATTGAAACAACACAGAAACTGTACTTGCTGTTGCTGTGTAAAACGTTAGGGGGGGTTGCAGTCCATTTCTCCTACAAATCCAACTAAGGAATCTTTGTGGCCCCAAAAGCCTGTAACATGTATGTACAGTTTCTTTGTTGGTCCAGAAAAGTTTTTCTGCAACGAATTATCATAATCAAATACGTTCTATATTTATTCACAAGCTGCAAATCATTGTTCCCCAAAATACAAAGTTGACAACTTTTGAAAATGTATGCATTTCACGAAAGTATCTGAAATATGTATATGTTGCCGAACAGCACGGGGCCTCAGCGTTGTTCAGCTTTCCATAAGCAGAGGAAACTGATATGGGTTTATATAAAACAAATCTCAAAAGCAGGTTCAACCAGAACTGTTATTTTTTTAGATTACACATACAGCAGTTCTATTTTTATTTTAATGCTGTGAGTTTTTTGACTTTGTATAATCGGTCTATGAAATACTTTAATATAAATTAACCATTATGCATTATAAACTCTCGATTTACACAAACTCTCAATTGCTTTGTTGTGACTTCACAACCAGTTATCACGCCTATGACTAAAATGACCAAATGAGCAAATAGTCCAGCATTAGTGCGCTGCGGACTCTGTCCTAGCTTGACGCCAACAGCACAGAGTAATCCTATTACTCTGCCGGTGGCAGTTTCAGTGAGCCGTGGCTGTAGGACTCAAGTTGAGAGAACAATTTTTTGCCATCTACAGGAGCGCCTCCGAGTAGTCTGTAACACCCTCGTGATTGTTTCGTCCCGAGTTATTGTGGATCTGTGCTGCACTGTGGGATCCGACACTGGTGGGAGCACTGTTTGTGAGCACCTGATGGACTGGGAACGTTTTCTTGGACTCTCCTTGGGACTGACTGAACTTTGTTGAACGGGAACAATTATGACCTCTAACCCCTTAAAGCTTCTGGAAAATGATGGTGACAGCACTGGTTTGCAGTCATTATTTCTACCTGCACTGGTGAGAGCGACGCTGGTAGATACCTGTTAGTGAATCTGTTTGGACTTAAGCTGTTTAAATGTTACCTCTGGACTTACAGTTAACTTCTGAACATTGCTCTGTTTAGGAGCTGAATTCAGAACGTTACTCCTCAGCAACAACTTACCAGGACTCTCTTATAATTATTATTATTATGTTTGCATTACACAAACATATTTTTGGAAGGGGTGGGATAGTGGTGGGGGTGGTAGTGTTGGAATAGTTACGTTTGTGTGGGCTAGGGTTAACTGTGTTGTGTTATTTTGCTTTACTTGTCTGTTTTAGCATTGATTTTAGGAGGGGCGGTGGGTAATTTATTGCTTTTGTGTTATTTTATTTCATTTTAGTATTTGATTTGAGGGGGAAGAGGGGTATTCTATTGGAGTGCAGGGCAAGCAAATAAGGATACGATTATACGATCTCAGAAAGTAAGGACATGCATTGAAAAAGACTGTTAATGTCCTAGTTACGGTTAAAGTGACAAAAGTAGGGAAATGTGGCATTAGGGTTTCTGGGGTGTGCCTTGGGGGTTGTCAATGCTAACACTCACCCCATTCTCATATACTGTACCCATCTCAGCTTATTGACACATGGAATGGGGTGAGCTTTAGGGCTGACGACCCTAAGGCACACTCATTGCCTGTTGCTGCCTGCAGGGTGGAGGTGGGGTGTTAGGGTTGGAAATCCTAACACTACGTTTCGCTACTTTTGTCACTTTTATTTTTATTTAGTTGTTTAACCAAGAGTAGCACACTAAGCTGAAAGGTTTTTACAGGTGTATCCTGGGAGCACAGGGAAGTTAAGTGACTTGCTCAGGGTCACACAGTATGTAAGTGGAAGCTGTGGGATTCAAACCCAGGTCTGGTTTGCTGGATGTCACCAGATTTGCAGCTCAGAGCCTTAAGCCACTGCGCTATACTGCCTCCCAATACCTAACTATCATTAATGTTTTCGACAATATATATATATATATATATATATATATATATATATATATATGTGAGATTCAGAATGACAAGACTCAGAATATGCCATTAATCAACATGAGTGAGGGGGCAGGAGCATAACTCACAAGTGGCAGAGCCACGAGTGAGTTATGAAAGAGCTGCCCACTCACAAGTGATAATAAATGTCATATACTGTGGGAGGCCATTGTGTGTCCAGTTTATATAATATATTTTAAATTGTAAAACTTTCAGATTAGCTCTTTAATTAAGACTAAACTGTTTCTGTTTGATTTCACTGCTCTGCTTTGAGTGCAGCAGAGGTCATTGTGATGTCATCGGGTATTCTTCAAGCTGCTCTCCCATTGGTTATAAGATCCTTTGTGACCAACCTCAAGTGATGATAAATGGTGGTGGAATGATCTGAAAACTGGAAGGGCCAAAGACGGAAGGGTTAAACCCCTGTCTGTTGAATGGGTTCTCCCACAAAATCACTTTTTTCTCATCTAGATTTGTAATCTGTGGAGTAACCCCCAACTGACAACAGCTTCCAGTGCCTAGCTCCTTGATACACACGTGAAGGCCTAGCCCTTTCTGTTCATTTTTAAAGTTTTACCACTCTGCCTCAACTCAGCAGGCCATGAACCAGCGCCACCCCATCAACATTACTCAGGCCTTCACTTTTCAAAATTCTGCTGACACCCTGCAAGCCACAAAGGGAGTGTTCAGAAAGTAACATTTCTTACTGCAATGCTACATTCTGCACATACTGCATGTTAAAGTCTATGCCCTCCCTAGTAATAAATTAACATGACTGCAACAGCTGATAGGGCTAGGCCCTACCCTTACGACAGTGGTAGGACCCTGACCATAATGGCCCCCCTGTTTCAGCACCTGTGATGGTGATGACCCACTGAGAGCGGCGATTACATGATTTATCATCATTTTTGGTCTTCAAACCATAAAAATGAACCAGTTATCTATAAGGTTTCAGTCTCACCTACAAAGTGGGCAAGAAAGATAAGTGAAAATCGGGGCCCCTGATTGGATAAAACATACCACATGACTGTGCATTATCCCCACAATACTTGCACACCTCCCACTACAGCCACATGCTTTTACTACTTTCCATCCTTCAGAACCTTCTCACTAGCAGCCCAGACAAAAAGATCACTCCACACCTGACACATACTGGCACACTAGCTGCCACAACAATAAAACAGTAAATCTATATACTGTAGCTGTCCCACACTGCACAGTCGTCTGGTTGAGTCTGCCATTTTTACATTGTTTCACATGTAATGACTTGTACTTTCCTCTTTCAGTATAGCAGTGCTGCAGACATGGTAAAGGGTATCAGAGAGCAGTGCTCCAGACATGGCAAAGGGTGTCAGGGAGCAGTGCTCCAGACATGGCAAAGGGTGTCAGGCAGCAGTGCTCCAGACATGGCAAAGGGTGTCAGGCAGCAGTGCTCCAGACATGGCAAAGGGTGTCAGGGAGCAGTGCTCCAGACATGGCAGAGGGTATCAGGGAGCAGTGCTCCAGACATGGCAGAGGGTGTCAGGCAGCAGTGCTCCAGACACGGCAAAGGGCGTCAGGCAGCAGTGCTCCAGACATGGCACAGGGTATCAAGGAGCAGTCCTCCAGACATGGCAGAGGGTGTCCGGCAGCAGTGCTCCAGACATGGCACAGGGTATCAGGCAGCAGTGCTCCAGACATGGCACAGGGTATCAGGGAGCAGTGCTCCAGACATGGCAAAGGGTGTCAGGGAGCAGTTCTCCAGATATGGCAAAGGATATTTGGGAGCAGTGCTGCAGACATGGCAAAGAGTATCAGGAATCAGTGCTCAGACATGGCAGAGGGTATCAGGGAACAGTGTTCCAGACACGGCAAAGGTTATCAGGCAGCAGTGCTGCAGACATGGTAAAGGGTCTCCAAGAGCAGTGCTGCAGACATAGCAAAGGGTCTCCGAGAGCAGTGCTGCAGACATGGCAAAGGGTCTCCAATAGCAGTGCTGCAGACATAGCAAAGCTTATCAGAGACCAGTGTTCCAGACATGGCACAGGGTATCAGGGAGCAGTGCTCCAGACACGGCAAAGGGTGTCAGGGAGCAGTGCTCCAGACATGGCAAAGAGTATCAGAGAGCAGTGCTCCAGACATGGCAGAGGGTATCAGGCAGCAGTGCTCCAGACATGGCAGAGGGTATCAGGGAGCAGTGCTCCAGACATGGCAAAAGGTATCAGGCAGCAGTGCTCCAGACATGGCAGAGGGTGTCAGGGAGCAGTGCTCCAGACATGGCAGAGGGGTTCAGGGAGCAGTGCTCCAGACATGGCAGAGGGTGTCAGGGAGCAGTGCTCCAGACATGGCAGAGGGGTGTCAGGGAGCAGTGCTCCAGACATGGCAGAGGGTGTCAGGGAGCAGTGCTCCAGACATGGCAGAGGGTGTCAGGGAGCAGTGCTCCAGACATGGCAGAGGGTGTCAGGGAGCAGTGCTCCAGACATGGCAGAGGGTGTCAGGGAGCAGTGCTCCAGACATGGCAGAGGGTGTCAGAGAGCAGTGCTCCAGACACGGCAGAGGGTGTCATGGAGCAGTGCTCCAGACACGGCAAAGGGTATCAGGCAGCAGTGCTCCAGACATGGCAGAGGGTGTCAGGGAGCAGTGCTCCAGACACGGCAAAGGGTATCAGGCAGCAGTGCTCCAGACATGGCAAAGGGTGTCAGGGAGCAGTGCTCCAGACATGGCAAAGGGTGTCAGGGAGCAGTACTCCAGACTTGGCGAAGGGTATTAGGGAGCAGTGCTCCAGATATGGCAAAGGGTATCAGGGAGCAGTTCTCCAGACATGGCAGAGTGTGTCAGGGAGCAGTGCTCCAGACATGGTAAAGGGTGTCAGGGAGCAGTGCTCCAGACATGGCATAGGTTGTTGAAGCAGTGCCCTGGGCCTGGCAAAGCATGAAAGTGAGACTTCCCCAAGCCTGACAAGAGGTGCCAGAGTGCAGTACCCCCACATGGAAAAATGGGGTGAGGGAGACAGTACCACGGGCCTGGAAATGGGCATTCGTGGTCCTGCTTATTAAGATGCCATTTCAATGCCTGTTTCTCCTTCAGATTTAACTCTGGGAAAAGATGACTTGTCTTTCATGAATGATAGCTATATGGCTTCACTGGTTCTCGCAATTGATTAAACGCAATAGCTGACGAGATGATTAATTCACAGAGCCTTAATCATATAGTGTGCTACCACCCTGGGAAACTGTCTGCTGCCAGATCACAACAGAGTGAATCAAGTAAGGCGAGTACGGAAGACTCTGTATATAAGGAGCGAAAAGTGTGCTGAAGTCTGCCTGCTGTCCCTTCTGGATTAAGCGGCGACCATATGGTTTCAGGTTGACATTTCATCCCCCCCCCCCTCTTCTTACTGCCTTCCCAGGGCAGGGAAAATGCAGATGTAACCTCAGGAAAAGACTGAATGGTTATCCTATGCTAAGGAAGGTATGGCAATTCCTCTGCTCTGTGCATACGGAGCCCAACTGCTTCAGATTCTTAGGCCTAGCCAGTTACGTAGCTTACGTTAACCTCGCCGCAGTGTGTCAAAGATCAGCTGCACACATTGTGGTCTAAACGACAACCAAAGCACAGCAGGAGGCCGATGCAACAGATGTTCTCGTTGCTATATCGAACTTTTAAAGACTTGGTAATAAAGAGTGGAGTGAGGAAAGAGAAGCAGAAGGGCGAGTATGGCCCTGCAAGCAAAACACAAGAAATCAGCCGGCATTCTAGCAACAGGACATCAGCACACATTCTTTTATTTCCAGTGCTGTTTGTGCAATAAAGTGCAGTCTGTGACATACTTTGTGCAAAAAAAAAAAAAAGTTATTGCACTTGCTGCATAAAAGCAGGGCATCAAAGATGACACACAGCAAGGGGAAAACACTGGCTCAGAGTATGGTCCCGCCCTACCAAAAAGAGAAACAAAACTGGGAGGGATCTACTACACAACCTCAGGAAAGCCCAGTGACAATATGGTGTACACTGACCCACTCACTGATAGAAAATGTATGTACTGTTTATTAATATTTAGAGGTATTGCATAGAAAACCCCAACGTTTTGTGGTCTATACAGACCACTTTATCAGGGTTAGCTTAGCAAACCTATATTAAAAAGTATCAGTGTCAGTGGCTCAGTAGGTAGTACACTCGCCTCTGAGGCCGGGAGATCAGAGGGCTGTGGGTTCAGTTCCCATATCTGGCACTTGGGTTAATATCCCAGTACTGACACTGTAATGCAGCATGAGAGGGGTGCTGCATTTCTGAGGTGCTGTCTTTCGGATGAGACGTTAAACCGAGGTCCCATCTGCCTGGATTGGTGGTAGTTCAGGTGGATGTTAAAGATCCCATGGCACTTATCGAAAAGAGTAGGGGAATTTCCCTGGTGTCCTGGCCAAATTTCCCTCATTCACTAAAAATACCACCAACAGCTTAATCTGGTTCAAGGTCAGTTGGCATTCATCTGTATCCCCCTCCCCCGGGTCGTGCCTGAAAATAGGCAGGATTTGTCTAGTGCACTTACCTGGTCAACAAAAACTAAAATAAAAAAAAATATATATATATGCATGCAACATCGGAAACCATTACGAGTGTTCCTGCCTTGGTATAAATTCTTATTATACATCCCACAATATTAAGGTCAGTGTGGCAGCGCTACTGCTCGCAATGCCCACAAGTCGTGCTCAGGAACGGGTGTCGGGTCACTGAGGGCTAGCTGGACGGAGGATCACTGCTTCCGTTGTTCTACTGTCACCTGGGTGACCACTGCTGGGAGGCAGGGCATTTATTTGGGTGCTGCACAGCATGCATCACGTGCTTGGCACCCCTTGCGTACCAACGTCCCAGGAGCGGGGGGAGGGGGGGGGGAGACAACAAAACCCTGGCAAGTGTAGTATGACCCAGTGCATTCTGGACCTGCCTCCTCCTACAGGGCATCCCTCCATCACAGACACTTTCTTTCACCCACACTCAGGAGGGGGCGGCACATACTGCCTGGCTGTTACCAGGCCCTGCCGCATTGGGTAAGCCGGGGGGGCTTGAAGGGGGTAAGTGTCAGGGATGGGTATTTATATTCAAATAGTGATACTGTAACAGAATTTTACCACACCTCAGATCTCTCTCATAAACTAAACGTGTGTGACATAGCACACAAGTATAGAAAATAACTGCATATAGAGGCCTACCAGCCCATCCTGTCTACTGAAGCCTACCTAGTTATGTGCCTCTGTCAGTCCTCATGATATAGCATTCAAACAGACCCGTCCATACACTGCTTCTTAGTAATTTCTCTTTTCAGTATCATGGATGACCCAGATCCGCGTGAAAAACTGAATGGACAGAAACAAAACCCGTATTCAAATTCTTACGCTCCCTTCCCCACAGGCAAAGTCCATCATTTACTGTGTTGGAAATGAAAGAAATTAACTTGGGGAACTAACCACCTCAGATGTAGAACTGAGCAAACCTGAGAGGGGTCTGAGGACACATTTCCTCATTGTGAGTTGCACTTTTACTTTTTATCATGCAGTTTTATGTCACTTGGGGCTGCATTTTACACAGGAGAAATCCTTTCCCATTTCGCTCCTGGAAGTAAGTCAGACTTTTAAATAGTCCACTGTCCCCGATGGTAAACTGTATCATACTTTCATCCCCCTCTGGGGGAAGAAGTGTCTCCTAATGTTACCCCTGAAAGTACCACCTCTATGCTTTAGGTCACATTCCTGCTGGTAGGCTGTATCATACTTTCACCCCTCTCTGGGGGAAGAAGTGTCCCCTAACGTTACCCCTGAAAGTACCACCTCTAAGCTTCGGGTCATGTCCCCGTGTCCAGCTGGAGGACACAGGTTCAAACATCTCTATTCGATCTTGTCAATACCCATGAGTAAACTATGTGGAAGACATGTCATGTCCCACCTCTCCACCTCCTCATCTCCAAGGTGAACATATTAAGGCCCCCTCCGAGTCTCTCCCTCACACCCCATGGTCATTTTGTGGTCCTGGGTTCCACCCTCTCGACTGCTTCTGAATATGAATTGTATTTGCACGTGACAGGATAACTCCGCATACATTTGTTGCTGTGATCTGACTGCTTAATATAATTTGCTGCTTCTTGCCTAGGTCCCCCCTCTCCTTTCGCTAAACAGACTAAGATCTCAATGGGATTTTCCAGGTATAAATAAGAATAATTTATACAAATATCTGGAACATGCTAATATGGCATGGAGTTGTGTTGTGTTTTCCTGTAAAGCACCCCCAGAATGGAACATTTATTCTGTAGGGCTGCAGTTATCCCCAGAATTACCCCCACATCTACCGCAAGGTCTGGGACTGGTGTCCGTTGCCTGCCATTCGAGCTCTGTAACTAACATGGCAACGACAAACAGGTGCTCTAAAACAGTGCGAGAGTCTGCTGAAAAACAGTGGCACACCATTTTTTAAAAAGGATCCTGTTAAATAAAGCAGAATCAAAGTGGGGAAAAAAGGCACTTTGTACATGAGAAGGGGTTACAAGTTTACAGCAGAATCAAAAAAAGTGGAGTCATATCTTTAGAGGCAACATACTACCTGCTGTAAATGAGTTACAATGTGGCAGGTCATTATTTCTGAGGGAGTAACTGGTCCACTGTTTGTACGAGTTCACCTCTCTGTACTGTTACGCTTACAAGTTTTAATAAAAATACAGTAACCGATCCACTGTAAAGGCTGCCACCAGCCAAAGAGTGGTTTGCTACACACACAGAACAGTGCTGTTGTAGGAGTAACATTTTTTAGCAGACAAATTACTGCTGCAGTACTACAGGGTGTAGCTCACTGCTAGATGAAGTTATCTGGCATTTGGACAAGAGTTTTGTCATTTGGCTATAATGTTAAAGTGACAATTACCCAAAATGCCATAGGGATTTAGACTTCCAGCTTCAACACTGTGGTCTGTTTGGTCATTTTCATGTATGTCAGTTAATACTACCAAAGAGACCATATTGATGGTTGTAGCTGCGGGCTCAAATACACGCTTAGAGTATGACAACCGGGAACCAAAGGTCAGCGGCTCTGATACCCTAAGAATGTAAGTGGGACTACTCTTATAACTGCAAGAACAGTCTCCATGGCATTATTACTACATTACTGATTGAGGCTGATCAACGTTATAGTAAAAAAAAAAAAAAAACTCTCCCCAACAAACCCATTTGCAGGGCGTGAGACCCTCTTTACAGAAAAGAGTGGCTAGGGCACTTGGGAAGGTGGGCTCTGATTGGCTGGACATGCTCCCTCGATCTATAATAAGGAATAAACAGACATGAGATGCCCTCATCCTACAGACCATTTACTTAGTTCGTTTTTGTTGAATTGGTAAGTACTCCATTTTCAGGCATGCCATTTTAACCATCTAAAACACAGTAAGGTGCCCACTGTTGGCTACCTGTCCACTGAACGTTTTGTACCTGCCCGACAGTTAAGATTCCAAAACCCATTCTTCTCCTGAACAGACCAGCTGGGAGATGAGTAGACAATACCCAACTGTCTCACCTCATACTTCTCAGCTGCATTTCTTCAAAGCAAATTCTCCTTGACACAGGTCAGGTTTCCCTTGTCACGATTTCGGAAGTATATGACTGCCACAAAAAAAAGTAAAGCCATCCAAAATTAAATAGAAGTCCGACTCCCGGGGGGTGACTTTGGTGACATCGAATTCTGCAGGCATGGATGTCAAAAACTATTTATTTTTCCAAACAAAATGTTTCTTTTATGTGTTTACATATATCGTTCCAGCACCCCATATGGTTTAGGAGTGCCTTCTCGAGTTCTTTGGGCGAGAGAACTGCGAAGCAGAGCAGTTTTGGCACACAAAATCTTGAAAAGAAATTCTTAGAACCATAAGCGATGCCAAAACTGTACATGTAAAGGTATTATAAATCAAGGTAAAGATTTCTATTTTTAGAACAAAATGGAACCTGAATTTAAAAATGTGTTATTCTGTAGAAAATAAGAGAAAGCATTGTGACAGACGGACTACGCCAACTGAACGCATAACCTCAAAAAAATGTCAGAACTGTTTGCATGAGAACTTCTAGTTATCAAAGTTGTCTGGAATGTTTAGAAATAAACAATCCTTACTGACTAAAGATGATGTCATGATTTATAATTAGAAATAACATTATTACAAGTTGTTTTTTTAACAATTCTGACACACACATAAAATATCTGAACCCTGCGCAGATGATAACTGCAGAGACGGAACTCCAAAAAAACACTGAAATGGTTTGTCAGAGACCCCTGGAAAGCTACTGGGGGAGGGCGAGATGGGATGGCAAGCTTCATGGAATGGAAGCCCTGCAGGTAGCAGCCAGGTGTCAGATTCTGTAGTTATCCGCCAAACATCGTAGGAAGCTATTCTGGAATCCGGCAGTCACTTTGCCCCTTGGCCAAATGTCGATAAGTCTGCAAAAACTAACACAGACCTAAGTCTAACCTTGGGGGGATATAATTTTCAGCTCCATCTTTTCTTCTACTCAGGAGAAAGACTACCAAAAACACATACTGGCTAATTAAAATCTTTGACTAGCCCAATTCAGTAGTTACTTTTCACATAACGTCCTGAAAGCTGCTTATTTTCTATCAGTATAAAAGCCTGTTGGCCTACCTTAAAAAGGTTTATTACAGTTCTGGCTCAAGTACGGGAGTTCACAAGGAAAATGCAAAGGTACACTTAACATTACTTTTGTAATCAGAATGAAAAGGAAACATAGCTAGGGGCTTACTGCATTCTAGGCTGTCTGGATAGAGTTAACCCTCAGAACCCTTACCAGCATTTTAAAGAGAATTACCACAAGTACAGTACCTTTGTTTACCGCCTCGGCCCAATAGACATGCTTTTCTTATGGAAATTTGGCCAGTCAAAAAGCATTCCATGAGGGTGGCCTGAGGGGCACATCACCTAGTATTTAGCAATCTTACACCACCTGTCAACAAGCACACAATTTATTTTTGTGAAACTTTCTCCTCCCCCCTCCCCCCACTGTTTTGTTCCCCTGTGAAATTTAAAAAAATGCCCATGTAAGTTATACATGTATAAACACATAAGGAACTACATGCAAACTCCTCTATAGTATTCTATCAAAAAAAGTTTGTATGAAACAATCTGAATTGAAACTTCCCGATTAGAAATCAGGGCTTTAGTTTTTAACCCAAGGAAGGACAGACATGTCCTTAGCAGGTCCTTTATTTTTGGCACCTGTCTTTCCCCCAACCTCCACCCCTCAGCAGATCTGCATTTGAAATACTAAAAAACAAATCAGTCGGCTCTAGGTCATTCAGGTTGTTTCCAAAGTGATACTCCGTCTCTTGGCCGAACTGCAGGAGGTACAGTGCTGTGCAGACTGACAGAGCTCTGCCTCTCCTCTGCAGCCCTTCACTTACCCAGAATCATGCTTCTCAGCAGCAGCAAGTGGGCAGACGACAAGCGGCAGCACGGTCCCCAGGTTGCTTTTCCGATTGATGGGGGGTCGTATTTTGTTTCCTTGGGGCGGGGGATGCAGCAGCAGGTGCTCTAGTAACCCCCAACTCACGGAATCCGGATCAGCTGAAACAGCAGCAGTAGCCTCGGTGAGCCCGGCGCAGTGCGCACTCCTTACCGCCCCTTGATGTAGGTTGGTCTGATCTGAGCCCCTCTACCGCCGGCGTGTAGAAGCACCGATGTGAGAGGGAACTGGGAAGGAGAGCGCAGGCATGCAGCGCAGCACATGGGAGGGAGGGGCTCGGAAGGGAAGGTGGTGCGTGTGTGACACAGGGAGCCTACACTGAGCAGACCTTCCCCTCAGGAGACAAAATACAGATTGGCTCTCAGCTCAGCCACAGAATCCAAAGACAGGTGGGCGCTTTGACGCTACCTGAATTCAGAGTCCTGCTGCTATCACCCCTACCAGCCCGATTCCAACCAGATCCATAGAGCCTGGTCAGCCCGCCGGCCGCCCCCTCCTGAATCCATACCCGGAACCAGGAAACCTTACTTTCACTGCGCCACCCCCTCCTCAATCCAAACCCCGATCCAGAAAACCCTACAGTCACCTGGCCGTCCCCTCCTCAATCCACACCTAGATACGGAAAATGTTGTCACCCTACAGTCCTCCTCAATCCACACCTAAAAGCAATAAACCCTCCTGTTTGTCCACCGCCCACTCCTCAGTTCCCATACGGATGGGGGGAGCACTGTCACCCCGCCGCCCCTCCCACACCCATATAGGTAAACCTGTTACCCCACCGGGACGTGCCCTAGTCAATCGCCTCTGGGATCGGAGAAGCCCCGTTACCCCGCCCTTACCCGAACACCGCCAGCCTGTCTTTCCTCAATCCCACCTCAGGTCGGGAAGCACCGTCACCTCGCCCCCTCCTGACCCGGGCAGCCCCGGCGGAGACGAACTGAGAGGTAAAGAGTGAGCGGTATAGTTGCCCACGGCTCTTGCTATCTTGACGGATGAGGGTGCCCGCCGCCCTTCCCCTCTCCTTAGACTGCAGCCCTTACGATCGGCAGCTCCCAGGTGATGGGTCAGGTTGGGCTCGTCTGTACTTCTGGAAGGCAGTGACCCGGACTCTTAACCGCCCGATCCCAACGCGCCCCTTTCCCTGCCCCATCAGTGCATTTCCCATCTGAGCTAACGGCGAGCGCGCAGAATACTAACGAGGAGCAAGGGAAGCACGTCCGAGGGGGGAGGGGAGGAAGAAATCCGCAGCACCGAGCGTGAACATAGGGAGATACGGACTAAAAAGGGAACAATGTCATCCCGCCCGGCAAGGAGAGGGCAGCCTAACGCCCCGTATCTACCACCCCCTATGCAGGGGGCACAGGGTCTTCTACTCACCAGCTAATCGAGGGGACACGTGCCTTCTACTCACCGGCTAATCGAGATGGCACACTGTCTCCGAGTCCTACCCACCGCCTGATTCAAGGAGGCAAACTACCTCCTGCCCATGTCTTAATTCCGTGCAACACACGCCGTCTTCCATACTCGTGGCCTGATCCAGCGGGCACACTCTTTCCTGCCCACTGCCTGATCCACGGGGTACACTGTCTCCTGTCCACTACCTGGTCTCTTATACTCACGGTCTGGTCCAAGGGCACACTGTCTCCTACCCACTGTCTTCTACACAGGGGCACACTTCAACCACACAGTGGCTCCTATCCACTGCCTGATCCACAAGCATAGTGACTCCTACCCACTGCCTGATCCAGGCGGGCACACTCACCCACACACTGGCTGCTACTCACCACCTTATCCATGGGCCTACTGTTTCCTACCCACTGCCTTGATCCAGGGAGCACACTGTCTATTAACCACAGTCTGATCCAGCAGGGGAGCATACTGTCTCCTACTCACCACCTGATCCAGAGAGCACACTGTCTCCTGCCCACCGCTTAATCTATGGGCACAATGTCCCCTACCCACCGCCTGATCCACGAGCACACTGTCTCCTGCCCACTGCCTGATACACGGGCACACTATCTCCTACCCACCACCTGATTCAGGGGAACACTATGATCTGCTCACAGCCTGATCATGGGGAAGGGGGATGTCTAAGTTCTACCCATCACTGCCTGATCCCAGAGCCACACTATTTCCTACCCACTACCAGGGGACATTCTTGCCTTCACACCACCTTAATTATGGGACAAATTGACACATACTCATTGCTTGATCTGGGGGCACAGTGTCTTCTGCCCAGCTCTGAACCCAGAGGGAACATTGTCGTGTAGCCACCACCTGTCCCAGGGAGCACACTGTTGCCTGCCTACCCACCGTCTGATGCAGCAGAGGAGCACATTATCTTCTACCCACCACCTAATCTGACGTGGGAGCTTTGTAAATGACGTTCCAGCTCAAAGGTGTACTCCTAGACATAGATCTCAATCAATAAAATACTCCAGAGAGTACAATGTCTGTTACCCACTGCCTGATCCAGGGAGCACACTGTCTCCTACCCACAACCAGATCCAGGGAGCACACTGTCTCCTACCCACAACCAGATCCAGGGAGCACACTGTCTCCTACCCACAACCAGATCCAGGGAGCACACAGTCTCTTACCTGCTGCCTGATCCAGGGAACACACAGTCTCTTACCCATGGAGCACGCAGTCTCTTACCCGCTGCCTGACCCGGGGAGGCGGCATGATCTCTTACCGCCGCCTGACCCAGGGCTGGCGCAGTCTCTTACCCGCGCCTGACCCAGGGAGCAGTCTCTTACCGCCGCCTGACCCAGGGGCGCCAAGAGTCTCTTACTCCGCCGCCTGACCCAGGGAGCGCAGAGTCTCACTCCGCCGCCTGACCCAGGGAGCGCAGTAGCTCTGCACTCCACCACCTGGATACAGGAGCACGAGTCTCTTACCCACTGCCTGATCCAGGGAGCACACTTTTCCTACCCACAACCAGATCCAGGGAGCACACAGTCTCTTACCCACTGCCTGATCCAGGGAACACACAGTCTCTTACCCATGGAGCACGCAGTCTCTTACCCGCTGCCTGATCCAGGGAACACACAGTCTCTTACCCATGGAGCACGCAGTCTCTTACCCGCCGCCTGACCCAGGGAGCACACTGTTGCCTACTTACCCACTGTCTGACCCAGCAGGGGGCATACTGTCTCCTACCCACTGCCTAACCCAGAACAGACACAATCTCCTACCCACCGCCTGAGTCAGGCATCTCACTGTCTCCTACCTACCACCTGATCCAGGGAGCACAGTCTTCTATCCTCCACCTGATCCAGGGAGCACACTGTCTCCTACCTGCCACCTGATTTAGGGAGCACACTGTCTCTTACCCACCACCTGATCCAGGGAGCACACTGTCTCCTACCTGTCACCTGATCTAGGGAGCACACTGTCTCCTACCCACCACCTGATCCAGGAAGCACACAGTCTCTTACCCACCACCTGACCCAGGGGGCACACTGTCTCCTACCCACTGCCTGATCCAAGAACCACACTGTCACTTGCTTACACACCACCTGATCCAGGGGACACATTGTCTTCTATCCACTGCCTGATCCTGGGAGCACACAGTCTCCTACCAACTGCCAATTCAGAGGGGCACATTTTCACCTATCCACTGCCCGATGTAGTGTAGCTCACTCATCTATCCACCACCTTATCCAGGGTGGCACACATGTCTCCTACCCACTGCACAATCTAGGGGGCACACTGTCTCCTACCCACTGCACAATCCAGAGGGCACACATGTCTCCTACCCACTGCACAATCCAGGGGGCACACTGTCTCCTACCCACTGCACAATCCAGGGGCACACATGTCTCCTACCCACTGCACAATCCAGGGGGCACACATGTCTCCTACCCACTGCACAATCCAGGGGGCACACATGTCTCCTACCCACTGCACAATCCAGGGGGCACACTGTCTCCTACCCACTGCACAATCCAGGGGGCACACTGTCTCCTACCCACTGCACAATCCAGGGGGCACATGTCTCCTACCCACTGCACAATCCAGGGGGCACACTGTCTCCTACCCACTGCACAATCCAGGGGGCACACATGTCTCCTACCCACTGCACAATCCAGGGTGCACACTGTCTCCTACCCACTGCACAATCCAGGGGGCACACATGTCTCCTACCCACTGCACAATCCAGGGGCACATTGTCTCCTACCCACTGCACAATCCAGGGGCACACTGTCTCCTACCTGCCACCTGATTTAGGGAGCACACTGTCTCTTACCCACCACCTGATCCAGGGAGCACACTGTCTCTTACCTGTCACCTGATCTAGGGAGCACACTGTCTCCTACCCACCACCTGATCCAGGAAGCACACAGTCTCTTACCCACCACTGGATTCAGGGGGCACACTGTCTCCTATCCACCACCTGATCCAGGAAATACACTGTCTCCTACTCACCGCCTGATCCAGCAGGCACACCGTCTATCCACCACCTGCCCCAGGGGGCACACTGTCTCCTACCCACTGCCTGATCCAAGAACCACACTGTCACTTGCTTACACACCACCTGATCCAGGGGACACATTGTCTTCTATCCACTGCCTGATCCTGGGAGCACACAGTCTCCTACCAACTGCCAATTCAGAGGGGCACATTTTCACCTATCCACTGCCCGATGTAGTGTAGCTCACTGTCATCTATCCACCACCTTATCCAGGGTGGCACACATGTCTCCTACCCACTGCACAATCCAGGGGGCACACTGTCTCCTACACACTGCACAATCCAGAGGGCACACGTCTCCTACCCACTGCACAATCCAGGGGGCACACTGTCTCCTACCCACTGCACAATCCAGGGGGCACACATGTCTCCTACCCACTGCACAATCCAGGGGGCACACATGTCTCCTACCCACTGCACAATCCAGGGGCACACTGTCTCTACCCACTGCACAATCCAGGGGGCACACATGTCTCCTACCCACTGCACAATCCAGGGTGCACATTGTCTCCTACCCACTGCACAATCCAGGGGGCACACATGTCTCCTACCCACTGCACAATCCAGGGTGCACACTGTCTCCTACCCACTGCACAATCCAGGGGCACACATGTCTCCTACCCACTGCACAATCCAGGGGGCACACATGTCTCCTACCCACTGCACAATCCAGGGGGCACACTGTCTCCTACCTGCCACCTGATTTAGGGAGCACACTGTCTCTTACCCACCACCTGATCCAGGGAGCACACTGTCTCCTACCTGTCACCTGATCTAGGGAGCACACTGTCTCCTACCCACCACCTGATCCAGGAAGCACACAGTCTCTTACCCACCACTGGATTCAGGGGGCACACTGTCTCCTATCCACCACCTGATCCAGGGAATACACTGTCTCCTACTCACCGCCTGATCCAGCAGGCACACCGTCTATCCACCACCTGACCCAGGGGCACACCTGTCTCCACCCACTGCCTGATCCAAGAACCACACTGTCACTTGCTTACACACCACCTGATCCAGGGGACACATTGTCTTCTATCCACTGCCTGATCCTGGGAGCACACAGTCTCCTACCAACTGCCAATTCAGAGGGGCACATTTTCACCTATCCACTGCCCGATGTAGTGTAGCTCACTGTCATCTATCCACCACCTTATCCAGGGTGGCACACATGTCTCCTACCCACTGCACAATCCAGGGGGCACACTGTCTCCTACACACTGCACAATCCAGGGGGCACACTGTCTCCTACCCACTGCACAATCCAGGGGGCACACTGTCTCCTACCCACTGCACAATCCAGGGGGCACACATGTCTCCGACCCACTGCACAATCCAGGGGGCACACTGTCTCCTACCCACTGCACAATCCAGGGGGCACACATGTCTCCTACCCACTGCACAATCCAGGGTGCACACTGTCTCCTACCCACTGCACAATCCAGGGGGCACACATGTCTCCTACTCACTGCACAATCCAGGGGGCACACTGTCTCCTACGCACTGCACAATCCAGGGGGCACACTGTCTCCTACCCACTGCACAATTCAGGGGGCACACTGTCTCCTACCCACTGCACAATCCAGGGGGCACACATGTCTCCTACCCACTGCACAATCCAGGGGGCACACTGTCTCCTACCCATCATCTGATCCAGGGGTGCATATTGTCTCCTACCCACCACCTGATCCCTGGAGCTGGAGCATACTATCTCCTACCCACTACCTGATCCAGGGAACACACAGTCTCTTTCCAGCTGCCTATTCAAAGAGGGGCACACTTACACCTACCCACCACCTGATCCAGGGAGTACACTGTCTCCTACTCACCACCTGATCTAGTGGGCACACAGTCTCATATCCACCACCTGATCCAGGGGCACTGCCTAATCGGGGGGCACACTGTTTCCTACCACGATAGCTCACTTTCATCTACCCACTGCCTTATCCAGAGGACACATTGTCTCTTACCCACAATCCATCCTGGGGGGTACACTGTCTCTTACAGTTCTCTGATCCAGGAAGCACATTGGAGCTTACCAACCATCTATTTAAAGAGGCACACTTCCATCTTTCTGTGCCCAGTCTGGGGTAGCTCACTGTCATCTACCCATTGCCTGATTCCAGGGGTAAACTCTGTCCTACTCACTGCCTAATCAGGGAGCACATTGTCTCCTACCCACCACCACCATATCCAGGGGGGCACGCTGTCTCCTACCCACAACTGATCCCAGAGGAGCACACTGTCTCCTACCCACCACCATACCCCGGGGGGGGGGGCACACTGTCTCCTACCTACAACTGATCCCAGAGGAGCACACTGTCTCCTACAATTCCACAATTCAGGGAGTACATTGGCTCCTACCAACCACCTCTTCAAACAGGCACCCATCCACCTATCTACTGTCCAGTCTGTGTTAGCTCATGGACATCTACCCATTGTCTGATCCTCGGAGCACAACGTTTCCTACCCATCACCTGAACAAGGGAGCATATAGTCTCATACCAACTTCTTGTTCAAAGAGAGGCACACTTACACCTAATCACCACCTGATCCAGGGTAGCTCACTGTCATCTACCCATCTGATTCAGGGGGCACACTGTCTCCTACCCGCCACCTGATCCAGGGGTTGCAACGTCTGCTACTGACTACCTGATCCAGTAGGCATACTGTATCCTACCCACTGCCTGATTGAGGGGGAACACACTGTCTCCTACCCACCACCTGATCCAAAAGGGCACACTGTCTCCTACCTACCACCTGATCCAGGGGTCCCACTCATCCACACTGACTCCTACCCATTGCCTGCTCCATGGGCACACGGTCTACTACTCATTGCCTGATCCACAGGCACATGGTCTACTACCCACTGCCTGATCCAGGGGGCCCACTCACCCGCACTAGCTCCTACTCACTGATGGATCAATAAGGATACTGTCTCCTACCCACCGTCTGATCTGGGGGGGGCACACTGTCTCCTACTCATGATCTGATCTGGGGGCACACTGTCTTACCACATGATCCTGATCTGGGGGGGCACACTCTCTTACTCACCACATGATCCAGGCAACACACTGTCACCTACTCACTGTCTGATCCAGGGGGAGGACACTTTGTCTCCTTCCCACCACCTGATCCAGGGGGGCACACTGTCTCCTACCCCCGCTTGATCCATGGGTGCACTGTGCCATACCCACCACCTGATTCACAAGCACACTGTCACTTAGCCATGACATGATCCAGAGGGAGGGGTACACTGTCTCCTATCAACCACTTGATCCAAGGAGGGCACACTATCTCCTACCCATCACCTGATCCAGGGGGCACACTGTCCTACCCACTGCCTGATCTGGGGGTTGGGGGGCACACTGTCTCTAACCCATCAACTGATCCCATGAGATGCATTGTTTCCTACCAGCCACCTGATCCAGGGAGAACACTGTCCAACCTGCCACCTGATGCATAAGACACACTGTCAACTACCCACCACCTGATTTACGGAAGCACACTGTCTCCTACCTATTCAGATGGGCACACTTACACCCACTAACCACCTGATCCCGGGTAACTCACTGCCATGTACCCACCACCTTATTCAGGAGGAGCACACTCTCTAATACCCACCACCATATTATGGGGAGCACACTGTCACCTACCATTGCTCAGATGAAATCCCTGGTCCTCCCTGAAGACCTGCCATTGCTAGTGCATGGATTCATGATGTCCAGACTTGACTAGTGTAATACCCTTTACATCGGAGTCAGTGGTGGTATCCTTTGGCGCCTGCAGCTGGTGCAGACCACAGTGGCCATGGTGCTGACAGGCCCTCCCTGGTCCTGTCATGTGACCTCGGTCCTGCATTGGCTGCCACTGAAGTGGCGTATTACATTCAAGGTCGGCTTGCTGATTTACAAGGCCCTATATGGACTGGGGCTGGTTCTCTGTTGGACCTCCTGACTCATTATCCCTCTGCTCCTCTGAGGTGGGCCACCTGGCAGTTCCCAGGGCTAGGCATAAATCAGTGGGGGACCGAGCATTTGAGGTTGCCAGTCCAGCCTTGTGAACTCACTACCTAAATCTCTGAGGGAGGCCCTCGGTGGAGGCCTTAAGGGGGGCCTAAAGACCTTGGTATTTAATGAGGCCTTTAGTCATATTGGGGCCTATTCACGAAGGTGCAGAGTGGGCTATGTGCCTCACAACTCAGGCGCACAGTCCACTCCACACCTGCCCAGCCTCTGCGTGCATTCACAGAGCACATACGTTCCCCACCCCATGCACCCAATCCCCAACCGATTGTGAGCTTCACACAGGGGTGGGCCTGGGGCAGTGCGGGGAGGGTGAGCCAGCACTCTGCATTCACTACAGTGCAGAGTGCTGTGCATGGGGCTGCCGGTCTGCATTTCAAAGGCAGCTGTAAACCACCAGGGCTGGTTACGCACCCCCCCCCCGGGGGGAGCTACCTTTGGACACAGCGGGGGGCAATGGCCCCCCCAATATTGGTGCCCCTGCCATTGGGGCACACTGGGAGGTCAGTAGTCGGGCAGCAGGGTCGGCACTCTGTGCGCCGGCCGACAACATGGCACCCCATGGACGCAAGGGATCCACTGCGGGTTTCTACTAGGGCAGCCGATTGGCTTCCTGCCCAGATCTGCCGCTCCGCACCAGCCAGCCCCCATGGACCTGTGCACGGGGGCCATGTATGGGAAGCTGGGTGGGAGCTGGTGCTTGTGAATGCATACCCGCGCCGTCCATGTGTGCGGGCTGTGCACCCGGATACGTGCCTTGTGTACAAGCTTTGTGAATAAGCCCACTGAGAGGCTTCTCACTTCAACTGTTGATGCCGTTCATTTTTACCATGAGCTATTTATTTATCAATGGCTGTTTTAAATATTGAAATTGATTATTATTTCTCGTTTAGGAATTGAATTTGTGTTTTTATATAAAGCACTCGGAACATCTTGTAGTAGTGGTTTATTTTTTATAAACTACTTTCCAACTACCATTCACCTGATCCAGGGGGCACACCCACTGCTTGATCTGGGGCACTCACTGTCTCTTTCCCACAGCCAGGATCCAGGGGGTGGGGATGCACTGTCTCTTATTCACAGCCTGAGCCAAGGGGAAAACTTGAGCCAAATGGCACACTGTCACCTATCCACCACCTGATCCCAGGGGGCACAATCTTTCCTGTTATCCACTTGTTCCAGAGGACACAACCTCTGCCTGATGCAACCTCTGCCTGATGCAGGGGGCACACGTACTCCTACCCACTACCTACTCCAGGGGACACACTCTCTCCTACCCACCACCTAATCCAGGGGACACACTTCTATCCATTGCCTAATCCAGGGGACACACGCTCTCCTAGCCACCACCTGATCCATGGGGCACCCTGTCATCTACCAACTGTCTGATTCAGGGGTCACACAGTCTTATCCACCATCTCATTCAGGGAGCACATTGTCTCCTGTTCACTGCCTGATCCCAAGGGGCATACTGTCTCCTACTCACCACCTGATTCAAGGGGGTACATTGGCTCCTACCCACCATCTTATGTAGGGGGCACATGTTCTCCTACAAACTGTCTTATCCAGGGGAAGCACAGTCTCCTACCTACTGCCTGATCCATGGAACACACCGTCTCCTATCAATTACCTGATCCAGGAGACACACTGTCTCCTACTCATCATCTGATCCAGGAGAAGCACTGTCTCCTACAGTTCCCTTGAGTCAAGGAAGTACACTGTCCCCATCCCACTATTTTATCTAGGGGCACACTGTCTCCTTCTAACTGCATGATCAAGGGGGCTCTTTGACATGTATCCACCACCTGATCCCAGGGTGCACACCGTCTCCTGCCCACCGACTGATACAGCAGGTGCACTGTCAGCTACCTAATGGTTGAAGCAGTCTGCCTGCTACCCACTGCCTGATCCAGGAAGCATACTGACTGGTACTGTCTGCCCATTCCTGATAAAGATACACACTGTAAAATACCCCTTGCCAATACCTAATCCAAGGGGTAAGGTTCTTGTACCCACAGCTGCTGTTTAAATCATGCCCCATGGGGTAGATTGTCATATCCGCTACCACTTATTGGTCCCAGCCTGGTTGTCTTCTCCTCCCACTTGGATAACTACCAGAGATGGGTTGAGTGGACCTCTAAAGCCCTTGTCTATAGGAGGAAACATCAACAGGGCAGCACACCCCCTTTCTGCTGTCCTGCAGTGCCAGTGCCTGATATGAGTTGATGTGTTTGGCCTGGAATGTGAACCCTGAACTTTTTGTCCAAGAGGTCAGAGAACTAATTACAAACCCACACTGGCCCCAACTTATCAGTGATGCAGTTTTATCTGAGATGAACTATGAGTTGTACCGTGATGCAATTAGGGGAACTGAAATTATACTTTTCCAGCCTGGGGAAAGCAGTCACCCCATCGTTGGCGAACACTGCAGTACTGCACAGCTGTAAAATGCCATCTGTCCTGGCTGAGGAGGAAGGCGATCCCTCTTGTCAGCGCAGGCCATACTTCAGCCATGGTGAATACTGCAGTGCTACAAAAGGAATGAACAAAGATCAGATCGACACAGACCGACAGACACTGCCTGACTTCTTTGCTGTGTGATTTTACTCCTGCTGGGTGTTTACAGCGTGAAGACCAAATAAAAGACCCCATAATTGTATTCATTCTTGCTGCCAGTGCTGCAGCGTTTATAAAACTTAATTAAATAATCCCTCGGCTGCCCATACTAAACAACTGCTGTTCTTATCCAAGAGGCAGACTCAGTGTTACAAACTCTGCATTAATGGCTAATAAAATAACAAAGGATATGTTTCCAAACTTTTCACAATAAGCACTACACTCCGTTCTGCTTTTTAGTTGGAGCTGGTTTGGTAGGGGATTAATAATAGGCTCTATGGAGCCCAACCCAGAGTGTCATCAAAATGTTTGCCACGTTTATCATATTATGAATATACTATGTTACCATTCTTATTCATTACATCATAGTATATGATGCAATATATCACATAGAAATTTGCATAATACATGCGTATCATGTTCACTGGGAGGTCATCTGGGTTGGCTATGGCATGCAAGCGTGTCAGATAATCAAGTGGCTGCAGGTACAGAATGACCACCAAAATGATATCTTCAGTGGCCCCACTATCATGGCCACCTGAGTATGGTGTCTGATGAATGTAACTTTGTAACATGATAACTGAAGGTCAGAACGGACTCTTAAGTCCATCATGTCTGCCTCCCTGCTTTTTTTTATGTTAGTTTTTGTTGACCAGGTAAGTGCACTAGACAAATTCTGCCTTTTTTCAGGCACGGCCCGGAGGAGGAGGAGGGGGATGCGGATGAATGCCAGCTGACATTGAACCAGATTAAGCTGTTGGTGGTATTTTCAGTGAATGGGGGTGAAATTTGGCCCGGACACCAGGGAAATTCCTCTACTCGTCCTGTAGGGGGTGTTGCTGCAGCTTGCTCTATGGACAGTAGGGAAGTTGGAGTGAAGGTGGAGGTAGTGTCGACTAAGGAGGAACATGGATGTTCCTGCTCGGATTTGCAGAGGCTTGCTCCGGAGGTGAACATTGTTTCCATGATTGGTGCTTTTACAGAGCGGATGGCAGGACAAGCACAGGACTCCTCGGGCGGGTTGCTCGCGGGGGAGCTACAGGCGGACTTGGATAGCGTTGATCCGAGAGTTGCTCTGCTGGTGGAGGCTGTATCATCTTCTGTAGAGTAGGCCACTTTTGAAACACTGGGCATTTCGGAGGGCGATATGTACGGCACCTGAAGATCTGTAGAGCTTCCGAGCTGTGCGGATGACTGCAGTATTCGGGCGCAGCCTTTACGTGCCCAGGCTGCGGCGGATTCATGGAGGACTGGTGCTGGACATGTAGGAGAGGAAGGAGTGGCACAGGTATGGAAGGCTTTGCCTTCAACTTTTCTGTTTTTGGGGAAGCTGGTACATGGCACTTGGGAGAGGGCTGTGACTGGCGCTGGGATACCTGGAGCTCAGACTGCTGGAGGGCCGTTACCTCCAGGACATGTTGGGGATTGTGTTGCAGGCCCACGGGCTACACAGGCTGTGTCTCGAGAGGCTGATTTCTCCTCACATGGAACTTTAGACCCTCCCCTCCCTGCTGGAGGTAGGACTCAGGGGGGCAACTGACTCTTTCCCCCTAAACAGTGGTCCCTGGCCCATGCTTTGTTGAATGCGGGTTGGACGCTGGACCCTATTGGACAGTGGCACTCAGAGCTCCCTATGAATCCTAGGGAGCCCAGATATTTATTCTGGAACCTGCACTTGGGGACTTAGCTCAGGTGGGGAAGGTGGGCTCTGGGACTGGATGCTCAGGGACTATGCTTTTGGGGGCTCTGTCCGTCTTGCCAGAGTCTGACCCCCCCCTTCTCATCTGGCTGCTGATGACATTTTTTTCAGCTGTGGCCTCTGGGACTGTTTTACATGCTCAACCTGCAATAGGAACTCCTGGTGCTGTACACCCCACTGGGGGGACTGGAAGTGTGGCCAGGATGCCTGGTTTATCACCTTCTGATTTGTCTTGTATAACCCCTGATCTTCGAGACTCCACCATGACTCAACTGGCACATGATTTGTCTTGGGCTGACAGGGTGGACTTAGAATTTCCGTGAACTTCAGCTCAACCCACCCACCCACCCTCGATTGGCTTTGCAGGCTTTGCAGTCAGTGGCGGGTAATTGGTCACGATTCAGGCAGTTAGACCCTTTTACATCCTCACTTGCCACTTCCTAGAGATGCAGTTCAGTCCGTTTCTTTTATAAAGGGGGACTGGTCTTGAAGCCCAACAGGGCCTATGTCAGGAAGGTCCTGTTGCAGGACTCCTTACTTGTGACACCTCATGAGTTGTATGCATTGCTGCATGCCCCTATGGACGGGTATTTCAATTTAAGTTTCCGATCTCCGGTTTTTCTGAATAAATTCTGGTCCAATTATGACAGCGTTAAGGACACCCTGCTGTAGACCCCCTTTCAGGCGGTCCCTATTAACAAGTCCCCAGTACGTATGCTGACAGTCCTACTGAAGAATGAGGGGGTTAAGGTACAGGATGTGCACTATTGGTTGGCTCAGCGCTGCGAGGTCCTGCGGGATCCAGAGTCTGTTCTGGACACTGAGCTATTCTGGACAGGACATTGGCTCTTCTGGAGGAAATTGCACCATACAGCCACAGGTTTGCAGCATTTTTTATCTGGGAAGGTACTGGGCACAATGCTTCTATCCAGGACAATCTAAGACATGCTTCCATTGTGGATCTGATGCACATTTAACAATGCTTGTGACACGATTCGATGTAACTTATGTCTAGAGAGGGGTCACATGGGAGCACAATGTTCCAATGCATTGTGTTGCAATCTCTGCGATGACACTGGACACTATTTTCGTACTTGCCCTTGAGCCATGCATAACCAGAGAGACAAGGCAGATGAGCAGGATTGCATTTTGGAACAGGTACATCGGGCACAGCACTGACAGAGACAAAAGGGCACTGGCTGTGGCCATTGCCCATGTGGTGGAACCAGAGGATGTGCTTTCTGAGGTGCAGAGTGTAATCCCTATGCTTCTGAAAGATTTGCTTCCTATGCCTTGGGCTCCTCAGCTCCAGCAGGAGGCTTCGGTCTCCATTCCTGATATGCCGGTCCAAGGGATGCTTCAGCACGTGGAGAATGATCTGATGGGGGCCTGTCCTGCCACAACTAGCCCGATGCCTACCCCCACTCAGGATCTGAAACTGGTTGACAGGAAGCAGTCCCTGCATTCACATAAGCTGCAGGGAGCACAGGAAGAAGAGGTGGTGATCCCATTGGCTAATAAATTCGCTGGCCTGATGGAGGTGGATGGAGAGGAGGCTCATAGTGCAGAGACGGAGTATTCCTCCTGTGCTTTGGAACATCCTTCTGCCACTACTGATACTGAGGAGGAAACCCCAAAGATGGTGGGCAAGGCCAAAGTACGGAAGAAACAGAAGAAGAGGACTCGCCTGAAGATGGATCCGAATATGGACTGTACCTGATGCGTGTTTTTTTCTGTCTAGTGTTTGTTGGTTGTTTTCTTTATCCCTCCTTTGTCTCTTATGATGACTCTGTTTTGTCGGGCCACATTGAATGCCAATAGCGTCAAGTCCCTGGCAAGGAGAAGTATACTTTATTCGATCCTTCGTGATCTGGACTATGATGTCCTTTTCCGTAAGGACACCCATTTACACACTACCAATTATATTTACCAAGCCAGTAGAAGTTGGTATTGGGGTCCATCCTTTTGGTCAGCAGGTGTAGACTGCTGCGTGTGTGTGTGAATTTTATTTACTGGAGATACCTGGCAGGTTACGAGATTGGTTGATCTTGTTCCAGGATGGGTGCTCCTTTTGGATGTCGCCTATCAGGACACTCTTCTCTAATTTATTACTGTGTATGCTCCCCAGGGTAAAAAGGATAGGGTGGATCTGTTTCATTTGATTGACCTCTACTTACACACTTCCAGGTGTGTGGTGTGTGTGGGGGACTTTAATTATGGTCTGTTCACCTCTGACCGGGGTGGACGCACTACAAAGACTTTTTGTGACACCACTGCTCTTCGTGAGATCATGCACAATGCCTCTTTGGTGGATGCTTATCGGGTAGAACACCCCGCGGGGGGCAGCACTTATCACCTGGCGACATGTGCCTCATGAACAGATTATTTTTTGTCTCTCCTTCTTTGGTCCCAAGTCACGTGACATTGATTCCAACTGAGATTTCAGATCATCTTCTACTGGGTGGCTCTTTTGGCCTAACTCCTTGTTTTGACTCCAGCAGGTGTTATTGAAAACTCAGTAGTACGATATTACAGCGGCAATTTGAGGGGTGGGTGTTAGAGGAATTCCTCCGAGCCCGCCAATCAGTGGCCTGTGTATATGGAGATCTGGGGCGATGGTGGGTGGACACTAAAGCGGATCTTAAGCTGTTATGTCTTTGCCTTACCAGGGCAGTAACTAGGTCACAGCACCTTGAATACTTGGGGCTGCGACATCAGTATATGTGTCTTCTTTCGTTACAGTACAGTACAGAGGGGATTACTTGGAACAGATTGCACAAATTACAACTCGCATGAGGGTTATCCAGTATGATAGGCGTAAGTCTTTATTTATGGAGCATCAGACGGGTACAAGGGGGACAACTGGGTTAATGGACCCTTTTGCTAGTTTTCATCACAGAGTGACACACAGACTGATTACTGGGGTTCGCACTGCTTTGGGGCAAATAGTTATCCACTGGGATTCAGTGTTGCAGGAGGTACAAGAGTATTTACAGCGTATGTTTGGCCGTACCCCGGAGGTTGGCGTAGCAGATACTTTTCTTGCTCAGGTTGAGATTCCTAGTATTCCCAAGAAATTGCTTGTTCTTCTTATGGGGGACATTACACCGATGGAGGTGGACTGGGCCATTGCCCATCTACACACAAACTGGGTTCTGGGCTTGGATGGTTTGACTTTGGAATTTTGTAGGGTGTTTCACGTTCGGATGGGGGAAGTTTTGACGGTCCTTTTCAGTCGGATTCTGAGGGAAGGGATTCTTTCTTATTCTATGTCGGACGCTCTTCAAATCTTGTTGTTTAAGAAAGGCGTTTCATTTGATCTTTGCAACTGGAGGCCGTTATGCCTTTTGAACACGGATCTGAAGCTTTTGATGATGATATTCAATGTACGTCTGGCTGCAGTGGCTCAGTACGTTATCTCTCTGGTGCAGACGTATGCCATCCCTGACAGGTACATGCTTGATAACTTGATTCTTGTGTGGGAGTTGTTTAGGCCGGGGTGTATGGCGGGACATGGTGGGTTTCTTTTAATGTTAGACCAAGCACAGACATTCGATAGGGTGTCGCACTTCTATCTGTATGCTGTTGTTCGGCACTATGGAATCCCTATTAGGTTTTGTGATTGGCTTAGTTTGATTTATGATTCGGCCACATTGATACCTTTGGTGAACAGGCATTTGGTTACTCGTTTCTCTTTAAAGGTGGGGGCCCCCTCCTGTATGCGTTTTGTTTGGACCCCATCCTTCGGCAGATATTGCTACACCCACATATTAGGGATATCATTACCCCTTCATCTTCTGGGACCATGAAAGTCATTGCCTAAGCGGATGATGTTACCCTTCTGGTTCAGGATGTGGCCTCCGGGTGCATCGTGTTGGATGTTATTTGCTCTTACGGTCCTATTTCAGGCGTAGTTTTGAATATGTCAAAGTGCACTGCGATTGCACTAGGGTCACAGGTCATGGGGTGGCTCAATAGAAGGAATTCCTTTGACGGCTGGACCTGTTCATATCCTGGGGGTTTATTTTGGGGTTACAGATATGGCTGCTTACAATTGGGATTTGAAATTGACTTATTGCGCCTCCATGGTCTCCCTTTGGAAGTCCTGGAAGCAATCCAAATGTAAATGGGTGGCTGTAGTTAGGATGTTTTTACTTCCCCTTTTTCTACATTTGTAGCAGGTTTATTTGATTCCCAGGGACATGAAAACTCACATTTATAGCTTACTTTTTCAAATGATTTGGGGAAGTAGGTTGAACCCCATTAGGCAGGATGTCCTGTATCTCCCCATCAGGGAGTGGGGTTTGGATATGTTTAACCCAGTGGTTAAATTAACTTGTCATTTTGTTAAGTGGAATATTGACTTCTTTCTCAATGGGGTGGATAGGTGTTGGAAACCCGGGATGGCAGTTTCGTTCATTCCCATTTTACACCACTGGACACGACCACATTTTTCTCCTTTATTATCTAGAGGAGCAAACTTCTATATCTGCACAATATTGGAAAAATTGTGGAGGTGGAGGTGGGCCTATACCCTCCCCAGTTATTGTATCAGGATATTTTGGCTCAGTAATTTTTAAAACCTCATGGGTACTCTGGTATTCCACAGGAGCGGTATGCCCTTTTACATGCTAACTTGGCTGATCCCCTCGCACCCTCCAGGATGTGGGATGTCCTATGGCTCAGCAGTCATGATAGATTGGGTGTGAAGGCTAAAGCCAAACACAGGATCAGGGTGGATCGCATTTGTCCTAGGGTGGGGTGTGTACAAGTTTTGGAAACAATGTCTCATTTTTTACTGGAATGCCCCTTTGCCGGAGCATTCTGGGATCTTCTGGCAAGAAAATGGGGGGGGGGGTCTGGGATGGCGGTCACTGACATATGAGGCAGTCATATTGGGCCTTTCCCCTCTACTGTGGTATATGGAGACTCATGTGGGAGGCTTATTATTACTCTAAGTATTTTTTATGGTATGCCCACTGTGTTTTTCTTTTACAGGCCATGTTTCTTACCCCAGATGCAGTATTCCTCATGGTGGAAAGGGAATTACACTTTTTATTTATGTCCAAATGTTCTTGGGAAGCGTGGGGGTTGCCCCTTGATGTGGAGACATGTGCAAGTTCATTTTGAGCCTCCCTGAAGGTGGGGGGTGGTTCTTCTTTTTATTGTACTACCCTTCACTTGTAGATGTTGGGCGGGTCGGGGGGTTGTCTCCTCCTCCTTCTTGTGACTAGGATTTTTTTAATATATTATTTCTCTTCTTACTGTGTGACTTAGGGGGTGGTGGGGGGTTTGTGTAAGGCTGACCGATTGTCAGGTGCATTGGGGCATGGGTGGGGGTAGTTATTGTACTTATTTGTTACTTGTTTGTTATTGTACGTTTTCATTCTCTGGCATTATGTTTCATTGGTTGTTGCTGTAACTTCTTTTCCTGTGCGTTTTATTGTCAAATTAAAAATTCCCCTACTGGCCTGCAGGGGAACCTCTAGTTGCCAGGATGGACACTTCGAATAACCCTTGGTAGAGGATGGACGTGCAGGGGGTAGAGAAGCCGGTCTCCCCTCTCTACCTCCTTGGTATTGGGAACACGACAATTCGCTCCCGACAACTCTGCCCATGACTTTTCGTTCCCGACATTGTGCTCCAGAGTCAATTCACTCCAACAACAACTCGCTCCTGAGACTATTCACTCCCAATGTCTAGTTCATGTCCAAATGGTTATTAACAATTTAAATAACAGTAGATCTTACTTCGAGAGGGCTCTTGCAGTAGGTAATTACATATAGGACTGATGCCGGCAGGCGGCAGGACCTCACGGAAAAATTTCTAGCAAGCAGTCCCTGGCAAGGGACCGCCTCCACATCAGGTGACCGGCATCAGGAGACGTCGGTATAAAGGGGTGGTCCCGGAAACCCGCCTTCCAGTTCTTTCCCACCTTTAGCTCGTGCAACGCCTCACAGAAAAGTTCATGCTTCGTCAGCCCTACCTTCATCGTTTTTTTACCGAAAAATTATTTTTTCGACTAACATCAGTACTAGCGTCGGTGTATGTCGTCCCCTACACCCTCCCAGCACAAGAATAAGTGCGATTCGTGCGGCGCCCAACTACCGCACAAGGACGGCCACTCCCTGTGCCTGTTCTGCCTAGGCCCCGATCACCCGGTTGAGAAGTGCCAGCACTGCCTCAGTTTCAATGCAGCTACCTGGAAAAGGTGGCAACAATCCCTGGAAGCCCATATTCTAAAGAAGAAAATGAGTTCTGTGAAGAAGGAGCTCAAAAAACTGAGGTAGGCATCCACTTCCCCCGAAGGCCATTGGAAGGAGAGGGAGAGGCACTGGGACAAGGGCTCCTCCGCCGCGTCTCCCTTGGGAGTCGCTGGGACGCAGGTAACATCCCCTCCGGGGGATCGCTCCTCGACAGCCGCCTCGGAGGTTTCCGAGGGGACGTCGGCCCACCCGTCTGGCTCACGCTCGGGCCTTGCGGGTGCCTCCAGGCAGTTGGAGGCCTCCGCCCCTGGTTCGGCCGCAGACTCGCGGCTTACCGCTGTGGGCGACTCCGGTAAGCTGGGCGTCGACTCCTCCGACGTCTGCCCAGAGAGGGCCGGTAAGACATCTGACCCTCAGGGGTGACACGCGGCCTCCTCTCCACTGGACCAGGCCGATCACTCTACTCGGCCTGCCTCCGGTGATGGCTCTCGTAAGTCGGACGTCGGCTCCTTCGGCACCCGCAGAGAGCTTGCCACTAGGCCTCACTTCGGCTCGTCTGATGTCCGGCCAGTGAAGGAACCGACGATGGATCCCCCCACGTCCGTCATACCGGGTTCCCTGCAGCCTTCGCTGCTGTCTGGGGAACCAGAGTCTCCCCAACCCGACCCCGGGAACTTTTCTCCTCCGTCCCCGGGTGAAGCTGGGGATCTTTTGCCTCTGTCAGTCCTTCCTCCACCTGGAGCGCCGGACCTGACTTCGGCTCCCCAGACGCCGGCTCCGACGCCGGCCCCTCTGATGTCAGTACCTCTGGCGCCAGGGCCTCCGCCGTTGGCCCTGACATCGGCCTTACCGACTCCGGGAGATATTGTGCTCCCATCGGGCCCTCTGGGCTCTCCACTATGGACCCGCCCTTGAGGTCTCTGGCCGGGCCGTCTGCTCCGGCAGCCCCTCCGGCTCCTGGGTATCCTCCGTCCTATTCGACGCCGGTGTACCCGGGACCGCAGTATCTGGCGCCACAGTACCCAACGCCGCAGTACTCTATGCCACGATACCCAATGCCGGGCTACCTGCAGCCGGGTTTTGGATACACTCCATATGGTTATAACCCGTATCCTTATCCCCCACCTCCTCCTTCTCCACCGCCCTCGTGGCCGCCGGTGGACCTGCAGGAGACTCTGGCCTCCTGGTGGGCTGAGGCAAAGGCTCAGCTCACCAAAGAGGTAGAGAGCCACCTTCCGGCGGCGGTGCCGTCCCAGATTTCCATATGTCTGAGGCAGCACACTCCCTCACCACCTCCGGACTCCAGGGTTCTTCTGTCTGGGTCCAGAGAAGGACATGCTTCCCCGGGGGCCCGTTCCTCCCCCGGGTCAGGAAAGGGAGTCTTTCTCTTCTTCATCCTCCTCTTCACCCTCGGACTTCTTGGACTCTTCCGACGGTTGCTCCGAGAGAGATGACGAGCCTCGCTCTCCGTCGAAACCCAGGCCAAGGACTCCTCCGAAGTCTCCTCCGGAGGATCCATCTTTTACGGAGTTGCTTAGGAAAATCCAGGAGGTTCATCAGTGGCACTCCCTGGAACCAGATCCTCAGCGTCTGAAACTCGCTGAACATCTGGATCTGCCCGTGACAGCTCCTACCTTGGTGCCACCCTGGATAGAGCCTCACGTCGACCTTGTTACCACAATATGGAAACAGCCGTCAGCCTTAGCCCCACTTCCTAGGAAGTTGAACTGGCTATATCAGGCTCCAGAGGGTGTTGATTTCCTGGATTCTCACCCTCGAAATATATGAAATATACGAAATTTGCCAGCAGATAAAGGCCTAGAGGTCTATCAAGTCTGCTCGAATGTGCAGCTAGCACTCCTTATTCTGCAGCTGCCCCTCCCTTCCACCCTTCCCCTTCATTAACCCTCCCCCTTGTCCTGTCCTATCCCCTTTTGAAGCAGCCCACTGTTCTACTGCATACCACTTCTGCAGGTAACGATTCCACCTAGCCACCACCTCTCTGTAAAAAGTGTCTCCTCATCTCCTCCTGAACCTTCCTCCCTCCTCCAGTCTCATATCATGGCCCCTGGTGGCCCTCCTCCCTTACTTTGAACAGCCCTCTGTACCAGTCTTGTTTATTCCTTTCACGTATTTAAAGGTTTCAATCATGTCACCCCTGTCCCTCCTCTCCTCCAGTGAGTACATGTTCAACTCCTTCAACCTCCTCTCGTATGATAAGTCCCCCAGCCCCTTGATCATCTTTGTCACCCTGTGCTGTACCCCCTCCAGTAACTTAATGTCCCTCTTCAGATACAGGCGCCAGTACTGCACGCAGTACTCCAGGTGTGGTCTAACTAATAACCTATACAGTGGCAGAATCACCTCCTCCCTCCTCGAGGATATACCCCTTGCAATACAACCCAGCATTTTGTTGGTCTTGCAGCTGCCTTCCTTCATTGTGCTGAGTTGTTCATTGACCCTGTAATGAGCACACCCAGATCCTTCTCCTCTGTCTGGGCTAGCTGCACTCCCCAGCTGGTAACTCCTCCTTGGGTTCTTCATCCCAAAATGCAGCACCTTGCACTTTTTGGCATTAAAGCCCAGTTGCCAGGTGTCTGACCAGGTTTCAAGCTTTGCCAGATCATCCTGCAACCCCTGCCATCCCCCTAGGTCATCCACCACCGCGTCTACCTTGGTATCTTCAGCAAACAGACTGATCTTGCTCTTGATGTCCCATGATATGTCTGCAATGAATATCTCAAACAACACTGGTCCCAACACCGAGCCCTGTGGAACACTGCTCGTCACTGCCCTTGGGTGTGAGAGCTCCCCACCCACCACCACCCTCTGTTGCCTTCCCTGAAGCCAGTTCCCTACCCATCTCACCAGCTTTGCACCCGTCCCTGTGCCTACTAACTTCCTTCCCAGACTTCCATGTGGCACTCAGTCGAATGCCTTACTGAAGTCCAGATACAGGACATCCACTGCATGGCCTCTGTCCAGTTGCCTAGTTACCCAGTCATAGAACTCCACCAGGTTAGTTTGGCAGGATCTGCCACATATGAAGCCATGCTGTCTGTTGTCCTGTAGTCCTTTGGCCTCTAGGAGGGCCACCAGCCTTTCCTTCAGGATAGTCTCCATTAGCTTACCCACGATGGATGTGAGGCTCACTGGTCTGTAGTTTCCCGGTTCATCCTTGGGGCCAGTCTTGTGGAGGGGCACCCCATGAACCATCCTCCAGTCCTGAGGTACACACCCGCATGTAGTGAGGCATTAAATAGGTCTGCCAAAGGTTCTGTAGGACCTCTGCCAGCTCCTTCAGTACCCTGGGTGGATGCCATCTGGGCCTGGCGCCTTGTCCACCCTCAGTGCCTTCAAACCCTCTCGAACTCTGCTCTCCATGATTTCCCCATCTGTCACCACTTCCCCTGCTTCTGCCATTTCTCCCACCTTGGGTGTCACCCCCCTCTTCTCTTTAGTAAATACTGAGCAGAAGTACTCATTTAGTGCTTCCGCCTTACCGCACCCTGCTTCCACCCAACCCCCCTCCTTCCTAATCCTTACTATGTGGTCCTTACAGCTCCTTTTCTCCCTGATGTACTTAAAGAAGTCCTTCTCCCCCTTCTTAATGCCTTGTGCCAGCCTGAGTTCCATAGATGCTTTGGCTCCCCTTACTGCCCTTGTCACCTCCTTCGATTCTGTCAAGTACTCCTCCCTGTCCTCCCCCCTCCCTGTTTTCTTGTACTTCCTAAAGGCAGCTCTTTTCCTCCTTACCTTTTCCATGACCTCCTTGCTCAACCAGCTCGGTTTCTTAGCCCTAGCCTTCTTGCTCTGGGCTTTGCAACAGGTTTTGGATTGGGTGATGTCAAGGACATCATCACCGATTTGCAAGAGAAGGGGATGGCTCTGAAGTCAGTTGATTCCATGTACAGTCCCCATCAGCAGCAGCAGTGCCGTCCCTTTCACAGACGGAATCGGCCAAAGGCGAAACCCTAGGGAAGGCGGGCCACAAAACGCCGGGCCCCCGCAACTGCAAAGTCCCCTCACCCAAAAAAGCAGCGGGTGCTTCAGCTGTGGCGCTGCCTCACACTACCTGACTCCTTTCCTCTCCCACTGCCTCTGGACTCCCTGGAGGAACCGGTAGGAGGGAGGTTTTCCCTCCACCTTCCGGGATGGGAGAGGATAACCACAGATTCTTGGGTGCTCCAGCTCATAGCAGAAGGACACTCCATAGAGTTTCTTCAGAAACCACCCGGACACCCCCCTCTGAAGTCGTCGTATTCACAGGAACATCTTCTCTTTGTCCAGGAGGAAATCTCGGCTCTTCTGCTGAAGCAAGTAATAGAGCCCACTCCCCTTCATCTGCAAGGGACAGGTTACTATTCCTATTTCTTCCTAGTCCCAAAGAAGACAGGAGATCTCAGACCAATTTTGGATCTCAGTTCCCTGAATCTTTACGTAGAATACAAAAGGTTCAGGATGCTCTCTTGCAGAGCCTTCTGCCCCTTCTCTGGCGGGTCAATGGCTTTGTGCTCTGGATGTGCAGGATGCTTATCTGCACATTCCCATTCGCCCATCTCATTGCAAATACCTTGTTTTGCATTCCAGAGGACCACTACCAGTTCAAGGCACTCCCTTGCTCATCCTCGGCCCCGAGTATTTACCAAATGCCTGGCAGTGGTGGCGGCCCCTGCTTACCAAGGAGTGCAGGTTTGCCTGACCTGGATGACTGGCTCCTGGAGGCCTCATCCAGGAGGAACTCCCCATTTCCTCCCTTACCCAGCAGGTTTTTGCCTGCCTGGGTATTACCATCAACCATTCCAAGTCTCATCTGGACCCTTCCCAGAGGCTACAGTTTATTGGGGCGAGTCTCGACACGACCATGGGCAAGGCCTTCCTGCCTCGACAGGCGGCCACCCTTCAGACCCAAATAGAGTCTGTTGTCCGACCGCAGGATGGTCTCTTGCAGGTCGGTCCTTTGCCTTCTCGGGCTCATGGTGGCTGCTATCCCGATGGCGCCTGCGCCGACTCACATGAGGATCTCTAGTGGACTCTATGCTCTCAGTGGGATCAGCTAGTGGATGACCTAGATCACTCAGTTCTGATCTCCTCGCCGATGATGCGAGACTTGCAATGGTGGATGGTTCGAGAGAACCTGTTTCGGGGAGTTCCTTACTTTCATCCTCCCCCCTCTCAGACTCTAACCACAGATGCCTCAGGCGAAGGTTGGGGAGCCCATCTAGGCCCTCATCCGACCCAGGGCTCCTGGTCCAAGCTAGAACAAGCTCTCCACATCAATGTGCTCGAGCTTCGGGTAGTGTTGTACGCTCTCCAAGCCCTTCACCAGTACATCCTTCCCGGCCACCTAGCCGTCCAGACGGACAACATGTGTGTGGTGTGGTACATCAACAAGCAGGGAGGGACTCGGTCCTACCCTCTATGCAGGGAGGCAATGAGGGTTTGGGATTGGGCAACACAACACGACCTTCACCTCATGGCAATTCATGTTCCGGGAGTCGACAACACCCTGGCAAACAAGCTAAGTCACTCTTCTGCTCTGACTCATGAGTGGGAACTGGACCAAGGGGTCCTAGACAATATCTTCCAACTTTGGGGAACACCACAGGTCGACCTGTTCGCATTCCCCCTAAACACAAAACTTCCCATCTTCTGCTCGCTCGTTCCAGAGTGAGGCACTTTTTGGAGCGACGCTCTGTCTCTAGACTGGAAGGACAGATTCGTCTATGCCTTTCCCCCAATTCCACTTATCCCACGAGTTTTGCACAAACTAGCTTCAGAAGGAGCGAGAATGATTCTGATCACTCCTTTCTGGCCCAGGCAAATCTGGTTCTCTCTTCTACAACAATATTCAGAGGATCCTCCTCTTCCTCTTCCTCTATCTTGAGGTTTGTTGACCCAGGATCAGGGGATCCTGGTCCATCCAGGCCTCAAATCCCTTCAACTGCATGCATGGCTCCTGCAGACCTAGCCCAATCCCGTTTTGGAGTGTCTCCCAAAGTGGCAGAGATTTTAGTGGAAGCCAGAAAACCCTCCACCAGATCCACTTATGCCATGAAGTGGAAAAGATTCACTATTTGGGCCGCTTCTAAGAACGTGGAACCTTTCTCCTGTTCAGCGGGGCTTCTGCTGGAGTATCTACATCATCTGTTTGACCTGGGTCTCAGCCACTTCTCTCTGAAGGTACACATGGCGGCCATTTCGGCCTATCATGTTCCCTTCGCAGACAAGGCTTTTGCTCAACTGGAGGTCTCCAAGACCTTTCTCAGAGGGGTCCTCCATCTGAGGCCCCCTATCCGTACTCCTGCTCCCCCTTGGGACTTGAACTTTGTTCTCGAGAAACTTACTCTTGCTCCCTTCGAACCTGCAGCTTCTGTGGATTTGAAGTTCCTTTCATGGAAGACGCTCTTCTTGGTGGCCATTACTTCAACTCGAAGAATCTCCGAGCTCCAGGCCCTGCTGTGTAAAATCCCCTACTTGATTTTTCACAAGGAACGAGTTGCTCTTCGCACGAATTCTAAGTTTCTACCTAAAGTAGTAGCCGAGTCTACCTTAAATCAGTCCATAGAGCTACCTGCCTTTTTTACACAGTATTCTAATCAAGGGGAGTATTTACTCCATACTATGGATGTTCACCGGATTCTGAGATACTACACCAACAGGATGAAGGATCTCAGAAAGACTGATCAGTTGTTCGTCTCTTTTGCTCACAAAAGGGAAGGCAATGCTGTTTCCAAGCAATGCCTGTCTAAGTGGTTGGCTCATTGCATCACTTTTCTGTTATGACAAATACAACAAGACCCTCCCGGGTCAAGTCAGAGGCCACTCCACAAGAGGAGTAGCTGCCTCTGCGGCTTGTTTCAAGAATATGTCTGCGGTAGACATCTGCGCTGCCACCACATGGACTTCCGTCCATACCTTTATGAAACACTACAGTTTGGATGTTGCCTCTCGCCGTAGAGCAGGCTTCGGGCTGGCTGTTTTGCAAGGTCTCCTGTCTTGAGACTTGCACAACCAGAACTACCTTTTGGAGTAGTTTTCCTCCTCCCAGTGCCCCTCTTTGTTCCAGACTGCTTGGGATTCAGTCCTATATGTAATTACCTACTGAAAGAGCCCTCTCAAAGTAAGATAGTACAGTTACGTAAGAACTTACCGTAACAGTAGATCTTCGAGAGAGGCTCTTGCAGTAGGTAATACCTTCCTGCCCCCTATCCCCCTAGGCTTTTTCAGCTCCGTTTCCATTAAGGGAAATATCCGCTCCTCTCTCGTCCAGCCTCTTTTGGCCTGTGGCGGGAAAGAACTGGAAGGCAGGCGTCCGGGACTGCCCCTTTATACCGACGTCTCCTGACGCCGGTCACCTGACATGGGGGCGGTCCCTCGCCAGGGACTGCTAGCTAGAAATTTTTCCGTGGGGTCCTGCCGCCTGCCAGCATCAGTCCTATATGTAATTACCTACTGCAAGAGCCTCTCTCAAAGATCTACTGGTACGGTAAGTTCTTACGTAACTGTACTTTCCTTACCTTCCATCAAGATGAGACTCCTGGAAGTGTAGTGCAGTGTAACGATTTTGTATTCCCCTCAAGTCACAACAGGAAAGATAGTCGGTCGGACACTGCATGAGCCGGACCATGTTACCATAGTTACCATATCCACATCCACACCACGATAGAGGCTCAGTGCATCGCATATGTGAGTTAAAAACATTCTTTTTATTCAAATAATGGATTAAAAATGACTCAGTCTCAGGCTACAAGTTAATACTCGAAGCTGTGGGCCACCCCTCGAAGAAATTCCTCAGTGGTGCGATCAGCACACTTCTCCAGGATACATGCTAGTCTTGTAACATCATCTCTGTAAATGTGGCCTGACCCTGCTGGTGGGTTTCCTGCAATAATTTGTTGTACTTTGGAATCCCGCTTTCTCTGAACCCCTCGTAGCTCTTCAATAAATTTCCAGACAGTTGGATGCGCCATGCACAAAATGCTTTGCATCCCCCGATGAAAATCCTCAATGATATTGTTAGTTTTGGTTCTTCCATCAGACACACTTTGAGAATGGTTCCAGAGTTCTACTGGGAAATGTGGTTGCCTTCTTCCTGTGCCCCTCCTGTTTCTCCTTCCAACTCACACATCTTCAAAATAATCAATTAGTGGGACTAATTCTTCAGGGAAAATGCACAAGCTTTCTTCTGTAATCTCCACAAATCTTGAGATTACTTGCTCTGGTGGATAGAAAGCGAGGGCCGGGAGATACTTGCATTTGAGAGTGAACTCTGTATCTTGCACGTAGCATGTTGCCAATCCTTCAGCATGAATTCTTCTATATGAGCATTGGGTAAAATGAGAAAAACACCCAACTGGTTTAGCTTCGGGGAATACTGACTGAAAGGCAGAAATGCATGCACGCTCAAAACCAGTCATGACTTCTGGACTAAGGTTCGGGTTCAGTTCCTTAAGCATGGTGAACATGCATTCGTAGCATTCCCTGCTTTTACTGGGTAAGAGTGCATATATCGCTTGCTGTACATTACCAAACCACTCTCCCACAATAATATACAACTGTTTAAAAAGAGGGGGTGTCACGCTAAATGCACCGTCGGCATGTCACAGCTTGCATCGCTTGAGGAGTTTCAAATGATGCTCTGTGCCAAAAATTAGAATTCTGTTGCTGCCGGGCCCACTGTCATGCAATAAAAACCTGACTGCATCACCATCTGAGTCGGGATTGTAAGTTGTATAACTGTCAGGGACTTGCAGTGCACATAGATCCTTAGGATTAGATGGTGCTCCATTGACACACACACGTTGAATTGTGCGTTTTAGGTTTTTATCAATGATTTTCCCCCTATGCTGCAAATGACACGTTCTCCTTAACATGCAGTAGCACTTGTGAGTTTGTGTCCTGTGTTGATCCAGCGCTTTCCTTTGCTAACTTCACAGCTTCATGCCTCTCCACCACGCAAGGGTCTGGTGCATGTGTATGTTGTGAAAACCTATGCATAATTACAGGGTTATTGTATAATAAAGTGTGAATGCGTGCATTACACAATTTAGATTTTTTGACTGCAAATTCACATTGCCAAATTGCTTTTTCTTGATGGCCAGTCTTGTGAAACATATAAATATAATTCTGGTCATCAACAAGCTTTTTCTTTGAGCGCTCTGACATTACAAACCTTCCAGCTGTAGTTCAGAATGGGAATGCAGGGCGAATTTCGCTGTTTTTTTGTAGAAATGTTAAACCAATCAGAGCTACTGAATTGTGTTAACCAATCAGAAACTGACAAATATCTTTTTGGGTGAAATAAACATAATACCATAATAAAAATAATTTTTCCTGAGGGAGCGAATTGTCTGGGAGTGGATCGTTATAGGAGTGGACTGACATGGGAGTGTAATGTCGGGAGTGAATTGACGGGGGGTGAGAAATCAGGAGCAAATTGTCATGTCCCCCTTGGTATTAGAGACCGAGAATTTATTTGATGCAACAAATGAAATTACGGAAGAAACACGTATGCCAGAAGAGATGGAACTAGACCAACAGACAGGAACAAATGATGGAAGTAAAACTGGACAGAATACAATAAATCCTATCAGTGAATCACAAAAGGGATCTACTAACTTGGCTTCTACAATGGAAAAACTACAAGCGCGCCTGCAAATGGAAGACACGCGCTTTCGACAGAGACAGCAAAATACTTAGAAAGCAATTGCACTACAGCAGATACAGATGCGAATCGCAGAGCCTCAAACTCCCACAGATACTCCGGCCCAGCTGCAAGCCTCTGGTGCGAATGAAACACCATGCCCAGAACTGATTCAGCAACAGCACCCTAGGGAGAGCTAAAAAGGTGTTGAAGAGACCACTAAGATGTTCATATTTGCAACAGGTACCAAACCTTTATTTGTATTTGAGGGGAATAAAACACAGCAAAATGTAGGGGTCTTGCCAGAAATGGCAAAAACGGACACAACACCATCTGGCCTAAGACGAGACCTTAATGTTACAATGACAAGTGCGGAGAAGCCTGAGTGGTCAGTAGACTCTGCTCTAGCAGCTGCAGGATGGGAAAAAACACAAACAGGACATTGAGTGTCAGGCCCCTCTCCCATTGGTATACCAGGGAAAGAGACAGGCAACAAAATGAAGACATAAATAGTACTGAAAACAGTACAGTAGCAAACGGACAAAAAGCAAAAAAGGTAAACACAGTGACAATGGATAACACAGACAAAGGGAGAACTTTAACTTGTGAATCACCCCTGCATCTTCCAAGTCATCTAATCTTAACTCAAAACCCAGGGCTACTGTTACGGGGCCCCTCCCCCCAGGCGGTGAATACAGAGGATACAGAAGTGCAACCTGAAAACAATCTTCCAGAACCCAGTACTTCCAATAATCAACCTGGGATGAACCAAACCCACTCTGATAACTCTGTACCTGGGGCAAATGAGAGAAGCTCTAGGTCTTATGCTTCATTCTTTAGGCAACATGAATATCAAGCAAAACAGCACAACGCCATCCACCTCATTTGTAAGGGGGTCCTAGATACATTCCCAGACAGACTGTTCATAGCAGAACCTTACCAAAAGGCTCCATGAATTTCTCGGCAGCTGAAATCTACACCCTTATCCATGTATCTGGAGAATCAGCATTCGACGTAAGCTTCAAACTTGGCAGTGGACTACAAAAAATTCTGGACAATATTGCAAACCCTAAAAAAAATCACACCATTATGGGTTCCTTTCCATGTCATACCACTCACCAAACCAGCAAATAGAACTGTTATGGTCCAGTTCAGAAACAAAGGCATCAGCGTCATACATAGATACATAGACAGTGTCGGCAGATAAGGGCCTATGGCCCACCCAGTCTGCCCATTTGAGCTTGTAAGTTCAGTTTGTTTTCCTAGAAGTCTGTTGCCCCTTACCCCTGATCTCTAGAATTCCTTTATGTCTATCCCATGCATTCTTAAATCCCGTGATTGTTTCAGCCCCCTCCACTTCCTCTGGCAGGGTGTTCCACTTGTCCACCACCGTTCTGTGAAGAAATTCTTTCTCATGTTTCCTCTGAATCGTCCCCCTCCAACTTCATCCATGCCCCTAGTTCTGGAACATCTTTTCGCTTAAAAATAGTGTTTTCCTGCACCTGTTCCTCCCTGTAAGATACTTGTATGTCTCAATCATATCCCCTCTCTCCCTCCTCTCCTCTAGGGAGTACATGTTCAGTTCCTTCAACCTGTCTTCATAGGACTTGTGATGCAATCCATGCACCATCTTTGTTGCCCTCCTCTGAACCTTCTCTACCCTGTCTATGTCCTTACGTAGGTACCATACATGCCCTGGGGCGGCACACAGTCAGCCTGATCAAAATGACAAAAATGAGGAGCAAAGGCTACTTATTGCCATAGTGCAAAGAAAACAAACCAGTGTACTCGCCCACTCCCTCCACCTTGAGGGATGAGGACATACAGGAAGATAGACAGACTATATCCCCCCCTCCCCCCGAGATGTACAGCAAGAAAGCACAACCCCTGAAGTACAAGAGTCAGAAATGGTTAATCTGAATGAAGTAAGACAGGACACTCTCCCTGTAGAAACACAGGAGATGCCCCCCCCCCCCGCGAAATCAAAAGAAGTAGGCCCAGGTAAACCAGACATGAAACATGGACAATCTTGGACCAAACCCTGCCCCAAACTTTTATGAGCAAACAGAAATTCCTACTACCAGTAGGTATGAGGTCCTAACAGAGGTAGCATACAATTTAGGAAATGAAACAGATGATTCCTCTGTTTGGTCTTCTCTGCCAGATGTGGCTTCTGATAGGGGAGGACCCCCCAGTCAGTACTAAAAAGGACAGCCCAACCCAAGCTATGACACCTGTTGGAAAGAAAGCTAAATCCAAACAAAAGAATACCAGACAGACCAGAAAGTAGCAAAGCAAAACCACCCTGAATTAAGACTAGTTAAAATTCAAGTTACTCTTCTCACCCCACTGTAATGGAACCTAATATTCCACCGTTCGCCATCACTTTCAATAGTATTAAGACAGCCAGAAAAAAATGGCAGTCTTTCCATACTTAACAATCATTAAAGCAAGGAATATTTTTTTAAAGGACACCAGACTACATACTACGACTGAATTGCGTCAGGCAATATCACAGTGGCATAAAGGGTCTTCATACTGGTCCTTGGGGACAGAAACTTGCACTGGGGTGGCTATATTGTTTGCTGATATCTCTTTTAAACTTATTAAACTGGTAGATTTGGTTCCAGGCAGGGCATTAATACTGGATATAAAAATTCAGAATGTATTGTTTTGCCTAGTTAATATTTATGCAGGTCAAACTAAAGTGAAAAGGATTGAACTCTTCCAGACAGTGCAACCTTAAGCTAATGTTATATTCTGATTGTGGTACTTGTTAATTCTCTCCAAATTGTCTTGTAAATCCTAACTTAAATGCAAACCTAAGCCTGTTTACAGCAATTTTGCACTCTAAGGGTAGTTTGAAGTGCAAGTTCATTTAGGTTGCAGGTTTGTAGATTGTAAAATATTACAGCTCTCTTTGTTTTAAGGTCCAGTGGTAAGCTACCCTGGACCAGAGAGTAAATTTGAAGTGATACAGTTTTTTCTGTTTAGACCAGATTCCATTTGGGTCACAGTTGTAAGCTTTGCTCTGCAAATAATTCAATTTCTCTTTCACTTTCTGTCCTTCTGCCTCCTTGCTTCTTGAATTTTTACACCCACCCTCCCATCCGCCACCTCCAGCCTTTATTAAATACTCTCCCTCCCCCCTCGGCACCACCCCTAGCAATGTTCATCCTCCCCTCTCTCTAATATTGCATCACTCTCTTAAAGATACAGAGTGCAGCTATTAGGCCTAACACTTTGGTGACCCAAGGTGGTACCGTCCCAACGGGAAAACTGTATCGGAGCAAGCATGGGACTCATTGAGCTCCCATCAAAGCTAGTCCTGTGCCAGCTACTCATGGGCGCACTAGCCACTATAGCCACTGTGAGCCTTACTGTCTCCTGGATCCCCTGGATCTATGGGGCGGCTGACTCCCTAAAAATAGCTTCATGGTGTACATATGTCCAACCAGTGGAGTCGGATTTTACCTTCTCAAATATTATAGCAGAGGGCTCTCCCCTGACCGTGGTCCTTGGTGGTCTGAAACTAGGGTACCTTCGGAGACCCTCTCATAAGGTCAGGCGTTATGACCGGAGGTCACAGAACAAGGAGAGACCCCCCCTTTAAGGCATCTACTCTGGCTCCTGCTGATGACACTTGCGCTAGCAGGGGACATTGAACTAAACCCAGGACCGCCACCCCAGTCCATACCTACACGGGCGGGCTGGTCAGTGGTTAAAGGGCTGAAGGTGGCCCATCTAAATGTCAGAAGCCTGCTCCCAAACCTAAAGGAACTTTGTGTCTGGGTAACTCGGCACAGTCCTGACATTCTTGTAATTACAGAAACCTGGCTGAAGCCTTCCACCCCCAGCTCAGCATGTGTCTTCCCTGGTTACGACCTTATCCACTGAGATCGTCTGGGAAGTAAGCGAGGTGGTGGCATCCTGGTCTACTACAGGAACCATCTAAACCTGTCCACCCTCCCTGATCAACAGACCATGCAGTCCCCCCTGTGAGGCTCTGCACATGGTACTGTTACTAGGGATGGCAAAAAAGATTCACTTTGTATTTGCATACAATCCTCCAAAAGGAGGCGTAGAGGGACTGACTGGTCTCCTTGGTGCAGTTGGTGCTGCAACACGGCAGAATGAGCTAATCATTCTGGGTGGCCTCAACCTAAATTGGTTGGGTGGCAAATCCAAGGCTTTTGAACCCTCACTTACCAGTCTCTCTCTGACTCAACTTGTCAAGGATCCTACCAGATGCCCTACTAGTGGTGGTAAGGGCTCACTCCTGGACTGGATCCTGACAAATAGACCAGATAGGATCAGCTCATCGGGTATCCTACCGGTCTCTATCTCTGATCACTCCCCGGTTTACTGTGTCTGGAGGGTACCACATCAAAAAATTCCCCATAAAATTATCCAGATCAGAGACTACTCCAAGTTTGATCTGTCCTCCTTTCAAAATAACATCAAGTACACAGATTGGGGGGCAGTTTGGAATGCTAAGGACCCTGCATCCGCTGTCGGTCACTTTCTTTGTTCTCTAATGGCCTTGCAGGAGAAACATGCCCCCCTCATCAGACGGAGGGTGAGGGGAATGGTTACTAAATGGCTTCATGGTAGCCTTCTAGCACTCCTCAACACTAGAGATAAGTGCTGGGCCAAGCTCAAGGCCACGGCTGACCAAGCCATCTTTCTGAGATATAGACAACTCAGAAATGAATGCAAAAAGAACATTAGGATTGCCAAGAGTGAATTTTGCAAATCTGCTTTATTGAACTCGGCTAGGGATCCTAGAAGGTTCTGGAGGAACATTAAACAAGTTGTGAGTGGTACACAGAGCACTGAGTCCACTGATATGATAGTCGATGGTTCGAGCTGTAACAACTCGGAAATCATCGCCAACTCCTCCAACCATTATTTTGCGGATCTGTCAGAGTACACCTCGTCGTTCCCAAATGATGATGGTGTCAGTGGCAATCAGCCCACAGCACCATCTTCACTCCACCTGCCTTTTCTGTTCAGGGCAGTGGTAGTTTAAGAGGTGCAGAAACTGCTAGCGGAACTCTCCCCCTACTCAAGTGCCGGACAAGATGGCTTAGAACCCAAGCTCCTCAGTCTTGGTTGGCACCTCTGGTGGCACACATTTTCAATCTGTCCCTGGCAACTGGAGTTATCCAAGACATATGGAAGGTTGCCAGGGTAGTCCCAATCCTTAAACAAGGGAACCCTAAGCTGATAGAGAACTATCGCCCTATATCTATCCTGTCGGCGGCTAGCAAACTACTGGAGAAAGTTGTGGCAGGCCAACTCTCAGAGTACTTACAGGCGCATGACATAATGACTCCTGTACAGCATGAATTCAGGAAGGGGCATGGTACCTCATCAGTCCTAGTTACTGTTACATCATGGGTCAGGGAGGCCATGGACCAGGGTAAACTCTCGGGGGCCCTCTTCATTGACCTCTCAAAGGCATTTGACCTGGTCAACCATACCATGCTGTCGACTCAGCTTAGAGCAAATGGTCTTTCCACTACTGCTCTTAGCTGGTTCGACAACTACCTGTATGGTAGAATGCAGTGGGTCAAATTTGGCAAAGAGCTTTCGGGTCCCATCCCAGTAACGGTAGGGGTCCCCCAAGGCTCCGTCCTTGGACCAATGCTCTTCTCCATTTTTATAAATAACCTCCCGGAAACCGCAGCCCACTGTAAACCAATTCTCTACACAGACGATCTGGTTATCTTGTCTCACTCCCATGAGGTGGTGATCATTAATCAACAACTGAGTGAAGACCTTATAAACATTCAGGCATGGATCCTGAACCACAAGCTTGTCCTTAACCTAAAAAACACCCAGTCCATGCTCTTTGGGTCCTGGGCAAAGATTAAGGCCGCCTGTGTGCCGTTCTGTGTATCCGGCAAGGGAGTTGTCCTGATCCCTATCATGGACTTCAAATACCTGGGAGTAATGCTGGACCCAGAGCTTGACCTTGGCCTTTATATTCAGAGGATATGTAAAACAGTCAGCTGTAAATTGGGTCTGGCCTACAGGGCAAAAAACAACCTCACACCAGCCGCGCGTGCTGCCTTTGTGAGAGGGATGCTTCTCCCCTCTTTGTGTTATGGGCTCCTGCTGTTTGCTAGCACCACTAAGGCCCATCTCTCCAGGTGGTCGATGGCTTATAACAATATCTGTCACTACGCCTCTATCGGCCCCCAGCTCACTCATCACTGTGAGCTCTCACAACAAGCTACACTGGCTCTCACCTACAAAGTACATTGACTTTGTCCTTGGTTACTTCACTGGTAAGGTCCTCAACACGGGTACCCCTCCAGGAGTGGCAAGCTTGCTGGCCCAAACTGCCCCCTCGTCATATCACCTTAGGTCTCAGGGGTCTGCCACACTCAGGGTACCTGTGACTAGGACCAAGATGGGTGAAAGGGACTGTGAAGTCTGCGAAGGAGCATGTGCTCCTAAACTTTAGAATACCTTCCCAACCCAGGTCCGTGCTGCCCCCTCGCAGGGCAGCCTGTGCTCTTCCCTATGGAGCCATCTTAAAAGTGCATTGGCCTGCGGATGTCAAAAATCCCCATGACATATGTTTAGTACTTGCACCCATACAAAACTGCCGGCCCTTAAAATGTAGTATTTCTGTACTGCCCCAAACTTGATGCAAGATGTGTAATCTTATCTGTAGTCTGTGGACGTGTAACCTGTTCCTAATCATGGGATGTGTAAATCTTACCTTGTAGTTTCATGATGTGTACCCTGTTCCTAATTATGTGATGTGTAATCTTACCTTGTAGTCTCATGATGTGTGACCTGTTCTTAATTATGTACCATGTTGTCCCAAATGTGTAAGTATGTAATTTCCTGTACTCACCCGGGTCGTACCTGAAAATAGGCAAATTGCTTGTCTAGTGTACTTACCTGGTTAACAAAAGCTAAATAAATAAATAAATAAACCTTACCTGTATTCAGCCCAAAATATTGTGTTTGGGGGAGATTTCAATTGTAGCTTCTCGCTCACTGATAGAAGAAGTAACACACACACACAAAAAAAATTGCAATATGGTTTTCCTTCAGAAAATGATTAAAACTACCAACTTGCAAGATGCCTATTTACAGGCAGTCGGAAAACCAGAACCAACATTCCATAAAGGTCCCTTAGCAATGTGGATAGATTATTTTTTTATTACCCCATCTCTACAAATACAGAAAGCCCAAACCCAAACTATGGAATTTTCAGACCATAGTATAGTACATGTCCCATTAGGGAATGCACATACACCACCACGTGGACCAGGTACATAGAAATTTAACTCTTCCTTATTACAGGACATAGAGACCAAACACATGATAATCCTTTTTATCAGTAAGAAAGTTTGTATATATAATGTTATGAGGACCCTATAATATGGTGGCAGGACACATACCTCTCAACCTCTCAGCACTAAAAATCATAGCACTGGCCTTCAAAAAGCATAGCAAAGGGTTAGAATGTGGAGCACTTTCTTATTTTTAACAATATTATGTTTACAGATTGTGGACCCCATATAGTAAGTGATAAGGAATGTTTCTATCAACCTTGTTCAATGATGTAATAGTTTGTGTGTCCAGAAATAGCTCTAACATTATAAGGAACGTCAGTAAACCTGTGAGGAGCAAGGGTAAATTTGTGTGTGAAAATCATAGCGCTATGTGGAATTCATAGCAGTCGAGAGGTATGGCAGGACACCATATCAGATATTACATTATTGCTATAACAGCACAGTAGAACACTCGGAAACAACACCTACTATCAATATTTGCGACATAGAAAACTACAAAAACTGTTGTTTATATCTGCCATAGTTGTAGATAAGATATGATTAGAGTCCCACAGTTCATCCATCTGTTTTTGTTTACTGTTGTCATTACATTGTGTTGCATATGCAGCCCATGATGCTTTGCATTGTGGAGGCATGTGTGATTTTGTATTTTTTTTACAAAAACTCATCACTTTCTTACACGACAGGACAAAACTGTACTTCTCAAATTACCAATGTGAAAACATTTATGACAGAATTTCATATAAGACAAGCACAAAATTTACAATATCAACAAAAATTTGGGACACAAGGGTCAGATTTGCCCTCATGAACACTGTAATGACAACAGTAAACAAAAACAGATGGATGAACTGTGGGACTCTAATCATATCTTATCTACAACTATGGCAGATATAAAAAACATAGTAACACAACATACAGCCCAACTATACAAATCGACACCAACACAGTCTCACAAATCAAAAGATTTTTTTCCATAACTTTCAATATCCCACATGCTCACTAGAGGAAATAACACAGTTGGCACGACCAGTTACCCCAGAAGAAATAGAAAAAGCCATAAAATCTGTACCTTCAGATAAAGTCACAGGGGGAGATGGTTTAACAGGAGAATTGTACACAGTAATAGGGAAAGAGAGTTCAGTAGAAATAGCACAAGTATTCACATGCATATCAAACGCACAATCCCCATCCCTGAGGATAACTAATGGCCATTTAATATCTTCAAAAAAGGGAATAAGAAGGACATCTAGAATTGGCTTCCAATCTGCCTTCTTAATGCAGATTTTAAAGTACTAACTAAATATCTCAACTCAAGACTACTAGCCATAGCAAGGCAGTTGATTACCCCAGCCCAAACATGAACATTACCAGGAAGGAAATTACTAATCGTTTAATCTTACTATGATAAATATTTGAATTTGGGAATAAAGGGCTCCTGTCTGGATTTGTGATATCATTGGTCCAGCAGAAGGCATTTGATTATATTTCACATGATTTTCTTTGGACAGTCTTGCAAGCATGCGGTATGCCTGCAACATTTGTAGGATGGATACAATGTCTTTATAAAACAGCTACTGTTACACCCATGATAAATGGATGGCGAGGCCCTATGATACCAGTAGGTAGAGGTGTTAGGCAAGGCTGTCCTCTAAGCCCTTTATTGTACATATTCTGCTTACCCCAAGGCTGAAACTCTTATCCAAATATACAGTACTTAAATAATGAAGAACTGTCCACCCCGCGTGCAGCCATAACATACGTAGGTGACCTCTGCATCTTGGTCAAGGATAAAAAAATCTGTTGAAGTAGCAATTCAGTCATGCAACAGATTTGGGTCTTTTTCAGGAGCCACATTAAATTTAGCAAAAAGTTTAGGGAGACATATAGGAACTGAACAACTTAGAGATACCAAAATAGCAGGTATACCGGTTACAAAAGAACCCATACTGATATCAGGCATCAACTATGATACAGCAAATTTAGATATGATAAACAGGGAACCTAAAATACAACTAGGGAAACAAACTGTAGCACAGTGGAACATATGGCAAGTTGGCATGAAAAAAAAGGGTTCACCTTGTTAAAACTTTCCTGGTTCCAATATTTTCATATATTAGTTACATATTCCCAACCCCCCCCCACCAAAGTTGTTAGAAACAACCATACTTTGTATATTTTTTCAAGCAATTGGGGGAAGCCGACTCAACCCAATTAAAATATAACCTCTCTGCCCATTCTGCAAGGGGGCCTTGGGATGATAAACCCAATCACATTCTTCTTCAGCATATTTAATAAAATGAATTTGCAACCCTTGATAATGTATACAGGACAAGGGTGGACCCTCTTTCTATGCGCAACATGTATGCAATGGTTTCATCAGTGGGAACAAGGTCGAATAGGACTTCTCTGGCATGCAGCTAACACCCCAGAATACATTAGAGAAACTTTCTTTAAAGTACAAATGTGGAAAATCACATGCCAAATGGTACTAACTAAACATAGGAAAGAGCTCTATTACTGGATCCAGACTCAGTATTTTTAGGAAGAAACTACTTTCCCTCTATGACCAGCACAACACATTTCAGCACTATTAAACTTATTGAGAGAAAACAGAGTAGCAGAAAAGATGTGGGACCTGCACTGGCTAAGTTGCCATGCCAAAATGTACGTAAAAGCTAACCATAAACATATGCAGCAAGAAGGTAGGATGTGTAATAGACCACAATGCAACCAACAAATAGAAACCATAGAACACCTTTTCTTTGATTGCTTATATATAAATGGGTTTTGGGAAACATTATCACAGGAATGGCAGGAACCATGGTTTACCAATAGATGGAAGACCTGTAGGCACTATTAGTAGACAGGAGGGTGGGCATAACTGCAGTAACCGAGACTTGGGCAACATTACACCATGACTGGGACCTTGCGATCCCTGGATATAAACTATACAGGAGGGACAGGGTAGTTGGGAAGGGGTGGCAGTTTAAATCAGGGAGGGAATAACTTGCACTAGGGAGGAGTCGGAGGAAGGGGAGGTGGAGGCATTATGGGTTCAGTTAAGGTCCAATAGAGGGAGAAAGGTGAGGTTGGGGGTGGTTTACAGACTACCCAGTCAGGATGAGGAGAGGGACAGGGAACTGAACTCACAAATATTGGAAACTGCGGGGAAAGGAGAGGTGGTAATTATAGGGGACTTCAACCTGCCCAAGGTGGACTGCAGCATACCATCCACTACATGTGCTAGGAGTCAGGTGATCCTGGAAGGACTGCAAAGTGGGTTTCTGACTCAGGATGTCACTGAACCAACAAGAGCTGAGGCAATTCTTGATCTGGTGCTCACAAATGGGGAGCATGTACAGGAAATGTATTTATTTCAGTTTAGGTTGTAATCCTAAACTGAAATAAATAAATTAATAAAAAATAATGGTCAGGGAGCCACTGGGTGGAAGTGACCATTGGACAGTGTGGTTTCAGTTGGATATGGGTAGGGAAAGCATCCCGACTAAGACCAGAATCTTGGATTTCAGGAGGGCGGACTTCAGGAAAATAAGTGAAGTGCTAAGGAGCCATCTGGTGGGCATGAGAGCAGACATGAGGGTGGACCAAAGGTGGTCCATCATTAAGGAGGAATACTGGTTGTCACAGATGAGTGCATTAAGCTTGGGGGAAGAACACAAGGGCCAAAGCACCCGGCTGGTTCCGTTCTGGGGTTGTCCAAGCAGTAAGGGAAAAGAGGTTGGCCTATAGAAAATTCAGGACAACCAAGAAAGAGGTGGATAGGGAAAATTACCTAAGGTTGGCTAGTGAGGCATGTAAGGAAGTCTGGGGAGCAAAGGCACAGCAGGAGCTGCAGATAGCTGAAGGGATTAAGAAGGGGAAAAGGCTTTCTTTTGATATATAAGTGAGAAAAGGGACATGAAGGAAGGTATTGTTAGGCTTAAGAAAGGGGTGTAGTGGGTGGTGGATAATGGGGGAAAATCAGAGGTACTGAATGAATACTTCTGTTCTGTCTTCACCAGGGAGAAGGACGGACCACTACCTTCAGGAGGGAAAAGAGGAGCAGAGGGGGAGAGGAACACAGATGTAGTGATGGAAGAGGATAGAGTGAGGGAGGGTCTGCTGGCATTGAAGGTGGACAAATCACCAGGCCCAAATAAAGTACATCCAAGGGTACTAAAGGAACCATCTGAGGAGCTGGCAGGGCCACTGGCAGACCTGTGTAATAGTTCACTAGAGTCAGGCTTGGTACAGCAGGACTGGAGAACAGCACATGTAGTGCCCTGCCACAAAAGCGCTCCCAAGGATGACCCAGGGAATTACAGACCAGTCAGTCTGACCGCCATTGTGGGCAAGCCCATGGAGACCATACTAAAGGAAAATTTGGTGGAATATCTGGAGGAGCATGGTCTCCAGGATGCAAGGCAGCATGGATTCATGGGGGGGGGGAGAGATTGTGTCAAACAAATCTGATTGACTTCTTTGACTGTGTCACAAAGACAGTAGACAAGGGCCAAGTGGTAGACATCCTGTATCTTGATTTCAGCAAGGCCTTTGACTTGTTGCCCCACAGAAGGTTGATCAGGAAGTTTGTGGATCTTGGGGTTAGGGAAACGATGGCCAGATGGGTGGAAAACTGACTGAGGGACAGAACCCAGAGGGTGGTTGTGGGGTGAAGAGTTATCTGGCACCAGAGAAATAACCAGTGGGATCCCGCAAGGCTTGGTGCTGGAGCCAGTGTTATTCAATATCTTCATCAATGACTTTGGAGATGGCATTAAGGGCACAATGTGCCTATTCGTGGATGACACCAAGTTCTGTGGGAGAGTAGACAGAGCTGAAGGGATACCGGACCTACAGGAAGATCTGGAAAAGATGGGGAAGTGGTCCAGGATCTGGCGGTTTAGGTTCAATGCCACGAAATGCAAAGTTATCCATATTAGAGCTAAGAATCCCAGGACAGAGTACTACCTGGGAGGAGTCCGAGTATCTGCATCAGAGGAGGAGAAGGACCTGGAAGTGATGATCACTAGTGACCTGAAGCACTCCACACAGTGCAAGAAAGCAGCAGCAAAGGCAAACAAGATGTTGGGATGCATATCTAAGGGGATCAGTAGTAGGAGAGAGGAGATTATACTGCCTTTGTACAGGTCACTGGTAAGGCCGCATAAAGAGGATGGACTTCAGTACTGGTACCCACACCTCAAAAAGGACATTAACCTGCTGGAGAAGGTCCAGAGGAGGGCTACAAAGATGATAGCAGGTCAGCAGGGCAAGGCATATGAAGAGAGATTGAGGGCACTGAACATGTACTCCCTGGAAGACAGTAGAGAGAGAGAGGACATGATTGATACCTTCAAGTACTTGAAAGGGATAAATAAGGTTGATAAGGACAGTCTCTTTAAGCTGAGTGGCAACCATAACACAAGGGGGCACACTCTTAAGCTGGAAGGTAGGAGGTTTAGGAGGGAGGTCAGGAAGCACTTCTTCACAGAGAGGGTGGTGGACACTTGGAATGTGCTGCCGGAAGAGGTCATCTCATTGAAGACAGTGGGCAGCTTTAAGAGTGGCTGGGATAGGCATGGGGGAAGGTAAGGATCATGGGTAGGGAGGATGGGAGGGAGAGAAGGCAGGGACATTAGCTCAAGCTATGGACCCTGCAGTATGAGCAGACATGATAGACCAAATGGCCTTCTTCTGCTGGCTTCTTTGTATGTTCATATATTAATGCTGAGGTTAAGCAAATCATTAATTTAGTTTTTGTATAACAGTATTACAGCACTTTCCCTTTTTTGTGTATGTTAAAAACTAGGAAAATTATGTATTATGAGAATTATGTATGTACGTTGTGATATAATATTGTTTGATTTTCTTTCCCTAATAAAACCATCTACTCTTTTTGAGAAGTGCCATGGGCTCTTTAACATCCACCTGAACAGGCAGATGGGACCTCGGTATAACATCTCATTCGAAAGATGGCACCTCAGGAGTGCAGGACCCCCCTCATACTGCACTATAGTTTCAGTATTGGGATTTAACCCAAGTGCCTGGTGTGTGAATAGAACCTACAGCCTTCTGCTCTCCCAGCCTCAGAGGTGAGTGTGCTACCTGCTGAGCCACTGACACTGCTTCGTTAGCAAGTATGAATAGGTATGTTGTGTAGCCATGTGGTAACTTAAAATGGTTTGCAGCCTACTCTACTATCTAATAATTTCCTTCCTTGGTATGCAGATTTAGATGTTCCTAACCAGGGCTATTATTATGTCAGTTTTGGCTACCAGATATTTTAATCACAAAATCCAGCTCATATCAAGCATCTAGGAGCAAAAAAGAGGGGTGTTTCACTTCGGTTATGGCTTCTGTGGCACAAAATACAATGAAGACCAGCAAGAGGAAGTACTTGGACGTCTGGGTCCTCTTCCTCTCCCCTCCCCTCTATGGATGGAAAAAAGTCAGTCTGGCTTTGGCTCCTGGCCAGTGGGCTCCACCCAGAGGAGCGAGTCCAGGGCACATGAGGTGTGGTTAGCTGAAGGTCAGCAGTAGTGCTGTGCATACTTTTCTAATTCTGGTGGAACAGAATTCTGTGGCATCTCAGACAATTTTTTTTTTTAATCAAATTTTATTGAGATTTTCAATACATGAAATACAAATAAAATACCCAACAAAGCCATACTACAAACACAGGAAGGACAAAAAATTGTCAATAAAAACAAATACAGAAAGAAAAACCTATACAGTATACAAAAAAAGGGGGGGGGAGGGATCACACGCCTTTAGAATTAATTAACTCTAATCGATTGTACTCTGCTAGTTAATTAAATAGAAGATTTAAGGGGGATCTAAGAGGGAGAATCTCCTCTTTTGTACCAATCAACCCACCACAGCTTCAGGTATCACCTAGGCCTCTAGGCCGGGCCAACGGGGGTAGTTTCTAGGCATGTCTGGCAAGTATTTCTAAAATGTTTACCTGTTCTTTCTCGGCCTGGTAGTAGAAGAAAGGGAGCCACCGACTCTTAAACTTATCTTTATATAGATGGATTCTGGCTGTAAGTTCCTCCATTTCTAGGATGGCCACACAAATCATGTACCAGGCATCAACAGTGGTAATATCGGGGGTCAGCTAGCGGCAGGTAATAACCTTTAGGGCTGAGGCCAAAACAATATTGTATAGGTATTGTTGGGCCTTAGTTTTAATTTTCTGGTGGTATACCCACAAGATCCAGTTCACTGGATCCCCTGGGAGGTCTTCTCCAAAGATTTTTGCCAGGGTTACCAAAATCTGTTGCCAGAAAACTTGGAGCCTAGGACAGGACCAAAACATGTGGGTATGTGTACCTCTGTCCCCACAACCCCGCCAACAGAGCTCTGAAGGGTGATGGCCATAATGCTTGGAGATTACTGGAGTTCAGAAAAAATGAATTACTATTTTCCACTGGAATTCCCTCCAGGCATTAGAAGTTGTAGTGGAGTGGTTAGCCTGCCACAACTTCACCCAGTTTGAGTCCTCCAACTCCCTCCCCAGCTCCACCCTTCAGGTATGTTTGAGTTTAGCTACAGAATCTTTCTCAAGGGTTGCAAACAAACAAACAAAAAAAATCAATCTTGAGATCAAACCTCTGGATGTCCGGGGGTGGATTTCTTGAAGCAACATATCCGTAATAGGATTATTGTTAGGATAACTGCCCAGTCTCCTTAATTTATCTTCTTCCAGTAAAATGTGATGGAGTTGCAGATATCTCAATAAGTCTTGAGGGGGAGTCTGAATTCTGTTGAGAGTTGTTGAAAGGATTTAAGAGTGTCTGCCACATACATTTGACCTATCCTCACCAGGCCTTTCTTTGCCCATCTCCCGAAACCCATATCCCACCTAAGAGGTGCAAAGTCCAAATAGGCCTTGATTGGGGTATTACCACATATTTCCATGGCGAGCCCTAGCCTCCCATTCATTTCTAACCAAGCACTTTTAATGGCATCTGTCCGGGGGTTGCTTATTTGTACCAATGAAACTCCCTTCTGGTCCATCAGTACCAGGTCCCCAATATCACCCAGAGAGGAAGGAGGTGTCTCAATCTTGACCCAAAGGGGAGGTCCCTCCTTTGGTAGAGCAGAGGCCAATGGATGAATCTGGGATGCCCAATAACATTTTTTGAAGTCTGGGAGACCTAATCTGCCTTTCTCTTTAGGTTTATTCAGGACATCCCACCTCACTCTAGGGCGTCCACCCACCCAAATGAACTTGGAAAGCGAAGACTTAAGAGACCTCCAAAAATTGTCTTGGGGTTTGAGAGGGAGGGACTGAAAAATAAAAAGGAAGTGAGGGAGCACATTCATCCGCACACTGTCAATACATCCCATTAAAGAAAGGGGGAGTTCACCTCACCTACCAAGGTCTGCCTGCACAGTCTGAAGAAGCTTAAAATGTTTAATAGTGTAAAGTTTAACTACGTCTCTAGGGACCCAAATACCTAAATATTTAAGGCTTTCTTTTGACCAGCTGTAATTACCAATGACTGGAAGCTTATCCTTTTAGGTCTCACCCAGAGGCAGCAGCTCAGTTTTGGATTCATTAATTTTGAAGCCAGAAACCTTACCGAAGTCCCTTAACATTGAGTTAATCAGGGAGATCTGATTTTATTGGATCTTCAATATATAGAAGAGTATTGACTGTAGAGAGGGACTCTGATTTCCACCCCCTTACTTTGATACCTTTGCATGCCTCCGATTGCCTAATGAGAACTGCTAACGGTTCCATACAAAGGCGAATAAAAGTGGGGAGAGAGGACACCGCTGTCTAGTACCTCTACCTATTCTTATTTTGTTTGCCATAACCCCATTCACCCTTACCTTTGCCCATGGAGCTCTATACAAATTGGCAATCCAACATTGAAACTTATCCCCAAACCCAAATTTTTGCAATGTTTGGTCCAAGAATACCCAGTCCAGGCAGTCAAATGCCTTTTCCTTGTCGAGAGACATCACCACCTGGAGAGGCCCGGAAGGGGATGCTTCCAAGGAGGAAACAGCATTGAGTAAGAATCTGATGTCATCTTGGATAAGTTTCCCAGGGACAAAACCCATCTGGTCCTCATGAATCAGGTCCAGGATGAAGCACTGAAGGTGAGACCCCAAGATTTTAGCAAATATTTTTGCATCCTGGTTAATCAGGGAAATAGGTTGGTAGCTCTCACATGCCGTCAAATCCTTACCGGGCTTGGGCAGGAGGGTGACTACTGCCTCCCCCCAGGAAGGCAGAGTTGCACCATCCTCATGGGCAACATTACAAACCCTGGTAAACAATGGGGCTAGATTGGCTAAGAAATATTGGTAGAATTCGTCCGTAAAGCCATCAGGTCTAGGGGCCTTTCCTCTGTTGAGGGATTTAATTACCTTTTTCACCTCAGCTTCTAAGGTATTAGCTTCTAGACTAAGTTTCTGTGACTCTTCCAAAATTGGAAGGGAGACTCTTTGTAAGAAATCTTCCACCATAGTGGAGTGGTCAGGAGTCCTTTCTTGGGTGTATAATTTGGTGAAATATGCACAGAATCCCTCCACAATCTGGGTTTCGTTAGTCAGATCTGACCCTGAACAAGGGGTCTTGATTCAGGGGATATACCTGTCTGCCTCTTGCTTTCTCAAACGTAAGGCTAACAAGCGAGTTGCCCTCCCTCCCTTTTCTTAGTATCTCTGCTTGGTATACCTGAGATAATTCTCTGTCTTTCTTCTCATATCTACATTATACAATTCCCTCGTCTCTTTCAGTTTCAACAGGGTAGCTGGGTCTTTAGTCCTCTTGTGCTCCCTCTCCAATCTTGTGATGTCTTCTAATAGTCAGTCTAATTTTGCCTTGTGACTTCTATGTTTATGGGAAGCATAACTAATGATTCTATCCCTAAGAACTGCCTTCAGTCTATCCCAAATAAAATGGATACGAGTGTTGTCCTCTCGGTTTTCCTTGATATAAAACTATATGGTCTTCCTCATCTGGTCTATAAAAATGTTGTCATTCAGCAATCCCGGGTCAAACCTCCAGGACCCCTTACTTCATGTATCAGACCACTTAAGCATTGCACTAATCATTGCATGGTCTGAAAAGGTAACTGGGTGAATAACCATGTCAGTCAGACTGTGGGTATTCACCTTCTGCGTATAAAACCTGTCAAGCCTGGAGTAGGAGCCAGAAGACTCACAGTAGAATGTGAAGTCATGGTTGTCTGGGTTCTGAAGTCTCCAAGGATCTGTTAGACCCCCTTCAGTAATTAATAACCTGGAGCTGGAGGCGCCCCCCCGCCCATTCATGTTCCTGTCTAACACAGGATTTTCAACACGATTCTAATCTCCTGCGAGAATAATGCGGCCAGGAGGAAGTGAGGCTACCCGGGCAAAAAGGTGATGGAAAAAAGCACCTGTTGGTGGGGTGGGGGCATAGACAGAGACAACGTGCAATGGGTGACCCATATATTCCCCTGATATAATAACAAACCTACCCGAGCCTTCCACTTGGGTTTTATGGACTTTAAATGGGACACCTCATCTGATCAAGACAGCTACTCCTGACCTGGAGGCATCTGGGTAAAAGTATGGGAGGAGGCAGTATGGCGCAATGGGTTAAGACTCTGAGCTGCAAATCTGGAGACCTGGGTTTGAATCCCACAGCCCCCCACTTGCATACTGTGTGACCCTGAGCAAGTCACTTAACTTCCTTGTGCTCCCAGGTTGCACCTGTAAACAAGCTTTCAGCTTAATGTGTCTCACCTGGTTAAATAATTGGGGAAAAATAAAAGTCAGAGTGCACCGACCCGACCCACATTCTCTTCAGTTTGGCATGTTATAATTGGGAAAGTTTTGTTTCTTGTAAACAAGCCCGGTCACATTTCAGACGACCCAGTTCTTGAAGGACTCTAGCTCACTTAACTACACCATTAATACCTTTAACATTACTAGAAGTGATCCTAAGAAACATCATGATGAAAAGTTAAAAATAATATATACCCAGATTCACTTCCCCTTTCATAATTTTATTTATTTATTGAATAGAATCAGAATTACAATCCTTTGAGTCATAGACTCTTTTGCAAAGGCTCCACATCAAATAAAGTAAAGGTACAGAGGAGACACAGAAATAGAATATACATTCAATAATAATAAAATATACATATACAACAATAGTGAAGTAATACAAGGTCATACAGTCCTGGTAATTAAATCCATGAAGAGTATATCCAATGGTAAAAAGGTGTGCATAAAAAAACAGTAAAAGAAACACATATACAGAAACACTCAAAAAAAATGTAAAATAAAAACTAAGTCCAAAAACTTAAACCTGGGTAAAATCTACCCAGTGTGACCTTAACTGCAGGTCGAGGACTTGTAAGAAGAGGTACCAGTTACTTCACTGGATACCTAAAAGCTCTTCAGAGCTTAACCCTGAGGCAAAAGTTGGAAAGCCTCAGGGAACAAAAGGCACTAGGCCATAGGTTAGGAGCCAAGCGTCAACATACACTACGGGATGAGCACCCAGTCAAACCAGGGGCACAGACCCTCTCCTATTTCTTGTCTTCTGGTTAGTCCAGTGGCCAGGGGCAACTAACCCCAGGCAGTTTCCTAAAATGAACATGAAATGATCAATAGGTCGCCAATCTAACAGATATCGGTATAACAACTAGTCCTAGGGGCAACTCTGCAGCTCTTCTCAAATTTCTCCTCCTGGATTTCATTTATTTGGGGGAAATATTAAGGGAACTAACAGAGAAAAACTATCATAATCTCCTGAAACTGCTGTACCCTCAGCAAAGTATATGGTCACTGGTTAAGACTGCCAGTAAACAGTCGCCCCCGCCGGAGCTGAGGAATGAGAGGAGTCACCTCACTCCACCAACCCCAGACAGAGGGGACCGGGGAAATAAACTACTCTCAGGAGTTTAGGAACTTGGAGGGCTGAAATATTAACATGGAAAATAAGGACCCTTTTTTGCGTTTATCCAGTTGGAGACAGCACAATTAGCCCATATACAGAAACCAACTCAGGCCCTATGGCAAAAAAGTATACATCCAAACTGGATGCCCAATATTAAAAATTCAGGGCAAAATTAACAAGGAGCCTAGGTGATGCTGGGTTCATGAGGGAAGCCCTCGCTAAACCCCCCAGCCACCACCCAACCATGCATTTCAACCACATTTACAACGGTGGAAATATTAAGTGTGCTGAAGCACCGCATTTCGATAAAATAAGGAGAGAAGGCACTAGACTTTGTGTCATACAGAGAGAAAAAGAAAGCACAAAGGTGCCCAAAGGTGCTTATCTCAAGTCCAGTTCGAATCCCATCAACAGGAAATAAGGACCACTGGGGAAGGCATCTCATGACTGGAATCAGAGGGCTGTGTAACCTCAAAATAGTCCCTTGGGGAAGCTTCACCCCGCTGACCTCTGGGCCTATCCAAATTAAAGGGAACCTTTTTTAAGTATGAAATTAAAGCCATCCAGTCCAGGGGATATTCTTCAGACTGAAGGTCAAACAGGTGGAACTTTACTTATGCCATAGTCACAGTGTGTCCGTTAGCCCAAAAGTGTCCATGCAAACACCAATGCACGGGCGTCCTTGGAATCCAGAACAATGAAAAAGGCTGATCTACAAACGACCCAGAAATCTTCAGGTCTTCTTTTTCTGGAGCCATTTAGAAATATCTGCGTGTAGAGGCACTAAGGCATGCCCATGTCTCCCTAGGCATTTTCTAGAACCCAGAGCCACCGACCAAAGCAGTTCTTCAATTTTCTGCTCAGTCTGTTCCTCGTTAGTATCGGGTACTGGGATCCCCAACGCTGTAAGGTAAGGGGTAGCTGCCAGCAGGGATTCAAAAACTTTTAGCCCTCTTTATCTTGTACCCATAACTTTGTGGGATATCTCAAATAGGCCTTGCAGCCTTTTTCTCTCTCAAAGCTTTCACTACCAGCGGGATTCGTTTTCTCTTAGCGAGCATTAAGGGGGGTAATCCTGGTCTAGGTAGATTTTTTTGGCCATCTAAGTTAAAGTTTCGTTTAGCCCAAGCCAGCCTAAGAATTTTTTTCTTTAGTTGTGCAACACAAGAACTTAATAATGACTGACCTGTGGGGAGTACCTTGTTTAGGTTTCAGTGCAATGGCGCAGTGAGCACGCTCAATGTCCAGGTTGAAATCCTCCTCCAAGTCCAGTTCTTTCTTGAACCAAGAGTCCACAAATTCCTCCATACTGGGGAGTTCCATGCTCTCTGAAATTCCAAAGATCCTAAAGGTTATTGCGGTGGGCCCTCGCCTCTGCATCTTCTGCCCACAAAGTTAGTTCCCGCTCTCTCCTATGGAGATACGTGAGCGATCTCCCATATGCCATGTGTTCCCCCGCAAGGTCTCCATGTGGGTCTCCACTGCTGCAGTTCAGGTTTCCAATTTTTTTAAAGTCCTTTTGGATGCCTGAGATTCTGGCATCTATGCGGTGAAGGATCTTCAGCATACGATGCCCATCCGCTTTTGGGAATGTGGATGCTGCATCTGAACCTTATCCATCTGACTCGTCCCCCGAGGCCATAATCGCAGAAGACCGTGAAAGCGCCAGGCTGGTAAGCCTCTGAGATTCTCTGTCCATGCATGCACTTCTACTCGCTGCAGGGGGTCTCTTTTAAGTACGCCACATGATTGCTGGTATTAAGTCACACAGGATAGCCCAACTAGTGAACAATTTAGCATGCAATGGCAACCGATATTCCAAAAATAAATTGCCTGAGGTAGCGGAGCTCTGCCCTAGATCACCATCTATCGCGTGACGTCACCGGAAGTCCCATTTCAGACAATTCTGCCTAATTCCGTAGAATTTTGTCGGTAGCAAAATTCCAAAATTTCAAAAGTGGAATGTTTTTCAGAAATTATTAATCTGGGTTTTACATAAACCGCAGAATACTTTTGTGTAATCTGTGGAAGATTATTCCGCTGTTTACATAATTTGCAGCAAGTTATTTCGCAGTTTACACAGAAATGCTTTCTGGAAAACCCGCTTAATTAAAAAAGAAATTCCCAAAAAAACATTTTGGAAGTGAAGTTGCCATTCTGCAGGATTTACAGCAGCAGAATTCTGCATTCCATACAGCTCAGTGGACTGAACACAACACACTCGCACCATTACCAGAAGGGAGCAGGTCACTGTCACAAACTGCACATCTGCAATAGAGCAGCACCCATCTTGCACCGCTTTGTTACAGACCTCCACCCTCATTTTTGCAGGTTTATGTCCTGTGCCCACACTTGCCCCTTTTTGTAGGTGGCCTACCCCAGACACCTGGACCGATGAGCCCATTCGGCACGTACTTAATAAATAACTCACTGCTTTGACGGTAGCTTTTTTAGACTTTTCTTTCCAGCTACATGTCATCCTGGATCAGGCTGACAAAGAAACACAGAAACATAGAATTTGACAGCAGATAAGGACCGCTTGGCCTACCTAGTCTGACCATTTCCCTACCTAATGGATAGGCTGCAGATCCTAGTTAACCAACAGCCTACTTCTTCCTACCCCCCCCCACAAGAATTGCTTTATGTCTGTCCCATGCATTCTTGAATTCTCCCACAGTTTTAGACCCCACAACCATCTCAGGAAGACTGTTCCATGCATCCACTACCCTCCCTGTGAAAAAATACTTCCTCACATTGCCCCGGAACCCCCCTCTATCTTTAAATTATGTCCCCTTGTTCTTGCACGTCTCTTTTTCTGAAAGATGCTACCCTCTTGGACTTTGTTGATTCCACTGAGGTACTTAAAAGTTTCTATCCTGTCTCCCCTCTCCCTTCTTTCCTCAAGGGTATACATATTAAGCTCCTTTAGTCTCCCCTCGTACGGCTTCTGTTGCAGACCCTGCACCATTTTAGTTTCCCTCCTCTGGACTGCCTCTATCCTGTCTATGTCCTTGCGGATATGGGGTCTCAAGAACTGGACGCAGTACTCCAGATGGGGTCTCACCAACTGTCTGTACAGCGGGATAACAACTTCCTGTTTTCTGCTGGTGATACCTCTCCCTATACATCCCAGTATACCCCCAGCCCTCCCTACTGCTTTCTCACCTTGTTTGCTAACCTTAAGGTCATCTGATATAATTACCCCAGGTCCCTTTCCTTTTTTGTTGTTGTTACTACCTCCCCCCCATTGTGTACTCTTCCCTTGGGACATTTGGCTCCTTTTACAACTCATCACTTCTCAGTATCGGGGGGGGGGAGGGATCAATTAGCTCAGATTTTCTATCATAGCATTACTTCTGGTAGACAGATATCTGAGAGAATCACAAAATACATTTTTCATGATGCTTGACCAGTGACTTATATCTTGATAAACAGTTGTTTATTTACAAAATAACAATGCAAGCAAACAAGGTGGTTAAACAGTGTAATCGGGAGAAACCTATAAAATAAAGACTGATAACTGTAAACACAAGTACTAAAATCTAAACAGGTTTAGGCTAAATCTTGAAGGAATTGCATCACTTTAGAAGCAGCGTGATCTAGTGGTTAGAGCACTTGCCTGGAAACTGGGACTTCTCCAGTTAAAACCACACCAGGGCCATATACTAACTGTGTGACCTTGAGCAAGTCACTAAAATGCCCAGTGCTCCCGTCCACACAGCTGCAGAATGGGTAGAAGTGGGACCTCTGTTTTGGCCATGCACCCAGCTAATTCCAGAGTGTTGAGCACTGGTGCTTCCCCACTAGAAACAAAAGGTTGCATCTTAGCTGCGCTGTCCTAGATAAATGAGTTGTAACAACAAAAAAAAAAAACAGCAATAAGAACTAGGCACATTTCAGGCAGTTTATTACCCTTGTCACTTAGAAAAAATTCCATTGTTTCAGTCCTTTAGTCTTGTGGTTTATCATGTTCCATAAACCCCTTTATTTATTTATTTATTGGATTTTGTTGACCGAGTAGGCTCGATGAGACTAAGGCTCCCTTTTTCAGGGGTGACCCGGAGTAAGTTACAGATAGTGAAGCACAGATATTAATCACATTCATTACAGAGGAACGCTTATCCACAAACACATTAGACTACTGAAATCATTACATGCAATGGAAACATTACAATCATCAAGGACATAGACAGGGTGAAGGCTGTCCAGAGGAGGGCAACTAAAATGGTGCAGGGTCTGCACCAGAAGCCATATAAAGAGTGACTAAAGGAGCTTAATATGTATACCCTTGAGGAAAGGAGGGGGGAGACATGATAGAAACTTTCAAGTACCTCAAGGGAATCAAAAAAGTCCAAGAGCATCTTTCAGAAAGAGAAATGTGCAAGAACAAGGGGACTCAATTTGAAGACAGAGGGGGTACGTTTCAGGGGCATTATAAGGAAGTATTTTTTTCACAGAGATGGTGGTGGACACATGGAATGGCACTTTCTGAGACGGTAGTGGGGGAATTCAAGAATGCATGGGACAGACATAAGTCAATTCTGATGGGGAGTAGGAAGAAGTAGGCTGTTGGTTAACTAGGATCTGCAGCTTATCCAATAGGTAGGGACATGAGCAGACTAGGTGGGCCAAGTGGTCCTTATTTGCCATCAAAGTCTGTGTTTTCTATGTTTCTATGTTTAATGAATTATCACCGTGTAATTCACAGCTGACTGTCAAGTATTCTATATATAGTTTTAATGTTTTGGTGAATAGAGTGGGGATTAGTAATGCTTATGTAACTGTAGGTTACTTTTTCGGTTTATCTCTATTCCCACCCTTGGTAGGTAAGCCGGGTAATGGGTGGGGAATGAGAAAGCCAACACCAAGGGTGAGCAGGTTGCGGCGGAGGAGGCAGGGGTGGATGGCAGGTGATTCTAGCATACTAGCGAGGAACTGCTATGGGAGGCTGGCTTTTATCAAGGGTGGGAGGAGTTGCTCTCACGCTGAACCTCGGCTTTAGCCTCCCATTCAACGCTTTTGGTGAATAGAGTGGGGTTGTAGTGCTTGTGTAACTGTAGGTTACTTTTTGGCTTTTCTCTATTCCCACCCTTGTAGGTAAGTCGGGTAATGAGTAGGGAATAGAAAGCTTAATAAGATTACCTCCTCCAACCCACGGAGAGTATGACCAGTAGCACACAGGAGAGGAAAACCCCCCAGGTGGAGGAAACCTCTGAGGACCCATGGCTACTGACCCGCCCATTGTCAGGGCAAAGTAAGAGGAGATGATCCTAGGTTCTTACAACCATATTCCAATTACTAAGTAAGAGGGACTGTTTGTAGCGATGATGTTCCATTTTCAGAGTCTATTGAATGATGCATTCTGGAAGGTTGATTCTGAGGCTGAAGAGGCAGGTCCATTCTGAAGGAGTGTCCAGATTCCGAATATGGATTAATCCCAACTGGAAAAGAGGTAAACGTAGTCCAGGATTCCAATGTGGTATTGGTTGATGTTCAATGGGGTTACAGAGTCAATTCAAGCATGAAGAGCATGAGTTGATTAAATGAGCTGCCAGATTCTAAACTGTGGGAAGTATGATGGGTTATGAAATTCTTAATGTAATCTATTGGACTTTGTAGAGGGTTTTGACATCTGGATTAGGGTCTCAAGGCTTGGAGTTCCGCAGTGTGCATTATGTCACTATGTAGGCATCTATGGAGTGTTAAAGAATTTAGACAGAAGCTTTAGGAACCTGGTAGGAAGGGTTAATGTAAGATTTTAGACCAATGAAGGAAGGGAGGTATATGCTGTAGAGATGGTAACTGGATATCAATGGGAATGATTTGAAAGTTCAGTACAAGGAATTTGAGGGTTGACTAGAGTTATTGTTACTATAATGAGAGTTGCATAGGCTCATTGAGGAAGGACTGCTAGTGTAAAATGGTGGATATGTATATTGCTGTAGCTTAATTGCCCGTGACAGGAGCTTAAGTGGTCCTGGTGGCTTTGCAGCACTGGAGCATCCAATGTCGGAATGCGGAGGGGATCCAGAGAATGGGTCTTTTCATAAGTCTATAGACTGATATGGCAGTGGGAAGTTGAGAGCAGCATAGAATGCCATGAGTGCCTAGCATGCTTGGTCAGATATAGGACTGTTGCAGGGCATGAGTGGTATAGTGAGACAGCCAAGTCGGTTGCGGATGTGCAAATTGAGGAATCAGTAGAAGCCTGTTGTTGGTGACGGTATTCGCTGAAGGGAGTATGGGAGGGAAATCCTGAGGGATGAGTTAGAAGGACCCCTGGATGGGTAGCTGGCATGATGTAGGGTAACATGGTGAAGAGATGTAAATAACTTTATGAATTATAGTGATGTCCAGGGGCATGGAACAGTGGCTCAAATAGAGTAGCTTTAGCAAGGTAGCTAGGAACCAGATATCCAACGATACGTGTTCTGGGATAGTAGTTTGGAGAGAGTAACTTTAGCAAGGCAGCTAGGCATCAAATATCCACTGATACATGTTCCAGGATAGTAGTCAGAGAAGGCCTTAGGAACATCCAATGGCTATTTAAGGGAGTATGAGTCAAGTAATCATGATCAAACTGAGTCAGCACTTGTAGGAGAAGACTATGAGGAGAAGATAAGACGGATGATGCCAGTTTTGCTATGAGATGTCTTGCAGTTCCCGCTATCCTTAACAGCGATGGTTATTAAGGATTGTGTACATCTCAGAAGGAATTAGGGTCACGTTGCCAGGTAAGATGATAGGAGTGAAGGAGACTCCACTAAATCTTTGATCCTATGAAGACACGGGAGGTAGGGATGCCCACACTGCTTAAATTAATAGGATTCCTAAGGAAGCATCCTGCAGAGTTGGTTGAGGGATGAGATCTTCTATAGAGTCCAGTCAACTGGGATTCCAGAAATGGGTCCTAGTGAGGTGACTGGGAAGTAGTGATGATTCTATGGAGACATAAGAGTCTATAGGGCATGCTGTTCAAGCGACATTGCTAGAAGAAGAAAGGGTTCTGAAAGAACTAATAAAATTGAAGGTGGACAAAGCAATGGGGCCTGATGGGATTCACTCAAGAATTCTAAAAGAACTAAGGGTAGAACTAGTGACACCGCATACTACTCTCTAACAAATCATGGGAGGATGGGGTGGTACCTGAGGACTGGAGGAGGGCGGATGTGATTCCTCTTCACAAAAGTGGGAGCAGGACAGAGGCAGGAAACTACAGACCAGTTAGTTTGACCTCGGTGGTAGGGAAAATGATGGAATCACTTCTGAAAGAAAGAATTGAGTACCTAGAGGCCAGTGGGACACAGGATCCAAGGCAGCATGGATTCACGATGGGAAGGTCGTGTCAGACGAATCTTTATTTATTTATTTATTTAGCTTTTGTTAACCAGGTAGGTACACTAGACAAGACAATTGCCTATTTTCAGGTACGACCCGGGAGAGTACAGGAATAATAGATGTGGGTACATACACGACATTGTACAAATTAGACATGTTACAGTTCATGTGAGGATACAGATTCAACCACAGCATCACGAAACATGGTAAGGCTAGATTATACAGTATTAACATAACAAAATAAACACCTTGTGGAGATAAGAGTAATGTTCAGATTCAACACAGCGTAGCAGCGTGGTAAGGCATAGATTATACAGTATTAACATAACAACATAAACACCTTATGGAAGCCAAGAGCAGTTCCAGGAGCACAGTATCGAAATCCTTCAGATGTGACACTATATACAGCTTAGCAACCTCTTGGAGTCTGGTCTTTTGTCTAGGAGTAGCTCCAGAACAGAGGAGTGCTGTGATGGATCAATTCATGGGGGTTTGGGGCAGCCACAGGCTGAGGCAAGTTTGAGATGGTTCCATAGGGAGGAACGGAGACACATCTGTGAGTGCGCGGCACGGACCTAGGCAGGTAAGGAGTTCCACAGTCTGGGAGCGAATGCAGCAAAGTCCCGCCCACCCATTTGAGTCCGTGTAGCCAGTGTCTTGAGGAGGGCCTGTCCCTGGGACCTGAGGGAGTAGGAGGAGGAGACGGACGGGACAAGAAATTTTGCAAGCCCTGGAGGGGTGCCAGTGCCAAGGACCTTTCCGGTGAAGCACTCTAAGGCGAGAAGTCTATGTGGTTAGTGGGTGAGAGCCAATTTAGCCTGCTATAGAGGTCGCAATGGTGAGTGAGATGGGGGCAGCCCCGCGAGCGTATGACATTAATGTGAGTGGACCACCTAGTGAGGTGGACTTTTGATGAGCGGGCAAACAAGAGGAGCCCATAGCAGAGCGAGGGTAGAGCACCCTCTGGCAAGTGCAATCCGAGCTGCCGGAGTAAGATTACTTTTTGCTCTGTATGCCAGACCCAGTTTGCAGTTTACAGTCTTGCAAGTATTCTGAATGTGGCGGCCAAGGTCAAGCTGCGGGTCCAGCATCACCCCAAGATATTTTAAGTTGTCAGTAACTGGGATCTTGACCCCGTCAACACCAAAAACACATAGTGGAGTAGGGGCAGCCTTAATCTTGGCCTGAGACCCAAAGAGCATGACCTGGGTTTTCCTGAGATTTAGAACCAACTTATGTGACAATATCCAGGATTGGATGTTCCTCAAGTCCTCGCTCAGGTGGTGATTTATGACCCTATCTCAGGGGGAGTGAGTCCAGGATGACCAGGTCATCTGCATAAAGGATAGGCTTGCAGTGGATAGCAGCAGCCGGGAGTTTGTTGCAGAATATGGAGAAAAGTAGGGGCCCCAAGACAGAGCCTTGTCGGACACCTATGGTAACAGGGATAGTGTCCGAGAACTCCTTCCCATACTTAACAAGTTGCTGTCTGCCGCTTAGATAGTTGGAAAACCAGTTGAGCACCTCAGGTGATAGACCATAGGAGCTGAGCTGGGTGGAGAGCATGGTGTGATCAACAAGATCAAAGGCCTTAGAGAGATCTATAAAGATGGCTCCAGAGAGTCTGCCTTGGTCCATAGCTGCTCTGATCCAAGATGAGACTGTGACAAGGGCAGAAGTTGTGCTGTGCCCTTTTCTAAAGCCATGCTGCTCAGGGGACAACAGGTCATGAGACAGCAAGTACTCAGAGAGTTGCCCTGCCACAACCTTCTCGAGAAGTTTGCTGACTGCTGACAGTATGGATATTGGACGGTAGTTTTCTATGAGTTTGGGGTTTCCTTGTTTAAGTATTGGGACCACCCTGGCAACTTTCCACACTTCCGGAATGACACCTGATGACAGGGACAAATTGAAGATATGGGCTACCATGGGGGAAATCTCACTGGCACCAAGACTCAGAAGTTTCGGCTCCAATCCATCATGTCCAGCACTTGAAGTGGGAGAGACCCGAGAGCAGTCTCTGCACCTCTTGCACCACCACCACCTGAAAAAGAAGGGGCGGGTAAGATGAGGATGGTACGGCCCATTTTTCACCCTTCTCCCTTCCCCCATGGGGAAGTGACAAGGTAGATAGGTCTGAGAAGTACTGGTTGAATGCATTTGCGATGGTCAGGGAGTTGTTGCAACTGGCACCATCAATGATCATATCCGAGGTCTCACCGCCCGGGGTCCCACTGACTATATTCTTAATGTTTCTCCAGAACCTCCTGGGGTCCCTAGCTGTGCGCAGCAGCACAGATTTGCAAAATTCCCCTTTGGCCACCCTAATAGCCTTCTTACACTGATTTCTGAGCATCCTGTACTGCAGAAATACGGCCTGTTCCACCGTGGCCTTGAATTTTGCCCTGCACTTATCTCTGTACTTCATAAGGGTTAGCAGACTGCCCTGCAGCCACTTTGTCACTGAGCCATCTGATGAGGGGGTCATGTTTATCCTGCAGCACCCTGAATGCAGTGAGCAAGTGACTGGCTGCTGATGAGGAGTCCTGTTCGTTCCATACTGCAGACCAGTCAGCGTGCTGGAGATCAGCATGGTAGGAGCCAAGATCAAACCCTGAGTAGTCTCGGACCTGGATAATTTTATGTGGGATTTTCAGAGAAGGAATCTTCCACACCCAGTACACAGGGGAGTGGTCCAAGATGGAGTCGGAGAGGATGCCCGACGAGCTGATCCTCTCTGGTTGATTTGTCATGACCCAGTCCAGGAGCGAGCGAGCTCCACCATTGGGTGGGCATCTAGTAGGGTCCTTAATCAGTTGCGACAGGGAGAGACCAGCAAGGAGTGGTTCATATGCTTTGGAGTTGCAACCAAGCCAGTTTAGGTTGAGATCACCTAGAATAATAAGTTCATTATGTCGGGTAACAGCACCTACAGTATCCAAGAGGATGGACAGCCCCTCCAGACTGCCCCTTGGGGGATTGTAGTTGAATACAACCTGTATCTTTTTGGTCATCCCGAGCAACAGCACCATGTGCAGGAACTCACAAGGGGACTGCACAGGTTGTGGAGAGGGTAGCACCGACAAGTTAAGATGGCTTTTATAATAGACCAAGATGCCATCCCACCTTTTTTCCTGGGCGATCAAGCCTGAGGAGGTCATAGCCCGGGAGGGCACATGCAGAGTTTGGTATGGTGGGTTTAAGCCAGGTTTCTGTTATTCCCAGGATGTCAGGGGTGTGGTGGGTGACCCAAGCCAGTATTTCTGCCAGGTTGGGCAGGATGCTATGATATTGAGATGGGCTATTTTCAGCCCTTTGACTGCCATCCCACCCAGAGCAGCAGGGGCCGTTTGGCAAGGTGGGCCAGGGTTTAGCTCAATGTCACCTGATAGTGCTAGGGTTACCAGGAGTGGCCATAGGAGATGTTTTAGGGAAGGGGAGCCATCCCTGGTGCGCACCCTGTGGCCATATCTCCTGACCAGACGTGCATGGCACCGAAAGCACCTCAGGTCAAGACTGCAGAGAACCCAGGAAGGGGGTCTGCCTTCTGCTAATAGGTTAGAGAACTTGAAATCAGTTTCCGCCAGCAGGGAGCAAGTGCCCCATGGTTCACCTAGTCTAGGGACATCTGCACCAATATACCAGTGGATGCCAAGGACAGTGAGGATACCACAGGCTAGTGTGTACACGAGTGGATGCAGTGGTATTCACTTAAATAGGTACTTAGGGTTCCTCATGTTCATACCAGTGATAGACTGACCGAGGGGAATGGTCCAGAAATCAGTGCTGGTCACTGGCCCCAACTCAGTGGCCAGTGGTGATTCCCACACCACTACCAGACACCTGATACCACCCTGTTTTTTGGCGGTACCTACCTATTATTACCACCTATCTATTCTCACCACAACAATTCAGAGCTCATACCTCCAAGAGTACCAAACTAAGCCCCTAAGTTGGTGAGCACCCATGCTATGTTGGTAGGCAGGTCACCTGTAACAGATTGGGGATTATAAAACAGTACAGTTCACAGGGATACTAATGCTGTTAGAGTAGTCAAAAATATAAGCCAGTGGACCCTCGACACCCCACTAGATATAGGTGAACGTATGCCAGCCCCGCAGCAAACTGTACAGCCCGCTTAAAACAAAGATATATCTTACACCAAACAAACTGCTTTAAATATTGTGTATTCTCTGCTACTAGTTAATGGTTGTAACACAGGGTACTGTAGGAACTGATGGAACAAATTATGCTGATATTGTTTGTCCAATCAGATTACTTAGTGTATGCTACAATTGCAGCACTGGATAGTATATCAATTTTAGGTTAAGTTAGAGTTAGAGACTTTATGGTGCCCAAGATCCCGCCTATGGCCAGCGCCGATTGGTGCTGGTCTATTCAGGGGCGTGGCTACCAGGCATTTAATCAGAGAAGGGAACAGGGTGGGCTGGCCGAAAACCCCACGCTGCAGCAGCTCCTTCTGATGCTGCTCTCTCCAGCCCCCAACAATCCTTTCCCCCCAAAGGCACTAGCAAAGTCCTGAACAGTGTTTGTCGGGGGAGGACCGCCTCGGTTTACCGGCGCCTCAACCTCGAGGTGCTCCTTCCTTGTCCTGAAATGTAGGGGGAGCCTCTTGCAAGAGCTGCCCAGTCCCCCCTGCTCGAAACAGTCCAGAATACTGTGTTGCAAAGATCTGGCTAGACTTTTCGCTAGCCTTGCCCCAGGCGTCACCTTGTGCAGGAGCCAATTGGCGCAGCTGCCTTTTCAAATGGCAGTTTGGCACCAAAATTCAGCTGGGGCTCTATGTGGAAACAAAGGCGATGGCGTTTAGTGGACGGTCCCGAAAAACCCAGCCCATGCTGCAGCCACTCCTTCTGATGCTGCTCTCTCCAGCCCCAAACAATCCTTTCCCCCCATAATAGCAAAGAACTGTAAGGGCACAGTTGCAGTGGTTTTGAGAATCAATAATTTCTTTGACTGGCTGACCAAAGTAGTAGACCTGGGAGGGGCTGTGGACATGGCCTACCTAGATTTTAGCAAGGCATTTGATACAGTCCCACACAAAAGATTATTACACAAGTTAGCCAGCCTTGGAGTGGGTCCCAAGGTGGTAGCCTGGATAAAAAATTGGCTAGACAACAGGACGCAAAGGGTAGTAGTAAATGGAGTCCACAGTGAAGAAAGGAGGATTACTAGCAGGGTACCGCAGGGTTTAGTACTGGGACCGGTCCTTTTTAATGTCTTTATAAGTGACACTGCAGAGGAACTGGAAGGAAAAGTATGTCTCTTTGCAGACGACACAAAGATCTGCAACAGGGTTGATACACCAGATTGAGTAGAAAGGATGAGAAGGGACTTGGTAAGGTTAGAGAAATGGACAAATGTATGGCAGCTCAGATTCAATGCAAAGAAGTGCAAGGTAATGCACCTGGGAAACAAAAACCCAGGGTAAGAGTACACAGTGGGGGGTGAGATACTGACAACAGTAAAAATGGAAAGGGACCTGGGGGTAATTATATCAGATGACCTAAAGGTGGGCAAGCAATGTGAGAAGGCAGTAAGAAAGGTTGGGGGGATACTGGGATGCATAGGGAGAGACATCAATAGTAGAAAACAGGAAGTTGTTATCCCTCTGTACAGACAGTTGATGAGACCCCATCTAGAGTACTGTGTGCAGTTCTGGAGATCCCATCTCCGCAAAGACATAGACAGAGTGGAGGCTGTCCAGAGGAGGGCAACCAAAATGGTGCAGGGTCTGCACCAGAAGACATACAAAGAAAGACTAAAGGAGCTTAATATGTATACCCTTGAGGAAAGAAGGGAGAGAGGGGACATGATAGAAACTTTCAAGTACCTCAAGGGAATCAACAAAGTCCAAGAGGGTAGCATCCTTCAGAAAAAGAGATGTGCAAGAATGAGGGGGGCACAATTTGAAGATAGAGGGGGATGACTCAGAGGTAATGTGAGGAAGTATTTTTTCACAGAGAGGGTTGTGGATGCATGGAACAGCCTCCCTGAGGAGGTTGTGGAGTCAAGAACAGTGGGGGAATTCAAGAATGCATGGGACAGACATAAGGCAGTCCAAGTGGGAGGTAGGAGGAAGTAAGCTGTTGGTTAACTAGGATCTGCAGCTTATCTGTTACGTAGGAAAATGGGCAGACTAGGTGAGCTAAGTGGTCCTTATCTGCTGTCAAATTCTGTGTTTAAGAAGTTTTCCTCAGGTTAGATGAACAGGTACTCCATCGAGCATGGAAGGGCGCTGTTATGATGGTCAAGGTAGGAGTATGAGACAGATGAATGGGTAGGAGTAGTTGATCGAGCAGGGATGCTACACATCAATAGTGGTAGGGAGGCCCGAAAGAAATGCAGCAAACATGCTGGAGCCCTGAGCCACCAGGGCGATGAGGAGGAAGAAAGCAGTCCAAGGATGGAGGGAGAAGTCCAAGCACAAGACCCCAGACTGAAGGAGGAAGCTGGAGAAGACAGCAGAGGCTAGGCAGTACCAACATCGGCAGGTGCAGGGAAGGTACGGGACCAGGGCAAGTGCCACAGCATACTGGATTAGAATGCAGGAGAGCTGAATCAGGCCTCAGTGGGAGCTCCATGGCAGACCAAGAAGTGAATCCATGTACAAGGTGCTGTGAAGTTGAGGTGCGAGGGTCCCACTTCTGAAGGAGATGATGAACTGGAACAGTGAGTAGCAAGGTGCTGCAGAAACAGGGAATGGGTTACCACCTCCAAAGGAGATGGCAAACTGGAATTGCAAGAAACAAGGTGCTGCAGAGACAGGAAATGTGTTCCCACCGCCAAAGGAGATGGCACACTGGAATTGCAGGTAGCAAGGTGCTGCAGAGACAGGGAATGGGTTCCCACCTCCAAAGGAGATGGCAAACTGGAATTGCAGGAAACAAGGTGCTGCAGAGACACGGAATGGGTTCCCACCTCCAAAGGAGATGGCAAACTGGAATTGCAGGAAACAAGGTGCTGCAGAGACACGGAATGGGTTCCCACCTCCAAAGGAGATGGCAAACTGGAATTGCAGGAAACAAGGTGCTGCAGAGACAGGGAATGGGTTCCCACCTCCAAAGGAGATGGCACACTGGAATTGCAGGAAACAAGGTGCAGTGATGATGGGAATAGGTTCCCACCTCTGAAGGAGATGGCAAACCAGAACTGCTGATAGGAGAAAAAAAAAAGAGTCCTTGTATCACCAGTGGTAGACTTCTGGCTCGAGATGAGGGCAGCCGAAGGGGAAAACTGTAGAAGGCCTCAGGCACACATCCTTGAAGACAAGCAAATGTCACATATCCAGCAGAAAGCAAAAGGGGATGCAGGCAGACATGTCCAAAAGGAAGGCATGAGGGAATCAGAATCATCCGGAGCAACGATGAGGGAGGAGATAGCCACATGGAGCAGAGAGTGGAGGTGGCTGAGCCAGATAGCAAACCACAATAACAATGTACAGGAGAAGGCCAAAGGCAAGCAGCAAGGAAGTCCAGGAGGCTGATGGACCGGGGAAGTTGAAAACTGAACAAGCTAGCGGGGTCCAAATCCAGAACATAAGGAGGCCAAAGGCAAGGAGAAGTATATCAGTTCCAGGGAGGTACAGGATGTAGTTGGGTGGGATAGGAGATTGGAGGCAAATGGTGTTCAGTGGTCCCGTTCCCAAAGGAAAGTGGCAACTGGATATCTGACATAGACTGCAGTTGGCTGAAACAAAAGACTGAAGATACAGGCTCCCATCCTCGGCAGTCGGGATGAGCTAACCTTCACTCGATGCTGCGTTGGGCAGAGTTAGGGACAGAGACAGCAGGCAGATGGTATGGAATTGAATTGGTTGGAAGTGAGGTTGATGAGACAGGCTCCTATCCCTGGTAGGTAGGGCAAGCCCACCTTCACTCAATTCCACAGGCAGCGTTAGGGACAGAGGATGTCGGGGTGCTGGTATGACTGGTAATTGTTGGTAGAGAATCCAGCAGGGTAACATGGTAAATGGATTGAAATGGACTCCCATCCCCGGCAGACAGGGCACGCCTACCTGTGCTCTATGCCTTAAAAGGCAGAGTTGGGGACAGAGACCAGACAACTGCTGATATGGGATGAGCAAGGAAAGGGCAGCTAACTGCTGCATATTAAAGGAAGCAACAGAAAAGAGGAGGATGTAGGGAATACGAGCAGGGAGAGGATGAGCACCGTTGGGAACAGGAATGGATGAAACATTTGAAGCACATAGAATGGACAGTGGTAAACAATGCAAGAAAAATATGGGAAGGAGCACTGTATTAGAGAGAGACAGACAAAACGACCACGTGAGATCCGGAGGGGAGGTAGGAGTGTGCAGGAGTCCAGTCAGCATGGCGTAAATTCAGATCAATAGGCTTCGCAGATTATATAGAAACATAGAATTTGATGGCAGATAAGGACCGCTTGGTCCACCTAGTCTGCCCATTTTCCTACCTGATGGATAAGCTGCAGATTCTAGTTAATCAACAGCTTACTTTCTCCTACCTCCCACTAGAATTGCCTTATGCCTGTCCCATGCATTCTTGAATTCTCCCACTGTTCCTGACTCTACAACCTCCTCAGGAAGGCTGTTCCATGCATCCACAACCCTCTCTGTGAAAAAAATACTTTCTAACATTACCTCTGAGCCGCCCCTCCTCGATCTTCAAATTGTGCCCCCTTGTTTTTGCACATCTCTTCTTCTGAAAGATACTACCCTCTTGTACTTTGTTAATTCCCTTGAGATGCTTGAAAGTTTCTATCATGTCCCCCCCCCTTTCCTCAATATGAATGCTGAGACCAGTGGGTAAAAGCATGGGTAGTATCAGTGGCAGACAAAACTGCTAGGGAAGGTTGCTTGCAATAAATGGCAGAGCACAGTAATTACTGAGAAAATACAGGCACCAGATGAGGGGAGAACATGACGGACCAGGGAACAGAGGTTGTTGGATGTCTTTCAAGACACGTTCCTAACTCAGCAGGTGAGGGAACCAACCAGGGAGGCACGGGTACTGGATGTGGTCCTGGCAGACAGTGACCAGATTGGGGGCCTGGAGGTAAGGGACCCATTGGCGGGGAGTGACCATGCCACGGTCTGGTTCTGCCTGGACCTAGGAGGGGTAGAAGGCTGCACAAAGATGGAAGTAACCGACTTCAGGGGGCGGATTTTAAGGAAATGGGAAGGATCCTTAAGGAGCATTTGGATGGGATTGGTCAGACATGGACGCTGATAGTAGGTGGGAAATCATCAGGAGAGGGTGCAGGATGCTACCAGCACCTGTGCAAGAGTAAGACTAAATGCGTAGGGCCCAAAACCCTGTTGGTGGACCAGGGAGGTCCAGGAGGTGGTGCGGGAAAGAAAGCAGCCTATAAGCAATTCAAGTGCTCAAGGAGTGAAAGGGATCGAGGGGAGTACGAGCTGATGGCTAGAAGGGCCACTAGAGTGGTGAGGGCGGCTAAGGCAAGGAAGGAGCAGAACCTGGCCAGGGAAATTAGGAGAGGGAACAAGGGGTTCTTTAGATACATTGGGGAAAACGAAGGGTGAAGGGGCAGATTAGCAGGATTAAATCAGGGGAGAGATGGGCACAAGACCCGGGGGAGCAGGCTGAGGTACTAAATGAGTACTTCACCTCAGTTTTCACCAGGGAAAATTGGGGTGCTGCATCATACATGGGAGGAGACAGAGATACTGAGGAGGGGGGACCTTACCGATTGGCAGGTCTGGGGAGAGGGGGAGGCATCACTGGCAGGTGGGGAGGGCTAGCAGGGAGAAGGGGTACCGAAGTAGAAATCACAGCTGAGAGAGTGAGGGAAGCCCTCAGCCCTTTAAGACGGAGAAAGCACCGGGCCGGATAAATTACATCCCAGAGTGCTGAAGGAACTTGCAGATGTCCTGGCAAAACCCCTGGCAGAGCTTTTCACCATCTCTCTGAGGACAGGGTGGGTGCCCCAAGACTGGAAGGTGGCGACATAGTGCCTATCCACAAGGGGGATCAAGGGAGGTGGCAGGAACTACAGGCCTGTCAGCCTGACCTCGGTGGTGGGCAAGGTGATGGAGGGCATTGTCAAGGAGAGGCTAGGGGGACCTGGATAAGTCAGGGTGCCTGGACGATAGACAGCATGGATTCATCCTGGGAAATCGTGTCAACAAACCTGGTGGAGTTCTATGACTGGGTGACAAGTGCCTTGGACCTGGGTAGACCAGTAGATGTCCTCTTTCTGGACTTCAGCAAGGCATTTGACTCTGTTCCTCATGTGGGCCTGTTGGATAAGCTGGGAGAAATGGGGTGGGGAACCAGATGATCAGATGTATAGGCAATTGGCTCCAGGACCGGACCCAGAGGGTCGTAGTTGGTGGGATAGTCTCATTCCCAAGGAGGGTCATTAGTGGGGTCCACAGGGATCAGTCCTTGGCCCCCTTCTGTTCAACGCCTACCTATCTGACATAAGGACAGGAATCAGGAGTGAGATGAGTCTCTTTGCAGATGACTCAAAACTGGGGGCGGTTGTGGATGGGGAGGAGGGGAGGGTGGCCCTACAGGGGGACCTGGAGGCTCTGGAAAGATGGTCTAGAAAGTGGAAGCTGAGGTTCAATGCAGGGAAATGCAAGGTACTCCACCTGGGGGCCAGAAACCCAGTTCAAGTGTACACCCTGGGGGGGGAAATGCTACAAGTCTCGATGGCTGAGAGGGACCTGGGGTGGTGGTGGATGTCAAGATGAACAACTCTGAGACTTGTAGGAGGGCAGCAGCCAAGGCCAACAGGATGCTGGGATGCATCGCTAGGGGATCACTCCAGAAGGAGGAAGTGATACTCCTCTGTATAACTGCTTGGTGAGGCCACACCTTGAGTACTGGTGCAGTTTGGAGGCCACACTTAAAGCAGGACATTAACCTCCTGGAGAGGGTCCAGAGGAGGGCAACCAAAATGATTTGGGGCTTGGGGGACAGGACCTATGAGGAGAGGCTCGAAGAGCTAAATATGTACACATTGGAAGAGAGAAGGGACTGGGGGGACATGATAGAGGTCTTTAGGTACATGAAGAGGGTAAATAGGGGAGGAACAGTTGGGGTGCTTCGAAGGAAGGAGGAAGGGGCCACTAGAGGGTATGGCTGGAAGCTGGAGGAAGATTCAGGGAGAAAGCAGGAGTGCACTTCACTGAGAGGGTGGTGGAGCCATGGAATGCACTGCCTAGGGGGCTGGTGGAGGCAGAGACAGTGGAGGGGTTCAAGAGGGGTTGGGATAGGTACAGGGGAAGGGTTCTGGAAGCAAAATCCAATGTAGCAAGAATATCCGGAACTGGGAAGGGAGAAGCCAGAGAAGGCGAGGGGGACAGCAAGGTCAGCACCCAGGTTGGGGACTGACCAAATGAGCAGACACAAAAGACCGTTAGACCTATTCTGCTGGCATTTTAGTATGTTAGTATGTTAGATTTGTTGGGATAGGAAGGAGTAGTGATGGAGACAGAGTGCTGGCATGAAGAGCGAGAGGCCCAAAAGAAAATACAAGGAAGCAAGGGACAAAGACAAGAATGAGGGATGGGGGAGGGGGGACAAGGAGGAGATGTGGTGTTTTATTATTTTTTTGTTTCAAATGGAGAGCTATTCCATGTGACGGGTCGCTGAGTTCCGGGAGCAAGCCAGGGCCTGAAGACTGAGCAGGGAACACTAGATGTGGGCAGACAGGGGCTAAGAAAGGGAACAGTGCCAAGGAGAAGGTAGCTGCAGGAGGCCCATGCTGGAGACAATGAGAGTGGCAGCATGCCAAGGAATGGAACAGAGGTAGCACCAATAGCAAACTGATTCAGTACAGCACAACAGTCACCCTGTTTAGACATCGGTGATCTGCAAAGAAGCCATGTCAGACTGCAGTTTCAGAGCTTCCCACAAGGCTGGGAGACAATAAGGTCCAGAGAAAAAGTTTATGGCTGGAAGGGTTATGGTTCACAGCAGAAGCAACAACCAGGTGACACTATTACAGTACATGGCAGGGTGGGAGGCGCTGGTACAGGACTGTGAAGTAGAAACCAGCTGAGCAAAACATGGGAGACATCAGGTTTGACGTAAAATTATCAGTCAGGAGATTTGCAGCCATATTCTGAAGTTGTGATATACTGAAATATCGTCCCAGCATGGGGCACTCAAATAGCCAATACAGGGTAAGCAACAAACAAGGGTATACAACAACATCTTCACCCAATGCAAGCTAAACAAATGTCTGTCCCGCGCCAAGGACAATAGTCACCAGTACAAATGAAGAGCAATGACATCCCAGTGGGACAGAGAGCACAACAGGAGCACAACAGGGCAAGGCAAGGCAGGGCACTGAGTAAAGGAAGGGCAGAGCAAGAAGCGGAAGTTGTGGTCGAGGGAATGGGGTGCAGCTGAGGGAAAGGGGACAGGGTAGCAGGCACAGCATGGGAGGGAGAGTGGTTGGGAAGCAGGGGAATGGGCAGAGCCCACAATGCAGTAATGTGGAAGTACGAGGGACCAATGGAGTCCAGGGAGACGGAGGCAGCAGGGCAGCCAAGCGGGTGCATCGGGGATGACGTTGCATCCTGGAAGAGCAGGCAAGGATGGAGAGGCGGCCCCGAGTGGAGCAAGGCACTGAATGGAGGGACAGCCCAAGGAGCCACAGCAACAAGGGAGAGGAAAGAAAAACAGGTACGGGGAAGGGAAACTGCAGGCAAATAAGGCAAAACAGGACACCAGACCAGAGGAGGGAGACCAGGAGAACAGGAAGGGGGAGGAAGACAAACAGGAGCAAACAGAGGCAAAGGGGAGGGGGAGCAATGGAGAAAGGAGAGGAGTGGGAGGGAGCACAGACAAAAGGAGCAGGGAGCTGGAAAAGGAAGGAAAGGAGGTGCAGACTCATGAACCATGCAAGAGCCCAGCACCAGTGAAAGGGAAGAGATTCGCAATGCACTGAGTGGGGAACTGCCATGGGAGGCTGGCTTTTATCAGGAATGTGGGAGGAGCTATTCCCCCACATTGAACCTTGGGTTTTAGCCCTCCCAATGTGGTTAGGGCTTATTGTGTATGGAATTCAGTAGCTCTCTAAATGCTGTTGTAGGACAGTTCAAAGGTCACAGAAAGTGACATCACAACGATACTACAACAACTTTTCATGACCTCTGAACCTCCCACGTTCTGCATTAGGCTTACAGAGATCCTTCTGAGGTGCAAAAGTTACAATACCGGCACCTGCCATGACCTAATCATCTCTGTTAATACCCAGATGTTAAATTTTTTTTTTTTTTTGAGTAGCACGAGCGCATCTCAGTGGAACGACCTGGTAGCAGTTGGTCCATGGTATGGAGCTTCTGGGGAAACTGCACCATGGCTGTCTGAAAGAAACCACACTGTCGTTTGAGGGTAAGAAACCCTGTGCCAAAACGAATTTCACATCTTATTATCGGTGGAATGTGTGAACGAGTGGGCGGTTGAAATGAACAAGTGGGCAGGCGGGGGAGACGAGCGGATGCGGGAGATAAAAGAGTGATCGGGCAGGGGGGCAAGCAGCAGATCTCCTGTTTTGAACCATATACTATACTAAGTAGTATGGGGTCAACCACCCAGACAAGATTGTGTTTCCATTTTGGGATTGAGATTACATCGGGACTTCTCGAGCTTCACTCTCAAGGTCCCTATGATGTCATCTCAGCCACTCAATGGAAACACAGCCTTGTTGTGTATGGCTGCCCATACACTATTCTATATGTATGGCACAGTCCACAGCCACCACTGGGGCACTAACGCTCACACTGTTACTGGCTACACGCCAGGAAAAATGGTCACCAACAGAGCTCCAACAGTCCCATCATTCCTGTAAACAAAAGTACGCTCAGCATGATCAAAGAAGATGCTGTATTTATCTGGTAGCAAATATTTATTTTATTTATTGTAAACAAATGTTACCAGGTCAGCAAACAGCAAACAGAGTCCAAGAAGGGCTTGATTCCAGTTGCAACTTGGGGGTGGGGGGGAGAAATCGGGGAAACAGAGTGAGTAATTTACAATACACAGCATCCAAAGTATACACAGACAAAGAGATTAATGATGTTCAGTGTTCCACCAACCTTACATCATTACATAAGGAAGTTAATGACCAACAATTGGTTGGTAATTTACTACCTACCCCAGTACCCTCTACACCACCATCTTCTATGAATGTAGTTTTAAATAAAAAAAAGGGCTAAGGAGGAAGATGTAAATGAAGAGGTGAATGACAGTGGTTGGTATAAAGTTCAAAATTCTAGTAGAACAAAAAAGGAAGAAAGGCTGAACACTATTCAATTCCTTTATCAAATAGATTTGATTGTTTCCAGCCTTTGTCTTGTCAGCCACCTGATGTCAATAATATACCTCACAGCCTAATTGGTAACAATGACAGACATGACTCACTGCTAACAAGTAATGTCATTCACTCAGATTTGATTTCATTTGTTCCTGATCAACCCTTGATTGATTTCTCAATGGACATTGTTCCAAATAATCCTGATGCTCTTAATCATACTTGCAGTGTATCCCCTTTAAATCCTCCCTCAAGACAGATTCTGGTTATTGGTGACTCTATGATCAAACATCTGGATAGAGCCATTTGTAATCCAGATAAAGTTAATAGAACATGTACAGGTTTCAGTGGTGCAAAGATTAGTGATGTTTCTAGTATGTTAAAGAACATTTTGAACAATTGTGGTAGTAATCCTTTAGTTGTTATGCATGTGGGTGTTAATAACATTCTACATGACTCAGGACATCAAGTTTGCTTTTGTAGGGTTAACAAATAAATTAATGGACATTGGTTGTCAAATCAGCATATCTGAAATACTTCCTGTTCCTTGTTACTCATTTCATCTTAATCATAAAATTAAGACCATTAATAATTGGCTTAGCCAATGGTGTCTTCGACAAGAAATCAATTGCATTACCCATTGGGAAAATTTAGATGGTAGAGTTGATCTGTTTGGTAAGGATGGACTGCATTTAAGTTGATGGGGAAATGCTGTCTTGAGTAATCAGTTTTTGTCCTTAATTAATGACCATTTAAACTAGATTATGGGGTGAGGGGAATGGTTAAGCAGCTATCACCCCATATTATTAAATGTGATACTTCATTACTGAATAAAAAGATACAAGTTCTAAGCTTCAATGCTAGAGGTTTAACAAAGAAAATGGATGAGCTTCAGTTAAAAACTTTACATTATGATGTGGATATTATCTCCATTTGTGAAACTTGGGGAGATGACAACTCCTTATGGGAAGGTTGTCTGGTTAATTATAAATCATACAGATTAAATAGACCAACTAGAAGGGGTGGCGGTGTAGCTTTATTTTTTAAAAACAATTTGAACACAGTTGATGTCACTAATTGTATAAAAACACATGACACATTTACTGAAACTATTTGGGTTAAATTTTATTTGACTCAGAATGATTTTCTTATTGTTGGTAGTTGTTACCATCCTCCCAATTCACCAGTTTGTGTGATAGATGCAATTTTAGCAGAATTTGAACAGGTATGTGAAATTGGACAAGTAATAATGGTTGGTTACTTCAATCTTGGAAACATTGATTGGTCTAATTCTACTGCTGCAGGTGGTAAGGGAATTAAATTCCTCTCCACTTGTCTTGAGCTTAATTTTTGTTTTTTATTCTTTTTTTTCTGCGCCCCCCTCCTCTCTCCGCCAGCTTATCCGCCCGGTCATGGACCCCTCTGCTGCGGCATCCCCACATGAGCCATACTCCCGGGACCCTCTGGATTACCCCCCAGGGCGGAGACGTGGCACCCATCCCCTCTATTTGGGTGCCACGAACAATGGGATAGGGCGGGAGTCGGCCTGAGGGGTGGACATCACATAGGCGGCGAGAGGCAGGCTAAGTTTTCTCCCCCATAGAGGGGCGGGAATGTGCAATGACGCCAGCGTCCATCCCGCACCATGGAAGTCTTTTGCCCCGTATGCTGAGGTACTCCTGGCCTCCACCAGGTGTCCCCATGCATCGGTGGCATCCCGCTCCCTCCCCCTGGAGAAGGAGAGCAGTCATGGGATGCTCAATCCTTCTCTCAGCTGCTCCGGACGACCTGAGCTCATTCCCCAACCTAGGTCGCCAAGGCCGCAGCGAAATCCAAACGCTGCGCTGGCAGGCCGGCCATCTTGAGTTTAATTTAACACAACATGTTACCAAGTCTACTGGGGCGGATAATATTCTGGACCTTGTAATTAGTAGTGACTCAGTACCAATTACTGACTTGAGTGTTCAAGACCCAATAGCAGGAAGTGATCATAATACTATTCTCTTTGCTATTGAGAAGATGTATTCTTCTGTGAATAACAAATCTATCATTTATCTTTATAATAAAGTAGATTTAAAGTCTGTTGGTAGAGTTATGAAGGAAATTGATTGGAAATCCACTTTATCTAATTTAAGTTCTGAAAATTGTTGGTTTGCATTTAAATATACTATCTCTAATATAAGCGATACATATATCCCTTTTAAGTTTAAAGTTCAAAATAATAAAAGGTAACCAAAATGGTTTAATTCCTCAATAAAAAAATTAATAAAATTAAAAAAAAAACATATAATAGTTACTTGAAGAATAAATCTAACATTACTTGGGAGGCCTATAGAAAGATACAGATTAAATGCAAAATTGCTATAAAGAGGGCAAAATCAACATGGGAATTTAGGTTGGCCAATTCTGCTAATAAGAATAATACTAAAGATTTTTATTCTTATATTAATTCTTTGAAGAAACCAGGTTGCCAAGTTGGTCCTAACATACAACATAATGATATCGTGTACGATCCTAAGATGATGGCTGATATATTTAATACAGAGTTCTGTAAAACTTCTACAGATTCTGAAACCTTTCCTGTAAACATTAATAGTGGCATTGATTCTGTTATAACCTTTGATGAAAAACATATATATATGATAAACTGATTTCTTTAAAGGGTAAATATTGCTCTGGTCCTGATAGATTGGCTGGGCATTTATTATTCTTATTAGACATATATTGTATTGCCATTAAAAATTAAATTTGACAATTTTTTATTGGAGAACTATGTTCCAGATGACTGGAAAAAAGCTAATGTCATACCAATTCATAAGAAGGGTTTAAAAGATAATTGGGAGAACTATCGACCTATTAGTTTGACCTCCACAGTTTGTAAAGTTTTGGAGAGTCTTATTAAAAATATTATTACACCAACTTTAAACATTCATGATACTGAACAGCATGGATTTAAGAAGGGTAGAAGTTGCCTTACCAATTTGTTGTCCTTTTATGAGAACATTAGTGAATATCTGGACCATAATATTCCATGTGATGTTATTTATATTGATTTCAGCAGAGCATTTGATATTATGCCTCACATGGTGCTTATTTCCAAATTATGTGATATTAACATCAAATTGTTATATTATTAATTGGATTGGCAATTGGTTGAGAGATAGGACACAGTGAGTTGTCAGTGATGGATTTAGCTCCGAGGTAGGATATGTTTCTAGTGGAATCCCATAGGGTTCTGTGTTGGGCCCTTGTCTTTTTCAGGCTTTTATTGCTGACATGACTGATGAATGTCAGTCTATCTCTATTAAATATGCTGATGATGTAAAAATTGGCGGTTCATGTTTAGATATTATGCAATCTATCATTATACAAAATGACCTAGATATTATTACATCCTGGGTAGACAAGTGGGGTATGAAGTTGAATTTAAACAAGTGTAAAGTTATGCATTTGGGTTATAACAACCCAAATTATACGTATCAACTATATAGAACAAATTTAGTTAGTTCCTTTGATGAAAAAGATCTGGGTATTAGCATCTCCAATGACATGTCTTATAATAAGCATATTCATGATACTATTAATAAGTCTAATAGAGTAATATGGTCTATTTTACGCAATATTAGATCAGGAAACCTGAGGTTCTTGTACCTCTGTTTAGATCCTGTGTTAGGCCCCACTTGGAATATGCTGCTCAGCTGTGGTCTCCTTATAAAAAAATTGTTAGTAATTCATTGGAGAATGTTCATAGAAACATAGAAACATAGAAGTTGATGGCAGATAAGGACTGCAAGGCCCATCCAGTCTGCCCATTTCTTTTTCTACCTTATAAATGTGCCATCGGCCTTTGCTCTGTCAGTGGCCTATCTATTCATACTCATCTGTATTGTTCCCTTATGCCTATCCCATGCCTGTTTGAAGCCCTGTACTGTATTCATAGCCACCACTTTCTGAGGTAGGCCGTTCCATGCATCCACCACCCTTTCTGTGAAAAGAATTTCCTCATATTCCCCTTAATCGGCCTCCTCTAGTCTCATGCTGTGACCTTTGTCCTACTATTTTTCTTATATTTAAACATGTTAGACTCTTTCACCTTGTTAATGCCCTTAAGGTATTTGAATGTTTCAATCATATCACCTCTCTCCCTCCTTTGCTCAAGGATATACATATTGAGCTCCGTCAATCTGTCCTCATATGTCTTCTGATGTAGTCCCTGCACCATTTTGGTTGCCCTTCTCTGGACTGCCTCAAGTTCAAAGATGGTTTACAAAGAAAATTTTGGGATTAAAAAATAATACGTACAATGATAGGCTACAGATATTAAAGTGAATGTCTTTATCTACTCGTCACCTTAGAGGTGATTTGCTTCTTCTTTTCGATATAATTAAGGACCCTGCCCTTATGACTGAATTAAATCTACAGTTTAAAGACCATTCTCATAATGTTAGAGGTCATCCATTACAACTAATAAGGAATAAATTTAGGCATAAAAGCTGACAATATTTTTTTACATTAAGAGTTGTGGGTCCCTGGAACAACTTACCTATTAATGTTATTATTAGTGAAAATAAGAATACTTTTAACTATAGGCTTGATCAATTAATTTGCAATGATTTTGCTTTATCATATAACCCCATGGCTTAGTATAAGAGCATTATGGGCTAACGCCCCCTTGCTCTTTCCATAACCTTAGCATGAACCTTAGTATATCCATAGAACATAGCAAAACTGTACAGTAGGGACAAATCTATAGGAACCATGAAGCAGAACAAAATCTGTGTCAGTAATGATATGACCCAGTAACAAAACGCAGTGCAGGAGATGCACAATGATGCAAATAGGAAAAGCCACTTTAAGGGCAGCTATGGTGTGTCAGAGGGGCCCTATGATGCCGCTTAAGCCTGCCATTCACAGAGCAGTACCTAGAGGAGGTGGTTAGGTGGTGGGAAGACCATTCCGAATGCTTGGCAGTTAATATCTAATGGAGGCTTAGCAACATTGCGCATGCAGTGTGGGACTAGGAAACTGTTACCCTCTTGGAACTAAGAGAGCAAGATGGGTGGTAAGAGTGCCATTTAGATACCCAGAGAGTTTACCACACTCTCCCCTTTCTTTTTATTGTTAAGGTGAAACACTATGTACTAGCAAATTATCCTTCTCCCTCTTCATAAGCCGATGCTTCAAATTGTAAGCAATTAATAGCAATCGGAAAATGACTTCATAAGTCGATGCTTCAAATTGTCACTATTAATAGCAATCAAAAAATTACTTCATAGTCTTTAGTTACTTTCTTCTTATGGTTTATTTGTTGAACTATGACATTGGCCTTGTATCACTAGAACAGCAGAACCAATACGATGCAGTATGGACCAAATGTTTTGTTTCACTTATTGTGTAACAGTTGATCTGTGATAACCATTTGAATTTATTAAACAAGTATATATAAAAAAAAAAACAGATACAGAGTGATGGGTAAACTCTCTGTATCCATGGATCAAAGAATCCACTCATTAAAAATTGAATTTCCTACTGAGAGTGCTCAATGTGCTCAGTGGGCTTCAAGACAAGATCTCAAAGGGATGGTTACAATATCTACAAAGACTGATATCCAGTTTTGTGTGATCAGGGAACAGACCACATTGCAAACTCACCAAATTATCCAGAACACCTGACTGCGTAGGCTTAAAACTCCCAGATATTGTAACTTACAACTGGGCAACACAACTAAAATGTGCTAATAATGGAAGGAAAGAGATGGGATGGATTTAATGTGACATTATATGCCAATGTGGCTTCAAATAGAGAGAGAAATATGCAAGCTTCAAAGAATAGACATTTCCACTGTAATCTAAAGCACGCTTCTCCCAGGTCTTAGAAGGTGGCCACCCCTAAAATATACACAACAGCTTCATAAAAATTCTAAAATCAACCAGCACCATGCTAAGGAACAGCACATCACAACCAGCATGGGGAAATGATAACTTTGAAATCAACAACAAAATACTACAAAATGATTGTTGGAAAGGATCAGGTATAAGAAAAGTGTCAGCATTAATAAACAGACCCAACTTTATCGCATTTGGAACACTACAGACTAGCCACAGTTTAAAAGCAGGAGATGCATACCGTCCACTGCAAGTACAATGTGTTCTGAAACAACACTGGAAGAAGAATGTACCTAGGGAAGAAGACCCTTGGGGAAAAGAAATAATCACAAATATGGAAAATTGCAGTTGCAATGTAGTTGCATGCAACAAACATGTAACTACAGGGTAATTACCCCATTGCATGTAATTAATGATTAGTTACCCCACAGGTACATTGAAACGGACACTTAAAGTGTGACTGGAAAATTATATATTAGTTTCACGATGGTACAGCAGCCTGCAAAACAAAATATATGGAAAACCAGAGGAGAACATATCCTGGTGGAGCAGGGAACTAAACACTGACACTTTTACATGGAAATGTAAAGAACTGGGGACCATCTCTAGACACGCCACCTCTGTACAAGACGCAAGGATACAGCAATTCAAAATAATCAACAACTTATATTACACGTCAGTCTACTCTATAAAGTGAAAAGCATATCAAACTCAATGTGCTACAAGTGTGAACAGTAAGAAGGGACTTTATTACATTTACTGTGGGAATGCCCACTAAAAATCCTTTTGGGAAGAAATCAAGGATAAACTAAATACTTTATTAGGTTGACAAGAATTATTTGCTCCTGAAATTTGCACAGCAAGCAGTGTAATAGAGAGTGGAGTAGCGGTAAGTAGAAGACATGCTATATATTCGGTGGCCAACATAGCCAAAAAAACAAATCTTAAAAGTACAGTTTGATAAATGCTGCCATCATTCACAGAATGGTTAAAGGATGTCCTGGAAACACTGCATTTAGAGAAGATAGCTCATGGACTAAGAAACGCAAACAATGCCTATCACAGGAAATACAGACAATCAGATGCCCTAATAACAATCCCCGATGAAATATGACGCAAGTGCATAATTACATGATTGGAATAGCTAATCGTAAACATACTCATTAGCACCTCATCTCACCTACACAATAAAATTAATTGCAAAACATTTAATTACTGCAGTAGTTAGGGTTAAACCGCCAAAAGGAAGGAAGTGTGGCATTAGGGTTCCCAACCCTAACACCCCACCTCCATCCTGCAAGCAGCAACAGGAAAAACCATCAACCCTAACACTCACCCCATTCCATCAATAAATAAGCTGAGATGTGTACAGTATATGAGAATGGGGTGAGCGTTAGGGTTGACAACTCCAAGAAACACCCCACACCTGATTTGCAAAGACACGGGCAAGGTCATACCGTAATGGTTTTTCCTGTTGCTACCTGCAGGGTGGGGGTGGGGTGTTAGGGTTAGGAACCCTAATGCCACATTTCCCTACTTTTGTCAGTTGAACCCTAACTAGTGCATTAACAAAGTGTTTTGCAATTCATTTCCTTATTTTTTAAAACAGTATAATTGTATCCTCATTTGCCTCTGGGCCCTACACTTTAATTTCTGCCAAAATAGCAATTTCTTTCCTTGATTGTATGGCTTGGTAAAGTTCCAGTGTTATCCTTTTTTTATATTTACCCTGTTTACAGGGGGATATGTGTTATTCTTGTAGTACTCATTAAGACCTTTGTTTGGATATATAGATTGTTCCTTAAGCTCAAATACTGAAGGAGTTATGGCTTGCTGAAGTTCAGCTATTGTCCTATGGGAATTTTAATTTTTAATTTTTTTGTATTGCCCCTAAATGTTTAGGAAGGGAATATGTATTAGTCTTGTAGTACTCATTAAGACCTTTGTCCCCGTAAGTCCAAATATTGAGGGAGTTATGGCTTCTTGAATGTCCAGTGTTATCCTATGGGAATTTTCATTTTTGATTTTTTTATATTGCCCCTAAATGTCAGGGGCAGGGTAATGTGCTATTATTGTAGTACTCATTAAGACCTTTGTTGTGATATATAAATTGCACCTTAAGTCCAAATACTGAGGAAGTCATGGCCTCTTGAAGTTCCAATGTTATCCTATGGGAATTTCCTTTTCTTTTTGTTTATAGTGCCCCTAAATGTTTAGGGGGATATGTGTTATCCTTGTAGTCTCATTAAGACCTTTGTTTTGATATACAGATTGTCCCTTAAGTCCAAATATTGAGGGAGTCATAACCTGCTGATGTTCAAATGTGGGGAAAAATCTAAGCCCAAAATCTTTTTTCGTATGATGGAATCCTTTTTCGTATCAAATGAAAAACCCACACAGAAAAGGAATTGGGGGAGGGAACTAAGTCCAAATTCTTTATTCGTATGAGGGCATCTTTTTTCATATGAACGAAAAAAGCTCACAAAAAAGGATACCTTCTTATGAAAAAAGAATCAGAAAACAAAGTCAAAATTCTTTTTTGGTATGAGGGCATCCTTTTTTGTATGAACAAAAAATGCTCTCAAAAAAGGATCCTTTCATACGAAAAAAGACTTGGAACTTAGTTTTTGTTTTCTGATCCTTTTTTCATATGAAGGGATCCTTTTCAGTGAGCTTTTTTCGTTCATGCGAAAAAGGATGCCATCATATGAAAAAAGAATTTGGACTTAGTTTTTTTCCCAGATTCTTTTCTCATATGAAGGTGTTCTTTTTTTGTATGGCTAAATTCTTTTTATGTATGGCCATACGAAAAAAATGGAAGCAAGTCACGAAAAAGGATTTTAAAATAAACAAAATTGGGGGTCATGTTTTCAACAACTTAGTGCAGAATCCGCCCAATGGGATCCCAGTGACCAAGCTACATGTGTTGGTATCTGTCCAAGATGTCATTTTTGTGAGTTCTGAAAAGGTTTTTGTGGAAAAAAATGGAAACAAGATGGCGGCCATATGAAAAAGGATTTTTTCCTCACAAGGAAGGATGACCCCCATGCAAAAATGGATCCTTTTTAGTATGAACCAACTTTTTTTTTGTTCCAAGCAGTATCTAAAAGACTGTACTGAGCATGCTCAGAACTAACATTTTAAAATTTAATAACTTTGGAATGGATTAAATATTTTTTCACCTAACCAGTGAAAGGCAAACCTGTGGGCCAATCCCTTTTTACCCTGAAACGTTCAGACCAAAATTCCAAACTGTCTGGGTGCTAGACGATGACAAAAAAAACCAGCAAAAGACAGCGATTTTTTTTTTTTGCCTTTTTTAACCTCATACCCTTTCACACAGTTTAAAGCCCCTTTTACATTACCTTACCTGGAGTGTTGCTATCTTGAGTTGGCCTGCTCTGCTCTGACCACACCACTGGTCTTTCCTTTTACACACTGCAGCTGTGCAGCATTCCTGATGGCCTTCCCATGTTTTGGGGGCATTTCCAGTGGAGAGGTTATTGAATGGAAGTGGCAATGGTGCAGGCGAAGCAGTGTTCTCACATGCTTGCAAAACAACATGCCTACTCCACTGCACAATCCCAACAAATCAGGGAATGCTCTGTGCCATAATGGAACGGCTTGCAATGCACTGGCAGCTCTTTAAACTGCCAGATCTGCACCAGTGCAACTCATCTGTGTCATTGGAACCAGTGCAGATCCACTAGTGTAAAAGCCCCTTAAGGTAAAATATACCCAGAATAGATATCAATGAAGATAGATACATTAAAATGGCTGATACCCTAGATTAGTACACTCTAGAAGTAACAACAGAAATAAAGGCTAAAGTAAAAGGGGTATAATAACTTTAAAGAGATGTAAGTTATTGGAACATTGTAATGGTCCAAAGATGGCCAGTTTATGTTTTGTCTAGACTAGGTTACATGTTGTTTACTAATTAAATAAATGTACCAAATCACCATAGCTTATGAAGAATGGTTTAATAGGATAGGACATACAATCAGACCAAGTCTAAAGGTTGTGCCACAGTTACTGGCTTTTGACTGTATTCTATAAAAAAGAAAGAGAAAATGTAAAAGGTGATGAATTAATGTAAATATTATTATGTATGTTTATGTATATTCTATGATGTGTGAAAACTTAATAAAATCTAAGATAAGAAAAAAGTCAGAAAAATATTCTGGGTGGACTTTTGTAGGGGACTATCATGAGGTGGGGTTAGTACTTAAAATACTTTTAGTTTTGGAGACCACATTGCTGTGGCGGTTGTAATCGCCATTTTGCCTCTCCCCTCTCATGTCTCCGATTGCTGTACTTTGCTAGAGGGCCAAGGTGATGAAGGACCTGTCTTCACTCTAAAGTTAAAACAAATGCTGTTTGAATATTCAGATGTCCGCTTTTCAGTCGGTTTAAACTACATGTATACTGGTTCAGTGTGCAGATCACGTGGAGCGATGGGGCCTGATTCTTAAAGATTGTGTGGATGTCGCAAGCCCCGGTGCACCAAACATTCGGCACGGGACTTGCAGCATTCTTGTAGCACTGATCGCAATTTTCCTTCAGTGCACCAAATGCTGCAAGTTAGACCAGCTCCCTCTCGTCTAACTTGTGCGGGTCGGGGGACCCTTTTTATGGGCCTCATGCCAAAGCTTTGGCACAAGCTGCAGTAAATTGTGGAAAGTGTCACAACTGCACCAAATGTACTAAAACTGGGCGCAGTTGCATCAAACATCGGGCATGATGCAGGGTGTGATGCAAGCCCTCTGTCAACCTTCGAAAATTGGACCCATGATTTCTAGAAAAAGGTCTCTTGTTTAGAGCTACCTAGTATGGAAAAGTTTAAATAACAATCTACAATGACTGGGTTTTTCCTCCGACCTTTGAAGTTAACCCTAGGGGTAAACCTAAAACCATTGATAAAGCCGGCAGGTTACTGGAATGCTGGTTTTCTAATGTGAAATAATCTCGCTCTCTCCTCACTCCTCTTGTATTAGATTACGTGGGTGAATTCAAATTATCAGCTTTGCCCGCATTGCAGTATTGTGTTACATAACACTGTTTCATATTGCCATATGTAATAAAATGGATACTATTTCTATGTTCAATCAATCAATCAAAATCTTTATTTATCCAGGTGAACATCATTGAGCAAGCTCATTTACAAGATGGACCTGGTTAGCTCCGGGTCAGATGGTACAGTGCATACAGAGATATTTACAATAGAGCCAAACAACACAAGTAAAAAACAGTGCAAGTAAGTACTCAATGTTGCATCAGTCATATCAGTTCAGAGTGCTTCTGTAATATTTAAGGAGGACATAAGATGAGGCTTAGTAAGAACTTCAGTAGGGAGAAGTGATCGAACGCTCGTGTAAGGTGATGACGCAAGCACAGAATTTCAAAAGTAGTGTAATCACACAGCATCCCTAAATGTAACACTCTAAACAGAAGGATAAGAGTCTTAACAGTCAAGAAGAAAAGTAATTACAGCTCTTTTTTGGCAAATTTCAGCATGGAAATCAGATTTATGCTTGGTTTAGAACAGACACAGCAGCAGACTGCAGGAACCAATTGGAAGCCAATCCCGAAGAGCGCTCACATTCCAACTGGATGGCTGCTAATGCTGTACTTTGCTAATGGGGAGTCTGAGCTTAGGTTCTTAGGTGGCGGTAGAGGCTGTGCTGACCGCCCGGTGCCCGGGTTTCCCACGCCTATGGGCAGGGAGAATGTGGAGAACATATCCTTGGCAGGGGATGGAAGAAGGGGTCGGTATTAAGTACTGGGCCATGGACAATGAAACATCTGAACCAGCGGGAGGACCAAAACAGCAAGACAACAGAATTGGGTATTCCTTGATGCCTAAAGACTGGCCCAACCACAGAAATTCAGAAAGGAGTGTAATCAAACAGAGTCCCAACTCTTGATACTCTAAGCAGGAAAAAACAGAGGTCATAACTGTTAGACAGTAAGTAAGTACAGCTCTTTTTTTGTGCAAGTTTTAGACAGAAAATCAGACTTTAGCTTAGTATTGAGGGAGACACAGGAACAGACTGCAGGAGCCAATCAGACACCACAGCAGAAAAGCATTCACATTCCGACTGGGTATCGGCAATGCTGCACCTCGCTAGTAAGTAGTCCAGTCTAGGTGTCTCAGGCGGTGGCTATGGAAGCGACAATCACCCAGTATCCGCATTTCTCCCACCTGAGGGGCAGGAAGCCGCTGAAGGGCTAGTCTATGGTAGGGAAGAGAGTTGGGGGACAGAGAAAAGAGATAGTAAGAGTGGAATGCAGTGGAAAGGGAATACAAAGATGAAATAGGGCAGTTAAATGGTACAGGATAGGGGAATAAGAGCCACAGATTAAACAATATGTAAAAGACAGCAGGGTGAGTAAGGTGTAGTGGCCACAAAGCCATGAAGAGATAATAACCCTACAGGGATTTCTAGAGGGGAAAAACATTTAAGGCATAAGACGCTCACAGAGTTAAGGTCACCAAAGGTTACAAGCAATCATAAATTCAACTACGCTCAGAGGGCAGCAGCTGATGTTTCGGACAAAAATAAGGGGGTGGGGTAGCAATTGCACGGCTCACACACATACCAAGCATATAGAGATTTAAAGGCATTCATACTGTGGAGGCAGCTTAATTTCAACAATTTTTGTACTTTGTTCCACAATGTTGTCAACAGGAAACTAATGGCCACTCTGCCATAGCGAGAGGAAGCCTTGGGGATATGTAATGTGATGTAGGATGTGCTTCTTAGGGCATATGTTCCTGGCTCACTTAGTGAGAAACAGTCTATTATATATTGTGGAAGCCGCTTCAAGAAGACTCTATAAGTCCAAAGGACTGCGTTTCTGTTACTCCTAAACATAAGAGAGGACCACCCTACAGTTTTGTACAAGGAACAATGATGAGTAGAGATGGGAAGACCAGTAATAAACCGGGTGGCATTGTGGTAAAGTGTATCCAACTTTGCAACCGAGGCTTTGGGACATTGACTATAAAGGAAATCTGCATAATCGATCAGCGAAAGAAACGTAGTTTGGACAAGGCGCACTTTTGCATCTGTAGTAAGAAACTGGTTAATTCTAAAGAATAGCCCCAGCCTCTGCCTTAACTTCTTTACAAGGTCCTCGATGTGCTCAGTGAATGATAGATTATGGTCTAACCACACACCTAGGTATTTAAACTTTGAGACAAACTACAGTTTCTCTCCAAGAATTGTGATAATCTGAGGCAGTGCTCCAGAGCTGGCCGGATTCATCTCATGGCTATAGGGCGAGAACAACATTTTTTTTTTTAGCATTTAGAAGAAGTTTTTTAAGGAGGAGCTGGTTCTGGAGCTGGTTAAATTCCTCCTGGAGGTCAGCACAAGCGGCTTCAGGTGTCGGACGACTTATATATACAACTGTGTCATCAGCAAACTGGTGTATGTTGGCCTTGTTAATACTCTCACCAATGTTTTATTTATTTACTTGCTTTTGGTAACCAGGTAAGTGCACTAGGCAAACAAACCTGCCTATTTTCAGGCACGACCCGGGACAGTACAATAAAACATACAGCAGTGACAACAATAAGGTACATAAAGAAGATAAAGAGTAAATGCAAACAATTACATCAGCTAAGTCAGTTAGAACAATTAGAACAGCATCTGGCTAACGTCAAGAATAGTGAAGATGGGGTAGAAAAACGAGTACTTGCATCATAGCACATTAATATCATAATAGTGAAAAATAGACTAGTAGTAACCTTGCTATGTTATTAACATAGATAGCGAATAGTAAGGGACCAAGTATGGATCCTTGTGGCACTCCCCTCAGTAGAGGTTTGAGTGGGGATAGCTCACCCTCAGCCTTAATTTGTTGACACCATCCTACAAGGTACTCACTAAACCAATGCAAAGAAACTGAGTCCAGGCCTATACTCTTCAGAGAAAAGAGAAGCAGGATATGATCCACTGTATCAAAAGCCTTACCAAGGTCTAGAAATATAGCACAGACAAAGTTTCTATTGTCCAGTTCTCAGTACCAATCACTTGTTACGTTGGCAAGGGCCAAAATAGTGCTGTGTTTAGTTCTAAAGCCAGATTGCATAGGGTTTAGTAGGTTATTGGATTCGAGGTAGTCCCTTAGTTGGTTGCTGACAATCTTTTCCAGAAGTTTTGACAAAGTTCGGAAGAGGGGAAATTGGTCTATAATTGTTAAGGTCACAGGGATCCCCTGATTTAAACAAGGGGATGACATGAGCAATTTTCCAGATCTGGGGAATAAGCCCTTGGGACAATGATAAGTTAAATAAGTGGGTGATAGGAACAGCTAGGACATGATAGGTGATTTTAAGGAAATAAGGATCCAAAGAATCAGCACCAGCACTTTTCTTAATATCCAATTGGAGCATGAGGTCTTCAACCTCTTTCAGAGAGACCGGGTGGAATGAGAAGCCAAGTACTGGGGCAGGAGAGTCTGAGCATGGGACACTTAATTGGGAGCGGACCAGGGATGCAGGGGAATTGTCGAAAGCTAGACCAGCTGTGGCAAAATGATTGTTAAATGCATCTAGGATTCCCGGTTTATCATTGATAGTAGTACTCCCAGTTGTAATCTTAGGTGGCAAGGAATTACCAGGCGTATATCCGGAAATGTACTTGATTGTCCTCCAGCATTTGGAGGAACACTTTGCTGCAGAATCCAATTCAGTAAGATAAAATGCTGCCTTTAGCATCCCTGACCATTTTCGTACAAGCATTGCGTGCCCCTCTGAATTGACACCAGTCTGAGTCAAGCTTTGTCCGGCGAACTTTTTTCCACAACTTATCCCTACCAAGCAATGCGGCTTTCAACTCAGCAGAGAACCAACATGTTTTGTGTTTTACACAGATTTTTACCAAGGGGGCATACATATTTAGGGCCTCAACAAGTATAATCATGGAAAATATCATATGCCGAGTTAACTGTGTTAGCTAAGTAGAAGTCTTGCCAACGTGGCGAGTGTTCCAACTCCTAGACATAGGCAGCCACATCAAAGTTACGATGGGACCTTTTTGTAAGAAATTTAGCTGTAGGTCCTGTATGATGCAGTGATCTGACCGTAGCAATGAAGCAATGGTCGCTGACATCAGCAAAGAAGGTTCCAGTGAGTGAGGAGAGATGAGGCTTATTGACTAAAATAACATCCAGCAGTGTGCTGTTGCTCATGTTCTTTTTGTTTGGACGTGTGGGTTCGTGAATTAGTTGCACCAACCCACAGAAATCAATAAATATAAACAAAAATATTACTGGATGGATATATCTAACCTTACAGCAGCGTAATGTGAATTTCATTGGCAATAGGCAGACCAAGAAACCCCACAAAATCTGATTCCTCTGGGAGAGGATCAGACATGTGAAAAATGTGGTGGGACAACATCCCCTTGATATCAGGAGAGGTAAGCCTGCAATACTCAAACATTGCAAAGAGCGATCAGCCTGCTCACACAAGTAATACAGAAAGTAGATAAGAAAATAGATCAGTAGGCTGATAAGACAGTTGTGGAAGAGCAATGAATGGACTTGATAGTGGTCTTTGTAGCAGACTCTGTGAAAGTGTCTAGGAAAACATTAGCCGCTATGATGCCATGAGAAAAGAACAGTGGTCTGTTAAAAGTAGACTTGAGCAATTCAAAAACGTATCTCAGTCAGCGAATTTGAGGCTATTGGGCATGCTGGAAGTACCAGAGGAAGGAGATTTGGTGACTTTCTTAAAGAGATGGTTACCTGAGACTGTGGGTCCTGGGTTCTCTGCTCCCAAAATCACAACATATCAGATAACACTGTGTCATGCTGTAGCCGATGGCTAGGGATCTCAAACTATCCTACTAATCACCACCTTGTCTGCCATGAGACACCAAATTCTGTGTGCAGCAAAAAAGCAGTCACCTGTACAACTGGGAGAAGCCAGAATACTCTTTTTTGCAGATTATTCCTGTGCAACTCATCTGAGAAGGAAAGCCTTTGAGGGGGTGGCTACTAAGCTGAGAGCCACTGGTATAGTATGCTGCATTTTATTCACGGCACGCCTTCTAGTCACATTTAAAAATAAAATGTAAAGTTTTATAGCTCTGAAGGAGTCCAGGGACTTAGTAGCTAAACTTTGACCCAGCACCCCGAAGTAGCTGGAGCTGAGAAACAGTTGGAGGATAAAAATGACTTACAATGGGCCGGCCAGCCAGCACAGCGGTAGAGTTACCAGTTGCCATCTAGATGACCCGGGTTTGTGCCCCAGGTCCAGGACTTCTGGTGCCAACCGGTGAGTCAGGGTTGGACGTCCCTTGGATGCCTCCAGCCTCAAGGAGGGAGGGAGGAAGGGCACCTCCTTCCATTGCATGACCGCCCCTAGTGACTGGGGGGGGGTGTTGTGCATGAAGGCACAAGTGGTCCCTCTGAAGAGACTGCACGTCGCCATGTACCCACTCGCCTGGCAAGTGATGCGGAGGGATCATCTGCCCACAGTAGGGGCCGGTAGGGGAGCACCAAAGGTGGGGTGGAGCTTACCTACTCATAGATAGCTAGATAGATAGATACTTTATTTTTATAGTGCTCCATTCCAGAGACTCTGATCGCATCACATAACAATTTAAATCACAGTATAAACATACAATAACAACATAAACAAAATACACTTATCCAAAGGAGCTAGCAGAAATAGATTTAAAATCTATCACTATACATTAAAATACATCATTAAAACATGTATATTTATAAATTAAAAGCCTGGTTAAATAAGAAGGTCTTTAGACCCTTTTTAAAGGTTTCCACTGAGGGTGCCTCCTGAAGATGGTTAGGCAGTGAGTTCCACAGGGTAGGCACAGCAACCGAAAATGCACGGTTGCCCGAGTGCAGTAGCCTAACCCTGGGAACCCTAAGGAGGCAACCCTCAGTGGAACAGAGAGCCGGGGATGGACGATGGGGCACAAGGAGATCTTGCAGGTAAACTGGGCCCCCTTCATGTAGGACCTTATAGGTCAGTAATCCATCCTCCACCTAACTGGCAGCCAGTGCAGTTCGCGGAGGACAGGCGTAATATGAGCACACCTTCGTATGCCCATCAATAACCTCGCTGCTGTGTTCTGCACCAGCTGCAGCTGGTGGAGATTGCATCCAGATAGCCCTAGGCACAGGGCATTGCAGTAATCCAGCCTGGACGTGACAAAAGCGTGTACCAGTGTGGTCAGGTCCTCAGATGGTATAAGGTCCTGGATCCGGGCAATATTTCTCAGATGGTAAAATCCACTTGTTACGTGCAGACACCTGAGTATCCAATGTCAAGCCATCATTGAGGATCACGCCCAGATCTTTCACCCATGTGGAGGGGGTCAATGGGATCCCTCCCAGTACAAGACCTGGGGAGTCTCCCAAAGCCCCCCCCCCACCACCACCACAATGACCTGGATCCACCTGCACCTCAGTCTTGTCAGGGTTGAGTTGTAACCAGTTGTGAGTCATCCAAGTTTGTATCTCCTCCAGGCAGTTATTAAATACGGAGGCTGCCATCTGGTTACCCAGTGCACAGCACAGGTACAGCTGGGTATCATCAGCATAGCAAAGAAGACCCAGCCCATACTGCCTGATAATGTCTCCCAATGGCTGCATGTACACCGTGAACAACAAGGGCAACAAGACTGATCCCTGCGGAACTGCACAATGCAGCGGCTTTGGGTTAGATGAGGCTAACCCCATCATCACCCTCTGCACTCTGCCTGTCAAGTATGACCTGAACCATTTGATAGCATTTCTGGACAGCCCACACCAGTACCGCAGTCAGTCAAGCAGCACCTCATGGTCCACTGGGTCAAACACTGCTAAGAGATCTAGGAGGACCAAGACAGTATGCTGTCTCCTGTCTCTCGCCACCAAGAGATCATTAAGCACCTTCACCAAAGCAGTCTCCATACTGTGCCTGACTCTAAACCCAGACTGGAAAGACTTGTAAGTGGAGGAGGAGGTGAGATGCTCCTTAAGCTGGATGGCCACCACTTTTTCTATAACCTTCCCTAAAAATGGTCTGTAGTTGCTGAGGCAATCTGGGTCCAATGAGAGTTTTTTCAGTAGAGGCCTAACTAGGGCCTCTTTTAAGGCTGATGGAAAGACCCCACTCCTCAGAGAACTCCGGACAATCTCATCCATCACAGATCCAATCAGGTCCAAACATACGACCAAAAGTCGGGTTGGGCCTGGGTCCAGATCACACTGTGTTGGTCGCAGCCTTGAGACAATCTCCACCACCTCCTCAACTCCAACTGGATCGAACTCAGCCTACACAAGAGGAGCGCTCCAACAAGTCTCAGGATGAACCCAGCAATCCCTGTGAGTGATGCTGGAGGCTCTTAAGATGGTCCTGATAGTCAGATTGTTGTGTCACCTTTCAGGACCATGCCCTGGGGTGGGATAAGGGGAGTGCCTAGCAGAAGACAAAAATACCTGCAGCAGCACAGGGCAGATGAAGCCACCCAGCCTCCCACATCACATCAGGGTCACTTTGACTCCTCCCATGCCTCGCTGGCTCCTCCTGATGGGCTCTGACTGATGAATGAAGTATCTCCTCCTGGCTTAGGGGAACTAGGTGGTCCTGCCATGGGGGACAAGCCATGGGTTATTGTCAGGGTGTTTAGGGGGGTTGTAGAGTGAAGGCTGGTGGTGGGCAGGACCACCAAAAGACTCCTGCAGCTGGTATAAGGGCTTGGGTACATGGAAGGAGATCCCACCAGCTGGCAGGGCAAAAATGGGGGATAAAATGCCTGACTGTGATACCTGGGACTGCTTCTGGCCACTTCCACTCGACAAGGTCATCCTCTGACTGCTCTTCCCAGCCTGTTGTCCAATGTGTCACACATTTGGATGCAACAGTGGCACCCTGGCACTTGTGAATCATGTCTGCTTTAAACTGTAACATTTTAACCCTCTGGCTACAGTTAGCCCCAGAAGCACTCCAATTGGCTCCATATACAGTAGCTCTGCATTGTTAATGCTTGAATAATATTTTACTGGATTTTGATTTCTGTTAATACTGTCTTACTAGCATTTTAGAGTTCAAGTTTGCTGATTTAATCGAAGTGCCTGTAGAGTGTTCCCTCATAAGACCCAGTAGCAATTTCAGCTCAGGTCTTGAACTCCCTTCCCCCCCTTCACCTTTTTACTCTGATATTATGTTTTAAATAGCCCTGTTCTTGCTCTCTCAGACCTTTGGCACCTTGCCTAACATTTTTGGTCTGCAACCCCACCCCTGCTTAAGCCATTTTGCATTTCTTTTTAGCTCCACGAGCAGCCCCACCCCCCCTCTAATTTAATTTCCCTCTGTCCTTCTCTTTTCAGGTAGTCTGAGAGCCATAGCCGTGGTTCTCCGATGAACCCGACCTGCCAGACTGCCATCCGCAGTCCAGGTCTGAAGCCACCAGCCCCTCACAGAAGCTCAGCTACGGACTCGCCCTCGGGGACTGATTACCTCCAGGAAGGGAGCCCTAGCTGCCTGATTTTTTCAGCCCCACCCACCCCCGGTCCTGTTTAAATACACTGAAACCCCACCCTGGCTTACTAGCTCACTCCTACAGGTTTCTGCCAGCCAGCTGCTCAAGCTTTGAGTGACAGCATCACTGTCTTTTGCTAAGCACTTTCCCTATCTAGTGTAACTCCTCTTTCTAGCTCTCTCTAAAAACCACCAAGTTCAGTGGTTAACTGTACAGCCTGTCTTTGGCACCAGTGTGTCGGGCTTGACAACTGAATCAAGCTGCCATGTCCCCTATCAAAGGATGCTATCTACTTCTGTTCCTTGCTACCTGGCTTGGTACAGCTGGCACCAGATGCCTAGCTGGGCCTCTGCTACCCCACTCTGAACCACTACTGGGTAGTGCATGGCTGTCAAACGCACCTTCAGAAACTGCCTCACTTGGCTGTGGGCAGCGACTCACTCAGCCTTACCCTACAAACACGGGTGGCCATATGCCCTCCTCTCACATAGGGGTAGTATTGGTTAGCTGTACCCTAGTAATTAAACCAGTGTCCAACCACCTGAATCATCTGAAGCCTGAATGGCGGAAGGTACGAGCCAAATTTAGCATAAACCTTTCTTCCAGAAAGGTCATCTTTATTCTGCTGTTCCTCTCTGGCAACATTCACTCAAACCCAGGCCCACTCACTTCTTTTTTTTTGTATATTCTATTTATACCCCCCGTCGTGCACTGGTGCTGCCGCTCCTTCGGGTTGCCATGACCCTCAGACATCCTCCTACTATCTCCCCCAAGCCACCTTACCTTAGATCTGCAGCCATCCTCGGGATAGCCCGGTGTAACCCTATACCGGGTGGGTCCCTCTCTTCCGAGGGGGAAGCACCAGCGGGGAGCAGACCGGCACACTATTTTTTCCTCGGTCCTGGGCACTGCTGAGGCTTTCTGGGGGTCTTCAGAGGTGTCTGGGGTCGGCAGCCATCATCTGGCTAGTCCCCAGAGCAGTGTTTCCATTTTTTCTGGTGTTCCCCTTAATGCGATCCCTCTGCTGTGCTCCCGGTCTCCACCGGGGGCTGCTGCAGAGCGACCATGCATCCTCAATCCACCCCAGGGGAGGAGAGCAGTCTTATGGACGCTCAATCCTACCCCTTCCCCCACCGACCCCCAGCACCTGAGTCCATTCCTGAACCCAGGTCACTGGTGTGGTTCGAGGTGTTGCATTCAGCGCCTCAATCCTCTGCGCCACCGGGCCGGCCCCCACTCACTTCAATGGGCCCTGGTGTTCATAAGGTTAAAGACCTAAAAATAGCCTCACTGAACATCTGCAGTTTAACCGCAAAATTTGACCAACTACAGGCATGGATGGCTCTCCATACCCCTGACATCCTATGCCTAATGGAGACCTGGTTGACCGGTAGGATTAAAGATAGCAAAGTTGTCCTCAAAGGCTTCCAAGCATACAGGATTGATAAAATAGGCAAGAGAGGTGGGGGGTGCCTCATCTATGCCAGGGACTCTCTGCAGTTCACCGTTCTCCCTGGAACCAGGGTGGCTGAGGACCATAAGATAACAGTGATAAAGACACAGGTCGGTCAGAATGGCAAAACTCTCATCCTTGCCACAGTCTACTTACCCCCACAAGAAAGCCACAGCAGACTTTCCCACAATTATCTGTAACCCCCCTACAAATGGGGGTTCCTAAAAGCCTCCTAGGAGCTTGCTTAAGTGTTCCCCCTGCCTGCTGGCGTTAGGCATTTAAGCCATTTGAATGGAACTGTGAGTGCTTGTAGAGCCTCCACATACTGTCTCTTTAAGAGCTGTCTGCTTGCAGACATAATTAATGCTTTTCCAGGGGGGCTGGTGTTTCCCTTCTCGAATCCCGCCTGAACTGCGGAGTAATCGCTCCATTTTGCGGTTGCTGGAAGCCCAAAAGGAGCCCATCTGAAAGATGTAACTGTTTGCCTGTAAACATTTAAAGCATTAGCAAAATTTTAGTTTGTCTAACCCGCCTTTATCACAGTTGGGACTCTGTGTGTGTTGCCCCTACATTTTGGATATACAACTGCCATGGCCAAATAATTGGGTTATGAGTCCTAAAATGGAGACTGCTTGGATCAACCAGAATTTGGACTCTCTATAGAGCCGGTTTACAAGGGGAATGTATAGCTAGTGATTCTGGGAAGCATAGTTTGGACCTTTACGCCTTTTTGCACCAACAGAGGGAGCTTTGGTGTGATTGACAGCTGAATCCACCAGCTAAACCTGTTGGAACCTAAGGGAAATGCCCTGTACTGCTGGAGAGTCAGATTTGGTTTGACCGTCAAGGAGAAGGAGCTCTGTGCTGCTGCGGTGTAAAGTTCACGCGGGAAGCATGTGAAAAGCCATGAAGTTGGCTTACAGCTGTTAGAGTGTGTTAATCACGCTGAACCTGAATTCAGAAAAGAAGCACCAGAAGTGTGGAAACCAGGCTCACCCAGTAGAAGACTGGAGAATTTGTTGAATCGCGCTCGGTCTGTCAGGAACTGAAGCTGCTGTGTGTGTTCCTGGGTATTTTGCAGTAATTGCGATTGGGATCGAGGAGCAGCCTGCCTGGTATTGTACTTTCCTTTTACATATGAATGTGCGTAGTGCTTGTGGGGAATCACTATTTCCAGTCCCCTGTGCTGTGTGCTGTGTGTTGAAGCTGGGGGCAAACCTCAGCATGTCTCTGACTAAATCCGTGAGTTATCAACTGCCTAGGGGTTCAGCCACAAGGACTCTGTTTCCATGCCTTGCTACTTCTGGCAACGCAGAGAATATCCACCATCCAGTTCTCAGCTTGGGTATTGTGAGTACAAATCAGGGTATTCCCCTGCAGCCTGTTATCAATCACAAGTGTGTCATCTAATTACTTACTTATTAATTATTATTACTTATTAATCTTACTGTATACTAGATACCTACTATTCGAGTATTGTATGTAAACTGTTTGTTATTGCTGTCATTGTCACTGTTTGACATGGAACCTTTGTAAAAGAGCTCTGAGCTCAAAGGTATGATCCGAATCCCAAAATAAATAAATAAATAAATAAAAAATAATTATTGTTGTTTCCCTTCTTCATGGACTGAGCCATCCAGCTCTGGATTACAACTGGGTGTTGTGCATTTATTTTCTTCCTACAGGGCCCCATCCATCTGCACCTGCTGGCCAACCCTGGGCAATGGACCTGGCTAGCCCCCCCCATCCTGGGTGCCCAGAGAGTGACATTTTGGACCCTATATATATATATATATATATATATATATGTGCACATTACTGTGATTTCAACTTGGCCACAGCTAATCAACCTGAATGCCCCCTCCCGTGTTACTGTTTCCTAATTTGTTGTTATTATACTATATACTATCTGTGATGTTGGTACTTATGGAAACAGTATTGCCTTTTGCTGTGTATGTTGATTAACCTTGTTTTACAGGGGGTCCTCAGAGATGCGCTGTAGAATCAGTTTTGAGGGTAAGTGGTACCTTATGAGTGAACAGTGTGCACATGTGGGGTGTTGGGACTGTAACTCCTATGTACTGTGTGAGCCACTAGTGGGAACCAAAGGGGTCACTGTGTCCCAGAGGGCTGTGATCAAGCTAGTCTAACCATTACAAACCCTAACCTCTGGGTGGAGGCAGCCATCACAGAACCTAGGCCCCTCAACCTGTCCGTAGTTAAGCAGGCAGGGGTAGCAGCCCTTGGGATATCACCACCTGGGGGTTACATATGGATGTTATCAGCACCCTTCCAAAGGGGATGGAGCTTGTCATTACCAGGGACTTTAACATAAACTGGGATGGAAAGGAGGCTGCCCCTTTCAGGGATCTGATAGCTACCTCCAACTTGACACAACTTGTCACCTGCTCCCCCAGGCAGAACTATAAGACAGGAAACAGTACTGTCCTTGACTGGGTCCTAGCAAGCTCACCATCCCAGATCTCTGAGATCAAGGTTCTCCCAGACACGCTAAGTGACCACTCTCCAATCACCTTCCTGTGGTCTAATAAATTTACCAAAAGGTTCCAAGACTACCTGATACAGAGAAATCAGTGTGTCAAAATTGGGCAAACAGTATCCAGCACAAGAGAGGTATCATTAGGGGTACCCCAAAAATCAATACTGGGACCCTACTTTTCAGCCTCTTCCTAAATGACCTTTTCACAGCCTGAGACACCAAACTCATACTACATGCAGACGATGCTGTGCTCCTGAGCAGCAGCGCGTCTCAGGCTGCCCTACAATCTGAGCTGCAGAACTCCTTCTCCAAACTCGAGGACCGGTTCTGTCGTCATAAGTTGCTACTAAACTACAAGAAGACCAAGGCCATGCTTATGTCCAGTCCTCACAACAAAAATAAGCACCACCCCCTTATCATCTCCAGCTCATGCAGTGAGCCGCTGGAACAAGTTAAATTGTTCAAGTATCTGGGGGTCATATTAGATGATACTGTTACACGAGGTCCCTGCACCCTAATTGATACCCTCAGGGGTACACCGTAGACAGCTAATGTTTAGACATAGGCTATACTAACATATAGGGCTAAGGGCATATACCGTATAAGAGTAGATGTCAGGATATGAATACATATTATTGTAACTCACTTTGCTTGCTAATGCACACACATTATACCATGTATTTTCTGTCTATTTCTTACTTGTCAGATGCCAAGACACCTGTCCTTGAAGTAATTATAATGTGTAAGGCAATATTGCCATCTTTCAGTGATGGACACCACTTCACCTTGTTATGTAAGACCTTGTATAAGAACGTCTTTGTTCTAAAACTGATGACTTTACAAAATTATATAATGTTATCTTGGACCGTATGCCATCTCTAATTTAGCCAATAGGGCTCATCTCTGTAACTAGAAATGTTTCTATCTTTCAGTAACCATAGTAATTATCATAGGTATATAATGTTATGCACAGGTTTTACACCTCGGAGACCGAGAGATCCTAAGAGACTACAAAGAAACCTCGAGGTGTAGGGAACGCTAGCACTGGCTCCCAGTTCGTGATTGGTAAGAACTGCTTAGGGCAACTGTGATCTTATCCTCGTTTGTAGTAATAAACTTGTTTATTACTTGAATGCAACTTGTTTGTGATTATTTGCATCTCCAATATTGCCAAGAACCTGAAAGTGAGGTTTAGACCTCTTACAATTGGCGCATCATGCAGGCGATATTGGGTGTTGGAAATTTTCACTTGTTGCTATAAATTTCCCTTTTCCCACGGGGACTGCAGGTGTACATTTCCGTATCACCTCTCCCGTTTTTCCTACCAGTTTGTGGATACTTGCAAGGTCTGGCTGACTTTTCGGGTGCAGTCGATGCCGTCTCGACCCACTCCATAGCAGCTTTGAATTGCAAGCCTACAACTTATACAGTAGCCCGGCTGTGTTTAAAGTACCCGTGTTGTGGATCGATACGCAAGGCATGGTCTTTTTCACAGTTTGAATTTTTCGTTCCCTCTCACACAAATGGCCACTGTATCAGATATCTGCTCAGAACTGAGACTCGATGTCTCGAACTTTCTTACCTCCCATGGAAGATGGGCTGACTTCGCACGGGACGCAAGTCAATCCAAAAACCCTGTACTGGGGATTTCAACCCAGTACACAGAGGCGCGACAGTCAACCAATAGGCATTGTGCTAAAGGTTGATGGTCGCTGCCTCTATGCTGCCTTGAAGCCTCCGCGAGGTTTCAACTTTGATCTGCAGATCGATCTCTTAAGCAGGAGATGGGTCTGCAGGAAACAGAATGTGTCCGATATAGCAGAACTTGGAGTCAGAACTCAATCTCATGTAATGAAAAGGATTCACTATTGCATCATTCTGCACAGGCTGGTGAACAAGAAATGTGTACTCTGAAGACTGAGTGAAAGTTTAAGACAGGATAAGAGTCAGTGGTGGTACAAATGAATGATTTGCTGAGTGCTGCGAATGCACAATTGAGTGATGAGATGGGTGAGCTGCAGGACGAGATCAACCAGGTAGGTAATGATTTAGAAATAGCTTACAGGGACAATCGCGAATTGAGCGCCGTGTACCATGTTTTGCAGAAACAGAAACAGGATCAGGTTGATATGGATGTTGCAAGTGTAAGTCATGATGCATGTAGAGCTAAGATGGATAAACTGCGCCATCAGCGAGAGGTTTTGACTGGCCATGTTAAGGCAATGGGTGGCGTAGCCCCTGTCTTTCATTCGTCGTCGAAGGGGGAGCCATCTGACGATGATATTTCGCAGTACAACGCCCAGTCACGCCCCTACTATGGCCCAGATTCCCCACCCAGCCATCCACAGCATGACGGGTCCCCGCCCACTACTCCCCAGGTCACACGTAGACGATGTCGTGACACTCATCATGGGAAACGCCATCATGGCGGCACCCATGATGGGGGGGGGAGCAGGCCCAAGCCTGGTCCCGACGGCACCTTCGGTAGCCGTTATTAGTGTGGAAGACAGGCAAGAGATTGAAACCATGATTGATAGGGCACTAGAAAGTGTTCCTCTTCCTGAAAGAAGTATGAAAGCCATTAAAAGTCAGATTCTGACAAATTTTTCAAGAAGCTGGAACTCAGGAAAGGTGTTGTTCGGACGGTGTGCTGAAGCTGCAGCCCACGCAGCATTGGATGGTGCGTGAGACGCTACCGTTCTTTGCCTGATCGACCACCAACTAATCCCCTGCAAATGGCCTACTCTGTTCAGCAAATTGTTGACAGCATCGGTCGGATGAACCCGTCCGACAATCTCAGCTGCCATTTGGAAAAGGTGCTGCAAGTGCGAGATGCTTAGCTCCGCCGCAGAATACCAGGTCCAATACTACGCCAGACCATCGATCCTGGTTTATGGGCAAACTCCCGAGGTAGTTCACCAAGATGGGAATGCTACCTTTGACGAAGTCGCAGCTGAGCCCATCTCACAGCCCTGGTGTGGTTGGAGTAATGCTAGCATACCCCGTGAAGCAAAATGCTAAAGAAAGTCCAGCGACTTACCACCAGAGACTCTGGATGGCCTATCGAGCAGGGAAACATCTGGCACAAGAAGCCGCGATGTAGATCTTATTGAATATAAGACCCTGTTCCTTAGAAACATGATCCCAGCCGTGAGAGAGAAAGTAGAGCCAACCACATACCCGAATATGGATAGGTTTGCCGATATCCTTCGGAAAACCGAGAGAGTGTACCAGTTGTACATCCGTGATTTGGGTTCCGGTTCCAAAAAGGTTGCCGCTGTGGAACCCGCTTCCGGGACCACAACACACTACACGGTGGAAGGACAGGCCCAGCAACAACAGCCCAAACCTCCATCGGCCTCTCAGCTAGCACCCAACAAAACCCCACAACAACAACAGCAGTGGGTGGGAACCGAACTGGCATAAGAACAAAAAGTACAAAGGCAAAGGGAAGCTATTACAAAGATCGGGTCCTCATAAAGAGATAGCTGAAGAAAACCGAAAATTTGGGGAGCTCCTGGGGCAAGTGCATTCTGTAGCAGATGCCGCTTCCCGCACAAACTCTTGCAGCAGTACAACCAGCTGACCCATGACATTACTGGCCATGGAGACACCGGAGTTATGGGTGCGCAGACCCATACCAGCCTGAACCCGGAAGCCCCACCTTACATTGCATCAGTGCAACACGGTGAAGTCATCCATGCAAGCCAAGCCCAACCTCTGCATGCCTCCAGCAATACGGATTGACAATTACAGGCCCCAGTCCGCATTGTAAACAAGCTGGTCTTGGATACAAACGGAAGGCCCTGCACCAAGGCCGAGGTCGGGGGCCGCCAACTGATTGTCTTGTTAGATACAGGTGCAGCTGTATCTGTGTTACACGACGACCACCCTGAACGTCTCCATGGTCTACCGGACGGAAGACCAATATGTCAGGAGTTGATGGTGCTAGGTTACCTGCATACCGCTCTCTGCCTTTACCGGTAGAACTAGGCCACTTGAAGGCCTCACATGCTTTCCAACTGATGGTGTTGCACGATCACCCTAGCATCATTGGGATTGACTTTCTTGCACCACACGACTGTGTGGTGGATCTAGCAAACATGCTGTTGATACAGATACAGGGTCAATACCATACTGTCTTGATTCCTGACTCACATGCTGTGGCAACAATATCCATTAATAACAAAGAGTATGACGTCATAGATTTGTTCAAGAATCATGAATTTTTCCCAAAACTTCTACCCATTCTGCAATGACATTTGGAAGCGTTTGCAGTTAACAAACATGATTGTGGCAGAATGCATACCATTATTGAGGTGCCAGGCCCGGCACACGAGAGACAAAGGCAATATCCATTTCCCTCTGAAGCCTTACCCTCTCTTCGAGAAACAATCAAGTCACTCCTTAAACAAGGAGTAATCAGAACCTGTGTCTCCACTGCCAACTCTCCTGTTTGGCCTGTGAAGAAACCCACAGGTACCTGGAGACTTACTATTGACTACAGGAAACTGAATCAGGTCACTCCTAGTTGTTCCCCAACTGTGTCGTCTGCGCCAGATGTGCTTCGACTTTTAACACCAGATCAGAAATGGTTCAGTGCTCTGGATATCTCCAATGGTTTCTGGTCATTACCATTGGCCCTCAAGAGTCAATACAAGTTTGCCTTCACTTTGAAGGACTACAATATACGTGGACTTGCTTGCCACAGGGGTTCCATAACAGCCCATCCTCTTCCATCTCCATATGATGGATGCCCACAAGGTTTCTCAACCCCCCAATGTCTCTTACAGTATGTAGATGACCTGTTGTTGGCCACTGCCACACAGGAACAACATCTGGATCTCTTGGATGAACTATTGACTCTTATTCAAAGAGCAGGCTTGAAGTGTAATCCTGCAAAAGCACAACTATGTCAGAAAGAAGTGCTCTTTCTGGGTTTGAAGATAACAGATCAAGGTCAGAGTCCTACTTGGAAGAAGATTCGAGGGTTGCAAGACTTGCCATTACCTACCAGTGTGGCAACTCTGAGGAGGTTTCTAGGTATGGTAAACTACTCCAGAGACTTCATTTGTGATTTTGCACAAAAAGCCGCTCCACTGTACGATTTACTCAAAAAGGACATTCCGTGGAATTGGGGCCCTGTCCATACCCAGGCTGTGACGTCACTGAAGCAGGCCTTGGCCTCCGCCCCAGCACTGGTGAACCCCAATCCAACATTACCGTTCCACCTAGAGTGTGCCACCTCTGACATTGCTATGTCAGCAGTATTGGCCCAAAAGGTACATGGCTCTTTGAGACCTATTGCATATGCATCGCAGCTCTTGACCCCAGTAGAACAGAAGTACGGCCTTTGTGAAAGGAATCTTCTGGCCACCTATTGGGCGGTCAAGCACTTCCTGTATATCATTGTGTACTCTCCACTGATTCTTAACACCAATCATACTCCTACTACCTTTTTGCTCTCAGACAGAGTGAAAGATGGGTCAGTCTCTAACACCAGGCTGACACATTGGTCACTCCTCCTCCAGGATAGGGATATTCAGGTCCACCAAACCAAAGTTCCATCTCTACTAGCACATGACCTCCTCTTTCAGGGGAGCCCCACGACTGCACTTTGCAGTCACCTGATCTTCCAGATCCAGGTCCATTCTTCCTCCACCCCTGAGGTGTTAGAAAACACCTCCTTGTGCTGCGTTTTCACTGACGGATCAGCATCATATTATCAAGGTGAACAAATTGCAGGGATGGGTATCATGGTGGTGTATCCTTATGGGAACACTGTCAAGATATCTAAACGCTGTACTGTAGCTTCATCACAGTATGCAGAGCTGGCAGCAGTGGCTGTGCATTGAGTTTATCCAACATGGAACTCAAGACACCATCATTTTTACTGACTCTAATTGGGTTTGTTGTTCCCTTACAGAATTTCTCCCTTTTTGGCGGAAGAACTCTTTCCTCTCTTCTGATGGCAGCTCAGTGAAATACAAAGAATTGGTGATTTACATACATGCATTAGGTCAGAAATACCCACACAAACTCTATGTACACAAGGTTAAAGCTCACGCCTTACATGATCCCTATCACGCATTCAATGACTCAGCAGACACCCTTGCCAAGGAAGGGGCCCGAGGGGGGGATGTCTGGGTGATGGAACATCCAGAGGCCAATGCGGCTGTACAGGTTGCAGCTCTTAAAAAGAAATCTGAATCTTTTTCTCTCTTGGACCTCTTGCAGCCCAGCACTTGGACACTGAATTCAAAGAAGTGTTCAGATTCTTGGACAAGGGTACTGAAGAAAGACTTCCCACACATAACCCTTACCGTAGGCATGAAAGTAAATTACACTTATTCCCTGATGATAAACTCATTTGGTTCCAGCCAGAGGATACTACCACCAAATTGTGGGTGGTCCTCAGACATTTGAGATCTGAATTTTTGCACCAGATACATGACACCCCCACTGGTGGGCACCAGGGAGCTGAAAATACCCTCCAACGCCTCAAAATCACCGCTTGGTGGCCTGGGATTACCAAAGATGTTAAACAGTACATTGATAATTGCCTTGTTTGTGCACAAAACAATCCAATACCTACAAAACGGAATGCCAAACTTTTACCACAGAGACATACTGGCCCTTGGCATGCCATCCAAATTGATTTTATTGGTCCTTTGACCAATACCAGCAGAAACAACAAGTATGCCCTTGTAGTGACCGACCTATTCTCTAAGTGGGTAGAAGCTTTTCCCACCAAGACTTGCACTGCAAAGACAACTGCCAAAATCCTGGTAGAACAGATTTTCTCCAGGTGGGGCCTGCCTCTCAAGGTAGACTCCGATAAAGGAACCAGTTTTACAGGTGAGTTGATGAAAGAGTCCCTTGAACTCTTAGGGGTTCAGCAAAGTTCCACATACCTTATCATCCTCAATCCTCAGGTCAAGTAGAAAGAGCTAACAGACGAATTAAGCAAATGCTTTCCAAATTCATTGAGGACAATCCCAAGACCTGGGATTCCCTACTGCCTTTACTCCTTATGGCAATTAGGGGTACGCCCTCAGCCACTACCCAGCTTACACCCTTTGAGGTAATGACTGGCAGACAAATGAGATTACCTAAACATTTGCTCTTTGACCTACACACCCCCACTGTGGACCGCGTGTCTGTAGATCAGTATGTGGAAAAACTTAGAAAAGACCTCATACACACACACTTGTATGTTGCAAATTGCATGGGCAAGGCCCAGCAACAGTCCAAAATACAATTTGACAAACATGCACAAGAAGTGGATTGCAAGTTGGAGATCAGGTCATGGTACTCGATTTGCACATCCCACCCATTCCTTCTCCAACAAGTGGAAGGCCTTACCCCATTGTCACAAGCTCAGTCCAGCAGTCTATCAAGTTAGACTCCTCCACAATAATAAACTGACTGACAAATGGTTACATGCAAACCAATTGAAACTGTACAAAGGAGCTTAAACGTACTCTTCCTAACCCCATTGGGGGAACTGTACTAATATACTAATCTTTCATCTTCCTTTTCAGATACATTGACAAGATGGCTATCTTGTTCCTATCTCTCTCCTTGCAGGAGTACTCCCTTTCACCCAAGGCATGGTACCGGACCTCCTTCATCACCTTGATCCTCCAGTACCTCCTACAGAGGGAGTTTCCATCAAAATTCCAGACACTATGATTACTGTTCAGGAAGGTTCCGATGCATACCTCACTGCCTCGGTCGTTGCTCCTGATAAATCTACCCTTCAGATTGAGTGGCAAACCACATCACAAGAACAAGTTCTCCCTGTGGCCAAACTTTCTAAGGGAACTTTCCAAGGTTGGCCCAACGCTAAATTGTCCCCGAATGGTACACTGTCCTTGTTACAAACTGCATTAAGACACTCTGGTTTGTATAACATTACTGCCTTAATTGATCCGTCCTATTGTAACTCCCTTCTCAGGATGCTGCCCGCAGATTTTGTGCTGTACACCACATGGTCTCTGCTGCCATGTATCTATCTGTGCTACCTCCTACTGAGAAACAGCTTTTGGAATGTCTAAAACATACCCCAGGTCCCCGTAGTGGTCTAACAGCCACTGCCCTCCCAGGTTCTTTGATTAACAATTTACAGTTTATGCATGTACCTGTTTTATTTAACCTTACTTATTGGAATATGAAAGAATTTGGTATGTGTCACAATACCAATACATCTGCATTTTATAGTACTTTATTGCTTGACAGTTTAGCTGCATTTCAAATACGTACCAAAGATCCCTTTACTGGGGTTTATTCTACTGACACAGAGGTAATTTTAGGAGGAAACCTCCTCCTAGTACTCTTACTCATAAACGTATTTAACGTGAAGTTGACAGTTCTGATGTCACGGGTGCCACGGGAACTGTCACAGGTCTTTTGGTACTGCTATGTCCATTTGGAACAAAGCAGACATTGCTGCTATCAAAAGTCATTCTGCAAAGTTCTCCACTGGTTTAGTTAATGATGTTTTACCACCTTTATTGCATGGTGTGGATGGTCTTAGTCAGGAAGAAAGATACACTGTATACAACATGCACGACATTGCAAAAGCATTCACTGATTCCAAAGACAAGATTAACGCACTCATACAACAGAACAATAAAGAAGCTGATAGACAATACATTGGTAGGAAATACTTTGTTCTGCATATGGTTCATACATACTCACTACCATTAACAACCTTTTCAGAGACCTAGAAACTGGTAGGATTCCTGATATTATACATGACAGACGTCTATCTAAATGGTATTGTCCTAAATGTAAATCTCCATCTTGTGTTTCCCTATGTATGCAACAGACTCTGTCCCTTCCTCTCTCCACAGCTCGAAATTTGGGGTTTGTGACCAGACATCCAAACACTGGTCCTTGTTTTTCTGCCAAGAAATGTTCTATAACAGATACCATGTTTGTCTCTTTTACTGTCTCCTTACCACGCTTTGATCCCACTACAGCTTTGTTCGACAAGCTGGCACTGGCGCATTCAATTGGGCATTTGGACGAAGACATCTACCGAGAACGCCTGATTCTCTCCTCTACTGGTCTACCATTCCTTCCTGGATGCCTGGATGGCACCGCATACGGACTGTTGTGCGAAAAAGCAATACATCTACCTGTGCCGATGTGATGTGTTTGATGTTATATGCCCTGTTTGTGGCTACTCTCCAGACAGCATTGACTGGACTTTCACTATGGATGCTGACATCACTGAGAATGGCACCAACGCTTTTGAATCAACGCAGTCACCCGATCAGCTCTACCAGTCCTATCGTGAGGAAGCTCATCGCCTGTCAACATGGATCTCCAAGACGACCTACACATGCCCTGTCCAGTTGCAAAAATGGAGACTGCCTACTGTACGATCACAGTACAACTCTGACGGGAATATTGTATAGTCACTAATGTCAAAGAGTATTCTTATGGTTCTGTTACTTGTGCAATTGATTACCCCAACTTCTGTTTTGTTCCCCATCAGAAAACTGTTATTGGACACACTGTCATAACCCCCATTCCCCTTATGGAAACAGATATTATTGATGGTAATCCAGATTATTTACTTACACTTGAAGAATACTTACCCTACTTTAATGTACACATAGATCCACTGACACTTACACTGAAATCACTTTAGATAGAAAGGACACACACCTCATCCACATCAGCAATAATATAACCAAAGCCAATGAAGCCATTCTTGACCTGATGAATGATGGAGACATGAATAACACTTTGACTAACACTTGGTTAGAGATTACTTTTAAGGTTTTGTTATAATACAAGCATTTTGATATTTACTTTGATTATTGTGCTTTGCTGCCTGACGTACTCTTCGCCAAACACCGTGAGCAGCTTGAGTTTCTTACAAGGCTCATGCCTCCGGATTGTAAAGAACCACTGCTCCTACCCACTCCTTATAATCGCCTATGTTGCCCTTTTTAGGCAACAAGGGGGGGAATTGTTACACGAGGTCCCTGCACCCTAATTGATACCCTCAGGGGTACACCGTAGACAGCTAATGTTTAGGCATAGGCTATACTAACATATAGGGCTAAGGGCATATACCATATAAGAGTAGATGTCAGGATATGAATACATATTATTGTAACTCACTTTGCTTGCTAATGCACACACATTATACCATGTATTTTCTGTCTATTTCTTACTTGTCAGATGCCAAGACACCTGTCCTTGAAGTAATTATAATGTGTAAGGCAATATTGCCATCTTTCAGTGATGGACACCACTTCACCTTGTTATGTAAGACCTTGTATAAGAACGTCTTGTTCTAAAACTGATGACTTTACAAAATTATATAATGTTATCTTGGACCGTGGATGCATCTCTAATTTAGCCAATAGGGCTCATCTCTGTAACTAGAAATGTTTCTATCTTTCAGTAACCATAGTAATTATCATAGGTATATAATGTTATGCACAGGTTTTACACTCGGAGACCCGAGAGATCCTAAGAGACTACAAAGAAACCTCGAGGTGTAGGGAACGCTTAGCACTGGCTCCCAGTTCGTATTGGTAAGAACTGCTTAGGGCAACTGTGATTCATCCCTGTTTGTAGTAATAAACTTGTTTATTACTTGAATGCAACTTGTTTGTGATTATTTGCATCTCCAATATTGCCAAGAACCTGAAAGTGAGGTTTAGACCTCTTACAATACCCTCACGTTTGCACACCATATTGGCTCTCTGGTCAAGACAGTCAGTACCAAGATTGCTGTCCTGTACAGGCACACGCAATACCTCTCTCCAGGGGCCCTCCACCTCTCAGTCCACAGTTCAATTATATCTACTATTGACTATGGACTAGTGGTCTATGGGGCGGCAATGGATACAGTACTCAAGAATGTTCAGACTGACCTCAATAAAGCCTGCAGACTCACCCTGGATGCTGAGTGCGGCACTCATACCTGTACTCTGTATGAACTTGCAAATTGGCTGTCATTAAGAAACAAAATTCCAGACTTGCATCCTAGGGAAGAAGGCTCTATTGGGTAAAACACCACCCTGTGTAGGCAATTTGATCAAGGCAGCCAACTTGTTACAGGTCACCAGAGGGAGGAATAGAGGGGCCTTGGCTATCCCCTTCCATTGCACCTCACTTGGGCAATGTACATTTGCCTACCAGGCCCCCCTGTGGATGAATGAACTCCAATGGTGCCTCTTGGCCACCAATTGTCAGGTACAATTCAAAGCTGACCTTAAACAGCACCTAATAATACACTTTAAGTGCACCTGCCCCTGAGTCCAGCTACATCTGCTCTCTCTGCCCCCCAGCAAGCACTAGGCAGGCCTCAGGTACCCCCTTCCTCTGTCCCTTCTTATGACTTGCTCCGGCAATCAGTCTGCATCATGCTCTTTTGGCACCTGCCACCCCTCTCCCCCTCCCCCAACTCACAGTCCTGTGAGTTTCCCTAATAGTCACTACTACTGTAGGCTGCCTGACCATGCCTCCTCACACCCCGCCATTTTACTCTAGCATGTCCTCTCTGCCCAGCCTCCCCTCACCCACTATTTCTCCCTATACCTTATCACTCTTCCCCCCCACCTTCACCTCCACCGCAGTACATACTCCTCTCTCGTACTGCCTTTCTTCACCCCACTGCCAGCTATCCCCGTCCCTCTGAACTACTGACAAGGCACTTTGTGGCTGCTTATCCATCCCCCCAAAAAGTGTGTTTCTTGTTATTTAACTTGTCCCTATGTTTTGAGTTATTCTGTAAGTTCTGAATCCAAGCTGTATCGTTCGTTGTGATGTACCTTTGCTTTCTCCTGTTGTACTTTGTTTTGCAATCTGTGATGTGGAATCTTGGAGGTAGAAGACTTGGTTTGCTGGCCAAGGCACCTAGCTTCACCTGAGCTCTTTCCTTCTAAGACTGCTTGAAAGGCAGAGTAGAGAAACTTACCAGAGCAAGGGAGAAGGATTAAGACTTAATTTGGCTAAGCAGATTTACTGTGTGGTGGTGTTTTTATTTTTTACTCACAGGGATTGCTACTGTTTGTTGCTAACATTTCATTGCTTTATTTTTTCTCTGATTCAAATTGTTGTTGCTGGTATACCTTCTTCTGCATTATTACAAGGTGTGCCTACAGGTGTGTGCTAACAGATTACTGCTGTAATCTTCTGATTCAAATTGTCTTTTGCAAGGTATATCTTCTGTTACTGCTTTATTTTTCTCTGGAGCAAAGTGTTTCTTACAGGGTATATCTTCTCTGAAATTATTACAGGTGGTGCTTTACAGGTTTTACAGTTTTATCTAACATTAGGATAAGCTTTCAGGGTTACTGCATTTGTTGTTGACTGATTGTTTGTGCTCTTACCTCCTTGTTCTTCCGTCCGTGGTTCTTCTTTTTAGGCAGGGGAAGGGCCCAGCCACCCACCCCATCCCCAACCACCCCACGCTACACTCCTTTTATAGGGTACCACAGTTGTGACATTTCCTGTGGCAGAGCAGGAAGGGCAGATCAGTGGGGCTCCACAAGGTGATCTCATTTCTAGGGCACTAGTAATTTAACTTGTTATAACAAGTTAAACAAAGCACAATTAAACCATTACTTGCATTTTTTTTCCTTTTTTCCTTCTAATTACTCTGACTAGGTTACAAACCCAGCAACTTATTTGGAATGGATTTCATTAACTGCAGGTACTGTGGAACAATTTTCAGAAGGACAGTCTTACAGGATTTAGGACACTGTCCTACATGCTGGGCCTTTGGAGATCTTAGGTCTCAGCTCCGGGCAGCATGGGCAGAGATTGCATGCCTCAAATTTCATATTGAAGAGGAAATACATGATAAGAACCACCCGCCATTTCCCCAGCATCCAACAGAAAAACCTCGACCGCAGAGGGTAGTTGGTCCAGGAGGTTGGCAGGTGGTTAGGAGGAGCAAATCAGGTGCCCCATCACTCTCTGCTCTCCAACACATTACCTCCAAAACCATATAAACACTACAACAGGTATCTGCCTCTTTCTCTGAAATCAAATAAAGAGGCAGAAGACACTGCAGAGCAGGACACTGCATGCACAGGAGCTAGCACAACAATACCACCCAAATCAGGAACCAAAACTAAACAAGCACAAAGGAAATCCAAAAACTTCTGATCATAGGAGACTCCATGATTCGGGAGTTGATACCCATCTCCAGCCAGGGTGATGGTCAGATGTCCAGGTACATCAGCATGGAGAGACACTGACCGCATTACTAAAATTGTTCACAAAGCAGGAGAAAACATTGATGTCCTAGTACACATAGGGACTAATGATCTTGCCAGCCGGTCAGTTGTGGAGACCAAGGAACACCTGACTAAGCTGGGTGACAAACTATCATCTATTTCATCTGGCATCTCTTCTCTCTGAGATCCTGCCAGTCTGGAGAAGGGAGCAGATGGACGGAAGGTCAGGAGAAGGGAGATAGGGAGCAACACGCGCTCAAGGACTGGTGCCAGGAAAAAGGACATAGATTTGTAGGGAACTGGCAACAGTTCTGGGAGCGAAAGTTCTTTAAATTTGATGGACTGCATCTGACTAAAGAGGGAGTCAGTGCATTGGGGCAGAAGTTTGATGTCTTTGCAGAATATTTAAACTAGCAAATGGGGAGAGGGGTGCAGCACCCCATACATCGAATGGGAAGAACACCCTTCCCCCCTCAGCTAGTGGTCAAACAGGAATTCAGCGTGTTTGCCGTTCATTTGCATCACCAGGTAAGAAAAAAGGTTTGTCTCCCCATACGATGCACAGGGGTAATGCCAAACTTCACCCAACAACTAACACACCAAAATCTGGCCAATGAAAATCATGTACACAATGCTCACAGCCTGGGAAATAAGATCCCAGACCTGCAGGCAATAATGTCAGAGGCTAAACTGGACATAGTAGCATTAGTGAGACGTAGTTTACCAGTAACCACTCTTGGGAGACTTCAGTACCTGGCTATGTATTGTTCAGAAGAGACCGAGGTGCAAAAAGGGGGGAGGAGGGCCTGTATGTTAATGAAAATATCAAAGCTACAGAAATTCAGAATACACATAAGGAGCCAGAAGAACTGTGGGTCACCCTGGAAACAGGAAATGGGACAGCCATAAGAACTGGGTTGTCTACAGGCCCCAGACCAGAGGGAGGACATAGACACATTACTGTTAGAAGATATACAAAACATGACAGCTAAAGGGAGGTTCTGATAATGGGAGACTTCAACATGCCAGATACAGATTGGTCAATACCAGCAGGAACATCTGCCAGAACTAGACTCATAGTGGATTCCCTACAGGGGAGGGCCTCAAACAACTGGTACAGCAACCTACAAGAGACAGGCTATCCTAGATCTAGTACTGACTAACAAAGAAGGATCACAGATCTCCAGGTAGAAGGTCATCTGGGGCCAGTGACCATCACTTGGTATGGTTCAATTTGGCTACTACATCTAAATCATCCCATTCCAAGGCAAAAATATGGGACTTCAGAGGAGCTGACTTTGATAAGATGGCCAACAGAGTTAAGCTAGCCCTGGCAAAAAGAAACACAGGTGAGGAGGTACAGGCAAAGTGGGCAAGCTGAGATACAATACTTGAAGCAACATCCCATTGGGTTAGACAGAAAAGGAAGTGCAAAGAAGAAGGAAACCACTTTGGTTCTCAAATACAGTAGCAGAAAAGGTCAGAGCCAAAAGGCTGGCCTTCAGGAAATATAAGGAACACAGCGGGATGAAGATAGGAGGCATACCAAACTGCCCTAAGGGAAGCAGGGAAGGCAGTAAGGCAGGCAAAGTCCCAAACTGAGGAAACACTAGCACGAACAGTAAAGAAGGTGACAAGACTTTCTATAGATACATTAGTGAAAGGAGAAAGTCCAGAAGGGGTATTGCTGTTTAATGGAGAAAAGGGAGCATGTGAGGAGGAGGACCCTGGAAGGCATCTAATTCTAAATAGATACTTTGCTCAGTATTTACTGAAGAGAAGGTAGGGCAGGGCCCACAGCTCAGCATCATGGACACAGGGGAGGAGGTGAGCACTACTCCTTCACAAAAAAAGGGTCCCACAGCTTGCTAAGCTCAGGGTGGATAAGGCAATGGGACCTGATGGCATACATCCCAGGGTACTTAAGGAGCTAAAGGAGGAACTAGCAGAGCCATTAGCAGAATTGTTTAGTGAGTCTCTGAGCACAGGAGAGGTCCCAGAAGACTGGAGAAGGGGGCTCGTGATCCCACTCCACAAGAGTGGTAGCAGGAGGAGGCGAGACTATGAGACCAGTCAGTGTTACCTCAGTAGTGGGAAGATTATGGAGGCACTCCTTAAGGAAAGGATAGTGCAACACCTGGAATCCATAGGGCACAGGATCCAAGACAACATGGGTTAACAAAGGAAGGTCCTGTCAAACTAATCTCATAGATTTCTTTGACTGGGTAACCAGAGTGGTGGACCAGGGGAGCAGTTGATGTAGCCTACCTTGACTTCAGCAAAGCTTTTGACACTGTTCCACATAGAAGATTGATAAATAAGCTAGGTAGGCTCGGGGTGGGTCAGAAGTTGGTCAACTGGGTGGCAAACTGGTTGACTGGCAGAAAACAGAGAGTGGTGGTAAATGGTATACAGTCCAGAAGAGATGCAAGTCACAAGTGGGGTACCTCGGGATCAGTCCTGGGCCAGTCCTATTCAACATCTTCATTAGTGACCTCGCAGATGGACTAGAGGGTAAGGCTTGTCTGTTTGCAGATGACACCAAGATCTGCAACAGAGTAGATGATCCAGATGGGTGGGCAGAATGAGAAGAGATCTGGATAAACTAGCAAAATGGCGAAGAGTGGCAACTGGGATTTAATGCAAAGAAGTGCAAAATCATGCACATAGGGAAGAGAAACCCTGAAGCCACTTATAGGCTGGGAGGGAGTTGCTAGCAGTCACAAAGGAAGAAGAGACTTGGGCATCATCATCACTGATGACCTAAAATCATCCAAGCAGACCTCTAAAACAGTAGGTAAGGCTAGGGGTGTTAGGTGTATTAGAAGGGTATCATAAGTCGTAAGAGGGAGGTAATAATCCTCTGTACAAGACATTGGTTAGGCCCCATCTGGAGTACTGCGTGTATTGGAGGCCACACCTTCACAAGGACATTAATCTAAATTGAGGCAGTCCAGAGAAGGGCAACCAAAATGGTGCAGGGACTGCATCAGAAGACATATGAGGACAGATTAACGGAGCTCAATATGTATACCCTTGAGCAAAGGAGGGAGAGAGGTGATATGATCGAGACATTTAAAACACCTTAAGGGCATAAACAAGGTGAAAGAGTCTAACATGTTTAAATATAAGAAAATAGCAGGACAAGAGGACACAGCATGAGATTAGAGGGAGGCCGATTAAGGGGAATGTGAGAAATTCTTTTCACAGAAAGGGTGGTAGATGCATGGAATGGCTTACTACAAGAAGTGGTGGCTATGAATACAGTGCAGGGCTTCAAACAGGCATAGGATAGGCATAAGGGAGCAATACAAATGACTATGAATAGATAGGTCACTGACAGAGCAAAGGCCGATGGCACATTTATAAAGTAGAAAAAGAAATGGGCAGACTGGATGGGCCTTGCGGTCCTTATCTGCCGTCAACTTCTATGTTCTATGTTTCTATGTAAAAGAGCTTGTGCTCAAAGGTCTTGTCCCAATCACTAAATAAATAAATAACTGTAGCATGTATGCTAAGAAACTGTTATTTGTTCTCTGTATGTATTGTTCAAATTGATGCGGAAGGTGTGTAGAAGAGTCTCTGACTCATAGGTATTGTAATCTGAGATTTAAATACATAAAAATACAAAGTAAAAAGGAAACAAAAAAAACAGAATGACTCAGACTCAGTCTAAATATGACTGGAACTGAAATTGCGTATTATTCTGTCCCCGACTCAGATAAGCTGAAAGTAATGAATCTCCTTACTTGGCAAGTTTGGCAGCTGCAAAGAATATCAGAGTTCTGCATAAACAAAATATTGGACCTTTATTCTGAAATGCTTTTCTTCATTCAGACGGTTCTAAAGTGTTGTGCTAGAGGGGACATTATGCTCGCTACAGGACTGAGTGACCCCAATGTTCCTAACTGTTCATTCTGACTAGGAGTGTTATTTAGTGTTTTAGTTAAAAGTGGGACTCATTGCAACTGAATAAGAGGAACAGCACGAACATTGTGACTTCCTTTAATAATGCCACATGCACTTGCAAGATGGTGAATTGGCCTCTTTCTCAAGAGGCTTGGGGAGCCAATGTAGGCAGGGAGGCACCATTTTACACTTGCACTATTTTACACACTGTGACTATAGTTCCTCTTTAAAACAGCATTGTGTTCACCTTTAACAGCCCCGAGGTATGTTACTCAAACTTACATCTCGTACCTCTTAAACAAGTTCTATATTAGTTACTGTTATTGTATTCATATACTGAGGGGTACTACTAATTATAGAAAGGGTAGTGAAGAGTCAGTAATCTGACAGGCTGCAGAGATTCCAGCAGCCCTGTGCTGATCTCTCATCACTACATGAGTAGAGCAGCCTCTCATGTGCACAGATTCTGTGTAATTAGATCCAGATTTCAATTAAAAGATTCCAACCAAACAATCCAAACAGTGCTAAGCGGCCGCCATTTCATTTCCCCAACCGCAATCACTACGAGAGATGGCCACATCAGCTGTTTGAGCAGAGAAAGTGAAAATAAAAAGCGTGTTTTTATAACATGAATCCTTTATTAATTTAAAAAAATAACCCAACAGTGTGAAGAGCGACTGAAATAGACATTCTTTCAAAAAACACACACACCCCAAGCTACTTCAAGTCTGATTGCCACAACATTTTTTCTTTTTCTCTAGGCTTCACGGCAACCAGGCGCCTTACACATAGTAACATGGTAACATAATATTTGACGGCAGATAAGGACCGCAAGGCCCACCCAGTCTGCCCATTCTCTGGGAACTGCTTTCCTACATCACAACACAACCACACACAGCGTATTCCTGAGCTGGTACACCTCAAGATGTTCATACCGACTCAGAAACCCATATTCCTTCACGTGATGCCCGTCATGCAGACAAGGGTCAAGAATTCCTAAACTGGCACACCGACAGCTGCTCACGAGGATTTGGTAACATACATACTTTCAAAAACTGCTTAACTTTGTAGCAAACAGCAGGATGACTCTTTGCCAACATTCTGAGATGAAAATCAAAGGTTTTAAAAATCAGGACTAAGTACATATTGTTTATCAACCTCACGTTATTTAATATCAGTAAGGTATATCTGAGGGTTATGTGAATGGTCAGTTAATCACACCTTGGGGACATGTGGCACTCAGCTGCACCTCGTGCCACACTACACCCCCAGGGTGTGATAAACATGCCATTAGCATAGCCCTCATACCTTACTGCATAAAGGGGAACTCAGCTACCATTCCCAGAATCCCCCGCGGCCATACCACTGATGACGTGCATGATAGGCTGAGCTGTGGGGACTCCTATATGCCTGTAAGCTTATGGTAACGTTAATCTACTTATTCAGCATGTAACTGTGCTTATAGTGCCATTACCTATCACCCAAGGACAGCACTGATTGGTACTGGCATGACACTATAAGCGCAATTACATGCTGAATAAGTAGATTAAAGTTATCGTGTGCTTATGGACATGCAGGAGTCCCCATAACTTAGCCCATGTGTGCGTCATCAGAGGGCTGGTCCGGGGGGAGTCTGGGAGCGGTAGTTGCCAGTAATGGCTGGCTGGAGGTTACAGGATCAACTAGATAAAAATACATAATACAGACGTGTGAGTTATGGAAACAAATTACTGCTTTGCATTTTCGCTAATCGGGACCTATAGGTCACATTAGTTTGTGTCCCCTGTAATTGCTGCATAGCAGGCCCTGTAATTCTGGTGCCCCATGACACTGGTGATATATATGACAATGCAGTCCAGTTGGCTGCATAGAAACTGTTAATTTTCTGTAGTTAAACGCTTAAGAGATTGAAATTAATCCCTAGCCTTGCACACTGTGATACTAAGTGTGCATCATAGACTGCGTACATTCTATATCGGCAAAGACTGCATGTTGATCACAGTTGGGCTGCGTGATTCGATAGTTTAATGTGCTTACCCCTATTGTGGTTACAGAGGAAATTATTTGATAATTTCTTGGTGATTTTACTTCCATGTATTTGCTCTTTAAAATTTAATACAAAGAATATCTAAACAAAAGTTGCAATGCCATCCGCCAAGACTGGTTCCTTTTGTGATGTTCATCAGTCACAGCTCACTGGTGCAGCTACCTAAAGAATGATCTAATTACCTAATTATGGTGGAGCCCTACTCCTTGCAGTCACTTCTCGGAACATTCAACCCCCTGCTATGCAAAATGCCAGTTTCTTTACTGTGTTGAAACATAATTTAGAAGGCTGCTTCATACTGCCGTGCACTTAATAAGTTGAGTGTCCAAGTAATTATTGTTTGTTTTTTTTGCTTTAATGTAATTATTTTTTAAATAATTTACTCAACTAGATTCTAGCTAAGATGCAACATCATGTTTTCAGTGGGGTCTTGATTTTACCCAGTTTTACAGCTGGACAGACTGAAGCACGGAGAGGTTCGGTGACTTAGGGCCCCATCCGTATAATAGGCTGGGTTACTTGGGAGCTGTGCACATCCTGGCCATGGAGCTCTACAACCTGAAGTCTATCCACACCATACAGCCATCAGAACCTCTGCTCTTTGCCCTCCTCAAGTGTCCAGCTTTGCACAGGGGGTGGCATTGGGATGGAACTGTGCAGGACATAGGGCATCCAACCAGATGCCTGGGCCAGCGCTGCAGTGGATTCTTCATTCTGGACCATGGGAAATGCCAGTCCTCCAGGGACCACCATATCCCCACCGCAAACACTTTGTGTTGTTCCCAAAACAATGTTCTGTGCCAGCTGTGCCAGAATGGCTCCCAGCCGTCTTTACCTGCATAGAGGAGGGGCCATTCAGACCCTGAGGTACGTCCTGCTGCCAGGTGGAATATGGCATATAAGCACTACAGCAGCCTCTCAGGCCACATAACTTGTACCCCCCTCTGTAGACTTGCCACACCATGGATATGTGTTTCTGATCTGTGCACTGGCACACCCCACTCCCTCACCCACCTCCAACCCACTTGCCTGTGTTGCTTTACTAGTGGCCCCAGAACGGGTGCAGAGGCAGTACACATCAAACGCCGTGGATGCGCTGAGGTCAATGCACTTGTGGAGTGGAACCTCTGCACACCACCAGCCCATACAGGCACCCCTCCCCAAGTTCACTGCCTTTGTGGATCAGGCCCTTATTCAGGGTCACAGAGTGAAGAAGTGGCTGTAGAGGGACTTGAACCTAGGTCTTTTGGTTCCAAAGCCTGTGCTCTAACCACAACACCACTCTGCCTCTCTCTCTGTTGGTGGTGATGTTTGTATTCATTGTAGCATTGAAGTTGCTACCACTGCTAATGAGACAAGTCTGAAAACGAGCTTGTACACTGCCAAGAGCCAGCTCGGAATACATAATCTTTTTTTTTTATTATTCACAATTGTTTCCCCTCTCCACACTCCTGTCACGTGATTTCCCTCAGAAGCACCTTAGCATGCCCAAGCCCCTGCATCGCACTGACTTGCAATCACCTTGCCTCCATCTAGCCTTGAAATGCCCTCAGGTGGGGTTCGGATAAGAGGGATATACCACCGACAGCATTCATTTATCAGGCAATGGTTCAGTGAAGGCACAGGGCCTGGATATACCGGGGGCTGTTGTGTTTAGGCATCTGGGCCATTATTGCTGTTTTCTTGGTCCCTCCTAAGCACCAGCAGTGCCAGGGCAATCAAACTGCAGTTTTTCATTCTGTCTGTATTTACTTTATTTTTTGTGCATGTCACTTGACAATAAATTCTTTGGTAAATACACCGACAGTGTCAATTTGTTTTCTCCATTGAGTACAGTGTTTCTTGTTTTCTGTGTTTGTCACAAGGGGTGCGCTAGGCCCCCAGCAGCATCACTGACCAGCACCAGGGAATGTGGACCTATCTGGTTTTGTTTTCCCCTGGCTCCTACAGCTTCCCTGTGCTGCAGGCTGATGTCTCACTCTACTTCCTGGAAGTCCGCATCACCAGGGTGAGTCCTTCATCTCAGGCGGGGTCCTTCTCTTTCTGCCCTTTGGGTGAGAATGTCCTACTCTCAGGGTGGGTGACGTTAGTCAACTCAACAGCACCACTTGGTGTACCGTTTATGACTTCAGCTATCAGACAGTGGAGTCTCTAAGCCCTCAGGGGTTCCTTTAGCTGTGCAGACCCCATTGGCAGCACCTCTGAAAGTTATTCTCACTATATTTGCCTAATGTTCTCCTGGTCTATTCCAGTTTACCTTCCCTTCATCTGCCCCTTGAGGGCAAAGTTCTGGTCTACTGGATAGCTTTGCCCTTGCAAGGGCTTGGGTTCCTGCTCAATTAGACCTCTTCTTTTTCAGAAGCCAGGTGAGCACCTTATACTGTTGTCCCTCTCTTCCTTTGCGACCTTGACGGTGGATCTTAGTGGGAAACCCCTTTTGTCTGATGCGATTGACTCGCCATGTCCTCATGGCATTTCCTGTTAGAGGGATGAAGTGGGAGCCCTTCCTGGAAAGGTTTTATGCTGAATCTTATTCAAAATGGCCACCTGGGGCTGAATGAGCTAAAATATTTCCATTGGACTGGTCTCTAAATTGCAGTAGCCACACTTTTACTGGTATGGCCCCTAGCATGGAGGTATGGAAACCTAGGCCTTGGGTCCTCAGAGGTTTAATCTTTAGAAAGGGTTCTATTTTTCTCACCTCTGCTAAAGGTTGTAATAATTAGTTTCAGGAGGAGTTGAAGATGGTCAGTGGTTCTCCTGTCTGGTTCAGGGTCTCTGTTTGGCTACACCTCTCTTCTCCTTGGGAAGATTGTGCTTGTCTGTCATTCTTTTGGGCTTTCTTTCCTAAGGTGTCTCTGGTCTTGGGGACCTTGTGCCTGTGACACTTCGAGGGTGTTAGTCCCTGTAGCAGAAACAGAGAGAGTGTAAGCCAAAGAAGACCGGACATACTACATACTCAGACCTCTATCAATCCTAAACCATACCAGAAAAGAGTCCAATGATCCTGTGAACTAAAAGGCTTGCCTGTTGTTCAGAGGGACAGCAGGTGTCACAGGCTACACTCCCCTCCGAACAGTATAAATACCGCACATGTCCAAGTGTCCCTCGGATGCTCACATTTTTTTTGCCATCTCCCTCCCTGCCTCCTTCGAGACCTCCCTTTCCTTGGAATTAGGCTTTCTTCCCTAAGGTGCCTTTGGTCTCAGGGATGATGTCCCTGCTACAACTTTCATGAGGGTTCCTGTGTCTTTATGGCCCCCGACAGGGTGTTAGTCCCCACAGTAGGGACAGAGAGCATAAACCAAAGTACACAGTTGTACAAACACCACATACTACTACTCAGTCCTCTATCAATCATTCCTAAACCATACTACATGAGAGTCTGATGACCTTCTGAACTTCTGATTGACAGCGCATTAGCTGGAGCCCTGGCTGCTGTGTCATTTATGTCCACTGCCATTTGTAATTGATTCTTATCAGCAGCCTGCATCCCCGGTGTCCTGGCCAAATTTCCCCCTACTCACTAAAAATACCACTAACAGCTTAATCTGGTTCAATGTCAGATGGCATCCATCTGTATCCCCCTCCCTCAGCCCAGGACAAGGCTGAAAATAGGCAGACTTGTCTAGTCTTCCTTTTCTGATCAACAAAAACAAACTAACTAAATAAACAAACCTGACCCGTTTTGACAAGGTGCATCAGTTTTACCCGGTCATCTTCTGACATGTTGTCACAAAAGGGCAGCACTATTTTCAAAAGTGTTTCTGGGTAATGTGTGGTACAACTTCAGAAAGTTGCCTCTTTCATACTGAGAGTAGTCGATGAATTTTTCCCAGTGTCTGTTTTTCTAGGAACCTTTATCAGGAGGTAATTTTGAGAAGTTTGTCTTTGCCATTTCATAAGTAGATACCAGTATTTCTCCCTCAGGATTGGGGTGTTGGTATAGATATTCAGACCCTGCTGTAGTGGTCACATACTACCTTTCTATTTTCTTATTTCATGCAGCAGAAATAGGAAGTCGTAAAATATTTTTACTTATTTGTTTAAAAGTGTCACGTTTGAGGATACTGACACTTTTAGCTGTTGTTAGGTTCAGCACTATGAAGAAATCTAATTCAGCCACATCTGATTCAGTTTCCATCATAGAAATATTTGCCACCTCTGCTATCCCTCTCAGGAATTTGGCATAGGGTGAGAAATCCTCAAGAGGCCAGGAGTTGGGGGGAAATATCTCTTCTTCCTCAGAGGCCTATGGGTAGATGGGTGCCCCCACCTCATCTAGCACGTACCCCTCATCTGTGACACTTGGTGGCATTAAAGTTTTCTTTGTGGCTTGTTTTGTCATAGTTTTGAAGGATTGTCACACTTGTTTAAAATCTTACATGGTAGGCATCTGGGCCTTGTCTGCTGGCTGAGCGCTGGGCTCGACGGGATTTTCTTTCTCAGGTTCGAAATGCTTCTCCTTTCATGATTTTGTCAGGCCTGTGTGAGAGGAGGATTCCTCTGCATGCCATTTCTTATTTTCTTTCCTATTCGAGCGCTCCTCTGTAGAGGACATGTGCTCCTTACCCGGCTGCCTTGTGGACTCTGTGTTATTAGTCTGGTCTTTTGGGGAAGCTACGTTGCTAGGCATTTTCAAAGTAGAGTTCCGAACCTTAGTAATAAGGGGACTCTCTCTGGAGCTAGACGGAGAAGCAGAAGCTGCCAGTGACTGCCACTGAGCTGGTCTCTTGTGCAGTGTTTAGAGAAAGAACACATGTACAGATCATAGGCTAGCCAATCGGATCTGTGCCCAAACATTCATAGTATTCTGACTGCCTAACTCCCTTAAGCAAACAGATGCCACACTTTGTACTCTTTTTAAACTCTATGGGCCCTGTTCTTTTTTTTTTAAATTTAGTTCTGTTTCTTGCTGCTCTATCTGGCGGGGTAGAAGTACCACCATTCTGACCACGATGTCCATCATGCAGCCTGGCAGAGGGAATTTACCCCTTAGTTGCCCTCCCGCTGCTAATCCCTCCCTATGATAACACTGGCACTAGGACAACTGTCCTAACAGAAGTGCCTGCATGAATGCACCCTGCCACATGCCCCACAGCATCCCCCTTCCCCCTTTGTCCACACCTGCTGCACTACCATCTGTATTCTTACAGGTGGTGGTAACATACCGGGGGGGGTTGCAGCCCTCCCTCCCCAGAGGAGGAGGAGGAGGAGGAGTGCATGCTGTGGGATGCTAGATCCACCCCCCCGGATGTGCCCCTGTACTTGTTTTAGCCTTTTGTGTAAAATCTGACTCAAACATGAGATTAGCAAGTTATCACTGTGGGGACCTCTGTAAGGACTGGTAACAAACATCGACAACAGGCCTTGCAAGCTGACTGGTAAGATAATTTGATCACAGTCCTGTGAGTCAAAATTTCTGTGTGTGTCTGTGTGTGTTGTCAGAAGCACTATAATGATTGACCACAGTCATTGTGAGCCAACAGCAGTTTGCTTGACTGCAATCATTGTGAGTTGAGTGTTACCCCCAAAAATGTCTTTTGTAAACAATCTGGCAAAGCAAAACCATCAGTGGTGGCTCTACACCAGGGCCAGCCAGGGCACGTGCCCCGGTAAAAAAATGCTGTGCCCCAGTTGGTGCCCCATATGGTGCAGAGATTCCCCCATTGTAACAATATATAAGTGCCCTGGCTACCATCTGTTGTGCCCTGGCTGTGCCCTGGTAACCATCTGTGGCTAGAGCCGCTGCTGAAAACCATGAGAAAGGAACTGCAAGGCTACCTGAGAGATTGCAACTCCATCTCAGTCTTTGTGAGATTATTCTTTGTGGCCTACCTCATGGTTCCCTGTGCTAATCATGAACCATGAAAGCTACAAAAAAAGTACTTTTTCCATCAAAACACAGCTCACAAGAGAGAACTCTACTAAATAAAATAAATACAGGTTAGAGTGAAACATGATTGAACGTATCCTTTGAACCACTGGGGCATGATCCACTGACTGCTCTGTACAGCCCAAAAGATCTGAGGCAAGTGTGTTGGGAGCCACAAGACATAGGTAGAGAGAGAGCATCTTTGAAAATACAGTTTATGTTCTGGGGCCTAATTTCCCATGCGGCAGTCCTGCACAGAGTTGTACAGGGCTGTTGTAACTGTTGTGAACAGAAATGTGTTAATGCATAGGCAGGTATGCATGTTATTCTGCCATTGTGGGGAATGATCTCTGAGGCACTCCACATTCCTTACATCTTGGGTTGTATACACCTAATAGGTTGTCTGATGCACATGTGACTAAAAGTAAATCCGTCCCCTTCTGAGGTTCCCTGGTCTCCTATGGTCAGTTCTAATTGTGCATCTGTAGAAGGTTGTCGCACTACTCCAGAGGTCCACACTTTAATTTGAAAAAGACAATTCAGCACAAGGTAAGAGAAACAATATTATCATACCCCAATATGACAATGCCAGCCATAGACTGTATTCAATACAGATTATTAAGATTTGCAATGCTATTTTTAGACAGCCAAGAAATGTTTGCATCTGTAATTTACGTCGGGTGTGTCTCAGACTTAGTTCTAGATCAATTCAGAGAATCACAATCACATGCACTTCAGAAAGAAAGCTTAAGAAAATGGACAGTGTCCTGGCAAATTTGAGAACATTTACAACTCTCACAGCTTCAGGCAGTTCACTATTTAACAAATAAACTGGCTGCCAAACAGCACTTGGGAATTCCTACCAGCAGTTCCACAATGCCCCCATACTTTCTGGTATCCTGCTTACCTATCTAGACAAGATAGCCCGAGCAGCAGAGATTCATAAACAAAACGGCCAAACTGCCTTTAATACTGCCTCTCTAAAGCTCCAAAAGTGCTCTGGACACCCCTTACAGTGGTCCCAGATGCTCCAAGGTAACACATCTTTGAAATACACTCTCGCGTGACATTACAAATCTTGAGTGCTCTGTACACCCCTACTAGTGGTTACAGATGCTCACAAAAATCTTGCATGGCAGTTCCTCACAAGCAACTTACTGCCTCGCAGCCTTCTACTTACAGATGCAGGAATCCATAATGGGCTGATTCTCTACAGACCAAAATGGAGACTCCTCCTGTTATTTTATGACCCCAGCCATTCTCGCCTCCATGTTGCTTCTCTCTCCCTTCCTGCTCCCCCAATCTCACGAGATATGTTCCTATTGGCACACATACTTGCACAAGAACAAATACCCACTCACACGATGACGTACGTCCCACTGGATGTACACAATGCTGCATCGTGACCTCCAAATAAAGAAACCCTCACCCTCTTGTCTCGTTCAGACATCCAGGCTAACGTTTTCCAGTTCAGTTCAAGCACTCTTTTATCCAAGCTAACGTTTTCCAAAACGGTCCTTAGCCCCTATTGCCATCTTACCTCCTCCAAACAGCCAGAATCCTGTGGAGCAGTTCATTGTGCATTTGCCTGAGAGAATCAAGCTCTCCCTCCCCTTAAAGGCACAATGCATCTTATGTGAGGCTCACCTATAAACCACATACAGCGACTTCCATTAAGGGGGCATGCATATGCACAGGCTACGACTATTAAAGCCTGTCTTTCAGTAAATTTTATAGCAAAATTACAGGACAATAAACACCAGAAACTCACTTCTGCCATTATTAACTTATTATAACTTCCCTTCTGAAAAGTCCTGTGGATACTTAGACTGTCCTCTCTCTTTGTTTAACAGGTCACCATGCCCAAAACAAAGAGTTGCAGGCAGTACAATGTCCCCATTCCACCCCAGCAACTAGGAAGGCTTTGTACGTCCTGCGTAGAAGATTCCACAATGCACATCGAGGTACAAGAAATGGAGAATGACTTTTCCCCCTCTGATCTGGCTCACAACTCTGACCACCAATCAAATACTACAAAAGCATTACTACAGAACAACCAACTCATGCAAGCACAACAGGAGGTGCTAGCAGCAATGCTAATACAATTAACAGAAACATCAAAAAGCAGACACTCAACCCTCATCCAGCAAAGAAAAGGACCACCGCCACTCTCTCTAAACAGCTAGAGTTTCCCGCAACTGTTCAAGCCCCTATATCTATGGACACTGGCGACACCTCTGAGGAGGAAGAGTGAGAACTTGACCAACAGCCACAAACCCTCATGGCCAAGTGGTGCTTCCCGGATCAAATCCCAGCATTAGTCCGTCAGATCATGGAGACAGTGGGCTTCAAAATTGCAAGTCCCACACCCACATCTAAGCTACTACCATAACTACAACCTCTCGCCAAACACGCAGAAGTCTTTCCAGTCTGCGAGGCTATAGAAGAGCTAGTACAAAAAGAATGGTCCTCTTCTGAACCAGCTAGAATACCAGAGAGAAAATCCTGGGACAAAATGTACCCACTACAAGCGGAAAAACTCACCCTCTGGTGCACCCCTCCCACAGTGGACCCCCAAATAGTGTCTCTGAATAAAAAGACTGTGCTGCCCACCGAGTTCACCTCCAGACTAAGGGATCCTGTTGACAGAAAACTGGAAGAAAACTTAAAGAAGAATGCAGAGTTAGCAGGCTTGGGAAGCAGAGCTGCTTCCACTGCCATGTACGCCACAAGAGTATGATTGACCTGGCTTCAGCAACTTCAAAAAACTATCCCTGAAAAGTCCTCTGAGTCCACTCTCCTAGAAAATGCCATTCTATCCACCAAATACCTAGCAGACATGGCAGTAGATTCCCTAAAAATAAATGCCAGATCAGCAGCGATCACCAATACAGCCCGTAGATCCCTATGGATGAAACTATGGGATGCTGATAAGGAATCAAAAGCCACCCTAACAAGACTACCCTTTAAGAGCAATATGATATTCTGAGAAGGAGTAGAAAAATACCTCAAGGGCAAGGAGGAAGGAAAGGCACTAGCTAGAGACCAATCCAAGTCATCATACTTACCCGCCCACCCCAGGAATAGATATCATTCCTTTTGGGACAAGAGAAGGGGGAGTTCTATTTTCAGGGGACATAAATATAGACAAAACTATACCACGCCCTACCAATACAATAGATACAGGGGCAGGGACTCAACACAAAGAGGCAGAGGAACCTACAGCAGCCGGAACCACTCCAGGTCCTGACTACGCAAACCCAACTCTGCATCACAAGGCAGTGGGTGCAAGACTAACACAATACTTGCACCAGTGGGAAAAATCCATAACAGACAAGTGGGTATTAGAAATAATAAGAAAATCCTATGCTATAGAATTCACAAAAATACCAAGAGAAAACAGAATGGTTCAATCTCTGACCTCCAACCACAAAACCACACCAACTCAAGTCACAACGTCTATGCAAGAACTATGCAAAAACAATGCTATAACACCCGTCCCATAGCAAGAAGAAGGCACAGAAATATACTCAGTCTTTTTCATGGTTCCAAAAAAGACAGGGGGCTCCAGACCAGTACTGGACCTAAAATACATCAACAAATCAGTGAGCTACACCCCCTTCAAAATGGAGACAATAAGGTCCACACTCAGAGTCCTCAGGCAGGGAGACTTTCTCACATCAATAGACCTAAAGGACGCTTATCTTCACGTACCCATGAGACCCAGTCACTCACGTTATCTGTGTTTCTGCATCCTCTGACAACACTATCAGTACCAAGTACTTCTGTTCAGCCTCGCCTCGGCCCCCAGAGTGTTCACAAAGGTCTCGCTAGTTCTAGCGGCCAAACGTCGAGAACAGGGGATACACATCATACCCTGCTTAGACAACTGGCTCATCTGGGCACAGTCACAACAACAATCCACCAGGGAAACTCAAATAGTGGTAAACTGCTTACAACAACACGGCTGGGTAATCAGTCACAAGAAAAGCAGACTAATACCCAGTCTTCCATAGAACACATAGGCACGCTCATAGATACAGAAAGAGGCCTAGTATTCTCTTCACACTCAAGAATTCAATTGATCTTATCGATTGCACTATGACTACAGGACTATCAGCACACAACGCTACTACACATATCTCAAATGTTAGGGCTTATGTCCTCCACAATAGACATGGTCTCCTGGGCAAGATGGCATTCCAGACCCCTCATGTCCTTCCTTCTAACTCAGGGACCTACACACAATATCAACCTATCAAGGATAGTCTCTCTACCTCCAAGGGTAAGATCAAGTCTGACATGGTGGACAAACAGACACAAACTTTCACAAGGCATGCTCCTAGACATAATCCCAGATATAATAATAGAGATGGATGCCAGCCTCACAGGCTGGGGCGCAGTATCAGGAAAACATACAGCACAAGGAAAGTGGTCAATAACATAGGCAAAACAAACAATAAACGTCCTAGAGACGAAGGCAGTATTCAGAGCGCTACTACATTTCTCTCATCTAGTACAGCAGAAACATGTACAAATAAAATCAGACAATCAAGTCACAGTATCATACATAAACAAAAAGGGAGGAACAAAAAGCAAAGCAATGATGACAGAAACATCAAAACTAATGACATGTGCACAGAGAAGCTTACTATCCATTACAGCGATTCACCTGGCTGGGAAACTGAACATCACGGCAGACTGGCTAAGCCACCAAATGATTCACCCAGGGGAGTGGAAACTCCATATACAAGTCTTCCGGCTGCTAGACCAAAGATGGGGCCCAATAAAGACAGACCTCATGGCATCACACAAAAACCATCAATACATAAAATATTGGTCACGGTTCAAGGACCACAAAGCCATAGGAGTAGACACTGTCTCAGCCACACGGACATTCCATGTAGCTTATGTTTTCCCCCCCTTCCACTACTTACCCAGGTGCTCAAGAAGATATGCATCTTGAGAGCACGTGTCATCCTAGTGGCCACACACTGGCCAAGACAATCTTGGTTCACCACAATAATCTCCATGGCACTAGACAACCCATGGAAAATATTACACAGACCAGATCTACTATCACAAGGCCCTATTCTACATCCAAACCCTCGACATCTGCAGCTGTTGGCATGGCTCCTGAAAGGGAGAGACTGCTAAAAGCAGGATATCACCCTTCAGTCATAAACACTATGGCCTCATCACAACAGTCCGTGATCACCACCTACCAACGCCAGTGGGGACATATTCAGCAAATGGTGCAATCACCACAAAATCAAACCCGTTTCATGCACCATTCTTTGAGTACCACCGTTCCTTCAGGAGGGACTACAACTGGGACTCTCACCTGCCTCATTAAATGTACAAGTCATGGCAATAGGGGCAGCCAGGGGACAAATACAAGACACCACCCCAGGTTCACACCCAGATGTTGTACGCTTCCTATTGGTAGCAACCGACATACGTCCCACCCATAAACCAATGCTAGCACCATGGGACTTACTCACAGTTCTAACAGCCATGACTAAACCACCGTTTGAACCAATAGACACCATTCCCTTGAAATGGTTCCAGCTCAAGGCAGTTTTCCTAACAGCCATTGCCTCAGCCAGAAGAGTGGTTGAGATACAGGCACTCTCTTATAAGGAACCATTCCTACAATTCTACAATGACAGAATATCCATGCGCCCAATTGCATCATTCTGACCAAAAATTGCTTCAAACTTTCACCTCAGTCAAACTATTGACATACCAGCAGAACTACCACAGGAGGAGATTCAGGCCAACCCTCAGCTAAAAATGCTGGGCATGGCAAGAATTCTTACAACTTACATCACAAAAACAGCTGACATACGAAAAGCAGATGGAATGTTCATCATAGTACAAGGCCGCAAAAAAAGACTCCCAGCCTCTAAATCTTCTATGGCAGGATACCTGAAAAAAGCCATTTCAGAGGCTTACAAAGCGACCAACTCACAAGTACCAACACACCTAAAAGCACATTCCACCAGAGCTATCATAACTTCTTGGGCACAAAGAAATATGGTCACCACAGAAGAAATATGTGCACAGTGCTGCAGCCACTTGGTCAACTGTCCACACTTTCACCAGACACTACAGAATGGATGTGTCACGAGACACTAAGATAAACTTCGCAAGGGCAGTGCTACTTGCAGCCTGCACAGAACAAAATAACATCCACACGTCTAACCCTCCCTAACGAACAATCACTGCTTTTTAATAACCTATGATGTAAAGAATGTGGAGTGCCTCAGAGATCATCCCCCATAATGGTAGTTTACTCACCTGGTAAAGGTGATTGTGGGGGAATGAATCTCTGAGGCACTCCATGCCACCCCCTATACAGATGTGATATTGATAAATACAATGACATTATAGACAGAATCTCTGATAAGCTATTCAACAATTTTTGAAAAGCATGCTTACCACTTGTACATAATATACCAATTAAACTTCACAGTAAAAAACATTACCAAATATTCACCATACTATTATTCAGAGTACAGTCGGGGGATTTCTAACACATTTAATTTCAGATACAGCTTTGGAATACATCGAACTGACCATAGAAGACCAGGGAACCTCAGAAGGGGACGGATTCACTTTTAATCACATGTGCATCAGACAACCTATCAGGTGTATACAACCCATGATGTAAGGAATGCAGAGTGCCTCAGAGATTCATTCCCCCACAATCACCTCTACCAGGTGAGCAAACTACCAGTTGATGTGGTGGGCGCCAAACCTAGTACTGATTTCAAACACGGCTGGGACCAAGTAAAGGGCTTAGTGGTTGCTCAGGGTGGCAGCAGTAGGGCAGGGAGCATGGGGGCTGGATAATGTGGGTTAGAACCCTGTATGGACAGTAGGTCCTGGGTTTGTTAGGGTTTTATGGGCAGACTGGATGGACCAATGGTCTTTTTCTGATGTCAATGCTACATTGTTATACTTCAGTTGTTTTTTTTTTTTTTTAGATACAGGCCTTGTGAATGCTGCTGCTGATGGATGCCAGAGAAGAGGTGCCATGATCCGGCAGGTGACAGGCTTCCCAGGAAGAGCAGAAGCACAGAAAAGAGAAGTGGATGTGTTTTATCTCAAGACTGAGACTTTAATTCATGTTTAGGTTGGGAGATCTCCAATGATCTCCCCTCCTACTTATCCCATTTCATCTTCCCCATCCCCTCCTCCTCCTCCTCCTTGCAGTCCAGGGATCCATGCACTTTCTCCCTTCCCCACCCACACTCCTCAGCTGGAAAATCTGCTTTCTCATACCATCTCCCCTTGCTCTAGAATCAACTACCATCCTTTATCTTCCTCTCTCTCTCCCCCTTCCCTCCCTTAGATACCAGCTAAAACTTCTCTGTCCTCCCCCTTGTTCCTGCCTACCCTCTTCCTAAACCCTTCCTTACCTCTCCGAACCCCACCTATGGCTACTGGTTTAGCATCCCATCAACAGATTTCCACCACTCTTTTTAACTACCTTATTTGACGCTTGTTTTGTTTCAACACACTGCACATTGGACATCCTGTTGCAATTATTGGTATTACTGTCTGTATTGCACTTTGACTTCTGCACTTGATGTTCATTGTTTTGTAAGTAGCTGTTATCAACCTGGTTTGTACTTCTTTGTAACTGTGATTTCTCCTTCTCTCCCCCCCCCCCGGGTCGCACCTGGAAACAAGCCTTGGCTCAGTGTGCCTCTCCCAGTTACCATCTTTCAAATAAAATAAATAAAAATGAGAATGCACTGTTTACTGTCGTAAATTTACATGTGTCAGATAAGGCCTGTGATACAGTACAGCCCTGAGTTATTAAAAGAATTATGATGTAATATTTCTCGAGAGAGTGAGCCATAGAAAGAAGTGTGAAAAAAGTGCATTCTGCAGTTGTAGAAAGTCTGGTGGCCGTAATAATGTAATGCCAAGAGAACATGGACAGTAGCCACAGCTGAGTGGGTTTCTTGGACTACATGCCACCTAGTCTGAAAAGTGAGGGAACCAGAGGAGATGCTGAAATGCAAAAGAAAGGGGGTGTACCTATCTATTGTAAGCCCATAGCCTGGCTTTTAACACACGTGCCACCAGTTGAAGTCCTGCATCATTTGAGCATAGGAATTCCAAAGAAGGGGGTGCATGGTGCTACTTAATAGGGTGTTGTTATACCTTCTTATGTCCATAAAGGCTGTTGTCAATCATAAAAGCAAGCCTCTTACCATATTCCGGTAGGCACACCTCTCAACTGCTAATAATTTCGCATAGCGCTATGATTTTCACACTCAAATTTGCCCTAGCTCCACATAGGTTTACTGATGTTCTTAATAATGTTAGAGCTATTTCTGGACACACAAACTATTAATTCACTGAACTAAGTTGATAGAAACATTCCTCATCACTAACTATATCAGGTCTACTATTTGTAGACATATTTTTGTTTAAAATAAGAAAGTGCTACACATTCTGGCCCTTTGCTATGATTTTTGAAGGTCAGTGCTATGATTTTTAATGCTGAGAGGTTGAGAGGTATGCCAGTAGGTGGTTATGGAATTTCAATGCTACAGCAAAACTACTGCCCACACAGGAAATGCCATGGTTATCATGGCTACCCCTTTTCTGAACCAGAGTCAATATATGGTGGCGATTGCGCGAAAGTTAGTTTCACTAGTTTTGAAACCGGTATCACAGTCAAACAGGGGTTTACTGGGCTGGCAGTACAGCCTAGCGGTTAGAGCAACAAGCTGTGAATGAGCTTGGTGCACCCAGCAGATCTGGGTGTGCCTACGACCTCCACTTGCATATTGTGTGACCCTGAGCAAGTCAGTTACCCTCTCTGTGTTCCTGGAACTTGGAAATGAGCTTCAGCCTTGTGTGCCTTTCCCAGCCAAAAATGGTGAAACGAAATAAAATAGAGTGGGAACTGTAGCTTGACTCTGGGTTGACAGATTCCCTCTTTTAAGTAACCAGATCGTAGTTTAGTAGCATTTTCTGAGTAAGTAATCCCCAGGTTGCCAGTTTCTTTTTTTTCATTTCCATAACTAGCATGTAGGTTTACAGTTTCCCCCTTTTATATATCCAGATCCTAGACTGACAGTTTTTCTCTTTTGAACCAGTGGACACGGGGTTGACAATTTTTGCATGTGTATATCTCTGTCTATCTGTAGAGAGGGAGTGAGAGAGAAAGATAGATCATATTAAGGTAAATTTAACATTTTGTGGACATAGTCAGTAGAGTCAGGATGTATTCAGGAGTCGATGAGATATTTTTTATGCTTGCCATGTATATTTTAATATATATTTTATAGAATACTATACAAAGAGATCAATGGCTCCAGAGAAAAAAATTGCATTTAGTTATGTGTGTCATTTTATAATGTAATTGTTATATCTATCTGAAGAGAACATGCTTGTTATAGTTATGAGAGATACACTCCTCATAAATCTAAGCATTGTTAGCCTAAGATACATCTAACAGTTTCTGGAATATATGCATTAGGTATTCACATTATGTCTTAGTATTATATCTCAAATATAAGTTTTATATATCTAATAAATATGTATATCTAATTGCTGTAATTTGTATGTATTGTACATATAGTTTTAAAATATTCTACATTTTATATAGATTATGTAAATCTATAAGATGTATTTCTATTTATGAATATATATCATCTCTTTCTTCTGTTCATGTTAACCATGAGAAGATAATAATAATCCATATTTCTAGATATATTCTTATGGTTATTTTTGTATTTATTTTGTTGTTTGGGTAAGTACACTGGAGTACACTTCCATTTAAAGTTATGAGCCTAGGTCAGATACAAAGACTTCATCAACAAATGAGAATTAACAGGAACTATAAGCTTCCACGTCAGTTAAACACAAAACAACCATTTGGTACAACAGAACAGTAGTAGATGGAGACAATAACGTTCCATATCAGTTAAACAGCACAATAAATTGGTACAAAGCATTAGAAACAGTTACATTTGGATAGTCCAGTCAGGTGGGTTGATACTGCTGTAGAAAAAGTATTGTAGGTAGGTAGACACCTGATGTGAGGGGTATTTAATTACAGATGGAAGTTGCAGAATGAGCAAACATTTGTTAGCCACTTAGAATATGTACAAATAGAACATTTAAAGAGCTCCTGACACAGTTGAGACTTTAAAAAAATGTAATATTCAGGCATAACTGTAGCTTATGTATCATATAATATAATATTCTGTAATTCTCACTCTTATTTCCATATTATAAATGGGATTTGCATAAACACAGTATTTCTGCCCTTTTAGCTCTGGCTGCCTGCCTACACCTGACAACATAATTCTGTTTATGACATCAAAATATGTTGCTGGGGAGACAAGTATGATGTCATAAACAGGAATTGTGGTGTCGTTTAGAGAAGCAGTGAGAGTAGATACAGTCTAGGGGACAGGGATTTTGTTTTCATGTAGCTGTTTCAGGAATAAAGAAAATGGGGAATTCATTACTGAAACTATATGAAGTAATAAAGAAAATGTGATAGAGCTGCATATAAAGCTTACTTTTTTCAAAGTTTTCCTAATGCTGTCAGAGGCTCTTTAAAAGATGTTGGTCTTGTGGAGAGTATGAGTTGAAACTTGGTACACGGTCCATAACAGACTTGGACAGAGTAGGTGGGGCGCCTGCCTTCTGGATCCTGTAAACAAGTTGGGACAAAGATAGCTTGTAATTCAAGGAGACAGAAAACCAATTTAGTCTTCTAAGTGTTTCACAATGATGCATCATATTTGGGGCTGATAGTGCAACTCTTCCTAGCTTATGAAATATGACTGTCTTCTTAGACAGTATATTTCCTGGGGTCGTGGCAGTCACTGTTGAAGTGTAGTTAACTAGATGTAGTAGATTTTGGTCAACGATCACCATTCTGGTATCAGGTGTTAGAAAATTTCAAATTCTGTATAGAGTAGCAATTTTTACATGAACTTTTGATGTGACTGTTTATTTATGAATTATTTATTTTACAAATTTAACTGGATAAAAAAGCACTGGGCCACATGGACCTGGGAAAAATACATTACATCAAACAATACAACAAACAAACACATGTTATACATCAAAGCCACAAATACAGTACACAACAATTATTACCTCAAACCTACACACAATTTCTCAGACAGAAAACAAAATAGAGTGTACACAGACATACCAGTATATAGGCAATTAACAGCCTGGGGCACATGTTCTATTTAAATACAATTGTATCGGGTCTTTGTGTGTAAAAACTTTTTTAAAGATGATTTGAAAAGATTTATACTTTGTAGATTACGTAATTCTTCTGGTAATCCATTCCATGTTTTAATTGCAATCTGTTTGAATTTGTAGTTTTGCAATATAGTATATCTAATGAAACTGTGTTTTGTGATCTTAATGATCTGAGGCTTATTTTTGTTCAAATAATTTTGACAGTGGATTATGTTCTGGACATTGAAGTGTATTGAAAGCAAAACAAGATAGTTGTAATGTATCCCTATGTCCTATTGGTAACCACCCTAACCTATTGTATAGGTTACAGTGGTGCTCCCTGAAACTGGCCCTTAGGGCACATCTACATATAGTGTTACATGAACAATGTCTTTGTTGTCTAATTTTTTTTCAGTTCACCCCAATCAGACTCTCATAGTCAAGTGCTGGTATCAAACATGTCACAGCTACTGTTCTCCTTGTTTTATTGGTTACGTAGTCCCTAACTGCACATATAGTTCCTATTCTTTATGGAATTGTTTTGTTATATTGTTGATATAATATGTTGGGAAATTTAAGGGACTATCCAAGGTCACTCCAAAATATTTATAGTCTGATATGATTTCTACTTTTGTCCCATCATTGGCAGATACCCCAAAGGGTTCTGACAACTTTTTCCTTTTACTATTGGTACAAAAGTGCATTCCCTTTGTTTTTGTTTTTTTTCCAGATTTTATTGGATCAATTTAACATCTTTGTTGGCTGTATACAATACAATACAGCATTGTCTGCATATAGGACCATACGGGGCCCTGAGTAGATTGACGGCAACTCATTTATGTATAAGGAAAACAACATGGGCCCCAATATTGAGCCCCAGGGTACCCTAAATCAACAGCCCTAGAATTCAACAGTATTCCATTTACACAGATTTGTTGTTCTCTTCCTGTCACATGACTGTTCATTTGTGGCCCAAAGCACAAAGTGGGATCCAAGTTTACCCCAAGATATTTAAGAAGTAACATTTTCATATTTTGCCCCATCCAATATGTGGAGGGGTTCTGTGATAACAGATGGACCAGACACCAAACTTCAGGTTCAACACACAATTGCTGTGTGATGTTTATTCAAAATATAAGAAATTCATTTCAACATTGTCATATTCCTTCTTCAGTACATCAGTTTGCAGCAACAGACTATGTATGTCCTTTCTCTGCACTTAGCCAGCACCTACTGACACTGATCTCTGACTTAAACATTTTTAGAGAAAACCCTTCATCCCTATGTGGGCCTTGTTTGCTTGGGTAGTGGGGTCTCAAAAGGAAAAAAAACAAAAACAAACTACAGACAAAGAATCTCAATGCAGAATCACTGAAAGAACAGTTACCTCAAAGGGCACTGGCAACAAATCAAGATTCAAAGAAATACAACATTATACATACTTCCATAATGCAAAGAATCATGGGATATATGCAAATCCCCATGGAATGTCAGACTTGTTCAGTTTACAGCAATTTACATGCATTTTAAATAGCACAACTAACTTAATTTCTATAATAGTCACCTAGTACTTTTTACCATTATCAAAAACACCTACTGCCATGGTATTTTCAAAATTTACAGTTTTCATAAACATAAGAGGCCAGATTTTCAAAGGCCTTAGACTGACGCAAGGTGCTCGCATCAAAGAGGTTGGATGTAAGAAGCACCTTGCTCCAAAGGCTGTGCCAAGTACTAATTTCAAAGGCAGCCTGTATTACCCAGCAGGTTGCCTGCACCACAGTGTGCCAGCACCCACTTTGCACCACGAAAGGGGCTGCTGCATGGCACAAGGGGGCTTGTGGCAGACCCAGACTGCCACAGTCCTCAGATCTGGAATTTCAAAGACCTCCCCAGGAACTAAGTGCCAAGTACCCTTAGACCAGCGAAGGGCTGGTCTAACAGTACATAGACAGCTCCAGGGAGGGTCATCCGGTATATGCCATTGTGTGGCCTGTCCAATCCATCCACAATGGGTGCTCCCCGGTGATCCAGTGGCCCCCCCACCCTGACTGCCCATGTGCTGGATGTCATCCCCCTGGTTCCCTGGTACCCCCCACTCGGCACATAGTGCCCACATCTCTGCACCCCCCCATCCATACCCCAGATTCGGGGACCAGCACAGCCCTCTTCATCCCACCACAGCTAGCTGCCAAATTAACTCTCTGTGTGTGTACTGTATGCAGTATACAGTACACGCACTGACAGTGCATTTGGCAGCTGGCCATGGTGGGGTGTGGAGGGCTGTGATGGTTGCCATATCAGGGGGGCCAGGGGAGGCATGGTGGTGTGAGGGGACTCTAGCCAGCATCATGCCCTATCTGTGGGTGCTGCAGACACCCTGCTACTGTTGCGGCATTCTGGGTGGGTGCGTCATCTGTTTGGCATAGCACCATCTTTGCTGCGTGCTGTTGGACTTTGGCACTGGGACCCTGTGGAATAGAAATTCGGGTGCAGGGTCCTGGATGCAGCCGCACTCAGTGCAAGCTGCCATTGTCACAGCTTGCATTGGGGCTTTGAAAATCCAGCCCAAGGTATATACATCAAGGTGTTTTATGACATAGTGCTGTTACATACTAAATCCAGCAATGATAAACGCACCCTGTTTTACATATGCTTGGAGGTCATCACTCCCTGTTCAACGACCGGAGAGGGAAAAGGAAAATTAAAGAGGACACTATAGCACAGTCAAGAAAGGGGAGAGGGTGGCCAACCTTATGGACTAGACATTGTAAAGGATAGATTAGGCTAAGAAACAGAAGAACTGTTACAACAGATTTAAGAAAAGCTCGGTCCTCAAGAGTGGCAGGAGCTCCCTGTCACACAATGCCACCATGCCTAGATTGTTGCCATCGTCTCTCAGCATGGAATGAGTCCCAAAGACCATTGTCTTAGTTTTTGATACGTTAAGTACCATGTTATTTCTTCATAATCAATTCTGTATTAAACCGAGTTCTCTTGTCAAAACTACTTCCAACTCAGTAGTTGATGACACAACAGTATATAACTGTGTCATCAGCATAAAGCTTTATTTTTGTTTTAGCTACAACTGTAGTTTTTGGATCAAAGACCATTTAAAATAAAATAGGTCCGAGATTGAGCCCTGTGGAACCCCACACCCCACACTGACGTTTTCAGATATACTGCCTCCGTACTGGATGGATGGATTGATACCCATTAGTCAGGTAGTCATTGAACCAGTCTAAGACCATTTTTTTCACACCCCAGTTGCTCTAATATTCTCACTAGTAAAGTATGACCCACAAGATCAGATGCCTTGATTAAGTCCACAAAAACTGCCCCAGTGAGGCGTTCCCCCATGCCCTCATATAATTCACTCATGAATTCAACCAAGGCAGTCTCAGTCCCATGCCCTTTTCTAAAGCCATGTTGATTAATTGACAAGAGATTGTATTTATCAATATATTCAATCACTTGGTTATACACAAATTTTTCTTGAATTTTTGAGAGGGTTGATAAAATAGAAATTAGCCTGTAATTTCCAAAGTCAGAGAGGGGTCCACACTTATGAACAGGCGTGACATAAGAATATTTCCAGAGCTCTGCAACCTGTCCCAGGGGGAAAAGACAGGTTGAATATTAAGCTTACTGGGTATGCTAATTTCCTCTGCTGCTAATTCCAGTAGTTTTGGTGCTAGATTATCGTACCCACTGGATTCATATGGTTTCACCTTATTCAGTACCATAAGCGCCTCAGTTTTTGTGACAGCTCTTAAATAACCAACTCTGGCCAGAGCTGATAGGGCTGCATCTAAGAAATTGTGGATGAAAATATTGAAAATTACCAAAGTTACGAGCCTGTGTTAGCAAAATGTAACATAAGCTTGTAGATTTGTTGTTTTGTAATATTTTTACACCAGATTTTCAACATAGCCTTTTCATGACCCTGCCTTATGAAGCAGGGCAGATAAAATGTTCAAGTCCTGGCCTAAAGGTGATTTCAAGCAGGGACTGCAAAATCGGCTTTTGGATGTGAAAAAACATTTTGGCCAGGATTTGAAAGATGACAGCTGTCACGTTCATGAGGTGCTGTAAAGATATGGCTATGTTGTAAATTTTGGGTAAAAATATTGAAAATTACCAAAGTTACGAGCCTGCATTAGCAAAATTCAATGTAGGCTCATAACTTCGCTGTTTTTTTAATATTTTTACACAAAATGTGCAGCATAGCTTTCTTGTGAACAAGGGCAGAGAAAATTTTCAGCTTCTGCCAAAAATGTGATTTTCCACAGGAACCGCAAAATCACCTCTTGGGACAGATTTGCCTAATGTCAGTACAATTGCTCATATGGTGGGGTTCCAAAAAAGGCATGTTGATAATTTGGGCCAACAATATGCAAAAATGCCCCAAGTTATGCCACTAAGTTCAAAACCTCATTGAAATACATTAAACCACATACCTGTTTCTTCAGTTTGTGGTCTGGTTTTGAAGAAAGGAGACGTGTCTGTGGTCCGGAGAGGATTACGGTGTTGGACCCCTGATGGGTAAGTAAGGGCTGTGGGGGGTGGGTGCCGAGTTGGGGGTTAGGTGGGGGGCACTTATGGCCACAAAGACATTGATGGATGTTTTTCTTTTTACAGTGTTTAAAAAAAATGCAATGCACAAAGGAAACCTCTTCGTGACACTGGGGGATTGCCCCCCCCAGTGTCACTGTTATGTTTCTGTGTGTGTGTGTGTGTGTGCTGAGAGGAAGGGTTGAATGGCAGGATATAAGGATATATTTAAAAAAAAAAAGAAATAACCATGTATGTGGGGTAATGGGGGGTGACTGTAAACAAAAATTATTGAGGATTCCTCATCGGGACTCTGGGCACCCCCCAGTGTCACTGTTATATTTCTAGGGTTGGGGTATTTGGGTGGTGGGTGCTGAGAGGGAGGATTGAGTGAGGGAATATCAATATATATTAAAAAAAAGAAGAAATAGCCGTGCATACACAGTAGTGGGGTGGAGGCATTAAACAAAAAAACACTGAGGATTCCTCATTGGCATACTGGAGGATTGGGCACCCCAGTGTCACTGTTATGTTTTGGGGGAGCGGGATGGTGGGTGCTGAGAGGGATGGTCGGGGGGATAGTGCAGTACTAGTTTCAATGGAGACAACATGCAGAGTGCCCCATGGACGTGGAGGCAACTGTAGTGCAACTCCAACATGTTGTTTGGTCGGAAGGAATATGCTAAGTCCTTTTCTCATAGCAAGAGGTCTGCAGGGCTACACCCACTGCAGCCCTAAAACTTTGGTCTAGTTAAGGTACTACTGGTCTGCTGTACAGGCAAATGGCATTTGAAGTTATGACAACAGATATCTAAATTAGTAAACCGAGAGTTAAACTCGTTCGCAATTAATATGGGACTAGTTAGAGACAATTCTCCTTTTTTCATTGTCATGCTTGTTTAAGATGGTGGTTTAATAAGGGAGTTAATGGTCTTCCAGAATTTCTGGGGATCTGCCAGAGACTGTGTTGCGTTTCATAAAAACCTGCCTTTGCAGAGTTTATTTTCGCTATATAGTGGTTTCTCAGACATTGATAATGTTGAAGGTCAGTGGTAGAATTACTCTTTTTAGGTTTGATGCAGATGTGCAACAAACCTTTTGTTATGAGTGGAAGGGGATTTCAGAGGTGTGTCTCTGTGAGCCTATTGCAGTTAAAAACTGTAGGGGCGAAGCAGTCTAGACCAATAATCATGCACTTTAACCGTGACAACACTCTTCTTCGGTTGAATGTCCTTCAAAAGAACCAAGTCAATAAATTAGAGGGTTTCAGTCCTTTGATGTGAATGAAGCTAATTTGACAAACAGCTGATGGGCTGTCAACGCCAGCAGCCTGTCATTAAAATCTGCAGCACTGACAACCTGAACAGACTACATCAGAAGACTGAAGGAAGCTCTACAGAAAGGTTGAACCATGTGCCCGTCTTCATTATTTTATTACTGTTAAAGGTTTTCCTACTTCTTCTGCCTAGTCTGTAGGCAGTTTGAAACTGGCCATGATGTCTCAAATTAGTCTTTTTTTCCCCTCCTAAATTAGCAAGTCTCCTAAAGAAAAATTAACCATTGCCTGCCTCTCTGTAGTACGGAAGTTAGTCTCCTTACTGTGGCAACTTTTAAATATAGGGAAAAAAACAATAATATACCTCCATCTCTTCACCAGCAAGTGTATATTACAAACAGTGTTAACCTAGGCCAAGACACATATTGATTCTAAAGTTTTTTGTGTCTCTATTACATGAATGCCTATAGAACTGTGGGTATATGGATGTCACCAATTTTTGCAATCCCCTCCTGCCCCCTCCCGCCTTATTTCCTTTTTCACCACCCCTCCTCCCATAACTCTTATGTTCCCCTCCCCATGCCTTAGCCATCCATACCCTTCCCCCGTATGCTACCCTTACCCCTCCCTTTTTAGTTCTTGCATATATACCTAGACCTGCCATGATCTGAGTGTTGCATAGAGCTTAACATGGTTATGATATTACATATATTGAAATTCAATAAAGAGAATAACTGGCACATCCCTACATGTATTCTTTTTTTCTTGTGCACAGCTCTTTTCCTTGCCATCCTTCCTGCAGTGATCCCAGTATTTGCCTTCTGTCCGTGGTGATCCTTTGCACCAGCTCTCTCCTAGCCTCAAGGCAGTTATTATTCTCCTAAATTCCCTGTCTATTCAGTATCCCTGATGTCTGTCTAGGTGAAAAAAAACAAAATTATTTTTTTTCTTCCCCAAAGTGAATCTTGCACACTCAGCGTTATCCATAGCATCCTGTAAGAGAGCTGTTTGCCGTACCCAACATTCCTTGCACCCGCAGCCCAAGTGCCCATGTAACTTCTGAGGATGCACTGGTGCAAAGCATTAAACCTTCGACATTGACAAATGCTTGTTATATTTTACCCAAGCTCTGTCTCGTCCTTCATCAGTTTAAATAGCTCTGGTGTTAGCCACTGAATGTCCTTACCACTAAGATGCCTTTTGATAATGGGAGCATGTATATTAGCGATCTTATTGAATTAATTTATGAAAAAATCAAGAGCACAGTTAATGTCAGGGATATGTTTAAGGTAGGACCAATCAACCTGTGAAAGACTTTTATGAAAATGAAGCATGCCAAACCTAGAATAATCTCAAAATTCAAGAGCCCTTGATGTACATTTGTTCTGGCATGAATGCGTCCATAATAAAAATATACGGTGGTGGTGACTTATGGAGTCTGCAATAACCCCACAGCTAAGAATGTCAGCACTCCCCACTACACCCCAGAGATGAGGAACAGCCCGGTCAGACCCCAGGTACTGCAGCACGGGAGTGCACGCTACTTTGGCATGTGGCGCCATCTTTAGACTACCTGTCGGCAGACTCTGCTGATTGTTTGTGATAGACACTGTCCTCCTAACTCACTGTATATTCTGATTGTTTGTGATAGACACTGTCCTCCTAACTCACTGTATATTCTGTACACTTTGCTGTGTGCCTTAAATACCTCTGTTATTGTATTTCTAGCCTGTTCCCATCATTCTCACAGTATATTCAGACAACTGAATTGCTTGCAGTCTGTTAATCTTTTCATTCTTCTGCCTGTAATTCACCTTCCAAAGCTGTTGCCCTCCCTGACTTTCCCTCTCTCTCCTTACTTTCACCCTCGATCTGCTCTCCTACTCAGGCATTCATTCTGCTAGCCTATCTTTTATTGGCTACTGCCTCTCTCTCCTCTTTGGCTCTCCCCTTTTACCCTCAAACCCAGTTTTGTTCTTCTTCCCTCCCCAGACACAGCCATTTGCCTGCACTGTCTGCCTGGACTAAATGTTGAGAGGGCTAAGTCCCCTGCCCTCCCCACTACACCCCAGAGATGAGGAACAGCACAGTTGGACCCACAACCCCCATGTACTGCAGCAAGGGAGTACATGATACTTTGGTGTGTGGCACTACACAGGGATAGTCCACCCACCTGAGCTCAGCACTCTGTTTTATACGCTCCTGTCTTCTACTTCTTCTAAGTGCACACACCTGTCCCTGCATTGGTAAGCATCCTTAACTGCATTGTTCAGTGGGTGGGTAATATTTGTCCAGGGTTTGAATCCCACATTCTGGGCTGCATTCTCAGGATACTACAGGTTCTGAATTTATTGATTTGATATAGGTGCACGTCATCTGTTGTAATTACTCTGTCACCATTTGTGCACTCCTGCTCTATGTTCTGGGTTCATCCTTCTGCATCATGGATTGGTTGCAAGTGGGAGACATAGCAGAGTGGTAGCCGGATATCCCCCCTTCCCACCTGCCCTCCCAGTTTCTGTCCCCACATTTATTCCTAATAGACTTCCTGTTCCTGCCCTCACCCATACAGGACTTGCACCTGTTTCCAAATGATTAGTGCTAATCAGCACTGCATACACCTTGCAAAGCAATCAGCCTTCTAAGGGGCTCGTCTTGCTTCCAGCTTGTCTGCCACCTACCAACAGTTACATCTGTTCTCTTCTCTCTCCAACTTCCATGACCCAATTTTCCTGTTAAGCAGTCCAACTCTCCTTTACCTGTCTACCCCTGTATATCTTCTCCCTATACACTGCCAGGATAATTGCACCTCGGATAATCTCAGTGCTGAATTCCACCTGATCTTTAACATGTTCAAGATGAGCATGTATGGGTAATTTGTTTTTCTTTTCATATGCACTCAGGACCCCATTGAAAATGAGCTTCACTCAATGTGTGTGTTATGGTAACTAATAAAATGAAAATATATATCCTCTTCACGTGCAAGATGTGTGAAATATTGTATGCTGAAAATGTTTTATATATCTGTATTGCTTTTATATTCACACAAGGCATGTAAATGTGCTGTATGGGATAATATAAGTATGGTAGATATCTGTAAGGCAAATGAATTTATAAAATGAAGCATTTTAGAAAGATTTCAAGAAGAATGAGTGCTCACTTTGGTACTGTGTAGAATTTGCAGAAGTAATCTGCATGAACAAAATAATTATTTGTAAAATAATTTTGAACTGAAAACATTAATTTACAGGCAAGAATGGATGACAAGCAGCACAAACATGTGCACGCTGGAACTCATTTTAGTGCAGCCCAGTTGTAGGCACACCCTAAATGACAAGCAAAAAATGTTCTTATAATTGATAGGTTCTTATAAGGGGGATTTAGTGAAATAGTGAAAATCCATGTAAAATCTATGGGTAAGATACTGGAACTGGGCTCCAACTAGTTTATAGAGAACCTATTATTGAGAGCAGTCTGATGTAGCTTTGTAAAATAACTCTTGGCCAGCCAATTAGAGTATTGTTGTAAAGTTCATTCAGTGTCCACAGCTAACCATGAAAGAATGTGTGCTGTCTTCTTCATGGGGCATCTTTCAAAACACCCGTACACTACTGCCATCATCACTTCACTTATACCTTGGTGAGCACAGGCTGCTCCACTGTGTGACCATCTTCTCTTCACCTGACCTCAGATATCCTTACAATTTGGGGGCTATGGGGGGGGAGGAGGCTAGTGGGTGAGTTGGGTAGGGGGTTGTTTATTAAACTGGGTGGTCTGTGGCTTGTGCCAGAGTTGGGGGAGGTGGGTGACTCCTGATTTGGACTGGTTGGGGTGACATTTTAATTTTTTTATTTTTTATAAGGCACCAGTGTTTTTTATAATAAGAATAATAATGTGGTCACAGGGGACTTGGGGGTAGGAGGGAGGTTGGGGTTAGGGGTGGTTTGGGGTGGGGGAGTTATCTAATTGCAGGGTGGGATTGTACTTGTCAGGAGGAGGTATTTAGGGAGTCTTCAATTTTACAGTAGGATTTTGGATTAGGATGGTCTGAAATCCCACTTTCGGATCAGATTTTTATTTTTATTTATTTTATTTATGCAATTCTTGGATTAATACCTTTGAGCTATAAGCTTGTTTACAAAGGTTGCATGTCAACAGTAAATAACACAAATACAGCAAAACAATACAGACAGTGGTTACAACATTACATTGGAAACAGAAATGATGTTCAACTGTTTTGTAACTAAAATTATAAAATTCAATCACATTCAGCATTAAGTACATTGCAAGGGGTTCACAAAATAGACAGGTAGATTACTATGGAGAAAGAATGTAGTAGAAACAGAGGATTGGTGCTGAGAGAGTTCTGAGTAGGTGAGGAAGGTATAAGGGATATTAGGAGGCGAAAAAGGGGAGCAGCCATAAGGCCTTGTCATTGATTTGCTGGAAGGGGAAAATTCCATGGGGTTTTGGAGTGGGAGGATATGGTGAGGGGAGGGGGGAGCAGATTAGGTGGGGGGAGAGGTAGGAAATGGAGGATGAAGGCAGAATGGGATGGCAGAGGAGAGGGTAAATAACAAAGCAGTTGGATAGGGGGAGGTTGTAAGTGCTATAATGAACAGAAAGAAGACAGAAGTTGGCTTGTGCAACTTAGAAGTTACAGTCACGCCCACTAAGTGTTGCTAGGTGGTTATGAAGTTTAAATTTGAAGGGGCCAAGTTTAGATTCTGCCAGCAGGTTATCATGTAGCGAGTTGAGTCAAGCGGGTACAAGATACTCTAGAGACCGCTGACTCTGAGAGGTGCGGCAGGAAAGGAACTTTTAGTGGCTGGCTGTTAGTCCCTCTGGTAATTCTAGCCTTGTTGGTGAGGCAGAGAAGGCTCTGAACATCAAGTCGTGTTAGATCTAGGGTGGACTTTTTAGCTAGCAGGCAGACCTGGTATTGAGCTCTACAGTGCAGATTTAACCACCAGACTAGGAATAGAGATAGCAAGTGTGTTTAAGGCATGGGGCATCTAGGACAAGCCTACAGGCTTTGTTTAAGGCCAGCTTTATTCTCTTGAGAGCTGTGTCAGTTGCCGCACTGTAGACTATGAGCCTGTAGTCAATCACAGATAAGACCGAGCATCACACAGAGAGTTTTAATGTCTCATCCATTAGGAAGTTAGTCCAGCAGCAGTTCATGACTGACTGTGTCGAAGGCCTTAGTGAGGTCTATGTAAGTTGCCCCCACCATAAGCCCCTTATCAAGTGCAGCATGTATGTAGCCTGTGAACTCCGCCAACACTGTTGTAGTGCTATGTTGTTTTTCCCTGTAACCATGCTGTTCAGGGCATTGCAACTGTTAATTATTGAGGTAGTTGACAAGCTGGTCATAGACAATACACTCCAGCACTTTTGAAAGTGGGGGGAGTATGGAGATCGGACAGTAGTTGAGACTAGCCCTATCACTACTTTTAAAAATGGGTGACCACCACCATTTTCCATAGCTGTGGGAATTTACTGGTTATAAGTGATAGATTCATAATTCTGGCAAGGGGCGACAGTAACTCATAAGTGTGAGAGCAACGAGCTTGGGGTCAAGCGTGTCACCACTCAATCTAGTTTTTCCTAGAACTTGTAAAAGGCATTTTTTGACTTTAGCTTGCGAGATAATTCTGAAGCAGAAAAGTGGGGCAGTGCCAGTATGGGTAGTCTGCCTGTTATTTAGATTTGTGTCACTAGGGGGGTTCCAGGAAATCAGGGGAAGTACACCACTTAAGTCAGTAAATGCATTATTAAAGGTGTTTGCTATGATTTTGGGGTTCTGGGTTATGGTTTCTTCAAGATTTAGAATGGTTGGAGGTGTTTTGTTTGGTTGCCCTGTTAAAGTCCTGATACTGTCCCAGAACCTGCGGCTGTCCCCCCAGGAGTTAGCCAGGTCATTTTTGAAGAAATGGCTTTTCACTTGACAAATAGCCCAAGTGCATCTATTTTGGGTGGTTTTATAGTTCTGATTGTCTGTTTGAGAGCCAGTGCTTTTAGCTTTATGCCAGAGACTGTCTCTTTGCTTCATAAATTCAAAGAGGGGTGGAGCGATCCAAGACTTACAAGCCCCGTGAACTTTTTGCTTACAGTAGGGGGCATATACTGTATGTCGTATGCCACATTGAATGTCTTGATGAAATGTTCAAGTGTTTCATCAACGTCATTTGCAGCATATAGGTCTGTCCAGTCTTGTTGACCGAGGTGCGCTTTAAGTGAGACAAGTTGCCCTTTCTTTAGTACTCTGCATGTGAGTGTTTTAGCTGGGATTCTGGGGGACTTATTCAACCAGATGAAGATAGGGCAGTGATCGCTGATGGAGTCAGGGAGGACAGCTGAGTGGGTTATTCTCTCTGGCCAGTTGGTAATCATCCAGTCTAGCAGCGTACTGGTTCCAGTACGATAATTAATTCATGTCAGAGAATCCACTAATTGGGCCATGTATATTGAGGAGACTGCATCCTTGTAGGGTGCTGCCTCAGGGGATAGCCAGTTTATATTGAGATCCCGAACACTAGTACCTCTGAGTTTTTGAGCCATCAGATCAAGTTTAATACAAACGGAACTTAGAACTTCAGAATGTTATAACTGCATGCACGAGACACCCTATTATGGTTACAGTAGTACCTGGAATGTTTAGAAATAAACCATTCTGATTGGCTAAGAATGATGTAATGATTTATAAAAACATTATTTATTTATTTTTATTTATTGTATTGGAATTACAACCTTTTGAGTCAAAAACTCATTTTCAAAGGCTCCTTATCGTACAGAACTACAAGACAGGGCAGATAATACATACAGTGGGTGGACAGACAGCCAACAGTGCATGAAACAAAACATAAATATATTAAATTATAAATCACTTATGTGATCTCAGCCAATCAAAGCTCAGAACCGTAAAACCTCATATGTTGCACACAGTCACCTTGTGCAAGGAATGTTGAAGGGGAGCATTCCACTTGAGGTGGGAAGGCATTAGACTCGTTTATCTAAAATAAACAAATCAATATAAAATGTATTATAAATCATTGTCGCTAACTTGAGTGTTTTATAATAAGTTAAAAGTGCTTCTGATGGATGTCTCTTATAGAATAAGAGAAATATTTCCTGGCATGTGGCTACCAAGAACCACTCCACTTTACTGTCATCTCGTCCAAACCTGAAGCGATGACTTATACAATATAAGACATCCCTCAGAGGTATTATTAACTTACATACAGAATAGTAAATACAAAACTATGCATAACAAGCCTACATTCCAGATGAGGGATTCTGATGCCACAAGTCATTGTGGTACAACAGCATTCTGACATCACTACTGCAGTACAACAACATTCTGACAGTATTACTGTAGTACAGCGGCATTCTGACATCACTACTATGGTAAAACAGCATTCTGACATTACTACTGTGATAAAACAGCATTCTGTCATCATTACTGTGGTATAACAGCATTAAGACATCCCTCAAAGGTTTTGTTAACTTACATGCAGAACAGTAAATACAAAACTATGCAAAAGAAGCCTACATTCCAGTTGAGGGATTCTGATGCCACGAGTCAGTGCGGTACAACAGCATTCCAACATCACTACTGTGGTACAACAGTATTCCAACATCACTATTGTGGTAAACAGCATTCTGACATCACTACTGTGGTACAAGAGTATTTCACATCACTACTGTGGCATAACAACATTCTGGCATCACTATTGTGGTACAACTACATTCTGACATCATTGCAGTGGTATAACAGTTTTCTGACATCACTACTGTAGTACAGCAGTATTCTGACATCACTACTGTGTTACAACAGAATTCTGACATCACTACTGTTAGAAAACAGTATTCTAACATCACTAATGTGGTACAGCAGTATTCTGATATCAGTACTGTGTTACAACAGCATTCTGACATCACTAATGTGGTGCAACAAGTATTCTGACATCACTACTGTGGTACAACAGCATTCTATCTTCACAACTGTAGTGCACCCATAATCAGACATCACTACTGTGGTACAACAGCATTCTAACATCACTACTGTGACACAACAGCATTCTGGCATCACTACTGTGGTACACCAACATTCTGACATCAAAACTGTAGTACAACAACATTCTGGCATAACTACTGTGGCAGAACAGCATTCTGACATCACTACTGGTGTACAACAACATTTTCACATCACTGCTGTGGTACAGCAGCATTCTGACATCACTACTGTGATAAAACAGTATTCCGACATCACTAATGTGGTGCAACAGCATTCTGAAATCACTAGTGACTGTGTGGTACAACAGCATTCTATCATCGCTACTATAGTACACCAACATTCTGGCATCACTACTGTGGTAGAACAACATTCTGACATCACTACTGTGGTACAACAGCATTCTGACATCTCTACTGTGGTACAACAGCATCCTGGCATCACTACTGTAGCACACCAACATTCTGACATCAAAACTGTGGTACAACAGCATTCTGACATCACTACTATGGTACAACAGCATTCTGACATCACTACTGTGGTACAACAGCATTCTATCATCACTACTGTGGTGCAATGGTATTTTGACATCACTACTTTGGTACAACAGCATCCTACATCACTACTGTGGCACAACAGCATTCTGACGTCACTACTGTAGTACAACAGTATTCTGACATCACTACTATGATACAACAGCATTCTGACATCACTACTATAGTACAACAACATTCTGACATCACTACTGTGATACAAAAGCCTTCTGTCATCACTATTGTGGTACAACAGCATTCTGACATCACTACTGTGGTAGAACAGCCTTCTGACATCACTGCTGCGGTACAACAGCAATCTGACATCACTACTGTGGTACAACAGCATTTTGTCATTACTACTGTGGTACACCAACATTCTGACATTACTACTGTGTCATAACAGCATTCTGACATCACTATTGTGGTATAACAGCATTCTGACATCACTGCTGTGGTACAACAGCATTAAGACATCCCTCAGAGGTATTATTAATTTACATACAGAATAGTAAATACAAAACTATGTATAACAAGCTTACATTCCAGTTGAGGGATTCTGATGCCATGAGTTAGTGTGGTACAACAGCATCCTGACATCACTACTGTGGTACAAGAGTATTCTGACATCACTACTGTGGTACAACAGCATTTTGACATCACTACTGCGTTACAGCAGTATCCTGACTGTAATCTCATGTACTATGTGCTAACTAAATGGCCTGGGTCATGCCTGAAAATGGTTCCTGGGATTAGTGTACTTATTTGGTTATCAAATAAGTAAAACTAAATGTCATTACCGTGGAATAACTACATTCTGACATCACTTCTGTGCTACAGCAGCATTCTGACAACACCAGTTTGGTATAACATGATCTGGCAGCATATGGATTTCCATTCAAAACAACACTGAGCCATTTACTATGATGCAGTTTAAAGCAGTAGTTTTTGATAGTCTCCATATACAGTAGTTTTTTTCAGCAATAATGTTCTTCTGGCAAACACATCATTACGTCTTCCCAGACCCCACCCCCACCCATCATTGACACCATCTCCTCCCTCACAGCCCTTGCCTCCTCTGGTGAATTCATCTTATTTTGAGACTTCAACTTCAACTGGGTCTCCCCAGCCCTTAAGTCCCCCACACAACAAATCGAATTACTAAACCTCCACCAGCTTATTAGAGCACCCACCAGACCAAACCACCACTCCCTTAACCATGCCCTCCTGGACTGGGTCCTAACCATTCACCCTCATTGGATCATCTCTGTTGGCACACTCCCTGACATTTTCAGTGATCATTACGTGACTCACTGTGTGTGGAAGCTGCATTTACCCCATTCCACCCCAACCTACCGCTGCTCCAGAGACTCTCATACATTCAACTTCCCCCATCCCCAGTCTATCTTTGGCCAAGTGGCATTGTCCGACTGCTTTCCCATATTTGGAACTCTCTCACCTCTTCTCGCCATCTATCACCCTCACGTCACTCTTTGAAACCTACCATCTCCCATTCCTCTCCTCCCTCCTGTACATGCAACCCACCTCCCTAGTCCCCCCCTGAAGCTGTCCTCCCCATTTCCCCCTTCCCCTCTTTCCTTGCCATCTCACTGAGCCCAAGCCTGTAATGTATATTTGTTGACTGCTGAATTCCTCCGCACTGTGTGGAAATGACTTGTACTTCTCTTGGTCCCTTGTACACAGATTATGTATTTGTTGTATTTACTCAAATTATGTGTACTGTATCCTTTATTATGTGGTCTTGCATGTGCGCAAACAACATATTAGAGTAGTATGAGAAATGCAGAGATGTGTCAGCATTGACGAATGCAGGGCATACTTTAGAAGGTGTGACCCTCATTCCCCAATTAGCAAGCATGCTAGCGCTGACACAAGTATATGCAAAGTGCCACCAACCTGAAACAAACGTACCGTTGCAATCAGAGACAAGCTCGTCATGCAGCGGCACAGATGTCACGCCTCGTACGTGCTGTTCCTGATGAAACAGTTCAACAAACATGGCAGCAGTGGCAGGAGAGCAAACAGCTGTCTGCATTGTTATGTCTCCAGCTCGCCACCCCACCAGTCCCTGCCTGAAAGGTGGGAGGAGGCGCTTTCCTCACCTGCCTCCTCCACATCCCATTTTCTCCAGTGCAAAAGTTTCTCCCAGCTGTGCGGAGCAGACCACAGCCTGTGCTCCGTATGGGCTGGGAGTATTCAGTGCTCGAAGGCACTTGTACTCTAAGCAAGATCTGATCGTGCTGGCGGACCCCTGCCTGGTGACATCAGAGTGCTTAATCCCCCCAACCATCCTTAAATGTGGCACACTGAGAGCCCACCCCAGTGTCCCAAAACCTGCTGTGGTGTTTCCGACACCAGGATGCTCCCTCACTGTGTCGGATGCCCCCATATCCTCCAACCTCAGGGTGCCCGATCCCTGGGTCAGCATTGATCCCCAGTACTGTGGCACACTGGGAGTCCACCCCTGTGTGCCAAAATCAATAGTTTCCCTGTAAAAACAGAAAACGGACCCACGTCTTTTTTTTTTAATTTAACCTGAAAAACAAAGTTCCCTTGTCGTTCCCGCCAGCCCCTTCCCCAATCCGCACCCTCCCTCTGCGCACCCCACCTTCCCGCACCCCCCTCACCCATACTTACCTGCGGAGGTCAGGAGCAGCGATCTTCAGTGGACCGGGAACACGTCTGCACTCTTCAAAAGCCGACTGCAAAGTGAAGAAATTATAAGTCCTATAATGACACTGAATAGGAGGGTTTCAATTTAGGTTGATATCGCAGCCATTTTTGGGAGTTCTGGTCCCGAAGTTTCAACATGGGGTTCTTGGGACCACACCTCATGAACACAGTCATTGTCATTTCATTATTCGGTCCCAAAAGGTAATTTCCTGGTCACTGCGTGGAATCACCTTTCGGGACCGATTATCAAAATGACAGTGCCACTGTTCATAGGGCAGCCTAAAAAGCCTGTGTTGCAAATTTGGTGAAAAATTCCAAAAATGACTGTGTTACGATCGTGCATTGCACAGATTCCACACATGCTCATAACTTCAAGAACTTTTAATATTTTCACTCCAGATCTTCAACATTGACATTTTTCACACCTCCTTATGAATAGTACAGCTGCCATTTTTCGCATCCTGCCCGAAATGTGTTTTCGTACATCTGGCGCACAATGGCGTGCTCGCTGTGGGAAATTAATGTTCAGGACAGAGTAACAAAATCACAGTGCTACTATTCATGAGCAGAGGTCCCAAAATGCTTATGTTGAAAATTTGGTTAAAAATTCCCCCAAATAATTGCATTACATGCGTGTGTTGCGCAGTTTCTGTGCATACTTGTGACTTCACACATTTTTCAAATTTTCATTCCAGATTTTCAACATTACCATTTTTTACACTTCTTTATGAACAGTACAGTTGTCATTTTTCACATCCTGCCCAAAATGTGTTTTCATACCTGTGGCGCCAAATGGCGCAGCCGCTGTGCATTAAAATCACCTTTCGTCTAACAAACTGATGGTGCCACGTTTCATGAGGTGGAGTCACAAAAAGCCCATGTTGAAAATTTGGAGTGAAAATACCAACAAACGCCTGGGGCACTAGGGTTTCCAACTGTAATGTCCCACCCTGTAGAGACTGACAAGTGTCAGGGGTGTGACTTAGGATTGTTGGCTGTAATGTTCACATCATTCCACCCCCACCCTGCAGCCAGTGACAGACATCGAGATTGAGGTCTGGTTCAGAGATCCACAGTGGAGGGCTTCAAGAGATGGTGGGACAGACACAGAAAGTGGATGTATCGGATGATGGCCTGTCCCAGGGGGGGTGGGGATGGATGATAGGGGTTTCTGGAACACAAGGGAGGGGAGGGCCTTGGCACCCAACTAGGGATCTGAGGATCCAGCAGACTCGATAGACCATAAGGGCTAATCTGCTGGCAAATAGTATGAGATGTGCCTTGGACTTGTGAACTTTGGGGTCGAAGAGGTGTGCCTTGGACTCTTTGACCCCAAAGTTCACCCCACTCTCCTATACTGCACCCATCTCAACATATTTCCTTATGGAATGAGGTGAGCATAAGGCCTGAAGACCTCAAGGCACACTGCGACACTTGTCGGTGTCTGCAGGGTAGGGTGAGGTGAAATGGCATGAAAATTATGGCCGAGGGCACAAAGGCACACCCCAGTGCCTGTCAGTCTCTGCAGGGTGGAAGTGGTGTTGACGTCAGTTCAATACTTCACTGGCATTCCTATTATGCATCTCTATACCTCCTGCACTATCAATGCCAATGCCAGCAAGACAACATTTGGCATTGACAAGTGATACTTGTGTTTGTTCTACTGTACTCAGACTATTTATTGGTGTTGTATTTTTGCCTTCCTTACACCACCTCCCCAGGTTGCACCTGGAAACGAGCCTCGGCTCAGTGTCCCTCTCTTGGTCCCTAGCTTTAAATAAATAAATACCAATTTTTCTTTTTGTTTTCTTTCATTCCCGAACTAAGATACAGGATTTTGAAGTTTTTAAAAGTTCTTCTTCCCATGCCACGCCCACTATTATGAATTTAAATATCTTGGAACACTGCTTTGCTGTTTACTATCAAAAACATGTGAGAACACCATCCTACTACATTCACAGTATGAGTCTAGTATGAACATTAAACAGATTATTTCAAGGGAAGAGAGTTTTAAAACAGAGTGGTGGCCATCTTTAATGACAGGAGGCATTAATTACAAAATTAACTTTGAAAGGTTTTTAAAAATATCAGAGGAAATTAAAAATACACTGAAAATGAATCGAAGGATGTTAGAAATTTGTTTTCTAAAAACTATATAATGACATTTTTTTTTTACCAACAAACAGTACTGCTGCTTTAAAGAAATCACATTCTCTCCATGTTCCTGTCCTCGTGCATTTTGATGTTACGATGGTTACAGCTGTGTCATTATTGAGGTGGCTCAGGACAGCCAGAACAGCACTGCCCCAAGGTTGTCACACTAACGTTCTAACTCCCGGGGCTCCTTCAAATGCCCCGGAAAAACTGTACAGACCCATGAAAGGACAGAAGGAGAAAGAAGTCACCATTCAAGTAGTTAAGTAATTTCTAAACATTTTCACTTGATTTAAAGGGACACCGTCAACCCTTTGTGAACCATATCATCTCTACCCGAAAACCCACATTATAGGATTGCTTACCTTCTCTAAAATGCATTGATGTTGCTGGTGGTGTTAACTGCTTCCTTTCTTAGCAGAACTGAAATGCATGCTGATGGTGTAATTATACCCAAACTTGTTTTAACTCTGTGATCAATTCTTATTTCACACATCCTGAAAATAAGGAACACTCCCATGCAGTGCAGCTAGTCGTGATGAAATAGTCCCCTTTCCTCTCGTTGCATCACAAGTGGCTAGACTGTGTTGGGTGTTCCCAAGTACAGGAGAGTTGCAGTGGAAGTTGATCAAGGAGTGTAAACAGATATGCTTTTGTGTGGGGTTCTATGTCATAATAGCAAACGCATTATGGTGATCGCTATTATGGTGAGTGTATATCGCTGAAAAGCAATTTGGCGATATACACTTGCAGGTGACCACAAAACCAGTGACGGGATTGTAGGATATGCGGGGGGGGGCTGCTCCCCACACCCCTACTTAAGGATTCTCAACTCTAGGGGGGCGCATGTTGGGGGTGGAGTGTAAACCTTAATAAAAAAATAAAACTGTCCTGATGCAACCCAGCACTTTCCCAACCCCAGCCTGCCACCCTACCCACCACAACACACGGCCAGCTCGGCAGCCAACCGCTGTGCTACACCCCACATATCTTCCCTCTCCTTCCGCATGTCATGCAGCGTGGTCCCCCCCCACACGCGCGTGTATATGCACACACATCCTGTAGCAGTCACCTACTCCCTTATCTCGTCGCTACCCTGCCAGGTAGCCATGAACACAGGCATAGTGATTGAGTTGCCCTTTTTGCAGTCGCTCAATCATGGTCGCCGTGTTCACTGGATACCTTTGTGTGGTAACATCAGAATGGTTGGCAGTCTGTTTTTCACTTTTAAAACCAAAAAAAGGAATCGGAATCAAAATACTAGCTACATCAACAATCTTTACAGAGTGTAAGCAATCATAACACCTAAGGGGGTTGACAGTGTCCCTTTAAATGATCACTAGGACTTTGTCTTTCTAAGGTCTTACTAAATGCTCTCAAAGGAATAAATACCCATTATCTCAGTTTATGCATTTTTTTTTTAGCACCACCTTTGTCCCTCAGCCCTTGCCAATCCGTGGACCCTGTCCTCGTCCCCTGGGATTTATCCTGCAGATGATACCCCCTGGATTGCCCCCCCAGGGCTGGGCCACCTCACCAGTGCAACCTCAAGATGATGGGAGAAGGGTGCCGGCAGGGGTGCCAACCGGCATTGCCTCCCTGCCTGGCCCCCCCAGGGTGAGGCGCAGAGCCGGCTGGATACAGCAGACAATGAGATAGGTCAGCTGTTTGGGAGTGTCGAGGCAGATGATCGGGGTCGGGGAAGTGGGTGGGGTGTCACAGAGGCAGCAGCTGATTTTTTTCCCCCTGTAGCACTATGAAGAAATGACGTATGTCTTACCTTTCAAACATCCCAAACAATGCCCTGCAGTGTTACAACTGTATGAAGGTAAATGGATCTTTTATACTCAACCATTTAAATCATTACATCATTCTTAGCCGATCATAAATGTTTATTTCTTTTTATATTTTTGTAATGAAGGTGTTTATTCTCCCATGCATCTTGGGCAGGCTGCTCAGACCTGTCTCTGACTCATCTATCCAGCTACCTCCCCGTGGTCCTGCTGAGCCCCATACCCCCAGGGATTGCCCCTGGCAGGGCCAGGAAGGGGAAGTCTGTCTTCCCCCCACCTGGAAGTACTGCATCCAGATTGGGGTCTAGCAAACTGGAGGCAGAGCAGGGTGAAGGCAGTCAGGCAGGGCTTAGTTAAGCCCAAGAACGCAATGCTTTTCCTCTGATTTTCTCCCTCCGTGACGGGTTGTAAGTTTGTACGCGTGGAGGTGCGCATGCATTATGTAAACGGGCCCTTGCTCCTGGGCTGCTCTAACTCTGGCACTGCCATCAGACCTTCACGAGGTGGCAGCCCAGGAGTGATGCAGTGTTTCTCCACCTCCGGAAGAGGACAGCAGTCAGTCAGATGCTCGATTCTATCTCCCCCCCTGCTGACCCCCAGCGACCCTATGCTCGTTCCTGAACACAGGTGGCTGGCGTGGCAGGAGGTAAGGCATTGATGTCTCAGCCCTCCATGCCACTGGACTGGCTCATAATTGTTTATTTCTAAACATTCCAGACATTCTTGTAATGAATAAAAAGCCCCCCAACCAGACCCATAAAATTACTATGGAATGCGCTAATTATTTTCAAATATTACCTTTTTATTCTTCCAAATGTTAACGGCATGAGTGGCCAGTTAGAAGCCCATTACTGCAGCACTGCACACGAGACACCCTTATGAAAATAAGAGTGTCTTATGCACAGCTGTGATTGGTCAATATAGCTACATTATGTTTTCTTGATCTATAATGACTATACATGACACAGAACTGTACGTACAACCATATAGACATGCACAATTGTGATTGGTCAAGAGAGTTACATTATGTTTCCTTGATCATTAATGACTATACATGACACACTGTACATACAACCATATAGACATGCACAATTGTGATTGGTCAAGAGAGTTACATTATGTTTCCTTGATCTATAATGACTATATATGACACAGAACTGTACGTACAACCATATAGCCCACATGCATGCACAATCAGTTTCTATGTTTAACCACCCCTCCCCAGGTGCTAACCTGGGTACTAAGAGAGTGGAATGATGGCTGGAAGAAGTCCATGACTTGACATCGAGTGACAGCCCACCACGGGGGATCCTTACTTAAATACACATCCAGCAGTAAAACAATAAATTCACTGTCCAAATAGGAATCATGCTGAAAATCAGCGAATACATTTACATTTGCCTGAAGAATCCACTCCTATTGGAAAACAATCAGTCTCTCTTAAATTAGAACCCATATGCTTGATGGCTACAACAGGTTCGCCAGTTCCCACTCAGGTATTACATTTCTCTGCCCCACCACTATTCTTTGCCTGCAGAGAGAACCATTGAACCATTCAACTTCAGTAACTAATCTCTGTTATAACATGGTGAGAAAAAAAAACATTCCAATTGGCTGGAGACCAATAAAGGAGTGCAATTATGAGACCATAATTACACTCCTGTACTTCTTTCAGACCAAGAGCCTGTGTACCACATCAAATCACTACACTTTACAATGCCAGTCACTATTTACAGTTCTGGAATTCCCTTACTGTTGAAAGGGACTACTTTATTAATTTTGCAATAAATGTACTGTGCTACTTGCTTAACACAGTGTAACATATTTTTTGCATAAAAATTAGAAAGACATTCTTGTCATAAGTGCAATAAGATGCTTCAGGGATGCGAAATTATGCTGTAATAATTGCACATTGCTCTCAGGTGTTTAAAGACACTCAGTGCAAGCACCTTGTGTCTAACAACACCGTTGAGCTGTGCAGTTATTCCCCCATAATTACACACCCTAGCGTGAGTTATTGTATATTTCCCATCTTTCTAGACCCAAGTTACTGTGGTCCCTAGATCTATTGCACCTCCCAGTAACCCAGTCCAGTTTTAAACCCTTTTCTTTTTTCTGATGTTACACAGGATTTTTTACTCTCAGATGTCACACTTGCTTGGTTACTCTCAGACTTGATAGAAATGTATAACAGGTTTTGATTTCTCAATAATGTTACACAGGATTTCCTACTCATTTCATCCCAGCAGCTTTTGCTGTAATCTCTAAGGTGCTTAACTCCAACCTTCACCTTTATTATGCACTGCCCTCCATGGACTCCCCAAAAGGCATGACAGGATCACCAAGACTTGGGCAACCAAGCAGGGAACCACACCATGTAGGCACAGTTCCTGCCTAAAAATAGACATCTGTATGCCTAGTGTACTTACCTAATAAACAAAAACAAACTAACTAACTAACATGTGGACCGAGGGGTGTCACCGTGTAGGTGACGGTCCCAAGCCCTGACTACCTTTTTGCAGGCACCTTGAGGGTGCCAGGGGAGGCAATACCTAAAAGGACCTGTCTGCATGGGCTGGCACAGTTCTCACTTCACATCTCTCAGCTGGTGTGGAGTCCTAACTCACGGTGAAGCTGGAGTCCCTGGGGTGTTACTGAAATGATGCTCGTTAGTGCCAGCTACAGAATTTATCCAACAGGACTGGAATGCATCAATCATTCTTTCTACTCATTGAGATCAAGTCCTCAACTGTGATCTGGCATTAGGACCTACAAGGATCCCTAGGGGATACCCATAGATGGGTAGCACCCCCTACCTCCCACTGCTGGCTTCACTGATGCACAGTACCTTAATCGCCTTCCTACCTGCAGGCTTTATCCTGGCAGTTACAGGGCCTGTACGACAGGCTGAGCTCTCACCAGCATTCACTCCCCAGTTCCCTGTTTCAACCTCAGCTGTCTCAGTTATATCCAGAATCTGGACTCCTGGAAAAGGGAAAGCATTTGTACCCTAATCTCTGCCTAGTCCCCAGAACTAAATGGTATACTTTGAAAGTCTGATGACTCTAACTCAGGACCCATGATGAAACCATCAATTCACTCCCCAGTTTCCTTTTTATGTTTGCTTGTGTGCATGCGCAAGAAACATCTTGGGACAGTACAACTTTTTTGAGGTGTGTGACTGTCCTGCCCAATGCAGTACTCGGTGTAGCAGGTGCGTCCCTTATGCATCAATGGATGGGCGAGCTATGACAGCAGTTTTGCAGCAGTGGTCTTCACTTGAAAGAAAAGCTCCGCTGCAATCAGCGATCATAACGTGTCGTTATTTAACACATTTGTAGTTAACATATTTACATCCCCCTTCTCTCCGGCTGTCCTCCACGTATATGACATTAAAACAAATGCCTTGCTTTGCCTCTTATAATCAGACAAAACATAACCTTTTTTTTTCACAGTCCCCATGAAAGCCAACATCAGGGGTGCCCAATCCCCCTGTCGACATGCCCCCTCCCCAGTTCATTTGCGACGGGGGAGCCCAATCCCCATCTGCATAATGTCCCCCCCTGTTAGTAGTGTGTCTGGGGGGGTGCCCAATCCCCATCGGCTCATGCGCCCCCCTCAAAGACAGACACATTTTATATGCCAACAGGGTGCCCAATCCCCGTTGGCTCCATGCCCCCCCAACAAACACCCAAGTGGCATGCTGGGAGCCCACCCCAGCATGCCAGTTGTCCCTGTAAAAGAAAAAACCATCCCGCAATGTATTTTTTTGTCTTTTCCCCTGTGAAAACTGAAAACGGTCTCTCATTGTCTCAGGTGCCACCTCCCCCACCTCACCCACCCTCCTGTGCACCCCACCTCCCCCACCCCATACTTACCTCCGAGCCCAGCGCAACAATCTTCGGCGGACTGGGAACACGTCTGCACTCTTCAAAGCCAACTGCAAACTGAAGAAATGCCGGTAAGCTGTATAAAAGTGTTTTTTTTTCTTTTCCAACTTAGGTGGATATCTCAGCCATTTTTGTGAATTTTGGCACCAAGTTTTCAACATGGGGTTCTTGAGACCCCACCTCATGATTTCAGTCACTGTTATGTGGTTATTCGGTCCTGAAAGGTGATTTTGTGGTCAGAGCGTGGAATCACCTTTCAGGACCAGTTAATGAAACGATAGTGTCACTGTTCATAAGGTGGCCTCCAAAAATGCCTATGTTGCCAATTTGGTGAAAAAATTCCCAAAAATGACTGTTACGAGCGTGCATTGCGCAGTTTCCATACACACTCCTAACTTTGAGAATTTGTAATATTTTCACACCTCCTTATGAACAGTACAGCTGTAATTTTTCACATCCTGGCCAAAATGTGTTTTCGCACATCTGGTGCACAATGGCAGAATCGCTGTGGGAAATCAATGTTCGGGGCAGATTAAGAAAATCACAGTGATACTGTTCATGAGCAGAGATCCCAAGATGCCTATGTTGAAAATTTGGTGACAAAATTCCACAAAATGACTGTTACGAGTGTGGCGTTGCGCAGTCTCCATGCACACTCGGAACTTCGAGAATTTGTAATATTTTCACTACAGATTTTCAACATTGCCTTTTTTGCATGCCTCCTTATGAATGGTACAGATGTCATTTTTCACATCTTGCCTGAAATGTGTTTTCACACATCTGGAGCACAATGGCGCAGTCGCTGTGGGAAATCAATGTTCAGACAGATTAAGAAAATCACAGTGACACTGTCCTTGAGCAGAGGTCACAAAAAGCCTATGTTGAAAATTTGGTGAAAGAATTCCACGAAATGACTGTGTTATGAGCATGCATTGCGCAGTTTCCACATATGCTCATAAGTTCGAGAATTTGTAATATTTGCACTCCACATTTTCAACATTGCGATCTCTTCACACCTCCCTATGAATGGTACAGTTGTCATTTTTCACATCCTGCCCGAACTGTGTTTTCGCACATCTGGTGCAGAATGGTGCGGGTCACTCTGGGAAATCAACGTTCGGGACAGATTAACAAAATTACAATGCCACTGTTCATGAGCAGAGGTCCCAAATGCTTTCATGAGGTGAGGGTCACAAAAAGACCATGTTTTATTTATTTTTTTATTTATTTAGTTTTTGTTGACCGGGTAAGTGCACTAGACAAATTCTGCCTATTTTCAGGCACGACCCGGGGGAGGGGGATACAGATGAATGCCAACTGACCTTGAACCAGATTAAGCTGTGTTGAAAATTTGTAGTGCAAATACCAACAAACACCCAGGGCGTTAGGCTTTTCAGCCATAACGTCCCACCCTGTACAGACTGACGTGCCTGTCCATCTCTGCAGGGCGGGGGTGGGGTTGGAGTCACTTTAGTACTTCACTGCCATTCCTATTCTGCATCTGTCTAACGCATGCACTTCCAATGCTAATACCAGCAAGCAAACATTTGGCATTGAGAAATGTTTGTTCAACCTCAGATGGCTCAGTTATATCTGTACTCCTGGATGAGGGAAGAGCACTTATGCCTTAATCTTCATCTGGTCCCAAGAAAGAAACAGTAGCCTCTGACCTATCGATGTCTCTAACTGGGGAACCCCGATGGAACAATCAAGTGAGTACTTAAGGGGGGACCTCTTACTGGCACTTCTTGTTCATCCATTGTCATTTTCTTGTTGCAGGTCGGTGACCTAGAGACTGCCAGAGTGAGACCCATGCCACTCTTCAGACTCTGGACCCATTTTGCCACCCCTGAGCTTTACAGTTGCCCCTTCCCCCAGCTCATCACTGCTGGAGCTGCAGGCAGTGCCAAACCCTGAGGGGCTCTTCTTCCACCCCCCAACTCAACTCTAATCTGATCTAAAATGGATGCCATGCCTCTTTCATTCTCTGGGCATCCAGACACGCAGGCTCTAGTGACTCTGCCTGTACATTAACCCCTTGCTGGCACGGATGCCATGGAGAGAAATAGCAGCTTTCAGGTCCCTCTACTGGTAGGGGGTGCTACATATGCAAGCCGTGCCTTATATGATCTGGAGGGACATTGTCAGCCATGATGGGTTACATCCTGAAATACCATTACTGGCTGAAATGAACAGGATTACAAATCACTAGCACTTATTTAACCAATCAGCAATGAGACTTTTGTGCATCTAGGGACCACGTAAAACTACACAAGGTCAGAGACGCAAGTCTTGATAAAAAGAATTGATCCACTCTATCGAGAGATGGAATTTTATTTTGTTTTTCTAAAACAACTTTCCACTGTTTTTGACATTCATTGTTTTATTATTTTTCTTTATACAGAAGCTTTATTCCTAGACACTAACAACATTCTAGGGATACACCCTGATCCCGCCATTCTGATGCCTACATCCTCTGACCCGCCAAGCCCCCGTAATCCACTGGTTATCCCAGTGGCTTTCCCACTGTGGGAGGACTGTCCTCCCTCCCTGAGGCAGTTCACTATGTGGATATATCTCCAGTGAAGTAGGCACTAGGACCCAGTGGGGAGACCTCAAGGCCCGACTATCATATAGACGTATGTAGGCTGTTTCTACCCTTTAAGGTCCTCCCACCTCTGCTCACATTTATGAGGCCATCCAATTGGCCTTGCATGCCTACTGAGAACCCTGCAGCTGGAGTGAGCTCCCTTGCCCAGCTGCAGGGGGTTACTGTGACACTGGAGCACACTGTAGACCCTCCCTAACTGAACACACTACCATGTAGGAGCTGCAGCGAGCTCCCTGGCCAAACCACAGGGGTTGCTGTGACACTGAAGCACACTGCCGACCCTCCCTGACTAAGGCACACTACTGCACAACAGCTGGAGCAAGCTTCCTGGCCCAGTCACAGGGGTTGCTTTGACACTGGCGTGCACTGCTGACCCTCCCTGACAGAGACATGCTGCCATGCAACAACTGGAGTGAGCTCCCTGGCCCAGCAGCAAGGGTTCCTGTGACACTGGAGTGCACTGCCAACCCATCCCTGACCAAACATACTGCCATGCAACAACTGGAACGAGCTCCCTGCCCAGTCGCAGGGGTTACTGTGATACTGGAGTGCACTGCCACCCCATCCCTGACCAAACACACTACCATGCAACAACTGGAGCGAGCTCCCTGGCCCAGTCGCAGGGGTTACTGTGACACTGGAGTGCACTGCTGATCCATCCCTGACCAAACACACTACCACGCAGCAGCTAGAGTGAGCTCTCTGGCCCAGCCGCAGGGGTTGTTATGATGCTGGGGTGCACTGCCGACCCTCCCTGACTGAGGCACACTACTGCACAACAGCTGGAGCAAGTTCCCTGGCCCAGCCACAGGGGTTGCTTTGACACTGCAGTGCACTGCTGACCCTCCCTGACAGAGACATGCTGCCATGCAACAACTGGAGTGAGCTCCCTGGCCCAGCAGCAAGGGTTCCTGTGACACTGGAGTGCACTGCCAACCCATCCCTGACCAAACACACTGCCAGGCAACAACTGGAGCGAGCTCCCTGGCCCAGTCGCAGGGGTTACTGTGACACTGGAGTGCACTGCTGATCCATCCCTGACCGAACACGCTACTGCACAGCAGCTGGAGTGAGCTCTCTGGCCCAGCCGCAGGGGTCACTGTGACACTGGAGTGCACTGCTGACCCATTCCTGACTGAACACACTACTGCTCAGCAGCTGGAGTGAGCTACTTGGCCCAGCTGCAGGGCTTGCTATGATGCTGGAGTGCACTGCTCACCCTCTGTGACCGAGGTACACTCCAGGGCAGCAGGTGCCCAGCCTGATCTGCCTCCAGATGTGGCAACTCAAGTTTGCCTATGAACCTGGATCACCATCAATGCACTGCCGCACACTGCCACTGGGCTAATGGGGCGGCCTACATTTAAGCAATATTACGTAAGTGGGTGTGGTATATCATGAGATATTATCACACCTTGGTGTGTTGTGAGGCATGATGCAATGCCAAGTGCCTTCAACCATCCAAGAAGTGGCAATATGCCATGGTATACGGCACCCTGGAGTCTATTATTGCTATTATCAGATGGCTCCAAAGTTAGGAAATGGCTGTTCTTAGTAATCCATTTTGGACTGAGATGATACAGAGAGATACCATTACGAGTCAAAGATGTTTCAGCCAATCAGTCTCCAGGATTTCTCCTCATCATTTTATAATCATTGATTTATAAATCTGACACATTACAAAACATTATTATAAAGCAGTCTCAAATTTCATCCAATCAGAGCAAAGAACCACTGTACCTCTTATTATGTGTACAGATGCTGCATTGGCGCACCATGCTTAACTTTCCTATTCCGCGGTCTCTGGCTCTCAGTTAACACTCGCCATGCTGCTCCGCGCTTGCCTGCCTCTAACAAATGCCGGTCAGTTTCAGAGATACTTAAGAAAATTAAAAAAGAAAAGAAAATGCACCCAAAATGTTTTTTAAATTACAGTATAAACTTAGCGGGAACTTAGTGTCATCAGCCAGTGCCTGCTGCATTCTGAGCCACAACCAGACTGTACCACTTCTCAGTATTTCTAGAGGGGGGAAATAGAAAATTATAAACAAATAAAATGCCTTTTAAACAGTCAACTAAATTTATTTTGACGGAAATCTTCGCCTGCTTTATAATTTATTACAATGTATACTTGTGTATGTTTCTTATTGCATGAGAACGTTATGTCATGTTGTTTGGGCTGACAGAATCGCTTTGCGATTCTTACCCAAACAGCATGAAACAGCATTCTTATGCAATAAGAAACACACTCAAGTATACATATTAATATATAATATGGCTATCCAAGCCTCTCTGCACACTTTGAGAGTGGCATCTGTTGCCTTCTGATGGTGTCAACACAACTCCTCTTTTCTTCGCAGTGCTCAGCTTGCCCAAAGGAAACATGAGGCAGCGAAACTCTTGCAATGTAGAAAGACCTTGGCATCTGTAATTATATATAAAATAATCAAATGCCTTTTATTGGGAAAGAGACAAGCACAACACCAGCCTGCCCTCCAAAGGAACAATCTCTGCAGCCAATTATGTCTGACTAAAAAGACCTCTGGTGGATTATGGGCAGAGTCCCCTTGTCTCGATAGAAAGGAAAAAAACAACAGGCTGCACTTTTAGTCTGAGTAATTAAAATGTCAAGCAAATTAGTTTTTAATAGATTTTCTCCCTTCAGGCTCAAGACTCAGCTGCAAGTTATTCAGGGTTCCATGAGCTGCGGTAAAACAGCTATTCATTTCTCTAAGTCGGCCCCCTGCACTATCTCTGCATTCTCACTGTGACTCCTCAGCAGAACTCTATGCTGAAATTTGGCCAGTGGAATGCTGCTGTCTTGCTTCCCCACGTGGTCTATAACATAAGGCAGAGAAATCAGCCCATTGGGGCAGTAGTTATGCTGCCACTTACGATGCCTGTGACTGAGGTTTGCAAGTGAGTATGGGTCATCGAGGTCCGGAGAGGGGGAGGTAGGACTGAGCATCCTAGTGGATGCCTCCTTCCTTGGGGGGGGGGGTAGGTGGATGTCAGTTCCCACTGTACAAGACACAACTAGTGTGACAACAGGTGAAGTTACAGGGGGAACTGCGTGGGAAGGAAGGATGTTTGCGGGTTCTGTACTAGTACGCTCATGTGTAGGTGCTTGTGCACCCTTAGTCAACAGACATCCTGCAGGACTGGGGACAAAAAAAGCCAGAGAATCCCTGAGAGCTGTAGGATGAAAGACGATCCCTCGCAGGCCCTGCACTACTGACCTGTCTCTTTCCATGACTTGAATTCAGTCTCCATGAGGGTTTGGGCCACCTGTCAGCCCCACCAGGGAGGGAAATCCCAGGGAACCAAGGAGTGGATAAGTCCAGGAGATGGCGGGTGACGGGACTGGGGAGGATTGCTGGAGTGGGGAGACAGTTGGTGTGGAAGGGGTTAAAAAAACAGTAAAAAAAAAAAAAGGTAGAATTAGTGTTGGGAGAGCCAGTAACAATTTTTTTCCAGCTAACGTTTTATCCACTGCCACCATCCGTTCAGTCCTCGGGCCACGGGCACCCTCTTGGGCCCACCCCAACCCACCCTTTACTAGCCCCCACCTACTCTGCATGTGTGTGGTAGAGGGCATGAGACCAAGACAGTCACTGTCTGTTGAATGGTAACGTGTTTCTTTTACCCTCATTTTTTCTTTTTCCCCACAGCTACTGATGTTGGGTTAAGTCTCTGTCAGCTTTTGATGTCGCTGCATACTTGTGTGCAAATGCTACCAACCTCGCTAGGGAACCAGCTTCCTGACCAAACACGAAGGGTTCCTCTGATGCCAGATCCTGGATGTTTCCTCGCTGGGCTGGCTCTCACTGTGCTCGGCATAGGTGCTGGAACCAATGGGCGTGGGTGGGTGCCCCTCACTTTTGCCTTTCAGTCTTCAAGGTGCCCCTGTAACCAGCGATTTGCACAAATTACCTTTTTTACCCTGTGCCCTTTAAACTTCAGCCCCCCACTTTGCCCTATGTTCTGGCACCCATGATGCTCAGCGGCACTCCTTAGTCCTACCTGCACCTGATCCCTGATCTCTGAGTCTACACCCGAATCCACGTCATTGTCTCGGAAGCACTGGGCCAGTGGATACTCCACAAAAGAAGTCTTATAGCACAGATATGTGAAGCAAAACAGGGCTGGTAATAAACAGATTACAGTGGGAAGGATGCCCAGTTTGGTTATACTGCCTATCAGAAAAAGACCTTGCAGCCCTTCTAGTCCACAAAGCCCTACCTATAGCTAGATATGACGGCCCTAGAGGCCAATCGCTTCTCCCTTCCCACCCCCGAGAAGATCATTCGGGTCGAAGTGCTGGGTCAAGCTTGCTCTGTATTTTTGTAGTCAGAGTTATTTATTATGACACTCTGTATTAATTAGATCCATTTATAAGCAACAGCTTGCTGGTTCCTGAGTCATCAGTTATGCCGGCTTATGTGCTCTTTGAGTGCTGTCTCTCCTAGCTTGACATCTCCCTTCCCATCCTTCCATTCCTAATGTTCCTAATAACACCATATGTCTGTTTCACCCATGCTTGAATCCCACCACTAAACTGGCACAGATGACTTCACTTGGCAGTTTCTTTCACTTATCTACTACTCTCTCTGTGATAAGAAATATTTCATGATATCCCTCCTACCCCCGCACCCCTGCTAGCTTCACTGAGTTCCCCTGGTGTCACTATTTTCACAGAGAGTGGAGCGTGTCATGCCATCCACCCTGTTTATCCAATAAATATATTTATACATCTCTACCGTGTCCCCTCTCTCCCTTCCTGACTCCAGAGTGTATACATTGAGGAAAGGTAATCTCACTGTGTAAAGCTTCTGTGTAGGACTTCTATGTAGGAGTTGTGTGTAGGACTTCTATGTAGGAGTTGTGTGTAGGACTTCTGTGTAGGAGTTGTGTGTAGGACTTCTATGTAGGAGTTGTGTGTAGGACTTCTGTGTAGGAGTTCTAGTTTGTTTTTAGAGACTGACACTTTTGATCATGCCCAACTTTGATTTTATGTTTCTGATGACTGAATTCCCTTTTAAAATAATAGAAACATAGAATTTGTTAGCAGAAAAAGATCACTTAGCCCACTAAGTCTGCCCAGATGGTCCCTGCTTAGGGAGTGACCACCACTCAGTATGGCTCACATTGGATATGGATAAGAAAGGAGTGGAATCTGGTACAAGAGTGCTGGACTTCAGGAGGGCCGACTTTGGGAGGATGGGGAAGTGGTAAAAGGGTACCTGGCCAGAATTCAATCTAGCATGGACACTAACCAGAGGTGGGAGCTCATAAAGCTGGGGATAGTGGAGGCAACCAAAACCTGCTGCAAGACCCAGAACAAGAAGGCTAGGGTTAAGAAACCGAGTTGGTTGAGCAAGGAGGTCATAGAAAAGGTGAGGAGGAAAAGAGCTGCCTTTAGGAAGTACAAGAAAACAGGAAGGGGGGAGGACAGGAGGAATACTTGACAGAATCGAAGGAGGTGACGAGGGCAGTAGGGGGAGCCAAGGCATCTACGGAACTCAGGCTGGCACAAGGCATTAAGAAGGGGGAGAAGGACTTCTTTAAGGACATCAGGGAGAAAAGAAGCTGTAAGGACCACATAGTAAGGATTAGGAAGGAGGGGGGGTTGGGTGGAAGCATGGTGCGATAAGGTGGAAGCACTAAATGAGTACTTCTGCTCAGTATTTATTAAAGAGATGAGGAGGTGACACCCAAGGTGGGAGAAATGGCAGAAACAGGGGGGGAAGGGGTGACAGATGGGGAAATCATGGAGGGCAGAGTTCGGGAGGGTTTGAAGGCACTGAGGGTGGATAAGACACCAGGCCCAAATGGCATCCACCCCAGGGTACTGAAGGAGCTGGCAGAGGTCATTGCAGGACCTTTGGCAGACCTATTTAATGCCTCACTACATTCGGGGTGTGTACCTCAGGACTGGAGGATGGCTCATGTGGTGCACCTCCACAAGAGTGGCCTCAAAGATGAACCAGGAAACTACAGACCAGTGAGCCTCACATCCATCGTGGGTAAGCTAATGGAGACTATCCTGAAGGAGAGGCTGGTGGCCCTCCTAGAGGCCAAAGGACTACAGGACAGCAGACAGCATGGCTTCATACAGGGCAGATCCTGCCAAACCAGCCTGGTGGAGTTCTATGACTGGGTAACTAGGCAACTGGACAAGGGCCATGCAGTGGATGTCCTGTATCTGGACATCAGTAAGGCATTCGACTCGGTGTCGCATGAAAGGCTGGGAAGTAAGTTAGTAGGCACAGGGTCAGGTGCAAAGCTGGTGAGATGGGTAGGGAACTGGCTTCCGGGAAGGCAACAGAGGGCGGTGGTGGTGGGTGGGGAGTTCTCAAACCCCGAGTGGTGTTTCACAGGTTTCGGTGTTGGGACCAGTGTTGTTTGGGATATTCATTGCAGACATATCATTGGACATCAAGAGCAAGATCAGTCTGTTTGCTGATGATACCAAGGTAGGAGCAGTGGTGGATGACCTAGGGGGGTGGCAGAAGAAGAAGAAGAAGAAGAATCAGCATTTATATAGCGCTTTTCATACATCCAAAGCGCTTTACAAGCAATGCTAGACTGGTAGTGAAGTGACTGAATGTGTGGTGGCGGCCATATCGCACATCATCACCCACACACAGCCTGGATAATTGCATGAACCGGTTTTATGGGAAGGGGAATGTTGGCCAGGACACCGGGAATGTTCCCTACTCTTTGCGAAGAGTGCTCTGGGTTCTTTTACTTCCACCTGGACACCCACCAGGACAACACCAGGATGGGCAGAAGGGACCTCGGTTTAACGTCTCATCCGAAGGACGGCACACCCCAGCAGTACAACACCCCCCAATACTGCACTCGGATGCCAGCGATTTTTAGGTGCAAGTCCAATCCCGGTGAGGGACGAGAACCCACGACCTTCCGGTCCAGAGGCGGATGTGCTACCAACTGAGCCACGCTGGCAGGAGTTGCAGGATTGTAACCCCCCTGCAAATGGGGGTTCCCAAAAGACTTCCAGGAGCTTGCTTGAATGCTCCAAGCCTGAATGGTGTTTGGCGTTTAAGCCATTTATCAGTGAGTGTTTTTAGAACCTCTGGTACTGTCTCTTTAAGAGCTGTCTGCTTGCAGACATAATTAGTTTGTATGAGGGACTGTGTGTTTCTTTGATTGAGTACCACTCGAGCTGCTGCCAATTCACTCCATTTTTGCAGTCACTAGGAGTGCAAAGAGAACCTATCTGAAAGATGTAACTGTTTGCCAGAAACCATTTAGAGTAATAATGAAATTACAGTTTGTCTAACCTGCTTTCTTTGCAGTCAGAACTGTGTCTGCCTAGTTCCCCATTCTGGTTTTGAACTGCTGAACTGGACCAAACAGTGTGGGGTAAGCTAGCTCTAAAATGGTGCCTTGGACGAATCAGAACTTGGACTCATAATCTGAGCCAGCCACAAGAGGATTGTATGGGCAGTGACTCTGGGAGATGTAGTTTAGACTTCGGCGCTTTTTTGAACCAACAGGAGCAGTCTATTGTGAGTGACAGCCAATCCAGTCAAGAACCGGGAGGAACTCAAAGGAAGTGCCCGGTTTTGTCTGTTGGAGTTTCAGTTGAGCTCTGGCAGTAAAGAAGGAAGGAGCCCTGTGCTTTTTCAGTGTGCAGTTTTAGTCGGGAAACGTGTATAAGGCCCAGAGTTCCCGGTCTGCAGCTTGTGTAACTGCTTGTTAGGACTGAATCCGTCCTGTGAAGAGAATCAAAGGATATCTGAAGAGTAGAAACCAGGCTCACCCTGTAGAAGACTGGAGAAATTGCTGAATTGCACTCGGTCTGTCAGGAACTGAATCTGCTGTGTGTTCTCCCGGGTATTGTGCAGTAATTGCGATCGGGATAGAGAAGCAGCCTGCCTGGTATAGTACTTTCTGTTCACCATATAAATGTGTGAGGAGGCTTGGTTAGCTCAAGTGAATCCTGCTGCCATTAAAGGACTTTTGCCTGTTGCAGTTTGCCATATAAATGTGTGAGGAGTCTCGTGGAGCTCAAGAGTAGCCCTGCTGACATTGAAGGACCTATCTTGTTTGGAGGTCGTGAGTACTAATTCAGGGTCGCTCCTGTTGAATTGCCACATTGAATCCAAATTGAATCACTGTACTGCTGACTGTTTAAACTAATTTTTCTTTTCTCTGTGGGAAAGGGCCCCTAACAGCTGCCACGGTTTGGACTAGCCACTAGGGCTTGGGTACCCAGGGACAGTAACTGGTAGGGATAGGCCTGTGCACAGAGCCAAAGGTAGATGAGTAAAGTGATAAGCTAATTAACCTGATTTCCCCCTGTCCTTGTTATATTCCCCTAAATAAATCAGAGCTGCTTGTTTCAGCAAAGTTATACTGCCTGAGGTATTTGTCTATGTTAAAGTATTGTACTGTGATTGTTGCACTGTATCTTATTTCACAGGAGGTCCCAGTGCCTGAACCAGCCCTGGGGGTAAGTGTATACTGTGAAGGTAATTTGATATATTGTGTGGGCCACTAGTGGGAAGAAAGGGGTTGCAGTGTCCCAGAGGGCTGTGACCAAGTAAGTTTAACTATTGCAACCCTGACCTCTGGGTGGAGGCACCCGCCATTGGATCCAGGCCCTCAACCTGTTAGTGGCAAATCAGGCAGGGGTAGTAGCCCCTGGGATAGCGCCATCTAGGGGTTACATCTTGAGGCACCGCTGGGATTGTGTGTCCTCTAGTGGCCATATTTACAAACCACTGTTAAGGGAAAAAAATAAATAAATGGGTACCCGACAGAAGTGGCTGTGCACCGGCTGGTGGAGTGGTGTACTGGGAGAGATCGACCCCCAAAATGCTATGCTTATCCTGGACATCCCCTGGGTATCAATACGGACACTGTGCAGGAGTACTTTCCAAGGTGGAAGGTTTACAAAACCCTGTGGTGGTGGGTCGGCATGCTAATCTGCTCACCCACACTTTCCTGGCCCTAGTAGAGTTTAAGGATCCCATAGATAGCTCCAAAGTGCCACAGACCATTACCCCAGAGGAGCCCTCACTGCTTGGGAGTGATAACTAAGGACAGTAAAGACCCGGGAATCAGCCCCACCACTATCTGAAACTTTGAGGAGAAATTTGCTAAATGGTTGCTGGGGAAGGGAAAACTGTGGAGGACTTGAAGAAACTATTCTTGCCACCTGGAGTGTTCCTCCCCAACACCCTCTCCCGCTCCAGTACCCGTAATGGTGGCTGAACCAATGCAGACTCCTCAGTTCTGCACCTGCCATTAGTCACGACTTTACCGAAGGTTGAGGATCTTCTCTGGCACCTCCCCACCCCCAAGGGAGGATGACTGGGAGACCTGGATGACTATGTTGCCCCCAAGTGCTAGAATGGCAATGCTCGGAAGTCGGGGGCAAAGAGGGTTGGTGAGAGCCCGAGGTCCCGCCCTGGCTACCATCCGTGCTAAACGGGCCAGTAACCCTGAAGTGACTGCACAGGCCTATCTTGAGGCCCTGGAGAATGTGTATGGGAGCCCAGATTCTGATGAAGACCTATGGTGGACAGTAAGAGATGCACAAGAGTACCAAGGGGAGTTGTTGTCTGTGTATGTATCTCGGCTGGAAAAATTGTTGCAAGAATGCCTCAGAAAGGGTAGTTTGCCAGCGATTGAACTGGACCGAACCAGGCTGGACAGGATCCTTAAGTCTGCCCCTTCTCAGAACTGCTGTTGCTTCAGTCGCCTGGCAAATCGCTGGAATCCCCACCCTCCCATGATGAGTTAATGAGAGAAATTGAGGAGTTGAGAAAAGGCGGCCTCGGGAGGGACCTGCACCAACAGCTGCGGCTACGACCTGAGTGATTGAGGGTGACCCATCAAGTGAAGTTCAGGGGCAGAGGTTGGCAGTAAATGAGTGCTCTGACAAGAAAAAGATATGCCACAATGGGGCGAACTGTTGAGAGAGATCCGGGAATTCAAAAACAGTCCCTTTATGAAGGCCACGCCTGCAAGTACGGGCCCTGACCTATATCCGACTGCATCTGCTATGGGGGTGGGGGTACCCACCCATGTATCTCCTGCTGATAACAGCTCCGAACTCGATTCCTTGACCATGGAAGTGGAGAAACTGATGAGATGTCTCCAAATGCTTATCACGCCACAGACAGAGATGGCACCAAGGTTTCCAGTTAGTAATACCCCCGCCCTGGCTCCCAGTGTGGCGCCTCGGCCAGCTCAAACTCCAGAAAGTATGTTTTGCTATAATTGTGGGAAAGATGGGCACATGAAAAGGGAATGCCGGTCCCCAAAAGACACTGACAAAGTTGCATATAGGCTACAAGGAGAGCTTCCGGAGAACAAATCAGTGGTTAAGAGGTGCACGAAATGATCCCAGTGAGGGCACCAAAAATGCTAACTCACGTCCTTTTGTGGCAAGGTCAGTTGCCCAGGCCCCCACTACCGCCTCTCCAGACTGGTCCAGAATAGTGGGTCCCTCCATGGAGACCACTGTAAAGGTGAATGGAGTGTCTACAAGAGCTGTATTAGACAGTGGCTCCCAAGTGACAATTATGTTCCAGGATTGGTATCAGAAGCATTTGTCAGACGTACCCTTACAACCATTAGAAGGACTGCATGTATGGGGGTTAAGTGAGAAGGCCTACCCCTATTCCCGGGTATATCCGAATTTGGCTGTCTTTCCCCACCTCCGTGGCTGGAGTGGCCGAACAAGTAGAGACCCTAGCCTTAGTGTGTCCCCCCACTGGACTGTATGATGGTGTCCCTTTGTTGATTGGAACAAATGCTCATATGTTCGGAAGGCTGGCACAGTTGTGTTATGAAAAACTGGGGTCAAAGAATAGTAGAGCTTTAAGAGTTCCGGCTTTAATTAAGAAGGCCTATGAGGCACAGAGAGATGCTGAAAAAATAGAACCAGAGGAACCGGTCGGAATTGTATGGAAGAAGGATCCTGAGTCTCTGATCCTGGCGCCAAATGCCCAGTGTACCTTACAGGGAGAGGTCCGTATCAGAAAGAATGTTAAGAATGAAATATTAATGTTGGATGCACCAGGCGATGGAAAATTGCCAGAGGGACTGCTGGTCAAGCCTAGTATTTTGCCCGCTAGAGCCCATGCTTATGCCAGAAGGGTAATGGTCCAAGTTCATAATGTGTCTGAAAGAGACATTCGAGTAAATAGAGGTTGCATCCTGGCTAATGTGCATTGTGCAGACACTGCAGTGCTACCCAGCAGCAAGAGTTCAAGGAAGAATGACAGAGTAACGCCTTGACTTGTTTGATTTCGGCGACTCCCGCTGCCAGCTGAATGGAAAGTGAGGATCAGTGAGAAGCTTGCCCAGAGAGACCAGGTGTTTTCTTTAAAGGAATGGATGCAGGATGCATGCAAAGAGCTGAGCACAATATCCGCTGCATGACGAAGACCATTTCGTGAGAGGTCTCGACGCCTGGCACCTGCTGACATAGATGATGTGAGACGGCATCTGCAAGAGATGTTAGCTGCTGGTGTAATACAAGAATCCAGAAGCCCTTATGCTTCCCCATTGTGGTAGTGAGGAAAAAGAATGGAACAGTAAGGATGTGTGTGGATTATCACACCTAAACCGGGCGGACTATCCCTGATCAGTACACAATGCCCCGCATTCAGGATGCTTTGACTGCCTAAACGGGAGCAAGTGGTTCTCTGTGCTGGATCTCCGCAGTGGGTACTACCAGATCCCGATGGCCCCAGAGGACCGTGAGAAGACAGCCTTTATCTGTCCGCTTGGCTTCTATGAATTCATGAGGATGCCTCAAGGATTTCAGGTGCCCCAGCCACTTTTCAACGATTGATGGAGCGTGCAGTGGGGACATGAACTTACTAGAGTGCCTGGTATACCTAGATGATGTTATTGTGTTTGGCAGCTCACTGGAGGAACATGAGAGCAGATTATTTAAGGTATTGGACCGACTGGAGGACTTTGGCCTTAAACTGTCCATTGATAAGTGTCAATTCTTTCAAACATCAGTAAAGTATGTGGGACACATAGTATCCACCGAGGGAATAGAGACCGACCCAAGTAAAGTTGAGGCCTTGACCACCTGGCCACAGTCCAAAAAGCTAAAAGAACTGCAAAGATTCCTGGGATTCTGTGGTTATTATCAGCGTTTCATCAAGGACTCTTCAAGAGTGATCCGCCCTTTACTTAACCTTACTCAAGGGTATCCCCCAACCCACAAAAAATACCAAAAGTCAGCGTCCCTCAAGACTGAAAGAGTGTATTTTCATCCGAGTGAAGTATTTGGGGCCCGCTGGACTCCTGATTGTGAGACTGCTTTTCATGAGATCATATATCAACTTACCCATGCTCCAGTGCTGGCCTATGCCGATCCAAGAAACCTTCGTCCTGCACACTGATGCTAGCTTGCAAGGGTTAGGGGCTGTGTTGTACCAGGAGCACAAGAATGGCCTGAGACCAGTGGCCTTTGCCAGTAGAAGCCTGACCCCATCCGAAAAGAACTATCCTGTACATAAGTTAGAGTTCCTAGCTTTGAAGTGGGCTATTGTTGACCAATTCCATGAGTACTTGTATGGGGCTAAAATACTAGTAAAAACTGACAATAATCCTTTGACCTATGTGCAGACCTCAGCTAAGTTGGATGCCACTGGCCATAGGTGGCTTTCTGCATTATCTACATATGACTATGCTCTCGAATACCGAGCAGGTCTGAACCACATAGATGCTGATGCTCTCTCCCGGAGGCCTGTTCCCCAGAATGATTGGGTCCGATTGGCAGAACCTGACATTCGGGCACTCTGCCGGAAGTTTGACAGGGAGGAACAAATGTCCACGGACGCAGTGGACTGCAAGGTGGATTGCTTGGGACCCTCTGAGAATTGCATACCTGCTGCTTATTGCCACTTTTCTGCAATAGACATTGGTGCACTGCCTCAGCTGGACAATGACAGTATTCGGGGGCTCAATCCCGTGATCCCATGATCAAAGCAGCTTTAGAAGCCCTCTATGCAGGAAAAGATGTGTCCAAATTACGCTCCACGGATTTGAGAACTGCACTATTATACAAAGAAGGTCCTAAGTTGAAACTGATCAATAAACTGTTATACAGAGAAACAGTAGACAGAGGGGGACAAGTAGACAAACAACTAGTGCTGCCCTGCCTTCGAGACTCAGTACTGATGTCCTTGCACAACCACATGGGCACCTTGGTATAGACAGAACACTTGACTTGGTGAGATCCAGATTCTATTGGCCTAAGATGGGGCTGATGTGGAGCAACACATTCGAACTTGTAGTCGCTGCTTACAGAGGAAAGCTTTGCCCCAGAGGGCTGCCTCCTTGTTAACATCACCACCAGTGCACCCATGGAGCTGGTCTGTATTGATTTTCTGAGTTTGGAGTCAGATCAAAGAAATATCAGTAATGTGCTGGTGGTCACTGACCATTTCACGAGATATGCCAAGCTTTCCCACCAAAGACCAGAAAGCATCCACTGTGGCCAAAGTACTTGTAGAAAACTTTTTGTTCACTATGGGGCTCCACAAAGAATCCATTCTGATCAAGGGAGAGACTTTGAGAGTCGTCTGATCAAAGAGATGCTTTCTCTGTGGGGAGTGCGAAGTCCAGAACCACTCCTTACCACCCCAGGGGACCTCAGCCTGAACGTTTCAACCTCACTTTGCTAGATATGCTAGGCACCCTGCACCCAAAGGACAAGCCTAGATGGAGCCAACAAATTAGCACCCTGGTACATGCTTATAACTGCACCAAAAGTGATGCCCACTGGGTTCTCCCCCTACCGCCTGATGTTTGGAAGAGAAGCTCGACTACCGGTAGATGTGTGTTTTGGGGTCTCTCCTGATGGGGTTCAAGCTGACAACTATTTACAGTATGTGCAAAAGTTAAAGGCCCAGCTAACTCATGCGTACCAACTGGCTCAAACCATGGCTGCCAAAAGAAATCTGGCCAACAAAGAAAGGTATGATAAAAAGGTGAAAGCACAGGAACTCCAGGAGGGAGATCGGTATTGCTAAGAAATCTGGGACTGCATGGCAAGCACAAGATTGCTGACAGATGGCACCATCTCCTCACATTGTAGTGGGAAAACTAGATGATCTGCCAGTGTACAAAGTAAGGCCTGAGAATAATTCAAAAGATGTAAAACAATGCATAGAAATCATTTACTGCCGATTGGACAAATCTTAATTGAGTCTGAGCCCCTAGAAGATGCCCCTCTGGACCAGTGACTAGAGCTGCTGCTAAGAAAAGATCAAGAAAGTCTGCACCTACAGAAGCAAAGTTAAAGTGTTCCCTCCACAAGTCCCAGTTGAGATGACTGTCAGTCCATATCGGAAGAAAGTGAGAGTGACTTTGAATACTATCCTTCTTATGAACTGAGTCAATTGTTTGGGGCAATCCCCTAGTCAATACTGGAGATGAAGCTGGGCCTTCTGGACTGTCCAAGCCCCAGCTTCGTCCCTGGAGCCAATGCTCCCAGAAAGTGAAGTGCAAAGCATCAGATCAGATGAAATGGAATCATTGTGCATGGTTGAACTGTTTGAGCTTTCAGGGAGGAAAATGATGGATTGGGTCAGACTGGTGATACACCAGAACAAGAAGAGTATTTTGAGTGCCCTGACAGTCCACTGCCAGTGTCCGAAAGCTCTCCATGCGAGCCAAATGTTGTGGACTCAGAAACTGTAACTCCTGGAGCTGAAAGTGCCCCAAGTTCTAGCTCTCTACCCCATGGAGACTCCCCTGACAAGTGAGGACAATGCTGAAAATGAGGCTCAGAGTGCAGAGACTGTAACAGTTCCCCTAGAAAGACTGGTCGAGCTGTAAAGCCTGTGGTGCACCTCAGTTATGATTCCTGGGCCGCCAGTGGATCTGCCTCTCAATGTTGTCCATAAAGGAGTGTATGTGTCCCGAGCTCATTGCCCAAACTGAGCGTCAGTGCTAACTCCAAGTTACTTGTGTTGCCCTCTAAGTATGGTGCCCTTGCCCCATCCAGCCCCAAGGTAACTGATAGGAAAGGGCCCCCTCTCTTCAGGTTTCATGTACAAGAGGTAATAACTTGAGTTATGGTACAATGTGTATATAATACTGTGTAAAGAGTGACGTACTGCAATGTTTCAGAAATGTGTTCTTGGTAAAATTATATATTGACTGATGATTACATGTGTGAGCCTAATGCAAATGTATATGGTTGCAGTTGAAACTTATGGGGGTACTTGCTTGACGCGGACGTCCAGCTTTCCCAGGCCAGGAAGGGTGTAACCCCCCTGCAAATGGGGGTTCCCAAAAGACTTCCAGGAGCTTGCTTGAATGCTCCAAGCCTGAATGGTGTTTGGCGTTTAAGCCATTTATCAGTGAGTGTTTTTAGAACCTCTGGTACTGTCTCTTTAAGAGCTGTCTGCTTGCAGACATAATTAGTTTGTATGGGGGACTGTGTGTTTCTTTGATTGAGTACCACTCGAGCTGCTGCCAATTCACTCCATTTTGCAGTCACTAGGAGTGCAAAGGAACCTATCTGAAAGATGTAACTGTTTGCCAGAAACCATTTAGAGTAATAATGAAATTACAGTTTGTCTAACCTGCTTTCTTTGCAGTCAGAACTGTGTCTGCCTAGTTCCCCATTCTGGTTTTGAACTGCTGAACTGGACCAATCAGTGTGGGGTAAGCTAGCTCTAAATGGTGCCTTGGACGAATCAGAACTTGGACTCATAATCTGAGCCAGCCACAAGAGGATTGTATGGGCAGTGACTCTGGGAGATGTAGTTTAGACTTGGCGCCTTTTTGAACCAACAGGAGCAGTCTATTGTGAGTGACAGCCAATCCAGTCAAGAACCGGAGGAACTCAAAGGAAGTGCCCGTTTTGTCTGTTGAGTTTCAGTTGAGCTCTGGCAGTAAAGAAGGAAGGAGCCCTGTGCTTTTTCAGTGTGCAGTTTTAGTCGGAAACGTGTATAAGGCCCAGAGTTCGGTCTGCAGCTTGTGTAACTGCTTGTTGGACTGAATCCGTCCTGTGAAGAGAATCAAAGGATATCTGAAGAGTAGAAACCAGGCTCACCCTGTAGAAGACTGGAGAAATTGCTGAATTGCACTCGGTCTGTCAGGAACTGAATCTGCTGTGTGTTCTCCGGTATTGTGCAGTAATTGCGATCGGGATAGAGAAGCAGCCTGCCTGGTATAGTACTTTCTGTTCACCATATAAATGTGAGGAGGCTTGGTTAGTCTCAAGTGAATCCTGCTGCCATTAAAGGACTTTTGCCTGTTGCAGTTTGCCATATAAATGTGTGAGGAGTCTCGTGGAGCTCAAGAGTAGCCCTGCTGACATTGAAGGACCCTATCTTGTTTGGAGGTCGTGAAGTACTAATTCAGGGTCGCTCCTGTTGAATTGCCACATTAAATCCAAATGGAATCACTGTACTGCTGACTGTTTAAACTAATTTTTCTTTTCTCTGTGGGAAAGGGCCCCTACCAGCTGCCACGGTTTGGACTAGCCACTAGGGCTTGGGTCCAGGGACAGCAGTAACTGGTAGGGATAGGCCTAATGCACAGAGCCATGGTAGATGAGTAAAGTGATAAGCTAATTAACCTGATTTCCCCTGTCCTTGTTATATTCCCCTAAATAAATCCGAGCTGCTTGTTTCAGCAAAGTTATACTGCTTGAGTATTTGTCTATGTTAAAGTATTGTACTGTGATTGTTGCACTGTATCTTATTTTACAGGAGGTCCCAGTGCCTGAACCAGCCCTGGGGGTAAGTGTATACTGTGAAGGTAATTCTGATATATTGTGTGGGCGACTAGTGGGAAGAAAGGGGGGTTGCAGTGTCCCAGAGGGCTGTGACCAAGTAAGTTTAACTATTGCAAACCCTGACCTCTGGGTGGAGGCACCCGCCATCGGATCCAGGCCCCTCAACCTGTTAGTGGCAAATCAGGCAGGGGTAGTAGCCCCTGGGATAGCGCCATCTAGGGGTTACAGGATGATCTGGCAAAGCTTGAAACCTGGTCAGACACCTGACAACTGGGGTTTAATGCCAAAAGGTGCAAGGTGCTGCATTTTGGGATGAAGAACCCAAGGAGGAGTTAACAGCTGGGGGGAGTGCAGCTAGCCCAGACAGAGGAGGAGAAGGATCTGGGGGTGCTCATTACAGGGTCAATGAACAGCTCAGCACAATGTAGGAAGGCAGCTGCAAAGGCCAACAAAATGCTGGGTTGTATTGCAAGGGGTATATCCTCGAGGAGGGAGGAGGTGATTCTGCCACTGTATAGGTCATTAGTTAGACCGCACCTGAAGTATTGTGTGCAGTGCTGTGCCCATATCTGAAGAGGGACATTAAGTTACTGGAGGGGGTGCAGTGCAGGGTGACAAAGATGATCAAGGGGCTGGGGGACTTATCATACGAGACGAGGCTGAGGGAGTTGAACATATACTCACTGGAGGAGAGGAGGGACAGGGGGGACATGATTGAAACCTCAAAGTACATGAAAGGAATAAACAAGACAGGTTCAGAGGGGCTGTTCAAAGTAAGGGAGGGGAGGGACACCAGGGGCCATGGTATGAGACTGGAGGGAGGAAGGTTCAGGAGGGAGATGAGAAGACACTTTTTTACAGAGAGGGTGGTTGCTGGGTGGAATGCGTTACCTGCAGAAGTGGTATCCAGTAGAACAGTGGACTGCTTCAAAAGGGGATGGGACAGGACAAGGGGGAGGGTCAATGAATGGGAAGGATGGAAGGGAGGGGCAGCTGCAGAATAAGGGGTGCTAGCTGCATATTCGAGCAGACTTGCTAGACCTCTAGGCCTTTATCTGCCGGCAAATTTCATGTGTTCGTATGTACTATTTGCTGATGTTCCCCATGTCTATCCAATGTATGCATGAGGCCCCCTATTGTGTTCACCTCCACTGTTTCTGCTGGTAGTCTATTCCAGGCATCTACCACTCTTTGGGTGAAGCATTACTTCCTTACGTCCCTCTTAAACTCCCCCCAGCTTCATTGCATACCCTCTGGTCCCGGTGCTCTTTCTCATTTGAAAGAGACCCCTCCAGCATACTGTTCACCCCCTGTGAGGTACTTAGATCTGTATCATCTCCCCCTCTCCTCTCTTCCAGGGTGTACATGCTGAGATCTCTCAGTGTCTATTCATAGGGCTTTTGCTACAACCCCTAAGTAATTTTAGTTGCCCTCCTCTGGATTGCCGCCACTCTGTCTATGCCCTTTCTGGGGTGCGACCTCCAGAACTGGACACAATACCCCAGGTGAAGTCTCACAAGTGAGCAATACAGTGGCAACACAACCTACCTTCTCCTGCTGGGGATACCTCTCCCTACAGATCACAGTAATATAATAATAACTTTATTTTTAAAGCGCCTTTCAGAAATATCAAGGTACTTTACATCAAAACACAATATACAATATCAATTTTAAACATATAAAAATAAATACATTAAAACATCACTCAGTTAAAACAAACCATGCGATCACCCATACGATCGGCAAATATTTACAAATAGTTTCCATTAATCATCCAGATAGGCCAAATCCCATAAGTAGGTTTTTAAATCTTTCTTAAATACCTCCATGGAAGTGCACTCCCTTAACCGGCGTGGTAGAGAATTCCAAAGAGTGGGTGCGGCATAAGAAAATGCTCTACTACCAGAAGATTTTAAATTCACGCTTGGAATCTCTAACAACCCCTCGGCGGCCGAGCGGAGCGATCGGCCGGGGCAGTAAGGCACCAGAAGTTCTTTCAGATAGGTCGGACCCTGATCATGAAGGGTTTTGAAAGTCAGTAAATTGACTTTAAAGGTGATCCGCCACTGTGTAGGAAGCCAGTGCAGTTCGCGCAGCACCGGGGTAATGTGACTGGATCTCCTTGTCCCAGTCAAAACCCGGGCTGCAGCATTCTGTACCAGCTGAAGGCGACGAATTTCAACCCCAGAAAGCCCAAAGTAAAGGACATTGCAGTAGTCCAAGCGCGAGGACACAAAAGCGTGGACCAACGTTGGTAGGAAGTCAGACAGAACAAGGTGACGCACGCTGGCAATGTTCCTGAGATGGTAAAAGGAAGTCCTGACAACGGCCGACACTTGAGATTGAAGGGTCAGCCTATCATCTAGGACAATCCCAAGGTTGCGCACTTGTTCAGAGGTCGAAAGTGACACACCGCCAAGAAAAATTCCAGAGGGTGTGCCATCATGCGACCTCGCTATCTGACCACCCGGGTGCACAGCCAGAACCTCTGTCTTCTCTGAGTTCAACTTTAACCAACTAGAATCCATCCACCCTTGGATTTCTTCCAGACAGTTATTAAACACTGAGAGTAGTACAGTAGTAGTAGTAGCAATAAGCTTTATTTACAAACCACCCATCCCTTGGGGCTCTGAGTGCCACATAATAATAATAATAATAATAATAATAAACAAAACCCAAATAAATCACAAACAATAAACAATGCATACTATATGGCTGAACTAGATTCATCATACCATAACCCTGCCAAATTTTGGAATACCATAAAAGATATAACTGGCAATGTCACAAGCAACCTACTCCCAAAAAAAGGTACATAGTGGAAATAGAACCATCATTGACAGAATAGAAGTACTGGAAGCTTTTAATAATCACTTTACTACTGCTGGGCTAGCATTTGACTCCTCTCCTGCCAACCTTCTGAGATTGCAACTAGGGATTAAGAACTCTGATGTAAAAATGACTGATTCCACTTTCTCCTTCACACCAACCACACTGAAACAAGTTGAAGAACTAATATTACAGTTGGATACAAAAAAAAGTGCAGGTGCTGACTCCCTTGACCCCTACTTCATAAAAATTGCCTTACATGTTATAGCAGTACCGGTGACACATCTGTTCAATCTCTCATTACAGTCAGGAGGTATCCCGTCAATCTGGAAAACCGCTCAAGTTATTCCACTATTGAAATCCGGGGATCCCACAGACCTCAATAACTACAGACCAATCTCCATTCTCCCAGTACTATCCAAACTACTCGAAAAAATTGTGAGCACTCAGTTAAGGGAGTACCTAGAAGCTAACAATCTTCTAAATCCAGCACAATCTGGTTTCAGAACAAATCACAGTACCATCACAGCTCTTGCAAAAGTCACCAATGACTGGCAACTTGAATTGGATAAAAAAAATTGTGTTAGTGCTGTTTTCTTAGACCTAAGTAAGGCCTTTGACACGGTTGACCACGACCTGCTCCTCTCATCACTGAGGTCAGTTGGGCTTGACACCAATTCCATTAGATGGTTTCATGATTATCTTTCAGGAAGAACTCAGCAGGTGAAGGCCGAAGGTGATATATCCTCACTCAGACCACTTCAAGAGAGGGTACCACAAGGATCGATCCTTGGCCTATCCTATTGCAATATATATCAACAACATCGACTTAAAACTTTCCAAAGCCACTATACACCTGTTTGCTGATGATACAGTACTGTATGTCAGTCACTCTTCACCTTTACAGCCTGCAAAGATCTACAAACAGAATTCGACCTGCTGCAATATCAACTGCTGGGAAAGAAACTATTATTGAATGCAAAGAAAACCAAGGCTATGTTTTCTCCCCTCAGGTGCAGTCAGGATACAGTATCCCTCTTAACCTTCCAAATTAACCACTGCCCTTGGTGAAAACCTAGACTATGTCACAAAATTCAAATACCTGGGGTATGGTTAGATAATAGGTTAGACTACCTAGAACATTTGGAAGAACTGTTAAAAACTCAGACAAAGACTTGGACTGTACTACAGAATAAGGCACTTCCTTACAAGTGATTCAAAAAGAAGATGGTCCAGGCCACTTTCCTCTCAGTACTAGATTATGCTGACTTCTTATACAGTCGCTGCCCTACTGTATGTCTGAACAAGATAGATACACTATATCACAGAGCCTTGAGGTTCATCACAGACCTACCTATAGCACTCACCACTGTCTGCTCTACTCTCTGCAGTGGGATGAGCGTCGCTTCAAGCCAGAAGAGATAGAAATGCAGTATTATGGACCTACAGAGCAATATCGCAGCAGCTTCCAAAATATATCTCTGACTGTTTTTTACAAGCCACATCAAATAGTTATGCATTAAGAAGCATGAACCTTATTACCCTCAAGGTGCCTAAATTCCACTCTCGACATGGTAGATATGCAATTAGCCATGTGTTATCCACTTTATGGAACACAATGCAGAAGACATTGAAATTGAAAAAGCTTATATCTATTTCAGCCTTCAAATACCTATACAATAGGATTTTCAAAGAAAAATGTAGCTGCTTCCATCAACACTAGTTTAACCCTCCATATGTAGATATGTAGATACACAATACAAGCTCACCAGCACCTACTGTGAAACTACCCTATAACTTACTATCCAGTGCCTTTTCAGATCCAGTGCCTAACCCTTTCCTCTTCCTCCTATACCTACTCTGGATCCTCTTATTGCATTAACTATTATGATTCCTCCCCCCCCCATCCAGTTCACTACCCCTTACTATAGGGTACCAATCCTGCCACTCCATCAGCCACAAAACACTCCCTTGTCCCCCTAGTACCCATCCTAGCGAGCTGGCTACCTTATGAACCTTCTGAATCGTGTATATATGTAATATATCCTTGTTATACATGTCAAATTAATGTGTCCAATATCTGATTTATTGTTTTATTTCTGTCTCTACAATTTGGTGTATAATTTGATTGTTATATTATATTATATTATTGGGATCAGTTGTATAACTCACATTTTTGTATTCTTCTATTTGTAAATGTTCTGAATGCTATATTTCATGTAAATTGAACCTTGACCTTACCAGGTACATCTTGCAAATGAGCCATGCTCAACGATGTTCGCCTGGATAAATAAAGATTTGATTGATTGATTGATTGATTAAGCGTTAAAGGGAAATGGGAAATTGTTTAACCAGGAAAGGCACACTAGGCGGAAGCTTGTTTCCAGGTGCAACCTTTGTGCACAGGGAAGTTAAGTGACTTGCTCAGGCTCATACAGTATGCAAGTGGGGGCTGATGGGATTCAAACCCAGGTCTCCAGGTTTGCAGCTCAGTGACCATTTAACCACTATGCTTATACTACCACTAATACACAAAAACAGCAAAGCTAACAAAATAGGTACCATCAGAACAATAGGCTGTGACTTAATTAGACCTAAAAGCCTCTTGAAAAAGAAAGGACGTTAGGCACCTCTTAAAGGTCTCCACCAAGGGGACCTCCCTCAAAGATCAAGGAAACATATTCCACAGGGCTGGGCCAATCAGTGCAAAGGCATGATCGGTCAAGGATTTCAGCCTGGCCCTAGGAACAGCTAGGAGGCCCTCCTTGGAGAAGTGGAGAGGGCGGGAGGTCCGGTAAGGAGTCAGTAGCTCTCTCAGGTAGCCTGAATCCAGTCCGTATAAGGTCCTATAGGTCAACAAACCAACCTTGAAGGTGACTCTCCACCTCACTGGCAGCCAGTGCAGTTTGTGCAGGACTGGGGTTCTATGGCATGACCTAGGAAGGTCTATCAATAACATGGCCGCAACATTCTGCAGCCATCACATCCGGTAGATCCACCATTGCCTGGAGTCCTTCTGGAGACAACCTCTTCAATGTGCAATAGTGGACAATCTCCACGGGGGTGAACTTCAAAGGGGAGTTCTGAACATGATCCTCTCTGTACAAGGATCCAATCAGCAGACCTGATCAGTCTCGAGGTTATTAATCTCGAGCCCCAGTGAGAAAACTAAGTCCAAGGCATGACCGTATTGGTGGGCTGCAGTAACAACCTGTGCTAGGCCCAGAGATTCTGTCAACTGAAGGAAATCCTGATCAAACCATGAGAGTTCATTATCAGCCCAGGTATTGAAGTCACCCAGGATTAACCTAGGCAACTCCAGCACCCAGGTGATGAAGTCCATGATTTCCTGCAGAAACTGTTTCTTGCACCCCAGAGGTTGGTACACAAGAAGGATCCTGCAACCTGCATCTGCACCCCCACATGTGGCTACGTATTCAAACAATGAGGTTTCTGTTATTGGGTGTACAGTAAAGTTCAACCTGAATTTAAAACAAATGGTTACCCCTTCGAGATCCCTCCATGGGCAGTGAACCATGGAGAAGCCAGCAGGGATCACCGCCTCTGAAACAGGACCAGCATCATCACCCGACCAGATCTTCATAATGCAAGCCAGGTCAAGTGAAGAACAAGACATTCAATATGCCATGGTGACTATCTTATTCCTCATTGATCTTGAATTGCACAACACAGCCCACAGGGGACGAATGGAGGCTGCTGGTCCATTAGCTGTCTGCCCACTTGGTCCGGTGGAAGCCCTGGGTATGGGAACTGACCACCTCTTGTCTCTCTCTAAGTCCCATTTTGGCCTGGGTGCCTTCTGGTCCTCATGAGACCTATACTGCCCTCCCCATTAGAATCCCATATCCTTACAATTCCCACCTCCCTGCAGTGCGTATATGCCACTGCTGATGTGGGGGGGGGGGTTCATTGAAGGGACTGAGGTCTAGCAGCTGGTCAGGGACTAACAAAGTTTGGAGTCCCCAATCCCTAAACATGTGCTGCCATGCAATTGAAACCTTTCCCACACAAAATAAAACCACCAAACCAAATACAGTGTATCACGCACACAACGCTAACCACCCACCCAGCCCTCTAAACAAACATACAACACACTCACACCATTAATACAAAAACACATTTATACCGAACACTGCATAAACCACTCACACCACCATTCACCTCATTCTAGCCACACGTACAAATCACGCCACCTCTACAAAAACTTAAAAACAGATTAACAATAAATAATAGAGTAGGAGAATTCTCCAGTGATATATGCAGCTCAGGGTGCACAAAGGAGGTTCCTGGAAGTAAGTAAGTCTAATGTCCAACACTTACATTTCAGCTAAAGCATCGGAAAAGTCTCTGCTCTCACTAGAGAAACACCCCCAATCATTTCTGTAATGAAAAGTACTCTTGACAGCACTCTCACCACTGCCAAGAGACAATTATCAGGAAAAGTGTGTCAGAAAGCTAGACTCCTGGGTTTGCTCACCATCCACAGCTTCCTGGATAGCGACCTCAGCTCAGTCAGATCTAACTCCCTGCAGGAAAGTTTGAGGAAAGGAACAGGACGATTTTCAGTTCCAGGAATCCTGCAAATGAGAAGCGACAGTTTGTACCATTTTCACTCGCCGACTGCCACCTGCAGTCAGATCCGGTTATCCAAAATTAGTAAAATGTCACACCAGTTCTCGCTCATCCAATAGCATCCCACTGACCCTACCCACTGCTTTGTCACGCTGCCCTGCACTCTGAGGTCATCAGACAGGATAACCCCAGGGTCCCTTTCCTGCTTAGTGACTGTCAATACCCACCCATCCCATACTGAGCTCCTGGGTTCCTATGCCCTAGGCATACCTCTCAGTTGTCACACAGTACAAGGTATGTCACTCAATTTATCACTCAGAAATCCTTTGTCCTATACGTAGAAGGTGATATTCCACATTTCCCAATGAGACTTTAAAGCAGAAATTCATAATACTCTAATAATAACTGGCTTTGCCTTTTTCTCATAGGGAAACCGTGGCGTAATTTGCAGTTATAAAGGAGTTTTTATAACGGCACACAACTGCATGGTTTCCCTTGCTCTGCGCATGCTTTGCGGCAGCTTTTCCCTTCGGACCACTGACCGCATGTTTTTTCTCCCAGAAGACTGAACCACCACTCGGACTTGGCGGTAAGTGTGAATTTAAACAGAATATCTACAAGGGGAAAGAAAAATCATGTTTTTACTGCAGACTGAAAAAAAGGTTTTAAATAAATAGAAAATGGCGAGTTGCAGACCGCATGCTAAAATCTAACCAGGCCAGGGCCACACAGGAACCTTTATTTTATATAATTGCTGTTGCAAAAAAGGCAAACCTAGAAATAATATAAAATTAAATATGGGTCAGTGTGTGTAAACCCAAAGTTTACACGCACCCTCGGGGTTAGATGCTTTTAATAAACCCTTTGAGCTTCGCTCTCGAGGTTTATGTAGCATCTAACCCCTCGTGTGAGTGCATAAACTTCTCGTTACACACACTGAGCCATACTTTATTCCATATTTATGCTCAGTCATCAGCAAACATTGTGAACATTAGCGCAATGAGCGTGCAGTGCCAAGTTTGATATGTCACACATTTTACTCATTTGTCGCACATTTCGGTGAAAAAAGGTTGACAGGTATGGCCCTAGGTACATGATTTTGCACTTTGTGGCATTGAACCCCAACTGCCATGCTCTTGCCCATTCCTCAAATTTCCCAAGGCCCCTACGGATTCTCTCCATCCCCTTCTGGGTGTCCACACTATTACAGATTTTGGTGTCATCTGCAAAGAAGCATACCTTCCCTTCCAGTTCTTCTGCAATGTCACTTATGAAGACATTGAAGAGGATCAGTCCCAGTACTTAGCCCTGTGGCACCCCGCTAGTCACTTCCCCTCATTAAAGTGAGTGCTGTTAACCACTACCCTCTGTCACTTATCCATTAACGAGTTTCTAACCCAATTCACCACTTTGAATCCCACCCCAGGTTGTTCGATTTCTTTTTTTTTTTTCTATACGTACTTTATCCTCCTTCTCCCCCCTTCTGACTGTAACCCCTAGATGGCGCTATCCCAGGGGCTACTACCCCTGCCTGATTTGCCACTAACAGGTTGAGGGGCCTGGATCCAATGGCGGGTGCCTCCACCCAGAGGTCAGGGTTTGCAATAGTTAAACTAACTTGGTCACAGCCCTCTGGGACACTGCAACCCCCCTTTCTTCCACTAGTGGCCCACAATATATCAGAATTACCTTCACAGTATACACTTACCCCCAGGTCTGGTTCCGGCACTGGGACCTCCTGTGAAATGAGATACAGTGCAACAATCACAGTACAGTACTTTAACATAGACAAATACCTCAGGCAGTATAACTTTGCTGAAACAAGCAGCTCTGATTTATTTAGGGATATAACAAGGACAGGGAAATCAGGTTAATTAGCTTATCACTCTAATAATCTACCTATGGCTCTGTGCAGGCCTATCCCTATCAGTTACTGTCCCTGGGTACCCAAGCCCTAGTGGCTAGTCCAAACCGTGGCAGCTGGTAGGGCCCTTTCACACAGAAAAAGGAGAATTAAACAGTCAGCAGTACAGTAATTCCATTTGGATTTAATGTGGCAATTCAACAGGGAGCGACCCTGAATTAGTACTCACGACCTCCAAATAAGATAGGGTCCTTCAATGTCAGCAGGGCTCACTTGAGGTACACAAACCTCTTCACACATCCATATAAAAGAAAGCACTATACCAGGCAGGCTGCATCTGTATCCCGATCGCAATTACTGCACAATACCCGGGAGAACACACAGCAGATTCAGTTCCTGACAGACCGAGTGCAATTTTCAGCAATTCTTCCAGTCTTCTACAGGGTGAGCCTGTTTTCTACTCTTCAGAGATCCTTTGATTCTTTTCACAGGACGATTCAGTCCTAACAAGCTGCAGACGGAACTCTGGGCCTTACACACGTTTTGACTAAAACTGCACACTGAAAAAGCACAGGACTCCTTCCTTCTTCACTGCCAAAGCTCAACTGACACTCCAACTGACAAAACTGGGCACTTCCTTTGAGTTCCTCCCAGTTCTTGACTGGATTGGCTGTCACTCACAATAGACTGCTGCTGTTGGTCCAAAAGGCACTGAAGTCTAAACTACATCTCCCAGAGTCACTGCCCATACAATCCTCTTGTGGCTGGCTCAGATTATGAGTCAAGTTCTGATTCGTCCAAGGCACCATTTTAGAGCTACTTACCCCACACTGATTGGTCCAGTTCAGCAGTTCAAAACTAGAATGGGGAACTAGCAGACACAGTTCTGACTGCAAAGAAAGCAGGTTAGACAAACTGTAATTTCATTATTACTCTAAATAATTTCTGGCTAACAGTTACATCTTTCAGATAGGTTCCTTTGCACTCTAGTGACTGCAAAAATGAAGTGAATTGGCAGCAGCTCAGTGGTACTCAGAGAAGCACACAGTCCCCCATACAAACTAATTATGTCTGCAAGCAGACAGCTCTTAAGAGACAGTACCAGAGGCTCAAAACACTCACTGATAAATGGCTTAAATGCCAAACACCATTCAGGCTTGGAGCATTCAAGCAAGCTCCTGGAAGTCTTTTGGGAACCCCCATTTGCAGGGGGGTTACACGACTGACTCCCCCAGCCCCGTCACCCCGGTATCACCGGGACATACCCCTCCCGGTAGCCAGGAGCGGAGCCTGTGGGAGGTCAGTTGTCATCCACAGCCGGAGGTGTTTTTACTCATTTTCTCCCTTCCGAATTGCTGGGGCGCACATGCAGGATGTGCACACGTGGAGGAATGCATGCATTCGCAGAAGTCCCGCAGCACCCTCCCTATGTCTGGCCCCACTGACCCGCACTACCCTCCGGCCTCCACCTGGGGGTAGTCATTTGGCGGGAGTGCCAGTTCTCCCTCCCCGGGAGAGGAGAGCTGTTTTCCGAATGCTTGATCCTCTCCCTCCCCTGCCGACCCCCGATGGCCTGTGCTCATTCCTGAACATGGGTCACCAGAGTGGTACGAGATGTGGCGTCCAGCGCCTCAACCCTCTGTGCCACTGGGCCGGCGGCTGCCTAATTTCTTTATCAGTCTTCTGTGTGGTACAGTGTTGAAGGACTTGCTGTCCTCCAGTCCTTCGGAATCATGCCTGTTTCCAGTGTATTGTTGCATAAGGCTGTCATTTGGGCAGCTAGCATCTCCCTGAGTTCCTTTAGTACCCTTGGGTGTGTCCCCTTCGGCCCCATAGCCTTGCCCACTTTCAGAACTGCAAGTCCCTTTAGGATTCTTTCCTCTGAAAATGGTCTTGTGTCCACCCCCCTTTTTTCCTGCTGCTCCCAGGTGGTCCATCTACCCTCCTTGACTGTGAACACCGAGCAGAAGTGCTTGTTCAGGATGTCTGCTTTTTCTTGATCCTCCTCTGCATAGTCTCCCCCTGCCTCCCTCCTTATCCTCACTATCCCTCCCCTTGCTTTCCTCTTCTCACTTATGTACCTGAAGAAAGTCTTAGACCCTTTAGCTACCCAAACTAAAGAATTTGATACCATGAACCATGATACTCAGGAAACCTCATCGGTTGGGCTTACCCCCCCGCACTAAACCGGCTCATGAATTATCTTTCCAAAAGGTAAAAGTGGTATAGAAGGGAAAGGAAAGAGATTTGTGTTCGTGTAGCACCTTTATACACACTGAATCACAAAGGACGGAGACAGTCTTATGTTTCTGGGGGGTCCCAGCAGTGTTAGTCATTGAGGGCCCTTGAAGGTACTTCAGCAAGTATTCTGATGACATTATAATGCATAGCTGGAAGGTTCTGTCCAGCCAGTCATGTTCCTTGTGTGACCTTTTAATAGTATGCAGGGGATATTGAGGCAGTATAGTGCAGTGGTTTAAGGTTCTGAGCTGCAAACCTGGAGACCTGGGTTTGAATCCCACAGCCCCCACTTGCATACTGTGTGACCCTGAGCGAGTCACTTAACTTCCTTGTGCTCCCAGGTTGCACCTGTAAACAAGCTTTCAGCTTAGTGTGTCTCTCCTGGGTAAAAAAAAAAAGAGTCAGGAATGAAATTCATAAATTAAAACAAATGAAATCTGAAAGACTGATGACCTGCACAGCTTCTGTCTGGGGTGTCCCTATGAGAAGGAGGCCCCCAGTGACCGTTGGGACTGAGGGTGCCTAAGGCTGGCCCTGCCAAAGGGTTTTACAATCTATGGAGGGTTACGGTCACTGGAATTACCAAAGCTCTCAACTCCCTCAAGTTAGAAGTAGCCCAATGCTTTGTTCTTAGCTTGTTGTTCATCCTGATTGTGAATCCTCCTCCCCTGATATGCACCATCTTATAGAGTTCTGTGACTGGCTGACCAAGGAACTAAATCAGCGTGGAGCAGTGGACGTGGCCTCTGTAGATTTCAGTAAGGCTTTCAACACCATTCCAAATAGGAGACTAGTGAGCAAGCCAGGTCGCATAGGGATGGGTGACAAGGTGGTAAACTGGGTAACAAATTGTTTAGGGGGTAGGAGACAGAGGGTAGTGGTAAATTGAGTTTGTTCCAAGGAAGGGAGGGGTACATCAGGCATCAGTGCTGGGACTGGCTCTCTTTAATGTGTTTATAAGAGACACAGCAGAGGAGCTAGATGGGAAGATCTGCCTTTTCACAGATGACATGAAGATCTGCAGTAGGGTGGACACTCTAGGAGGGTCGAATGGATGAGCAGAGATCTGAGAAATCTGTAGGATTGGTCAAGGGTATGGCAGCTGGGCTTTAATGCAAAAAAGTGCAAAATAATACACTTAGAGCGCAGAAACCCAGGGGCAGAGTATAACATGGGTGGAGTGTTACTGACAATGATCAAGCAGGAAAGAGACCAGGGGGTAATCATATCAGATGACCTAAAGGTGGTGAGGCAGTGCAACAAGGCAGTCGGGAGGGCTAGTGGGATGCTGGGGTGCACAGGAAGGGATATCACCAGTAGAAAGCAAGAGGTGGTGTTGCCCCTGTATAGATTACTGGTAAGACCTCACCTTGAGTACTGTGTCCAGTTCTGAAGACCACTCCTCAGGAAAGACATTGACAGAGTGGAGATGGTTTGGAGTAGGGCAACTGAAATGGTCCAGGGTCTGCATCAACAGCCTTACAAGGAGAGGCTAAAGGTCCTCAATATGTACACCCGTGAAGACAGGAGGGAAAGGGGGAAAATCATAGAGACCTTTAAATACCTCACGGGGGTAAATAACATACAGGAGGGAAGTATTTTTTCAAAACAAAGATTCTCCAGAACAAAGGGACATGGTATGAAACTGGAAGGAGTTAGTTTCAGGAAAGATGTGAGGAAGTACTTCTTCACAGAAAGAGTGGTAGATTTCTGGAACAGCCTTCCAGTGGAGGTGGTGGGGGCAAAAAGAGTGGTGGAGTTCAAGAGTGCCTGGGATAGGCAAAAGAGAATCATAGAGGATCAGTAGTAGGAGAGAGGAGGTTATGCTGCCCTTGTACAGGTCACTGATGAGGCCGCATCTAGAGTATGGAGTTCAGTACTGGTGCCCGCACCTCAAAAAGGACATTAACCTGCTGGAGAAGGTCCAGAGGAGGGCTACAAAGATGACAGCAGGTCAGCAGGGTAAGACATACGAGGAGAGGTTGAGGGCACTGCACATGTACTCCCTGGAAGACAAGAGAGAGAGAGAGAGAGAGAGAGAGAGGGGGGATATGATTGGAACCTTCAAGAACTTGAAAGGGATAAATAAAGTTGATAAGGAGAGTCTCTTTAAGCTGAGTGGCAACCATAACATGAGGGAGCACAGTCTTAAGCTGGAGGGTGGGAGGTTTAGGAGGGAGGTCAGGAAGCACTTCTTCACAGAGAGTGTGGTAGACACTTGGAATGCATTGCCGGAAGAGGTCATCTCATTGATGATAGTGGGCAAATTAAAGAGAGACTGGGATAAACATAGGAGGAAGGTAAGGATCATGGGTAGGAAGGACAGGAGGAGTGGGGAGGGAGGGCAGGGACATTAGCTCAGGCTGAGGACCCAGCAATATGAGCAAACTTGATAGACCAAATGGCCTTCTACTGGCTTCTTCGTATGTTCATACATAGATAGGGAAGGGGGGGGGAGGAAGAGCTGTAGATAAAGTAGGGTCTGTGGCAAGAATGAAGGTAGAAAAAATGGGCAGACTGGGTACGTCAAGCGGCCCTTCTCTGCCGTCAGATTCTATGTTTCTGTTTCACCAACACAAATTAGCTCTTAACTCCCTTAAGTTACAAGTACCTCAAGGCCCCATTCTTGGCCTTCTGTAGTTCAGCCTGCTCATGAACGACCGTCACCCTATATGCACCAACAAAATTCAAAAAAGCACCTATAGTATACGCAGACCGTGATGATACAAACACCGATACCTAAGGTAAAACCAAGTAATGTTCTCAACAGTGCACTGCAAGCAGTCTTCAACAAAATGGATGGTCTTAGATAGGGTTCTTTTCAACAGTTCCACAACTGAAATCATACACATCTCATGCAAACCTCAGGCATCAAGTACATTACTCGCTGCACTGCCAACCGGCGGGATGATCTTTGGTGGACCGTGAAAACATCTGCATTCTTCAAAGCCGACCGTGAACTGAAGAAATGCCGGTAAGCTGTATAATGGCATAAATAGGGTTTTTTTCAACTTTGGCGCATATCTGGGCATTTTTGGGAATTGTGGCACTAAATTTTTAACATGGGGTTATTGGGACCCCTCCTCATGAATTCAGCCACTGTCATGGTGTTATTCGGTCCCGAAGGGTGATTTCACAGTCTCTGCGCGGAATCACCATTCAGGACTGATTAACGAAATGACAGTGCTAGTGTTCATGAGGAGGACTCTCAAAAATATTATGCTGCAAATTTGGTGGAAAAATCAAAAAATGGCTGTTTTTCGAGCGTGCGTTGCGTAGTTTCCATGCGTGCTGCATTGCCCTCTAAATTTGTAATATTTTCCTCCAGATTTTCAACATTGGCATTTTCCACCTCCTTATGAACAGTACAGATGTCATTTTCACATCCTGGCCGAAATGTGTTTTTGCACTTCCGGTACAGAATAGTGCGGTTGCTGTGGGAAATCAGTGTTCAGGACACATTAAGAAAATCATAGTGACACTGTTCATGAGCAGAGGACCTAAAATGCCTATGTTGAAAATTTGGTGACAAAAGTTCATAAAATGACTGTGTTACAAGTGTGTGTTGCACAGTTTCCATGTATGCTCACAAGTGTGAAAATTTGTAATATTTTCACTCCAGATTTTCAACATTGCCATTTTGCCACACCTCCTTATGAACAGTACAGATGTCATTTTTCATATCCTGCCCAAAATATGCGTTTGCACATCTGGCACAAAATGGCGCGATCGCTGTGGGAAATTTATGTTTCGGACAGATTAAGAAAATTATAGTGACAGTGTTCATGAGCAAAGATCTCAAAATACCTATGTTGAAAATTTGGTGAAATAATTCCACTAAATGACTGTGGTATAAGCGTGTGTTGCGCAGTTTCCACTTGCGCTCAGAATTTCGAGCATTTTTTATATTTTCACTACAGATTTTCAACATTGCCATCTCTTCACACCTCCCTATGGATGGTATAGCTGTGATTCTTCACATCCTGCCTGATCTGTGTTTTCGCACATCTGGCGTAGAATGGCACAGTCGCTGTGGGAACAAGAAGTTCGGGACACATTAACAAAATCACACTGCCACTGTTCATGAGAAGCGGTCCCAAATGCTTTCATGAGGTGGGGATCACAAAAAGGCCATGCTGAAAATTTGTAGTGCAAATACCAACACACACACACACACACCCAGGGTGTCAGGGGTTTCTAACCATAACGTCCCACTCTGTACAGACTGACAGGTATCAGAGGTGTAACTTTGGATCACTGGCTGTAATGCTCATGCCATCCCAGCCCAACCCTGAAGCCAGTGACAGGTATCGAGGTGTGCCTTGCACTCTTCAGTCCCAGACTTCACCCCATTCTCCTGTACTGCAACCATTTCAGTGAATGCTCTTATGAAATGGGATGACTGTGAAGCTGAACACCCCAAGGCACACCTCAACACTTGTCGGTGTCTACAGGATAGGGTGAGGTGAAATGCTTTGAGCATTATGGGCAACAACCCACAGGCACACCCCAATGCCTGTCCATCTCTGCAGGGTGGAGGTGGGATTGGTGTGAGTTCAGTTATTCACTGCCACTCCTATTCTGCATCTGTCTAACTCCTCCACGTCCAATGCTAATATCAACAAGCAAAGATTCGGCATTGACAAATGCTTGTTCCTTCTGGTGGAAAAGCAATAGAATTCCCCCATATATGTCTACAGTTTCAGACATTGCTGACCATTTGTTTTACCTTAAAGCATAGAGTACCTCTCAACGGTCTCTGATTTTCAGGGAAATGCCTGCTCCTGCTTCTGAAATTTTCTGCATTCCTCCTAAATGTACGATTTCTGAAACTGAAGAGTATGGATCTGAATAATAAAATACTGTCTACTATGAGTATTACAGTCTAGTTCTCATTCTATTTATGCTAAGCCACGTATTGTAACAGCTTCTTGAGCTGATGTTGCTATTTTTTTGAGATGTGTCCCTGATATTGGTCATTTGTCCCTGATTTTTTTAAGCCTTGTCTGATTTGGGAGCAGGCGGTCACTTGGCAGTATGCCTCAAAGGAGAAGTCTGCGACCATCTTCCCTTAAGGTTCACATGTCTGCTGTCAGCTTTCAGAACTAAACTAGGTGTAAAGTCTATGCTTCCAACAGTATTCTTAAACTTTTTCAGAAGGGCTAACTCATCTATATTCTCCAGTGAAGCAACCATGCCTCTCCTGGGATTTGAGCTTGGTTCTTTCTTAGCTCATGCAGGAATCTTTGGAACCCCTCACATGGAAAGTTGTCTTTTTGGTTGCTATCACATCAGCTGAAAGGGTGAGTAAGCTTCAGACTCTTTCTATTCTACCCATCCTTTTAGTTTTCTGCTAAGAAATGGCTGTTCTTAGGACTCACTTGAAATTCCTTCCCAAAGTTGTGACTGAACTCCACATGAATCAGTCTATTACCCTACCTGTATTCTTCCCTAGAACTCTTGTGAGTCGCAGCTTTATTTAAGGAGATGTAAAAAGGGCCCTTAGTTAGTAGTTAGGTGTCAGTGTGGCTCAGCTGGTAGCACATCTGCCTCTGGGACAGAAGGTCATGGTTCTTGTCCCACACCAGTGATTGGACTCATGCCATAAACACTGGCACGGAGTATAGCACTGGGGGGTGCTGTACTGTTGGGGTGTGCCATCCTTCGTATGAGACATTAAACTGAGGTCCCGTCTGCCCATCTCTGGTGTTGTCCTCATTGGTGTCCAGGTGGAAGTAAAATAACCCAAGGCACTTTTCACAAGAGTAGAGGGGAATTTTTTATTTGTACAGCATCAAAAAGAAATCATGACAAACAGTTTTAAGTCACACAAATCAGTCAAATCATAAATAAATCCAAGAAGTATTATACTCGTACATAAACAAGGTGATGTTCAACACTCAAATGACAGTATGCTAACCTAAAAAAAGAAAAATGAATTCTAAAAATAATATCACATATACAGAACTTTACAAGAAATGAAACAATACAAATATATAGCCAAACCCCTTTTCCTCTCACCCTTAACAATATGAGGGCTTTACCTATAAGAAAGTACCCCCCTTCACCAAAAGAATCAAGAACCATAATCTCCAATTGTTACTATAATTCCACACATAATATGGTGTACTGTCCACCAATAAAATAAAAAAGCAAAAAATAGCAGTAAGGCCAGAAAGCCATACCCAATCCCAATGTCATCCTAAGACTAATAACCCTTCCTTCCCCTTTTCATAGCAAAAGGAAAAAAACATAAGTAAGTAACCTTAGTCTGCAGTACAAACTCTAATGTCTTTTTTTTTTTTTTTTTAAAGAAAATCCACAGCGTACCACCAAGAGGACCAACTATCCCGGTCCACTTGTAACTGTTCAGCTAATTTCCACTGCTGTAGATCTATTAAAAGCATTTGGGTAAGCTCAAAGGGAGAAATGCGTTATTGCTGCAAAACCAATCGGCAACGCCCAATCCAAATCCAATATAAGATATGAGCGAAAAGTATACAGAGTGTACTATCATGAAGCTGTATTGCCAGGTGGGGAATTATCCCATATTATACAATGGCAAGAAAGAATCCTGGCTTCTGATTGGCCAGTTGGGCACCACAGCAGGGATGTTATCCTGGCATAACATCCCTACTGATATTTTTGAGCTTTATTTTCTTCTTTTCTTAAGAAACAAAAATATTTTTACACACAAACAATATTTTTTAAAATTATTTTTTTTATTCTGCATATAACAACAAGCCATTGTATAATAGGAATAATCGCCGGCCCGGTGGCGCTGAGGGTTGAGGCGCTGGACGCCACACCTCGCTGACGCTTCGGGCGAATTCGTTTGGGAACGGGCACGGTTGGGTTGATGGGCGAGATGGATTGAGTGTCCGGAGGACTGCTCTCCATCTCCGGGGTGAGATTGATCGGCCGGTGCTTGTCTGACACCTAGCGGTGGCTGGGGGACCGACAGCAAGTAACGCAAGACTGGGGAGGGGCGGGACATGGCTGGCGCTTGACTAGTCGCGCACTCAGTCGCTGGCGCCATTGCACGCCATGGCCGCGGGGGGACAAGAAAAATAGGCCAGCAGCACGACGCCGCTCTCTGGTGCTATTCCTGGAGGACGCCTCCCTGGCATGGATCCGCTGTGGTGGGTCGAGTCGCTCCTCACCACCCTGCCACGAAGGGTAAGTCACGGGAGTGCGGAAGGAGGGTCTCATGTCCGGGAATGGCACCAGAGCGGCAGCGAGTGCGAGGGGAGTAGCCGGAGCTCGAAAAATAACACCCAAAAAAATAAATAAATAATAGGAATAATGCCCTCCATGGTGGGTGTTATGCTGGGATAACATCTCTTCTCGGGTGTTGGACACCCTCGGCCAGTGGCCTCGGGCCCAAACACCCAAGGCGGGATGTTATCCCAGCATAATACCCACCCTGTTAGGGATTATTCCTGTAATAAAGTAACTGGGAATCTGGAGGAATTTGTAACTTCCCCTTCCATTTATTTTTTAAAACATCCCAAAACTCAATAGCATAGGGGCAATTATAATATAAATGATCCATTGTTTCTACCTGAAGAATACAACATTCCTAGGACAATATCTGTCCTGTAGAGATTTATGTTTGTGGTTGCTCCTGACATTAATCCTATTATGCAGACCTAACCATATTGTATCCCATAACTTATCTGGTAACCTAACATCAGTTATATATTGAGCAATACCCTCTCGCTGCTGTTGTGAAAACCTTACAAACGGATGCTCCATGAAATAAGTAGATAAAACTTCCAAATACAGTTGTTTCCTCGTATAACGAAGCACCATATATATTTTAACACCCCATTTAATTAACCCATCCACCACCCCTTTCATTGCTTTATTTTTTCTCTGATTCAAATTGTTGTTGCTGGTATACCTTCTTCTGCATTATTACAAGGTGTGCCTACAGGTGTGTGCTAACAGATTACTGCTGTAATCTTCTGATTCAAATTGTCTTTTGCAAGGTATATCTTCTGTTACTGCTTTATTTTTCTCTGGAGCAAAGTGTTTCTTACAGGGTATATCTTCTCTGAAATTACTGTATTACAGGTGGAGCTTACATTTTTGTGACTTTTTTATCATTGGGCTAAGCAAAATTACTGTTTGACACTGTGTTTTATTTTATTCTTGTTTGTTGAAAAGGTTTGTTGTCTCAGAGGTGTTTCAGTCTCCTTCTCACATTGAAGGCTAATTGCTTTTCCTCCACAGCTCTTCCAAAGGATTAGGTGTGTATGTGGGGGTGGAGCTGGCAAACTGTCAGTAATTTCCAACAGAAAGAAGGGTTAAAAGTCAGGTTAGTTTATATCTTGGAGGTAGAAGACTTGGTTTGCTGGCCAAGGCACCTAGCTTCACCTGAGCTCTTTCCTTCTAAGACTGCTTGAAAGGCAGAGTAGAGAAACTTACCAGAGCAAGGGAGAAGGATTAAGACTTAGTTGGCTAAGCAGATTTACTGTGTGGTGGTGTTTTAATTTTTTACTCACAAGGATTGCTACTGTTTGTTGCTAACATTTCATTGCTTTATTTTTTCTCTGATTCAAATTGTTGTTGCTGGTATACCTTCTTCTGCATTATTACAAGGTGTGCCTACAGGTGTGTGCTAACAGATTACTGCTGTAATCTTCTGATTCAAATTGTCTTTTGCAAGGTATATCTTCTGTTACTGCTTTATTTTTCTCTGGAGTAAAGTGTTTCTTACAGGGTATATCTTCTCTGAAATTATTACAGGTGGTGCTTTACAGGTTTTACAGTTTTATCTAACATTAGGATAAGCTTTCAGGGTTACTGCATTTGTTGTTGACTGATTGTTTCTCTTACCTCCTTGTTCTTTCGTCCGTGGTTCTTCTTTTTAGGCAGGGGAAGGGCCCAGCCACCCACCCCCATCCCCAACCACCCCACGCTACACTCCTTTTATAGGGTACCACAGTTGTGACATTTCCTGTGGCAGAGCAGGAAGGGGCGGATCAGTGGGGCCTCCACAAGGTGATCTCATTTACAGGGCACTAGTAATTTAACTTGTTATAACAAGTTAAACAAAGCACAATTAAACCATTACTTGCATTTTTTTTCCTTCTAATTACTCTGACTAGGTTACAAACCCAGCAACTTATTTGGAATGGATTTCATTAACTGCAGGTACTGTGGAACAATTTTCAGAAGGACAGTCTTACAGGATTTAGGACACTGTCCTACATGCTGGGCCTTTGAGATCTTAGGTCTCAGCTCCGGGCAGCATGGGCAGAGATTGCACGCTTCAAATTTCATATTGAAGAGGAAATACATTATAAGAACCACCCGCCATTTCCCCAGCATCCAACAGAAAAACCTTGACCGAGAGGGTAGTTGGTCCAGGAGGTTGGCAGGTGGTTAGGAGGAGCAAATCAGGTGCCCCATCACTCTCTGCTCTCCAACACATTACCTCCAAAACCATATAAACACTACAAACAGGTATCTGCCTCTATCTCTGAAATCAAATAAAGAGGCAGAAGACACTGCAGAGCAGGACACTGTGGCACAGGAGCTAGCACAACAATACTCACCCAAATCAGGAACCAAAACTAAACAAGCACAAAGGAAATCCAAAAAACTACTGATCATAGGAGACTCCATGATTCGGGGAGTTGATACCCATCTCCAGCCAGGGGTGATGGTCAGATGTCTCCAGGTACATCAGCATGGAGAGACACTACATTGCTAAAATTGTTCACAAAGCAGGAGAAAACATTGATGTCCTAGTACACATAGGGACTAATGATCTCACCAGCCGGTCAGTTGTGGAGACCAAGGAACACCTGACTAGGCTGGGTGACAAACTATCATCTATTTCATCCGGCATCTCCTTCTCTGAGATCCTGCCAGTCTTGGAGAAGGAACAGATGGACGGAAGGTCAGAAAGGGGAGATAGGGAGCTAAACACGTGGCTCAAGGACTGGTGCCAGGAAAAGGACACGGATTTGTAGGGAACTGGCAACAGTTCTGGGAGCGAAAGTTCTTTAAATTTGATGGACTGCATCTGACTAAAGAGGGAGTCAGTGCATTGGGGCAGAAGTTTGACGTCTTTGCAGAATATTTAAACTAGCAAATGGGGAGAGAGGTGCAGCACCCCATACGTCGAATGGGAAGAACACCCTTCCCCCCTCAGCTAGTGGTCAAACAGGAATTCAGCGTGTTTGCTGTTCATTTGCATCACCAGGTAAGAAAAAAGGTTTGTCTCCCCATACGATGCACAGGGGTAATGCCAAACTTTACCCAACAACTAACACACCAAAATCTGGCCAATGGAAAATCATGTACACAAATGCTCACATCCTGGGAAATAAGATCCCAGACCTGCAGGCAATAATGTCAGAGGCTAAACTGGACATAGTAGAATTAGTGAGATGTGGTTTACCAGTAACCACACTTGGGAGACTCTGTGCACCAGCTATGTATTGTTCAGAAGAGACCAGGTGCGTGGCAGAGGAGGGTTCCTATGTTAATGAAAATATCAAAGCTACAGAAATTCAGAATACACATAAGGAGCCAGAAGAACTGTGGGTCACCCTGAAACAGGAAATGGGACAGCCATAAGAACTGGGGTTGTCTACAGGCCCCCAGACCAGAGGGAGGACATAGATACATTACTGTTAGAAGATATACAAAACATGACAGCTAAAGGGAGGTTCTGATAATGGGAGACTTCAACATGCCAGATACAGATTGGTCAATACCAGCAGGAACATCTGCCAGAACTAGACTCATAGTGGATTCCCTGCAGGGGAGGGCCTCAAACAACTGGTACAGCAACCCACAAGAGACAGGGCTATCCTAGATCTAGTACTGACTAACAAAGAAGGGATCACAGATCTCCAGGTAGAAGGTCACCTGGGGCCAGTGACCATCACATGGTATGGTTCAATTTGGCTACTACATCTAAATCATCCCATTCCAAGGCAAAAATATGGGACTTCAGAGGAGCTGACTTTGATAAGATGGCCAACAGAGTTAAGCTAGCCCTGGCAAAAGAAACACAGGTGAGGAGGTACAGGCAAAGTGGGCAAGCATTAAGGATACAATACTGAAGCAACATCCCATTGTGTTAGACAGAAAAGGAAGTGCAAGAAGAAGGAAACCACTTTGGTTCTCAAATACAGTAGCAGAAAAGGTCAGAGCCAAAAGGCTGGCCTTCAGAAAATATAAGGGAACACAGTGGGATGAAGATAGGAGGCATACCAAACTGCCCTAAGGGAAGCAGGTAAGGCAGTAAGGCAGGCAAAGTCCCAAACTGAGGAAACACTAGCACAAACAGTAAAGAAAGGTGACAAGACTTTCTATAGATACATTAGTGAAAGGAGAAAGTCCAGAGGGATTGCTAAGCTTAATGGAGAAAAGGGAGCATGTGAGGAGGAGGACCCTGTAAAGGCATCTATCCTAAATAGATACTTTTGCTCAGTATTCTACGGAAGAGAAGGTAGGGCAGGGCCCACAGCTCAGCATCATGGACACAGGGGGGAGGGAGGTGAGCACTACTCCCTTCACAAAAGAAAGGGTCCTACAAGAGCTTGCTAAGCTCAGGGTGGATAAGGCAATGGGACCTGATGGCATACATCCCAGGGTACTTAAGTAGCTAAAGGAGGAACTAGCAGAGCCATTAGCAGAATTGTTTAGTGAGTCTCTGAGCACAGGAGAGGTCCCAGAAGACTGGAGAAGGGGTCATGTGATCCCACTCCACAAGAGTGGTAGCAGGGGAGGCGGGAACTACAGACCGGTCAGTCTTACCTCAGTAGTGGGCAAGATTATGGAGGCACCCTTAAGGAAAGGATAGTGCAACACCTGGAATCCATAGGGGCACAGGATCCAAGACAGCATGGGTTTACAAAGGAAGGTCCTGTCAAACTAATCTCATAGATTTCTTTGACTGGGTAACCAGAGTGGTGGACCAAGGGGGCAGTTGATGTCGCCTACCTTGACTTCAGCAAAGCTTTTGACACTGTTCCACATAGAAGATTGATAAATAAGCTAGGTAGGCTCGGGTGGGTCAGAAGTTGGTCAACTGGGTGGCAAACTGGTTGACTGGCAGAAAACAGAGTGGTGGTAAATGGTATACAGTCAGAAGAGATGCAAGTCACAAGTGGGGTACCTCAGGGATCAGTCCTGGGGCCAGTCCTATTCAACATCTTCATTAGTGACCTCGCAGATGGACTAGAGGGTAAGGCTTGTCTGTTTGCAGATGACACCAAGATCTGCAACAGAGTAGATGATCCAGATGGGGTGGGCCGAATGAGAAGAGATCTGGATAAACTAGCAGAATGGTCAGAAGAGTGGCAACTGGGATTTAATGCAAAGAAGTGCAAAATCATGCACATAGGGAAGAGAAACCCTGAAGCCACTTATAGGCTGGGAGGGGAGTTGCTAGCAGTCACAAAGGAAGAAAGAGACTTGGGCATCATCATCACTGATGACCTAAAATCATCCAAGCAGACCTCTAAAGCAGTAGGTAAGGCTAGGGGTGTTAGGGTGTATTAGTAGGGGTATCACAAGTCGTAAGAGGGAGGTAATAATCCTCTGTACAAGACATTGCTAGGCCCCATCTGGAGTACTCATGCAGTATTGGAGGCCACACCTTCACAAGGACATTAACCAAATTGAGGCAGTCCAGAAGGGCAACCAAAATGGTGCAGGGACTGCATCAGAAGACATATGAGGACAGATTAACGGAGCTCAATATGTATACCCTTGAGCAAAGGAGGGAGAGAGATGATATGATCGACATTTAAACACCTTAAGGGCATAAACAAGGTGAAAGAGTCTAACATGTTTAAATATAAGAAAAATAGCAGGACAAGAGGACACAGCATGAGATTAGAGGGAGGCCGATTAAGGGGGAATGTGAGGAAATTCTTTTTCACAGAAAGGGTGGTAGATGCATGGAATGGCTTACCACAAGAAGTGGTGGCTATGAATACAGTGCAGGGCTTCAAACAGGCATGGGATAGGCATAAGGGAGCAATACAAATGACTATGAAAAGATAGGTCACTGACAGAGCAAAGGCCGATGGCACATTTATAAGGTAGAAAAAGAAATGGGCAGACTGGATGGGCCTTGCGGTCCTTATCTGCCGTCAACTTCTATGTTTCTATGTAAGCACCATATCTATTTTAACACCCCATTTAATTAACCCATCCACCACCCCTTCCCATCTTTTAACCAACTGAGGATGTCTTATTTTTATGAAGAAAGTGTCCTGCCTTCCATTCTGTTACCACCCCTTGTACTAAGGAATAACCCCATTTCCCCCATAGCGGAACTGAACCTTTAAGTAAAGGAAGAAAATTATTATATAAAAATATTATATAAAAAAACAAAATAGGATTGATCATATTCACACACCCACCCTTAATGTCCTGATTAAGGACATTGCGCTTAATAGGGTTAAGTCTGTTCCCCCAAAAACAGGAGAAGAAACACCCTAAAAGAGGCATTTCAAAATTCTTAGGAACCAAAAAAACAGCACTGATATATAAAAATATCGGAGTTAAAAAAGTCTTTATCAAATAAATTCTTTAATTTTTTGACGATTTCCAGTGATTCCAGCATCCTACCATCTCTTTCCCTTTTTAGATCATTATATCCTAATTATATCTTGCCATATCACTACCTCCATAATATATTCCCAAGATTTTACAAGGGGCCATCGCTGCCTGACACCCTCCAAATAATCTAGGTTCTTCTGGAAACCCTGTGAGATCTAAACATTGAATTTTTTCCACATTTAAACATGCCCCAGTTATCTTCCCTGTCTCCTGAATAAGATACTTTGCTATCTCAAAAGACTGTTCATTCTGAAGCAAGAGGCAAAGATCATCTGCGTACGCTAGCACCTTACAATCCTGTAGCTCACATCTAGTCAAGCCCTTAATTCTGGGAGATTTTTGTAGAATCTGCAGTAAAGGATCCAATATAAAAACATACAAAAGGGGGCTTAAAGGACCACCTTGCCTAACCCCTCTCTTTATCAAGCATTTAGGTCCTTGGAATCCATTATCATATGGCCTAATGTAAGCCAAAGCATACCATAATTGTAGCCACCCTACAAACTGCAATAGTATCCCATATTTCTCTAAACATTGCCACAGAAATGCATGAGACACCCTATCGAAAGCTTTGGCTTGATCTAAACTAACCAAAAATTCCTTTTGTGAACCCTGTCCATACCCCATGTCTTCTTCTACTATCTCCCTTAATAGAAGCAATGCCTCCGTAATTTGCCTCCCGGAACTGAACCGAATTGTACTGGGCTAATCAAATCTCCCATCACTCGGGCTAACCTATTACCTGACTGTAACCCCCCTGTTACCCGGGGTTACCAGAATCCCAGTAAGACATAGTGGTAGGCAGGGAAGGCAGCTTGTGAAACTCCAGTTAAATGGATTTCACACTGTCTCACTCTGTTCTCAGTCTCAGATGAGACTGAGGGATGACATCATTTAGAACTGTCCCAACTGCATAACCCACACTGGAATGTTGCAGTTGGAGGTTAGAGTAGAACGTTGGGGAATTTGAAGTCATTCTGAGAGAGAGTCAGTAGAGTGCAGAAGAGGTGTTCTGCTGAGTGCAGGCCTCAGAGCTCTAAGCTCTGTTAATGAGCTACTTCTGTTTTTTTAGGTGTGTGTTTCCACCTGAAGAGGAACACAATAATTGCAAATTGAAGTGGTGGAGATTGCTTACAATGGTTCAGGGCCCCATCCCTGCGGGGATGGGGGAAGGTATCAGCCTGTGTCCAGGGTCAACCCCCTTGGTCTGGCTAAGGGAAAGAAGCTGCCTGTTTAAGTTCGTGCCGAGGCACCGGAAGCTCTGGAAGAGAGTTCCTTGAGGAGGAAACGCCTGTGGGGCACCTGCAACCGAATGGTGAGTTTGCTCTGCAAAAGGGCCATGTGATTTCACCTGCATCAAGATGAAACTAAAGGGACTGATACTGTGGGGTCAGGAAAAGACAGCCAAGTACAGTTTGGAAGATGTGGGGAGTGGACTGCTCAACTCTGTGGGGGGTCTAGAGTAATGGACAAAGCCACTTTTTAAGTATGTTCAAGTCCAGCACATATGGGATGTAAAGACAGTAGATTGAATGTGAAATACATTTAAAAGAATCTACACAGCAAAGTGTTTTAAAGGATGAGGTGTTACAGTCCAGGGAAATGGCCGGGTATGAATTGTGGGAGCAAGAGGTGGGAGACCCCCCCATCAGTAGTAACCAAATTCACCTCTACGGATTTGCTCTGTGGCACCTTTACTTTCTCTCAGGTACTTGGCCAGTGCCTGAGGAAAGTACCCAGACGTGGGATTAATGAGAAAGATTCCCTTATGGAGCAGAAGTGCTCGTAGGTGGTTTGGGGAGCCACCAGTAAATGTTTCCATGATATATGGAAAGTGTCCAAGTGGCTGGCAAGGAGCAGAACCAGGGAAAACCCAGAGCAGTGTACCAGTTCGGGCTGTGTGCCTAGTGTGTTTCAGAGCCCGAGGGCTAAAGTGATGAGGACGTGTTCTGGTCTCCTTAAATCTGCATTACCAGGAGTGTAGCCCTGTGGGGGTCCATCCATGCTTTGTTTATTCTGTTGGATGTGAATAAAAGCCACACTTTAGAATCCCACTTCTGGTATTGGACATTACAGTTATTGCTTCCTGTGTCCGGAGTTACTTGGGTGCCCCTGTGCAGAGTAGCCAAACCTAGCCTTTGTGCCGAGTGACCCATTCCTCCCTGAACCCAGCCCATCTGGTAGTGCTGTCAGATAGAAACGGCAGACCATGTAGGGGTTACACGACAATTTTGCAAAAATTTTTAAATCAGTATTTAATAATGTTATAGGACGCCAATAACCGAGCTTTGTAGGGTCCTCTGATTTAAATAAAAAGACCATTAACCCTTCATACATTGCCGTAGGCAAAAAATTATCTGAAAGAACAAAATTATAAAGTAAAAGAATTTCTAGTGAAATAATACCCCACAAAAATGTATATGGCTCTCCAGGAAGCCCATCCGACCCTGGAGATATCCCATTATGTAGGGAAGTCAAAACATCAGTCAACTCCAAATTTGTAAAGGGAGCCATCATACGTTCCCCAACCCCTGATACCAAATTAGGGGGATCTGCTGCCTGTAAAATCTGGGAAGTAAATTCAGAGTAAGCCACAGGTTCCCCAAATTTGTCATTTACAAAGTCCACTAATAACTGCATTATCCTTTCATTTTCCATTTCTAACAACCCTTGAGGTGAAATCAAACCCTTAATTTGTGTTTTTCACATCTTTGGTGACAATTAAAAAAAGGATTAATATTTACGGACTTCTCTTGCATCCCAAAACTCTGCTCTTTCATTAAGGAGGTCAGTCTAGTATATTGATAAGTTCACATTTCTATTTTGAGATGTTTTATTTCCTCCTTAACATCTACCTTCTCTAACACTTGTCTGGTCAACAAACAACCCTGCCTCTTTCTCAGTGCCAGGTACTTTTTTTGTGTAGTAGCTGCCTGCCTTGTACGAATATATTGAAAAAAACTAATGAGCAAAGCTTTTAAATCCGCCCACCATAAATTGATATCCTCATATAAAAAAATTGTTGATTTTTTATCTAAAACCAAGGACATAAGATATTTTAAAACTAAAGGCTCTTCCAACAATGAAACATTCATATGCCAATACCCTTTCCCTGTTTCCCTACTAGGCGGTACAGCAACATTTACCCCAATCAACACATGATCTGAAGTTTCAGTAGGAAAATAAATAGCCTGAAACACTGGCAGAGATTGTTTCAAAAACATAAAATCAATCATAGATGAAAGACTTCCTTTAAAAAAGTAGACTGTCCTTTATGCTTCCCCCAACAATGGGCATCTTTCAAACCTGCTTATTGCAAAAATGTTTTATCACAATACTGTTTCGATGGATTTTTGGCATTTTGCAAATTTACATTAAAATCCCCACCCCAAAACAATTGTCTACTGGTATACAAATATGGCTGATTTTTTTAAGTAACTCAATCCATAAAGCCTTGGTTTGCAGCCCATAAATCATAATCAGTCTATAAAAGAAAAAATTAATGAGTACATCTAGTAGCAAGGCCCTACCAGGGTCAATATCCACTAGCCTCAAAATAGATACATCTGAGGAACGAAAACAAAAACCTACCCCACTACAGGTCTCCATAGCTAGAGACCAGCTTGATAACCCCCTTTTCCAATCGTTGGTAGCCTGAACGACCTCTGCCAGTGTGTGCAGCCTGGTATCCTGTAGCATAAACACATCGAATTCAGACTGCTGTAAGATACTAAAAGTCGTTTTCCTTTTTATCTCAGATTTAATGCTGTTGACATTCAGACTCGCTACTCTTAAATGAATTTGCTCAGGGAGGAGGCTTCATCAGTTTCCTACTAGACCTTGTTACTCTCTTCAAAGGTACCTCAGTCCCAGACTTTAGTGACTCTACCTGTGGAATAGCCTCATCCCTTGGGGGGGGCCCATCCTCCATGGGACTCTCCGTCTCCACTTGTTCACCCCATCATGAGAATACTGCAAAGCGATTTGAAAGAAGTAGTAGCGATAATGCCGCTCCTTGGGGAACATCTCCTGAATTGACTGAGGGGGTATGGGGGGGGACTTCATCTACTTGGTTCTCCCTTGGAACTATCAAAGCTGAATTTTCCAAGCACTTAGAGCTTAACTCTTGATTTGGTATAAAAAATTGGGGAGGAAATCTTTTAGGTGACCCTTGAGGAGTGACAAAGGGTGTATCATTTATGTCAGCCAACTCCACCTCTCCTTCCCTTTCTCCTGTTCTCAAATTTGAAGTACTTATCACTGAAGACAAAACTCTCTTGTCTGCCAGAGGCCTTCCTCCAGGTACTACTCCCCCCGTTCTATTCTTCCTGTAGCTTCCTCTCCTTCGTCCTCTATGTCTAGGCTGGTGAAAGGAACTGCCCAACATTCCCCTTCCCACTAAAAACTGGTTCATGCAATTGTTGAAGGCCGTGCATGGCATACCTCTCAGCCTTGAGGGCTGGATGAGGGACAGAGCAATTTTGAGGGGTAAAATGAAGGACATCCCTCACAATTAGGCACAGCTGAGAGGTATGGTGTGTGAGTGTTGATGTGTGAAACAGCTGCCACTACACATTTACAGTCAATGTGCTACCAGTCTCTCATTGCTTGTAAAGCACTTTGGAATATAGTGTGTATGAAAAGCACAATATAAATGCACAGCCACCTTCTATTTTAACGGAACAGAGAGCATCAGGGAGAAAGAACTCATTGATTTGTCACATATGTTAAAATGGCTAGATGTCACCCAGCAGCTGAAGAGACTATTTCTCTCTGGTTGGGTTCATGGTTATCTCACTGTTATAGTAAAGCAGGCAGAGAACTCCCCTGTGAACCCAATGGCTCATTCTACTTCTTTCCTTCTAATTATTTCTTCCCCTTCTTGTTTTCCCGCACCTCTCTCCCTGTCCAGCTCCCTCTGTTCCTCACCCTCTCCACCACCCACCTCCGCTTGTCTCCTAAATTACTTCCTCCCATTGGCATCCTACTCGCAGTCTCCTTTCATCTTTGTGGCTTCATCTCGAAATCCTCAAGTCGCTCCAACCCTCCTATCTCTCAAACTCTTTGCCTACTACTCCCCTCCTTCCTTTTCCTTCAAGCGTCTTATACGTTCTCTGAAACTCCTCACCTCCTTGTTGCTTTCAGTTTCAGGAGATATTGAGCTTGACCCTGGTCCTTCCATTTCATCCCCTCTCCCAAAAGGTTTGCGAGTGTGCCATATCAACATCCATAGCCTTCTCCCTAAGATCGACCTGTTGCATCCACTGATGGTTAACCTCAAACTTGATGTGCTGCTGAATGCTCCCCCAGGATCCCCGAGTTCTCTATTGATAGCCCTGGTTTCTCCATTATGTGTCAGGATTGAGCAAAGAAGGGTGGCGGAGTAGCTATCTACTTTTTCCTCAAACTTCCAGTTTCAGCCTGTGCTTTCCATCTCTATCACCTCTGCCTATGAGATGCTTCTTTTAAAACCTTTCCTCTCTTTCTCTGCACCCATATTTATTGCCAGTGTCTACTGTTCCCCTGGCATCTCCCCACCTTCAGTAATTGAGTTACTCACCACCATCTTCTCCCAGGCCTCCTCTGGTGAATTACTCATACTGGGTGATTTCAATTTAAATTGGCTCTCCCCATTCCTTCATAAATTTTGCCTTAACATAAAGTCCCTTCTTTAACTTAATTCATCTCTGTCCCCACGTGTTTTAACTTCAAATCGCTAAATCACTGCTTCTTGGATTGGGTTCTCTCCTCACATCCTCATCATATTGTAGAAGCTAGTACCCTTCCCGATGCCTTCAGTGATCACCATATGGTCCACTGTATGTGCACAAGAGTCATCATCCCATGGCTCCCCCCAAATTCATCCAGTTTCTGTCTTTCTGATCACTGGACTTGTACCACCTTCATACTAGCCTGGTAGCCACTGACTAGTCTTCTATTTATACAGCTGGCAACATTGAAAATGCCCTCAAATTATTCACTTCCAAATTTATATCTTTCTGGGATCATTATGCCCCTCTAAGAAGAACCATAGTCTGATGTTCTCACCTCCCACGGATCTCAGCTGAGTTGCTGGCTTGTCACCGTGTGCATGACCTTGCTTGGAGGACCTACATGTCCTCTGGCACCACTTCTGATCTTACAGTTTACTGGACTCTTTGTAATGCTTGTACTAAAGCTACTAGGCTTCCGAAGTCTTAATTTGGCATTCACACTCCAGAACAATCTCAATCACCTCTCTAAGTTCTGGAAGGTAATTCATACACCTTTCTCTCCTGTGACCCAATTTCCTCTCTCTGTTCTCAAGATAGGTGATACTTCTATCTCTGACCCTGCTGCAGTCGCCTCATCTTTCAGTTCCTTTTTTACCTCATGTGATGTTCCCTCCTGTCTTCCTCCTCCACCACACCTTCTCTCTCTTCTTCTCTACCTCTCTTACTCCTCCTCTTCCTGTCCCAATGCCCCCTCCTCCTCTTTTTCTTTCTCTACCATTTCCCCAGCTGCTTCTCTTAAGGCCCTCTTGACTCTAAATCCTCATAAGGATGGAAGCCCTGATGGTCTTGACACCAGACTCCTGTATCTCTCTGCTCGTGTCATTGCCCTTCCTATTACCTACCTGTTTGATCTATCTTTCTCCTTATCCTGTGCCCCTAACTCTTGGAAATTGGCTACTGTCATTCCACTTCCTAAAGGGTGTGACCCCTCTTCCCTAGGAACTTTCATCCTAGCTATCTCTTCCCCACACTGGCTAAACTCCAGGAATATCTTGTTCTCTCCCAACTCTCCCCTTTTCTTGACTCAACCTCCTTTTTCACTCTTTTCCCGTCTAGCTTTAGAAGGTCACACTCCACCACCTTCTCACTCCTTTGGCTCACTGATTCTATGCTCACTGGCATGGATCAGGGCCTTATCAGCACTGCCATTTTTCTTTGCTTAGCTAAAGTCTTTGAAACAGTTGCCAACCCCATTCTCCTGGACAAACTTAAGGCAGCTGGACCCCCTGCCTCCTCTGATGACTGGTTCTGCTCCTACCTTGAGGGTATGTCACAGGCTGTCTGTATTGGAGACTTTCTCCCCCCCCCCACCGCATCAGCTCTGGCATCACCAAGGATCTGTTCTGAGCCCAATTATTTTCTCCAGTTTTCTAATGGACCTCCCAGTGCCTGCTTCTCTGAATCCATTCACATGTATGCAGATGATACGGTACTCTTTACATCAGGCTCCTCTGCCCCTGATCTCATGAACCAGCTCCAACTGGACTTTAACAACATCCAGCTCTGGTTCTGAGAAAATCACTTATCCCTTGATACTAAGAAAATGGTCTCTCTGACTTTTGGCACCAGGCAGAGGATTGCTAGAGTTTCCCTCTTTCCTTCCTTTCTTACCCTTGATGGTGCAGCTATTGAAGATGTCTCCTCCTTCAAGTACCTCAGGGTCTGGTTGGATCATCACCTTAACTTTTCTGTTTATGTGGATGCTATCCACAAGGTGCTCCACCCCAAACATCGTGAACTTTACATAAATAAGAGAAGCGTCCTGCCTCCTGCACGCAGAGAAATCATCACTAAGATTATTCTCCCAGTTTTTGACTATGGAGACATTGCTTACAGTGCTGCTCCTAACTCCACTTTAGCGAGACTGGAACCCCTCCTTCACGCCTTCTGTCAATTTGCCCTTGACAAACCCCTGCATGCTTATCACTGTTCACTGCATACCTCCCTCTCCCTTCCCTCTCTTGATGCCAGGTGTCTTACCCACTGTGTCTCATTTGTCTCCAAATTTCAGTTTGGCTTCCTCCCCTCCTATCTTGCTTCACTCCTCTCCCTCCCTCCCCCCTTGTACCTCTTACTCTGTTCACAATGCTTACTTTTGTTTTCCTGCTCTCCCATCAATGAAATCTACTGTTGATCAAGCTGCCTTCTCATTCCGCTTCCCTAAACTTTGGGGCTCTCTTGCACCTTCCATTTGGTCTGCTCCTTCCTTTCATGTTTTTAAATCTTTCCTCTGTGATTTCTCTATTCACTCCTGTAGTTGCTTTTGATATTGGGGGTGGACTACATGCACCTGCTGTTCACCACACACTGGTCCAAATATTCAAAACTTTGCCCTGGGCGCAAACTGTTTGCTCAGGGTTAGCGCCGGGTTTGCGAGGGTCCGCTATATTCAAAAGGTCAAATAGCATGGGCAAACTGCATTAGCACTGGGCAAAAGTATAATGTATGCAAGGGGAAAACTGAGGGGGCAAGTACATGAATACGGGTGCAATGCTATATTCAGCACATTAGTGCCATGCAAAGTGTTTTTGCGTGACTTAGCGCAACACTTTGCGTGGTGCAAATTACCGCCCAGGATAACGTAGTCTTAACACTGGGCAAACCAGCTTTGTGTGACTTTGTGGCTTTGTGTGACCCTAACCAGTAAATATTAAACATAGAAAGAAACAAGACATGGAAGTAACATGCTGCACATGGATGGCACCTCCTATGATGCCATCATCTGCCACTGGTCCCAGCCATGCTAGGCAGTAAGTGGTGACCCAGCACTCACTGGACACCATGGCAGTGTGTCCATACAGCACACACATGTAGACCACCCTTCAGTGGACACCAACAGAAGCCAGCACACACATGCAGCACTGGGGGGTGTGGAGGGTGTCAAGGGGAAGGTGTAGAGGTGGCCAGACTGCACCACATATTGGGTGCTGCCACAAGGCTGGGACAATCCACTCAGTGCAAATGGTCCAGTGTAGGGAATACCCCAACACCAGTGTGCCTGTCTGATGGTACATGTCCCCCCAGCCACATACTGCACATCTGTACAGACACCGCAGCACACACAGTCATGTATATGTCACTATGAGTATCCCATGCCAGTGGCGCAGCATCTGTGGGTCACACAACAGCATGACAGTAATGTACACTGTCAGTAAACACCTGCAAGATGGGCCTGTCACTGTGTAAAGTGCAGCAGTCATTGATGCCCTACACCCCATAGGCATTGTTGTGTCCCTCACTACTGGCCCCTTTGTTACCATAGTGTCTGCTGTGCACTGTAGCAGAAACTACAGTTTTTTGTGGGTTTTTTTATGCTTTCTCTTTATACCCCCTTCTCGCTGTGCTAGCTTCCTTTCTTCGGGGATCCCTAGGCTGCATAACCCCATAGTCCTGCCCCAGGGACCTCCCTTCAGGTGCTGGTTAGCCTTTCCCCATCCTGTCTCGGTCCCCCCCCCCCGGGTGGGGAGGAGAGGAACCCCCCGCTTAGTCCCCCTCTCACTCCTCAAGTATGCATCGGAAGGCATCACCAGCCCCTTCTATGCAGCCTGGTTAAGGGTTATCTCGGGACAGCTGGGTCCCATCTACAGGAGCCCAACACAGGGTTTTTCCACTTTTTTTTCTTCTTGATCCCAACCCACAGGATGTCTGCACTCAAAGGGGGCCAAGGAGCGATGCACGATGCGACGCGCTAACACTTCGGCTCCCGGCAGACATCCTCCTTCCCTTGTATGCTGCTTCGCTGCACCTCCACCCATAGTCACCCAGGTGGTGGTATCGCAGCGGGACCCACATCCCACCCTGCCCAGAGGAGGAGAGCAGCCCCTGGGTGCTCAATCCTCCTCCCCCCAGCTGGCCCTCCAGCCACCTGAATCCATTCCCAAACCCAGGTCGCTGGTGCCAGAAGCGGTAGCCCTACCGCTGCACCGGCGGGCCGGCCTGCAGAAACTATAGTTTGACTATTGCATGCAGCACCACCACCTGTGCCTGTGCTGTGTAGTCTCCTGGGACACAATATTCATATGAACATACACATTTGCCAGCAGATAAGGCCTTATGGTCTATCAAGTCTGCTTGAGTGTGCAGCTAGCAACCCTTATACTGCAGCTGCCCCTCCCTCTTACCCTATCCCATCCCCTTTTGAAGCAGTCCACTGTTCTACAGGATGCCACTTCCACAGGCAACATGTTCCACCCAGACACCACTCTCTCTATAAAGAAGTGTCTTCTCATTTCCCTCCTGAACCTTCCCCCCTCCAATCTGAGATCATGACCACGAGTGTCCCAACCCCCCAACTTGAATAGTCCCTCTGTGCCTGTCTTGTTTATTCCCTTCATGTACCTGAAGGTTTCATTCATATTCCTTCTGTCTCTCCTCTCCTCTCCTCCAGTGAGTACATATTCTATGCGGTTCTGTACAAATGCAGCCTGCAGCTACCACAATGCACTTCCACACTGACCTACAGGCGGAGCTGTGGGCAGACCCAGCCAGTCCCTGTACTTTCAGACTGATAAACAAGTAGAGCTGTGTGACCCTGCAATAGCACTGGGAAGACTGCATGCAAATCAGGACATAATGAGATGCTAATCTGGATGTTCGCCCACAGACTGCCTAAGTAGGTTCATTTGCATGTCACTTTTGAATATAGCAAATTTTTGTCCTGGGCAAACACGATAGCACTGGGCAAACAGCATAGCTCCACACAAAACCTGCACAAATGTGTTTACGCCATGCAAACATTTCAGAAACATGGTACATGTCTGCAGAATTTCACGCTAGTATACCCCCCCTTGCAGCTTTAATGAATCCACTCCTTTACTAGCACACATTGGCCACATAGTTCATCTCTACCTTCCTTCACATCTTTGTGCACTGGGCTGGTGTTGTGGTTTGCACTTCCTGGTTGCTATATTCAGAGCTGCCTTATTTCCCGGGCTATTTTTGCACTGCACTGCACTCTCAGCCCAGTTTGCCCAGCTTCCTTAGCATGCTATATTCAGCAGGTTTAGCACCGGAGCTATCCCTTTAGAATATAGTGGGCTATTGGTTCTGGGCTAATTTAGCATGCTGGGCAGTGCTAATTTAGCCCTGGGGCAAAGTTTTGAATATCTGGCCCACTGTCTCTAGTACTGCCCCTGCTCCCCCAGTTCTTCATTTACTACTCCATGCTTCTCATTTTTTTTTTTTGCCTACTGTTTGTTTTTTTGCCAGTCCCACAATTTACTGCATGGTGCTTACTGTATGGAATTTTATTCATAGGTGCTTTTGTAATTGTATGTTTTGTTATACATATTTCCATACTTTTATTATTTTTGTACAGTGTACGCTTTATCTGTACTGTTTTGTTCTCTTCCCCCCTCCCCCAGGACGCATCTGGAAATAAGCTGATCCCAGCTCAGTATGACATTCCTAATGAAACTTTTGCAATCAGTCAATCCATACATACATACATACATACATACATACTAGGAGTGCAGCTATATCCACTGCAGATACCAGGGACATTCCACCCCTGGAAGTTTGTAAGGCTGCAACTTGGGCAAGGGCCCACACCTTCACATCCCATTACTGTATTGTTGTGCACTCCAGAGTTTTGGACAGGTTTGGGCATCTGTCCTTCAGAGTCTGTGCCTTAAAATATACTGGTAGCCACCTCCTCTGGGTACGGCTAGAAGTCTGCTTAAAGTGGTTAGCAGATGAAAACATTGATAGTAAAAGAAAAAGTTATTTATAACTATAGTTCTTCTAAGTTCTAATCAATGTTTTTTATCTGATTACTGCTACCCTCACTGCCTCAACTCTTAGGATCGATATACAGTAGATTCCTCAGATAAATGCTGTATATATGTGACTGGGTGAGTTTTTTTGGTTTCATAAGTTTTTTCTAACTTCACAAAGAAATTTATTGATCAGAAAAGAGAAATACCATACCTTGTGAAATAATTAATCGCAGTTACAGCCAGATCTGTAAGTCATTTCAATTTGGAAACTGACTTGGGCAAATCAACCTATAACTTTCCAATACAAGGTTACAATTCTAAAATGAACAATTGAAACTAAACTACATTGTAGAAAACCCTATCCAACATGTCCTCCCCCCTCCAAATACTAAGTTTCATTTCTCCTGATCCTCATGACTGAAGCTCCACCAGTGTCATCTCATTAATCAGCTGCGCCTTCAGCCTGCCTGCCTAACACAGAGCGATCCAAAACGTTCTCTTCTGAGATCACGTTACTTTACTGGGCACCACAAAATAACTCCACCTCTCGGTTCAGCTAGAGTCCCTAAAATGCAGAACAGGAAGAGTCAGATATTATAGCAATTTCTGTTTAAAATTACTGTAGCTTAAGGCCATTATTCATTATCCCCCTTCTACGTCTGAGACCGTCCCCTCCCCCACTATTTTTGAGCCATGGCAGAGAGTCCACAAATCTATGAATGTCTCTGTTTCTAACGGTAGCTCACTAGTGAGACATTCCATCTTTTCCGTGGCATTTACCCTGGAGTGTCATTGGTCGAGTGTTGGCAGGTTTACAGAGAGCCAGTCTGAGGTAATACATTTCACAGCGGCCACTCTCAAGATCTGCCCAAGTTTCATTGTATTTTTGTCCCTGGACAACAGGGCGGGGGACCCTAACACTAGCGCAGTAAATGGCAGCTGGAATTCTCTACTTGTGGTTCTTTGTATTTCTTGATGTATAGCTGTCCAAAAAGGGTCCAGCTTCAAACAGGCCCAAAATATTTGATAAAGCGTACCCCCCCCAAACAGACACAACCTTGTCTCCAATAGGCATCAGTGTGACTGCTACTGAAATGTTTAGTTTCATAAGTCTGAGTATTAAATTATTCTGTATGGTTACATTTCAGTTTGCATTTACGTATAAGTAAAGTTTACATTTTCTATCATTTCGTTTTAAGTCTCCCGGTTTTTACTGTTGAACGATCTGGCACTTGAGGCTCAGGGGTCACATGATCAATGCTTGGATTGGTTCAAACTATTCTGAACGTTCTGGGGCAGACAGCATGAGCAGCCTATCTGCTTAAAGTGGTAATACAATGAAAACATCAGCTGGAAGGTTAGTTACTTGCTGGTAACAGTCAATCTTTGAGAGACTCTCCTCCAACTGTAAGCTGTCAGTATCAGGATCATTTAGAAGCTTGTTGCCTAGCTGGAGCCACCCGCTTTAATATGGATGGCACCATACTTCATCGGTTTCCCACCACAGACAAGCTCAGGTCATGCCACATCAACAAGAATGAGAGACCAGAACTACGACCACGTTGACAGGAGAGTCGGAGGCAAAGGCAAGGCTTATTTTTATGGCGTCCAATCCCGGAGGCTCTGGGCGCCTAACAAAGTATTACAAATAAAACAACTAATTGAAATCCATAAACAGCCAGTGGTGCCAGAACAGTTTGAAAAGTGGTAGGGCCAAGGATGTAAGGGGTAAATTTCCCTATTAAATATATTACCATGATAGCAAAAAGTGATAGGGCCACTTATGAAAGTGGTAGGGCCTTGCCCGTAGTGGCCCCCCCGTTCCGGCACCAATGTAAACAGCAGATAGATAAAATCAGGCTTCAAATAACAAAATTCACTATCTAGTACTGATTACTCTGTGAAAGACAGACCGAAGAGGTGGGCCTTTAGCCTCTGCTTAAAAACACCGATCGAAGGGACCTCCCGGACTACAGCTGGAAGTGTGTTCCACAGGGTCGGCCCAGAGACACTGAAAGGTCGATCACCAGATGTCTTGAGCCGGACCCTGGGAATGTCCAGGAGGCCCCTCAAACAAGAGCAGCGGGAGCAAGCAGAGGGCGCAGGTGTCAGGAGCTCTGACAGATAGAAGTTCCAGAGAGGAAGCTCACTGGAGGGCACAGAAAAGGGGAAGACAAAGCTTGCTATAAGTCAGTCTGCAGCTAGAGAAGTGGGAGAAAGGTCTTGTAGCTGCTGAGTGTGTTTCTAAGTTGATTTAAAGTAGTTTTTCAGCTTCCATTTCGGTGTGTTGGACATTGTAGTTGAGGTCTGTCTTAACTGCCTTTTTTGTGTGCTTTTAAATTTGTTTGGGCAGGAGGGGCAGACACAGGGCTGATACACTCTCTCTCTCGAGTCAAGTGTAGGCCCTAATCCCACCCTCACCAGAGCTCTGCTCATTTATAGGGGAACACCTGCCCTGCAATTGGAGGAAAAGGCTGCAGGTGCAGCTCATGTAGTTCTAGCCACTGGGGGTTGGATTTAAAGGCTGGGAGAGAGGAGCTTAGGGAGTTGTTCACTTCCCTTATAAAGTTTACTGTGTTGTACTGCACCTAGTAACAGGGTTACCGGTGTACATTGGGACTGTCTCTAAGATTAGTGGGTGACCTGATTAGGCAGTAGGGTGTATCTTGGACTGGGGGGAACCTGGTGGCTCACCCAAGGAAACCTACTTGGAAGGGGATGGAACCACACGGCATTAGGGCCGGCATCTTTGAGAGGGTGGTGGGGTGCACAGGGTGTGGGGCAGCCATGATACTGGACTGGGCTTGGAAGTTCAGTGGTTGCCCAGTTGCTACCAGCTGGCACAACAGGGAGGAGGTTGCGGGGATTAGGGAGACAGCTGGGGAATGGGGGGTATGGTTGGGAAGAGGGCAGGGCTCTCCACGGGGTTGCACCAAGCACTAGGGGCGGGGCATGAGAAAGGAGTGCAGCTGGGGGAATGGGGGAGGTATGGTTGGGGAAGAGGGCAGGGGCTCTCCCACGGGGTTGCACCAAGCACTAGGGGCGGGGGCATAGGGAAAGGAGTGCAGGAGAGTACTCTGCGGTCACAAATGGACCCTGGCAGAGGGGGCCCAAAAGGAGGACACTACCAAGGAAGCAGGCAGGTAACTGGGGACCCTCACAGAGGCGGGGCCAGAGGGACAACATTCTCAGGGATGTAGGCAGATGGCTGGGGCTGGACAGAAGGAACAAGGTGGGGAGGTGGATTGGACTTAAGCTCAGTAACCGCTTAAATTCTCTTCTTCTGCTTGAAGATGAGGGGTGTGATGTACCCATGACAGGGTGGTTAGAGATGGAAAAGGAGTGGGGGGCAGGAGGTGGGGCCCAGATAGCAGGAGGAACAGGGGGCAACCTGAATGTGGGAAATTGGGGGGAGCAATGGATCAGAGCAGGGGGAAGAGGGAGGAAAGCGCAAGGAGAAGGACCAGTTGGGAGGAAAGGGCAAGAAGGACCAGAAGCCAGGAGGATTCAGTAAAGGGAGCTGAGGGTTTAGGCCAGGGGAGTACGACAAGCAAGGAGCGGCTGAATGGAGATGGGAAGGAAGGGAGGATGAGCCAGGCTAGTTTAGCAGATGGGGGAGAAGGACCAGTCGTGAACAGTGAGGGGGAGAGGAGCGAGGTACAGAATGATACTCGGGAGGAGGAGAGGCATAGGATCGGAGGGGAGGGGAGGGGGTGGCTAGGGTAAATAATGAGGGGGTGGCAGGTAGCAACCAGATAGGGGGAGGAGCAAGGAGCCGACTGGGTGGATGGGCTGGTAGAAAGGATGAAGGACATGGAAGGGGGGAAATGGAGGAAAAGGAGCAGTCAGAGTGCTCCTGTTGGGTGATTCTATGATCAGGGGTATCAAATGGGATAGGGAGGGAGAAGCCTGGCCAGTTAGAACAAAATGCTTCCCTGGACTAATGGTGCACAGGGCTAAGCATGAGGTATATCAGCTGGCAAAGGACTGTGGGGGTTCCCCGGACATACTGGTCCACCTGGGTACAAATGACATTGAGGGAAATAGCGAGCTAGAGATACAGGCAAGATTCAGGGAGTTTGCCAGGGTCTGTCATGACATAGGAATGCGAGATTTCCTTCTCAGAAATCCTGCCGGTACCAAGGGCTAGTGGGGAACACAAAAGGAAGATTAGGGAGATAAACCAGTGGCTCAGGGAGTGGTGTGAGGCCAGAGGGTATGGGTTGATGGGGGATTGGGGGGAGAACTGGGAGGATAAGGGGCTGTATGCTTGAGATAGGCTCCATCTCAATTTGGAGGGGAGGAGAATCCTTAAGTTGAAAATACAGGGGTTCATTGGTGAAAGGTGGGGTTTAAACTTGTGATGGGGGAGGGATGGAAGAGAAGGCTGTCAGGTGGGGCGATAAAGGAGGGACTCTGTCTCCACCCCCCTGGGGAGCTGGAGGAATGCGGGAAAAGGACGACTGGTAAGGTGCAGACAAGTGGAAGATGGAATCCCCATGGGAACACGAGCAGGGGAAATGGAAGTATAGGGATAGGGTGGAAGGTAGTCCTGCTAAATGCAAGGAGCTTGGGCAATAAAATGCCTGAGCTCCAGGCGATGCTAACTGAGGGAGGTGTGGATGTGGCAGTGGTCACTGAGACCTGGGCCACCACAGGACATGACTGGGACCTGAACCTGGAGGGTTATACTATGTTCAGGAAGGACAGGGGAGAGGGAAGGGGAGGAGGGGTAGCAATGATAGTCAAAAACTGCATTGGCATAGGGGGAGTAGAGGAAGCGGAGGGAACCGTGGAGGCGATTTGGGTCACCTTGATAACAAGGGGGGGCAAGAGAGTAAAAATAGGAGTGGTGTATAGACCCCCTGCCCTGGCGGAGGAGCTGAAGGAGAGTCTGGTGGCAGATGTTGGGAGACACTGAAGACTGGGCAGAGGAACGGTAGTGGTGTTGGGGGACTTAAACATGCCAGGAACAGACTGGGAGACTATGACATCCTCTGTGACCAGGGAACAGAGGTTGTTGGATGTCTTTCAAGATGCGTTCCTAACTCAGCAGGTGGGGGAGCCGACCAGAAAGGCACGGGTGCTGGATGTGGTCCTGGCAGACAGTGACCAGAGTGGGGGTCTGGAGGTAAGGGACCCGTTGGAGGGGAGTGACCATGCCACGGTCTGGGTCTGCCTGGACCTAGGAGGGGTAGAAGGCTGCACAAAGACAGAGGAAACTGACTTCAGGGAGACAGATTTTAAGGAAATGCGAAGGATCCTTAAGGAGAATTTGGATGTGATTGGGTCAGACATGGACGCTGATAGTAGGTGGGAAATCATCAGGAGAGGGGTGCAGGATGCTACCAGCACCTGTGCAAGAGTAAGACGAAAATGCGGTAGGGCCCGAAAACCGTGCTGGTGGACCGGGAGGTCCAGGAGGTGGTGCGGGAAAAGAAGGCAGCCTATAGGCAATTCAAGTGCTCAAGGAGTGAAAGGGATCGAGGGGAGTATGAGCTGATGGCTAGAAGGGCCACTAGGGTGGTAAGGGCGGCTAAGGCAAGGAAGAAGCAGAACCTGGCCAGGGAAATTAGGAGAGGGAACAAGGGGTTCTTTAGATACTTTGGGGAAAAACGAAGGGTGAAGGGGCAGATTAGCAGGATTAAAACAGGAGAGATGGGTACAAGACCCGGGGGAGCAGGCTGAGGTACTTAATGAGTACTTCACCTCAGTTTTCACCAAGGAAAATGGGGGTGCTGCATCATACATGGGAGGAGACAGAGATACTGAGGAGGGGGGGGACCCTTACCGATTGGCGGGTCTGGGGAGAGGGGGAGGCATCACTGGTGGGAGGGAGGAGGGCTAAGCAGGGAGAAGAGGTAGCAGAAGTGGAAATCACAGTAGAGAGAGTGAGGGAAGCCCTCAGGTCCCTTAAGATGGAGAAAGCACCGGGGCTGGATAAATTACATCCCAGAGTACTGAAGGAACTGGCGGATGTCCTGGCGAAACCCCTGGCGGAGCTTTTCACCATCTCTCTGAGGACAGGGTGGGTGCCCCAGGACTGGAAGGTGGTGCATACAGTGCCTATCCACAAGGGGGGGATCAAGAGAGGTGGCAGGGAACTACAGGCCTGTCAGCCTGACATCGGTGGTGGGCAAGGTGATGGAGGGCATTGTCAAGGAGAGGCTGGGGGGGGACCTGGAAAAGTCAGGGTGCCTGGACAATAGACAGCATGGATTTGTCCTGGTGAAATCATGTCAGACAAACCTTGTGGAGTTCCATGACTGGGTGACGAGTGCCTTGGACCTGGGTAGACCAGTGGACGTCCTCTTTCTAGACTTCAGCAAGGCATTTGACTCTGTTCCTCACGTGGGCCTGTTGGATAAGCTGGGAGAAATGGGGTTGGGGAACCAGATGATCAGATGGATAGGCAATTGACTCAAGAACTGGACCCAGAGGGTCGTAGTTGGCGGGATAGTCTCATCCCCAAGGAGGGTCATTACTGGGGTCCCACAGGGATCAGTCCTTGGGCCCCTCCTGTTCAACGCCTACGTCTCTGACATAAGGACAGGAATCAGGAGTGAGATGAGTCTCTTTGCAGATGACTCAAAACTGGGGGTGGTGGTGGATGGGGAGGAGGGGAGGGTGGCCCTACAGGGGGACCTGGAGGCTCTGAAAAGATGGTCTAGAAAGTGGAAGCTGAGGTTCAATGCAGGGAAATGCAAGGTACTCCACCTGGGGGCCAGAAACCCGGGCCAAGTGTACACCCTGGGGAAATGCTACAAGTCTCGATGGCTGAGAGGGACCTGGGGGTGGTGGTGGATGTCAAGATGAACAACTCGGAGACTTGTAGGAGGGCAGCAGCCAAGGCCAACAGGATGCTGGGATGCATCGCTAGGGGGATCACCTCCAGAAGGAGGGAAGTGATATTCCCTCTGCATAACTGCTTGGTGAGGCCGCACCTTGAGTACTGCGTGCAGTTTTGGAGGCCACACTTAAAGAGGGACATTAAACTCCTGGAGAGGGTCCAGAGGAGGGCAACCAAAATGATTTGGGGCTTGGGAGACAGGACCTAAAAGGAGAGGCTCGAAGAGCTAAATATGTACACATTGGAAGAGAGAGAAGGGACCGGGTGACATGATAGAGGTCTTCAGGTACATGAAGAGGGTAAATAGGGGAGGAAACAGTCAGGGTGCTTTTGAAGAAAGGAGGAGGGGCCACTAGAGGGCATGGGTGGAAGCTGGAAGGGGAAGATTCAGGAGAAAGGAGGAGGTGCTACTTCACAGAGGGTGGTGGAGCCTTGGAATGCGCTGCCTAGGGGGCTGGTGGAGGCAGAGACGGTGGAGGGGTTCAAGAGGGGGTGGGACAGGTACAGGGGAAGGGTTCTGGAAGCAAAACCCAATGCAGTGAGAATATCTGGAACTGGAAAGGGAGAAGCCAGAGAAGGTGAGGGGGGCAGCAAGGTCAGCACCCAGGGTGGGGGCTGACCAAACGAGCAGACTCAAAAGACCGTTAGGCCTTTTCTGTTGGCATTTTAGTATGTTAGTATGTTAGAATAATTGGTATGTATTCCAGACAATACCACCTGAAAATATGGAAGTGGGCAGGTGGGAGGCTGAGCTGCGGCTCTGTGGAGGAGAGTCTCTCAAAGATCTACTATTACCAGACTGACCCGGCGTCAGCACAGCTGCATCTGCCTGCGTGCTGCTGGTGACCCCACATTCAGGAACAGGCATGGGTCACTGAGGACCAGATTTGGGGAGGACTGAGCATCCTAGAGGAAGTTCTTCTCCGGGGAGGGGTGGCTGCTGCTCAACGGATGTACTGCTACCTTGGTGACCAAAGGTGGCAGCGCAATGAAGCTGCTATGGGGATGGAAGATGCAGGCTGGTGCCATGCTATACAAGCTTGCGTGCGTGTGCATGCTCACCCTAGCTGCCTGCATCTTGAGAGCAGGGAGAAACAGAAGAAGCCCCCCCCTTGCAGCATGATAGCCCCACCACAACTGCCGGCCTTACACTCGCCGATCTGGGCAACTCCCAGACAACTGAATATTGGCCCTCGAATGACCTGGCCCGGTCAAAGGGCTCCACCATGGGGTAATGTGGGGAGAGGTAAGATGCAGAAGAAGGCGAGGCGATGGGACGCTCGAGAGGGGCACAAGACCAAGGGGAGTCAGGCACATAAAAAAAAGCTCTGCTGTTACTGGTAAGTAACTAACCTATCATCGTCAAAGGCATCTCCCTCCATATAGCTCTACCATTGAAACTATTCCCAAGAAATACCAGACTGCAGTCTGAGCAGGAGGAAGGCCAGACAGGAGGGACATAGAGTCCCTTAAAATGACAGGCCTTCAAGGACAGCAAGGTTGAAGTTAGCCTGTGTTCAGGACACCAAATTCAAACTGCAGTGCTTAGTGAAACGGTGGATTGTGCTCCGTGTGGCAGCAGAGCATACAGGACATCAGCTGCCGAAACGGAATGAAAACAAACCACAGAAGTTTCCATGCCACAGGTGGCATGCCCACAGACAGGACCAGGAAGTTCCTTACTGGGCGTCTGGCAACAAAATGAAATATGACATGTCAACCATTTAGGAAAGACAGAACTCTGAAACGGGGCCTACCATGGTGGGAGAGTAACAGAAAACTGTGAGGACTGATTGTAGTCCATCATGTGAGTCAAATGGAACTGAAAGGCTCTACAGACATTCAAAGAATACAGGAAAACTAGCTCACATTCAAAGATGAAGGAAAACACAGGAAGGCAGATAGCCTGATGCAGCACAAAGGAAGAGATCACCGAGGGAAGGAACTGAGAAGGAGCATAGAAGGAAATTTGGTGAAAAATAAGATATGGGGGAATCCAGCCAATGCCTGCAGCTCTGAAACCTGGTGAACCAAGGGAATGGAAACCTAAGAAAATGAGCAGGAAATGAAAGGCATATCACACGTTGCAGCTAGTCTGCCTGGAGCCTGTGTAAGGGATTCCAGAAACAAAGGTCCCGTAACAGAACTAGTCTACAAATTGGGAATACCAGTGCAACAGCCCTTTAAGGAACCTGTGAGACACCACCAATGGAGCCACAACCTTGTCCATGGACAGAGCAGGAAAAGAGATGTTGTGAAATAAAATTTTGCTGGTGAAGTTGCCGTGAAATCGGCAATTTCATCACGTGAAATATTTTGTGAAATTGCGAAATTTCACCTGAAGTTTCGCAGCTCAGTGCTGTACTGTCAGTGCCCTTGAGTATATCCCATTCCCAGGTGTCTAGTGGTCCCCCCCCCGGCTGGTCACCGGCCAAAATTCAACAATTCCCACCGAGATTTACATCCCTGGTGTCTAGTTCCTCGACGATCACTGGCCCAAATTGAATACTTTCCCCATCTCCACTCCCCGATATTAGGTATAAAATAAAAAACAACTCCTGGTGTCTAGTGGACCCCTCACGCTGTCGTCAGATAATTCCCCTCACCCCTGCTCCCTCCCTCCCCCCAGTACCCCGAGCAGGCCACCGGCACAGCCTTCCACACACCTCCATGGCCGGCAGCCTGACTGAGCACTTCAATGAATGAGCACGTCCTCGTACAAGCACGCGCTCATTCATTTGATTCAGACAGCCAGTGCTCTCACTACTACCACTACAGAGGGGGCTAGAGAGGAAAAGGGGGATTCTCTGGTCACTGGCGGGGGTGGTGAAATGGGGAGAATCGCATTGTGGACCCCTCCATGGGTCCACAACACCATTCCGCCCATCCCACCTCCCCCACTGGTGACCAGAGCTGCCCCCTCATCCCCTCTAGCCCTCTCTGGTGGTGTAGTGAGAGCACTGGCTGTCTAAATCTGTCAATGAATAAGCACATGTTTGTACAAGCATGTGCTCATTCATTGAAGTGCTCAGTCGGGCTGCCGGCCGTGGAGATGAGTGGAGGGCTGTGCCAGTGGCCCGCTTAAGGTAGTGGGGGAAGTCGGGGGGACTATCTACTGACAGGGTAGGAGGGTCCACTAGATACCAGGGAGTTGTTTTTCAATTTTTATACCGAATCCCAGTGGGGGTGGGGTGGAGGGAACAGGAAAAATTATTCAGTTTGGACAAGTGATCGGCCTGGGGGTATCAGGGGTATCACCACTAGACACTAGGAATGATTTTACCGGTGAAATGTCACCACAAGGTGGCAAATTACACCATTTTCGCGGCAAATTTCACGCCTCGGGACAAATTTTGCATTTCACGCTCTGTGAGCCATTTCATGAAATGTATGGATTACGCAAAATATTTCACACTGAGGGTTAAGGCACTGGATACCACACCTCACTCCATGCTGGTGACCTGTGTTTGTGAACAAGCGTGGGTCACCAGTGGTCAGCCAGGGGGGGAGAGGGAGGGAGAGGATTAAGCATCCAAAGGACTGGTCTCCTCTCCAGGGGGGGTGGGTTGCCACTTCCGACCAAATGACTGCCCCCAGGTAGAGGCATGAAGGGTAGCGTGGGACAGGGGAGCGACAAAAAGGGAGAGTGTTGTGGGCAGCAGTGTGCATGTGAGTGCATGCCTGCAGTGAGGGCCGGGGGGCAAAATGGAGCTGGTAGACTCCATAATGGCCTGGCCGCTTCCACAGTTCCGACTTCCATGGCTTCTGGATTGTGCTCTGGGGGGCCGGCACTCCTCCCTCTGGTCCTGCCATGGGGGGATCTGTAGGGAAATTGCTGGGGCGGAACTGGATCGAGGGTGGCCAGGTGAGCCCTGTGAGAGGGGCACAGAGCCACCTGAGAGCCCCACAGGGAGATAAATAGAATAATAATTTTAAAAAACAGTACAGGAGGCTAGAGACCAAGAGGGACATGAGGTAGAACAAAACACACTGTACTGGACAGTAAAAATGATCCACGGAGTAAGGCACACCAAATACTTACATGGGTCCATAACAGGGAACATGGGTGCCAAGAGGTGGTGTCCAAGCTGCCAAGAGAATGTCCAAGACAGTGGGCAAAACCCCCGAAGTAGGACAGAGCCATGGCAGTAGGAGATAGGTGTGATGTTACAGGGAGAGAAGGTCCAGAGGTAACAGAGAGCCTAGGGCAGAGGAAAGAGCCCCATCTGTAGAGGATGGAAGGAAGGAGGTCTGACTTGAAGAGGCCACAGCAGAGATAACCAAAACAGACCGGGCCAGGAGGAACCACCAAGATTAAGGTGGGTGGGCCCTTCTGAAGTGACATCAAGCTCTCAAACAGCAGAGGATAGGGGATGAGAAGGACCCATCCAGGTGATGGATGATATGTTTGTGTGCTCAGAAAACACCAGGCTAAAGAGCAACCCACGAAGAGGCTAAACTATTATTCATATGGATGCAGGACAGAGGGATGGGGCAAAGACCAGCAGTGGAGCTTGGCACTAAAGCAGTAGAAGGAAGGCCAACAATGATTTCCAACCATGGTACCTAAGGTCATAGCACAAAGTACATTTGCTGATCTGTATTGGAAATGTGGAAATCAACCCAGGCCCTCCTGAATGTATCACCTCACCAGCAGACCTAGCCTCAACCAAAGGCCTAAGTTTTTTACATATCAATGAATGCAGCCTCCTAAAAAAGCTCACTTTGATACAAGCCTGGGTTGCCCATACCCTGCCAGACTTTCTTGTGGTGTCTGAGACATGGCTCAAACCCGCCACAGCAGATAGGGATGTAAACTTACCCAACTATCAAATATTCAGAGCGGATCGCCAGACAAGGGGCAGTGGAGTAGCTATATAAGTAAAATCCAGTATATCTGTATCCTGCCTTAATGCAACATCTATGCCCAAAGAATTCGAATGTATATCCCTCAAAGTAACTCTCTCCAATACAGCAGCTTTTCAGCTAGTTGGCTGCTATAGGCCCCCCTCTGCTGATCACTAGCTTCTAACCCACCTGGGGAATCTGATCAAACCGGGCACTGAAGAAATTATAATCCTAGGTGATCTAAATCTAAATTGGCTTTCCAAGGCAGCAGCACCATTAGTTTCATTCTGTGATACACATGGGTTCTCACAACTGATAAATGAGCCAACAAGAATCAACTTAAAGAATAGAAGCAACAGCACATTACTTGACATCATTCTGGTGAAAAAACCCCACCTATTCATGCACACTGGAGTGCTTTTCAGTGACATAAGTGACCACTGCCTCATTGCAGGAGTAAGATCATCCGGCAAATCAGCACCCCCAGCAAAATTCCTACGGAGGAGATCCAAGAAAAACTTCAATATTGAGGGATATCTCCATGATCTAACTCATTCTACAAGATGGCAAGAGTTTTACCTAGCACACTCTGTGGAAAAAGCACATCAGGTGTTAAACAGCATAATACTAGGTGCCCTTAACACTCACGCACCAATCACTAGTGTTTGAATAAAAAACAAATCTTGCTGCTGGGTTTCAGCTGACCTTAAATCTGTAATGCTGGAGAGAGACAAGCTATGGAAACTGGCGAGGAAGACCAAGAACCCAAATGACTGGGCAATGTTTAAGAAAGCCAGAAATAGCTGTACCAGGAAAGTACGGGATACAAAGGCTGCCTTTTATAGGGCTGAACATGACTCCTCCAACCACAATCATGCTAGGTTCTGGAGCACCATTAAGGGTATTTTAGGACAGGACTCTAGCACCTCACTACCAACTCAGTTGCACAACAATAAGAGTACAATCTCAGACGGAATGGAAGTACTGGATGCTTTCAATAATCACTTCACAACTGCTGGCCTTGCTTTTGACACCTCTCCAGCTAATCTGCTATGTGCACAACTAAACTCCCAGCACACTGGAGCTCAGAGAACTGATTCTTCCTTCTCCTTCAAACGATCCTGTTGAAGCAAGTAGAGGATCTAATGTTTCAAATGGATATCAAAAAAAGCACCGGGGCAGACTGTCTTGACCCCTATGTTCTAAAGATTGCAATATATGCACTTGCAGTTCCCTTAAAACATCTTTTTAATCTGTCATTAATCTCTGGTTCTATTCCTACAATGTGGAAAACAGCCCAAGTGTTTCCCCTACTAAAATCAGGGGACCCCATGGACCTCAACAACTACAGACCCATATCCATTCTTCCAGTGCTATCCAAGCTGCTAGAGAAATTAGTGAGCATCCAGCAAAGAGAATACCTTGAAGATGCTAATCTCTTAAATCCAGCTCAATCTGGGTTTAGAGCTAGGCATAGTACTATCTCTGCACTGGCTAAAGTTACAAATGACTGGCAAACCAAATTGGATAAAAAGAACAGTGTCTGTGCGGTATTTCTAGATCTCAGCAAGGCATTCAACACAGTGGACCATGAGCTGCTACTCTCTTCCTTGCATTCCATAGGCTTGGACCCACCCTCCCTTACGTGGTTCAGGTGTTACCTTATGGATAGGTCACAGCAAGTGAAAGCTGAAGGTGATCTATCTCCACTAAAACCACTTCTAAGAGGAGTTCCGCAAGGATCTATCCTGGGCCCTATCCTTTTTGTCATTTACATTAATAATATTGACTCAAACCTCACCAAAGCCACTGTCCACCTATTTGCAGATGACACAGTTTTGTATGTCAGCAACCCATCTCCTGCAATAGCTTGTGAAATTCTACAAGCAGAATTCTCCTTATTACAACACCTACTACTGGAAAAAAGCTTCTTTTAAATGCAAAGAAAACAAAAGCAATGTTTTTCTCCAATCAACGCTATACAAATACCTCCTCACTAAACAACTCCCCCAGCTATCCACTATCCTTGGAGAAAGCCTGGACTATGTAGAAAAATTCAAATATTTGGGTGTGTGGATAGATAGCAGGCTTGATTACACACATCACATTGAAGAACTTCTGAAAAAACTTCGCCAGAGGCTTGGTCTATTCTTCAGAATAAGGCACTTCCTAACCAGAGACTCCAAGATGAGGTTGGTCCAGGCCACATTTCTCTCAGTGCTTGACTATGCAGATTTCCTTTACAGTCACTGCCACATCTCCTATCTAAGCAAACTGGATACACTGTACCACAGAGCACTAAGGCTCATAACAGACCTTCCATTTAATACTCATCACTGCTCTCTCTATGCTGCAGTCGGTTGGGCATCCCTACACCTCAGAAGGAACAGAAATGCTGCACTATGGATTTACAGAGTGTTGTCTAAGAAGCTTCCAAATTATATTTTAGTCTGCTTCACACAGGCCACAGATAGCTCCTATGCCCTAAGAAGCAACAACTTTGTCATGGTCAGGGTGCCTAAAGTCAACACCTGGCAAGGGAGGTCTGCAATCAGCTATTCTCTAGCTATGGCATGGAATACTTTACAAAAGTCCCTGAAGCTGATCAATCTTATACCTCTAGCATCCTTTAAACAGCTTTGCATAAGTCTCTTCTCAGAGAAATGCAACTGCTACCACAAGCTCTAGTCTATTCACATTTCTTACCCTCCCCCTTCCAGACAACTATCATCATTTGCAACTCATTTCCCAAAACTTATCCCCACAGTTCTCCCCCCCAGGCAGCCCTCATTTCATGGTACTTCAGTTCCCTATAACCTTATCTACACTGATCTTGCTACCCCTGGCTATAATCTTCTCCCACTAATTCCTGGCCCTTACCCCAGCCCTTATTACTCCCTTACACCTCCTAGTATTAGCCCCAGCCCCTGTCCGAGTCCCCTATACCCTCCCTTCCATGTCTTTTACCAGAGGCTGTGAGCACCGTTTTCTCAGTCACTCAAACACTGTGTCTCCTTGTCTGCATTGGCTTGCCCTGGAACTTGGAATGTTTGGGTGCCTTATGCTGAGTGTATGCCTTGATTCCTCCACTGGGATATGTATATACTGTATTATCTAGTGTACTTTTCTTATGTCCTACCTTGTCCTGTTATGTTTTAATCAACTTCTGTCTTTTGATTATGTATATATAATTGCTTTAAATGTATCTGTTTATGGACCAGCTATTGAACCTTGACCTTATCAGGTCCATCTTGCAAATGAGCTCTGCTCAATGATGTTTGCCTGAATAAATAAAGATTTGATTAGATTGATTGATTGATTGATTGAAGAGTGCTGCACAAAATCCCACAAGCTGTACAGGAGAGGAAATGAAAAAATGATGGTGCCATCAGCTACTATAGCAACAGCAAGCAATATTACTACAGAAAACATCAATAAATGAGAAAAATGTCAGTGGTGGAGAGCAACAAAGATGTCTCCTTGGTCCAATAAGAAGTTGAAGGTTTGAAAATAAAACTGAGAATGTCTGGGGCCACCCTCATTTTACAGGCAGTGCTGATGTATGTCTATGTGGTTGACCCCAGCTAGGCAAAAAGTTTCTTGTGGTCAGTTCCATAGGTGTGGTTCTATCGAGGGAGATGTCCTCGAAGGTGATCAATTATTTACTAAGTAAGTAATGTTTTTGTAAAGCTCCTTGTAGCAAACTTTACATCTATGAAATACTGACACTAAGGTCACGTACAGACTCTTGAGTTTATTTTGTTGGCTTGCTTTTGACACACTCCAAACCGATTAAATATTAAAAACATTGGTCTTCAAAATCGCAGTTATTGAAACAACATCCATATATTGGGTGCACCTGAAAGGTCAGAGGGGAATCTTTCTAACTGAATTCCTGCCTTGTTTACTTTGCTGTGACTGTTTGGACTATATTGAAACAGAATAAACTCATCATACCCTCCGTTCCCAAAACTACAAGTTTGGAAATAGTCCTAGGCTTGTTATTGCCTATTTGTTTTTAGATATTCTGCAAAAGTAAATAAGTACCAGTTATCCAAAAAGGGAAATGTGGATTAAAGAGATACCGTTACCTAGAATTACCAGATTCAGATCTATGACCTGAAAAGCAACTGCAACAGACACCTGGAACCGAAACCTTGGCACAACTCCATGCAAGGAAGTCTCCCAATGAATTTCAAATAGCAATTGTTAAAGAACTAATGCGTGTATGTTATTGTTCTTTTTTTCGTCCATTTCAGCGCCAGCTTCAGCCTGGACGTGGCCCCCGTCGCCCCTTGCTCCCAAATCAGCTGTTCTCCCATTTGCTCCCTGGCTTGCCCCCAGGGCAGGGCCGTGGCACCGGCCAAGGTGTCATGGACATGAGTCGGGTTATGGGAGCCAGCCTGAGAGTGAGATGGGGTGGTGAGGTGACATCATGGAGGTGCTGTGGCGGGATTTTCTATTTTGCTGCCTCTGGAGCTGGGTGCGTGCAATGACGCTGGTCGAGGTGGAACTCACATGCTCCCATGTGTGCTCCCCTTGAAGCATCTGCACTCAGCCCCCACCATGTTTGCGCATGTCACCTTGCTCCCCAGCGTCTGCCAGGGGCACTCAGGTGCCGGTGCTGCAGATCCCCCCCTCCCCGGGGAAGGAGAGCAGTCCTCCAGACGCTTGATCGTTCCTTGCCCCTGCCAACCCCTGGCAGCCCATGCCCGTTCCCTAACACGGGTCGCTGGTGTGGCACGAGGTGTGGCATCCAGTGCCTCAACCCTCAGCGCCACCGGGCCAGCTGTATATTATTGTTCTTATTTTTATATGTTTCTCTGTAGATTAAGGACACTTGTATATTTATGTATTATCTTTTATCTACATATCTGTCATTAATATTAGTAACGTAAGTATCTTTTGTGCAAAAATATTCTTAAAATGGAGCTTTAGTACTGAGTGCATCTAACTGGATAAAAATACTCTTACATCATCATCAACATCAAAAGAAATTATCTTACGATGACTTTCTAGGGAAAGTTGTGTCCTCAAGCGGAAAGGTGTCTGAACTTTCCTTTGCAGGATTACTCGAATCATATTGCAGAAAAGTAGAAACAATTTACCTAGGTTTGGCACTTCTTACAGGACCTTGAGGTTAAATATATAAGCAAGTACCCTGCTGTTATTCAGTTTCCTAAAAATGAGGTTCTGCATTCATTCACTGAACTGAAGAAGGCACTGGCATTTCTTGGGAGGCGCCGGTCCACCCCCAGAACTCAGTCAGTCCAACCAAAATGCCCTGCTGATTAGAAAGGAATCCACCTACTCTGGTACAGTGTTCAGCCAAGAAAATGATAAACCGAGACCTGATTCCCAGCAGAAGACATGGATACCTGAAAGGAGCCAGATATAACCACCAGCTCTGCTATGAGTCACAGCAACACTATCAGGAAAATACTGAACACCGACAAAAGGGAAATCCAGAGGTAAAAGATCCAAAACAAAAAAAAAAAAGGACTCGGAGTTGTTTTTTTTTTTTTTTTTAGAAATTGCAACAGGAGTTAAGAAGTAGGTGCAGAGTCAGGGATAGTTCTAACTAGGCTCCAGACCCTCACCAAAATTAGTTGATATCAGGAGACTGTTGCAATGCCTGGAAAGTTGGCTGCTCTGGAATTTGTAGATACTGTCAAGTAACTTTCTTTTTTCTGATTTCTCTATTAACTAAACTATTTAAGGCAAAGGATACTTTAGAGTAAGGTAAAGTTTTTATTGCTTAAGAAAAACTGAATATGTTAACTGTTTTCAGTACAAAATATAACTTGTGTTAACACAGAGGAGAGAAAATGCCATATCAAAATATGAGATATGTTTGAGCTGAATGGGACCTTGTTAGGTTTCAGTATTACACAGTTTTCTGCTGACTTGAGTTTATAATTTCCATATATGTCTATATATTGCCATATCTATTTAAAATATGGAAAAATAGAAGCTGACAGTAGAAAAAGGGCTGTATGGCCCATCAAGTCTGCTAACCCCTATTTAAGATTAGATGTGATGAGGTCCTACTGGCCCATTCACTACTTCACCCCCTCCACTCCTCCTCTCGCCTTTGTCAGTCCCATATGCCAACTCCTAAACAAAAACGAAAAGTTCCTATTAAATGCCAAAAAAAAACTAAGGCAATGCTATTTTCTCCACTTCTCCATGCTGCAAACCCGGCCAGTGCTGGCACCATTCCACAGATCACAACAATCCTGGGAGAAAACCTAGAATTTGTCAATAAATTCAAGTACTTGGGAGTGTGGCTTGACCACAGACTTTCCTTTATGGACCGTAATCGAAGATCTGCTAAAGAAATTGAGGCAGAGGCTTGGACTCTTTTCCAGGATTAATAACTTCCTTTCTAGTGATGCCAAGCAGCGGCTGGTATAAACAACGTTTCTCTCTATGGTCGACTATGCTGCCTTTCTTTATAGTCACTGCCCTGTCTCTCATCTTGCTAAATTGGATATGTTGTATCACAGGGCTCTGAGATTCATTACTGGCCTACCATTTTCCACTCATCATTGTGCCCTTTATGCTGCAGTGGGGTGGCACTCCCTTCAGTACAGGAGAAACAGAAATGCTGTACTCTGGATGTTCAGAGCTATTATCAAAAAACTACCCCTATAAATCTCTGATTGTGTTCCGCTATGCCAGCTTGGGAACTATGCACTGAGAAGCTACTCCTTTATTTACTTAAAGGTACCTAAGCTAAAAACACGCTTCGGGAGAATGGCAATAAGCTTTGCGCTGCTGTCTCTATGGAACAAAATACAAAAATCGCTAAAGCTTAGTACCCCGGTCAGTCTATCCTCCTTCAAGACACTATATGACCATTTGGTCAAGGAAATTTTTAACTCCTTCCCCCGACCCTAAACTTCCCTGCACTTATAGCATACCATGATGGCTTTGCCCTCTCTGCTATGCCTGACCTTGTGGCCTCTCCTTCACATTTCTCCAATACCTAACTGTGCTCCCCACCCTCCTGTCCTGTGTCCTCTCCGAGGCTTCATCTGTCCCTCGTCTATCCCCTACCACCCTGCCTGTACCCTATCTCGCCTCGCCTACCAACCCCCCTTCTACCCTGTTACACTCTTTTTTTTCTTTTTTTAAGTCACTGTCTGTCTTATTTCTTATGGTATTGTATGTAATATACCATTACCTAACAATTGTCCTCGTTAGTACTTCCAGCTTCTGTTACTAGACTCATTATTTACATCGAAGGAACTGAACCACTGTTTCCAAACTGTTCTCCACTTATGACTATGTTTAACTATTGTATCTCTGTATTGTATAATATTACTGAGGTGTTATGTTGTGACTGTTCATATATTGTATATCCTGTGTTCCTGTGCTAACCAGGTCCGTCTTGTAAATGAGCTATGGTGTTCGTCTGGATAAATAAAGATTTGATTGATATGCCATTACCACTCATATTTGAATCCTTCCACTGATTTAGTGCAGGCAACTAATCTTATTCCTCCTATCTATCACCCGTTCCATGAAATAAAATGCTTTCTGGTGTCCTTTATATATCCCTCCAGTTGTATTTGGTGGCCTAAAAGAAGTACCTTAAACACACAAGGGTCTTCGTAGTAAGAAAAACATGCCACACTGAAATCTGAGCCTTCACTTTTTACTTCCATTCAGCAGCACATACAAGAGGAGACTGGCCTCAAACACAGGCACACTTACAGGAAGTGTGCATTCTCTTAAAGCTGTACCATCTCTAACATTTCTTAAAGCTATACTACACATAACCATCCCTCCTGACTTAGTTAAGAAGTACTTAAATCAATAATTCAGAAGTAATATGAAACTAATACAATTATTACTGCAATTTCCCTTTTAGTTAGTCTATGTCATTATGCTATATCTCTACAAGTTCATTTTCTTTGGTGGACTTCTTATACATCCTGACCGACATAGTAGGACTCGAGGCTGTTGCACTGGAATCTGATTAGCATCAGCCACATCTTGTCTCAAACGCTGTGGTTCCACTCTCTTTTCCTGTTCTTGTTCTGGAACAAGTAATGCTGGATAACTACCCCGACTCTGGATATCCCTTTTTTGTTCTGTCTCAATTCTAGTACGTAATTGGTTCACATGTTTTTTCACTCTCCTCTGGTTAGTCAGTCTAACACTATAGACAACATTTCCAAACTTTTTTTCCACCATGTCTTCTATCCATCTCTTCTGGCCTGAATACATCCTGGCCACACGTAAGATCATTGGGTTTGAAGAATCTGGTCTTAGGAAGCATTTCAGTTACTGACTTATAGCCTAGAGGGTCAAGAAGATCCAAATGAGTTAGAATCTGACATCCAAACAACAATTCTACAGGGGATATTCCCATGACACAATGTGGTGTTGTTCGATACATAGCAAGAAAGTTCAAAAGGGCTATCTGCATTGCCGTCGGTGTCGTAGGATTAGCTTTGTGCTTACTCTTTTTAAACATCTGAACCAGGTGTTCTGCTTCACCATTTCAACTTGGATGGTAGGGAGGTGAGAAAATATGGTGGATACCACGTTGCTGGCAAAATGCTTGGAATTCAATAGACGTGAACTGTGGTCTGTTATCCGAAACAATCACTTGCGGCAAACCATGGGTAGCAAAAACACATTTCAACACTTTGATGGTTTTGTCAGTCAAAGTCATTTGATGAATTTCTGGCCATTTACAATAAGCACCAGCTAAGAGTAACCATATGGAATTTAAACAGGGTCCCGCAAAATCAATATGCAACCTTTGCCATGGTTTTTCAGGTAGTTTCCAATGGTGAACTGGAGCTCTTGCCAGATTTCCCATCGATACAGCACAACCTTTGCATCTTTGCACAACCTGGTTTATGTCTCTGTCAATGGAAGGCCACCATACATGAAGTCTGGCCAGGGATTTCATTTTAGTAATTCCTGGATGGCCTGCATGCAAAAGAGTCAACACATTTGAGTGATAACATTGAGGTACTATGATACGCAATCCCCATAGAAGACACCCCTCAGCAATGGATAACTTCTGTCTCTTTGTATAGTAGGGTTGTAGTGCAGCTGAACAAGTAATGCCTTGCGGCCAACCCTCAAGCGTATACAGATACACTTGTTTCAAAATTACATCTTGACTAGTTGCTTTTGCAATGTCCTTGGCTAGTACTGGAAGCTGATCTAACTGTTGTAGCTCCATCGCACACACAACAGTAGAGTCCTCCATATCTATGAATTGCACTGGAAAACTATCTGGCCCCACCTGGCATACTAATGGCTCCTCTTTAAGTCCCACATCGAACTCCATTTCTCTGGAAATTGGTAACCTCGACAAGGCATCGTCATTTTCATGCTGGTCCATTGGTTGGTATGTAACCTTGAAATTATAGGCAGACAAAATGAATGCCCATCATTGAAGTTTGCTAGCAGCTGTCTCTATAATTCCTTTTCCTGTAATGAAAATTGTCACTAGTGGCTTGTGATTCGTCTTCAGGTAAAACTTGCGACCTAGCAAGTATTGGCAACATTTCTGGACTCCAAACACAATTTGTAATGCCTCTCTCTGAATCTGGGCATAATTAATTTCAGCTGCAGTACGTTTGAGTGAAGCATGGGCTATCGGCTTCTCCACTCCTTCTGGATCTGTATGGAAAAGAACAGCTCCTATACCCACAGGACTAGTGTCACTGACCAATGCGATAGGTAAATTAGGGTCATAATGAGTTAAATTATTCACATCGGTTAGAGAGAGCTTGATGGCTTGAACTGCCTTACTGTGGCCCTTAGTCCACTTCCACGGAGTACCCTTATGTAATAGTTATGTAATAGTTCATTTAGGATAGCACATTTAGTGGCTAAGCCAGGTATGAAACAGTCACAGTAGCGCACCATACCCAAGAATGAGTGTAACTCTGAAACACTCTGTGGTTCAGGCATGTGCACAATGGCTTCCACCTTTTCATCATTCGGACAAATTCCGTCTTTGTCAATAGTATGACCTAAGTACGTGACACTTGGTTACAAAATTGGCATTGTCTGATCCACTCTGCTGCAATCTCTCTACAGTCTATTGTAAATTAAGTGAATGTTCTGCTTCTGTCTTGCCCATGACAATGATGTCATCCAAATAACAAGCAACACCTGGTATATCACCCACTGTTTGCTCAGTCACTTTTTGAAAAATAGTAGGTGCGGAACTAAGGCCAAAACATAACCGTTTGTGCTTGTACAGTCCTTGATCCAACTCCACTTGAAGGTATGCATCAGTGGGGTCCAGTTTAGAGAATCCCACACCACCATTCAGTCTATGAAAAAGTTCCTCTGGTAAGGGTAAAGGAAATATATTTTTGCTAAGTACTGGATTAAGTATCACCTTAAAATCTCCACATATCCGAACCTTACCACCTGGTTTAGATACCACCACAATTGGAGTAGCCCAATGTGAACTTGAAACCTTTTCCAGCACACCCGCTTTTTCCAGTCTGTTCAATTCTGCCCCAGCAACCAGTTTAAAGGCAAAAGGGAGTTTCTGTGGTTTACAAAACTTAGGGACTGCATTAGACTTTGTAACTAGCTTGGCTTTAGCTGTTGTGCAACATCCCAGGCCTTTCCACAATTCTGGATATATGTGTAAAATCTCCCCACGCTTGGGTGGGTTACTGCTTTGTGGTACCTGGATAGCAGCAAGTAGCCAAAATCTGCTGGATCAACATGAACGTTTAAAAAAACCTGGGCATCTCTGCTCAAAATGTTGACACCCTTTTTGGAAACCAGAAAAGTTAAAGGTGTACCAGGATTATCAGTCCTGGGTACCAACATGGTAAACAAGCCCAGTGGCTGAATTGGTTGCCCTTCGAATGCATGCAGCAACTTATTACAAGGAGACAATGGTGGCTTATCCAGATCAGATCATGTTTGATGGTTAATAAAAGTAACTGGAGAAGCAGAGTCTACCATTAAACGCAACTGACGCCTCAATTGTGGCAACTGAAGTAACACATAGAAATGAGGAACATCTTTAGTCTGCATTTGTGGTGCAACAGAAACCGCACTGTCTGGGCTCTCCGAACCGACTACCATGGTTCTCCTGCTCCTGCAAACCTTAGCAATATGCCCCTGATGTTTACATGCATGACACTGAACTTCTCTGAATTTGCACCGGTCCCTGCCATGCTGAGATGACCCACATGATGCACATTTGTACTGGCCATGCAGTTTGGGTGGAGTGGTTGAATTTTTCTTTGAAAACAGTGGCTTAGATGTAGGTTTGAAATGTTTCAATTTGGGGTTTACTGCAGTTACTTGTACCTCATTTTTAGTGTCCATCTTAGCATGTGCTTCATTTTCTGCAGCCTCATACATCTGTGTGTAACCCCTTGTTACCCAGAGTTACTAGAATCCCAGTAAGACCTAGTGGTAGGCAAGGAAGGCAGCTTGTGAAACTCCAGTTAAATGGGTTTCACACTGTCTCACTCTGTTCTCAGTCTCAGCTGAGACTGAGGGATGACATCACCAGTAGAACTTTCACAGCTGCATAAGCCACATTGGAATCTGCAGCAGAGGGAGTTAGATAGAACGTTGGGAGTTTTCAAAGGGAAGTGTTCAGTTCCAGTTTGCCTTCAGTAAGAAGGAGTCAGTGTCCAGTTTGTCTTGAGCAAGTAAGGTGTGCTCAAGTGGTGGAGACCGCTGTTCGGGTCTCAGTGCCCCCTCCCTCCGTGGGGGGGGGATATAAAGATCCCCGTGCAGATTCCTGGGGCAATCCACTTAATTCTGCCAAGGGGAAGAAAAGCTGCTAGCTCAGTTCAGCCTTTGTTTTGGAAAGTTGAAAGATTTGTGATTCACCTGTGGGGCACCTGTAACTAAAGGGTGAGTGTTTGCTCTAACATAGAGGGCAAAAAATGTTTTTCTTCAACCTGGGACATGTGAGGAAATCTAGGAATTGAGCTACAATTTGGGAAGCCTATAGGACTAGGCCAAACAAGTGGAGTAGTGTCAAATGCTAGAATGTTGGGTAATTCAAGCAATATGTAGAGGAGGTGCGACAGTTCATCTACCATTTAATCTACATTCAGAAGTTTAAGTTTTCCAGAGAAATGGCCGGGTATGGGCTGTGGGAGCTGGAGGTGGGCAAACCCCCCATCTTTAGTAACCAGGTCCATCTCTTCTACTGTGGTTGCTACTTTGCCTCATGCGCTTGGCCAGTGATGGGGGAAGTACCCAGATGTGGGTTGCAAAAGGGAAAATCTCTCTAGGAGTCACAGACTCTAAGTGATGTGGGGAGCCACAACAAGTGTAAAGAAGAATTCTCTTTGTGAGATGGGGAGTCATAAGAAGTAAGGAAGAAATCTCTCTTGGAGACGCAGACTCTAAGTGGTGTGGGGAGCCACAACAGGATAATTGGTTCATTCTTCCAATGGACCGTGAATCAAGTGGCCGGTGGGGAGCGGGCCAGTCGGGCTGTGTACCAAAAGGCGTGCAAGTCCGCGCTGTGTGCCTGGTGGGCCCAGAGCCTGAAAACAGTATAATTGGTTCATTCTTCCAGTGGACCGCGTTGTAGTCTCTAATCTGCATTACCAGGAAATGTAGCCCCATGGGGGTCTGTCTATGCTTTGTTTTGTTCAGCTAGTTTGTGAATAAAAGCCACACTGTAAAATCCTATTCCTGGTTCTGGACATTACAGTTATTGCTTCCTGTGTTCAGATTTACTTGGGTGCCCCTGTGCAGAGTAGTCAAACCTAGGTCCCCCTGTGCCGAGTAACCTCATCCTCCCCGAACCCAGGTCCCCACCAGGTACTGCTGTCAGCTTCAACAGCATGCCACCTGTCGTTTTGGCAAAAAGGCAGGGGTGAGGGGTTACATGTGCCAAATGTAAAAGTTTCTCAGTAGACTTCTTGACATTTACAGAAATTAATTGCTGAATACGATGTTCATTATTCAACCCCATAACACACTTATCAGCTAGATTAGACTCAAGATGCTCCCTGCTCCACTTACACGTGAGAACTAAGCATTTGATCTCAGCCAAATACGATTGTAATGACTGACCTGGTTTCTGGCAGCAACTGTAGAATTTATAACGTTCAGCCCTTGGGAAAGTTGTTAAACTGCACTGCACATTCAATTTAATCTTTAAAACGTAAAGATGTGGCTAGAATTGAAAAAGTTCAAAAAAGAATAACAAAGTCTGTTATTTGTAACATGATCATGTCATACGAGGACAGATTACTCAAATTTAGTCTTATGTCATTGGAAAATAGGAGAATTAGAGGTGACCTGTTGTTTGCTTGGGACATTATACAAGATCCCTGTTTAACTGACATATGTGGCCTAGAATTCAAGCAAGTTCATGTAAATACTACGGGTCATCCATTACAACTCGCCAGGTGTAAATGCAAAACAAAGAAAAGAGCTCACTACTTCTCACAAAGAATAGTAGGGCCTTGGAACAAATTGCCTCTTAACATTATCGTCAGTGAAAAAAAGTCTTTATTTAAAAATAGATTAGACAGGCATATGAAATCTGGTTCTATTTTAAAATACTAAGGCCCAGATATTCAAAAGGATTGCTCCATGCTCAACAGGGTTGCGCATGCGCAAGTCCTACATTGCGCCATTCTGCGATATTCAGCAGGAGGCAGTTGCTCCACTGGCAACAGGTTGCGCAAAGAGCAATGCAAATGAATGCATGCTCAACAGAGGGGAGAACCATGCATAACCTGCGCAGCCCGATATTCAGTCGGGTTGTGCAGAGTTGTGCATCGCAACCCCAACCTGCGCCTGCACAACCTTGAGCCAAAAAAGGATCAAGTTGAGGGCCACCACAGGTGAGCTGCTGTATTGCAGGGCAACACAGCAGCTGCCACCCTGGCTGGCCCCAACTCGGTCCCTGTCCCCCCCACCAGCCCGATCGGGCATAGATGTATGAACCCCCGCCCACACATCTCCCACAGCCCGATCGCGGGCATCTCAGTTACAGAAACCCCCACACATATCCCAAGCCCGATCGCGGGCATCACAGTTACATGAAACCCCCACACATATCCCGAAGCCCAGTCGCGAGCATTACAGTTACATGAAACCCCCACATCCCACAGCCCGATCGCGGGCATTACAGGTAATGAAACCCCCACCATATCCCACAGCCCGATCGCGGGCAGTACAGGTACATGAAACCCCCACATATCGAAGCCCGATCGCGAGCCCGTACAGTTATGAAACCCCCGCCCACATCTCCACAGCCCGATCGCGGGCAGAGCGTGTATGAACCCCAGTGCCAGATCGCGGGCAGAATGTAACCCTCCCCCAGCGAATATCTCCTGGTGGTCCAGTGGACCGTAAAGCCCGATCGCGGGCAGAATGTCATCACAACCCCCCAAACATCTCCGGTGTCTAGTGTCCCCCCCCACCACCCACGAGCCCCTCCACCGCTCCCCCCCAGCCAGCCAGGCGACAGCATCAACTGCCTGCCGCCCGCGCCCGCCGACTGACTGTCGGTGGGGCTGCCGCCCATTGGTGCAGAGCTACAGCAGCCCCACCGACAGTCAGTCGGCGGGCGGCGGGCGCAGGCGGGTGGATGCTGTCGCCCGCCAGCCGCGGGGGAGCGGGTGGAGGGCTTCGTGGTGGGTGGGTGGACACTAGACACCAGGGAGATGTTTGGGGGTGTGATGTGACATTCTGCCCGGGCGATGGGGCTTTACGGTCCACTGGACCACCAGGGAGATATTCGGGTTGGGGGGAGGGTTACATCTCTGCCCGCGATCGGGCACTGGGGGGTTCATATCTGCCCGGATCGGGCTGTGGGAGATGTGTGGGCGGGGGGTTTCATGTGCCTGTACTGCCCCGGCGATCGGCTTCGATATGTGTGGGGGTTTCATGTACCTGTACCTGTACTGCTCATGCATCGGGCTGTGGGATATGTGTGGGGGGTTTCATGCCTGTACTGCCCGCGATCGGGCTGTGGGGATATGTGTGGGGGTTTCATGTAACTGTGATGCCCGCTGATGGGTTGCATTGTGCGTCGGTCCCCACGGCTGCTGCCTGGCAGGGTGGCCAGGAGCAAGCCCTCGGGATCGGCGCACCTACATGCAAATGGCATGCAAATGGGGCCATAATAGATGCAAATGGCCCCCGCCTTCCATAAATTATGGCCCCATTTGCATGTCACCTTTTGAATATTGGAAATTTGAGCATGGCGCAATGGTACTTATGCCACACAGGGTTTTCAATGCTCAACTCTGGCAACTAACGGTGGCGCAAGTTCCCTTTCGCCATCTTGCAAGTGCTGTGGCTGGGGGTGATATTCAAAGGGTTGCTCATGGGCGCAACTCCTTTGAATATCACCCCGGCCACACCCCAGCGCAACTATTTTGAGCAGCGCAGGGACTTGCGCCTCAGAATGGCGCAGTTTGAAAATCTGGGCCTATATGTAAAAAAATGAAGCACTATGGACTTACGCCTTTCAGCTTCGCTACTTTCTTAGTATATGACAAATCCTCCGGCCGGTCCAGTGCTCACAGACTACGTAAAAGTTTGAAGGTTTCACTCCCCAAGAAAGTACAAAAATCAGCTCGAATAAGCTTATACTGTTGCGCATCATTAGCAGCTTGTATGGCAAGATTAAGTAATAACCACTAATCAAACCGTCGGGACCATGTATCCCAGTCCATTCCTGTAAACATTTCAAAGCTGGCTGAAGTTGCCATGATATTGCACAGTTCCAAATTGCTTACTTGCCTACAATGCAGAAAGTCACAAAATGGTGTAATTCAGTAAGCTGGAGCTATGAAAATGTCCACCATCCGTCGTCGCCAGTTTGTTGCATTTGGTGGCCGAAAATAAGTACCTTATACACACAAGGATCTTGGTAGTAAGAAAAACATGCCACACTGAAATCTAGGCCTTCTCTTTTTACTTCCATTCAGCTGCACTTACTTGTCCCTCTCTATCATGAAGGTATTTGTCCATCTCTATCATGGAGGTACTTATACGTCTCTATCATGAAGGTACCTGCATGTCTGTATCATGAAGCTATCTGTACGTCTCTATCACAAAGGTATTTGTATGTCTGTATCACAAAAGTACTTGTACATCTGTATCACGAAGGTACTTGTACTGGAGACTGGTCCCAAACACAGGCACACTTACAGGAAGTGCACATTCTCTTAAAGCTGTACTGTCTCTAACATTTCTTAAAGCTATACTACACTTAACACCCCCCGCCAGCTTCTTTGAGTTCCCCTGGTGCCTGTGTTTCCACTCATTGTGAGCAGCAATCTACTGTCCACCTTGTTTGTTCTATGAGGATACTTGTATGTCTGTATAACAAAGGGACTTGTATGTCTCTATCATGAATGTACTTGTACCTCTCTAACATAAAAGTACTTGTATGTCTGTATCATGAAGGCATTTGTACATCTCTATCATGAAGGTACTTGTACATCTCTGTCATGAAGGTACTTGTACATCTCTATCATGAAGGTATTTTTACATCTCTATCACAAAGGTATTTGTATGTCTCTATCACGAAGGTACTTGTACATCTCTATCACGAAGGAACTTGTACATCTCTATAACAATACATCTCTATCATGAAGGTACTTGTACATCTCTATAACAATATGTCTATCATGAAGGTACTTGTACATCTCTATAACAATACGTCTCTATCATGAAGGTACTTGTACATCTATATCACAAAGGTACTTATATGTCGCTATCATGAAGGTACTTGTGCATCTCTATCATGAAGGTATTTGTACGTCTATATCATGAAGGTACTTATACATCTCTAGCATGAATGTACTTGTGCATCTCTACCATGAATGTACTTTTACATCTCTATCACAAAGGTGTTTGTACGTCTCTATCATGAAGGTACTTGTATGTTTCTATCATGAAGGTACTTGTGCTGTATGTCTCTATTACAAATGTATTTGTATATCTCTGTCATGAAGCTACTTGTAAGTTTCTTTCACGAAGATACTTGTACATCTCTATCATGAAGGTACTTATACATCTCTATAACAAAGTTACCTTTACATCTCTATCATGAAGGTACTTGTACATCTGTATCATGAATGTACTTGTATGTCTCTAACATGAAGGTACTTATACATCTCTGTCATGAAGGTACTTGGGTACTTGTGCATCTCTTATCATGAAGGCACTTTTACATCTCTATCATAAAGGTATTTGTATATCTCTAACATAAAGGTACTTGTACATCTCTATCATGAAGCCACTTGTATGTCTCTGCCACAGAGGTGCTTGTACATCTCTATCATGAAGGCATTTGTACATCTCTATCATGAAGGTACTTGTACATCTCTATCACAATACGTCTCTATCATGAAGGTACTTGTACATCTGTATCTTGAAGGTACTTGTACATCTCTATCACAAAGGTACTTATATGTCGCTATCATGAAGGTATTTGTACGTCTCTATCACGAAGGTACTTGTACTTGTATTGGTACTTGTACGTCTCTAACAAGAAGGCATTTGTATGTCTCTATCATGAAGGTAGTTGTACATCTCTATCCTGAAGGTACTTGTACATCTCTATCACAATACGTCTCTATCATGAAGGTACTTGTACATCTGTATCTTGAAGGTACTTGTACATCTCTATCACAAAGGTACTTATATGTCGCTATCATGAAGGTATTTGTACATCTCTATCATGAAGGTACTTATACATCTCTAGCATAAATGTACTTGTGCATCTCTACCATGAATGTACTTTTGCATCTCTATCACAAAGGTATTTGTACGTCTCTATCATGAAGGTTCTTGTGCTGTATGTCTCTATTACAAATGTATTTGTACATCTCTGTCATGAAGCTACTTGTAAGTTTCTTTCACGAAGATACTTGTACATCTCTATCATGAAGGTACTTATACATCTCTGTAACAAAGTTACTTTTACATCTTTATCATGAAGGTACTTGTACATCTCTATCATGAATGTACTTGTATGTCTCTAACATGAAGGTACTTATACATCTCTGTCATGAAGGTACTTGGGTACTTGTACGTCTCTTATCATGAAGGCACTTTTACATCTCTATCATAAAGGTATTTGTATATCTCTATCATAAAGGTACTTGTACATCTCTATCATGAAGCCACTTGTATGTCTCTGCCACAGAGGTGCTTGTACATCTCTATCATGAAGGTACTTTTGTGTCTGAATCACAAAGATTTTTGTATGTCTGTGTCACGAAGGTACTTGTATGTCTCTATCATGAAGGTACTTGTACTATATGTCTCTATTACAAAGGTATTTGTACATCTCTGTCATGAAGCTACTTGTACGTTTCTGTCACGAAGCTACTTGTATGTCTCTATCATGAAGGTACTTGTATGTCTCTGTCACAAAGATACTTGTACATCTCTATCATGAATGTATTTGTATGTCTCTGTCATGGAGGTACCTGCACATCTCTGTCATGAAGATACTTGCATGTCTTTATCATAAAGCTACCTGTATGTCTTTATTATGAAGTCACCTGTATGCCTCATTCACAAAAGTCTGTCATGAGGGTATTGGTACATCCGTATCACAAAGGTACTTGTACATCTCTATCATAGAGGTACTTGTACGTCTCTATCATGAAGCTATTTGTATGTCTCTATCACAAAAGTATTTGTACATCTGTATCACAAAGGTATTATACATATCTATCATGAAGGTACTTGTATGTCTCTATCATGATGGTACCTGCATATCTGTATCATGAAGCTATTTGTACAGCTCTGTCAGTAAGGTTTTTGAATGTCTCTGTCACAAAAGGACTTTTACATCTGAATCACAAAGGTACTTGTATATCTCCATCATGAAGGTACTTGTACGTCTCTATCATGAACATATGAACATACAAAGAAGCCAGCCGAAGAAAGGCCATTTCGTCCATCATGTCTGCTCATATTGCAGGGTCCACAGCTTGAGCTAATATCCCTGCCCTCCCTACCCACTCCTTCCATCCTCCCTACCCATGATCCTTACCTTCCCCCTATGTCTCCCTTAAAGCTGCCCCCTGTCTTCAATAAGATGATGTCTTCCAGCAACACATTCCAAGTGTCCACCACACTCTCTGTGAAGAAGTGCTTCCTGACCTCCCTCCTAAACCTCCCATCCTCCAGTTTAAGACTGTGCCCCCTCATGTTATGGTTGCCACTCAGCTTAAAGAGACCCTCCTTATCAACCTTATGTATCCCTTTCAAGTACTTGAAGTTCCCAATCATGTCTCCTCTCTCTCTTTTCTCTCTCTCTCTCTCTCTCTCTCTCCTGTCTTCCAGGGAGTACATGTTCAGTGCCCTCAACCTCTCCTTGTATGCCTTACCCTGCTGACCAGCTGTCATCTTTGTAGCCCTCCTCTGGACCTTCTCCAGCAGGTTAATGTCCTTTTTGAGGTGTGGGCACCAGTACTGAACTTCATACTCTAGATGTGGCCTTACCAGTGACCTGTACAAGGGCAGTATAACCTCCTCTTTCCTACTACTGATCCCCCAGACATGAATCCCAGCATCTTGTTTGCCTTTGCTGCTGCTTTCTTGCACTGTGTGGAGTGCCTCAGGTCACTATTGATCATCACTCCCAGGTCCTTCTCCTCTAATGCAGATACTCGGACTCCACCCAGGAAGTACTCTGTCCTGGGATTCTTGGCTCCAATATGCATAACGTTGCATTTCTTGGCAATGAAGCCGAGTTGCCAGATTCTGGACCACCTCCCCAGCTTTTCCAGATCTTCCTGTAGGTCCTGTATCCCTTCAGCTCTGTCCACTCTCCCACAGAGCTTGGTGTCATCTATGAATAGGCACATTTTGCCCTTAATGCCATCCCCAATGTCACTGATGAAGACATTGAACAACACGGGCCCCAGCACTGAGCCTTGCAAGACCCCACTGCTCACCTCTGTAGTGTCAGATAACTTTCCCCCCACAGCCACCCTCTGGGTTCTGTCCCTCAACCAGTTTTCCACCCATCTAGCCATCTTTTCCTCAACTCCAAGATCCACCAACTTCCTGATCAACCCTTTGTGATTGTACCCACATGGTGTACTCCAAATGTGGTTGAACAAGGGATCAGCAGAGGGACAGAATCATCTCCCTCCTCCTCCTACTGCTGATCCCCCATCCTATGCATCCCAGCATTTTATCTTCTACTACCAAAAATCTGGAATAGTTTGCCAGCTGAAATATTCATGCCCCCAGCTTAAACACAACCAAATTAAAAACTGAAGCATCACTTTTTCCCTTCCTGCACTTGCCCAGATTGAAATGTCATTACTCCCTACACCTCTCTCCTTGTTTACTGCCATACCATTTAATGTTATTGTAGACAGGTAGCCCATATTATGTATACAAATCAATGACTGTTCATATGTTGTTGTGCATGTTCTAAAAGTTGTGCACGTTCCATTGTCAAGAGCATCTGTGGTCCTCTTTCGTCAACTCCCAATGCTTTATTTTGCTTCTCCGCTCCTAAACCAAACTTAAAAATCTTCTAAAAAAGAAATGTGACTAGCTATTTTATTGGGGAAATGTTATTAGAAGGCAAGTAAATAAACTTATTAGGAGGTAGGCACACTAGTAAGTGATTAAAGCTCAGCAGTTAAGGCCACAGCAAGTCAAGATTTACTAATGGCTTTGCTGGTGGCTCACTACCATCTGCAGTTATGCGACATAAAAATTTAGCTGTTCTTTCTGTCGCTGTGTGGAGCAGGGGCAGGTGGGTCCATAGTGAATGGAAATTTTAAAACCATATACTATAATAAATAAAATGTGGGTTACCACACACAGCCTGCCTTATGTTTTCATCCTGGGTCGAAAAACCAGCATGGGTCTCTCGAGCTTCCCTCTCGAGGTCCATAAGCTGTTATCTCAACTCCTCGATGGAAACACAGGTTTGTTGTCTATGGTCACTCATACATTATTCCTTATGTTCAGATTTTTATTCTGCTTGTACACTGCTATAATTGTTTCTATTGTTTAAATTGCTGCTACCCGCTCCTTCCCCATCTTCTACTCTCTCCCCCCGATCACATTTGTAAATGAGACTTTTATGATTCTCTGTATTGCTATATTTTACCTGGTCAAATCATTTCAATAAATACAGTATATTTGCCGACTTCACTGCCTTGTTGCAGTTTGCAGATGTTTTCAAGTATATATGCTGAATACATGGAAGAATGGCTCTCTCCGCTCCTATAGTTTCTCTCAGCTTGAATGCAAATGTCTCTCTGTTAATGGAAATGATATTTACTGTCAAGCTGTGCCTTGTGGTGTCAAGGGGACAGGACATGTGCGCTGACTGAAACCAGATAGTAGTTTTCCTATACACAGAAATCAGGAGTCTCTGACCTTTTACTGGCCCAACATGTGTCATGTACAAAAATATTAAGTACAAAGCTTTCAGGGCCCAACAGGTGCCTTAAGGTCCCTTGTTCAGTGTGACAGGGAGATCCTATCACTCTTGAGGACCAACCTTTTCTTAAATCTGTTGCAACAGTTCTTCTATTTCTTAGCCTAATCTATCCTTTATCATTTCTAGCCCAGAAGGTTGTCCACCTATGGGCACCCTTCCCCTTTCTAGACTATGCTATAGTGTCCGCTTCCCTCTTGGGTTCTCGTACAGGGAAGTTATTGTGGTGACCTCCGAGCTGATGTAAAACAATAGCGTGTGTTCCTCGTTGTTGGATTTAGTATGCAATAGCACTAAGTCATAAAATACCTTGATGTATATGCCTTATGTGTATGAAACCTGTAAATTCTGAAAATACCACAGCACTAGATGTTTTTGATAAAGGTAAAAAGTTACTAGGGGACTGTAGTATAAAAATTAAGTTAGTTGTTTATTTAAATTGTATGTAAATTACAGATTGTTTAAGAGGCCCTTTGGCACCATGCATTCCTGCTTTAAGCTGAACAAGCCTAAAACTTCATGGTGATTTGCATATAGATCCCATGATACTTTGCATTACGGTGATATGTGTGTGATGTTGTGTTTCTTTGAAACTTGACTTTATTGCCAATGCCCTTTGGGGTAACCCTTGCTTCAGTGCTTCTGCACTGGGATTCTTTGTCTTTAGCTTATTTTTGGAGTTTTTCTGTTTTTTGAGCTCCCCATCATCCAAACACACAAGGCAAACACGGGGATTGAAAAAGTGTCACTGAAAAGGTAGATCAGGTGGTCAGTAGGTGCTGACTAAGCGAAGATGAAGGACATGCATAGCCTGTTGCTGCAAACTGATGTACTGAAGAAGGGATATGCCATTGTTTAAGGTTATCCCTTGTGTTTTAAATTTAAATATCACACAGCGATTGTGTTGAACCTAAAGTTGTGTGTCTGGTCCATCTGTTATCCCACAAGCCCTCCACATTCAGGTGCAACTTTGCTATTTACATCTGAAAAGGGACCTGCTGGGCCTCAAAAGGTTGTGCACTTAGCATCATTGTGCAAGACATATGTTGTTCCGATAAAAGGTATCAAACTATCCAGCGTCTACTGTTTTCCAAGGACCAATGCGGTTAATATATCTTTCTACTATATACAGAAATGAAATTCATAATTCTAAATAATCCATCTATGATATTTAAAGTACTTAAACTCAGAGGTAAAAACTGTTTTCAGTTGTTTTCTTTTTATGGGCAACATTCTGCACAGTTCTTTTCGTGGAACCAGTAATTTGGATTTTTTACCATGCCATTGTACAGAATGCTAAGCAAGAGCTGTTGCCCAATCAGAACCGTGCTTAGAGTTCTGTACACAAACTGTGACATAGTTAAAACAACAGATCATTGGTTCCATAAAGAGAACCATAACAGAATGCTGCCCATGAAAACAAAATAATGCAAAATACAGTTTTTCACTTCACTTTTTTGACTTATTCAGGCATAGCTTAGTATGGATCATTTAGGGGTAGGAAGGAATATCTTTTCTGAAAATAGTAATGTTATGAACAGTTGCCAACTAGAAATAATTTCCTGTCCTCTTTGACAGTCCCTGAAGCTCCAGGGCTGGCTCATTTCAATTTGTAGACCCTTTTTATGTTGTCTTGTGTGCGGAGCGCAGACAACATATTGTGGTTGCTTCAGTGGAGAAGCGGGTTTCAGAGATGCAGTCCTGCTGCAGCCAATGGCGCCACTGCTTTTTGTGGCCGGGCTCTGTGGCGTCAATGGCATGGCATGCTGTCTATGACAGCAGTTTCAGAAACGTGCCCCCTCCTTGAGAGAAATTAGCTGCGGCAACCGGGGAGTGCCACGGGGCGGTTCCTGATTGCAGCAGCCAATTACTGCTTGCCTCGTCTGGTGTCCCTTGTCAAACAACATGGTGGTGGCTTCGCCATCAGCTTCTCACAGTCCTGACTGAAGCCGAGGGACAGCCACCGCCTCTCACAGTCCTTCAGAAAGCTGACGGGCGTGCCCGGTCCCCCAGTCAGCATGCCCCCTCCTAAGTTAATTTGCCGATGGGGGTTCCCAATCCCCATTGGCATAATGTCCCCCCCATTTCTTGTGTGCTCATGGGGTGCTCAATCCCCCTTGGCTCATGCGACTCCCCACCACCCTACATGTGCAGACAGGGGTGCCCAATTCCTGTCTGCTCCAGTCCCCCAACCCCAAAACATGCAAGTGGCATGCTGGGGAGCCAACCCAGCATGCCAAAAGTCTGTTAAAGAAAAACCTTCCCACAATGTCTATTACTTTTTTTTTACACTGTAAAGTAGAAAATAGTCCTAAGCTGTCTGCGGCCCCATCCCCAACCCGCACCCACCCACTGCGTGCCCACTTCCCCCACAACCCCCACCCATACTTACCTCAGGAGCCTGGCATGATGATCTTCGGTGGACCAGGAACACTTCTGCACTCTTTAAAGCCGACCGCAAACTGAAGAAATGCAGGTAAGCTGTATAATGGCATAAATAGGGTTTTCAACTTTGGTGCATATCTCGGGCATTTTTCAGAATTTTGGCACCAAATTTTCAACATATAGGTTATTAGGACGTCTCTCATGAATTCAGTCACAGTCATGGCATTATTCGGTCCCGAAAGGTGATTTTGCTGTCACTGGTGAAATCACCTTTCGGGACTGATTAATGAAATGACAGTGCCACTGTTCATGGTGGGCTCTCAAAAAGTCTATGTTGCAAATTTGGTGGAAAAATCAAAAAAATGACTGTTTTACGAGCGTGCATTGCACAATTTCCACGCACGCTCGTAACTTTGCAAATCTGTAATATTTTCACTCCAGATTTTCAACATTACCACTGTCATTTTTCACACCCTGTCCGAAATGTGTTTTCGCACTACCAGCACATAACAGCATGGTCACTGTGGGAAATCAGTGTTCGGGACAGATTAAAAAAATCACAGTGATAGTGTTCATGAGTAGAGGTCCTAAAATGCCTATGTTGAAAATTTGGTGCCAGAAGTCCACAAAATGAGTATGTTACAAGCGTGCGTTACGCAGTTTCCACGTGCACTCATAACTTCGAGATTTTGTAATATTTACACTCAACATTTTCAACATTGTCAGTTTTGCACACCTCCTTATGAACAGTACAGCTGTCATTTTTCACATCCTGCCCAAAATGTGTTTTTGCACAACTGGTGCACAATGTGACAGTGTTCATGAGCAGAGGTCCCAAAATGCCTATGTTGAAAATTTGGTGAAATAATTCCACTAAATGACTGTGTTACGAGTGTGCATTATGCAGTTTCTACGTATGCTCATAAATTCGAGCATTTTTAAAATTTTCACTCAAGACTTTCAACACTGCCATCTCTTCACACCTACCTAAGAATGGTAGAGCTGTCATTTTTCATATCCTGCCCAAATGGTGTTTTCCCACACGCAGAATGGCATGGTCGCTGTGAGAAATCAACGTTCGGGACAGATTAACAAAATTACAGTGCCACTATTCATGAGCAGAGGTCCCAAACACATTCATGAGCCGGGGGTCACAAAAATGCCATGTTGCAAATTTGTAGTGCAAATACCAACAAACGGCAGGGGCATTAGGGTTTCTAACCATAACGTCCCACCCTGTACAGACTGACAGGCGTCAGGGGTATGCCTTTGCATTGCCGGCTGTCATGCTCATGCCATACCATCCCCCCACCCTCAAGCCACTGACAGGCATCGAGGTGTGCCTTGGACTCTTCGGCCCCACAGTTCACCCCATTCTCCTATGCTGCACCCATTTCAGTGCAAGTCCTTATGAAATGGGGTGACTGTAAAGCTGAACATCTCAAGGCACACCTCAGTACTTGTCAGTGTCTGCAGGATAGGGTGAGGTAAAATACCATGACCGTTATGGCTGATTGGGGTGAGTACTGTATAAGGCCAGAGGACCCCAAGGCACATGCAATATTTGTCGCACTGCAGGGTTGGGTGAGCTGAAATGCCATGAACGTTATGGCCGATGCCCAAAGGCACACCTCAGTGCCTGTCAGTAGGGTGATATGGGGTTCAGGTCACTTTCATACTTCACTGCCATTCCTATTATGCATCTATTCAACTCCTGCGCTACTGATGCTAATGTCAGCAAGACAACATTCGGCATTGACAAATGCTTGTTTCTTTTCCCTTTTCTACTGACTGACAGGACTGAAAAGAACAAATGCGCACTAAATATCTTATATGGAGGTCTCTGGCTATAGACATGTATGAAACTGCAGTTACTTGTACATAATGGTCTCAGACACAGAAGGTATGGGGTTTCTGTCACATCCTTGTTTATTTCTTACCTAATGAGATAGTTTGACTTTGGCAGAGCTGTGTGAGGCTCCTACACAGTAGACTCCATCTGACATCTCAACAGTCTCTTTGTCTGATTTATCAATAATCTTATAAAATGTAAAGGTGGGATACCCACAAGATACTAATCCAGTGAGGGTAAAATGTATTAAAAGTTTTCACGATACATCTAGTATTTATTATTAGCCCCCTTTGAACATCTTGGTTTCAATAGTTTTTAGTCAAATTTATCTCTAAGGTATTCCTGTAAAGGATTTAAAATAGAGTATTTTGAACACTGAAAAGTTTGAATTCATGACTATTGTTTTATGATACTAATCTATAATACTAATTTTGGAGTGTTCTTATTTTAGTACAATTATGGTCACAAACTAAACAGACATTCCTTGAAATCTGGAGAAATAGGCAGAACATTATTGGCCTATAGATTAAAAAAGCAGAATAATAATTTTATGTAAGTTATCTTAAGTAACTCAGGGAACTTCGAATATTAACAATCATTTTTCACTTTCTACAGAAACGTATGCATACAGAAAATCTTTCAGCAGATGATGTTTCACAAATCAAATATTTTCTTCCATTTAAAGATTTTCATAAACTCTCTCAAGAATGTATCTCTCAACTGGATAAACCGCTCTCTAAGGATGAAATGTCTATGGTTGTATCATCTATCACTATTAAATCAATTCCTGGTCCCAGTGGGCTGCCAAATGAGATTTAAAATTGAAATCCATTAGTTTCTTCTCATCTACTAAATATATTTAATTACTCCAGCTCTGCAGAATTTTTACCCCTTCTCTCAGAGGTTATATTATAACAGTTATATATTTTATTTATTTATGTCAAAATGTTTATCAGGAAAGATACACTGAGCTGATAATAGCTTGTTTCCAAGCGAGTCCTGGAGAAGGACATCACCACAGCGTAACAGTAACTTGGTTGACTAAATATTTGAGTTATGTAGCGATAAAATCTCTTCTAATTTGTACTTTGCATTCAGGAGTAATCTCTCTCCAGTTTTTGAAAGCACTGAAATTGAATTCAGTAAACGGCAAAAGTTAATTCTAACCATTTAGTACAAAAACAGATGCAATAAAAATGAGTGCTCCTAAAATACATTACTGTCTTAATTATCTCCCTTTATAAATGAAGTCCTGTTTTGTTAAACTTAATAAAACAATTACACAATTTTCATGGGACAATAACTATCCTAGAATTTATTTTGAGAAACTCTAATGCCATTGGAGTAAAGGTGGTTTTGGCCCTTCAGACTTCAAAACATATTTCTGGGCTCTTTAAAGGTGACAGGAAACAGTTTTTAGACCTCTAGATGCCCTCTAGTTGTTTTATTGATTAACCATTATTCTGATGTATTTGACCTTTTTTGTTAAATTAATAATCCAATTGTGTTGCCTTTGTAACAGCCCTGAATCCCTCTCTGCTCAGCAGTTGCTGCGCTCCATTTTCACACTATCTGAACATTCTATGACATCAGAAACACCCATTCCAGGCCATTCAGATGAATAGCGTGGAATGGGAGTTTCTGATGTCATAGAATGTCTTAGAAATGTGAAAATCAAGAGCAGGAGCTGGTGAGGAGAGTGGAACTCAATGTACATCTGAAGGCACCCCAAGCTACATTATTTATTTACAGAAAAATCATCAAAGCATATCAGAATACATAACTATCATGGAAAGAAAAATGTAAGGGCAGTTAACTATGTAAAATAATTTCCTATCTCCCTTAAAGCAAAGCAGTTCTTTTTTTGCCTACTAATGCTGATATTGTCAACTCTCCTGTTTGGATACAAACTGAAAGAGACACAGGACTGGAGTTTCAGTCGTGATGCTGCAAGCTTAAGTCCCCATTTTGGGCTGCATGTGTCGCATCATAAATGCGACCCAACATTTGAATGCTAATTTCACACACTGTGCTACATTTACAATATTACTAATCTCTTTACAGAAAAATAATGATGCGTATATAAAATAGTGATGAATGCATCATTATAAGGCTTCTAAGTTACCACAATTCGGGGCACATGTATACGATAGTTAGACCACCTTTTAGGTGGTTTAATATATCAGCAGAAGCGTCAGAGATATGGCACAGTTGTGCTGTGAGTCCCTGATGCAGGTCTGAAAATCTGCCCATAGTCTCCCCTTTTAAATTAATTGCTTTTTGTTGTCAGCATTCCACCTATCTTTAAGCATCAACCTTGCATCACTCTATCAGCTACTCTGTTTAGGAGACTGTCTAAAAAATTCAATTGGTGCCCACCCAGTCCTAAAGGTATACCTTTATGGAATAACCCCTCAATTTTTTTTTATAAAAAGCTCTTGGTTAAGGACTCATTTGGTACACTTCTCTCATTACCTGCATGCACGATATTAACTCTGATAGTTCAGGTGTTCTATTGTCCTTTGAGTACTCAAAATCAAACAGAAGGTCAATAGAACTGCCTTTATAAATATTTCCAAATTCATAAGGCTACAAAACGGCTCCACATTAATTTGTCACAGCAAATATCCCGTGGTCAGGACAGCATGGACAATACCGCACAAGTCAATATCGCACCCAGTAAATACGGGTGTGAATCAGTGGTGAAGTACAGACTTACTATTACAACACCAAGCCACCATGGACCTCCACTCCAGTGAAATGTTTTAACGTACTTGTTTTTTTGTTTTTGGGTGGTATTTTGTGATGCGGTGTTGACTAACGCTGTGTTGTCCGCGTTGTTTCTGACTGAATGGTATTGTCTGATGTGGACTTGAAGTGCTACCCTACAGAACTGTCCTTTGAAAATAATGTTTTGGCTGCTCTTACAACTAAATGGGACAATGTTTTCAAAGGTGGAAGGGTGGTGTAAGTATTGCATACAAAATTGTTACTTTTCCAAAGTATGACTTGAAGGAGAGTATACATAACAAATGGGTTGGAGGACATAATATTTCTATATCACAGGAGGCTTGGTCATCTATTTAGCAAAATGCATATAAATATGTGGAGAAGTGCAAGTGTGCCTTATATAATTCAAAATTCTTCACTTCTGGCACCATTCACCAGTCAAATTATTCAATATGGGAATTAAAGATGATGCCAGTAGCTGGAAATGCCCTGAAACTAATGCCTCCATCTCACATTTGACATGGTTCTTTCCAAAGGTCCAGCTTGTCTAGAAAGACGTTATTAAAATCATGTTTTTCAGTTTCTTATAAATCCTGCTCTCTTTATCCTAGGTGACTGCTCTCATGTTCAGTATGTATGCAAACCCCACCAAATTTGAATTCTAGCAGCAGTCTTATGTCTTAAATGACTGATTTTGTACAACTGGAATGATCTCAATCCCCCATTCATTTCTGATTTGAATCAGCTGTGTGGGTGTGTGTATACAGTTTCTTCAACAGTCTTTTTATTATTAGATTTCATTGAGATTATTCAATGTCCTGATTTCAATAAAAATTATAATCAGAAAAAGAAATGTTATCAAGCCTACCCGGAAGCAAGATTTTTATATGGTTCTTTAAGTTGGTTTTAAACCTCCAACAATGTAGATACTAACAGTGTTATAAGTTTTAAAAAGTTTTAAGTTTTTTAAAACAGCAGTACATGTTGACAGTGGAAATTCTGACCTGCACTTTTTAATTCTTTTTTTTGATTGCCCCTCTTCTCCTTTCTTGTTCAATATCATTCATTCTCCATTTGAGCCTGTTTTACCACAATCTTTACTTTTAAAATAATTTTAAAAAGTGCTCTTTTAAATGTGACTTTTTTCCCCTGCAGGTTTTATCAATATTCTGAGCTGTTTTTTAATACCCATTATTTAACATCACTTCTCTTGTGACAAAAATGAACTAACATGCAACTGACACTGCTCCTTTATTTATTTATTCCATTTTTGTTGACTTGGTAAGAGCACTAGACAAAACACTGCCTATTTTTAGACTTGAGTCATGTCCCGGGAGATTACAGAACAATGGTACAGCAGCAGGACAGGCTGCTAACAGTTGTAAATGACACAGTATAGTATGACTTGACATTTTAGCAAATTACATACAATTTCAAAGAAAGTAGATATTCAAACAATGACAGCACAGCTTTGTAGCAATTACGTACATTTTTAAAGGAAGTGAGTATTCAATGATGATAGTACAAGTATGGTCAGAAAATGGGATTAAGTGAGTGCAGAGTGGGAGAAATCTGAGTTCAAAATTGCAAATCAGTAGGAATTGTGAGGGAGAAACACAAAAATCAGTAATGGAGATTAGACGTTTGTGTGGAGGAAAGGGCATGGAGCAAATGCAGTATTAAGAGGGTTGGGGGTCAGTTACAGGTGCAGCTGTCTGAGGTGTGAAGGAAGTTGTAAAGTGCTTTCTTGAGACAGGAATGGGACTGTGCAGTTCTGACATGGAAAAGGAGGGCATTCTAGACTCCGTGGGAGAAGGAGGAAAAGGCCTGTTTACCCATCTTGGCAGAAAGTCTGGGGACTGCCAGGAGGGATTTGTTGCAGGAATAAAGGGAATACTTTTGTACTTGGGGGGGCCATCCAGGCTGCAAGGGTGGCTGGTTTGGAGACACTAATAATGTTGTCCAACAGACAGCCCCCCCACCGAAGCAGCAGGTGGTAGTCGGTCACGAGGGCCAGGCGACTCCTGAAGCCCTCCCTTCCTCCAGCGAAACCCTTGCCACAGCTTGCTTACCTGGACCCCGCCCCCGAAGCAGCGGGCGGTAGTCGGTCGCGAGGGCCAGGCAACTCCTGAAGCCTTCCCTTCCTCCAGCGAAACCCTTGCCACAGGTACAGATAGCCGAGCCGAGCAGAGAGCTACTGCAGCAGTTGCAGGGAGACAGTTGGACTTTGGCACTTATTTCAGTTTAAATTACAACAGTTGACTGAAGTTATAACTAGCACTGCCGTTTTAAGCCAAGTAAATCTATGCTATCGGGACTTTAAAAGAGTTAATTTTATTACCCTGCGGCTGGCTGAAACATATGAAGCCTGGTGTTAAAGTTAACTTTATCTGCCTGAAATCTTATCTGCTTGTAAATTGGTGCCTTTCTCTTGTGTAAAACCCTGTAAAAGCTTTTAATTCTTTTTTCGATCTCTCCTCTTACTACATTCACCCCTTCCCCCTGTGTGCCTAACAATAGACCCCTTTTGACTTAAATTGTTTGCTTTTTCCTCAGCTTGCTTACCTGGGCCCCAGGCAGCGGGGCGGTAGTCAGTCGCGGGCCAGGCGCTCTGAAGCCCTCCCTTCCTCCAGCGAAACCCTTGCCACAGGTACGGATAGCCGAGCCGAGCAGAGAGCTACTGCAGCAGTTGCAGGGAGACAGTTTAGACCGCCGCGCACTCTGCGCCGGCTCCCCACCACCCCCACCACCACCCTTGGTCGGCTCTTCCTTAAATAGGGTTTGCTGATGCGATTTAACCAATCAGCTCACTTTCGCACCCGCAGGTTATAACTTTCCACCACTTGAGGCAGCACCACCTTTCCCCTATCTCTAGCATATGTCTTTTGAGCTCTGTTCATCCAGTTGATGTGCCACCGTTCACAACAATCACCTGAAACTTGTACCTGTTGTGCTCTTAGGACAGCCTTCAGCAGCTTGTGCTCTGTCCATCTAAATCTAATGCTCGCTGCAATCCCCAAGCCGAAGCTACTTCCCCTGTTCCACAAATTAGCCTCAATACCGGCGGTATAAATTTCAGTTCCCCTTTGAAGCTGCGCTGGATGACCGACTCCTTGTTAATAATACTGCTCCTATTTCATACATTCTGCTAACCTAAATCTTCAGTGGTTATCAGTCTCTTGATTGCCATTCTAGCCTTATTGTAACCAATTTGAGCTCTCTCTCTGTCTAGCTTCCTTTCATTTATTTCCTCTCAATAAAGTGATAGCTACTGTTAAAATTCCTTAACTCAACCCACCTTACCACTAATCTCTATCCATTCCCGAGTGTTCCCAAAAGTCTTAGCTCCTCTCACATTCCGAGTGTTCCCAGAAGTCTTAGCTCCTCTCACCTCGGCTCAAAACCAACGTGTCTGGCTAAATAAGCACTGCATCTCTCATTGCAAGAACTGCCCTTATCCCTCCTCACAAATAACCCACTTGATGTATTTCAACATGGCCTTAAGCTCTCGCTGTACGATACTACTAATCTTTTCTATTCCCAACCTTATATGGCTGTCTACTTTCTATTTCCTGCCAAGATCTTATCATCACCACCCCCACCCAGATGACGGTACTCTTGCCATACTGGGATCACCCTCAAACTGGCCGCGCAACACCTTACCTCTTCTTGTCCCTGGCAAACTCTTCTACCACCTGTCCTATACCTTGCAAAAATCGCCAGTACCCAGCATAACCCTGCCCCTCCCCTTTTATTCATCGGAAGCTATGGTACCTTTTTCTCCTGGCCCTAATGCTTGCTGGTGATGTTGAACTAAACCCGGGACCAGTGGGTACCCTCCCTCTATATAACACTACCTGGGATGATACCAAAGGCCTTCGCATCGCACACATGAACATAAGGAGCCTCCTTCGTAATATTGCTGAACTCGAGGCATGGTCTGTTCAACACCACCCTGATATCCTGTGCCTATCTGAAACTTGGCTAAAACCCTCCACCCCTGATGCTCTCTGCTCCCTGCCCAACTACAATATCATCAGACAAGATAGACCCTCTCCCAAGCGTGGAGGAGGTGTTGCCATCTTCTATAAGCCACACCTGTCACTATCCCATAATGAACTGTCTACCCTATCTCACTGTGAAGCACTTCATGCTACACTGCAGCTAGGCTCTAAAAAGCTACACATAGTCTGCACCTATAACCCTCCTGCTAGTGGCTATAAGGGTCTTGATGAACTCCTCTCCTTAATAGACTGCACTGTCAGTCATAACGAAGTCCTTATTCTGGGTGACCTCAACCTGAACTGGTCTAGTACCTTAAATCAGTCCTCCCACACCCTGGTACACGGCCACAACCTTCACCAAATGATCACAGACCCAACTAGGGTCATGGCTCCCCCTCGGAACAGTACTCTGATCGATTGGGTATTAACTAACCGGACAGACAGCATAATAGGTGCAGGCACCCTTGCTGATGCTATTAGTGATCACTCCCTTTCTACTGTATCTGGAACTCTACTAGTAAACCATCTCCACCCCCAAAACTCATTACCTTCCGGAATTTGGCCAATATTAACCTACAGCAGTTTACTTATGATCTTTCACTGATAGACTGGTCCCCGATCTACGCTTCTACTAATGCCCAGGCTGCCTTTGACTACTTCCTGAGACACTTTAGTCCTCTCCAAGACATCCATGCTCCCCGTGTCAGTCGCCGTATTCATGGAACCCAGACTAGATGGTTAACAAAAGCCCTATTCTCACAAATAAGAGACAGAGACAGGGCTTGGTGGCGTTTCAAGATCTTTGGATTGCAAACTGACCACAACCTATATCGCTCTCTAAGAAACTCCTGCAAAAAAAACATACGCATAGCCAAAAGCTCCTACTGTAAGGACCTGCTTATGAAAGCCTCAGGTGACTCTAGGAAATACTGGTCCACCATAAAATCACTCCTCGGTGCAAGCAACAGGGCATATACCAGTGACATGCTGTTAAATGGCATTCACTGCAATAACTCAACAACCATAGCTAATGCTTTTAATCATCACTTCTCAGATCTCTCTAACTACCTCACCTCCCTCCCTCCTGTCTCCAACACCATACCCTCTGGCGACATCAGCCCGTTACTCACACACCCACCTTTTAGGTTCTGGAGTATAAAGAGAAGTGAAGTGTTAAAACTTCTACTCGCTATTCCTGACAGCACCAGCACAGGGTCCAGTGGACTTGAACCAAGGCTCCTAAAAGCCGCTGCCCAACTCATCGCTTCTCCCTTAACCAGAATTTTCAACTTATCTCTGCGCCATGGCCTAGTACCAAATATATGGAAAACAGCCAAAGTAACACCAATCCCAAAAAAAGGTGATCCCAAGGAAATAAATAACTACCGCCCCATTGCAATTCTCCCTGTACTTAGCAAACTCTTGGAAAAACTAGTGGCCACCCAATCCATAGATTACCTCCATAGATATAACCTTCTGTCTAGCTCACAGCATGGTTTCTACAAAGGGCACAGCACCTCTACCGCCCTCCTCAAACTCACCAATGATATATATGCCTCCATGGACTCCAGTCAACTAACAGGTGCAGTCTTCATTGACCTAACTAAGGCATTTGACCTGGTCAACCACTCTATTCTTCTAGCTAAACTACGCTCCCTGGGCTTCACCACGACACAGTGGCCTGGTTTGCAAGCTGCCTGTCCGACAGAAAACAAGCGGTAGTGTTTAACTCTGCCATATCAGACCTTTTCTCCATTAACGTTGGAGTGCCCCAGGGCTCTATCCTTGGGCCCCTACTCTTTTCTATCTTTATTAATGACATTCCACTCCTTGCAGATAATTGTTCATCACTGCTTTATGCTGGCAGATCTAGTTATTTATCACAGTGCCAAAACTGTTGCAGACTTAACCCATCCTCTTGCCGTTGCCTTTGCTAATATTCAATCCTGGCTCACCCATAACCAACTCATCCTCAACTCCAGTAAAACTTACTCTATGCTCTTCGGCTCCGCTGCCAGACTTAAAGCGATTCAAAATTCGCTAACTATCCCCTGCACAGACGGATCTTCCCTGATTAGCACAAACTCCTTTAAATACCTTGGTGTCACTCTAGATCCATCCCTCAACTTTGACCTACATATTACAACCACCTGCAAATCAGTTAATGCCAAGATAGGTAGTGCCTACTGAACTAGATATGCCCTTACCCCATCTGCCAGACTTGCTGTGGCGCAAGGCTTTCTCCTCCCTGCACTTGCTTATAGCTCAGTCACCTACCTCTTTGCCTCCAAATCATCCCTTCACAAATGGGACACAACCTACAACAGCATCTGCCACTATGCTTCAGCATCTCCACGCTTCAAGCATCATTGCCAGCTCTATAGTGACCTAAAATGGCCATGCCCCTCTGCCCATAGACTCCAGGCCTTCGGCTCACTAATTGACAACATTGTCAGGTCTGGCCTCCATAATCCCTTTCCTCCTACTGGATGCTCAGCCTTTCTCTTATGGCCTGCGTTCAACCGACCAAGCTCTCTTTCACATACCTAGGCATAGAACCAATATGGGTGCAGACGCCTTTTCCAATGTTGCTCCCAAATACTGGAATTCCATACCCCAAACTATTCAACAAACAGCCTCCCACGCCACTTTTAAGTCACTACACAAAGAACACTTACGCTTTACCAACCCCTGCACCTGCTACAATCCACCTTAGCTACACTCTCCTTCCTTGTTGCTCTGTTTCACCCATCCCATTCCCTCCCTCTCTCTGCTCTCTCGCATTTCTTGTATTACTTGATATCTTGTCTCTCTGAATGCCTGCTATTGCTAGCAATATGTCCCACCTAACGTTATTTTGAGATTCCCTGTACTACTGTGCTGTATTCTCATCATACTGTTGTAAATATATTTGTATTTGTATTTGTTGTCAAAATTAACTCTGTACTGTACTACTTTTATGTGCTGCATCACATACACAGTCTTGTATATCTAAAATGTACTCTCCCGGGTCGTGCCTGAAAATAGGCATCTTTGTGCCTAGTGCACTTACCCAGTTACCAAAAGCAAATAAATAATAAATAAATAAGTGTGATTAGGTGGCATGAGGGGGGGGCTAGTCAACCTAGCTTTGAATATAGTGAGCAGTGGTGAGTCATTCTGGGCGTGGAGAGGGCAAAGTAGGATATGTTGCTGTATGACACGTTCCATTTGTCCAGATTGGAGGCGCTGGTTAGATAGTAGGGGGTAAAACTGTAAGTGAGGCTTGGGAGTAGGATCCTCCAGGGTATTGTGAGTCTGGCAGCAGGAGTTAACATATACCTAATTTTGTAGGCCAGCCTGCCTGATTTTGGTGTTGATGGTCTTGTAGATGGTCGAGTTGTGTAGCTGGAAGTTGAGAGCAGGGTTCAGGGTAATGCCAAAGTATTTGAAGGAGTCTGTGGTGGAGATGAGAGATTTGTCAGTGCAGTCAATGGTAAGGTCTGTAGGCAGGACCTAAATTGCATGGACTATGTCTTGTTGGCATTTAGTATAGGATTACTGTGTATTAGCCAGGGCTGCAGTTTTCCAAAATTGACATTCAGGTGAGAGTTGATCTCGGCTATACTGTTGGTGCTGAGGTAGAGTACCATATCATCAGCATAAAGAAGGGCTGAAGTGAGAAGAAGTTTTAGGAGTGTCATTAATGAATCAGGAAAAAAACAGCAGTCCCAGAATTGAGCTGTGGGGCACTCCTATGTTGCTTGTGAGACAATGCGTACTCAAAAACCAGCCAAGATTAATTATGAAAATGAACGGATAGCCACATTAAAAGAAATGCTCTAGTCTTTCAAATGTAAAAAAAAAAACAATGAAGCAAACTCAAGGAATAAAGTATATCATACAAGAAAGGCAATCAGGGAAAATCTAAAATAGAAAAAAAAAGTATAGGCCAAAATGCTCCCTGTAACATGCACTGCTGCTTTAAACAATTTTAAAGACCCTAGCGTCTACAGAGCCCATGAATTTGCATATGAAGAGCACTGAATCCCAAACGGAATGGTTGAATTCTGTCTTAAGAGTTTGAAAAGAAGTAGATTATGCATAAGGAAACCACAAGCACACTACAAAATACATTAAAGAGACTCAGCCAACCCTTTTTGAATCATATTATCTCCAGTTGAAAAACCCACATTTTATGATTTCTTGCCATCTCTAAAATTCATGATGTTGCTGGTCGTTTCATGTGCTTCCTTTCTTAGTAGAACTGAAATGCTGCTAATGGTGTAGTTATTCCTAACCTTTGTAAATCCCTCCTTTACTCATATTGCATATTTCCTAAACATTATGACACAGAAACTTGTGTTGCCTTATTGGTCCTTGTAACACAAGAGCCACAAAAATAGATGATTTGATACCTTCTATTGGACCAACAGAATTGTTAAAAAAGGAAACATTATGAACATGCCCCAAACAGTGCAGCCACTCCTAACACAATTGTGTCCTCACCTCCCACTGTGTTATGAGTGGCCAGACTTGTTGGGGGTGTTTCTAAGTCCAGGAAAGATGCAGTGGAATTTTATTAAGGACTGTAAACAAACATGTTTTTGTGTGGTAACACCTGTATGGTGGGCAGTCTGTTTTTAACTTCAAAAAAGAAAACAAATGGATCAGAATTAAACTGCTAGTTATAGCAGCAATGTCTACAGAATGTGATAAACGATAACATATGTTTTTTAAACTAAAGACACTTTGAGGCTTTTATTTAGGCAGGGTAATAAGCAATTTCTCAGGGTATCATACACTCAGCACAATCCATTCATCTTTTATGACATAACTAAATATTTAATGTTGAATTTACTCTGGATAGAGTAGATAGGTGGCTAAGAGACACAAGCGGTTGCATGTTTTTTTTGTTATTTAGTTTTTGTTGACTGGGAAGGGGGGAAGGAGAAATTGTTTAACCAGAAAAGGCACACTAAGCCGAAGCTTGTTTCCAGGTGCGACCTGAGAGCACAAGGAAGTTAAGTGATTTGCTCAGGGTCACACAGTATGCAAGTGGGGGTTGTGGGATTCAAACCCTGTTCTGGTCTGCTGGATGTCACCAGATTTACAGCTCAGAGCTTTAAACCACTGCGCTATACAGGAAGGCAGGCTAGGCAATTCTGCTTATTTTCAGCCTTATCCCAGGGGGGCCATACAGAGGGTAATTAACTGAAACTGAACCAGATTAGTCTGTTGGTTGTATTATTAGTGAAAGGGGAAATGAGTTCATACAGAAAGGATAAACAAGCATCTACATTTGAATATGTTGTTGCTATTCATAGTTTGGTTTGCTATATTTAGGTTACAGTGCAGTACAGGGTACTATTAAAAGGTTTTTGAACAAGAAATGTTTTTTGACATTGCTATATAGACTTTAGACGAGGAATTCTTTGTGTTAGCACTAGGTGATCCCTTGTGACTAAGTAATGCATGTTGCCTGGCAGTATAGCCTAGAGGTTAGAGTAATGAGCTGTGAATGAGCTTGGTACATTCAGCAGACCTGGGTTTGATTCCCACAACTTCCACTTGCATACTGTGTGACCCTGAACAAGTTACTTAACCTCCCCAGCACTTCTGGGTCACTCCTGAAAACAGGCACTTGTTCCTAGTGGGCCATACCTAGTTACCAAAAAATAAATAAATATTTGGGCAGTACTAATCTTTACACATAGTATTCCACTTAGAGTTGTATTTTTAAGGGCCTTGCCAGGAATTTGAATGTAACTGTTTGACTTATGTGTTTCTTGTGATTTCTAAGAAAACTCAACAACACATTATATACAAAAAAAATAACACTTTAAAGCCTAATGGGGTTGAAAGTGTTCATTTAAAATGCTGTTGTCTCTGAATTGAAACAGTACTGTGGCTTTCTATCTGAAAAAATATTTTGGATGAAAAAAATGTTCAAAAACATTCTTTGATACTATTAAAAATGGTTGCCAAGAAAAGAAACTAGTTTGAGTCTAATTTCATTATATGGTAACCATTCAGTTTATAATTCTGATCACTTTCTGAAATGGATGGCACCCAACTGAGTCCTGGAGGCAGCGACCACAGCAGAGGCCATTCTCCAGCTAGTGTTATAGATCTGGAGTATGACGCAGACATTGAGTCAGATAAGGTCTTTCATAGCAGATTTGAAATATTACTCTGGGAAATTTAAAACATTTGAGAGGAGAGCAAAAGGAATTCAGATGGCTGATAAATAAGCTACAGGCAGTTAAGACCGAACTTGACCAGGCGGAAAACAGAGCAAGTTAGGTAGAGGACAGCACCATTCAGTTACATAAGGCTGTAGAACTCCTGCTTGAAAAAAACTCCTCTTTAGCTGAAAAGTGCCAGGACATGGAAGGCCACTCCTGCCGCAAATATATGCATTTTTATCGATTACCAGAGGGTGCAGAAACTAACTGAATGTCTGAGTTTTTAGAGGACTTACTTAAAGATGTCTTAGTTCTGCCTCTCACAGTGGACTTCCAAATCGAGTAAACGCATAGAGCTCTACTCCTTCAAGCAACAGATCCCACAGCTAGGCCACGTTCTGAAGCTCCCCAGCTTTCGAGATGTGGAGCAAATCCTGCAAATCACATGGAGGAAAGGCTGTGATGTACAATATGGCCAAATTGTACTTAGACTGAGATTACCCCCTCTGAAATCTAAAAGCTCAGACAGGCCTATGCAGGTGTGCTCCGTACATTGAAGGAACACCAGATTCACTTTCAGATGCCTTACCCGGCATAATTAAGGGTCTTTTGGGATACCAGAGTTCAGCTATGTCACACCCCTGAGGAGACAATGCAAGTGATACAGGAAAAAGGTCAGATTGTGTGTAATGTAGAGCTTCATGATTACAATCAGAAGTTAGAACCTACTCCCCCAACCGACTTGACAGAACCTTGGCAGCAGCGTATCCATACAGCTGGATGGAGGGCTGCACCAGCTACCATGTGAAAGGGTTGTAGGATCCTGCAAGCATTCCAGAACAGCCCTCTGCACTGCAGAAACTGCCCAGACACTGGCACTTAAAAGCTGTGTGCTGGCCAGGCTTTTCACTTGACATACTAGTTCCTTTACTTCATGGCTGACGAACATCTGGCAGGTAATTATTCCTTCTGGTAAAGACTACCAGTTGGAGAAACACATACACACACACACCCCTGAGAGGCTCAACAAAGGATTAGAAGTGCACAATACCCTGGAGGAACACTATGTGAATAACCAACCTATAGTCCATAAGCTTACAGAAACAGGTAAGCACCTTCACAGTGAATAGTAACGTTCACAGTTAAATAAGTTCACTTGCAGTTGTCTCCATAGCACGCCCACCTTGTGTAATTTTTTTCACCTGCCTCATGACTGTTCGAAGCTGCTAAGGGGGTGGTTTGTTGAAAATAACAAACAATAAAAACAAATGTGAGTGTGCTATGGAAACGACTGTGTATGAACAGGTTGTTTCTTCACAAAGACTACCGGTTGATTTGTGACTCCTACACTTCTTCCCCTGCCTAGTATCCTGGCAAAGGTTCTGACTGGTATCATGCAGCTGACAGTGGACTGCTTAACTGGGGAAGAACTTATTTCTGAGAAAAATTCTCAGCAAACTTTTGAAATTCAAATTTCATTCTAGGCCATGGTTTTTTATTGCACACATTGAGCGGAGCCCTCCTCAATATTTCAGTTTATTTCCCTGGTGTTTTGGTACCATTTCTAATTTCATTGATGACAAGATGATCATTCTGTTTTGCTTTGCTCCAGCTAGAGGGGATCTAAATCCAAGAAAGCTCACTTGAGCATTTCATAGGGTAGAGAATTTTAGCGGATCACACATGTGCGCTTAGGAGGATGGCAGGCTGATTCAACAACTCTGATGCCCATAACGATCCTGACAAATAATTTAAAAAATAATTTCTGTAAAGTGATTCCAATTTTTTATTTTTCATTTTAGTTCATTTCAGGCAAATGAATTTGTTAACAATTATTGACGGTCAAGCCAGTTTTATTTATTTTATTTTTTTCTGAGTTCTAAGTGAGCAGCTCTCTTCTCATCATGGCACCTGGCATCGGCAAACAGAATGCAGCACAAAGCAATGGCCACAATGGAACTGCATCAAATTCTCCAAAAAAAAGCTCAGGTAACATTGACATGGGATACATTAAATATATGCTAAACTCCATTAAATCTGATATACTGGATCTCAAAAATAGCAATGCCAGCAACAACAGCAAAAATGATGAATTATTCAATAGAATGGATGCTTCTGAGAACAGATAAGCATTTTTAGAAGAAGCGGTCACTAAACTCGAAGACTGCTCTGATAAACATGCCTTTCATATTGAGAAACTATGCATTAAAACAGATTACATTAAAAACAGATGCAGATGAAACAATCTCCACTTTGTGGGGGTACCTGAAGGCATGGAGGAATCTGATATGAGGCATTTTACAGTCTTTCATTCCTGCTTTGCTAAATTACTAGTGTCCCTGGTCCTTCGAAATCAAGAGGGCACATAAGACCCTTACACCTAAGCCCAAACCCAGACAAAGGCCACAACCAATTATTGCCAGCTTTCTGAGGTTCAGTATTAAGGAAGAAATTTCAAAAAGTTGCCAGTGAGAGGAAAACTTTGTTCTGGGGAGAGACAGATTTTTTATCTTTCAGGACTTTTCCTGTGAGGTGGTAGAAAAATGGAAAGCCTTCTCGCAAATTCAGTCGGTACTTCAGAAGATGAATGTACAGTGCTATATTAAATACCTGGCAATTCTCATGATTAACAAAGGTGGGGGGTGATACGAGTTCCACACAACTGATCAGGCTTGGGACTTTGTCAATAATCACTGGCCTTCATCTTCATCCTCTCAACATCTTACCACTCAGAATGTTACAACTGAGAAACTGTCATCCCAGGCATGTGACATTGCAGCTGCAAACCCGCCCTTTTAACCTGAATCAATCAGACAGAATCTGTCAAAACCTCTGCAGGACAAAACACCTTCAAAAGATGTTTCCAATAAATCAATTGCAAAGATGTTTCCCACATATTTATTTATTTTTTATTTATTTATTCAAGTCTCGGATTACAACCTTTAAGATAGTAGCTCATTTCCAAAGGCTCCACATCAAACGGACAACTGAGTAATACAACAAACATCAATTGGATACATTCATTATATGGTGGATAAGCAAAATACATTGGGTTACATTGGATAACATGAAAATGTACAAGAAGCAAGGTGGGGGATTCATCAGGGGAGAAAAAATGAGTTTGCTAAACAGGTAAGCTACCACAAATTGCTGCACAATATTCAGTAGGAATGATAGGAGGAGACAGGCAGTGAGAAGCTGGGACCAACATAGGCTGGCCCATTGTCGAGGAGTGGAGGCAGGGTTAGTTGCTAAATTAGACGTTGGAGGCTAGGGAAAAAGGGAGGAGGAGAGGAGGGGAGAGGAATAGAGACGAGAGTAGGGTCTAGGTGAAGGGATGGTGGACCAGAGCAGAGGGGGCAGGTGGCTGTAGTAGGGTTGTGGGGCAGTACAGGGAGGGCGGGGTGTGTGTGAGTTGGTAGGACAGAATGACTGGGGGATGGAGGCTGAAGTGCATCTGGCAGGCAAGGAGGAGATAAAGTGCAGAGGGTGGTCAAAGCAGGTCCTTATGTCAGGAAGTTATGCTAGGTGGGGCAAGAACAGTGCATTTGGCTAGCAAGGTGGGTGCAAAGTTTGGATTTAAATGGGCCAATTCTAGTTTTGGCACAGAGGTTGCTAGGCAGGGAATTAAGCAGGTGAGGGGCGTGGTAACCAAAGGACCACTGACCAAGGGAAGTACGGCGGAATGGGACCTTATAGGGGTTGTTGCATGCACCATGAGTCTGCCTTTGAGGAGCTCCAAGTGTTATAAAATTCTGGACACCAGGGGGTGTCATGACAAGGGTGGACTTTCTGTCTAGGAGTACAAGTTGGTATTTTATTCTGTGATCCAGATCAAGCCAACCTGTGAGGGAATAAAGATCACAGATGTGGGTTAGGTGTGGGATGTCCAAGAAAAGCCTGCAGGCTTTGCTGAGTGTCGCAGCAATTCTTTTGAGGGCCGTGCCGGAGGCCGCACTGTATTCGACCAGGCTATAATCAATAATGGAGAAAACTGAACTTGTTAAGGTGAGTTTGAGTGCCTCTTCAGAAAGGCAATGCTTGTGCCGGCACAGCTACTCTAGTTTTCTATTGGCAGATTTTGCTACAAGATCTGTGTGGAGCAAGTATGATAGGGAGTTGTCCAGCATGACACCCAAGTATTTGAAATTATTAACCATGTTGAGGATGTCATTTTGTTTCTTGCAAATGACAGTTTAGCCATTTTGAATATGCTATGCGAGGAGGCAAACGACATGGTTTTGGTTTTTTTGTAGTTGAGCAACAAGCATAAGCCGATGAACCAGTCCTCAATGCGGGTGAAATTGCTTTGCATGTTTTGTTCAAGGGTTACTATGTCCTGGTGGCTTGAAAAAAGAACCACCTCATCCACATACAGTAGGATATGATCATGGCAGACTTGTGGAGGATGGTTTAGAAAAAGGCTGAACAACAGTGGGCCTAGGATTGACCCTTGTGGTACCCCTGTATTAACACTGTGTTTGTCCAAGAAGGTGTGGCCACTTTTCACTTGCTGATCATGATCGGATAGGTAGCTCTGAAAAAAGGCCAGAGATGTCGTGGACATGGTGACAGTGCTTAGTTGGGCCAGCAGGAGTTCATGAATCATCGTATCGAAGGCCTTAGTGAGGTCAATAAAGGTGGCCCCCACTAAGTGCCCACGATCGAGCGAGTCATGGATGAACCCCATGAACTCAACAAATACTGAGGAGGCACTGTGGCGCTTTCTGAAACCGTGTTGCTCCTTGCACTATAACTGGTATTTATCTAGGTGATTAATTCACTGACCATATACAACTCTTTCTAAAGCCTTAGAAATTGGGGGCAATATGGAGATCGGCTGGTAATTTGTATGGAGAGTCTTGTCAGCATTTTTAAAAACTGGGGTAACAACAGCTGATTTCCAGATTTTGGGGAATTGACAAGTTGTTAGGGAGAGGTTAAGGATACTCATCAGCGGAGCAATAATGTTGTCGATGGCGAGGGAGATGAGTTTCAGGTCAAGTCTATCCCCACCGTGTCTGGCTTTCCCTTTCGCTTTTAGCAGGTATTTTTTTGCAACAGTCTTTGAGATGACTCGAAGGTAGAAAGGGGGAGCAGAACTGGATGGGGGGGACATTGAGTTGTTTTGATTGTGGCTGAGAGGGTCTAGATAGTTTATTTATTTATCTGAATTTTGATGACCGGGTAGGCCCGCTGAGATACACTGTCCCTTTTTCAGGGGCGACCCAGGGAAAGACATTTCTAGTAACATAGAAACATCTGTGAAACAGGTTGAGAGTTACAGAGAACATTAATTCTGACTAACAAATGCTGATAGACAGTTCAACAGAACCACGGTGGATTATTTCAAACATAACTAGGTTAGATATTACAAACAATACACAATATCTATTGTATGCATACATACATACATACATACATACAAAGATTATCACGAAACAAATTAACTATAGTTGTAAAAGAAGTAATTACAATAGGATAAGTGAAAAACTGAGAGGTAGTAGGGTGGGGATACAGAAGGGGAAGAGGATGTGCAAGCTTTGGTAGAGGGGGGACTAGAGTGAGAGGGGGGAATTAGATGCAATGGCATATGGGCGGGGGAAAGAAGAGCTCTTTAAAGCACTGTTTGAATTGGGGAAGGGACGAGCAGAAGTAGCCTAGTTGGGAGGTTATTCCATTTGTGGGGTGCTATGTTGTGTGGGCGAACACCACTGAGATCTGTAAAGACCTTGTTAAATGTGTCAGCAATGGACTTAGGGTCCCAAGTTAACTTCTCATTAGGGGCGTAGATGTCACATGCTGCGTTAAACAATTTTATGAAGGAATCTAGAGCAGCATTGACATCAATCGTGGAACAGATAACAGACCAGTTTAGTTTACTGAGATGTTCTCTTAGGGGCCCCAGCTGTCCCTTTCTTAAGATGCGTGATGTTACCATCTTTGCGTGGGGCTTGAGTGCCTTACTTTCCCATGTACTGAAAATGGGGGAGAGGTCGCTTATTGCATCTGCGAGGACATGTACACCAGTGATCTGATCTGGATAAAGAACTGGAAGGGGACAGGATCAGTTGTGTTCCAGGACAGTAGCTGCTGCTTGTTGTTTTCACAGGGTTCTTGTGGATTTTACTTGGTAGGTTAGTTCTTTTCTTTCTTACTTCTAAGGGGCTAGCAGGGTATTGTTTGGGGGGCTGCTGGAAGTTTGAAAACTGATTTGGTGGCTGTAAGTGGGCTCATTTTGTGGATGTTTCACTGTGTAACAGGCTGCGCTGGTAGAGGCCTATTTCTTCTGATTTAAAACCTATTTGGTGGGATTTGCTTGGGCCTGGTTCTTTGGCTGCTGGGCTTGGAGGGGAGACACAGGGCTGATACACTCTCTCTCTCGAAGTCAGGTGTCTGCCCAATACCCTCCCTCCCCAGAAGTCTGCTAATTTATAGGGGAACACCTGCCCTGCAATTGGAGGAAAAGGCTGCAGGTGCAGCTCATGTAGTTCTAGCCACTGGGGGTTGGATTTAAAGGCTGGGAGAGAGGAGCTTAGGGAGTTGTTCATTTCCCTTATAAGTTTAATGTGTTGTACTGCACCTAGTAACAGGGTTACTGGTGTACAGTGGGACTGTCTCTAAGATTAGTGGGTGACCTGATTAGGCAATAGGGTGTATCTTGGACTAGGGGGGAACCTGGTGGCTCACCCAAGGAAACCTATTTGGAAGAGGATGGAACCACACGTCATTAGGGCTGGCATCTTTGGGAGGGTGGTGGGGTGCACAGGGTGTGGAGCAGCCATGATACCGGACTGGGCTTGGAAGTTCGGTGGTTGCCCAGTGTGCTACCAGCTGGCACAGCTTAGGGAGGAGGTTGCGGGGATTAGGAGAAAGCTGGGGGAAGGGGGGTGGTATGGTTGGGGAAGGGGGCTGGGAATCTCCCATGGAGTTGCACCAAGCACTGGGGGTGGGGGCATAGGGAAAGGAGTGCAGGACAATACTCAGGGGTCACATAGGGACCCTGGCAGAGGGGGTCCAAAAGGACACTACCAAGGAAGCAAGCAGGTAACTGGGGACCCTCACAAAGGAGGGACGGAGGGACAACATTCTCAGGGAAGTAGGCAGATGGCCAGGGCTGGACAGAAGGAAGCAAGCCGGGGAGGTGGATCAGACCTTACACTCAATACAACCACTTCAATCTCTTCTTCTGCTCGAGGATGAGGAGTGATGTAGCCACAACAGGGTGGTTAGAGACGGAAAGGAGTGGGAGGCAGGAGGCAGGGGCCAGACAGCAGGAAGAACGGGGGGGACTTGGAATGCAGGAGAATGGGGGGAGCAGTGAATCAGAGCAGGAGGGGCAGGGGGAAGAGGGAGGAAAGCGCAAGGAGAAGGACCAGTTGGGAGGAAAGGTAAAGGAGAAGGACCAGAAGTACAAGGAGGATTCAGTAAAGGGAGCTGAGGGTTTAGGCCAGGCGAGCACGACGATCAAGGAGGAACTAAATGGAGACAGGAAGGAAGGGAGGATGAGCCAGGCTAGTTTAGCAGATGGGGGAGAAGGACCAGTTGCGAGCAGTGAGGGGGGAATTAGCAAGGAACAGAAGGATACTCAGGAGGAGGAGAGGCATAGGATTGGAGGAGGGGTGGCCATGGTAAATAAGGAGGGGGTGGCATGTGGCACCCAGATAGGGGGAGGAACAAGGAGCCGGCTAGGTGGAGGGGCCGGTAGAAAGGATGAGGGACATGGAAGGGGAATGGAGGAAAAGGAGCAGTCAGAGTGCTCCTGTTGGGGGATTCTATGATCAGGGGTATCAAATGGGATAGGGAGGGAGAAGCCTGGCCAGTTAGAACAAGATGCTTCCCTGGACTAACGGTGCACAGGGCTAAGCACGAGGCATATCAGCTGGCAAAGGATTGTGGGGGTTCCCCGGACATACTGGTCCACCTGGGTACAAATGACATTGAGGGAAATAGCGAGCTAGAGATACAGGCAAGATTCAGGGAGCTCGCCAGGGTCTGTCATGACATAGGATGCACAGTTTCCTTCTCAGAAATCCTGCTGGTGCCAAGGGCTAGTGTGGAACACAAGAGGAAGATTAGGGAGATAAACCAGTGGCTCAGGGAGTGGTGTGAGGCCAGAGGGTATGGGTTGATGGGGGATTGGGGGGAGACCTGGGAGGATAAGGAGCTGTATGCTAGAGATAGACTCCATCTCAATTTGGAGGAGGAGATCTTAGTTGAAAATAGAGGGGTTCATTGGTGAAAGGTGGGGTTTAAACTTGTGAAGGGGTGGGATGGGAGAAAAGGGCTGTCAAGGGGTGCCAATAAAGGAGGGACTTGTCTCCACTCTGGGGACCAGGAGGATTGCAGGAAAAGGCCGACTGGCAAAGTGCAGACCAGGGAAAACAGAATCCCCATGGGAACACGAGCAGGGAAATGGAACTATAGGAAAGGGTGGAAGGTAGTTCTGTTAAATGCCAGGAGCTTGGGCAATAAAATGCCTGAGCTCCAGGCGATGCTAACTGAGGGAGCAGTGGATGTGGCAGCGGTCACTGAGACTTGGGCCACTGCAGGACATGACTGGGACCTGAACCTGGAGGGTTACACTATGTTCAGGAAGGACAGGGGAGGGAAGGGAGGAGGGTAGCAATAACGGTCAAAAACTGCACTGGCATAGGGGAGTAGAGGAGGCGGAGGGCGATTTGGGTCACCTTGATAACAAGAGGGGCAAGAGAGTAAAAATAGGAGTGGTGTATAGACCCCTGCCCTGGGGAGGAGCTGGAGGACAGTCTGTGGCATATGTTGGGAGACACTGCAGACTGGGCAGAGGAACGGTGGTGGTGTTGGGGACTTAAACATGCCAGGAACAGACTGGGAGACTATGACATCCTCTGTGACCAGGGAACAGAGGTCGTTGGATGTCTTTCAAGACACGCTCTAACTCAGCAGGTGAGGGAACCGACCAGGGAGGCTTGGTACTGGATGTGGTCCTGGCAGACAGTGACCAGATTGGGGCCTGGAGGTAAGGGACCCATTGGCGGGAGTGACCATGCCACGGTCTGGTTCTGCCTGGACCTAGGAGGGTAGAAGGCTGCACAAAGCACGAGTAACCGACTTCAGGGGGGATTTTAAGGAAATGGGAAGGATCCTTAGGAGCATTTGGATGGGATTGGGTCAGACATGGACACTGATAGTAGGTGGGAAATCATCAGGAGAGGGTGCAGGATGCTACCAGCACCTGTGCAAGAGTAAGATGAAAATGCGGTAGGGCTCAAAAACCCTGCTGGTGGACCAGGGAGGTCCAGGAGGTGGTGCGGGGAAAGAAGGCAGCCTATAAGCAATTCAAGTGCTCAAGGATTGATAGGGATCGAGGGGAGTATGAGCTGATGGCTAGAAGGGCCACTAGGGTGGTGAGGGTGGCTAAGACAAGGAAGGAGCAGAACCTGGCCAGGGAAATTAGGAGCGGGAACAAGGGGTTCTTTAGATACATTGGGGAAAAACGAAGGGTGAAGGGGCAGGTTAGCAGGATTAAATCAGGGGAGAGATGGGCACAAGACCCGGGGGAGCAGACTGAGGTACTAATGAGTACTTCACCTCAGTTTTCACCAAGGAAAATGGGGTGCTGCATCATACATGGGAGGAGACAGAGATACTGAGGAGGGGGACCCTTACCGATCGGGCGGGTCTGGGGAGGGGAGGCATCACTGGCAGGTGGGGGAGGGCTAAGCAGGAGAAAGAGGACCGGAAGTGGAAATCACAGCAGAGAGTGAGGGAAGCCCTCAGCCCCTTAAGACGGAGAAAGCACCGGGGCCGGATAAATTACATCCCAGAGTGCTGAAGGAACTTGCGGATGTCCTGGTGAAACCCCTGGCGGAGCTTTTCACCATCTCTCTGAGGACAGGGTGGGTGCCCCAAGACTGGAAGGTAGCGCATATAGTGCCTATCCACAAGGGGGGATCAAGGGAGGTGGCAGGGAACTACAGGCCTGTCAGCCTGACATCGGTGGTGGGCAAGGTGATGGAGGGCATTGTCAAGGAGAGGCTAGGGGGGACCTGGATATGTTAGGGTGCCTGGACGATAGACAGCATGGATTCATCCTGGGGAAATCGTGTCAGACAAACCTGGTGGAGTTCTATGACCGGGTGACTAGTGCCTTGGACCTGGGTAGACCAGAGGACGTCCTCTTTCTAGACTTCAGCAAGGCATTTGACTCTGTTCCTCACATTGGGCCTGTTGGATAAGCTGGGAGAAATGGGGGTGGGGAACCAGATGATCAGATGGATAGGCAATTGGCTCCAGGACCGGACCCAGAGGGTCATAGTTGACGGGATAGTCTCATCCCCAAGGAGGGTCATTAGTGGGGTCCCACAGGGATCAGTCCTGGGCCTTCTGTTCAATGCCTACGTCTCTGACATAAGGACAGGAATCAGGGTGAGATGAGTCTCTTTATGGATGACTCGAAACTGGGGGCGGTGGTGGATGGGGAGGAGGGAGGGTGGTCCTACAGGGGGACCTGAAGGCTCTGGAAAGATGGTCTAGAAAGTGGAAGCTGAGGTTCAATGCAGGGAAATGCAAGGTACTCCACCTGGGGGCCAGGAACCCAGGCCAAGTGTACACCCTGGGGGAGGAATGCTACAAGTCTCAATGGCTGAGAGAGACCTGGGGGTGGTGGTGGATGTCAAGATGAACAACTCTGAGACTTGAAGGAGGGCAGCAGCCAACAAGGATGCAGCCAAGGCCAACAGGATGCTGGGATGCATCGCTAGGGGGATCACCTGCAGAAGGAGGGAAGTGATACTCCCTCTGTATAACTGCTTGGTGAGGCCGCACCTTGAGTACTGCGTGCAGTTTTGGAGGCCACACTTAAAGAGGGACATTAACCTCCTGGAGAGGGTCCAGAGGAGGGCAACCAAAATGATTTGGGGCTTAGGGGACAGGACCTATGAGGAGAGGCTCAAGAGCTAAATATGTACACATTGGAAGAGAGAAGGGACCGGGGGACATGATAGAGGTCTTCAGGTACATGAAGAGGGCAAATAGGGAGGAACAGTCAGGGTGCTTGAAGGAAGGAGGAGGGGCTACTAGAGGGCATGGGTGGAAGCTGGAGGGGGGAAGATTCAGGGGAGAAAGGAGGAGGTGCTACTTCACTGAGAGGGTGGTGGAGCCATGGATTGCACTGCCTAGGGGGCTGGTGGAGGCAGAGACAGTGGAGGGGTTCAAGAGGGGGTGGGACAGGTACAGGGGAAGGGTTCTGGAAGCAAAATTCAATGCAGCAAGAATATCCGGAACTGGGAAGGGAGAAGCCAGAGAAGGCGAGCGGGACAGCAAGGTCAGCACCCAGGGTAGGGGCTGACCAAACGAGCAGACACGAAAGACCATTAGACCTATTCTGCTGGCATTTTAGTATGTTAGTATGTAATTGGTGAGCAACCAGTCTAGCAAGGTACTGGTCCCGGCACGATAATTGGTACATATGGAGGAGGCTACTAGCGGTTTGTAGTTGATAGCTGCTATAACATCTCTGTAGGGAGTGGCATCGCTGGACAACCAGTTAATACTGAAGTCACCCAGTACCATGATTTCTGAGTTTCTGTGGAGGTCAGGTAGGTAATCGTGTAGTACCCTAAATCCATTGGCCTGTTCTTTGGGGGGGGGTATAGACTGAGATGATGATTATTCCCTTACCATGGGAACAGAGGATGACTTTAATTGGCAGGATTTGAACATTAAAGCCTAATTTAATGGGAGGGAGAGTGTAGCCCTGGAGCTGTTCTTTAATATAAATTATACAACCCCCACCTCTCTTCCCCGGATGATCCTGTCTAAATGAGGTGTAGCCACTGAGCTGGATTTCAGAGTCTGGGATTCTTGGTGTGAGTCAGATCTTGACCAGAGATAGCACATCCAGCTTGTGTTGAGCTACCCAGGCTTCCAACAAGTCAACTTTGGCTAGTAGGCTGCATATATTGATGGATACAATAGAGAGAGTCCCTTGTTTCTTAGGTGGGCACGTTCCAGCCACAACAGGCCCTGGGTTCGGGTGGATATTACATGAGAGGAGCAACAATAACCATATGATCCTTGTTACTTGAGTCCTGAGATAATTATGGGATAGGAAGAGGCTACTGTACTTCTAGCATATCTTTGTGTATTTTCTGACTAGCAGGAGCATTTTATAAGTAGGAGGAGGGATTGAATATGCACTGGTACTTAGGAATTGGGTATAGTCAGGGTGAGGAGGGCAGCTGGTGAATAGAGAGAGAGCTGGTGCAGAGGTCGAGTCAGGGATGCAGACATCATGTGGCTCTTTTTGAACACTACCATTGCTACTTAGCATGGATTGGATAGGCAGTGTAAGAAACCATGAGGGAATGCAGCAGGAGTTTAATAAGGGCCAAATTGCAGGGTAGGGCAATGACAGAAAACGGGAATAGAAATGTGCAATGGGGAAACTAACAGGACTGGGGCAGCTACTGTGAGAGGTCCTTATAGACAGCAAGGTTGTTGAGGATAGGTGAATTGCTGGAGGGATCCTTTAAGATGGGTGATTGAAAACGGATACAATTACATTACGATGATACAGGGGCAGGTCACTTGGGGAGAAAGTGGATTTAAAGAGTGTTGGGGCAGATGTAACTTAAACTTTCTCTTTCCCAGTACTACAGAAAATTAGAGTGAAGCTAGCTGGAGTTTTAAATGAGGCAGCGGGAGCCAATTACAATGAAGCAGGAATGGCCTTGGGCCAATGGTGTAGTAGCTGATGGCCTTTTTTTTTTTTTCCTTTATTTCGCTCGGTCACGGCCCCACGGTCCTCTCTTAGGCATCCCATCCATTGTCCTGCTACCTGAGGGTCTCTCTGACTGTGCTCCTCCTCCTCATCGATGCCAGCACTTCGCTAACCCTATCCGGGGTGGGTCACCCTGTCCTACTAGGGGCACTCTTAACAAGACAGACTCCAGCATCGGATGAGGAGTGGACTACAGAAATCGAAGGCCAGTCAGGGAAGCCTGGCATAGGGGACAGGTGCCATCGCCTGATCCTCTGCGCTGGTATTTTCCTTTGTTCTGGTTACATCCCCTTGACGTGGAATGTACAATGCCACCCAGCCCTCAATGTAGGTGCTCCCACCCACTTCAGGAGGGCAGCTGCCCGATGTCACCCCGTACCGTATGAACTCGTGTGTATAGCAGTGCTGCCGGTCTCAACCGGGGGCCGCTGCTGCACTGAGTTACCCCTGGATCCCTCCCTAAGAGAGGAGAGCAGTGGATGCTCAATCCTCTCTCTCCCCTGCTGACCCCTGGCGGTCCGGGCTCGTTACCGAACCTGGGTCGCCGGCGTGGTGCAAGGTGTGGTATCCAGCGCCTCAGCACTACCAGGTCCACTAGTAGCTGCTGGCTTGAGGGAACCAGTAGAAATATAGGCTTTCAAGCCAGGCTGCCCGAGGACTGATGCATATTTGGATCAGTTGCTGGGCTTGCTGGCAGGGTTGCTAGAGGAGCAGCCAGCTGAAGTAAGAGCCACGGTCGCTGCGCCAAGGTGCCCAAGTGGGCTAGTCTGAAAGACAGTGAGAGAAACAGGAGGTTAGGATAATTGAATGGCACAGCAAACGACAGCAGAGATAAATGGTGGGCAGGATTGGGGGGGACAATAGCTGGTGGGAGTAGGTGAGAAAGGTGGGTGTAGATTAGCAGAAGTTGAGGAAGAACCCCTGGTGGGGGGGGTTGGAAAATTGACTTTGGTGCCATAGGCACAGTTGGGGGAACGAAGGAGGTAAGGTGTGAATTGGTCTAGGAGAGGTTGTGCGATGAGAGTGGCCGAGGATCAAGTGGAGGAGATGGAGAGAAAGGAAAAGAGAAAGAAGGATAGTTGTCAGAGATTTTGGGCAGTTCTGTGGGGAATTTAATCTCAGAGTTGCTGGAGACTCCATGGGTGCAGAGGGGTGAGGAGTAGGGGTTTATCACTGAGTGCTGTGGCCTATAAGCGGATGAAGCAGAGAGACTGCACTGAGAGCAGCAGCCTTGGAGCAGCTGGGGAGAAAACAGAGGGACTGCACTGAGAGTGGTGGCCTTAGAGTGGGCAGGAGGCAATCAGGAGAGACAGGAGTGAGAGAGGAGTAAAAGGTGGCATATGCAGGTTGAGGGGCGACAAGCAAGAGCAGAGCAACAAACAGTTCCTTAAAAGTGGCTAAAGCACAGTTTAAATTTCACTGGAGCAATAGCAAGCTAACAAATTAACAGTTCAAAATGCAGGTTAAAATTATTTAACAACAGTTGAATGAGTAGTCATGCAGCATGGGAGTCATGTAAAAGTACATTTAAATTCTTAGCTGAAAATTTTACTTAAACAAACTTTCCCTTTCCTGGTACTAAAGAAAATTAGAGCGAAGCTAGCTGGAGTTTTAAATGAGGTAGCGGGAGCCAATCACAATGAAGCAGCAATGGCCTTGGGCCAATGGCGTAGCAGCTGCTGGCTTGAAGGAACCAGTAGAAATACAGGCTTTCAAGCCAGGCTGCCCGAGGACTATTGCATACCTGGATCTGTTGCTGGGTTGGTGGACAGGCTTGTTAGAGGAGTGGCCAGCTGAAATAGGAGCCAGGGCTGCTGCACTGAAATGCCCAGGTAGGCTAGTCTGGATCAGTTACTGGGCTTGCGGGCAGGGTTGCTAGAGAAGCGTCCAGCTGAAATATGAGCCAGGGCTGCTGTGCCGAAGTGCCTAGGCAAGTTAGTCTGGATCAGTTGCTGGGCTTACGGGTAGGGTTGCTAGAGGAGTGGCCGGCTGAAGTAGGAGCCGGGGCTGTTGCACCGAAGTGCCCAGGTGGGCTAGTGTGGATCTGTTGCTGGGTTTGTGGACAGGGTTGCTAGAAGAGCAGCTGGCTGAAGTAGGAGCTGGGGCCACTGTGCCAAAACACCCTGGAGGGCTAGTTTGGATCAGTTACTGGGCTTGTGGGTAGGATTGCTAGAGGAGCAGCCAGCTGAAGTAGGAGCCAGGGTCCCTGCGCTGAAGTGCCCAGGAGGGCTTGTCTGGATCAATTGCTGGGCTTACGGGCAGGGTTGCTAGAGGAGAAGCCAGCTGAAGTAGGAGCTGGGGCCAGTGCGCTGAAGTGCCCAGGTGGGCTAGTCTGGATCAGTTGCCGGGCTTGTGGGCAGTGTTGCTAGAGGAGCGGTGAGCTGAAGTAGGAGCCGGGCCACTGTGCGGAAGTGCACAGGTGGGCTTGTCTGGATCTGTTGCTGGGCTTGCGGGCAGGGTTGCTAGAGTAGTGGCCGGCTGAAGTAGGAGCCAGGGCCACTGTGCCAAAGTGAACTGGCAGGCTAGTCTGGAAGAGAGATCTAAGATAGTACCTAAATCCTTAACTTGGCCTGTTAAAACGTACTGGAAAACCACACTGATAATCAGAAATAGATATTGTCTTATGGAAAGTGTACCCAAAGGAAAATCCATTAAAAAATCTATTTCCTCCAGCCACAGCTATGCTCCAGACAGAAATTCTGCTGAAGATCTTAATGCCAACATGAATTCTACAACTTCATACTCTGACATGTCCATCTTATCAAATTTGACTTCAAGCTATTTGTCTTATGGGGTTTAACTGTTCATCCCCTTTGGTTAACTTTGCTGGACTCTGCATGTAACTCCTGGTTTAATGCCTAGTTTCATCTCCCCAACCCTCCATGCATGTCACAAGTTGAGAGCTGCGTTCCCTTCAGTTGCCCAGCTATGTCTGGCTCTCGTCATTCTCACATCTCTGCTGAAGATTTTATAAATTTATTGTTTTGACTGGACATTGCAGAGTTGCACTGCCACTTACACAACGGAAACAGCAGTCTGAGTCTTCACATAGCTGCTATGCCTTATGTTGCTCAGATCGCTCTTCTCAATTAGTCAAGCCTTTCATGTTTCCCCAGGACTTAATAATCCAAAGACCAACGGACTTTGTTAAACATGAGTACTAACTCGCTCTGCCTCCTCACGGTGGTCTCCATTCAGCCTTCTGGTAACACAGCAGCACAACTTCCATAAGTCTTTATGTAAATGAGCACAGATATGTCAATCAAACCCAATGCTTGTAATTTCTAACTGTGCTCTCTGACTTCTAGCCACTGAATATATATTATTCATACTGCAAGTTAATTCACATTGCCCATGAGGTGTGTGTGTGTTTTGTCTTCTTGGTGCTTCTGCTCCTTTTTTCATGTACCTCTCATTTGGAGATTGTTGATACACAAGCAATGATATTTAATTTCATGTACAACAAAATCTGCAGTTTATATCAGGGGTCTTGGGCTTGATAAAACAGCTGTAGTTTTGCAAGCAGAGATGTCATACATTATGAATTGCAGTTCCTTTCCCTTTCCAGCATACACTGTCTTTTGACATATTAATGCCACCCATAGTATGTTTACATCACAGTTTTGAAGCAAGGCCATGGACTGCCCTCAGCAAAGCAATTACTTAGCAATCGAGGAGATGCTGTTTGGGGGATCCTGAGGAATCAGGATAGTCCCGGCTTGCCATTCCCTTAAGTTTCACAGCAGTATACTTTATCATGATTTCATGAAAGGAAATCGGTCTGAGAATAACAAGGGATTGGATCTTTTTGCCAGTTGCGTAGTTCCTCCCTTACCACCCTATCACTTATTAATACTACATAAATAAGGATGCTTGCTGGGTAACTAGTCTTCTTCCCCCACCCCCCCTTTTTTTCGGTGTCATTAAATTGATACTCACCGTTATCAAGGGCATTGGAACTTGTTTCTGAAGTAAGCCTGTTGTAGAACTGTGAGAGATGCCTTGGGAATACATCTCAGCGTAGTTCTCTCACTGCCTGTATTCCTAAGAGAGCACTTGGTTGTTCTTCACCTCTAGTTTTTAACTTCACAATATTATCCTGAGAAGATTTATATTAAGGTCATACAACTGTTTAGTGGTTTTATAACATTGTATATTTATAATTTTGTGTATTAGACGTCTTAGAAGTAGGCTTATTTATTGTATTGCATTAATAATTTTTAAGTTAGAAATTTATTTTTCTTCTTCTTCTACAAATTCTGGTTTAGATTAGTTTAAAGGTTTCATTATATGCAAGACAACTCATTGTTACAGTTCATAACACTTAGATCGTTTACTTTTAAATAAGCAGTTGTTTATTAAGTGGCATCCCAGATACCCGATGACTGGAAAACAGCCTTCATAATCTCACTCTTCAGGGGGGGGGGCGATCTGTCTGACCCCAGGTGTTATAGACCTATATCTACTGTATTCTCTCTCTCCCATAGTTAAAATGCTTGAGAAATTAGTACATGAACAACTAATCTCTTACTTTACTACATTCAGGGGCCAGATATTCAAAGCTCGGCGCCGGGCACAAAGCCGTTGCACTGGACTAGTGCCGACTTTGTGCCTGACTGCAATATTGGAAAGTACAGTTAGCGCCAGTGCTAGGTTTTAGCGCCAATGCTAACCATAATGTATGCACGGGAGGGACAGAGGGGAGGAGGTCCTGAATGCCGGCACATCAGCATATTCAAAAGCACAGTGCCACGTTACAGGCATTAGCGCAACCTGTAGCGTGGTGCTAGTTACAGCCAGGAAAAAGCTGCTTTTAATGCAGCACTAATAGCGACAGTGCCCCAAACCCCCATCATGTAACCCGAACCCCGTGTCCAGTAACAGCACACCTAATCCCTGGTGTACTAGTGGTCCCCCCACCCCTCCAGCATGATCCCTGACCCTCGTTCACTGTAGAATAATATCTCCCTGGTAGTCTAGTGGTTCCCCCTACCCCTTAGTATGTATCCCGACCCTGTTCCCCATAGGCAATTCTCATTTCCCTGGTAGTCTAGTGGTTCCCCCTCCCAGCACGTATCCTGACCCCATTTCCCTGTAGAATACAGTCTTCCCAGTAGTCTAGTGGTCCCCCCAACCCCCATACACCTATCCTGATCCCCCGGTGCACATTACAATTAAATCTTCCCTGGTAGTCTAGTGCTCCTTTCTACCTCAGTCGGCGGCCGGCTGTAGTGGTGAGAGGAGGGCTGAGCCAGTCGCCGGCTCTTTTCTTGGACATTATTGGGAGGAGTAGGGCGTCACCGCCGGGTGGAGGGACTGCTAGACTACCAGGAAGATGTAAGTTTAATATGTGCACTGGGGTCGGATATGTCTGTTGGGGGACCACTGGACTAGCAGGGCAAAATGTACTTTTAAAATGTGCACCAGGGGTTGGGATACATGTGTGGAGGTGGGGGGACCACTAGACTACCAAGGAAATGATCTTAAATATTACTTGCTCTGGGGATCAGGGATTGTGTTGGGGGGGGGGACCACTAGATCACTGGGTATTTCTTTGATTGTTGGGGCTACCAGGGGTCGAGGACCATGCTGGGGGGAGAGACACTAGTCTACCAGTGTGCATACCACTCAACTGTCCCTGTTTATGAGGGACATCCCTCATTCTACCCCTTGCAACTGCCCTGTCCCTCATCTTGAGTGTCCACATATGTCCATGTCCCTCTTTTCAGTGACACAAGAGCTGAGGGGTATGCCAGGATGTGTAACAGGCACACATGGGCACAGGGACCATGATGGCAGGGAAGGAATTGTCCGGCCCAGCCAATCTGCCCTGTTCCCTATCTAATGGATATGCTGCATATCCTAGTGAACCTATGGCTTATGGCCTCCCGCCCCCACCTGATTCACCTTATGCCTGTCCCATGCATTGAGTGCCCCCACTGTAAGTCACCCACGACTGCGGTGGGGTACCTATGTTGTTGTTGGGGGGGCATCCTCCAGGGCATGTATGGCCACAGTGGCCACAGGCAGTGTATCTGTGTTTAGCTATCGATCTGTGAGCATGTGTGCGTATATATATATATATATATATATATATATATATATATATATATATGCAATAGGTGTGGAACCAAAAGCAATTGGATAAATCCATTTATGCAACAGGGGTCAGGATAAAAACTGTAGAATAAAACCATTTAACTTCGCTACTATGGTAATACATTTATTTATCCACATAGTAACTACATCATCACCCATTTATTCACACAGTAACTACATCACTAGCTCATTTATCTACACAGTTCTTTTCAGAATTCATTTAGAATGTTCGGCCTCAGAAGCAGTACTAACCATATTTAAATGTCAATAACTTAAAAACGAAAAAAGATAACATGGTACTGTGAGCACGAAAATTGTTCAGCACAAAATTATCTACAAAATGAATACTGTTTCATTTATATAAACCCTGTATATTGTATATGATTAGCAAGAAAACAGAAGAAAATGTAATTTTTTGTTCACTTTTTTGACAAACAAATACAAATAACTTTAAAACAAAAAATGATAGCATGGTACTGTGAGCACGAAAAATGTTCAGCTCGAAAATATCTACAAAATGAGTGGTGTTTCATTTATAGATACCATTTTTTTTTTATAATTAGCAAAAAACAGCATAAAATTAAATTTTCTTTTCCCTTTTTTGACAAAAGATTTATACCTACCAAAATCAAAATGTTCACACAACATCTAAACCTGTTGCATAAATGGAATATGCAGCGGTTCAGTGTGTGATAATGCATTTATTTTGTACAGTTTCCAGTGACCTCTGTAACTAACTCATGCCGGCGCCATTGGGGTGCCAGGGTCGCAGAGACTGCAAGATAAATGCATTATCTACACTAATGTTCGCTCATATCTGTTATTTCCACATATGTGGGCTAAATCTAACCACCCTAGATTTATCCCACATATGTGGGATAAATGCAAACTGTCAATCAAAGCTTTATTGTTCACTTTTTTGACAAACAAAGGTGAATAACTTTAAAACGAAAAATGATAGCATAGCACTGTGAGCACGAAAAATGTTCAGGACAAAAATATCTACAAAATGAGTGGTGTTTCATTTATAGATACCTTTTAGTTTTTTTTATAATTAGCAAAAAACAGCATAAAATTCAATTTTCTTTTCACTTTTCAGACAAACAAATGTAAATAACTTTAAAATGAAAAATGATAGCATGGTACTGTGATCGCGAAAAATGTTAAGCACAAAAATATTTACAAAATGAGTGGTGTTTCATTAATAAATACCTTTTATTTTTTTATAATTAGCAAAAAAAAGCATAAAATTTAATTTTTGTTTCACTTTTTCGACAAACAAATGTGAATAACTTTAAAAAAGAAAAGGTAGCATGATACTGTCACCATGACATTTGTTCAGCAAGAAGCTCTCTACAAAATGAGTGGTGTTTCATTTAATAGCAACCACCATGCTAGGCGGACATACACTAGAAAAGTTAACTGAAAGTCCTGGAAATTATCATTTAAAAAAAAGAAGATAAACAGTCAAAATCAAATGTTCCTGCACTGATAAGAAACATCCCTATTGCATAAATGAAATATACAATGGTGAGCAGTCAGATAAATGATTTATCTACACTTGTGCTGTTTGACCTCGGACACCTCATCAGTAGCTTCGCCACTCGTGAGATTACCAGGTCAAACAGAAATCAGTAAATCATTTATCTGACACCTAGTATATTCTATATATATATATATATATATATACACACACATATCGATATATATATATATATATATATATATATACACACACACACACACACACACACACACACACACACATATATATATATAGGTCATGCTTGCACAGATGCATGGGTGCACTGTATACGCCACCTTCTTGACTGACTTCCTACTGCTTCCAGCCTGTACTTCTATTCCGACCAACAGGGGTTGCTGTGGGCATGCCTTGGCCTGCAGCGTCCAGCTTGTACTTCCATTCTGACCAACAGGTGGAGCTGTGTGCACCATACAGTAGCACCGGGCAAACTGCATGGTAATGTATGCTAAGCAGCACATAATGAGATGCAAATGTGTCTGTTTACCCACGGATTACCTAAGTAGGCTCATTTGCATGGGAGCTTTGAATATAGCTCCCATTTACCCTGGGCTAATGTGTTACCACTGTGCAATCGGATTAGCCCCGGGCAAACCTTACTTCAGCATAGCACAGTTCTGCAGTGTGTGGCTTACATTGTTGTTTGCAGTCATACCTCTCAACTGTCCCTGATTTTCAGGGACATCCCTGATTTTACCTCAAAATTTTACTCTGTCCCTCCTAATAATTGTGTTTCCATGACCAAACAGTGTGGGTTGTAAGAATAAAATAATGTCAAACATTAATGTTATAGATATGTTCTTCCTTAGAAAAGGCATTTTACACTACTAGCTTCCTGAGTGGATATCACCAATTTTTAAGATGTGTCCCTGATTTTAAACCTTTGTCCCTGATTTTTTAAGCCTTGTTCCTGATTTATGAGGCAGGGGGTTGAGAGGTGTGTTTGCAGTAGATGTGAGACATCTCTGTGCAATCACACACAATGTTTTCTACCTGCAACACTGGCTTGCTACAGAGTCTAATGAGCTGCAGTTGCAGTTTGCACTTCTCTGTTGCTATATTCAGTGCTGTCTTGTTCCCGGGCTATTTTTGCCCTGCACTCCCAGACCGGTTTGCCTGTCTTCCTTAGACTGATATATTCAGCAGGATTAGCACGGGACTATTTCCTTTTCAATATAGCTTGCTTTGTGCTCCAGGCTAAGTTTGCCCACTGGGCAGTGCTAATTTAGCCCTGGGGCAATGTTTTGAATATCTGGCCCCCAATGTATTAACCGAGTACCAGTCAGGCTTCAGGAAAGGGCACAACACGACATATGTAGTGTCCAGAGTAACCAGCAACATGTTTTGTGCCATTGATAAAGGACTAGCTTCCTCTGAAATTTTTTTAAACTTGACAAAAAGCTTTTGACACTGTCTACCATAATATTCTACTAAACAGGCTCAAAACTTATGGCTTGGGCATTAGCGTATTACTATGGTTCTCAGTCCATCTGTGCTCCAGACATGGTGTGCTCGGCTGAGGGCAATGGAGGCAGAAACCTAGGGCCAGGACCCTGCATTGTTATTTTGAGCAGACATGATAGACCATGAGGTCTCCTCCTGCTGGCTGTTTCCTTATGTTCCTATGTGTTGGGGCAGGGGATCAATGTTCTAATCTGGCCTCTAGCGGCAAAGGGGTACCCCGGGAGTGTCAGTCCTAAGGGCCCCTTTTATTTTTGATTTACATTAATGACGTACCATTGCACAGTTCTGAAAATACAAAGTAACATGATGGGTGTTCCAGGACAGACCTGCTGCAAAGTTATTTCTGTACACAGATGACACTGTCCTATACGCGTACAATAAGGATGTCGGCACTGCAATGAACACAATCCAAGGTGATTTCTATAACATTCGGAAGACACTAACAGAGTCGAGACTGTTGCTCAACACAAAGAAAATGCAATGGATGCTGTTCCACAAAAAGGCCATAGACTCTACCCAATTTTCACTAAACTCTGTAGGGGAAGAAGTAATTTGTAGAGTAGCTACCTATAAATACCTGGATATTTACTTAGATGAGCAGCTAACATTTAGCTCACATATTCAAAAGCTGTCTAGCAAATTGATATGCCTATGAGCATTTTTCTATAGAAACAAGGTATTTTTAAGCCGACTAGTTAGAAAGAATCTGGTTAATGCATTATTTTTGTCCAAACTGGACTACGGGGACTGCATTTATAGAAACACCTCAGAAACACTCCTGAGAGTACTGGACCCACTCTATCATAGTGCCTTGAGATTCATAACAGGTTTACTCATCATTGTCACTTATATGGAGCTGTGGGCTGGACTTCTCGAGCCATGCGGAGACAGCAGCATTGGTATATCATTGTATATAGATTCATAACAAATTCAATCCCATCCTACTTACTAAGCAATCTAAATCCAAGATCACGAAACACCTACAAACTCAGATCCGCCACATTGTCAAATTTTGCAATGCCAAGATTTTGAATGAAGTCTGGGGAGCACACTCGTGCAATAGCAGTCCCACGCACATGGGAGACCATTCAGAAAACATTACAGATACCTACCATTATGCCAATCACCCAATTTATGGCATGTTTAAATAGATTGCTGCAGTGCCGGTGTGGCTGTTATGGTTGATCTCTCACCTTTTCTGTGCACTTACTGTAACTGATATTTTACCATTTGTAATTATGAGGATGCAACTGTATGCATTACTTAGTGTTCTACACTGTTGATGTCTTTGTGTATTGGATGCAACTGTAAAAGAGAGCTCTTGCTCTCAGTTTGCCTTCCAATAAACATTGATTGATTGAAGATTCTTTTATTGGCCCCTCAGTGGGCAAAATAGCAATTGTTGCTTTAGTTGTACACTTTTTTTTATCTTTTTTATCTTGATTTCTATAACATAACGCCAAACTCCAGGAACACCTAGTACTATCTCAGCTTGCCCACTTTCTCTCTGAAACTAACTTCTTCACTCCATTCCAGTCCGGTTTTAGGAAGAACCTCTCCACCACCACCACCTCCCTACTAAGACTCATGGACTCCATCCTCTCTGGAATGGACAAAGGACATATCACCGCCGCTATTTTCATCGACCTAGCCAAAGCTTTCAATACGGTATCTCACTCCCTCCTACTATCCTGGCTAGCAGGCGGTGGTCTATCGCCTTCGGTCATAAATTGGTTCAGTGCCTACCTACAAAATAGAACCCAGTCTACAAAAATAACTGACTGCACCCCTCCCCCACTCCCCATTACCACTGGTGTCCCCAAGGGCTCAGTCCTCGGCCCCATTCTCTTCTCCATCCTACTAAATGATCTGCCAATGGCTTGCTCCACTACCTCAATACACATTTACGCTGATGACACGGTCCTCTTTACTTCCGGCCGCTCCCATGAAGAAGTCACCTCTAATCTTCAGACCGATTTCAACAAAGTATAACACTGGTTCAACTCCAACCAACTCTCCCTAAATGCCAAGAAAACAGTCTCTATGTCTTTCGGCACTAGACAGAGACTATCCAGACTTACATCCCCCCTGATCTTCCGTACCCTAAATAACACCACACTTGAAGACGTGCCCTCCTTTAGGTACCTAAGGGTTTGGCTTGATCGCTACCTCTCCTTCTCCACCCACGTGGATGCCATCATATCAAAACTGTGCCCCAAGCTCGGTGCCTTCTATAGATACTGTGCTAGTCTCCCGCTTCCTGTGAGGCGCGAATTAGTCCAGAAAACAATTCTACCTTCCTTCGACTACTGCGATGTTGCTACAGCTCTGCCTCCAAGTCCACCTTATCCAGACTGGACCCTCTCTTCAATGCTTTCTGCCGCTTCGCCCTCGATGCCCCACCGCACCCATCACTGCAACCTCTTCCATTCACTGGCCCTCCCAACTTTGAGCAACCGGCGCCTACTTCACAGTGCTAAAATTGTTTCTAACTTCTGGCTCAGTTCCCTCCCACCCTACCTTGTTTCCTCCCTATCTTCCCCACCAACCCCTGCTCATGTCCTCATGTCTACTGACTCCAGGCTATTAGCTATCCCTCATCGAAGAACCTCTGCAGGCCAATTGGCTTTCTCCTACCTCCTCCCTAAGCTCTGGAATGACCTGCCGGCCCAAATCCGCCATTTTTCCTCCAAACACTCTCTATCCTCTGCCCTCACTAACTTCTTCGCACCCAACTGTACCTGCCCTGACCCCCCCGACTGACTCTTTCCCCCACCCGATCCCCTCCTCCTTACGTGCCTGACCAGTGGCTGGACCGTTCACCCAAATGACTGGCTTATAAAACTGCCCTAACAATCCTTGCACTTACCCGCTCTTGGCACTTCTGTCCATCCCCTTCTTATTCCCATCAATGTCCTCCCTAAGTCAACCCCCTCATCTTTCCCAGTGTTTGACTACCTATACCTGTCACCACCCCCTGGCCCCAGGCTCGGGCTCCCAGTTCGCACTGCCAACCCGGTGCATTTTATTTATCTTCCTTCTCTAGAAATAGGCACTTATGTAACCTTGTATAGTTCGATGTGTAATCAAATATGTTATGCCACCCTCCTTGTGGCACATAGAGGATAATGGCTGGGGATCGGGTGATAACCACGCTATAATCACCTCGAGTGGTTGCTAGGGCAACATGGTAAACCTCGAGAGAGCAGCTCAAGAGGTTTACTGTAGCCCTAGCAACCATGAGAGGTGATTTCAGTGTGGTAGTCACCCGATCCCCCAGCCATCATATTTTATAGTGTATGGTCAAAAAAACACTGTTTGCATTCTATGTGAGAGAATTATGGAACTCTGGTGCATTCTTTTTTGTTATGCCACTGTTTGGAAGTTCTGAAGTGTGGTTAACAACTTTTAAAATTCTAAACAGTGCATAACAAAGCTGTGTGACTGCTGATTATGGTGGTTAATAGGCACTTACCATACATTATAAGTATGTAGTGCCTCCGCATGTTTAAGTTTGTCTTGTCACACTCACCCATGTAACCATTGTTTTGAGTCGCTTGACTCTAATTTCAACCCATTGTTTGTTTTATGAATACTCCTCCCATGTACCCCCCCCCAGGGTCGCACCATGAGATAAGCATTGTTTTGCTCAGTGTGCCTCTCCTGGTGAAACATTTTCAATCAATAAATAAATAAAGGTCTCTGTTGCCAGAGTATTCATTCTTCATTTTCAGCTGAATTTAGACACTAGGATCAAATTTACTGCAAAACCTTGTCACAAAGACGAGTTCTCTTTTGTATTAGTGTTAGCTGTTAAAATATGACTTATGTCAGTCTAGCTCCCTGGGAAGTTCAGGGACTGGGCTCTCCTATCAAATGTAAAAAAGCACTCCGTCACCTTAAAACATATGATAGATATTACATTTCTTCAGGAAACACACACAGTACAATCAGAAACTGATAAACTTGCAAGAAACTGAGTCAGTCAGGTTGAAAATAGTTCTTATTCCAGCAACAAAAGAATGGTAGCAATTTTAATAAAAAAGGGAATTCAATAAGCATAGCTATGTTGCAGATACAGAAGGGAGATAACCAGATTTTGTATTCTGGCAAAAAGGTAGCCCTCTGTAATGTTTATGTCAACTTGGGGGACAAGCTGATTTTTTCAACAAACTCCTGTTTGAAATCAGTAAATTTAAAGACCCAGAAATCATACTTGCAGGGGACTTTAATGAAGTAATGGATCCCCAGCTAGACAGAAACCCAGCAAAACTAGAACTAACATACCCAAATCCAGAGGAGCTCTGTTAAGCTTAATCCAAGATTTAGGCCTTCTTGATGTTTGAAGAATTGCTCACCCCATACTTAAAGACTTTTCTTTTTACTCTGCCCAGCACAATTCTTTTAGCAGATTAAATGATTTCTTTTTATCTTTGAATACATGTAACATGTCATTGGACATAGTATATGATTCCATTGTGCTGTCAGATCATAGCTTACTTAAAACTTCTTTAGCGTGAGTGCCTGATGACAATCGGAGTTTTAATGGAAGTTTAATACCTACCTCTTACGTGACCCTACTTTCAAAGAATGGCTTCTGAAGAAGACTGCTGTATATTTTGAACTTTAATGACAAAGATGAAGTATCCCGTCACACTGTTTGGGAAGCACTTAAGGCATACTTAAGGGGGAAGATCATTGAATATGCTTCTGCTAAAATGAAAAAGCAACTAGAAGCTCTTAACCTTAATGAACAACAATTAGCTAGACTACGATCTTTTTTGTAATTAAATTTATTTATTTATTTTATTTATTTCAATCTAGGATTACAATACCTTTGAGCTGAGGCTCTTTTACAAAGGTCAGTGTGTGCAACAGTCATCATTTTTAGTTACAAACATATAGTCATTGACTTACAGACATGTAATAACCAGTACAAAGACTTGAGCTATAGGCAAGACAAGGAGGGGGGGTGGGTGGAGGAAATGAGGGTAGGAGATCGAGGGAAGGAGGTGCAGGGAGTGAGGGTACAGGAGGTGGTTGGGGGCGGGGTGCAGGAGTGGAGATACAGGGGGGAGGTGGGCAAGGGCAGGAGACAATGCAGCCAGGGGGCCTTGTCGAGGGAACATGACAGGTAAGGTGCTAGGGGTGCAAAGACTGATTGTAAGTGCTGGGTGCTGGGGCATGTGCAGCTGAAATGGTGGAAATGTTAAGATGGGCAATTTTAAAACATTTATTAAGAGTTCAACCAATACACAAATAACATAATGATGGTACAATTCAACAGTGCATTAAATCGAATATGAAGTTATACAACTGTATAAAAAAGAAAAACATAACTCAAGTAAATAAACCATATAGCAACAGTGTATAGGTAAGCAATAATACCTGACAGGGTGGGCGGTATTGGTCAATACCGGACCGCCCAGGGGCGTAATGAGGCCCGGCGCGCGAAGCGAGGCATATAACCCTGGAAGATCGATCTGATACCACCATAGTCAAATATACACAAAAATAGTGTAACAGTTTAAAAATATACTGACACAGATTTTTAATTTTGCAAGGCAATACATTCATTTTTATTTAAGATTACAACTGTGGGACATAAAATAGTCCCTAAAATAGAAACTGCATTGCAATACTAGAGTTAGTGAATTTAAATACTAAATATTACTTTTAAATACTAGAGTTAGTGCACATTATATTTTGTATGTGATGAAACTAATTGATGCATTGAAAATGCAGTTAGATGGAGAAAAGTTTGTTGCAGATGAACTATTTTCAGTACCGTTTTTTGGAGAGGGCATGCCTTTGTCATTTTCTTTGACAGTCATTTTTTCAGTTTCTCCTTGCTTTGCTGTATTAGTCTCTTGGATTTTATGTCCACCTAAGATGGAGCTCAGTTCTTTCTATCTGTGGTATTGGGAGACCAGTAGCTGGCTAGGCTGCTTTCGGAACGGTGACCAGTAACACTGGTTATTTCTCTGCTGCTGAGTCCCGCATTTGATAAAAGCTGAACGGCAGTGGCTCTAACGCTGTGATTGGTATACCTTTTGGTTAGTCCTGCCTCCTTGCTGATTTTAGGCATTAAGTTTCCTAGATAATTTTTCCCCATTGGTGCTTTCGAATACCAAAAGGACAATGTGTCTAGGACCGCTTGACTTTGTCTTAGCGGGTGTAAGTAGAAGGCTGGTGAATTTTCTGGCAGCTTAGATAAATACTTCAGAAAAGACTTCACAGGACACATTGGGTTGTCTGGCTCGGAGTACATAAACCCTCTATAACTGTCTTTGTTTGGTTCTAACAGATTTTTATGATTTTTGGTTGGCTCGTTATATTTAAGACCTACATACTGCAAACCATTTTCATCTGTGTGTACTGCAAATGAGTCTGGCGTCAGTTCCCTGAGACCTTCGCGGCCACGCCTTGCCATGTGGATCTGTATATCAAACCACACTTTGTGCACCAGTCCAGGTGCAGTGTCGGGAGACAGGGCTTTTGATGTTCTAAGTGTCTTGAGATCTGCCTCAGTTATTGCTGGGTGGTGGGTCGCTTCATCTTTGTGGGCCTTTCTCATTTTTTTTATTACTGATTTGAGAACATTATTGGCAGGCTTGAATCTTTGGTCACCTATTATGTTTATGTTGCGACCTATGGCTGGGCTGTTCAGGTGTCTATTTAGACCAGCTCTTAAGGCACAGTAGCCAGATACCGAATAATTTGCCCCTGATGTTGTGCGGACTTCTGCATAAAACTGTCTCAAGGTGCTGCTTATGTGTTCTACTGTATCTGTGTGCCAGTCCAGTTGAATGCATCTAGAATTTGCCCACTGCGTGAAAACATTTACTGCCCATGCTGTGTTTTTTTGTATTAGCCTCTTCATGTTCTTCTTCTATTTTGTCAAGCTCTGTATGTGTCACTGCTTGAAATCTGTTAGAGGTTGTTGGTTTGGCTGCTTTAATTTTCTTGGGTGCAGGTGGTGTTGCACGGTCATCCTCTTGTGAGGGAAACAGATTGGCGATAGTGTCTGCCTCAAACAGCGTGAAATTGACCTTTAATTTTCAAAAGAAAAATAGAGTATGAGCTGACATTTCTACATATCGGTTTCACTTTATCTTTTATGATACTATACACAGGCAAATAATGGATTTATATTCAAACATGGATTAGAAAGTCACACAAAAATAAAGTACAATATGTGTTGTGATCAAACACCTCATGATGTGGAGAGTATGGTGTGACATACAGATCCACAAAGCTGGGGATGTCTCAGAGAACTGCTGGCAGAAGTCTGCAATACTTTTGGCTAGTGTGACATGACTACATAAATAAGTACATAAATGGTAATTAGTTTAGCTCAGTTTTATTTCCAGAAAAGTAGTAGGACTACTAAATTGACAGGCTTTTTTTAACAGAAACTGGGCTTTCATTTTTATAACTAGGCATTATGTTGGTATGCTATGAACATCACACTCTAACACTTTTTGGTCATGAGGAATATGATCAGCCTCTCTGATGCTCAGTTATGTCATTCCCTGCTGTGCATTCTGTTTTCTGCATTTTCTATGCTGCTACAACACATTGCTACATTTATTTTGCCAGTTTATTTACCTGTACATTGTCTGACATTTTATAACGTTTTTCCTGGTATTCTTTTGCTTTTTCGAGGAGACAGAGATAGAGCGAACACTAAAGAAAACTAGTTGGTGGACTGGCCGTTTAAATTTGATTGAGCGTGCTTACATTCGGCTGTGCTGTCACGAGCTCGCTTTTTTTTTTTTCCTTAATTAAGATTACGGAGCATGTCCTGATACAGAGGATCCCCCTGGTTTCATTCTTTTAAAAAGGAAAACGGGGGGTTACTGTTTGATGCCAGACTGTCCCAACACCACCTCACTACACCTAACATGGAATTGCAATAATGTTTTGAGGATGAGGGAAATGTAGGGAGAGGAGGACATGACTGGAGTTTCCTTTTTTTTTTTTTGTGCGTGCTTGTGCGAGTGGTAAACTGGTAGGATCTGGGTTTATTGCTTATTTTATTTTACTTTTACAGGGGGATAATAATTTAAAAGAAGGACTGGAGCTGGAGAGTTGGGGTGAGCAGTGCCCGTGGATTTACATCGCGAACAATACTGCGCTGCAGATCATCTCCCCCCCGCCACACACACACACACACACACACACACACACACACACACACCAGCACTTTTGAGGAGCTTGGTTTTTTTTTTATTAAGATTTATGGAGGAGAAAAACAGTGGAGTGTATCCAGGTTATGACACTGGTGCTTTTGTTTTTTTCAATTACTGGGTGTGAGCAGGATTAGGATTACTTCGGGGAATTGAAATAAGGCTTGGTCTTGAACCATTACACCACCCGGCCAGGTCAATCGTCAATTGTGTTACACTTTGGTTTTTCTTGCTGGTGTTCGTTACTGACAGTGTCCTGTGACACATTAAGCAGGCTGATTGCTTTTTTCTTACCCCTATGAATGCAGTCAGTCATTTGTACAAGCCCTGGGAGCCGCATTTGGCATGCTGGCTTTCTTAACTGAGAGTCGAAGACGCGGTTGTGTGTTGATGCCTTCTATGTTTTACAGGCAGGTGCAGGCAATCACTGTTAATGTTCATTTTACCTATTTTATTTATTTTTATTGATCTCTTTATTTACTTCATTCATTGTACTGAGTGGGGGGGGAGCGAAGCATGCAAACTAAATCCGCTAAACAGTGAAAAATAAATGGCTGCATTTTAAATTAACATTCGATTTGGATAGTAATCTCTGTGATGTGGTTTGTGGAAAGCTGGGACTTTTAATGCCTGGGCTCTGTTGCCTGATAGATGCCCACCTTGCCAGGGCTGTCAGCCAATCAGAGCCCAGGAATGTTTAAGACCATTTTCTAATGGAATGTAGTTCTGTATAGAATTCCATCCCTTTCAAAATGCTGTTGTGCCACAGTTCAAATGTCATGGAGCATGATTCTATCCTACTGTGGTAGAACAGCATTCTAGACCCTCTAGAGACTGCATGAGTCAGTTTCATTTTGAAAGCAAAACAACTCACAAACACACATTTCACACAGTACTACACACTATAAAAATACAGGGTGAGCAACTCTATGCACAACCTGTGTGTTTTGTCACCTCAGGGTTCTGATTCCCATGGACCTCTTGAGCTTTGCTCTCGAGGTCAGAGGAGATCAGAATCCCTCTGTAGCAGAACACACTGGTCGTGCATAGTTGCCCATCCAGTATTCTCTATATTTCCTAACTGAATAACAGTGCAGCATTAACCAAAACTGATAACTTTTAGTTACTTTTTTTTTAAATTTTACAAAAAGCCGAGTGTAAAAAAGGGTTCCATATGTCTAAAAATGTTTCTATACGGTTGCTACAAACAAAAGCTAATCTTTCATAGCTTGACCTGGTGGTGATATCATCTAGCCATTCAGACATAGTGGTAGGGGAAGTTTGTTCCCATCGTCTAAGGACTAAGTTTTTAGCAGAGCTCAAGGTAACTAATAACCATAAAATACTGTACTTGGACTAATGAACAAGATCTGTTGTAATGTCTAATATTACTAATTTCCAGAAACAACAACTGTTTTTCTTAAAATTAGTTTACATGCTCCTAAAACCTCAACCCAGAAGTTCTGTATTAAGGGGAAAAGACCAATTGATATGAGAAATAGTACCTACATCACTAGACTACTATCTGAATTTTAAAAAGACCCCCAAATCTAAACAGAACCTATTATTTGAAATCACAACCCTAAAATCTGAGAAAAACAAAGTTCTATCTCCTAAAGTTGAGTACGCTTTGTTTCATAATAAACAAGACTATTGAGAGACTGGGGAGAAAGCTGGAAATCTGTTGGCTTTCCACCTTAAAAAGCAACAAGCCCAGAATACAATAAATGGAATCTGTGATCGAAATGTGTTAGTCTCCTATAAACCAGCTGTGACAAATAAGTGCTTTTTGGAATTTTACAAAAACCTCTATACTTCTTAAGGCACCCCTGACCTGGAAAAACTGAATCACTTTCTTGATGCATCAAAATTAATGCAAATTATGGATAATGAAAAAGCGAGAATGGATGCCCCTATCATGGAGGCTGAAACAGCATTAGCGATTAAAGACACTCCCAGTGATAAAGTGCCAGGACCTGATGGTTTTCTGAGTGAAATATATAAATGCCTGGGCCTAATATAGTGTACCAGCTCACATTAGCATTCCATGAGTCCCTCGAGCTTGGCAATCTGCCAAAACCCATGAATGAGGCTTTAATTTGTCTCTTGGCCGAAAAAGGCAAAGACCCCCTGGAATGCTTGAAATATTTGGCCCATTTCCCTTCTAAACTTCAATTACAAAATTCTAACAAAGATACTAGCTAAACGAATAAAAAATGTTATGCATAACCTCATAGGGAAAGACCAGGTGTGGTTTATGAAAAATAGACATGCCTCTGATAACCTATATAGGTTATTTTCAGTTATATTAAATCTATTATATGTTATAGTCTTGTACTAAATCTAAAGGTCTTGCTTTTAATTAAGAGTGTATTCACATACCACAATCACTCATTCATAATGTAAGTTAATGAAACTGTCTGGCCTCTCGAAGGATTCCTCTTATCTGCCTCTGTTGGCACTGACCTTGGAGTGCTTTCCAGCAGCCAGTTAACTTAAACTGGTTCCTTGCATTTAAAACTCAGTTATGGTTTAAAAAAGGCATTTTAAACCAATGAGAATTCTTATGGGGTTTTTTAATGGATGATCTGGGTGTTAATAGAATGTGATTTTCCAAACAACTGGCGTAAGTTTCTGAGGAAGGACTTGGTAGATCTGAAAGCTTAGGTGCTGTTTTCTTTTGTTATGTCTATGTTGGTCCAATAAAATGGTATCAAACCATTTGTTACTGGATCTGTTCTTATAAGGACCAATATGGCAAGTAACTCATTCTGTGTTTCAGTTATATGGTCAGCTCAGCAAAGCACAGCCTTTTTAATTGTGGTGTTGGACTCATATAATTTTGGATAGAAAGTTAAAAAGTGTGTCTCAGTGATTTATAACAACCCTAAGGTAATTACTAATGGACATATTTCAAAATCATCTTCCCTGCACAGAGGAACCCGTCAAGGATGTCCCCTATCCCCACTTCTATTCATATTATCAATTGAACCACTTATCAGAAGAATCATGAACTCCACATAGATACATAGATACTGTAGGCAGATAAGGGCCTATGGACCATCCAGTCTGTCCATTTGGGCTTATAAAATCACTAAGTTTTTCTAGAAGTCTGTTGCCCCTTACCGCTGACCTCCAGGATTCCCTTATGTCTATCCCATGCATTCTTAAATCCCATGATTGTTTCAGCCCCCACCACTTCCTCAGGCAGGGTGTTTCACTTGTGCACCACCCTTTCTGTGAAAAAATTCTTCCTCACATTTCTTCTGAATTGCCCTCCCATGCCCTCTAGTCCTGGAATATATTTTCTGCTGGAAAATAGTGATTTCCTGCACCATGTTCCTCCCCATAAGGTACGTGTATGTCTCTATCATATCCCTCTCTCTCCTCCAGGGAGTACATATTCAAGTCCTTAAGCCTGTCCTCATAGGACTTGTAATGCAATCCCTGTACCATCTTTGTTGCCCTCCTCTGAACCTTCTCCACCCTGATTCATGGAATCAGAACTGGGTCTTACTCAAAGTACTGTATTAACCTTCGCTGATGACATTATATTAACTTTAGGTCAGCTGTACATTTCAGTCAAGACATTGGCTCCCTTACTGCAAGAATGTGGATCCTTTAAAAAGCTTATACTGTGTGTTAATTGGCAGAAAACAGAAGGCATTATGATTGTTCCCTCTGATTTTTAAAATAGAAAGAATCACTCAATCCTATATCATTCCCTGGTCAGACAAGGGTATAACATATCTTGGTATGCTTATCTCTAATTCTTTAAAAAAAAATAGCAGACTCTAAGGCCCTGTTCACACTACCCCTCTGTAACGTTAGAGTGCCCAAACCATTACAGCAACAGTTTGCGTTTACACCTGTAACATTACAGAAGGCGTTTTCGTAACCGTTGTTGAAACCATATATGAGGTGGTTTCAACAACGGTTATGAAACCGGTTATGCCTTGGTAACGTTACCGGGTGTAGTGTGGACGCGTGACACTGGTCCCCTAGGGCAGCGCGAGCTGCATTGTGGGATCGGGTGCCATGGTAACGGTTGTTTGGCTCCCGAAGTGTGGACCGGCAGTGCTGGTCCCGTAATGGACACCGCGGCAGTGTGGACACACCGCACCGCTCCCTGGTTGTAACAGTTTCTGTCTGTTACGGGGTGTGAGTGGTACAGTGTGGACGGGGCCTAATTGAACATCTTTGCTCAGTGGAGCTGCAGCAGAGCTAGGAAAATGGTCTAAATTACATTTATCTTTATGGAGCAAAGTGAATTCAATAAAAGTGATCTTGGCTGCGAAAATATTTTATATTCTAAACTATCTTTCTATTATGATTCGGGTATTCTAGATCAGAAAGTTAGAAAAACTGATCTCAAAATTCTTATTGAATAATAAACTCCCTAGGCTAAGTATATAGAAACTAAGATCCCCAAGGGAAAAAGGTGGACAGGCTCTACCCTGGTGGCAGAGATAGTATTGGGCCTTTCATCTTAAACAAGCAACTCATTGGTTCTCCCTTTTTTACCCACGTAAACTCACCATTACGGGTAATTGTAGAAAATCAAATTGTGAAGCCACTTCACATTTTAGATCTTTTATTTGCTGCCATCTTAGACAAACATCTTCACACCCCAACCATTTCAGTTACCATCACAATATGCAAAAAACTCTAAATTCCTAAATTGTAACTCACTATCCCTAACTTACATGCCTATTTGGAATAATCCCAGTCTTTCTTCTAACGGTAAATCACTTAAAGATACTAGATGGAGGGAAAGGGACATTAATAGGGTTAAAAACCTACTGAATGATACAGATAACAGTTTACTATCTTTTGATGAATTCAAAAGGAAATTTAAACTTAGCAATTGTCATTTCTGGATGTACCTGCAAAGCAAGCCAGATAGTCGCACGCTTAAGAAAATTCTGAACATTGAATACAAGGCTTAATTGCCCCAACTGGGACAACTATATTAAAATAGGGCAGTTAAGGAAAGGTACTAGCTTCGTTTACAGAATTCTTACAGATGTTAATAGCCATATGACTGTTAATGCAAAAACTAAATAGGCACAGGACTTTGATATACAAATTTCTGAAGAAACTTGGTCTTAACTTTGGGTTAACGCTTACCTTAGCTGCAGGGAGGCACAGGGCAGATTAGTCTAATTTAAAATCTTACACCGTTATTACTACTCTCCTCAACAGTTACAAAATATGGATTACTACAAGCAGAAATCTTGTTAGAAATGTGGCAGCCAAAATGTTAATTTATGTCACTTATTTTGAGAATGCTCAGAGGTATTGAAAGGTTGGAAATGTATTCACCTGATTTGTCAAGACATCTTGCAAGTAACTATATCTTTTTACCCAAGTATTGGTTGGGTGGAGTTCAGCTAGGCATCACCAAGGAAAAGAAGGAGCTAGGGGCGATAGTAACAGGGAGCATGAACAACTCTGCTCAGTGCAGGAGGGCAGCAGCCAACAGGATGCTGGGGTGCATTGCAAAAGGATTCTTATCCAGACACAGGGATGTGATCCTGCCCCTGTACAGATCCGTGGTCAGGCTGCACTTGGAGTACTGTGTGCATTACTGGCGCCTGTGTCTTAGGAAGGGTATTAGACTGCTGGAGGAGGGGTGCAGCATAGGTTGACAAAGATGATCCAGGGGTTAGAAGACAAAACCTAGGAAGACTGGCTGAATGATTTTGGCTTGTACACCCTGGAGGAGAAGAGGGATCTGGGGATATGATTGGGACCTTCAGGTACTTGAAGGGGATTAACAAATTAGGCATGGATGAGTTACTTTGACTGAGGAAGGGGAGGGCCATGAGAGGACATAGGCTAAGGCTGGAGGGGGCAGTTTTAGGAGGGAGATGAGGAGGCATTATTTCACAGAGAGGATGGTGTCGAAATAGAATTCTCTGTCAGAGGGGGTGGTGTCCTGTAGGATGATGGGTCGTTTCAAAAGGGCATGGGACAGGGCAAGGGGGAGGGTCTGATTATTTCTAGTGGAGGATAAGGGGAGGGGGGGAAGAGCCAGCTGCACTATAGGGGGCAAGCTGTGCACACGAACAGACTGTCAGGCCTGTTTCTGCTTGCAGATTCATATGTTCGTATGTATGTTAGTATTAGTGTTTATTCTGGGAGATACTTCTCATCTACTAAACATCTCTAGACCACTCTAACTCTGGATTTTAGCAGCTGCACTGGTTTATAAAAAACTGAATCTACAAAGCTGGAAAGCAAAAAGGATCCCCTCTATAAGACAATGGTTTGATTCTATGAGTACATTGGCTAACAATGAAAGAATCAACTATAACATGCTGAACAAATCTGAATATTTTGATAAAATGTGGAAACCTGTCTTATAGTAACAGAAAAATTGTTAACTTTTCATGTTGACTCATTCTTAAGTTTTGGAATTACTATATTTAAACTACAACTTGCCCACTGTCTTCCTGTATGGTTTTAACGTTATAAAATATTGATGTGGTTCTTATATCTTTTTTATATGCTTATGTACTGGTACTTATGAACATAATGTTTTCTTGTGTGTTATTTTTTTGTATTCAAATCTTCAATAAAAATATTAATGGGAAAAGATGTTACAAAAACTTAGATTCCAAAGAAGCCAGCCTTCCTACTTCTGGGTATAACTCATGAAAACCTTAATGTAAGCCACCATCAAAAGCTGTGGATCCTTAAAGCCTTATTAGGGGTCAAAAGTTTATTGCTAAGTAACTGGAAATCTGATATGGTCCCAAGTGTTAGTGAATAGTTCAAATATATGAGCAAAACTACCAACAATGAAAGAATTAGCCATCGATAATTGGATAAAGAATGCCTTCTAAAGGCAATTTGATCGCCCTTCCTAAACAGACTACAACAGACTAAACAGAATTGTCAAAATCACCTTATTTCAAGTATATTTATGATACCCAATGCCTATTCCTCCTGCATGTTCATGGTATAATCAAGCTTTGTAAATTTGTTTAATAAGCCTCAGTAATATGGAATACTGTTTTTCTTTTTACTGTTCAACTACGTAACCAGTTCTTTAATGCATGTTATTTTGGAATACTGTATTGTTCACCTTGCTTATGAAGTGAATAAAATTTTCTAATGGCAAAGAGTAGAGACTTTTATAATGGCTAGACGGTGCGGGGCACTGTGCAGGAGGGGCATCTGGGCTCCTTATTGGGTTCAAGAATAGCCTGAGAGATGGGGGTGGGGAACCCCATCCTTAGAAGCCGACTTTGACTGTGGAAGCCGATAGTCCACCGCTCCCTCTGCCCCCCTGGTGCACCACCCAAATGATAAATTGCTTGCCCTTCATGCAAATACTTAATACTAAACTGCTGGAGTCGTGAATCCATTTATTTTTCTTTTCTTGTGGACCATCGGGGGGGGGGGTTGTAATTTACTTTCTGTCCAGGTTACTTTAACAATGTCCTAGATGGCACGGTGCTCCTGTCCCCTACAATGCCTCTGATTTATTTTATTAACTTTTTTAGAGGGTTTGCTCGTAATATACAGTAACATTATAGCAGATCTGCAGGGTTTGCTGTGTGGGAACTGGGAGGAGCATTGTGCTTGGTCCTTACAACAGTATGTTGTTGTTGCCTTATGTTTTCATAGGACTGCTCCTCATAGGAGGTGAGTTATGTTACTATACTTCCCTGTGGTATTGTCCATCACGTACCCATATTTTGCACATTCATTTTGGACAGTGTTCTGGAGGCCTGACACCCCAGTAGTGTTCACCTACCCTCCAAACTGAGAGACCGCCTAACATCATAGCTTTCCCTCATTTCAGTAGAGGGCCAAGTCTGTGGCCCTCCTGCCTTGGAAACACAAAGATTCACAGATTCAGAGGTCAGCTCCTGTTGAGCAGGCCTCTTATGTATATAGGTATTATATGATTCCCCCCAACTTCTCTGATAAATAATCCCTTTAAGAACAACACATTACACATTTGGCACAGAGTAGTAGATAATATCTCTGCATGAAGCCCACTTTCTGCTGCATCCACTACTGCATACCACTCTGTTTGTACCTGAAGGGCTACAGCATGCATATCACAGGTGGGAATGGTTGGGCCTTCTATTCTGGTTTCAGTTTTTTGTGGTGGTGGTGGTGGGGGGTGTTCATCTGTTTGAGTAACAAATGTGGGCTCGGGACCAAGGACCAATTTAGATAATTAAAAGTTAAGGCTTATATTAGGTCATTCTGATTGGTGAAGCCCATCCCTCCTGTCTATGCTGTTGTGCAACAAAACTCTAAGAGGGATGACTTCCCTTCCACACTTATTATCACAATTATATAGAGCACTTCAGTGGATTAAGCGAGACTCAACAGAATATATTAGAGGGAGATGGGCAGCAGAACTGAAGACTGAAATCTTTGATGCTGACTGGAAAAAGGCAGTGGCAGGTATTCCTAGGGTCACCTCTTTACATGTGTGGAAGGCATTTTCCTGGAAAACTTTCATTCTTTTTTTTAAACTCTGGATAGGCAGACAGAGTGGACCTTACTTTTCCCCCACTTTGCTGGAGGAGACAGTGTAGAGAATCGTGACCACATCTTATGGCTATGCCCATCCTTTAAACCATTTTTGGGGGAGCTTCGTGGAGAATAACAGGACATTCTTGACCCTTCCATCACTCTCAGCGCTAGAGTTTTTTTATTCATTTTTTTTTAATTTTTAGATGACCTTAAAGGATCCTGGGCTCTTATGACTCCAGCGTTTTAGAATATCTGCCTTAAGGAGGCAAAAAAAAATAATTACTATCGTTCACACTTCTAATTCTAGCCAAGGGTGTAGACAGGCATACTCACTGTACACATTTGTGTACAGTTTTGTTGAGTGGCTGTCACAAACCATAAGCCACTCTGTTAATATTATCATTCTAATCTGCAGTATTTGGGTTAGTGTAGGCCACTGAGGAGTGTCCAATACATGTATAACCTCTTTAGAGAGTAGAGGAGTCATCTGACAACAATCTGACTTGTTTGGAAGGGGGTGCCATATGGAAAGGATGTGTACATTTTGTAATTGGGGGGGTGTAACTGGTTGAGATTGTGTACAAAATGGGAATTTCTGGCTACACTTTCTAGCTGTATAGAACCAGCATGTTATCTGTTTTTAATAGCGTTAGCAATATTTGCATTTTAGTCATGCCAATTAAGCAACATTAAAATGAAACGAGAAAGCTACTGAGGTAGGTTTGGAAAAAGACATTGAGATAGACCATATGGAAAAGAACTGTAAAATATATCTCAGTGGATCGGAGTATTTCTCAAACTTGTTTCAGATATATTCACATTTTACAAGATATATTAATGATATTGTAGAATTCAATTAAAAATATTGGACACATATATTTGAAATATATATTGTTTGTTATACTATCCACAAATGTGAGGATTACTTTTACTTTTTTGATTTTTTTTATTGACTCAAATGATGCTTATTATTTGGGTTTGAAAGTGTAATTTTACATTATATGTTCTACAATACGTGAATGTTAACACAATATATATTTCAATATATCTGAGAGATATATTTTGGATATATTTCATATATAGCTGAAATAGGGTTGGCCCGATATACATCTGGAAAAAAGCTGGAATGCATGATTTATGTATCCCCATTATATATTGATAATATAAGATGTTATTTCTGTGTGTCTTTTTGTATTAAAATAGATACACATGTTGTTCACATCGAAGACACAGTGGGCGAGATATTCAGAGAAGTCACACAATGCGCAACCACAGAAATGCGCCCTGGAGCCATATTCATCCAGCGTAAATGCGCAGTGCAATATCCATTGCGCCGATGCGCAACAGTAATGTATGTGGCACAAGTACATGGGGGCGTGCCCATGAATAAGCTGTGCAATGGCATATTCAGCCAAAAAAACATGCCGCAAACAAGTAGCAAGTCAGAGAATGCGCCATACAGAACTGAGCATATAAAAGGAGTCTCAAACGCACCCACAGCAGACGCGCAAGCCATAGCAGGACATAGAAATGGATGCAGGCCCATTCGTGATGGATCAGGTAATGAGGGGTATGAGGAGGAGGGAGGAGCACCAACGTGGCCAAGGAAGGGCCCATTGGCAGTATGCCCAACACAGACAGTACCGTGCCCGCCACATGTTTGAGGACTTTGGGGACACAGATATCATGGGCCGGTACTGTCTGAACAGGGTAATTCTGAGGCAGCTCTGTGAGCTGTGCCATGATGAGCTACAGGCACCCACCAGAAGGAGTCACGCCATGATGGTGGAGACAAAGGTGACAGCAGCAATGCGTCTGCTCATCACAGGTACCTTCCAGAGACCAGTGGGGGCAACCACTGGCATATCACAGTCAGCCACGTCCCACCTCCTCATACAATTCCTCAACGCCCTGCTGCCACATGCTTTGGAGTATGTAAGATTCCCAAGCACTCAGGCAGAGTGTACAGCAAACATGCAGGAATTCCACAGGGTGGCATGCATGCCCAGCATGACTGGGCCATTGACTGCACCCATGTGGCCATACGCACACCACCTGGCCCAGAAGGGGCCATCTGCATGAACAGAAAGGGCTACCCCTCTGTCAACTGCCAGGTGGTGTGCAATGCCACTGGGTGTTTCATCAATGTGTGCGCCAAGCACCCCAAGTGTACACATGACACATTCATCTGGCACCACGCCATCCTGTGCCAGTGATTTGAGCATGGGGAGATCTCCATGGGTCACCTGATAGGTGAGCATGACATGGAACATGGTGACAGAGTGGCCGTGTAGGCATGGACAGGCCCAAGGCACACATGGAGGGGGGATGTGTGGGTGGCTGCATGCAGCATAGGGGGAGGACATGGGAACATGCAATGCCACGTGCTAACCAGTATGTGTTACCCCCCACAGGTGTCAGTGCATACCCCCTGTGACCCTGGCTGCTCACCCCCATCAGGCGCCCATCCAATGCTGCAGAGGAGTGATTTAACGTGGCATACATCGCAACATGCAACATCATCGAGCGTGTCTTTGGCATGCTCAAAATGCAATTCCATTGCCTAGACAGGTCCAGTGGTGCCCTACAGTACAGCCCTGTGAAAACCTGTGGCCTATTCCTGGCTTGCTGCATGCTGCACAATGTGGCCATTGACTGTGGGATAGTTGTCCAGATGGATGAGGGCAACAGCTGAGATGAGGATGAGCCAGATGGGGGGTGCACAACCACCCATGCTGAGGATGGACCCCAGGCTGGCAGCCCATGCCAGGAGGCACCATGACACTATCATAGAGGAGCACTTTGGGAGCCACAGGTGAGTACCAGACATGAGAGCTGTGCATGCATGGAACACCATGTCAGTGTCAGTGGCTCAGTAGGTAGCACACTCACCTCTGAGGCCGGGAGATCATAGGGCTGTGGGTTCAGTTCCCACATCTGGCACTTGGGTTAATATCCCAGTACTGACACTGTAGTGCAGCATGAGAGGGGTGCTGCACTTCTGAGGTGCCGTCTTTCGGATGAGACGTTAAACCGAGGTCCCATCTGCCTGGATTGGTGGTAGTTCAGGTGGATGTTAAAGATCCCATGGCACTTATCAAAAGAGTAGGGAATTTCCCGGTGTTCTGGCCAAATTTCCTTCATTCACTAAAAATACCACCAACAGCTTAATCTGGTTCAAGGTCAGTTGGCATTCATCTGTATCCCCCTCCCCCGGGTCGTGCCTGAAAATAGGCAGGATTTGTCTAGTGCACTAACCCGGTCAACAAAAGCTAAATAAATAAATTGACCGTGGTGTTGGCATTGCACTACGAGGAGTCCGTCATGCCCTGCCACACCCAGTGGATGCCAGCAATGCAAATCTGGTGGCAATGGTACTGGCAATGCGGTCCAGCAATGCGGTCATGGCCTCCCGCAGCTGCCAGAGCTCACCTATCAGCTAGGTACATCCAATGCCCCCCCCATCTCGGCCAGTTGACACACCTCCACCCGCAGTGTAGATATCTCGGCCCAGAGTGTCGACTGGTTGTCCACGGATGCCCACAGCAGCCTGGTGTGCTTGTCCAGCCTGTCAGCACCTTGCACATCATGGGGCTGATGCTGACCTGCTGGGGGGTGTGGTGGCATGCCGTGCAACATCCCTCACCTAGGGATGCTGCACAGGTGACTGCACAGGTGGCAGAGATTGTACGGGTGTCCCGTCGGCAGCCCCTGTGATGTTCTGCACGGTGGCCACTGCAGCCCACTGCCATAGCCCATCAGCCTGCTGGGCCAGCCCCATGGCACCAGCGACTGCGCCAGTGCCTTATCCATGGCTGGTGACAGTGGCGGCACCACACACCACTGTGCGGCTATGGTCAGGTGGTGCCTGTGCAGGTGCCGTACTGCCAGTGCTGGCATCTGCTACCTGGGAATGGCTCTGCCACCTGGGTGGTGTGTCCAGGGATGTGCCACCCAGGATCAGTGCAAGATCATCATCACTGTCCAATGATGCCCCCTCCTGTGTCCCAGGTACATGCACCGGTAGGGCATCCAGTAGCAGGAGATCTGCCAGGTGGTCATTGTCATCCAGATCTAGGAACTCAAGCAGCCCCACACTACTCCATTGCTGACGGCCAGTGCCCCGGTTCCCTGTTGATGGCATAGCCTCCTTGGGTCCCACGTCATTGGTGGCATCCTGCAATGCACCCCTGAGGTGAGATAGTGCAGGAAGACAGAAAGAGCATTATCAGCAATGAATGTGGCACTCTGCAAGCAGTGCTGTGGCCAGTGTGATCGGGGCATGCATGCCACCACCATGCTGGCCTGCAACAGGGGAAGCCAGTACAGCACCGCATGCCAGGGCAGTCATACCACAGGTGGTGCACAAGGCAGGCCAGCCATGGTGAGCAGCTGCAGCACATGGTGTTGCACCACCATATGGCTGACATGCATGCCCCCCCGGCTACACCCCACAAGCCACGACACCAGTGATGTGCTGCGCAGCTGCCTGTGACTGCTGTGGCCCATGCTGCGCTACTGACGCAACTGCACCTGGCATTGGCTCATGAGGCTATTTGCATATGCTGGCTGAATATTGCAAAATTGTGCCTTGCGCATCACATGCACTGGAGCAATTCGCTGGTGCATTCCCAGTGCATGTGCGTTGCACATCTTTGCACCATAGGCAGCACAATGCCATGTGTGGTCTACTGTGCACCTGTGTATGCTGTACATCATTCCCCTCTTACACATGCAGCCATGTGTGCTTGCCGCACATGCGGCCCTGATGTGCTGTATATCCTTATTGCGGAGGCATGTCAGATGCGCCATGCCACTGACTGTGCATTGCTTGCAGATGCACAATTGGCATGCATGTCGTGGCACAGCATCATGCAGTGCACCTACGTGCATCATGGCCATGATCCCATACTTCCACCTTAACCTCTGGTGATATGCATGTGCGGTAGTGTGCGATAGACTTCCATTGCGCTTGTCTGTCATGCATCTTGTTCTGTGCAGCCGTAGTCCGTGTGTCCCAGTTGCACATCAGGCACTGTGGAGTTCCACATGTACACTTTTCAGGCCACAGTACACGGAGTTGGAAAGAGTACGGTGGGCTGTTGAAATGGCAGGTTCTGTGGGTCACACGTGATGGGCACACAATTGGAGTGACATGGAGATGGCCCACCTCATGGCCCTGGTGCAGCCACTGGCAGACGAGCTGTTTAGTGTGGCTGATCTGCAGGAGCCATGATCCCAGGTTTGGGACAGGATTGCAGTGGGCCTGGAGAGGAGGACAGGGGTGCTATGGACCAGGGAGCAGTGCCACCACAGGTATGGGGACCTCTGGAGGTGGAGTCCCATGCAGCTATGCCAGCTGCAGGACTGCGCATGTCGGGGGTCAATGCCGCAGCCAGGTTGGTGTCCCCTTGCACTGTGCAGGCTTCCACTGTCCATTTCCTGTGCTGTTATGTGTGCTACCTGTGCGGCTGCACAGGGGGGCCAGCACTGGTGGGTGGTGCATGTCCTGCATTGCTGCACTGCATACCTGTACGGTAACATAGGGCCAGACACCATACCCCACACGTGGGCCAGTGTCCCTGCCTGTGCTGTGTCAGTGCTGTGCACTGTGTCCGGGCTGGGGGGATCTGTGCATGACATGCCACTTATGTCTGTTTCTCACTCTGTTCCATCCACAGGACCGGCAGATCACAGGAGGCCCAGGGAGGCCGCAGACAGGTACAGACAGTGCACTGATGGGGGTGGTGCTGCTGCTGCACCAGCGCAAGGATGGGCACATGAGTGTGTGCAGCATGGTTTACAGGGCATGGCTGGGACTGGGATGGATGGTATGGTACAGCCAAGGGTCCTGCCACCATGCATGGCCACTGCTTGCAGAGGTAAAGGGCTCCATTGCTTGTGTCGTGTTGCACTGTGTGTGGCGGATCCGTGTACGTGGCCTCTGTGTGGTGGCATCTCAATGCTGTCTCTGGTAGGGTGGGTGTGCGTGTGTGTCCTATGGTCTCTAACGCTGCTGGGTTACTACTGTCCTGCCTGTGGGGCTTTGCACTGGCACTGTGGGGTACACTGCACAGGTGTGGGTGCATGTAGTTCACTGGCGTCCATGCAGTCTGGCTGTAGGCACGGCGAGGTCAGCTGTTGCTGTCCACCGTGCACATGCCATTGCTGGTTCCATCCACTGGTGGGTGCATCATCTGTCCTGTGTGCAGACATGGGGGGCTTGGGCTCCTTGTGGCCTGTCACTTATTGCCTGTCCTGTGTCCCCTCTCTTAGGTCAGGCTGGGCCCCAAGCCCACAGAAGATGGCCAGCATTGATCAGTGGTGGTCTTCTCCATCTTCATCGCCTCATCCAGCACCACATCGCTCGGACCAATGTACACATCTGGACTGGCTGGAGACATCTGGTGGATAACAGGGACCTGGTGCTGGAGGTACACCGGCTGCATGTGGCAAATCAGCATCAGCACCACTGACCCTGCCCCTCCCCTGTCACTGCTATGGACTTCCCCTACCCTCATCTACTTTGGTTATATTTGGCTGTTGTTCTCCTCTAAGTTTGCTTCCAGATCCATTCCTCTTTTTGCACACACTGCCCCTCCCTGCATTTACCCCTTCCCGGTTTCTTGTTATTTGCCCTGTTGGCACCCCATTGTGTATGTTTAACATGGTTGCATTAAAATATGTATATATTTGCACATCTGCACCTGTGTCTCCTTCCGATGCTGGCTGCTGCACTGTGCTGCCATTGTTCCGTGGTGCTCTTAGACGAGTCCCCTTCATTTACGGTGCTGTGCCCTATGTTTGGTACTGTTGTGTGCACAGAGTCCTGTGTGCCGTGTCCCTCTGTGTCACGGGCCCTTGAGCTTTGGCTGTACACCTACCCTGTGCGTGGTACACTGCCTTGTGTCTCTGTTTGCCTGTGCTGCCCTGCTCACCTCCTGCCATGTTGCCCTTGCCAGTGCTGCTCTGCTGTGTGGTGCTATGCCCTGTGTCCCTGCATGTCGGCGTGCCTTGTGCCCCTTGTTGCCCAGTGCATATGTATCTCTTTTACATCAGCCACTGTACATGCCTGGTGCCCTCACACCATGGCTGTGGCTTTGTCCCATACAGTGATGCCTGTCAGGGTGGTAGTGGTGGGGTGACATGGGCCTGCTGACATCCGCTTCATCTGGGTAGGTGGGTTGGGGTGTCTGATGACCAGTGTTTGTGTTATGCACCTGGCATTCTCTGTGGCCATCTGCCTGTGCTGTGCCTCTTGGGCACTGTCCCTGTGGTTTGGGTCTGCCATGCCTGTCTATGCACTCGGCCCTTGTACTACCATGCCTGTGTTCCCCTTTGCTGTTGTGCTTCCTCAGCATGCTGGTTGCTGCATACTGTCATGCTCCTGCACAATCATGGTTGCTCCGGCGCATGTCTGGTTGCGCAGTGGGGCATCTTTGCTATATTCAGTGTGGTTTTCACCTGCACATGTCTATGGCGCATCTTTTGAATATGGTGTCGTTTTCCTATGACGCAACCACATTGTGCACATTCTGGGTGCACTTTTGAATATCTAGGCCAGTATGTATAAAATGCAGAAAATATGGTCTTACTTTTTAAAACTTTTTGTTTGTTTTCAGCACACTACAATATGCATCATGATACGTGCATTTTGCATTCCCCTTTCAAAGAGACATTACTGCTGTAACTCACGGATTTTCAAAAAGACAATGTAGCAAGGATATAAGCTTCTCTTTACATAGATAACACTTCACTAGGGGGACCTAAACATTACGCATGCAACCATTATGTACAGCACCATAGGGACTCCCAAACTTGTGGCTTAATGGACTTTATAGGAACCAGGCTCCTCATAAATCAATCCAAAATAATCAAATCCTGGCCAACACAGCCAGAAGGGTCCCCTAAAGTCAATCAAGGCTCGACCTAAAAGGGCTATGTTTACCAAAAGTAGTAACCCACCTAGTTTGACAGTTCCTACTGTGTTAAATTTTATAGCAAGTGTAAAAACATTTATAGCTGAGGAATGTTTGATCCCATATAGAAACACAGAATTCTGAAGGCAGAAGGAGATTGTAGCCCCATCGAATCTGCCCTTACTATACCACCAAGTGCTATCAATAGCAGTTTTGACTACACATCATATGGTAACAGTAAATGCAGTTACAGTGTAACAGAATTCTACAGAGATCCAATATAAATGCAAAAATGAAGGATAATTCCAGTATCATGCGCAACTACAGTGCCATGTCAGGCCGTAAGCGCTGTTCCTTGATATGGATGGGAAAGGAACAAGTAGCAACTAAAACGCAGAGGTGCCATTTTAAAATATGTGTTCCATACTCTTACTTTTGACAGCCCAGAACATCCCCTTCCATTAAGTCTGAATCCATCCCCAATGCAAAAATAAATTGGAAGGCACTGTTACACAAGTCTCATTGTACCATCATACTGTACCCATTACCCAGTTAATCTTCCTCTTCCACTTCTGATGTTAAATCCCCTTACTGCTGTCTATGCTCACCAAATTGCTGTTGCCCAGACACCAGTTCCACTGGCTGCTGGTTACTGTCCTCTTCCAGCTTCTTCACCCATCGACTTGCATCTCAGCCTGAACAGGCACGTGGGCCAGAAGCTCTCTGCTCATGAACTAAAAATTAACTTTTATCAGCTTATAACTTTTCATCAAATTGATTCAACTGTGATAATTTTGTAGCTCCTGTCCTGAACCGTTAGATGGGCTGCACAACAGGAACAGCTACTGGGGAGATAGAACCAGACCAAAAGATGTAGCAGCCAAGAAGGGCCTTCAACCCAAAAGTGTGGAAGGAGGCACAGTGGGAACAGTAAAACTGAGTCTTAGATTTGCTAATCATTAAATCCAGATAGTCCCAGAACAGGCCGCAGAATGGGTGCCGCAGCCAGAAGCGGCTGTGCCCTGCACCTCAGGATGAAGCGATTTCTGCTGCAGCCATTCCCTCTGCATCTGACCGCTGCCTCCCTGAACAGATAGCCCCAGAACAGGTGGCACAGCCAGAAGCGGCTGTGTCCTGCACCTCAGGACGCGGCGATTTCTGCTGCTGCTGTCCTCTCTGCATCCGACCGCTGCCTCCCTGAACAGGTACATCTCTCAGTCTCCTACCAGCTGGTTTGAACTCCAGCCCTGGCTTCCTCCACAGTTGGCTAACTGAGTGGAATTGGAGCCTTCTGATTGGTCCACTCACGGCACTCTGCGCTATGATTGGCCGAGTTCCCCCAAGCCTACCCTGGAAATGTAGCTTGGTCCCTGCTTGCTTTCCAAAGTGCGGGTCCTGGTTTAGCCTGATTGTTCTGTATTTATTTGCTAGCTAGATTTCTGTTTTTGCTCAAACTGTATGCAACTGTTTTTTGATAGCTGAAACATGTTTAAATTTTAAATATTGCTAACTACTTCAAAGCATCCACAAAGTGAATTACAAAGCTTTTTGGGCTAGTTTAGTTTTTAGGAACTTGAATTGTGTAAAGCAGGTTTCTGTATGTTTTTTCTTCTAAACCCTTGCTTTCTCTGCCTCTGGCCCCCTGCCTGAATCTGACTGTTTTAATCTCTCTCTCTCTCTCTCCCCCCAACTCTCACTCTGCATCTACTCCCCCGCCCCTGCCCCTCCTCCTAATTTCTGTCTGTTTCTACCTCTCTGTCTCACTCGGTCTGCCTCTCGCCCCCCCACCTCGCTACCTGGGGCCCTTCCTACGATCCACTTAATCCTTTGTTCATTCTGGATCCCTGCTGCTAGCCTGTCTCCACACCCTGTCTGACCCCCGCCTACTGATTTCTGCCCCCTACTAAAGACCTCTCTTTCTCTCTTTGTGCTCTCTTTCTAGATATCCTCAGAATGGGTACTGCAGCCAGAAGCGGCTGTGCCCTGTGCTTCGGGATGCAGTGATTTCCGCTGCCACTGTCCCCACTGCATTCGACTGCTACCTCCATGAACAGGTATGCCTCTCAGTCTCCTACCAGTTGGTTTAAACTCTAGTGCTGAATTCCTCCATGATTGGCTGAGTTTAATCGGAGCCTTCCGATTGGTCCGCTTGTGGCACTCTGTGCTGTGACTGGCCGAGTTCCCCAAGCCTACCCTGGAACTGTAGCTTGGTTCCTGCTTGCTTTCCAAAGCGTGGGTCCTAGGTTAGCCTGATTGTTGTACTGTATTAATTTTGTCCTGACCACCCACCCCGGCCCCGACCCAGACCTCAATCAAATACACCAAAGCTCCTCCCTCACCCAGCTTTTCCCCTCTTTCATTGGCCACTGGCAAGGTCCCAATACAGTCCTTTTGCCAGGACATCTCTATCTTATTGTTTAAAGTACTCCACCTCCCTCTCTCAAGAAAGTACTAAGATCCCTAACTGAGAGACTACAAACATCACTGGTATTACCTCCTGCTCTACTGAACCACCCGCCCCACCATGTTTAAAGTGGCCCTCTTTAAAGCAGCCTGGCCCAGCCTAAAGTAGCCATCCTTCAAACCATCCCCAGCCTACTTGCCTCTATTTTCTCTGCCACATTCTTTCCCTCTTTGTCATACGGCTTTCCATCTGTGACCACAATATTTACTATAATAATAATAATCTTTATTTAAATTAAGCGCCTTTCGAGGTATCAAGGCGCTGTACATTAAAATGATAAAACCAATAATAAAATCAGCAAAACAAACAGTAAAACGGTCTGTAGAGATACTAAAATGACCACGTATCTGACTCTCCTTGTGTTGATCTCCATGGCCACCCTGCTACTGGCAAGTGATGCTTGTGCATCAATACTTGCTGTTGACCAGCAAAATCAAAGCTCCTCCCCAACCCCACCCAAAAACTCAGACACCCCGATCATTGTGGATAGGCACAAACTCACTCTCACAAGTGAAATCCTTGTGGCAGTACTATCAAATTATGAATGACGATTACTCGGCCAATTTGTGCACTCCTTCACCTTCCAGTCTCCCCACTGGCTCCCTCCAATCTACCCAGTACTCTCATTTATTCTCCTCTCGGGAGATGTAGAAAGTAACCCTGGCCCCATAAACACCCACATCGACCATACGGACACCACCTGGGCAAAACACCTCAGACTAAAAATTGCCCACATGAATATCGGCAGCCTCCCATCAATGTTCACTGAGCTTGAGTCGTGGGTATCCCTATATAAGCCGCAGATTTTAGGTCTCTTGGAGACCTGGTTAAAACCCTACCAACCTGATCTCTCTTTTCAACTACACGACTATGCACTCCTACGCCTGGACAGACCAGGAAGAAAGAGGGCCGGGGGCGCGGCACTGTATGTGCAAGAACATATCACAGCCACCACCATCAGCTGCTCAACTCCCACCTCCCCGAGTGAGTGGCTCCTCGCTGAGATAACCCTAGGTGTGTGTCCAAGAAACTATATGTAGGCTACTGCTATAACCTCCCTTCCCCCCACGGGAGGCATCTCAGGCCTGTCAAATTTCTTAGATGGCTTTGGGAGCACAGCACTCACAAAAGATACAATAATACTCGGAGATTTCAATCTCAATTGGCTGGATGCCCCTGCACCAGACTACGCAAATCTGTTGAAAGAGCATAACCTGGAGCATGTTATCTCCTCCCCTACCAGACACAATGCTCACCTGCTAAACTACTCCCTTATTAACTGGGTCATCACAAACCGGGCAGACTTGATACTCCAAGCAGGCACAATGTCTGACTCTATCAGTGACCACACCCCAACCTACTCTATACTGTCCACCAAATCAAGCCATCCCCCCACAAACTCCTGTCCTTCAGGAATTTTGACTGCAATGATCCCAAACCTTTCCTCAGTGACGCTAGGGTAATAAATTGATCTGCCCTCTACCATCTCAGCAATATCTCTGATGTGGTCACTTCCTTTACCTCTATCCTCTCTCACCTACAAGACATTCATGTCCCCCTTACAACCAGAAGGGTAAGAGGGGGGCTGCACCCACTGGCTATCCAGAGAACTACTGGCATTAATGAAAGTCAGGGATAGCAAATGGAAGGCATACAAGGTGTCACCCTTCCCCCAGCTCTGGAATGCCTGTAGACAATTGCACAACACCTGCAAACAGATTAATAAATCGCTCAAGTGCAAATATTACCTCGACCAACAAAGAAACAACCTTGGTAATCCATGCAATTTCTGGGCCTTCACTGGGTCCCTCCTAAACTCCAAGACTAACAGGCAGGTAACTCAACTTATATCCTCTTCTGGTCCCATTTCTGGCCCTAATGAGATTGCCAATGCTTTCAATGCAAAATTCACAGACTTATCCCCCTATCTGAGCAACCTCAGAAGTTTCAGTCAAACAGCCTCCCCTCCTCCTCAACCACCACCCTGCCGCCACCCTTCCATTTCAGAGCTACTGGGCAAAATGCCACTATCAAACTGCTGAAGTCTGTCAAAGCCAAAGGAAGCCCTGGTAGTGATAGACTATTTCCTGCATTCCTAAAACTTATCTCCCCTGCAATTATTAAATCCCTTACCTTCATCTTCAACCTCACCTTTACTACATCTACTATTCCTGACTCCTGGAAACATGCACATTTGGTACCAATTTTCAAGGCTGGTGATTCCCTCCCCCCCGACAATTATAGGCCCACCTCCCCCCTCCCACACCTAAGTAAACTGCTTGAAAAAAATCGTATATTTCTAGCTATCAGAGCATCTAGAAAAATATAACCCCACCATGTCCCCTCCAGCATGGATTCCACAAGCATCAAAGCACCTCCTCTGCTCTGGCCCTCTTCTCCAATCGTGTCCTAAGTAGCATGGACCAGGGTAAAGCCACAGGTGCTGTCTTCATAGATCTGTCAAAGGCACTTGATCTTGTTAACCTTCTCCACTCCACCCTGCTTCTCTTTGGCTGTTCCGCTGAAACTGCTGCATGGTTCCACAGCTATCTCTCTAACAGATCTCAATCTGTTATCATTGGTAAAGCATCCTCTGCTGCCCTTCCTGTTCTCACTGGAGTCCCCCATACTCGGACCACTGCTTTTCTCCGTGTTCGTTAATGCACTCCCCAGGGACAGCCTAAAGTGTAAAGTGCTTCTCTATGCAGACAAGGTGGTCCTCTACCATGGCAACAAATCAATTGAATCCATCTCCTCCACCCTCTCACAATACTACAACTCTGCCCATAAATGGTTCCTCTCCAACAAGCTTCTAGTCAATGAAAAAAAGACTGAATCTATGCTCTTTGGCTATAAACCTTTCCTTGCCAAAGCTGACAAAACCAACTCCTCCCTCCTTGTACTCACCCCAGCAGGCCCTCCCCTCAAAAATGTCCTATCCTTCAAATACTTAGGTGTTACCCTTGACCCCTACCTTTCTTTCTCTAAACACATCAACAACACTGTGCAGAGAATCCACCACAAGTTAGGCACTGCATACCGACTCAAACACTTTCTGTCTGCTGAAGTACGCCTAGCCATCGCATGTGGTAACCCACTGCCCCTCCTTGACTACTGCTCCCCTGTCTACTTCCTCATATCCACTACCTTGCACTCACGGCTAAATACAACATACAATTCTATCTGTCATTTCATCTTTCTAGCTCCCCACCGTACCCATCACTGCATGCTCTACCAGTCCCTACAAGGCCACTTTGATTATGCTGTGGGCTGCCTGGTGGACAACTCACTTAAAAATCAACACCTATCCCCTTACTCATTCCTTCTCACAGATCAAGTGGCTTCAAGGACTCTTAGGGTAGCCTCAATCTCCCCGCTAGAAATACCCCACGTCTCCACTGCCATGGGAACTCGAGCCTTCTCCATCTCAGCACCCTCCCTATGGAACAAGCTCCCACTGTCCGTCCGCTTATCCCCCACCCACCTGGCTTTTAAACAGAATCTGAAAGCCTGGTTCCCGACCACTGCAAACCGTCATTGCACCCAACAGCAATGTTAGGGCCTATATGAACCCTAAGAAACAATCAAAATGTTGATCTGTCTAAACCTGCACATCTATTGTTGCTGACGCCTGTATTTTTGGAATTGTATTCATGATATTGTATGCTGTTAGTGAATGTATTTTTTTGCACTATTTGTTTTGTCACATTGTCTTCAGCCTATCTTTGTTTTTTATTGTATAATTCCAGCTTATCTTCTGGAAATTTATTTTTTTCCCCCGCACCACCTCATGTTGGGGTGTGTACTACTATGTCCTGTATGTACTGCTGTTCCTGTGTTGTTGCCACATTTTGTGGCCTGGGTCATGCCTGAAAATGGTCCTTTGGATCAGTGCACTTACCCGGTTACCAAAGACATAAATAAATAACTTGAACAACTTTGCAAGTCAGTTACTTTAATCAATAAAAAACTTGATTCTTTATACATTCTGAGCTTATAACAACTCATTTCCAGATGTGCCCCTGGGATAGAGAGAGGAGCAGGAGATAGCTAGGCAATACAATTACTAAAATACAATAAGGCAAACACAATGAGAAAGCATAACAAGCAGAATCATAAATATTAGAGGCAATTTAGTAATGAATGCCATTAGAAAAAAATAATTTATATTTGTAAGATAGGAAAAAGAAGTGAAACAGCATGAACAAGGCAAAACTAGAGAAGAGGGGTAAGACTAGGACAACCTGTAGCAAATAATGAGAAAAAGCTGAAAGGGTCACGGACAGCTGCAGGAAGGCTAACAAAAGTCATAAAGAAGAGATCTTACGGAGGAAGGAGAAGCAGCGGAATGAACAGAGTGACTCGGTGGGTAGACTGACTGTAGCTGGCGGATTTCATGCCAGGGACAGGTCATGCAGGCCAACCTTCAATGCAGTTAATAAAATGGAAATCCCTACTATGTACCAACTGGGAGGAGAGGTATTAGCAGTCACAAAACAGGAAAGGGACCTGGGGATAATAATCTTTCTCTGATGGCCTGAAGGTAGCTAAAAAGTGTGATGAGGCAGTGGGGAAGGCTAATGGGATGCTAGGATGCATAGGCAGAGGTGTCACCAGCAGAAAGAGGGAGGTAATAATACCCGTGTTTGGCTCACTGATGAGACCCCACCTCGAGTATTGTGTCCAGTTCTGGAGGCCCCATCTTTGAAAGGACACAGAAAGGGTGGAGGCAGTACAAAGGAGTGCAACCAAAATGGTACAGGGCCTGCATCAAAAGCCCTATGAAGAAAGGTATAATGGATTAAATATGTACTCTCTAGAACAAAGGGGGGGGTATGATTGAAACATTCAAATACCTCACAGGTATAAACAAGGTACAGGAAGGGAGCATTTTCCAAAGAAAAAAATGTTTGAGGACAAGGGGTCACAATATGAAGCTGGGGGGGGGGCACAGAGGAAACGTGAGGAAGTACTTCTTCATGGAGAGGATTGTGGACACATATAACAGCCTCCCCCTAGGGGATTCAAGAATGCATGGGATAGATACAAGAGGATTAGAAGTAAGGCAGAGGGGGTAAAACTCAGAAACCAAGTAGGGTCTGTGATGGCACTGTAGGTAGGTAGGGAAATTAAGGCAGACTAGCCATGAGGTCCTTATCTGCCAACTTCTGTGTTTCTATGTTACTAAGAGCACATCTGGAAATTCTTGAAAATCAGTTTTGGGTGGCTGATGTAATAGTGACAGGGCACCCAGAGTAAGTAGAAGGGGATCACTTATATTTGTTCATCTCCCATTGGCCAATGGAGGTCAACAGCACAGATCTGAAGGGGGAACCCATGGCTATGGAAAAGGCATATCGTGAAACGCCATGAAGGAATACTATGGAGCTACTGGGGCCATGGATGGTTCAGATACTGATGTTTGACCACAGCATCAAAAACTGAGTTTTTCAGCTCGCACATCTGGAAAAGTGAGATTTATGTGGATGGAACCCAGGTGCACCTCTATCCAGACCTGAGTTATGTGACCAAATAGTGATGCAAGAAATCCGATGGGGTCCGTGCTTGGTGCACAACGTAGCAAGGGACAAGATCACTTACATACAGAATCAAAGATGCCACTTCCAAGTATGTAAGCTAGAACAGGGGGTGGTGAAGAGTTCTTAAGCAGTAGCAACATAATACACCACAGTCCTTAAAAGATCACATAAGTGCATTTATAAATCAAGTGGGGAGCATAGAGAAGTCTCAACATGGATTCACAAAGGGCCGTTCATGCCAGATGAAAGTATTGGAATTTTCTGGAAGGGTCAGCAAGGATCTGGATAAGGGTGCGTTGGTGGATGGGGTATTCTTAGAGTTTACAAAAGCATTTGACAAGGTACCGCATGGGGAATTAATCAGTGTTTTGATTGAAAGGCAGATACATGGGAGCATCACCAGATGGATTGCATCCTGATTGACCAACGGGAGACAGAGGGTGTGCATCAGGAGCATAGGTTCATAGGCATGGAGTACAAGTCCATGAGCTGCTAGAGCCATTTAAGGACTTTCCACAATCAGTGGAGATATACTCATTTCTTATCACCCATATGCTCGTCCAAAAGATGTTTAAAACCTGTAATGACCTCTGCACCCACCACTGCAGCTGGAAGTGAATTTCCATGTACCCACAACTCTTTGGTTTAACCATTTACCCTTCTTAGCTGTTTTATACTGATCTCCTTTCAACTGGTATGGGTGAGCTCTTGTTGCTCTTTCCTTTTTGTCTTTTCTATATAAACCAGCTGACTCCCACATAAGTTCATCTCTTAGTGCCTTGAAGACAAAACATAGTTCCCCCTTAATCTAGGATAGGCCATTGAGTGTACCCCTGATTCCTGTACTCTGTCCTGATATAGTTTGTCTTTTAATTTATAAACACGTTTAGTCAATCTTCTCTGCACTCTCTCAACTCATGTTATACTACCTATGCTTTGAGGGGCTGAGAAGGATACTCCACATTCTACAATTGACCTGACAAGGGACCTGAACAAGGGCAGCACCCCCCCCCTTTGACTTTTTATGTTTTTTAGAATTTGTCCAATAACTTTTTGTGCGTGTTTAACTGTCTCACTATTATGTTTATCAAAAGTTGAAGTTTTTGAGATAATTATCCCCAAATCTTTCTCATGCTCAGTTTCTGCAATGACTTCATTGTTTATCTTACACTGTGCTTTCACATTATGGTGACCAAAATGCATATACCCTGACTGGTCCAGGGTAACGAGTGGAGTCCCCCAAAAATCTGTGCTGGGGCCATGTCTATTTAATTGATACATAATGTCAATTAGACATGGCAAAGGAATATGGGAGGCAAAGTTTGCAGACAACACATGCATCAGCACGATTGTAAATAGCAGGAAGGATACCGAAAAACTCCAAAGAGCCTTACTGAATTTACAAAACTGGGCAATCAAACAAAAGTTGAATTTTAATTTAGACAAACGCACAGTTATGCACCTGGGGAAACAAAATGGAGAGGCACAATACTCTCTTGGGGGCAAAAACTTAGGGGTAATATCTGAATAAAGGGATCTCAGTATAGCAGTAACTAACAAATTGAATTTTTAAAGCCATTGAAAGAAAGTAATAAAAAAAACAACTGGGACACTAAATAGCATTGGAAGGCATATTAAAAGCAGGAGGAGGGAGGTGTTGGTCCTGTGGTATACATCACTGGTGAGGCCCCACCTGGAGTACTGTGTGCGGTTTTGGTCACCTGAAACTAAAACAGAGATTAAATCCCTGGAGAGGGTGCAGAGGCGAGCCACCAGAATGATAAGTGATCTAAGGGGACTAGATTATGAAGAAAGAATGAATGAATTGGGGATGTTTTCTTTGGAGTATCGAAGACTAAGGGGTGACATGTGCCTCCTATACAGGGCATTAACTGAAAATGACCTATGGGAGTGCTTTGGGCTAAAAATGATAAATCAAGCACATAGTACAAGAGCTCATTCCATATGGTTAATAGGGGCGATATGCCACACAAATAAATGAGCATATTGGTATAATCAAAGAGTGGTATCGCTTTGGAACTCCTTTCCCGAAGATTTGGAAGGTAGCAAAACTTCAAGTGAATTCAAAAAAGGCTAGCTGAATACTGCATTTCAAATAGCATAATAGGGTATAGACATTGAAATTATGGCACGCTATATGGACAATAGTCTGCTATGTTCTGGTAACACCCAGGAAACCTATGAATGTCACCCAGACCCTTCTAATGCCTGCTTGCCATTGTATAGTGCACTGATACAAGACAGCCCTCTTTGTCGACCTGAGGAATGTATGTTATTTTTTTAAATGCTAACATTGTTACTAGGTAAACTTTCTTTTCCCATTTATTTGTACTTATATTTTATTATTTTGTGTTGCACAGCATACAGTAAACCTTACAATAGTACAGCAATCGTACTTTGTTTTGTCCAATAAGAATATGACAGCATAGGACATACCATCGTTGGTAAGCATTCTAAATCTTGGAGTCTTAGAGGAATTTTCTTTCACAAGCAATCCTAGAACTATAGAACAATAACTAACTATCCTGACAATGAAACAAAATACAAAATGGAACTATGGCAGTGGAAAACATCCCATTAGTTCCAGAAAAGTTAATTCCATTCTCTTTATTGACCCCATCCAGAGACAAATGGGGGTCCTGTCAAGGAAGAAGGTAGCACATACCAGAGGAAGCACAGAGGAGGAGGAGGAAAGGAGGGTGGAAGGCAACCCATTCTCTGTCTGAACCACTTTGCTCAAGGAAGAAAATAGGTAGTGGGTAAACGTTTATATAACTAATTTGCGTATTTCAAAAGCAAAGGTTATCAACCAAAATAATTTTCATCTGTATTCATAAACTAATTTTGAATTGACAACATTAGTTTGTAGACTAGAAGGAAAGGAACAGAGGGCCAGATATTCAAAAGGGTTGCGCCATGCGCAATAGGGCTGCGCCTGCACAAGTCCGAACTTGCTCCATCCTGCGATATTCAGCAGGAGGCAGTTGTGCCACAGAAAACATGCTGAGCAACAGCACAATGCAAATGAATGCATGCTGAACTGGAGGGGGAGGAACCATGCATAAACTGCACAGCCCAATATTCAACCAGGCCATGCAGAGTTGTGCAGGCGCAACCCCCAACCTGCGCCTGCACAACTTTGAGCCAAAAAAAAAAAGGCTCAAGTCGAGGGCCACCCACAGGTGAGCTGCTGCACTGCAGGGTGCAACTCAGCAGCTGCCACCTGTGGCTGGCAACCCACCCCTGTACCCCCTGCAGCCCGATCGCAGACAAAGAGTTTAAAATCCCTCACCACCCCACCAGCCGAGTGTCCCCCCAAACATAGCCCTGGTGGTCCAGTGGACGATAATCCCGATCACGGGATGTAATAATCGCTTACCCCGAACACAGCCCTGGTGCCTAGTGTTTCCCCACCCCACCACCCACGGCTCCACCACCCTCTTGGTGGCGCAGCAGCATCCCACCGCCCTGCGCCCCACCTGCCCGCCGACTGACTGACTGCCCGGTAGGGGCTGCGTGCCCATTGGTGCAGAGAAGAGCCAATGGGCGGCAGCCCATACCATATGTATCGAATGTATTCATTCACAAATCTGGACTGTCTTATACGGTATGAGCTGCATGCCCATTGGCTCTTGCTCTGCACCAATGGGCGCAGCCTACCGGCAGTCAGTCGGCGAGTAGCCGGGCTGCAGGCGGTGGATGCTGCCACCTGCTGGCTGCCGGGGAAGCGGGTGGTGGGGCTTCATGGGTGGGTGGGATGGGGGACACTAGGCACCAGGGCTGTGTTCGGGGTGTTTCATTTTACATCCCGCCGATCGATTATCGGGTCCACTGACCACCAGGGCTATGTTGGGAGACATTGCTGCCCGCGATCGGGCTGGTGGGGATTATGGCTGCCTACGATCGGGCCAGTGGGGGTGGTGGTGGGAATTTTACAGTCTTCTGCCCGCGATCGGGCTGCAGGGGGCATCGGTCCCCGACGGCTGCTGTCTGGCAGGGCGCCAGATGCAAGTCCTTGGGGATCGGCGCACCTGCATGCTAATGGCATGCAAATGGGGCCATAATCAGATGCAAATGGCTCCCCCTGCACCTTGCATGAATTATGGCCCCATTTGCATGTCGCCTTTTGAATATTGGGATTTTGCGTATGGCGCAATGGTACTTGCACCACCGCAAGCTGAATGCTCCACTCTGTCCACTTGCGGTGGCACAAGTTCCACTGCGCCATGCACAGTGGCTGTGGCCAGGGGGTGATATTCAAAGGAGTTGCTCAAGGGCGCAACTCCTTTGAATATCACTCTGACCACACCCCTGCACAACTATTTTGTGCAGCACAAGGGCTTGCTCCACAATATAGCGCAGTTTGAATATCTGGCCCAGAGTATAGAAGTCTGTAAAGTAACTCACCCGGACTTAAAGGGGAAACAAACTAGGGTGGTATCAGTGCCAGTCTGAGCCTTTAATAAACATCAGATAGAGAGATAAGTCCTATGAGTAACTATGAATGTGTAAACTGTATGGCTGAGTTAAAGGTACATTATAAATGATAATTGCAATATAGATGTCCAAATAGTTGCTAACAAGATGAATTCTGAATGTACAGTTAAAGACATGAATCATCATGATTAAGTCATGGGCCCGATTCTTAAAAGCTTAACGCCTGGCATAACTGGACTTAGCCAAAACAAATGGCGCAAGTAGCAAGTTACTCCTGCAGTTGCGATGATTGGTACTCTTCAAAGCAGCCTGCGACATGTCGCAGGCTGCTTGTGGCAAAGTGGACTTACGCCACCAGTTACACCCTAAACCACCTGCGACATGGTGCTTGGGGGTTTACAGAAGCAGTTGCACCCTATTCTGGAAGGGCAGCGACCAAGACCCTGGGTTTGCTATTCTCAAACAACCTCCGGAGGACATCCGCGAAAGTACAGTTACACCAGCGTTTAGCTGGTGTAAGTGTCCTTACGCCCCTCAGGGGTTGTGCAGATCTGCCACCAGGCCAGCTTCCGAGACTTGTGCCACCTCCCCATGCCCCAAGCCACAAATTGGTAGCAGTAAAGCCCCGCAGGGCTAATCATGCCCCCCCAATGCCCTGTCCCCCACAGACACATAAATGCCCAGCAGGGCAAGCAGACCCTCCCCCATGCCCTATCCCAATACATATTGAATGCCCCACATGGCTGGTACCCCCCCTCCATGCCCGATATCCTGCATTACTCCCTGATCCCTGGAATTGTGTTATGTACAAAACAAACATAGCCACCCGATCTCACTGATAGTCTAGTGGCTTCCCCCTACCCGGCAGTGCCAGTCCACCCTGCACCCCTCCCGACCTGTACTCAGTTGGCGACTGGCACAGTCTACCTCTCACCACCATGGACAGCCACTGACTGAGTTCCGTATGAACGTGTACTACTGTAAATAGTACGCGCTCAATGAATGGACTGCCACTGACTGAGTTCCGTATGAACGTGTACTACTGTAAATAGTACGTGCTCAATGAATGGACTGCCACTGACTGAGTTCCGTATGAACGTGTACTACTGTAAATAGTACGCGCTCAGTGAATGGACTGCCACTGACCGAGTTCCGTATGAACGTGTACTACTGTAAATAGTACGCGCTCAATGAATGGACAGCCACTGACCGAGTTCCGTATGAATGTGTACTACTGTAAATAGTACGCGCTCAATGAATGAACTGCCACTGACCGAGTTCCGTATGAACGTGTACTACTGTAAATAGTACGCGCTCAATGAATGGACTGCCACTGACCGAGTTCCGTATGAACGTGTACTACTGTAAATAGTACGCGCTCAGTGAATGGACTGCCACTGACCGAGTTCCGTATGAACGTGTACTACTGTAAATAGTACGCGCTCAGCGAATGGACTGCCACTGACCGAGTTCCGTATGAACGTGCACTACTGTAAATAGTACGCGCTCAACGAATGGACTGCCACTGACCGAGTTCCGTATGAACGTGCACTACTGTAAATAGTACACGCTCAACGAATGGACTGCCACTGACCGAGTTCCGTATGAACGTGCACTACTGTAAATAGTACGCGCTCAACGAATGGACTGCCACTGACCGAGTTCCGCATGAACGTGCACTACTGTAAATAGTACGCGCTCAGTGAATGGACAGCCACTGACCGAGTTCCGCATGAACGTGCACTACTGTAAATAGTGCACGCTCAGTGAATGGACAGCCACTGACCGAGTTCCGTATGAACGTGTACTACTGTAAATAGTGCACGCTCAGTGAATGGACAGCCACTGACCGAGTTCCGTATGAACGTGTACTACTGTAAATAGTGCACGCTCAGTGAATGGACAGCCACTGACCGAGTTCCGTATGAACGTGTACTACTGTAAATAGTACGCGCTCAGTGAATGGACAGCCACTGACCGAGTTCCGTATGAACGTGTACTACTGTAAATAGTGCACGCTCAGTGAATGGACAGCCACTGACCGAGTTCCGTATGAACGTGTACTACTGTAAATAGTACGCGCTCAATGAATGGACAGCCACTGACCGAGTTCCGTATGAACGTGTACTACTGTAAATAGTACGCGCTCAATGAATGGACAGCCACTGACCGAGTTCCGTATGAACGTGTACTACTGTAAATGAAATGCGCTCAATGAATGGACAGCCACTGACCGAGGTTCATGTATGAGCGTGTACTACTGTAAATAAAATCGCGCTCAATGAATGGACAGCCACTGACTGAGTTCCATATGACGTCAGTACCGTAAATAGTAATGCCGTCAGTGAATGGGCTGGCCTGCCACTGACTGAGTTCCATATGAACGTGGACTATTGTAAATAGTACGCACTCAGTGAATGGCCTGCCATTCATTCATTGAGCACATACTATTTACAGTTGTATGTGCTCTTATGGAAGTCAGTTGGCGGCTGGCCATGGTGGTGGTGAGAGATGGGATGTTCCAGTCACCGACTGAGTACAGGTCGGGGGGGTGCGGGGTGGCCTGGCACCGCTGGTTGGGGGCCACTAGACTATCAGGGAGATCGGGGGCTGTATTGTTTCTTTTTGCATAATGCAATTCCAGGGCTCGGGGGGGGATCAGGCATGGAGGGGGTGTTCTCGCCCTGCAGCTTTTTTGTTTGGGGGATCGGGGCATTGGTGGGGGGGGGATTGGGGTCCACTAGCCCTGCAAGACTGTACAGTGTGTGTGTGTGTGTGTGTGCGTGTGTGTGTGTGTGTGAGAAGGGGGCACTTGCGCCGTGCACTTAGGCAAGTCACAGGCTTGCGACCAACCATTTTGGTGCACCCTCTGTTTGGCATACTGGCACGGTTGGTGCAAGTCATGGGACTTAGCCGCGGGGACCCTGCCTGATAGAGAATCAGGCGCAGAGTCCCTGGCGCAACCATGTTTGGTGCAAGTCGCCTTTGGCAGCGACTTGCACCATTATTCTAGAATCAGACCCGTTATCTTTTTGTTTGGGTATTTTAAGACTTTGTGGAGTGTAATATATTAACAAAATATGTGCTTGATAAATTTTAAATATATATGTAAAATATGCAAAACATATCTCTGAAGTATGTAAAATCACCTCAACAGATATATATATATAGCATATATATTATAACTAAATAATGCATATATATTTGTATATACAGTAATGCAAATTTGATATAATTTGCATATATTTCAGTGATATGATAAAAATATACTTTACATTTACTTACAAATATATTTAAATGTAAATTAGTAAACTATAAGGGTAAGCCAGTTGATGTCCTCTTTTTTTAGACTTCAGCAAGGTGTTTGACTCAGTGCCACACCCCTGTTTGCTGGACAAACTGGGGGGATGGGGTTGGGGGGACATGATGATGAGGTGGATAGGGAACTGGCTAACTGGGAGGCTCCAGAGGGTAGTAGTAGGTGGGAGGAGGTGTCATCCCCTGGGATGGTCATTAGTGGGGTGCCTCAGGGGTCGGTGTTGGGCCCACTCCTGTTTAACGCTTATATATCCGACATCAGGGTCGGTATCATGAGCGAGATGAGCCTCTTTGCTGATGATTCAAAGTTGGGGGCGGTGGTGGAAGGGAAGGGGGGGAAGAGCCCTTCAGAGGGACCTGGAAACTCTGGAGAGGTGGTCACGCACTTGGAGGTTGGGGGTTCAATGCCAAGAAGTGCAAGTTCTCCACTTGGGGGTAAGGAACCCTGAACGTGAGTACTTCTTGAATGGGGAGAAACTGCAGGTTTCAGGGAAGGAAAAGGATCGGAGAGTGGTTGTGGATGCCAAGGTGAACAACTTGGAGTAGTGCAGGAGGGTAGTGGCAAAAGCAAACAAAATGCTTGGGTGCATAGCCAGGAGGATATCCTCAAGGAAAAGTGAGGTGCTTTTCCCTCTGTACAATTGCCTGATCAGACCGCACCTGGAGTACTGTGTGCAGTTCTGGTGACCACACATGAAAAAGGACATTGCATTCCTGGAGAGGGTCCAGAGGAGAGCTACCAGGATGATACAAGGCCTGGGGGAGAGAACCTATGAGAAGAGGCTTGTGGAGCTAAATCTGTACTCCCTGGAGGAGAAAAGGGATAGAGGGGACATGATTGAGGTCTTTAAATATCTGAAAGGGTTGAACAGGGTCAACCCAACCAGGATCTTCCAGCTGAGGGCGAAGGGGGCCACCAGGGGCCATTCCATGAGACTGGTTGGTGGGAAGTTAAGGGGGGAGACTAGAAGACACTACTTTACTGAGAGGGTGGTGGATCCATGGAATGCTCTGCCCATGGAGTTGGTGGCTGTGGACACAGTTGGGGGATTCAAGAGGGGCTGGGACAGATATAAGGGGAGGGTAAATCTGAAAAACGCTGGATTGGGTGGTGGGAATGGGGGGGCTGCGGGGGAGGTGGGGAGGCCAGCAGCGGTGTCCTGACCGGCTGCAGTTTTTTGAGCAGACTCAATAGACCTTTTGGCCTACTTTGCTGGCATTGTAATATGTTAGTATGTTAATAAATAAATCAAAATCATAAATATACTAAGTTTTTGTTTACCGGGTAGGTGCACTAGCCATAGCAATGACTATTTTCAGGCATGACCTGGGAGGGTACAGTACAACAATACAGGGGAAACATTTCAATACAGGTACAGAAAAAGTTTGCAAATAGTTATACAGAGCAGTTAGTGAATGTAATACCAGTGTAGAGAAAATATGAATAAAACAAATCTATACTACAATATGCTTTAAGGAAGAAAAAAACATGAACAGATTGACATTAGTGCTAATTAGGGAATGAATATAGTACAAGGGGAATGATACTAGAATGTGATAGAAGTAAGAGTCAAGAAGAGAGGGTTGGGAGTGAGAGTAAGTTGGTAGTTGGGACAGATCGGAAGGATAAGTGCTTAGCGTACAGACGATCAGAATCAATAACCCCATGGAAGAGGAGGCTGGGAAATGAGAGGAGCTATGGAGGTTTGAAGCAGGATGATAAACTATATCTTTTTCACATGGGAGATAGAGAGATGGAGGTGTATTTGAGAGAGACAGAGATTAGGCATAAGGGGAAGGAGAGAGAGAGAGACAAATGCAGGGATGGGTGGAAACAGATGGAGGTAGGAGTAGAGAGAAAGTGAGAGCCATAGAGAAGGCTGGAGGTGGCACTGGCAGAGAGGGCTACAGTGGCACTGGCTAGATGGAGAGATACAGGTAGGTATTAAGGAGCGAGCCAGAGGTAAAGTATGGGGAGAGAAAGAGATGAGGTAAAGCTGGAGGGAAAGAAAGATGAAGGTGGGTATGAGAGAGATGGCAGTAGGGGTGGAAGACAGAGAGAAACAGAGTTAGTGGAGGGGAGCATGACATGCAGAGAGATAGGTACAAGGGGGGAGAGAGAGAGTGATAAAGAGGATACTGTATAACATCCTGCCACGAGCATCAAAATACAGCACAAATAAGTTACTTAGAATGCACCGCAGTATGTTCATGTCTTGTCAACAGTTTGATGTATAAACTTTGGCAATATCTGTATATCTTGCTATGCCAACAAAGTGATCTGAATTTGAGAACAATGGAGGTGGAACGGAGAACAGAGGTAGGGGTGGGGATGAGGAATACTGAGGCCCAAGATACACAACGGAAGGAGACAGTTGTAGGGGTGAGAAAAAGTATGGTCTTTTACTGCTGTGATAGGAAACGGTTTTTATACCTTTATACTCTCCCATTTTCCTTGTCTGTGTCTGCCCTATATTCTCATATGTGTTAGATCCTTTTTTGTTAAATTAATAATGTAATCTCTGTTGCCTTTGTCACTTCATTCAGTTGCTGTCTCAATGGCTGTCGCTCTGTTTTTATACTACTACTGCACACAAGTATTCCAGGACTTGAGTGACACCATTCTGGGCCGGATGTAGAGATGAATTGCAAGGGATGGTAAGACTGATGTCATGGAATGTCTTAGAACTACAAAAACAAAGAGCAGTAGCTGCTAAAGTGACAGGAATACAATGCAGATCTGAGGGCGAACCTAGATAATTAATTCATCAAAAATTGGCCAAAGCGGCTGGCCCGGTGGTGCTGAGGGTTGAGGGGCTGGATGCCACACCTAGCACTACACCGGCGACTCAGGTTCGGGAACGAACTCGGTTCGCCAGGGGTCGGTGGGGGGAGGGAGGATTGAGCAACCCAACAGATGTTCTCCTCGCTCAGGGGTGGGTTACCAAGGGTGCTCAAGCACCTGACGCCCCTAGGGCCAGTGGAAGCACAGGCTTTTGGGGCACTGGCCGCTCTTCAGAGTCGTCGGGGAGGGGAGGACGCTGTGAGGCGCTTGGCAACAGCATGTGTCAGCACGTCGTCTGCCTGGACATATGTCCTTTGCGCCAGTGTCCTCAGGGAACAAAGGGAGAAAAACAGGGAAAAATGTGTACACCCCTGCCCATGAGCACAGATAAAACCGGGGAGGAGTAGCCTTTGGGAATGCCCTGGCGGACGGAGGTGGGGGGGGGGTACGAGGCATCTTCTGAAAGCCATGGGAGCCAGGCAAGTAAAAAAAACATAAAAAAATTGTCCGAAGCATATTAGAGTCCATGATTGACATGGAAAGGAAAAGGAAAGGGCAATTAGCATAAAAATGGTTTACTATCACTTTTAAAGTTTCTCTGACATTACTAATAAATTCTGAAAAAGGAGCGATGCACTCCGTCATAAAAAGGGTCGGGCCAGGGGTGGAGTTTGGGGGTGTGGTTTAGTTATTTGGTTTCCCCTCATCCAAGGGTGGCACCATAGAGATCTTATATATTAACAACTAGAGGGACCATTACATGACAAAACAGGGGCTTTTACCCCACCATATGCAAGTGGCCTATACAATTCCTGTGGACCTATTATGCAAATGTCTGGAGGGGTCCTGTGATGACCCCACTAGTTTTTAACCCTTGCTGTGGCATGAACTACTATATTAGTCCAGAATTGCAATACATTTTAATTCTGTCAGCAGCCCAAGAGCTGATATAAGATCTTGATGGGTGGCACCCCTAGGGGAGAAAGGGGAAGAGAGACGTAAAGAGGAGGGAGCAACAGCAAGAATCCTGATAAGCCACTCAGAATGGGGTACAAGTGTCTTATTGTGCTTAGAATATGGGGTTTCAGTCCAATAAAATGAGAAAAATGTTGAATACTTGTGGTAATAGGTCAGATAGTCCTGCTGTATGTATATGGTGGTTGCTGTCATTCCTGATAGCAACCTTTCTCCTGCCCCCCCCCCCCCGGTATAATTGGAGATCTAGGCGAATGCTGAATCTTTGTCTTTTTTTACAGTACCGTAAATTATGAGCAGTGACAGTGAGTGGGAGCATAATTCCTATCTTCTTTACACTGCAGGTTGTCTGGTTGATAATTTAATCCGGACTAGTACTACAAGGTGCCTCATAACTCTACTAAAAAAACCGGACTTGCTTTATACTCTGAGATCTACCGTACATGCTCCCTTTTAAACTCCCAGATGTCTCACCAAGAAGGGTGAATTTACATCTGCCGTATCTGCTCCCAGAGTTTGGAACACCCTGCCACTCAATGTCAGACAATCTGGTACTCACCGGGCCTTCCAAAAAAGTTTAAGGACTCGCCTTATGAGCTCAGGACTCTGCTCCTGCTCTGCCCTTATTTGGCTCCCCTCCCTTGCACTATTACTACTAATGGTCTTGAACCTTGAGAGCTGTACTTTCTCAGCACTTATCTACTCCAGTGATTGCAGTTGTACTTCAGACAGTTACGCTGGTTCCAATGTTCTACATGAGTATATGTAACAGTGACTACTGTTTATCCACATGCTATGTATATCTATTCAGTTGTTCCCTAATGTGCCATGTATTCCAAAATGGTCATGTATAATTGTATTTACTTCAACTATATGTTATATGTTCTGATGCTGACACTATGTATCTGTTGTTTCTAATGTGTAACCCTCACGGGTAGTGCCTGAAAATAGGCAAAATGACTTGTCTAGTGCACTTACATAGTAAACAAAAATGAAATAAATAATCACGATCGCAGAGTTGGTAGTTCGCGGTCTGAGTGGTGAGAGCGAGTGCTACCAGAGGTGTGTAAATACCTCGTACCTAAAATGTATCTGGTATAAAAAAAATTTTCACCTTGCACGGTGATATTTCTGGTGACAGGGCAGCCTGGCACGGGACATTTGTTTTAACAGGACAGTAAGCTGTGGTAAACACAGAGGTGCCAGGCTGTCTTGGCCAATCAGAATGTAGGATTTTCCTGCTCATTTTATAAAATAAGATAAAATAAAGGTTTATATAGTGTGTTCTTCTGTCTACTCTGTTGCATTTGACATGATTTGAGACCAATTAGCCTCCATCCTCACCCAGACACTTCATTTCCAGTTACTCACAACTCTTCTGCAGCAGATCACTTTTTTTATACAAAAGAATAAAAAAAAATGATTATTTTGATAAAGAAATTGATAAAATTCTAAGCAAGTGTCTATATTTGTGACAGTAAGTGGTGAATGCCTTTCCTGAGGGCCCTGATGGCTCCCTAACCTGCAGTTGGAACTGCGACTAAGGAATGTGACCTTGCCTAGGTATTAATTTCCCATCTGCTGGATTGGGTTCCTCATTATCTGACAGATATATTAATAATTCAGAGGAGTCAGTGTTGTGTTCAATAGTTTTCTACTAATTTGCTGTTCTCTGCTTTTGTGCACTTGCTGATCATGACTTTAATGGATGTAATGATGGGGAGGTGGAAATCGGAGAACCCTGGATCTCTTATCACCCGACTGCCACCACCTGCCGCAGCCTGGTCAGGACAGAGAAGGATGTGATGTCGTCCCATTCCCCCAACCCCCAACTCACACTGGTGTCAGCTGCCAGGCTCTGAGAGCTACAGTTGCTATGGAATCCAAGGATTAATAGCAAATGCAACTTGCGTTTACTACTTAATGGGTTCCGCAGTATTTAACAAAAAGCTATTAGAAAAAGTAACAGAGCAGAAACACTGCAAAGTTGAGCACAGAGCGCAGCTACAGCAGCAGCTTATGGATGTGAAGCTTGTGTTAATGGTTTCAGCATAGCGTTTGCCTCTCTCTAGGGCAGATTGAGGCTTCTGCTGTCACACAGAGGTGGTGTGTGTATGTGTGTGTGTGTAATATAATAATTGACCAGCGAACAGGCAAACTTTAGAAAAACCTGAATATTAGAACTCTTCTCAGAATTAAAACTTTATTATTTGTGTCCCTATTTCACCCCAGCCATTTTATTCACCCTTGTCCCCCCCCGTCTCCCATGATCAGAGTCTCCACGGTTGCACCCTGCCTTCGGCTGCCAGGGCGAGAGCGTGGCTACCTTCACAGTCAACCCCAGTGCCACAGCTTGCTTGGCCAGCAAGGTGTCTGTGAATGGCAGGTAGCTTGAACCCTCCCTTACCAGAAGCCAAGCGTCTCACTTTCATGGTGTACACACACACACACACACACACACACATTTTTAATTATTTTTTCCAGTTCTCGAGGCTCCTCTCCTGGACATCATAGGACTTCTTAAGTCACTCTCAACACACTGCTGCATTGCCCCCTCAGTTTTAGTTCCACAGCAGCTTCTGTTCCTAATGCCCAGCTGCTCTCAGTGGAGGTGAAGCCCAGGAGAGGACTGAGAGGCAAGAGAGGATGCCTGACAGTGGACTTGGGGGCAGACAGAGAGTCATCTGGGGAGGCAGTACAGCATAGTGGTTGACAGCACTGAGCTGCAAACCTGGAGAACTGGGTTTGTATCCCACAGCCACCTCTTGCATACTGTGTGACCATGTGTAAGTCACTTCAAACAGCAGTACAATGTAAAAAAAAAAAAAAAAGCTTGATCTTTTTTGACAGTTTATTCCCTGTGCTCTGCTGAGCATGTACCTAGTACACTTTTCCGCCAGCATTGTAGTACCACCCTGTAATGTGCTCAGTTATCCTATGTTTTTGTTTACATTTCTGCTGCATTGACAGCAGTAGTGCTAGATAGCAGCCACCATATTTTCTGTGGCGCTACAATGGTCGTAATGGATCGCTTCCTGGATAGTTAGTACTGCTGCTTTAACTTCCCTGTGCTCCCAGGATGCACCTGGAAATAAGCCTCAGCTTAGTGTCTCATTTTTGGCCAAAAATTGTAAAATAAATAAAAAATAGGTAAATAAATCTACCAGGCAGTGGCCTTTTTGTCCCTTATGTCTCGACCATGGAACGACACACACGTTTGTGCCCATTTGTGGCCCATGACCCTCCTTTAATCTGCCGACCCATCTGCACTGCCACCCATCCTTCTCTAGGTGGCTGCCAGATCACAGATTACACAAGTCCCCCCCCACCCAAAAAAAAGAGGTACACAGTCCATCAGATTCTCCATTCCTCTTCTTCTGATACCAGCCGCCAACGATTTTAGCTTGTTCCCGAACAGGGTCGCTGGCGTTGCAAGCAGTAGTGCTACCACTGCTTCGATGGGCTGGCTTCCATTTTTAATCTTAATTAGTAATCATAATAATAATATTAACTGGTTAGCCTGGACACACTCTGAAATCAGTGTGTGCAATTCATATCATACACATGTACTGTAACACCACACTCACGTATGCTGACGCAAAAAACAACTGCAACCCATCAACTGATGAAAAACGGATTTCCTTTTCTGCTCAAAAGCAGAGAAAACCTCCACTTTTAAAACCAGCAATTATCACAAAAAAAAGCACAGGGAGTATAGAAACTCATTTTGTTTCTCTTTTGCATGCCCTCTGTGTGTAATGCCTGGTTAAACCTCTTGTGCTTCACGCTCACGTTTTATGTGGCATCACACACCTGCAGTAGTGGTGTAGGAACATCTACGCCAGGTATGCCATGGCTTACAAGTTGACTGGAGAAGGTGTGGTATACTGGTCCCTGACCACTGAATTTGGTTACTCCTGCGGTTTGCTATCCACCCCACTGGTGTTATTATATGATTGTTATATTCTATTTTAATGAAACAGAATGCTGAATGCATAAAACGGAGTAAAATGGAGCGTACAAGGGGTCTGGGTGACAAATATGAGTATGTCTACAGTAGGGGTGGGGTCCCGAAAAGAAACATCAAAGAGTTCTGGCTTACAAATATTATTTTCTTTGCTACACCACTGTTCTTTGTTCTGATATGCCCTGCACAACTCACCAGAACCATGAAACAGTGAGCTGCATACCTAAAGCTACCAACTTTCTGAGGCCAAAAACTGGGACGGTCCATCCTGACCATGCCACCCCACCATGTCACTCCCACGGGCACTGCCACAGACAACGCTGTGCACAATCAGTTACATTTTGCTGCTTGCTCTGGCCATGCCACCCCACAGTAACACCAGTAGCAAACATTAAAATTAAAACAATACATCATTCTGCTGCAGCAAGTTCCAGATCATGATGCACAGAAAGTTCATTAGAAACAAACCTGTGTTAAATTGTGATCTGACATTCGAGTTGCATGTATTGCTCCTCCTGACAGTCCCATCCAACCCACTTACACTCCCCTCATATGCTGAGTAAACGTCACGGCAGTGATTCCTACCACCACACCAGATTGCATTCACACAATTCTCTACAGCTGATCAGGTTCAGGTACCTTAGTTCCCTGCTGCCAGTCTCTTCTCTGTTGGGAGTTCCTCTCAGCTGCTGGCAAGCAGACATCAACATGTGTTTGTTTGCACTACTACCCAGTAATCTAACAGGAAGGAACATGCTTTACTGTGCTCCCACTGACATGCTTGCTGTGTAACACGGGCACAGGGGTTGAAGTTACAAACTGCTGTCCAGCCTGAACAGTGCCAAAGTGGTGCTGAAATAATTGTCACTCACGGATGGAGAAAAGCCCCGGTCTACCACGGTCAGTGCCAGCACCCCCCTGTAGGCCCCTGCAGTACTGACATGGCTCTCTATTCACCTGAAGTGGGCCCTGGGTAAGTGGTGGGTATACGTAAGTCCACAAGAAGGTAGTTGATCAGGCTGGGGGTTGCCGATGGGAGGGTGTGGACCAGGAGAGCATAGGAAAAGTTTCATAGAAGCCGGCCCAATGATGTGGAGGACTAAGGCACTACCATCTTACTTCCCACCATGCCCGCGACCCAGGCTTGGGAACAGACTTGGATCGTCAGAGGTCGGCCAGGGCAGGAGAGGATCGAGCATCCAAAGGACAGCTTTTTGTCCTGGGTGGGGAGGCATGTTTGCCCAGCTTTAGACTGCCAACAGGTGGAGCCCTGGTGTCTGCGCAACATGGGCGGCCATGTAGGGAGGGTACTGTGGACAATAGCGGATGATGAGTCTCCGTGCACAAGTCTGATGCTCCGCAGTAAGGGTGCAGAGAAAAGCAGAAAATGGAAAGCTGGGGTGCTGAATGAAGCCCAGCCCACCTGTCCTGAGCCCACACCACCACCTCCCAAGCTCCCAAGATGGTCCACCTTGGATTGTTCACAGGGAGGAAGGATGAACCTCTCTCCTCTGGCCCCATCATGAGGTGGAATTTGTGGGGAGACCTGACCATAAGGTGAACATCGGGGGAGGCGGGTGCAGTTTCAGGGAGGTGGGACTGGGTTGATAAGCTGGCCCCCAGATGCAAGGAAAGAAAAATGTATATGGAAAAAAAGTTTTATAACAAAAAAAAACAAAAGAACAGAGTTTGGTGTTTTTGCCTGCATCAGTATATGCATTTCAGATCCCTACCCGTACACATCCTTCCTCCTTTCTTGGATGTACTGTAGGAGTATGCATAATGCTACCAACAGTCCCTATTTTCCCAGGACAGTCCCTGTTTTAGACAGCATGTCCCAGTGTCCCCTCAAGTTTTGCAAAATGTCACTTTTGTCCCAGTTTTTGCTTACTTGTCCCAGTTTTGTCCTTTTTTTTTTGCTGACTGCTACTTAGCTTCTGTGTAACTTAACTCTGTCTTTAAACTGCACCGTTTTTGTTACTCTATGTATATCTGGTTCCATGAGTGTGGAAAAGGTATAGGACAAGGCAGCCATGGCCTATAAGTTTATTGGAAAGAGGACGGCATTCTGGGCCATCCCTTGACCACTGATTTTGGATACTCTTACTGTCTGAAATCCACCCCTACAGGTGTTACATTTGTTTCGCTCTGGTTGATTTAAACACAGGGTGGGACAAATCAGGTAGTCAAGTGGCCAATAGCTAGTAAAAATATTGGTTGAGCTGGCCCAATGGTGCATAGGGCAGAGGCGCTAGATGCCTTACCTCATGCTGTGCTGGTGACCCGGGTTCGGGAATGAACTGGGGTTGTTGGAGAGGTGGCCGGAGGGGGAAGGGAAGGAGCTGGATTGAGCAGCCATAATGGCAGCTCTTCTCTCCTGGGGTGGATCTGTGTCGCCCCCCCCCCATAGTTCAGCTACTGTCAGGTGGAGGTCCAACGGACAGCATAGGTGGCTGGGGGTGGCAAACTAGCAGGGAGGGTGCCTCGGCATGCACGTGCCTCCACACGTGCATATGACCAGGCATGGGGAGGGCAAAAATAGGGAAAAAAGTGCCATGAAATATATTGATTTGGCTACTAGATTTAGAAAATTATTTATCAGCTCTTAAAAAATGGTTACCGCAAAAATCTACTACTTTGGCTGCCAGAGTTTGAAAGATAGTGGCCAAACTGACCACCTTGTCACAAACTGATTTGAACCCTGTTTAAACATAATGTTAAGTGCATAAAAGTAAGTACTGCTGTATTTTTTCTGTTATTGGGGCCGTGTATTAATGTGTGTAAACAGCGAACATAATCGCTGTATTGGCAGTGCGCAGCTATGCGTCATGCAGCCATGGGAGTTATGCATAATTCATGAACACGTGTGCAGGGTGAGTGGATGCAGGGGCATTGTAAACTGAGGCATGCAGGGCCACATAGAGCGGGCAGCAGGTGGGCCTGCAGAACTTGGCCACTCCCCTTGACTCCACCATATATGGGCATTCTCCCTGCCCGGGCGCATAAATGCAGAAATGAATAGTGCTATGGAGGATGTGGAAAATGCCCCAATGGAGTGGACAGCGGATGTGCCCATGGCACCCAGGCAACCAACTGAGCATGGTTGTCCCGTGACACATGAACTAGGCTAGACACATGGCCAAGGCCATTCCTGGTCCACGAATTTCACTGGTGCACAGGTGACCGCCATAGTCCATGACTTTCAGGAGCACTATGCCTCCTGTATGGGACAGAGTTGTTAAAGGTGCTGGCTGAGACTAAGGCACAGCTGTAGCTGGGCATTCAGGCAGTCATCAGTGCAGCTGGGCCAGAGACATGCACACTAGCTGCCATCAAACATAAGTGGCATGACATGTGATCCACTGTCAGGCAGAAGCTGGCATCTTCCAAAGGCCAGCAGACCAACACAGGTGGAGGGCTGCCCATGCAGGGGTACATCCTGACACCCATAGAGAGGATGGTGGCAGACACCCTCACTGAGGTATTCTTGCATGGTGAGGAGGAGAAGGAGGAGGGTATGGACACCCTGCCAGGTACACATGGCAATGCAGGGAGGGACACCACAGATATATGAACCACCCTGTGTTGCATCCTACAGACCCAGAGACAGGGCACACCTTTGATGAGGAAGATGCAACCCCTGCCAAGGATACCATGTGGCAGGAGACAGAAATAGACAGGCTGCGGCAGGAGGATATCACAGGCATGTGTCACCCTAGGTGTCCCGCTTTACACCCCTAGTGGGGAATGATATGTGGTCCTGCACATGCAGGACCACAGCGTTAGTGACCTGGTGCAGTGCCCTGGCTTGCAGATGACTGGCTGACACCCATGACATCCCCTACCACCCTCTGGAGTGACCCTGTAGCATAGTACGGCAGGGCACATAGCACCTTTATCTCCATAGACATTGTCCGTGACCATCATGCCATCGGGGCCACATGGTGCTGGCTCATGTCACACAGCCCTGTGATTGTGGCATGGCCCAGACAAAAACGCTAGACATAATGTGTGTGCCACAGGGTGTTGATGTCCAACTGTGGATGAAACACACGTGGACATGGCCTTGACCTCAATGCCCACTCATGCTTCCTCTCCCCATCCAGCAGGAGAAGATTCTTTAATAGTCTAGGGCACATTCTCTGTATCCTTGTATTGTGGCCCTCTTTGGAAGTAGAGTCTGGTTGCTCACACCGACGTGTGTTGTCCTCCACCCCTGTGGCATACAGGGCTTCTGCATGGCTGTTCCCTTATTACCTGAGAACCTTTAAAGGGGTGTGTACCCAGCACACCTCAGGGCTGACATACTCTACACCAGCATCGCCGGGCTATACCTAGGTAGGCACTGTCATGGCAGAGATGTCGGTGACAGCAGGCTCTGTTGGGAATGTGGGTGTGTATCCACAGAAGCTGTGGAGGGTTTCAAGATTCTGCTACCAGGAGTCAATGGAAGGCGGGGTTTATTTATGAGATGTGCCCCTTATCCATGTCATTATTTCAGTCAGCAGATGCTTGCAACATTCTGCGACCCCATTGGCCATGGATCAGGTGATGGTGGGGCATGTACTGTTATGGGGCAGGGGAGGTGGGGGGAATCTGTGTCCTGGCATGTGCATGATGTGCCTGTACAGTACCTGGGGTGACATGTCCACCTGTGTCAGTGGAGGGAGGCTGGCTCCCATGTCCTGTCCAGGTTACAGGTGTGTATGTATAGGTGCTGCTTTCATGGTTCTCCCACACAGCCCAGTCAAATGATGCAGTACTGTTTGTGGCCATCCGCGATGCTGCAGGTCTTCAGTGGCGAAGGTCTATTATGACCCTGTCCATGCCAATTACAGTCCCTGTTGTATGTCCAGCACATTACTGTGCCCCACACATCGGACCTACCTGCAGGTAGTTTATGGCAGCAGTCCACCTGGTGTAGTGCTGCACGCTCGGTTCCACGTGCCTGGGTGATGTATGAAGTTTTGTGCATGTGGTGTGTGCATGTGCTGTTACGTGGCCTCACCCCCAGTCTGTGCATAGGGCTGCTGCCATGCAGCTATGCGTGGCCTGCATTTGCACACCTCTAGCACCTTACGTGCATGCCACATGGCCATACCATGTACGTGTCTGTGACGTATGCACATACACATGTCCTTTTCGCACTGAGCATTGGAGAGCGTTGACAGTGCCTAGGCCCCATCATGCAGTTCTTGAAGTACAATATGGTGTATACAAGTGGTCTGGATAACAAGTATGGGCACGTCTACAAGCAGGAGGCAGCAAAAAGTCGCCAAAGGTTTCTGGCTTGCAAATTTGATTTTCCCAGCTACACCACAACTTGATTGTGTCAGGAAACACACTGTGCCCTACTCCAAGCCCCGTTTGTATTATTCTGTATATAACAAAAATATTTTTGATAACAAAACTGGAGACAAAACTCCCATCTCCTGATTAGGTGGGACCCATACGGGTACCATTATCACAGGCTAAACAAAAGGGTCATGTGCTCGTATGCTTCCAGTGATGATGGCCTGCCCTGTGCTGGGCACACCATCAGCATAGGGTGCTCACTAGCTCTCATATGTGGAATAACCTGTACTTGTAGGCAGGGGCATTTGTGGCATCTGAAAAGAGTAGGCGCTTCAACCCCAACCCCTCCTACCCAGTGAAAAAACAAACAAATAAGCCGGTTCAGTTTTAGGAACTGGAACTCTTTTATTAGGGTCTAATGAATAAGATTCAGTGCTCCAGTCCCTAATGCCCATCCCTAGTGATGCCCCTGCTTGGTGGTGCTGCAGCTTTGTGTTTTAGTTGCAGTGATTTAATTTGTTTTGAACGCTACTTTACATAATGAGGATAGTGTTATTTCATGTAATGGGGGTAGCGTTATTTCATGTAATGAGGGTAGTGTTATTTCACGTAATGAGGGTAGTGTTATTTTACGTGATGAGGATAGTATTATTTCATGCAATGAGGATAGTGTTATTTCATGCAATGAGGGTAGTGTTATTTCATGTAATGAGGGTAGCATTATTTCATGTAATGAGGGTAGCGTTATTTTATGTAATGAGGGTAGTGTTATTTTACGTGATGAGGGTAGTGTTATTTTACGTGATGAGGGTAGTGTTATTTCATGTAATGAGGGTAGTGTTATTTTATGTGGCAGTGTGTGTTATTTGTGCAAATTGTATGTGAGATGGGGTAGAAGTGTCGTTTTATTTACTTATTTTAACCAGTCACGGTGTGGTGCTTGGCACGACGGTGGACCTTCATTATTTGCCATTAAGCTGCCTTATAACATTTGTGCAAAAACTGCAGTGATTTCATTTGCTGAAAGCAGCTCAAACCTGTGCAATTATTAAGCCATAATTGCACGCCTGAACTACTTTTAGTTCTGTGTCCCTCACTACAAAAACACAGTAGATTTGTGCCTTACTACTCCCTCGATTAATGCTGTGCAAAACTGAAAAAGGAAAGACTGATCACCAACGCTGCCTCTCTCGACACCACTCGGCTCCTCCTGGACCGCTGCAGCCACCACAGAATGAGGAATCCTTTCCTATCAGCAACTCATGGCTGCTGCCCACTGCTTCCTGGAACTAACGTCTCTCCCCCTCCCCAAGCAATGCAGTATGCTCCCAACAGTAAAGGAACTACATAATGTTTGGTACATACATTTTGAAATGTTCCTCTTTTTAGCAATGTGCAAGTCGTTAGCAATGGTTTTAACGGCTACATTTCTGAACATGTTATAAGTGCAATAAAGCACTTCAGGGATGTATAATCATGGTCAATAATCACACTACTCTCTGGGGTGTTTAAAGGCACTTGGTGCAGGTGCCTCGTGCCTAACAATGCCCATAATCACACACCCTCTCATGCTTTATTGCATATGCATCAGTTCGGCGGCAATCTTTTGCATAATATAGATTAATGGGGCTGCAAGAGTGAAAGGCAGTGCAGCATTTGAGTAAACAAAGCTTCTGCAGTGAGAGTGAGGCTGCAACATGAGAGCGGAGGGAGGAGCACGCCAATTACTGGAGTCAGGGCAGGTAATTGCCACATAGAACAATACTCAGAGCTGTGCCAGGGCAAGCAAATTGTGAGGAGAGTGAAGGGGGCCCAGTCGGGGCCTAGGTTGCCAGGTCATAGGGAGAGACTTCCTAGAGCAGGTGTCCTCATTTGGTTGTGGCAGGGTGAAGTCCTACTAAGGAGGCTGTCCGTCGTGTACTGTGTGAAAGCAACTGGAGGTGTCAACACAGCTATCAGTCTCGTCCCCTTTTTATCTGACTTTCTGCATATCTCAGGTCTAAGTTGAGCTACCTCCAGCAGTGGCAGGGCGGTGGGCTAGCTGTGCATCTGTAAACTGTTAAATACTATAACACCAAGGACAATCTTACCACACTGTATTTTATATTATTTTATGTGCAAATTTAGTTTCTCTGCATTGCTGGGGGTAAGTGAGCTTAGGATAGAAGTGAATACAAAATCACACATGCCCCCACAATGCAAAGCATCATGGGCTGCATTTGCAAATCACCACAGACTGTTATGCTGGTTCAACTTCAAGCAGAATTGCATGGTGCCGAAAGGCCTCTCACACAGTTTGCAAAGGGTGCTAACAGATGACATAGACACGTGTTTCGTCCTACCAGGACTCATCAGTATGCCTCGTCTGTTAGGATAGAAGTGTTTGCTTTAATTGGTTTAAATTTTATTTAATGTTTAGTTTACATGAAAATGGATGTGTGGATAAAAATACTGTAGTGAGTGTGGTGTGTAAGGGGGTGAGTGGTTGCGGGTTGGAGGTTAGTGGGTTTGTGGAAGGGTTGTGGGGTGTGGGGGTGGTTTTATTGGGTTGTTGCAAATGTAACTGTAGCTGGGATGTGTATAGGGCAGCAGACCACTAGGCTCAGCTACTCCTTCTCCCTTCTCTTTGATCTGTGCCCCTTTCAAGACCCTCCCCACTAGGTGCTGCACACCGGTATTGCACAGAGGTTGGGATCAAGAGGAGGCGCTGTCGTCAGATGTTGGGTTTGTGGAGTGCCGATGAAGAGAGGGGTATTAGGACAGTGGGGACCAGGAGGCACCCTGGGGTGAAATGAGAGAGACCCAGCATGTTTAATTCCCATATCCAGGGCTCACAGAGCTGAGATGGCAGGTAGCTGAGAGGGCTGCCATCTCTACTTGTCCTCTGCAGGCAGTGCTACGCAATGCCAGATCAGTGAGGAATAAGACCACCTAATAATGAATTTTATATCTGATTCCTTAGTCAATCAGCATGGCTCAGTTGGTAGCACATCCGTCTCTGGACCAGAAGGTTGTGGGTTCTCGTCCCACATCGGGATTGGACTTGCACTTACAAAATCGCTGGCATCCGAGTGCAGTATTGGGCAGTGCTGTACTGCTGGGGGGTGCTGTCCTTCGGATGAGACATTAAACTGAGGTCCCTTCTGCCCATCCTGGTGTTGTCCTGGTGGGCGTCCAGGTGGAAGTAAAAGAACCCAGGGCACTCTTCGTAAAGAGCAGGGAACACTCCTGGTGTCCTGGCCAACATTCCCCTTCCCATAAACTGGTTCATGCAATTTATCCAGGCTGTGTGTGGGTGGTGATGTGTGATATGGCCGCCACCACACATTCAGTCACTTCACTACCAGTCTAGCATTGCTTGTAAAGTGCTTTGGGATACTGTGTATGAAAAAGTGCTATATAAATGTTGATGATGATTCTTCTTCAATCTGGCTTACATCATGAAGACCTTGCTAAGAGATGATGCAGGCCCTGTGTTGGAGGCAGCCATCCCAGCTAGTGGGGGGGGTTTAAATTTGAGCTGAACTTGGTGATGCACCCAGTAGGAGATACATCGTTGTTTGAATGTGTGCCCATGCATGGGGATCCTGGTGCAGGCTGTAGGATCCTCTTTGTGCACTGGTCTCCGGGGCATTAAGGGGAGTTCCTTAAGAGAATCGCAGACTTTGTCACTGACAGGGTGCTGGAGTCATCTAGATGCTTAACTCTTGGTGATTTCAATGCCTGACTCGACAACAAAGTCTCACACTTTGGACAAGATTTCCTCTGGGTGATGAAGTCCCTGGGCCTCACATAAGTGGTTACTTCTGTTACTTACCAACATGGTCACACCTTGGTCTTTTTCCTGGGGCTCGAGATACAGGGTATTGAGACTTATCCTGTCAGTTGATATGATCACTACACTATCAAGTTCTGCTTCAGGGCCCTCCCTTGTGGTCTGCCCAAGTGGAGGTGGTCTAGTACAGCCGTTTAAGGGAACTTCATCCTAAAGAATTTCAGGCAGTGCTAGGCATCTAGGGTGTGATGGCAGCATGTGCCACAGGGTCAGAAGAGGTGTGGTGGCCATAAAAGGGCTAACATGGTGGCTTTTGATTGCATGGGCCGACCCATGCATGCCTGTTTGTCTCACACTGTGGCTTACTGTAGTATGATGGTGAGCTAAGGAAGATAAAGGCTGGGGGTAGAGGTTGGAGCATTGCTGGACGTGATCCCGGCCCCAGGAGGACAAACTGACTTTGGGTATTCATTATAATGAATACCAAAGTGCAGTCACTCAGAATAAGACAGGTTTTCTAGATGCATAGGAACATAGAATTTGTTGACAGATAAGGACTGCCTGACCCACCTAGTCTGTCCATTTTTTCTACCTTTAATTTATGCTGCAGACTGTAGTTGATCTGCGGCTTTCCTACACTTCCCTTTTTCTAGGTTCCCTCGTGTGTGTCCCATGCATTTTTTAATTCCTCTGCCATTTTTGCCCCATACCATCCCTGCAGGGAGGCTGTTCTAAGCATTCACCACCCTCTCTGCAAAAAAAAATACATCCTCACATTAGCTGTCTATGGAGATTGCTGCCAGGAGAAATTGACCAGCTCAGTTCTTTCGGACTGTAGATAGGGTACTCCATTGGAGTTGTCTGGAGTCTGTGACAGTTTTTTCATGCACTAGATGTGAGGAGTTTGCATGATTCTTCTCGAACAGTGTGCCCTCTGTTCAGGTCAGGATCTCCCTTACTGGGCTGTGGCAACCAAGGAGGGTTCAGCTGACACACCACAGATGTGTTTAGCAGTCATGGGGAGAGTTTAGAAGAGTGATGATGGAAGAGGTGATTAGGGCGATTTCTGAGCTGCGACCAACATTCTGTGAACTGCATCCTGGCCCAACACGGCTACTGGTGAGTTGTGTCGAACATCTGGGCCCGGTGTTTGTCGAGATTGTCCTGTGCTCCTTGTAGGAAGGGATCTTCCCAGCTGCACTGAAAATTGCGCTGGTGAGGACCCTTCTGAAAAAGCTATCATTGAACACCTCAGCTCGGAGCATATCTCATAGCCTTTCCACTCTGGGTTTAGGTCCAAGCATAGTACTGAGACCACACTGGTCAGGATGCATAATGACCTTTTCAGGGTGAGGGATAGAAGAAAATGGTCAAATCTCATTCTCCTCAATTTCTCTTCAGCTTTTGACACTGTGGCTCATGGGTTGTTTTTGGACCGACTGAGGGAATATGTAGGACTCACTGGTCAAGTCATCTGCTGGTTTGAGTCCTACCTCAAGGATAGGACACAGAGGGTTGTGTTGGGGAATTTCACCTCTCTCCCCCCAGTGTCTCTGCCTTTTGGTGTTCGCCAGGGGTCGATTGTGTCACCCATGTTGTTTACAGTGTATATGCTGCCCTGGGAGAGATCACTAGATGGTAGGGACCAGGGTTTTACTGCTGTGCAGATGATACCCAGCTGTGCATGTGATTTGTACCAGAGACACAGGTTGCAGTGGAAGTGCTTTAGAAATCCTTGGTCAAGATACGGATATATAATGAAATCTTGAAACTCGGAATCCCGACTTCCAGGAGACCGAGTATACAAAACCGAAACTTAGCAGACCGCATGGTACAACAGCCCGATACTGCAATAGGTGAAATTGGACTGTTGTACCATAAAACTACTACACAAAATATATGTCACGGGGGCTTGCCTCTCTCCCCAATCTTGAATATACATCCTCCAGGGCTAATGTACCTCGGGATGTGTGGCTCTACCATTCGAGCGAAAGTTGGTACGGCACACTCCACCGACACAGAAAAAAGCACCAGAAGCACCGCACCTGCAATCCAGAAATCCCAACACTGTCTTTGTCGGGCACAATGCTCGAGACACCAGCTATCATCCTCCGGAGTGTCTCAAGCTTGTGGACTCAGAAAAGTCAGTGTCGGGATTTTAAATGGATACCCAAGATCCAGGTCTGGATGTCATCGAGTGGGTTGAGACTCAACCTCAACAAGACTGAAGTGCTGGCTGTGGATCCAGGTCATGGGGGTGGGGGGGTGGCAGCTGCCGAGAAGGAGACTGGACTTCGGCTCTGTTCATTGAGACTTACAGCTGCTACGAAGATGAAAAATCTGGGAGTCATTCTGGACAAGGGGCTGACATTTGAGGCTTAGGCATCAGTGGTAGTCCAGAGTGGCTTTTACCATCTGAGGAACATCAGCCGAATTAGATCCCTTATTTCCCTGGAGACCTGGTGTCGCTAGTACATGCATTTGTGATGTCTCAACTACTGCAGTGTAACACTCTGTACCTTGTCAGTGGAGGTACTCTACGGCACCCGTCGCTGGTGCAGAACACGGCAGTTAAGCTACTGACCAGCCTTTCGAGGACGTCTCATGTTTCCCTATGCTGTGCAAACTACACTGCATGCCAGTCAAGTGGCATATCTCCTCTAAAATTTGTTTACTAATTTATCAGGCACTACACGGGTTGGGTCCTGGCTGCTACCCTGCTGATCTCCTGCAGCCTAATGAGCCTGCATGCTCTAACCACTCCAATGAGGTGGGCCTTATAGCTGTGCCAAGGGCTAGACTAAAAACCATGGGAGACCATGCCTTTGAGGCAGTCAGCCCGGTATTCTGGAACTCACTCCTGAGGGTCCTCAGAGGGGCCCCCTCGGTGCAGGCCTTCAAACAGGGTATAAAGTCTTACTTCTTTAACCAAGCTTTTGGGGATTGACACCTACCCTTATCTGGTTACTGTCTCAGCTGAGTTTTTATCTGTTTTATTTTGTTTTAACTGTCTGAATTTGATTATATCTATTTAGTTACGTATTTGAATTCACTGCACGTTATTGTAAGGGGCCTTTGGGGAAAGGTGCCATTTATAAATAAAAACTACTACTACTAATTGATTTATTTAGAGGTGTTGGCTGAGCTCCCCAGGAAGGAATCACACTAAGCATAATGTGGCTGCCTCGTTTACATGGCAGTTCTGGGGCTAATAGCTTGCTGTACTTTACCGGAACAAAGCGAGTATCCAGCTCCCAGCCTGCCAAGAAATTGATTTAAAGATGATTCTTCCTGTTTTTGACTATGGTGACATAGTTTATAGTGGCAGTCCCAAATCCTCCCTTGCCAGACTGCACTCCCCTCTTTTACTATTTTTGTCATTTTGCTTTAGATTGCTCCCCTCGTACCCACCTCTGCTTACTCTACTCAGCCCTTCCACTCCCCTCTCTTGCTGCCAGGTGCCTTTGTATTGTGTCTCCGTAGCATCCAAATTCTGGTTTGGACCCCTTCCCTCATAACTTATATCCCTACTATCATCTCCCCTTTCTTCCTCTTACCCCTTCCACAGTAACATTTCCCGTTCCTTCTCTATTCCTTCTAGAAAATCTACTGTTGATCAATCTGCTCTCATATCGCTTTTCCTAAACTCTGGTCCTCCCTTCCCCATCAATTCACACTGCCTCTTCTACTTTCTCCCTAAAATCTCCTCTTCATGACTTTTCTTCTCCCACCTGCAACTGTCCATGGCCTGTCATTTCTTGTCTTCCTTCCCCCTCGTTATTATCGCCCTCTGCATTTTGTTCCCCTCATCCCCAGGCTATACCTGTTTGAGTAGCTCCCTCCACCTATCATAACACAATATTATCTACTACATGTACCCATTGTACTGCTTTGTTTTCAATACTTACACTGGGCTGGGACACACAGGGGGCATGTCAAGGCACCACATCCCCCAGCATGTTGCCAATCTGCTCGAGGGTGCCGAGGCCAGACCCACCCCCAGCAGGGAAGCATCCAAAGGAAGCTCTGAATCCCCTCCCTGCCGGTCTCCGCTCCTGGTACCCGGGCTCGGGGCACAAACGCATGTCGCCAACATGCCGCGCGAACCCCTTCACTCGGCACCACGGAGCCATATTTGTTTTTTAAGTGCTGGGGATGTTCATTTTTGTTGTTTGCTTTAATGGTGTGCCTTACGGTGTTTCTTAAATGCAGTCAGGCACTTTAGTATGTCAGTGCTGAGAATGAGGAGTGCTTGGATGTAAATAGTTTTCTGTCAACATGAGAATCATGATTTACCCATAGAATTGTTGTTGAGGTACATGGGTCCCCTCATTTCAGCTGCTATATAGGGCCTCTGTAGACCTCATGCGGTCCCTGCTCCAACATAGCATGACTGTTGTTAACTTACCGAACCAGAGGTCCCCTCCTACTGTGCGTGCTCCCACCCTGCCTGTGCTGATGTAGCATAACTGCAGGACACATGAAATGCCTGTGTTCACAATTACTCTTGTTGGGTATGACACTGGTGCTGGTACCATCTGCTGTACTGAAAGGGAGGTATGTGCTGAGGCAGCATCCCAACCCCCTTCAGACAGAAAATATAGGAACAGACAGCAGACACTAGTCAAGCAAGCTGTAGAAAGGGGACACTTGAGTCAAAGACTTATATATGGCAATGATTGCCAGACTGGATTTCGGTGGCAGAAGATAAAGTGGGTGTCACACCCACCTGTGCTAAGGAATTAGCTCTTAAAGGGACACTGTCAACCCCTTAGTCCTCAGATTGTCACTAATCACAAAAAAAAACACATTTTATGATTGCCTGCATTCTGTAGAATTTGCTGATGTAGCTACTAGTTTGAGTCTGATTCCTTTTCTCTTTTTAAAAGTGAAAAACAAATTGCCACATTACTGGTGTTACTGTGCAAAAACATGTTTGTTTACAGTCCTTGATCAACTTCCACTGCATCTTTCCTGGACTTTGGAACACCCCCAGCACAGTCCAGCCACTCAAGATGCAATGGGAGGAGAGGAGACTATTGCATCAACAGTGACTGCACTGTTTGGAGGTGTTTCTAATGTTCAGAAAGTATGGAATAAGAGTAGATCAAGGATTTGAAGCAAACCAAGTTGGGTATAATTGCACTATTTGCATGCATTTCAGTTCTGCTAAAAAAGAAAGCAGATAAATCAACCAGCAACATGAATAAATTTCAGAGAAGGTAAGCAATCATAAAATGTGGGGTTTCAACTAGAAACTGTGCAAAAAGGGCCCCTGATATCGCATATAAGTCTTTGAAAAAACATTACAAATCAGTAACAGGATTTCAGCCAATTAGCACACAGGGCCACTGTAACTCTTAGCCAGGGAACAGTGTGCTCTCTTGTTGGAGCATTAGGGACAGCTGTCGCCAAAACCTCATGCTTGGAGTCCCATATACCGTAAGAGACAACCCTTGGAGGCCTGATTAACTTATATAATTGGTAGGCACATTTCAGTTTATGTTATGCCCTTTTTTAAGTTCGCTGTGCGTGCAGCAAACTTCTTGCTATATGACTGACTTTTGAAGGGTGTGACACTGTCTATCCAAAGCAGAGTGGTCTGCAAGGGGTGGGACAGTGTCATACCAATTGTCAGCCAGGCTGATTGTGAGGCTGTTTTGCCTTGATGAGCAGAAACTTTGTTTAGTTGGAAAGAAAAAGCCAAAGCAATCATATGGCGACTTTTTCTTTTGATCTGCAGGACACCACCCAGCAAACAGCTGTTCGGTGTACTGATCAGCCTGGCTGATGTCACTCCCTTTTAGAATTATTGTGCTCCTCCCTCGCCACCCCACTAGTTCCTTCCCTCATTGTCTCGACTCCAGAATGGATGCGAGACAATCTTACTCTCCCCAAGTCTGGGGCTTTTCTGCACCGAACATTCCCGCTGCTCACCGTTCATTCATTCACATATCTGGACTGCCTTATACGGTATGGGCTGCCGCCATTAGCTCTTGCTCTGCACCAATGGGCATGCACCCGGCAGATCAGTCGGTCGGCGGCGGCAGGGAGGCAGGCGGGTGGGATGCTGTGGCCGCTGGCTGCGGGGAGGGGAGTGGCTTTGTGGGTGGGTGGGTGTGGGAGGACACTGAGATCACCAGGGATATGGTCTTGGGGCGGGGGTTTCATCACATTATGCAGCCCGCGATCGGGCTTAGCGGTCCACTGGACCACCAGGGATACGTTCGGTGGGGGTTTACTTCTTCAGCCCGTGATCGGGCTTAGCAGTCACTGGACCACCAGGGATACGTTCGGGGGGTTTACACTTCTTCAGCCAGCGATCGGGCTTAGCAGTCACTGGACCACCAGGGATATGTTCGAGGGGTTTACACTTCTTCAGCCTGCGATCGGGCTTAGCGGTCCACTGGACCACCAGGGATACGTTCGGGGGTTACACTTCTTCAGCCCGCGATCGGGCTTCCACTGGACCACCAGGGATACGTTCGGGGGTGGGGTTTACACTTCTTCAGCCTGAGATCGGGCTTAGCGGTCCACTGGACCACCAGGGATATGTTCGAGGGGGGTTTACACTTCTTCAGCCTGCGATCGGGCTTAGCGGTCCACTGGACCACCAGGGATACGTTCGGGGGGGTTTACACTTCTTCAGCCTGCAATCGGGCTTCCACTGGACCACCAGGGATATGTTCAAGGGGGGGTTTACACTTCTTCAGCCTGCGATTGGGCTTAGCGGTCACTGGACCACCAGGGATACGTTCGGGGGTTTACACTTCTTCGGCCAGCGATCGGGCTTCCACTGGACCACCAGGGATACGTTCAGGGTGGGTTTACACTTCTTCAGCCATGGATCGGGCTTAGCGGTCCACTGGACCACCAGGGATACGTTCTGGGAGGGGTACACTTTGCTGCCGCTTATAGGGCTGGTGGGGGTGTTTAAGCTTATGCCCGCGATCGGGCCAGTCGGGGAGGGACTTTTCTGCTTTTGCCCGATCGGGCCAGTTGGGGGGTGGGGGGTTTTTACACTTTTGCCCGTGATCGGGCTGCAGGGGGGGCACAGGGAGTAGGTTGAGGGCCAGCCACAGGTGGCAGCTGCTGTGTTGCGCCCTGCAATGCGGCAGCTCACCTGTGGGTGGTCCTCGACTTGATCCTTTTTTTTTTGGCTCGAAGTTGTACAGGCGCAGGTTGGGGGTTGCGCCTGCACAACTCTGCACAGCCCGGCTGAATATCGGGCTGTGCAGTTTATGCATGGTTCCTCCCCCTCCAGTTCAGCATGAATTCATTAGCATTGCGCTGTTGCTCAGCACGTTTTCAGTGGCGCAATTGCCTCCTGCTGAATATCGCAGAATGGTGCAATTTCGGACTTGCGCATGGCGCAAGCCTTTTGAATATCTGGGCCTATGTGTATGAAGAGTGCTGTATTAATACGAATTTTTCCTCTGTTTCTTCATGTGTTTAGGTTGCCTGTATACAGCTGACATCACAGTCCGCTGCCTATGACATCACACTTTGCTGCTATGGAATCCTCGTATTATGGTGCCACGAACAGAGGACTGTGATACTAGACATAGACAAGCCGCCAGAGCAGGTGAAATCTTCGTGGTCGCTGATCCTGTTTTCATTTTAAAGCAACAACATTTGTAAGTGAACGAAATATTTAATCTTTTTTTTTTTTTAACAAAAATGTATTTCTGATATGCTTCGATTCATCTCCAGTGTATTTTTAATTAACTCAGATATTTTTATAACAAATTTAATAATTAATGACTCAAGTCATTAAAGATTGCCGTCACTCACAATTTTTGAATTGAATTGTTGAATTTACATGCTAGATTTATACTGTGGATGTATTAGGATGGTACTACCTCATATTTCTGACGGCAAACAGCAGAGCACTGTACCAAGAGATTTAATTGTTTCACGACTGTCAAGGCAAGGGAGAGGGCACTTTAAAGAACTTTTAGGAGTGGCAGTATAGCCTAGAGGTTAGAGTTGATTAATGAACTTTGAATGAGCTTGGTACATCCAGCAGACTTGGATTTGATTCCCACAACCTTCACTTGCATATTGTGTGATCCTGCGCAAGTCACTTAACCTCCCCAGTGCTCCCGGGTTGCCCCTGAAACCAGGCCTTGTACCTACTGGGCTTACCCAATTACCAAAGAATAAAAAGCATAACTTCACAATCCTGTATCTTAGTTCAGGAGTGAAAGAAACGGAAATGAAAAATGGCTGTATTAATGTCACTACTGTGCTCCACAAGTTGCACAGGCTGCCTGATAGGTAGTAAGTCAATTTCAGGGTATTTAAGGCTTCTGCATTGACTAGGCTCATACTGCCTAGACAGCGTCAGCTTTTACCCTACTCCCCTGACATAGAACACATTCCCATTTCCTGCTACCCACTCAACTCAGGATTGCCCTCATCCTGCAAGCCTTCCAGGCTGAAGGGGAAGATTTGTGCACAGTGGCCATCATAGGCTGAAAGTCAATGAAATGCTAATTCAGTTCAGTTTATTGTGTAGGGATAGCTTCCATTGAGCACGCGCATTCACAAAGAGGTCCCTGATACAAAGTACTAAACATCACAGACAATCGGTACAAGGATACATCATAGTAACACAGCAGGTATAGCGTGGTACATAGAGTAGATTGGTTGTAACAAATATGTACAGGCAAAATCATCACATGACAGTAAGGCCCTGTCCAGACTAGTGCTTTGGTAACATTACTGGTGTCCTGTAATGTTACCACTTGCTCTAAAAATGGTTGCGTCCAGACCTGTAACGTTTTAAAAAGCATTCTGTAAACCGTTTTTAAAACCACCAAAGAGCAGGTCTTTAGCACGGTTGCTGAAACATTACCTGATTTTTCTTCATTTGGAGGAGTAGTGCGGACGGATGAACGAAGTGTTTTCTGTATAAAATGTGTCCTCCAGCAATCTACAATGCACTGCTTTCCTTCCCAGAGCATAGTGCGGTATTGTGGCATGTGCGCATGGTACCTACCAGGAAGTACACGCAGTGTCAACATCACTGAGCGGGAAAGTTTAAATACCCTCCTCTGTGCAGTTCAGTAGAACTACACTGCATCATGAGTGATCGTAGTGCAAGTTGGCCTGAAGAGGCCACTAAACTCCTGCTTGATTTTTGGTCACAGGAGTGTGTACAAGAGGAGTTAAATAGTTTCAGGAGAAACACAGTAGTATACCAGAAGGTGGCTGAGTATTTATTTGAAAATAGAATTGAGCGGTCAGCCAAACAGTGTCGAGATAAAATAAAGCAGCTAAAGGTTAGGTATCATAAGGTGAAGGACAGCAATTGCCGATCTGGCAGTCTTCGGGTTGTACGTCCATTTTTTGACCAGCTAGATCATATATTGGGCACAAAACCCACATCTGATCCACTGCATGTCCTTGACAGCAGTGAACTTGAAACAAAGGTTGACCCTCCTGACCCTGAACTTGATGTAGATGACTACCCTGTCACTGAGCTTCCAGAATCAGGTGTGTTGCCATTTGCTCCATTATGTATGCCTTCCACCGCCCCCCCCAAAAAACAGCATACCAACTCAGCATGTGCTAACCTTATTTATCGCAGATGTTGATCAGGCAGCCGAGTCATCCGTCAGCTTAGATAGTGAGTTTGCTGGTGAGGGCACATCAAGCCCACGTGGAACATCTGGCAGCAGCACTGCATCCTCGGATGTGAATGCTGCTCGGCACAAGCGGACATCCAACAGTGAGCCACTATGCAACCTCAGAAAGAAGAAGAGGGTCAGTCGGATGCAGGAGCTTGCTGAAGTAGTCTTCGCGCCCACTAGGAAAATGCTGATGGAGCAACATAAGGAGTTGATGGCCATGGAGAGGGAGATGGAAGAAAGGTTCCGTAGGCAGGAGGCAGAGCAGAATGCAGAGTTTTTCAGAAATATGTTAGCGCTACTGTCTGGCCATTATCGTCCTCCTATTGTGGCAGCACAAAATACACAAACATGTGCACCTTCACAGGTTGAAACTACTGCAAGTCATATTAGCCATGAACCTGGAATAACAGGTGGTATTGCTCCCGCTCCACAGTGTGGTGGCAGTGCATTGTCCTTTCCTTATATAGCAACTGCACCAGTACCCACGTTTGGTCATCCCACCCCATTATCGTCCGCACAGGCATCACTGAGTACTGCTCCCATGCAGGCGGTCAGTCCTGCATCAGTGAACAACACGAGTGCTGCTGGTGTAGTGGCTTCACGTGTTGGACAAGCTGCCCATATATGTGATGCTATGTCACAGTCTACACACAGTGACATGGGACAACATTACAGCAGTAACCATACTCACACTGGTACTTTTTTCCACGGTGGTTTCACACAGGCCTTAATGGGTGATGATGTTACTTGGACAGCCTTGTAGGTATGGGTATCTGTCAGTACATTGATAAAGTTCTGACAACATGTGTGCCTCTGACTGCATGATGAGTGATATACATCACCTTCTTGTTCTGGCAGTAATGACAAGTACTGCTCTTGAGTAATCAGTCAGAATACATGGCTAACTTTCTACTGTTAATGCTAGTTACTGCTGTGTGGTGTTGTCATTGCAGCACTGCAGTAATAATGATGACACACATTTGTAGGTGGTATCTATGGTTTTAATACGTATTGTGCAGTGCACAACAGATCCATGAGTTTCTTTTCCAAAAGTTTAACGTTTAAACTACATTTTAACAGTTATGCTGTTGTACAGTACAGGTTATTAAAATGCTTAATTAGCAACCCAGTGTTAAAAACACTACAGCTTTAGGGCATAGTTGTTGTGTTAAGGTTACATACATTTCAAATGCATTTTTAAAAGTCATGCAACAACATACCCGTTTCAATATTAACTGCTGAAACAATTATTTTTCCAATTACCTTTAGAAGTTTTAACTAACTATCTATGTTTTATGACAAGTGTGCTTCCTTTTCTGTTTCTATGGGAGTAGTTTCTCATGACAGTTGCAATAAAGAAGCACGTTAACATCTACAGCTTGTTCTGGTTTAACTTCACAAATATATATCATGTACCACTTGTATGCTGAGCTGCTTAGTGGATCACAGATACAACTGCCAGTACTGTCACATACATTAATGGTTGTTGACATATTCTGCTAGTGCATCCCGTGTATTAGTGGCCTGGCGATTCATGGCTGCCACAGATAATTCACCTGGGGGAGGACAGTCTTGGTCAGCTGGTTGAGGGAACTGGCAGCTCTCGCCTTCTGAGACCCAACTTGCCAGAAAGACCTCTGACTTTTCCTCACAAAGGTTGTGCAATGCACAGCAGGCTCCTATCACATAAGGGACATTCTGAATGGCATATTCATTTCTCTTGAGTAGACATCTCCAACGGCCTTTCAATCTGCGAAGGCTATTCCACTACCATTCGGGCCCTGCTCAGGACGGTAGTTAAAATTCAGGCGAAGGTCATTTCCAAAATCAGAATAGGGCTTCATAAGCCAAGGCAGAAGAGGATAGGCTGAGTCTCCCAATATCACAACTGGTACACTGACCCCATTGATGTCTCGAGGCATAGAAGGGAACAGCTGACCACTCTGTCCCAGCTTGTATAATTTACTATTCCTGAGGACCCGAGCATCGTGAACCTTGCCAGGCCATCCAACATTAATGTCCAGAAAATGAAATTTATGATCAACCAGAGCCTGCATCATTGGTGCCGGAACAGTTTGAAAAGTGGTAGGGCCAAAGATGTAAGGGGTAAATTCTCCCCTATTAAATACATTAACATAATTACAAAAACTGATAGGGCCACTTATGAAAGTGGTAGGGCCATGGCCCTAGTGGCCCCCCCTGTTCCGGCACCTATGGCCTGCATCACTACAGAATAGTAGGATTTCCTGTTGTAGAATTCACAGGCATTACCAGGAGGTGACAGAATTGGGAAGTGGGTCCCATCAATTGCCCCCCCACAACTTGGGAAACCCCACTCACTCTCGAACCCCTGTATGATGTCTGGCACATTATGTATTCAGATCACCTTGGGTAGAATGACGCAGACAATGGCCTTGCACACATCGATTACTATCTCACCGACAGTAGATCTGCCAACCCCAAACAGGTGCCCAAGGGTTTGATATTCCACATTGGTGGCAAGGCACCACAAGGTAATGGCAACCCGTCTCTGCACTTCAACAGCCTTGTGCAGTACTGTGTCGGACCGCTTTATGTGTGGGCTCAGTTCTGTGCACAGAGCTGTAAAAGTCTGTTTAGACATGCGGAAATTACTGAGCCATTGCTCATCAGTCCAAGAAGAAAGCACTATCTGCTCCCACCAGTCAGTGGACCTTGGATGTTTCCACACTACTCTGTCAACTGTCACAGTGTTCAGAGTTATTGAGAGAAGCAGATCGCTCACAGCAGCAATAGTATGCTGCTGCATCTGTTGAAATCGATGTGCCTGCAAGTGGCATGCTACCCGTCAATGTTATCTCTCCCTTATTAGTACCTGCTGCTTTGTGAACCAGCGATTCAGGCAGAGCAAAACAGCAGTGTTTAAATCAGGTGCCTCCATGTCAGTGGTCTCTTTACATGGAGACGCCGCAAAGCCTTATGGGACCGTGCACGTCGCAGCGTGTAGTGCAGCACTGATTGCTGGGATATGGGTGGCCTCCAGAGGACTGTAACGCTTTTCAAAATGTTACCAGAAAATGGAGAAAGAACACCGATGTGGATGCAGAGTAACGGTTTAAAAACCGATTCAGCTATTCATTGTGGACGCACAGAAACGGGTTGAACGGTAACGTTTTAAAAAACGTTTTTATAGCTCATTGCTAGTCTGGACAGTGCCTAAGTTTACCACCACCTAATAGAAATCATCACAGACAATACAAGCAGTACATCTTAGAAAAACAGCAGGGATATCATGGTACACAGAGTAGGTTGGTCATAGCAATACATAGAGGTAAATTAGAAGCATCACTTAACAGCAAGTTTACCACACCTAATAAACATGGGAGATAACAACTTAGGTAGAATGGACAAAAATGGAAGAAAGAAGTAATTAAGTATGTAAGTTGCATGCCAGGATAAACAGGAATCTACAAAGACAATGGGAGAGGGGTGGGGAGAAGGTAGACCTACAAGGGAAGCTAAGTGCAGTTGCAGGTCTCAGCAGTGATCTCATGTACCCTACCAAAAAACGTCCTAATTGGGATGGGGTATGGAGTTTTAGGGTAGCGTGAAGCTTATTCCAAAGGCAGGGAAGAGAAAAGCTTATAGATGCCCTACCAAACCGTGTCTGATAATTTGGCACGTTCAGGGTAATTGTAGGAGGTATTGAGCTTACCTGTTGCTTAGAGCGGTCCAGAGCTATTGACATATCTGTTTATTAGTGAGACTACATTGCACCACTGCATGGACCCTTATGATGCTGTGCAAGAATAAGTTGTTTGTAACTACATATACCTACAGTATATCTAAAATTATATCATCACAGAGACATGGAACCTTTTACTGACCTGAGCTGTCTGCAGCATAGATGCATGCAAGTAAATGACTGCACTTGAGCTAAATTTTAGCTTCTGTGCACCAAATTTCTATTGGCAAAGGCTAAGCTGTTTCTTGCTCTGTTGTCTGTTGCTGTGCTTTCCCAGACCCCCTTGAAATTAAGACACTGCATCTAATAGAGTTACCTTGGTTAGAGCACTTTCACATCAAATCAATAACTATTACAATAGCCTGTTTAAAATCTATAGGCAAGCAGGCATTTACAGTTATTGCACCATCTCTCTACAGAATGCATTGCCTCTAGATAGCCTCTTCTGCCCCATCTGTTTATAATTTTAAAGCATTTTTAAAAGTACCTATTTTTGCAAGCCTTTGATAAAAGCTGAATTTGGACTGTGATTGCTCTTCTAAGGTATGATTGCATGTTTCTCATTCTGCACGTGTAATGTTTTATGTTTTTGTGTTTTGAATTGTGTAAAGCACTCTGAGCATTGACAGAGTGCTATACAAATAGAATTCTAAAACTGACTAATTAACATGTGCTGATGGATGCCGGGGTTTGTGATCAAACAAAACATCCTGACTGCATCAGTGACTTGAGTAAGACTCACACATGTTGACGGTGTCATGGCTCGAGTATGACTCACACATGCTGATGGTGTCATGGCTCGAGTATGACTCACACATGCTGACAGTGTCATGGCTCGAGTATGACTCACACATGCTGATGGTGTCCTGGCTCAAGTGTGAATCACACATGTTGATGGTGTTGTGTGGCTCGAGTATGACTCACACATGCTGACAGTGTCATGATTCGAGTGTAAATCACACATGTTGATGGTGTCATGGCTCGAGTATGACTCATACATGTTGATTGTGTCCTGGCTTAAGTGTGAATCACACATGTTGATGGTGCTGTGTGGCTCGAGTATGACTCACATGCTGATGGTGTCATGACTTGAGTGTGAATCACACATGTTGATGGTGTCATGGCTCGAGTATGACTCACACATGCTGATGGTGCCCTGGCTCAAGTGTGAATCACGAACATACGAAATTTGCCAGCAGATAAAGGCCTAGAGGTCTATCAAGTCTGCTCGAATGTGCAGCTAGCACCCCTTATTCTGCAGCTGCCCTTCCCTTCCGCCCTTCCCCTTCATTAACCCTCCCCCTTGTCCTGTCCCATCCTCATTTGAAGCAGTCCACTGTTCTACTGTATACCACTTCAGCAGGTAACGCATTCCACCCAGCCACCACCCTCTGTAAAAAGTGTCTCCTCATCTCCCTCCTGAACCTTCCTCGCTCCAGTCTCATATCATGGCCCCTAGTGGCCCTCCCTTCCCTTACTTTGAACAGCCCCTCTGTACCCGTCTTGTTTATTCCTTTCATGTATTTAAAGGTTTCAATCATGTCACCCCTGTCTATCCTCTCCTCCAGTGAGTACATGTTCAACTCCTTCAACCTCCTCTCGTATGATAAGTCCCCCAGCCCCTTGATCATCTTTGTCGCTCTGCGTTGCACTCCCTCCAGTAACTTAATGTCCCTCTTCAGATACGGACGCCAGTACTGCACGCAGTACTCCAGGTGTGGTCTAACTAATGTCCTATACAGTGGCAGAATCACCTCCTCCCTCCTCGAGGATATACCCCTTGCAATACAACCCAGCATTTTGTTGGCCTTTGCAGCTGCCTTCCTACATTGTGCCAAGTTGTTCATTGACCCTGTAATGAGCACACCCAGATCCTTCTCCTCCTCTGTCTGGGCTAGCTGCACTCCCCTAGCTGGTAACTCCTCCTTGGGTTCTTCATCCCAAAATGCAGCACCTTGGCATGATGATGGTGTTGTGTGGCTCGAGTATGACTCACACATGCTGACGGTGTCATGACTTGAGTGTGAATCACACATGTTGATGGTGTCATGGCTCGAGTATGACTCACACATGCTGATGGTGTCCTGGCTTAAGTTGTTGATGGTGTCATGGCTCGAGTACGACTCACACATGCTGATGGTGTCGTGACTCAAGTGTGAATCACACATGTTGATGGTGTCATGGTTTGAGTATGACTCACACATGCTAATGGTGTCATGACTTGAGTGTGAATCATACATGTTGATGGTGTCATGGCTCGAGTACGACTCACACATGCTGATGGTATTGTGGCTTGTGATCCAATCATATGTGCCAATGATGTCAGTGGCTCACACTGGAATCACAAGTGCTGATAGTTCAAGACTGAAATACATGTATGGATTGTGTCAGTGGCTGGTGATCAAATCACATGTGTCGCTGCTGTCAGGGCTTGTTCTCAACTCATGTGCTGAGTGTGTCAGTGGCTCGGGTATGAATCAAATGTGCTGCCAGTGTTGGTCTTATGATTGAATCACATGTGCTGACAATGTCAGTGGCTCATGATATGACATGTGCGGACAATGTCAGTGGCTCATGATATGACATGTGTTGACTATGTCAGTGGCTCATGATGGAATCACATGTGCTGACGATGTCAGTGGCTCATGATGGAATCATGTGCTGATGATGTCAGTCTCATAATGGAATCACAGTGCTGACGATGATGGTGGCTCATGATGGAATCATATGTGCGATGATGTCAGTGGCTCATGATGGAATCATGTGCTGATGATGTCAGTCTCATAATGGAATCACAGTGCTGATGATGTCAGTGGCTCTTGATGGAATCACATGTGCTGACGATGATGGTAGCTCATGATGGAATCACGTGCTGATAATGTCAGTGACTAATGATGGAATGACATGCTGACAATGTCAGTGGCTGGTGATGTCATGACATGTGCTGATGATGTCAGTGGCTCATGATGTAATGACATGTGCTGACGATGTCAGTGGCTCATGATGGAATGACGTGCTGACAATGTCAGTGGCTCATGATAGAGTCATATGTGCTGACACTGTCAGTGGCTCATGATGTCATGACATGTGCTGATGATGTCAGTGGCTCATGATGGAATCATGTGCTGATGTCGTCAGTGGCTCATGATGGAATGACGTGCTGACGATGTCAGTGGCTCATGATGTCATGACGTGCTGACAATGTCAGTAGCTCATGATGGAATCACGTGTTGACGATGGCAGTGGCTCATGATGTCATGACATGTGCTGATGATGTCAGTGGCTCATGATGTCATGACACGTGCTGACGATGTCAGTGGCTCATGATGGAATCATATCTGCTGATGATGTCAGTAGCTCATGATGGAATGACATGTTGACGATGTCGGGCTCATGATGTCATGACGTGCTGATGAGGTCAGTGGCTCATGATGGAATCACATCTGCTGATGATGTCAGTGGCTCATGATGGAATCATATGTTGATGATGTCAGTGGCTCATGATGGAATCATGTGTTGATGATGTCAGTGGCTCATGATGGGCTCATGTGCTGATGAAGTTAGTGGCTCATGATGTCATGACATGCTGACGATGTCAGTGGCTCATGATGGAATCACATGTGTTGACAATGTCAGTGGCTCATAATGTCATGATGTATGCTGACGATGTCAGTGGCTCATGATGGAATCATGTGCTGACAGTGTCAGTGGCTCATGATAGACTCACATGCTGACAATGTCAGTGACTCATGATGGAATCACATGTGCTAATGATGGTAGTGATGCATGATGGAATGATGTGTTGACGAGGTCAGTTGCTCACAATGTCATGACATATGCTAATGGCAGTGGCTCATGATGGAATCACATGTGCTGACATTGTCAGTGGCTCATGATGTCATGACACGTCCTGTCAATGTCAGTGGCTCATGATGGAATCACATGCTGACGATGTCAGTGACTCATGATGGAATCACATGTGCTAATGATGGTAGTGGCATATGATGGAATGATGTGTTGACGATGTCAGGTGCTCACGATGTCATGACATATGCTGATGTCAGTGGCTCATGATGGAATCACATGTGCTGACATTGTCAGTGGCTCATGATGTCATGACATGTCCTGTCAATGTCAGTGGCTCATGATGGAATCATATTTGCTGATGATGTCATTGGCTCATGATGGAATCACGTGCTGCTGATATCAGTGGCTCATGATGGAGTCACGTGTGTCGACGATGTCAGTCTCATGATGGAATCGCATGTGCTGATGTCAGTGGCTAATGATGGAATGACATATGCTGACGATGTCAGTGGCTCATGATGTCATGACATGTGCAGATGATGTCAGTGGCTCATGATGGAATCACATGTGCCGACATTGTCAGTGGTCATGATGTCATGACATGTGCTGACAGTGTCAGAGGCTCATGATGGAATCAAATGTGCTGATGATGTCAGTTGCTCATGATGGAATCACATGCTGACAACGATAGCTCAGTGATCATGATGGCATGACTGGTACTGCACATGTGCTGACAATGTCAGTGACTCATGATGGAATCACATGTTGACGATGTCAATGGCTCATGAAGGACTCGTGTGCTGGCAAAGTCAGTGGTTCATGATGGAATCACATGTGCTGACAATGTCAGTGCCTCATGATGGAATCATATGTTGACAATGTCAGTGGCTCATGATGGACCCATATGTGCCGACAATGTCAGTGCCTCATGATGGAATCACGTGCTGACTATGTCAGTGGCTCATGATGGAATCACATGTGTTGATGTCAGTGGCTCGTGATGTCATGACGTGCTAATGATGTCAGTGGCTCATGATGGAATCACATGCTGATGTCAGTGGCTCTTGATGTAATGATGTGCTGACATGTCAATGGCTCATGATGGAATCACGTGCTGATGATGTCAGTGACTCATGATGGAATCACGTGCTGACGATGTCAGTGGCTCATCATGTCATGACATGTGCTGACAATGTCAGTGGCTTATGATGGAATCACATGTGCTGACAATATTAGTGGCTCATGATGTAATCACATGTGCTAACGATGTCAGTGGCTCATGATGTCATGATATGTACGGACGATGTCAGTGGCTCATGATGTCATGATATGTGCTGATGATGTCAGTGGCTCCTGATGGAATCACATGTGCTGATGTCTGATGATGACAGTGGCTCATGATGGAATGACGTGCTGATGATGATGTCAGTGGCTCAGGATGGAATCACGTGCTGATGATGATGTCAGTGGCTCAGGATGGAATCACGTGCTGACGATGTCAATGGCTCATGATGGAATGACGTGCTGACGATGTCAGTGGCTTATGATGGAATCACATGTGCTGACAATATTAGTGGCTCATGATGTAATCACATGTGCTAACGATGTCAGGGGCTCATGATGTCATGATATGTGCTGATGATGTCAGTGGCTCTTGATGGAATCACATGTGCTGATGTCTGATGATGACAGTGGCTCATGATGGAATGACGTGCTGATGATGTCAATGGCTCAGGATGGAATCACATGTGCTGATGTCTGATGATGACAGTGGCTCATGATGGAATGACGTGCTGATGATGTCAGTGGCTCAGGATGGAATCACGTGCTGACGATGTCAGTGGCTCATGATGTCATGATATGTGCTGATGATGTCAGTGGCTCAGGATGGAATGACGTGTTGACGATATCAGTGGCTCATGATGTCATGACATGTACCGACGAGGTCAGTGGCTCATGATGTCATGATATGTGCTGATGATGTCAGGGGCTCCTGATGGAATCACATGTGCTGACGATGACAGTGTCTCATGATGGAATCACGTGCTAACGATGTCAGTGGCTCATGATGCAATGACATGTGCTGCTGTAAGTGGCTCGATTATGAATTACATGTGCTGCTGGTGTCAGTGGGTCATGATCAAATCCCATCTGCTGATATTATGCCTCAGGATCAAGATGTATGTATGTAGGTATGCATTTATTATGTTTGCTTGCACGCATGTGCAAGAAACATAGTGCCATTATCCAAGTTTTCCAGAGGTGTGTCAGCCTCTTCCAATTCAGTCAGTGTGTTTGCAGGCGCAGTCGCAGTGCTCCAATCACTGCTCCAGCTGTCTATGACAGCAGTTGAAAATGCAGTGGCATACAGTTGAAAGGAAGAGCTCTGCTTCAGTGAGCAGAGCTCCCCCCCAACACGCACGCATATTGCATGCTCACGCCCCCAGCGCACAACTGTATGGCCGGCCGGGGTGCCCAATACCCGTCGGCTCCCGTCACCCCCATAAAAGTTTCCAGGTGCCACGCTGGGAGCCCACCCAGCGTGGCACACATCATATGGCGGTGCCCAATCCCGTCGGCTCCAGCCCCCAAACAGCCTTACAGCTGCCACGCTGGAGAGCCCACCCCAGCGTGGCACAAGTCCCGTATGGGCGATGGGGGTGCCCAACTCCGTCAGCTCCAGACCCTCAAACAGCCTTTCTAGCTCCCACACTGGAGCCCACCCTAGCGTGGCAAACATCCCCCTGCCGCCTTCCTTAAAAAAAAAACTGTAAAAAGAAACCTTCCCTCAGCGTTCTCCCAGCCCACTCGCACCCACCTGCTGCTCACCCTGCCTCCCCCACACACCCCCCTCACCCCATACTGACCTCCGGAGTCTGGCGTGATGATCTTCGGTGGACTGGGAACACATCTGCACTCTTCAAAGCTGACCGCAAACTGAGGAAATGCCGGTAAGCTGTATAATGTAATAGATAGGGTTTTTTCAACTTTGCTGCATATCTCGGGCATTTCTCGGAATTTTTGCACCAAATTTTCAACATGGGGTTTTTGGGACCCCTTCTCATGAATGCTGTCACTGTCATGGCGTTAATCGGGCCCGAAGGTTGATTTCGCAGTCCTTGTGCAAAATCACCTTTTGGGACTGATTAATGAAATGACACTGTCAGTATTCCTAAGGTGGGCTCTCAAAAAGCCTATTTTGAAAATTTGGTGGAAAAATTCCTAAAAATGACTGTTTTACAAGCATGTGTTGTGCAGTTCCTATGCACGCTCGTAAGTTCGAGAATTTTCAATATTTTCACTCCAGATTTTCAACATTGCCATTTTACCACACCTCCTTATGAGCAGTACAGCTGTCATTTTTCCCATCTTGCCCAAAACATGTTTCTGCTCATGTAGCGCACAATGGCGCAGTCGGTGTGCGAAATCAATGTATGGGACACATTAAGAAAATCACAGTGACACTGTTCATGAGCAGGGGTCTTAAAATGGCTATGTAGAAAATTTGGTGAAAAAATTCCTAAAAATGACTGTTTAGGGAGCGATCGCAGCAGTTCCTCATCACGCTGGCAAGTTTGCGAATTTGTAATATTTGCACACCAGATTTTTAACAGTGACATTTTACCGCACTTCCTTATGAGCAGTACAGCTACCATTTTTCACATCTCGCCGAAAAGGTGTTTCTGCACATGTAGTGCACAATGGTACAGTCGTGCAAAAACAATGTTTGGGACAGATTAAGAAAATCACAGTGACATTGTTTATGAGCAGAGGTCTTAAAATGGCTATGTTGAAAATTTGGTGACAAAACTCCATAAGATGACTGTGGTACAATTGAGCATTGTGCAGTTTCCACGCACCCTCGTAAGTTCATGAATTTGTAATATTTTCAGTCCAGATTTTCACCAGTGGCATTTTTTCACACCTCCTTATGAACAGTACAGCTGTCATTTTCCACAACATGTCCGAAATGTGTTTTCATACTTTCAGCGCAGAAATGCCTGGTCACTGTGGGAAATCATTGTTCGGGACAGATAAAGAAAATCACAGTGACACTGTTCATGATCGGAGGTCCCCAAATGCCTGTGTTAACAATCTGCTGTAAAAAAATCTCCAAACTAGTTACATTACGGGTGTGTGTTGCTCAGTTTCTACGCACGCTCGTGACTTCACCAGTTTTTTTAATATTTTCACAGCAGATTTTCAACATTGCCATTTTTTACACCTCCCCATGAACAGTACCACTGTCATTTTTCACATCGTGTTCGGAATGTGTTTTTTCACCTGTGGTGCCAAATGCTGTAGTCGCTGTGCAAAAGCAGTTTTCGGCTAACAAACTGATATTGCCACTGTGCATGAGGTGGGGGTCACAAAAAAAAATGTTGAAAATTTGGAGTGGAAATACCAATGAATACCTGAGGTGTTAAGGTTTCCGACCATAACGTCCCACCCTGTAGAAAATGACAAGCATCAGGGGTGTGACTTGGGATTCTTGCCTGTAATGCTCATACTATTCCACCCCCACCCACACCCTGCAGCCAGTGAGAGGCATCAAGGTGTGCCTTGGACTCTTTGGCCCCAAACTTCACCCCATTCTCCTATACCACACCCATCTCACCGTATTTCCTGATGGAATGGGGTGCACATAAGGGCCAAATACCCCAGGCACACCGCGACATTTGTCAGTGTCTGCAGGGTAGGGTGTGGTTGTTATGCCTGATGACCCAAAGGCACACCCCAATGCCTGTCACTCTCTGCAGGGTGGTGGTGGGGTTGGCTTCAGTTCAGTACTTCACTGCCATTCCTATTATGCAGCTCTGTAACTTCTACAGTACCAATGCCAATGCCAGCAAGCAAACATTTGGCATTGACAAATGCTTGTTTAATTTACTTTACTTTTTTTGTTTGTTTGTTTTTATATAGTTACAGGAGTCAGTGGACAGTTTGATACCTTTTACTGGACTGACCTATGCCTTGTATAAAGACAATATGGTACACAAGCTTTCAGGGCCATGCAGGTCCCTTCGTCAGGTGCAATAACATCCCATTGCTGGTGAGATCTGTTGCACCTGATGAAGGGATCTGTGGTGGTCTCAAATGCTTTTGTACTACACCATCTTTGTACAAGACATATGTTGGTTCAGTAAAAAATATTAAGTTCTCCAGCGACTCCTGTTTTCCAAAGACCAATATGGCTACCGTCTCATTATTTAGTTACAGAATATGGAACGCTGTGGCTGCCTGGATGGCAGGAGATGAACATGATGGACCCTTAGTCCATTTTGATCTAGCATTTCCTATGTCTGGAGCAGTTTTGTTTACCTTAGGCCCCCAGTATGTGTGACATTAATCTGCCCCTGATATGTGCTCACATCTGGAAATGTATTGCCCCTGCACAGTACCTCACTATTGCACTTGCAGTCATTACTCTTGCCCCTTCCCACTGTCTGGGAGGTACTAATCTGCTCCGAATCTTGTGTTTGCACCCAGTAACGTACTGCACCTGCACCTGACTGTATTGTCATTGCATCTTTTATTTGGGGTTGTGCTGGTCTAGCTGCCTGAATATCATGACTGCTCAACTGCAATGTATTTTTATGTTGTCTTGCACGCACAGCGCAGACAACATATTGTGGTTGCTTCAGTGGAGAAGCGGGTTTCGGAGATGCGGTCCTGCTGCAGCCAATGGCGCCACTGCTTTTTGTGGCCAGGCTCTGTGGTGCCAATGTCATAGCATGCTGTCTATAACAGCAGTTCAGAAAATGTGCCACCACCTTGAAAGAAATTAGCCGCTGCAATCAGGGAGCGCCACGGGGCGGTGCCTGATTGCAGCAGCCAATTACTGCTTGCCTTGTCTGGTGTCCCCCTCAAGCAACATGGTGGTGGCTTCCCCGTCAGCTTCTCATAGTCCCCACAGAAGCCGAGGGACAGCCGCCAGCTTTCACAGTCCCTTTGAAAGCTGATGGGTGTGCACAATCCCCCTGTCAGCATGCCCCCTCCTAATTTAACTTGCCGATGGGGGTGCCCAATGCCCGTCAGCATAATTTACCCCCCCATTTCTTGTGTGCCGAGGGGGTACCCAATGCCCCTCAGCTCATGCGACTCCCTCCCCCCAACTCTGTATGTGCTGGCAGGAGTGCCCAGTATCTGTCGGCTACAGACCTCCCTCCCATCAAACACACAGGTGACACACTGGGAGCTCACCCCAGTGTGTCAAATGTCCCTGAAAAAAAAAAAAAAAGCAGTCCTGCAATGTTTTTTGTTTGTTTTAACCCTGCAAAACAGAAAACAGTCTCCGTTGAGTCTGTGCCCTCCCCCAACCCAGCACCCACCCTCTGCGCTCCCTGCCTCCTCACACCCCCCTCACCCCATACTTACCTCCAGAGCCCAGTGCAATGATCTTTGGTGGACCGGGAACACGTCTGCACTCTTCAAAGCCAACTACGAACTGAAGAAATGTCGGTAAGCTGTATAATGGCATAAATCGTTTTTTTTCCAACTTTGGTGCATATCTCAGACATTTTTGGGAATTTTGCCACCACATTTTCAATGTGGGCTTTTTGAGACACCTCCTCATGAATTCAGTCACTGTCATGGCGTTATTCGGTCCTGAAAGGTGATTTTGCGGTCACTGCATGGAATCACCTTTCAGATCCAAGTAATGAAATGACAGTGTCGCTGTTCATGAGGTGGCCTCTCAAAAAGCCTATGTCGCAAATTTGGTGAAAAAATTCCAAAAAATGATTGTGTTACCAGCGTGCGTTGTGCAGTTTCCACACGCACTCGTAACTTCGCTAATTTGTAATATTTTCACTCCAGATTTTCAACATTGGCATGATTTCATACCTTCTTGGGAACAGTGCAGCTGTCATTTTTTACATCTTTGCCAAAATGTGTTTTCGCACTGCTGGCACAGAATAGCGCGGTCGCTGTGGGAAATCAATGCTCGGAACAGATAAAGAAAATCACACTGGACACTGTTCATGATCGGAGGTCCCAAAATGCCTATGTTGAAAATCTGGTGAAATAATTTCACTAAACGACTGTGCTACGAGTGTGCATTGCGCAGTTTCTACATATGCTAGTAAATTCGAGCACTGTTAATATTGTCACTCAAGATTTTCAACACTGCCATCTCTTCACACCTACCTATGAATGGTTCAATTGTCATTTTTCACATCCTGCCCGAATGGTGTTTTCCCACATCTGGCACAGAATGGCGCAGTCGCTGTGAAAAATCAATATTCAGGACAGATTAACAAAATCACAGTGCCACTGTTCATGAGCAGAGGTCCCAAACACTTTCATGAGGTGGGGCTCAAAAAATGTCATGTTGCAACTTTGTAGTGCAAATACCAACAAACGGCCAGGGCATTAGGGTTTCTAACCATAACATCCCACCCTGTACAGACTGACAGGTGTCAGGGGTGTGTCTTTGCATTGCCTGCTGTCATGCTGACGCCATACCACCCCCCCCACCCTCAAGCCACTGACAGGCATCGAGGTGTGCCTTGGACTCTTCGGCCCCACAGTTCACTCCATTCTCCTATGTTGCACCCATTTCAGTGTAAGTCCTTATGAAATGGGATGACTGTAAAGCTGAACACCCCAGGGCACACCTCAGCACTTGTCAGTGTTTGCAAGATACGGTGAGGTAAAATGCCATGAGCATTATGGCTAAAAGGGGTGAGCATAAGGCCCGAGGACCCCAAGGCACAGCGCGATATTTGTCGCACTGCAGGGCAGGGTGAGCTGAACTGCCATGAACGTTATGGCCGATGCCCAAAGGCACACCTCAGTGCCTGTCAGTCTCTGTAGGGTGATGTGGGGTTTGACGTCACTTTCATACTTCACTGCCATTCCTATTATGCATCTGTTCAACTCCTGCACTACCGATGCCAATGTCAGCAAGATAACATTCGGCATTGACAAATGCTTGTTATTAGGGGCTGTGCACAACAAATTCTATTCCGGACAAACACTGCCCTTTTTACAAACACAAATATCACTCTGAAATACTTCTATTTGCATTGGACCATGTAAAGTAGTATCAGACCTTGGCTTGGGCTGACGTGACACATATAGGACTACCACTGCTCATTACGTGAATGCATATTTTATTGAAATCTCTCAAACCCTTGTCTTCTGTCATCATTAACAGAAACAAGTCTGAAATGTAAAATAAAATATTTCGTAAACATTGATATGGAAACAAATACAAATTCCAGAGACATAAATATTAGAAATCAGCCCTGTGCACAGCCGTAATTTTATTACGCTTGCCTCATATTGTATTTTATTTACTTTTGCCCCTTATCTGTGTACTCCCTCACCCCATCACCCCCCCACACCACCACCACCACCCAAAGATGCATCTGGAAATTAGCTATTACCAGCTCGGTATGTCTTTCCTGGCAAAACCTTTGCATTAACTATCTAACCAAATGTTCCTATATACTACTACCTATTTTGTTACAGTACTATCACTCTACAATTAAAGCAACATTTGACCACAGCACGTAGGTGCCTGTGGAGGACAGAGGCCTTTGCACATGTGCTAGGATGGAAGAACAAAAGCATTTCAATGCACCAAATGCCACCAGACTTGTGGGAAATGGGAATGTGTACACCTGGGCATAAGGATGGATCACGGTCCCTGGCTGGTGGGGTGGGCTGTTACGTTGATCTAGCATTTCCTAATGTCTGGAGCAGTTTTGCCCACCTTGGGCCCCCGGTCTGTGTGACATTAATCTGGAGCAAATCACATAGGGGTGAGCTTAGCATCTTGGGTAAGGAAAGTCAAATAAACCATGTTGTGACACATCCTTTTGGTGGGCTCATAGGGTAATTCTGGTACCTCTCGCCTTGATGCCTGTGGTTGTGGTGCTAGTGAAGTCAGTCTGGAGGGCTTTATGGACCCTGCTAAGCACCTTGAGAAGGAATGATAGCACCAAAATTTGGGAATTGGTTACTGGCGTTCCCTGGGTCTGTGATCCATGACCTGTGTAGCAGGCATCACCTACCGTAGGTGACACTGGTATGAAACAGCTGCGCAGGGACTGCAGGAGGGAATGCAATCAGAAAATAATGTAGCCGGAAGAGAACAGACAAAAGGGAACCTCCACCTAAATCCAATTATTGTTTTATTGACAAAAAGTGCCCAAAGCAATTAATTAGCATCTTGTAGTCTCCAAAAGATCTGGTGCTCCTGTCAGTCACTCATCATGACTGGTTGGATTGCAATGCATTCACTGCACCTCCTCTGCCTGGGGCTGGAGGGGGAGGTTTTATTAGCTCCTCTCCCAGGAATTCTCCTCTCTTGAATGCCTCATTGACACACTGACACACCCACACACACTTGTGAAACTGTTTAAGCAAAATCCTACACCCATTTCTAAGCTACTGTACTCCTATGAAGAGTGAGAGCTTGACACTTTCCCTTGAAGCACTCCAGAATTTGCATCACTGTCTATTTTTCCACAGCTGTTTGTTACAGTATCAGTTAATTTTAATTTGCTGGAAGTCAAAAACCTGCCTTCAACCAAAATTTGGAAGTTCCCCAGGTTTTGCAGAAGTCAAAAGTTATCACATCATAAGAGCAACCCAAAATGAGCAACTGGAAATATAGCGACTCATTTTGGGCGCTTTTATTGTGGGCTACCCTGCAGAATAGCAAGGGTATGGGATAGCAACCAGGGGGGAGGGTGAACAGAAAAGAGGAATAGCAAGGGAAAGAGGAGGGACAGGGAAGGGGTTTTCAGGCACTGGTGTACCTGCTGCAGCCGAGGTAGCCATGTGGCTTGGTGGTGTGGGAGGCTAGCTCTGTGAGCAGGTACCCACAAAGGAGGGGGCACTGAGCAGCTCCCCATAAAAACACTTTTTACATCCGGAAGTTGGGTCACTTTAAAGTGTATATTGCTGATTTGCTTTTCAGCGATATACACTCTCCATAAGAGCTATCGCTATTATGACATGGAACCAGTCAAAATTCTCCAGTCCAGTACCAACTTTGGAAGTCAATATTCTGAGAGACAAATCTTTGGAGATTAATGCAACAATGTTACCATCTAAGTAGCATTTTTGTAATCTGCCATTTTTACTAACATGATTTCAAAATTAGAGGCCACAAAATTGTTTTCCCTTTAATAAGACAAATACTTTCCCTGTATTTCTGAATTTCCTACCTTTTTCTTTCATATAGCTAGCTATTTGCAGTGTTAGGTAAGTTACTTTTTCTGTTACTTTCGGAAACTTGTTCCAGGAAGCACTGTGCAGTCACTAGCAAGGAAGGAGAAGTACTAGAACAAGTAACACACCTTACAGTTACAATTATTTATGCCTTTTTTTTTACAAAAGTAATACGTAACTGTAACCGATTACATTTATTTGAAAGTAACTAGTAACTAACTTATTACTCTCAAAAAATATAATCTGTTATAGTTATTTATTACTTTTTGTATTGTTTTTGTATGAAATTAAAAACGTAACTGTAACTGTAAGGTGCATTACTTTTTCTAGTACTTCTCCATCCATTCTAGTGGCTGCACAGAGCTTCCTGGAACAAGTTTTCAAAAGTACTAGAAAAAGTAACTTACCCAACACTGGCTATTTGATTCCCCCAAGCCACTTCCTGTTCTGTTTTTCTCAGGTCTTGTGCTGTCGGTGATCCCTCAGCCCCATCTAAAGCTCTCCCCACTGTCAGAACCAGTAGGGATCCCCCAAAGAGTGGGACCTATGGGTGCCAGCGACCATCATTTAGACAGCTTGGTCACATGAGTTTTCCCTGGGTTTCTCCATGTCCAAAATACCTCCCTCCACACTATGGCATAAGTGGTACCTCTGTCCACTTCACACACCACAGCATCCCTACGGCAAGAGCAGACTATCTGGCATAAACACAGGGGTTGCCACGGTGCCAGAACGTACCACCAGCCCTCCCCTACTGAGGCCAACGGCCATGCAGCATCCACCTCAGCCTGGGATACCTCCCAATGCAGCGACCCAAGTCTGCTTCTGTACTCCGGTCACCTGCATGGTAACATGGTGTGCCACTACTAGGTCATCAGAGTGGCTTTATCTTGCTGCTGCAATGCAGATGATCCAGGCTTGAAAACAAGCCTGAGACAATGGTGGCCAGTCAGGGAGGAGAACAGAGTGTCCCAAAGAACACTCTCCACCTCCAGTGTTGCAGAGAGCCATATCCCCACAGCTTCACCACCACCACCACCTCGGTGATGCAGCCAGAGCTGTAGCAGTAAAGGGGGATGCGGACTGGCTCCGGCATGCAGAGCACAATCTGTGTACACATGCGTAATACTGAGTCGGCTCAATCATCATCCCAAGAGCAGGTGGTAAATCGAGTAAATCCCGACAGGTTCCATGTCAAGATAATGAATAAAGAATGGCAACAACTGAAAATGGCACACACAATACCATAAGTACACATACGGCAATCTCTTTATTTTCGGGGGGGGCTCCCCCCCCACACTCCCCATTGAAGGGGGCTTTGCTCCACACTCCCCATTATTCAATATACCAACTCTGAGGAGGTGCAACTCTGGGAGGGGGGAACCCCCAGTTGCCGACAAGGCACCCATGGTTTTCCTGTGCTGTTTTTGGTCATCGCCATTCTTTATTCACTATTTTGATGGGCTACCATCCCAAGGCACAACAGTATGATGTCAGCGCACTTGGGTCCCTCCCACCATCCAGAACAGGTCTGTCCTGTGGGGATAATCCAGAGGTCCCCAGAGGCAACACCACAGATGGGTAAGTTTGTGGTAAGAAGCGGTGTGGGGACAAGTTACAGAGAAGGTGGGATGGGGCTGGGAGGTCACCAGACAGAGTAGTGCTGCTCCAGAGAGAAACAGCAAAAAAAAAGAACCTTCTTTTTCATATATTTCTATCACTGTGCCTTGTGATAAAATGACAACACCACAAACAGTCACACACTTACACACAGAGGTGCTCAATTCACCCTAAACATTAGGGGCCAAGTTTTTCAAAAGTCAGAAACTGTGCATGTGCGGCAGGAAGAGCTGTGCCAGTAAGTCCCCTTCCGCAACCACCATTTCTGCCACAGGCGTGCAATTTTCATGAAGGATGCCTTTTTTTTCTTTGCAGCCTTTTACATGATTTGCCACACCTTGCTCAAATTAATTTTCTGCATGGAGACTTATTCCCTGGGCCGTTTCAGGCCCTTTGCAAATGGGGCCCCTGGTGTGGTGGCAGTCTCCCGTTCCTGGCTCTAATCATTCAGATTTGGACTCCGGAGGCTCGGACCTATGAATACAACTCTGTATTGAAATCTGAACTTTGCTCCAGTATGCTGACACTTGACAAACAGTGGCGCATACAATTACCCCCGGACACTTTAAAGCAGCTGTATTTGTTAATCAGCAAAACATTTGACCTTATAGTTTTTTAATCAAAAATAAGTTTCTGACATTCTTGGATACATAATTAGTACATTTTTAACTCAAGTCATTAAAGATGGCTATCACTGAAAATATTTCACATCCCTTCTGTTGAGGGTACCTTTGCACTGTACCTACTGAGTTTATATTGTGGATCTGCAGTAGTACGACGGTGCTAGCATGTATTTCAGAAGGGAAGCAACGCCACACCATCATGCTTATTTTTTTTCATGGGGGCATTTAATCGAACAAGAATGCTGAAAAATGTCAAAATCATGTATCATAGTTCAGAAATGAAGGAAAATGAAAATCAAAATTAATATACTGATGTTTTTACCGAAATATATCATTGTTAAAAAAAAAACCTGATGACTAACAAATACTGCTGCTTTAAAAGAGGATGGAGGCTGGCCCGGTGGTGCAGAGGGCTGAGGCGCTGGCTGCCTGCACAAACCACGCCAGCGACCGGGTTTGGGAATGGACTGGGTCGCTGGGGCGATGGGAGAATTGAGCATCCGAAGGACTGCTGTCCTCCCCGGGGGTGGGTTAGGGTGATGCCTCGCTCTATAGCGGCCCCCGGTGGAGATCGGGAGCACTACAAGAAGCGGCATGACGTCAGGGGAACCAGAAAAGCGGAAAAAATGTCCTGAATTGGCCAGGATGACGGCAGATGATCTGCTGGCACCACCGAAGGACTCCCGTGGAACCTGACTACCTCAGCAGTGCCCTGGGGCTGAGAGAAAGAGTGTGCTGGCTGCCCTACCAGTGCCTTCCCCCTCGGAGGAGAGGGACCCACTCGGCGAAGGGTTACGCCGAGCTACCCCAGGGTCAGCTGCGATCTGAGGTAGGGGGGTTCCAGGGGAGGACAGTAGGTGGGTGTCGGGATCATGGCTGCTGAAGGAAGTGGCAGATACGGGGCATGTAGGAGGATAAAGAAATAATGCAAAAAAAAAAAAAAGGGGATGGAGGAGTATAACATTTTAGAAAATGATCTGGAGATTTCAAGCTTTATGACTGGCTGAGAGCCACACCAATCTGGTACATGAAGTAGCAGTTGTGCCCTGCTAAAAACAAGTGCCAGCCTTGCCAGCCTCATTAGCCATATCCTTGCGCCCACCTTTCTGCCATTTGTTTCCTTCTCACTTACTGAGCAAGACAAAGCCCCCCTTCACAATTCCCCAAAATACTTCCTGTGATGATTAAGTCCACTAAGTGACAGAAATTAAACACTTTTTAAAAACATTATGATTTAACGCTAGTACAGAACAATCTTAGCTCTGAGCACTACTCGGTCCCTCCTCATCCGGCTGCCCACCTTACTCGGTCCCTTCTCATCCGGCCACCCACCTGCTTTCTTAAGTGCCGCAAGCCAGCAGCGTGTCTCCATCTGAGGGAGACAAAGTGCAGAAATACTGGCAATCTCATGGTGGAGCGAGCCATACAGTCGTGCACTTGCTCGTTCCCTGGTCACTTACAGCTGCATCTTGTGAACTGTATCAGGAACAGGCAGTTTATAAAAAAACACAGATCACATTTGTAACAAAAAAAAAACAACTACCCTACCTTATTTCAGACTGTGAATGAAACAGACATTGGCAGTCAGTTCTAAATTAGAAGAAAAACGCCTATCACACAGTACAGTGCAATACCCTCTACTGATATTCCAGTAGAGGGACTACTTAACCCCCAAAATGACTAAACATGATTTTTTTAGCATTATTTTATTTTTAAAATGCTATATAAAATGAGTGTACCCCCTTAGGGGCTTACCATATTGGCCTCCCATTTCGCTGATCCCCCATTTTGCTCTCTGCCACCTGGACAGAGCCCCCATTTGGCCCTACAACATGTTTTTCTTCCAAAAGGGACCAGAGGAGTAAAACTGCAGAACTGCCATGCTGCAGCCACATGAATGTGTGAGCCGGTGGTCCGCGCATATGCAGTAGTGTAAGTTCATTTTCTGGCTGCGAATGCGCCAAAGCGAGATCCTCTACAGAGCTCCCAGTCCCCAGAATCTGTTAGTCAGGACCCAGAGATATGGAGGAGGCACCTTAGGGGCTGAAATTTGTTTTACTTAAAGAGTGCCTATGAGCGGTGGGTAGTGGCCTTATAAATATTAATGAGAAAAAAACTATAATAATGAGAGCCTGCCTGCTGCCTGGGGACTGCAATTAGCAGCAGCAGCAGCAGGCTGGGAACTCATTTAAAATATGAAACTCTGCCAGCAAGCACTGCAATAGGGTAGAAAGGACATTAAAAGACAGTGGGGCATTCAATAACTAAAAATATTTATTCTGGCTGCACCAGGATTTAGGCGTTGGGACACAGTGTAGGCTGCAGTTAAACTGGTTTACACAGCGGCCATGTTTGCAGCCTTTGACCCAAGCACAGCCAATCAGAAAGCCAGGATTTGTCAGAGGGACTCCTAGGACTGTGTAATGGCGTTATGGAGGAAAAAACAGGGACATTTCTTGATGCCCAAAGGACCAATCGGGCATCAAAGGAGTTTAATGAATATTAAATTTTTCAATGGGACAATTTTTTCAGCCAATATAGAGCTGCCTGGAGCTCCCCAAATCCAAGAGATTTTTTATTTTGCGTTCAGTTCAGGAGGAGCTCCTCCAGAGTGAGGGGGCTCCAGCCCCCTTCACTGAAAAGTATGGCTGCAAGGCTTGAGAATGGCCTGCCTGTGGACTGGCCAGCTACAGTTCCCAAGGGCCTGTGTGGCCGTTCCACATCTAAAAGAATCTGCCTAAAAGAATTCTGACCTGTAACTTCAGCTGTGAGAGAGAGCTGCAAAGACCTACAACTTCAGCGGTGAAAGCACTGTAATGACCTGCAACTTCAGTTGTGAGAGAGCTGCGTAAGAAATTCCTGGGAGAAGAAGCCTGCCTGTGGTTTTCAACTGAGATGGAGACCTGCTTGGAGGCTGAGTAACCACTAGTCCAGAAGGTGTTCATTTCTATGTTATGTCACCCTGCGTTGATCCAGCGCTAGGAATAGGGTGGATGTCTACATGACGAATTGTTGTTAATATCCAGTTCTACAGATGTCATCTGGGAGTCTCCCTGGGGAAAGGAAATTTGCCAGCAATGCCCGTGAGAAGTCTGCTGTCCTGCTTGGGGCTGGTGGAACCATGTTAGCCAAGAGGAGCTGTCTGAATGTGTTTCAGCTCGTTGGAAGCTAGAGTATGAAGAAATGTTTGTTCTAAAGAAATGTTCTATTTGGAAGAATCACCATAATCTCCAGTGTCTGATGCTAAAGAAGAAGGAAGAGAGACCTTCTTCTGCTTAAGTGACCATCTGCAAGGTGACAAAGTGTCTGTCCAGTATGTTGGTACTGTTCAAGTGAGGAGATTTGTTGTTCTGTGCAAGTTTAACCTGAAATATCTGAGTCTGAGAGACTGTTTTCCGCTAGTGTTCAGTGGAGAACCAAACAACTGCACCCTGATGCGAGAGAGGCCATGGCTGCTCTGCTGGCAGTGTGGTCAAATGCTATTGGTAGCCACATGTGACTGAGTACCTGAGGGGGAAAGAGATTACCATTCAAAGTCAGTTTGGGGAATCAGCCTGGTAGTGTCACTAGCTAGACATTACCATTGCACCTCTCCCTGAGGGGGTCATGCTTAGACATGGGGGCTGAGGCGTGCTGGCCCAGGTCCTTGGTGCTGGCCTGTCCCAGTTTGTGAGTTCACCTGTAAGATGATGACCAGTTCATAAATGCTGAGAAGTTCCAGCCTACCAAAGCTGCAAGAGACTGCTGCAAGAAAGGAGGCACACCGCAAATCTTTGCCGCCCATCTCAGCAATCCAAGTGACAAGTTCTATTGAAAGTGACTATCCCAGATCTACATCTTGAGTTTTTACAGTCTGAATGCCATCAGCAGCCTAAGTCAAGAGACTGTCTGCAAAACCATGTGTAAGGCAAGGATTGTTCTGCATCTGGGGAACTGTAAATAGTTGCCATCAAGTGTTTGCCAAGTTCAGAGGTTAAATAGTATTGCTGCTAAAGTTCTAAGTTCAGCTGCTTAACTAAAGTACCAAGATCCAGCAATGTAATTATTGCAACCATGAAAAGGGTTAAATCTCATTTGTTTTAAGCGCACCGACACCGGACAACCAGCTGCACTGATGCCAGACCTGCAACGCTTTAGTACTAGGTACCCAGGGGTGGATAGAGTTGTAGGGCTCTTATCTAAAGACTGGGGACTGGTACGAGTTGGGCGTTTGTGATCACTGAATATAAGCAGCTAATAAAACAGGGAGCTTAACCTGAATCAATCAAAAGGTTGGGTGGCGGACATTGAAGAATGGTTTTGAATTAAAAGTAAAATGATTGTTTGATATTGCCGGTTACCAAATGCCAGTCCAAACCATCTTTTGGATGAGACGCTAAACCGAGGTCCCATCTGCCTGGATTGGTGGTAGTTCAGGTGGATGTTAAAGATCCCATGGCACTTATCGAAAAGAGTAGGGGAAATTTGTATTCAGAATTCAAAAACAGAAAACAAAGAGGGTGCAATCAATAAGAAATAAACCAAGTTATCCATAATATACACTAGAGTGCAGAACCATACAAAGTGTAAACATCTCCATGTAAAATCAAAAACAAATCATTCTGAAATAATAATTAGAAGCCTTAAATCCCATCACCAAAAAACCCCAAGTAAATAAAAATAAAAAAAACATTTTTCCTGCTGAGAAGTAGACAAACTGGTTTTGCCGACTAAAAGGAAAAAAAGAGAAAACATTAATACAACAAATCAGCCCACCCATCCAACATTTTCACACAGCTTTGAGACCACCGCTTGCCCCAGTGTACGTTTTTCATACTCATAGATTTTATCAAGTTCTTGCTGTATTCTAAAGAAAACATCTTGCTGCAGAATCACTTTACCTTGCAGGAACCTAAGACATCCCGCCTGTCAAATGGACCACTTTATGCAGGCCAAAAGGATATTAACTGTGCTTTTTGTCCATTTTGTCCAGGTGGGTGGAATTTGTCCTAAAATTAAAATGTCATAATTCATTGATAGGAACAATTTTTCCCCCCACAAATCAGACAATAATTTCCAGAAATCAGAGACATGTATACACTCAAAAAAGAGATGTTGCATAGTTTCCACAGTATCAGCACAAGCGCTTTCCCCACACCTTCTATCAACTTGCTACTTATGCTTCTGATTGCCTCTCACCTGCAATTTCTGATGCCCACATATCCAAATAAAATCTTGTATTTTAAGGGGAACCCTAGGGTCTATCATACTTTCTAAAAGTAAACTTGTTTTAATCGCAGATGAAACCTGAAAGACCGGTTCCTCCCGATACCATTTATCAAGAATAATTTTATGAAACAATTTTTTCCCTTTTCCTATACACCATTTCAACTCAATCTGCCAAGTTCGTATGTAACATAAAGTAGTTTGTACATAACCCGGAAGTAACTTATCCATAGCATGCCATTTACCTCTACCCCATGTTTCCAAAAAAGCCTTACCCCACAACTGCATACATACTTGTCCCATCTCTGCTGTTTGAAACAACAGGGGGCAAATAGAACTAAAAAAGAAATTCCCCAAAAAATAAACCAGAGGATGAATCATATTTAAACCTCCCTCTTTGCTCACCCTATAAGTGTGGACTCTTTTGACAGGGTTCAATCTACTTCCCCACAAAAAATGAAAAAAGAAACCCATAACTTTGGCATGCATCTTATAAGAGAGAGGGAATACATGCAAAACATATAAAAAAATAGGGGCTATATATATATGCCCTTAATAAATAAATCCATTTCTTCCTAGACATCTTCCATGACAACCAAGATAAAACCTTAAGTTGTGCTTTGTCATAGACAGCATTCCAACTACGCTCCTCTGATTCCTTGGTTCCAAAAAATAAACCTAAAACTTTAATGTCATGCGTAGTCATGAAAATTGGAAAACCTTCTACCTTCCCAATCCCCCCAACACCAAAACAATACTCTTTCTCATATTAAGTTTGATTCCTGTAACATCATATACCTCTTGCAGCATATTTAATACTCGGGCACCAGACTCCCCATCTGCTACTGTAAAAACACAATCATCCGCATTAGCAGAACTTTTTTGAAAAACATATCCATCATGATTTGTAATAGCTCTAATGTCTTTGTTCCTTTCAACAAGCCTTAATAAAGGATTCAGACCAAAAACATATAACAAGGGGCTCATCGGACAACCCTGCTTCACCCCATTTTTTAAATAGATTGGCACCCCAAAGTAACCATTCACTAATGGAGTAGCCTGAAATTCAGTATATAATACTTTAATTAAATCTAGGAAAGCTTTAGGAATCCCATAGTGCTGTAGAACCATCTCCTGCCTCACTGCATCAAAAGCAGTTTCCTGATCTACCGACATCAAGAAACCTTCTAACTTCATTTCTAAACTTTGCTCCACAATCTCCCTAACAAAGGTCAAATTCTGAATAATATTCCTACCAGGAATTGCACAAGTCTGCTCCGGGATAATTAATTTTTGCGCAATTTTAGCTAACCGAGTAGTAAGTATTTTTGCCAAGATTTTATAGTCTGTATTTGACAGAGTTAATGGCCTCCAACGTTGTAAGTTTTGGGGGTCTCCCTTTTTATAGAAACAAATCCTGATCCCCATTTCCATAGTCGGGGCAAGCCTATTTTCCTCCCAAATAGCTTTGTAAATTAATTCCAAACATGGAGCCAAAATGTCAACAAAAGCTTTATAAAAATCATTCGGTATTCCATCATATCCTGGAGTAGTCTTAGCAGACAGCTGAGAAATAGTTTCCTTAATTTCAAACTCTAATAGGTGAAACCAAACTCTCTATCTCTACATCATTCAAAGAAGGAATAATTAAGTCATCAAAAAAGGACCCCTGCTGTCCCTTAGCCTCCATCTGAAAAGTTGCTACAACATGCTGCTGAACAATAAGCATCAGCTCCTGATTTTGCATATTCAAAGTACCCTGCTCATCTTTTAGTGCAGTCATGACCAACTTCTGAACACCCTGTATACTTGAATCATACGGGGTTTACTTCTTCCCTTGTTCCTTTAGTTTGATATTTCTGTTGACACGCCACCCTCTTAGTAGTCTCCTGCAAATACTGACACATTTGCTCCTTAAAGGAAAATTGCACCCTCATATCTTCTAAATGTCATTTGCTTCCATGTCAACAGACAACTCTTTTCATGTAGCTGTTAAAGATATATGCAACTGCTTCTGTTAGTTTTCACACTTCATACTAGGCACTGTCACTCTCCTGGGAGGGTCCATTTCGTGGTTGTTGAAATCTCATTGTCCCTGAGACCTGCATTAGCATATGAGAACATGATGTGAGATCAACCATTTATATCATGTATCTCTATGCTGAAATAAAAAATACCCTGCAAAAACTCTGGAAACTTATAAACCAAATGGAGTTTAAAGGGGAACAAAACTGCATTACAACTCAGATAGCTTGTAAAACTCACTGAAGGTAAATGTGGTATTTCACACCTTCTTGCAGCTTGGTTCTTTTAAAACTACTTAAGCAGACAGGCATACTGGGGAGTTTAAAGGTTGATTACGCATCACATTATCATATGCTAATGCAGCTCTCAGAGACAACGAGATTTCAACAACCACGAAATGTAGCCTCCCAGGAGAGTGACAGTGCCTAATATGAAGTATGAAAACTAACAAAAACAGTTGCATACATCTTTAACATTTAGAAGATATGAGGGTGCAGTTTTCCTTTAAGACTCTGCAAATGCATTGAGACATTATGTGATCTATCCGCTGCCTGCGTCGAAACTCGCATATATTTTGCTCTAAGCCCTAAATATTTAATATATTTATCCTTTGCTTTCCTTTTCATGAGGGATGCTTACAAACTTTGCAAGTCCCTTTTTGTATCTTCCCACCAATCTATGGGGCTATCATATAAAAAGCAAACATCTGCCCTTAAAGCAAACAGATCTTTTATAGAGTCTTGTATTAAAACTTCCTGCAGCACCATAATATTCATTTTCCAATAACCCCTACCTGTTACTAATTTCTGTCTATCCACCAACAACAACTTAACTGCTAAATGATCTGAAGTCTCTAATGGCAGCAGGGTTACTTCTTGACACGTTTAATCGTGCTGACACGAACCAAAAATCTATCCTTGTAGATAGTCTACCCTTATAAAAGGTATGTTTTGGCACCTGATGTAAAACCTCGTAGACATCTTTTAGATTATTATTGCGTAGAATTGCCAACAAAGTATTGGAATCACTATAAATTTTCCTCATAGTCCTCCCCCAGTCTCTATGCGAAAGCCCACAATTAAAGTCACCTCCCCATAGCACCAATTTGAAGGTGTGCAAATAGGGCTCTACTTTTTTTAAACAAAACGGACCTATCTGCTTTAGTCTGAGGAGCATATATATTAATAATCCTGAATACCTCTTCCCTCAAAATTATATCTATAATCATAGCTCTTTCCAGTTGTATATCAAAAACATGTAAGATTTTAACCGATATCCCAGAAAAAAGAAATCCTACTCTGGAACATAGTTCCTCCCCTATAGACCAACAGGAGATGCCCCATCTCAATTTCCTCTGTGCTGCCTGCACTTCTAACAAAGAATACAGCCTAGTGTCTTGCAACAGTATTATTTGTCAACCCCCGTACTAAGACTTAAACAAGCATTTGTCAATGCCGAACGTTCGCTTGCAGGTATTTGCAGTGGTGTTTGACACGTATGGTGGTTTACCCTAATGCCCTGTGCGATTGCTGGTATTTGCACAATAAATTTTCAGCATGACCTTTTTGTTACCTCCACCTCATAAAAGCATTTGAGACCTCTGCTTATGAACAGTCCCACTGTTATTTTGTTAATCTGTCCTGAGCGTTGATTTCCCACAGCGACCACACCATTGTGCTCCACATGTGCAAAAACACAGTTCGGGCAGGATGTGAAAAATGACAGCTGTAGCATTCATAGGGAAGTGTGAAGGGATGGCAATGTTGAACATCTGGAGTGAAAATACAACAATTTCTCGAACTTATGAGAGTACATGGAAACTGCGCAATGAACGCTCATGACACAGTCATTTTGTGGACTTTTGTCACCAAATTTTCAACATAGGCATTGTGGGACCTCTGCTCATGAACAGTGTCACTGTGATTTTTATAATCTGTCCTAAGCATTGATTTCTCACTGTGACCACACCATTGTGCGCTGGATGTGCAAAAACACATTTCAGCCAGGATGTGAAAAATGTCAGCTGTACTGTTCATAAGGAGGTGTGAAAAAATGCCAGTGTTGAAAATCTGGAGTGAAAATATTTCAAATTCTCGAAGTTATGAGTGTGCGTGGAAACTGTGCAACGCACGCTCATAACAGTCATTTTTTGACATTTTTTCACCAAATTTGCAACATAGGATTTTGGGAGCCCACCTCATTAACAGTGACACTGTTGTTTAGTTAATCAATCCCAAAAGGAGATTTTGTACAGTGACCATGAAATCACCTTTGGGGAGCGAATAACTCACATGACAGTAACTGAATTCATGAGGTGGTGTCCCAAGAACCCCCCTGTTGAAAATGTGGTGCCAAAATTTGCAAAAATGCCCGAGATAGCCACCTAAGTTGGAAAAAAAAAACCCCATTTATGCCATTATACAGCTTACCATCATTTCTTCAGTTTGCGTTCGGCTTTCAAGAGTGCAGACGTATTCCCACTCCACTGAAGATCATTGCGCCAGGCTCCGGAGGTAAGTATGGGGTGAGGGGAAGGTGGGGTATGCAGAGGGTGGGTGTGGGTTCGGGGAGAGGGCACAAGACACAGCGAGGGACAGTTTTCTGTTTTCACAGGTTTAAAAAAACAAAAGATGTTGCAGGACAGTTTTCCCATTTACAGGGACAATGGGCATGCTGGGGTGGGCTCCCAGCATGTCACCTGGGTGTTTGTTGGGGGGAGGCCTAGAGACAATGGGGACTGTGCACTCCATCTGCACATACAATGTGTTTGGTGGGGACAATAACAAGGGAGCAGGGTAGATGGCAGCAGAGGGAGGAAGTGGGAGGGATTTTATTAGCAGCCAGAGGGAAAAGGGTGACGTCAATATGCTAAATACACACGTTACCACCGCTAACTGCAGTGGTGCTTTTCTTTTAACTGAAGACCACTGCAGCCAAACTGCTGTCATATACAGCTCATGCATCCATTGGTGCAGTAGGGTTGCACATGTTACACTGAGCACTGCATTGGACAGGAGGGTCACACACCTTCAAAAAGTCGTACTGTCCCAAAACATTCCTTGCACATGCATGCAAGAGAATGCAAAAATAAGCAAGCATTTGTCAATGCTGAATGTTGCTTGCTTCTATGTGCTGTTTAGGTATTTGGAAGTCATTGGAGTGCAAATATTGAAAATTTGCGAACTTACGAGCGTGCGTAGGAACTGCTCAACGCATGCTCATAAAACAGTCATTCTTAGGAATTTTTTCACCAAATTTTCAACATAGCCATTTTAAGACCTCTGCTCATGAACAGTGTCACTGTGATTTTCTTAATGTGTCCCATACATTGGGTTAGCACACCGACTCACGCCATTAATAAGCTACATGAGGCCGAGCTCACGTTTTGGGCAGGATGTGAAAATGACAGCTGTACTGCTCATAAGGAGGTTTGGTAAAATGGCAATGTTGAAAATCTGGAGTGAAAATATTGAAAATTCGCAAACTTACGAGTGTGTGTAGGAACTGCGCAATGCACGCTCGTAAAACGGTCATTTTTAGGAATTTTTCCACCAAATTTTCAAAATAGGCTTTTTGAGAGCCCACCTTATGAATGCTGGCAGTTTCATTTCATTAATCAGGCCTGAAAGGTGATTTCATGCAGTGACTGCAAAATCACCCTTCAGGCCCGAATAACGCCATGACAGTGACATCATTCATGAGAAGGGGTCCCAAAAACCCCATGTTGAAAATTTGGTGCAAAAATTCCAAAAAATGGCTGACATATGCAGCAAAGTTGAAAAAAAATCCATCTAGCCCATTATACAGCTTACCGGCATTTCCTCAGTTTGCGGTCGGCTTTGAAGAGTGCAGACGTGTTCCCGGTCCAGCGATGATCGTCGCGCCAAGCTCCGGAGATAAGTATGGGGTGAGGGGTGTGGGGAGGCAGAAGTGCGCCAGTGGGTGGGTCGCGGGTTGTGGGAGGGTACAGGGGAGAGCGCCGTGGGACGTTTTTATTTCTAGGTAAAAAAAACTGGACATTGCCATGCTGGGGTGGGCTCCAGCATGGCACTGCTTTGGGGGGTGTTTGGGGGACGTGGAGCTGGCGGGATTGGGCACCCCGTCGGCGAGCGATGGGGGGCGTTTGCCACGCTGGGGTGGGCTCTAGCGTGGCACCAAAGCTTTGAAATTGGCCTTTGGGAGGCGTGGAGCCGAGCGGGGTGGGCACCCCGTCGGCAGAGATGCCAGGCGTTTGCCATGCTGGGGTGGGCTCCCAGCCGTGGCACCAAAGCTTTTGGGGGCGTGAGGTTTGCTTAGAAGGACAGCGGTGGTTTTCTTTGAAGAGAAGACCACCGCTGTCATACACAGCTCCCGCACCCATTGGTGCAGGACTGCCATGCCTGCTCAATGGAGCAGTGGATTGAACAGGAGAGGCACACCTCCAAAGTGTGCTACTCTCCCTAAACATTCCTTGCACATGCGCGCAAGGGAACGTAAAAAGTATTCTGCCTTTTCTCATGGGACTTAATACTATTAACGTTCACTGTGAGCAAAGAAGTAGCAAAAAGCATAACAAACCCAATAAAGGGAAAAACGAAAAAAAATTCCAACCTAATCATTTCTTTTTCTTCCTTTTCCTAGTCTTGGGCTTATCAGGAGGACCTATCTCTGAAACACCTTCCGCCTGGGAGGAGGCTACTGAGGAGAAATCTGAATCAAAACCATCCTCCTCCACCCCCTGCTCAAATAACAAAGCATAAGAATTTTGCACTGATACCGCTCCTATGTCTTTAGATGCCACTTGAGAGCCCACTAGAAGCTTACCTGCCTTAGACCTGGTCACTCTTTGAAATACTGCCTCTTGCTGTGTGGGGAGGGGGGCATGGAGACTCCTTCCTCCATCATTTCAACACACTGTTCTGCATTATCTAGAGCTTCCTTCCCCCTACCATCCTCTTCAGACTGACCAGGGAGACTTGTCGCCCCCTCAGCCTCCTCTGACCTTAAGTCACTTCCTGATCCTGGTGCTTCACTATTAACTGAGTCTACTAAAACCTCTTTCTCTACCACCTTCTCCTGGATGACAGACCTATCAGTTTTCCTTGGGATCTTCTGAGGCAGGGGATTCCTATCAGGAACAGTATTAAGCAATTCTATTACATAGATTACATAGACAATACTGAGCATAAAGACATTCGTCCGTGAGCTCGCAAGTAACACATAGTTATATCCTTTTATATTCTTCCTTTCCAAGAAAATATCTAGCTGTGTTTTAAATTCCTGCATTGTACTGCTTTCCACAACCTCTCCTGGTAGCATATTCCAAATTTCTGTTACCCTATTACTTAACCAGTATTTCCTTCTATTTGTTTTATATCTATCCTTAACCAGTTGGTAACAATGTGCTCTAGTGTCATATATTTGAGCCCTTTTAACCAAGCCCAGTAAGTCCCATAAGTTAGTATCGGTCCATGCCCTATATATCAAACACATATCGCCTCTCATTCTACGATATTCCAGGAAATACATCTCCAAATCCTGCAGTCTCTGCTCATAACTCAATCCATCCAATCCCTTGATTCTCTTTGTAAGTCTCCTCTGTACCCCCTCCATCCGTGCAACATCCCTCCTCTTATACGGGGCCCAAAACTGGACACAGTACTCCACGTGGGGACGTACCAGTGCATTATACAGAGGCATCACAACCTGCCTATCTCTACTTTTATGTGTCTCAATATACAGTGTGTTATACTACCGCCTTTTTAATAGCTGTATTACAGTGTAAGCTGAAGCCAAGATCTTTATTAACCATAACCCCCAAGTCTTTCTCTTCATCCACTACTTTTAGTACAGATCCTCCTAAATTATACTGGAATTTGTTATTTTTCTTTCCAAAGTGCATAACATTACACTTTCCGGTGTTAAAAATAGATTGTTTCTGGGAGGCCCATGTGTCTAGCCTATCCAGAGTTGTTTGTAGGACTAGATGTTCTTCCCAGTTATTTACTGGACTCCCAACCCTAGTGTCGTCTGCAAATTTAGATAGCCACACATCTGTATGCACCTGCATGGATGAAATATACATATTAAACAAACATGGTCCCAAGACCGAGCCCTGGGGGACACCACTAGTCACTCCGATATAATCAGAGTATCACATTTTACGTAGACTTTCTGGACTCTGTCCGTAAGCCAAGCCTTCACCCACGTTTGTATCCATATTGGTATCTCCAGCTCATAAAGTGCTTTAACAAGCTCCCCATGGGGCACTTTATCAAAGGCTTTGCAAAGTCCAGAAAGATCACATCCACTGCATTACCCATATCCATAGCCTTGCTAACCTTATCGTAGAATTCTAATAAGTTAGTTTGGCATGATCTTCCCTTGGTGAATCCGTGCTGAGCCATGTCTATCCTGCCTGTCCTCTTAATATGTTCCATAATACAATCCTTGATTATACCCTCCAGAATCTTACCAAGAACGGAGGTTAGACTAATATCGTGCACATTTTTTCCTTCTGAGCAGTGGCAATGTAAACATCTTGTTCAGCTCTAACAGTTACATCCACATTATTGTGTGACACCCAGGAACATGTTCGAAATGAATGCCCCTGTTCGTCACATAAATTACCATGCAAAGGCTGATGACAATGAGCTCCAACATGACCCAGCTCCCCACACAAACCACATTTCTGTTTGTCGCAGACATTGATTAGATGTCCTATATCCCCACATTTGAAACAAGCTCATGGCTGTCCAGGATAAAATATCACCCCCCAATCCTGACCCAGAAAAAAACAATTAGGTAAATGACTGGTTTGACCATTTTCAAGTTTCAAAACTACTTGATACTTCCAACCCCCAGTCCATAATTGTTCCTCATCCAAAATAGGTTCTGGAAATCCTTTAACAGTGCAATGTTGTTGCAACCAGAAGGTTATATCTGCAACATTCACCCCCTCATTTCTGAACAACACAGTAATTTTTTTTGTAGGGCCCTTTGTTAATGGAATTGCCAGGAAAGGCCTCCATAAAGGAGAGAGTTTCAAAAGCCGGTACTGTTTCCAAATCTTTCCAGGCCTGCAGGATGCTAAAAACTGATATCAAAGATAGAATCCCCCGGAACATTAATTAGGGCAGATATTTCGTATGCATAATATTTCATACTGTCCTTTAACAGAGTTCTTCCAACAAAATGTCTATCAGGAAAAGTGGAAACATCACCCCTATATTTCAGCCTCACAGCATTCCTTCTCACTGCAGGTTCTAATAATGGGCCCCTCTCAGGTGGAAACAAATGCTCATTTACCTTACCATGCCGCACTGTGGCAGGGGTTGAAGACGAGGGATCTAAGGTTGGGTGGTCATCAGAAATAGGGCCTTGTTGCTCTAAAACAGAGTTATCTTTTGGTTCCGCAGTAGAAGAATTTATAAACTCTGTTTCTTGCACTTCTAATTTCTTCTAATAGAGAATGAGGCCCATCTTGCTGCTGGACTAACATACTCCCTGAAGGTGAGCATTGTCCTGGCAGTATTGAAGAGACTAAAGCACTATCAGGGGGTAATACTGAAGTGCCAGGGAAAATAGACTGAGGAGTATTCAAAAAACCTGTACCTTGCAAATCTGCATCCCACCCAGTACCTGCAGGATTTTTAACCCATCCCGCAGCTTGCAAGACTGTAGATGCCCAATTCACAGGGCCCTGGTCCGATTTCTGCATATCATTTCCTAGTAAAGGAGTATCAGCTACTCGGACATGCAGCTTTCTGTTTTTTCCCACTCCTTTCAGCAATCGCTTTGAACCACCCGACGAGGACACTATAGTGAAAGTCACAGCAGGCAACTCTTTTTGAGCAGGGCTTCCCGATGCTGGAACTAGTTGATGCAGCACCCCGTGAAACAGTCACCACACAAGCGGTATCATCTTCCTTATTCAGGGCCCCCATAACAAGTACTGACTCTGAAGTAGAAGAGGTGCTTACTAAGTGTACTGCAGTGGAATCCTCTCTGGAAGATACTGACAAAACTCCTGTGGAACCCACAATTGCTACTGTTGTCTCCGTGTCCATTGCCTCAGTCTGCACATCTGGTTCCTGTGCAGCACCGTCTTCCAACTGTCGCTCGAGTACCTCCTGCAAATGCTCCCTTGCTTCCAGATAGGAGCATTCCGCCAACTCCAGCTGGGCTCGCAATGCCGCCGCAGTATTAACTTTGCAGACTGAGCAGCAACATGCATTTCCTGGGCTCCCGACTCCAAATCATCTGGTAAGTCATCGTCTGCCTTATTTCCAACCTGCTCAACTGGTTCCATATCTTCTGTAACCTGCAAACATTCTCCGCTGTCGATCTCCATTAAGGAAAGGGGGGCCAAGGAGGAGACCAACTCCTCAGCCACCCACACGTCTGACTCCTTCGAGACTCTAGATGTCACTGAGCAAAAACAGCTCTCAGCCACACAGCGCCCTCTGTCTCCCAGAGTAGGGGAACTTTCCCGGTGTCCTGGCCAAATTTCCGTCATTCACTAATAATACCACCAACAGCTTAATCTGGTTCAAAGGTCAGTGGGCATCCATCTGTATCCCCTTCCCCCGGGTCGTGCCTGAAAATAGGTAGGATTTATCTAGTGCACTTACCTGGTCAACAAAAACTAAATAAAATAAAATAAATAAAAAAGATAAACTGTTGCTTAACCTCTACATCCAACTTCCCATTCCCAGCCCCACCCCTCTTGTAAATAAATTGTTGGTTAACCTTTTTACAAAATGTCTCGTGAGCATATTATTAGCTGAAATCAATAATTGCAAGTTGTTGAAAATGTGGTTTTTTGGTTAACGGTAATCCATGTGTTGGGTGACTGTAAGAGGAGGTGGGTTGGTACAACATCCCAGAGGGTTGTACTGCTAAAATACTAGTATCAGGCCCATTATATTATTTAACTCTGGGTGGAGGCACTGTGCTATGTATTGATATCGTGGGAAAGAACCCCCGTCATATCAAGAATAGGACCCAGGCCCCTCAACCTTGGCCAAGTAGCTCGTTGGTACATGGCGCCTGGGTTACGTGAGCCATGTAGCCCATTTTCTAAGTGCAATAATATTTTCCAGGGTGGGCAGTATGGGCAATACTGGACCTTCCAGAGGCTACAAGGCCCTCCGCCTGTGGCGTTAGGCCTCATTGCGCCCCTGAGTGGTCCAGTATTGCCCAACACCACCCACCCTGTCGGGTATTATTGCTTGCTTGTAAAAAGGGTCTAAAAATCTAAGGCATTTAATTGGCTAAAACTAGTTAGGTAACCATGCATTATTACAGCATAATGCACAGCCATCCTGGTGCCGAACCTGACCAGATTTGTTAGTAGCCACGTCACACAATGAGCAAATCAATCCCCCCCTACAACCAGAGCTGACCTTCTGTCACAAACATGGCTGCTACCTTTACTTACTAAAAACCTTCAACTAGGCTTTACAAATAAAACAACCTTAAATTTTAAAAAAATCAGTGCTGGTTCCCTGATTATCACACCCTGTTTACGCATAGTTTTTTTATTACTAGTGTTTCTTTGTGGGCCGTGATAAGTCCTCCTCCCAGCTTTACCTGCTTCTCAGGGAAATCTCTGCTGCTTACCCTGACAGAGATAAAACTGAAGAGGTGTGTGTGTGTGTGTGTAATGCATTAGGAGAGGAACCACTGGAACTATGTAGCATTTTGAATCCCTGTATTCCATGGTAAGCATTCCAAATGCTGAATGTGTGTAAAGGCAGACAAAAAAATAAACAGGATGAGGAAAGGAGGTAATAATACTATACAAACAAAGAAAGAAAAGGTGGGAAAACACAGTCGCATAGGCAGTGGCAGAACCAGAATGCTTAAATACATTCCTGAAGTTCATTAAAACACATGCATTTGCATCATATGTGGATGTTTTCAGGAGAAACCTATCTCAACCTTGCCCCCCCCAAAAAAAAAACATCCTGGCAGGTTCAAAAGTTTTTTTTTTGTTTTATTTCTTTTCTACCCCTACGTGCTCCATGGCAGCCACTCCTTTGGGCTTACCAAGGCTGTCCTCTGACCCATCCGTCCTCCGAGATTCTGCCTCAGATCGCAGCCGACCCCCAGGGTGACCCGGCGTAACTCTTCTCCGAATGGGTCCCTCTCCTCCGAGGGGGAAGGCACCAGCCAAGGGGGCAGACCAGCGCACCACTTTAGCCCAGGGGATGCTGCTGAGACAGAGAGCTCAGTAGGATCTTGATGGCCTCAGAGCACCAGGTAGCCGTCATCCGGCTACCGTGAAGCGGTATTTCCGCTTTTCTAGTTACTCCCTCCTTACATGCACCAGCAGTGCTCCTGGTCTCCACCAGAGGCCACTGCTGCGTGATGACAACCCACTACCCACCCCCAGGAGAGGAGAGCAGTCCTATGGACACTCAATCCTCTCCCGCCTCTGCCAGCCCCCGACATCCCGAGTCCGTTCCCGAACCCAGGTCACCGGTGTGGGATGAGGTAAGGCGCCAGCGCCTCAACCCTCTGCACCACTGGGTCGGCTCAAAAGTTTTTAACAAAATTCTAAGAACATACTCTACCTGGATTGATTTGAAATGCAAATAAGGTAACAATTGTTTTTTTATAAAAAATGTGTGCCACAAATGGTTTTCGTTGTCTTTTTTCAAAGGCTGTAGAATGATGCAAGGTACTTGCATCGAACAAGTCTGATGCAAGAGGCACCTTGCACCAAGAGCAGCACCCAGTGCTATTTTCAAAGGCAGCCTGCTGTACTCAGCAGGCTGCCTGCGCCAAAGTGTGCTAGCACTCGCCTTGTGCCACGAAAGTGGCTGCGGCATGGCGCTAGGGGGCTTGTGGCAGACCCAGACTGCCACAGCCCTCAATTCCCAATTTTCAAAGACTTCCCCAGGAACTAAGTGCCAAGTACCATTAGACCAGCAAAGGGCTGGTCTAACGGTACTTAGACATCTCCTGGGAGGGTCATCCAGAATGTGCCACTGTGTGGCCAGCCCAGATCCATCCCCAATAGTTGCTCCCTGGTGATCTAGTGGTCCCTCTCTCCCCACCCCGACTGTCCTTGGATGTGTCCTCCCTGGTGCTTTAGTGTCCCCCCCACCCATCACGTAGTGCCCACAACCCCGCATCCCCCCAATCCATTCCCCAGATTTGGCGACTGGCACAGCCCTCCGCACACCACCATGGCTGGCCACCGAATGAACTGTCAGGTGTGTAGTATTCGCACTGACTGTTCATTTGGTGGCTGGCCTTGGTGGTGTGTAGAGGGCTGTGCCAGTCGCTGAATCTGGGGTATGGATTGGGGGGGCAGTTGTGGGCATTACGTGCTGGGTGGGGCAAGGGGCCACTAGATCACCAGGGAGGATACATCCAAGGACAGTTGGGGTGGGGGTGTCGGGTCACTGTAGTGTCACTGATGGGCACATCGGGCATGGCGTTGGGAGGTGGGCACCAGCATGGCCCATGCTAGGGCGTAGCTTTACGCACCATCCCACAGCACTTGCGGCATTCCTTCTGTGTGTCATCTGTTGGGTGAGCCCATTCCATTGCCGCAAGCAGTGGGACTTGGGCGCCAGGACCATGCCCCTTTCAAAATCAGGTGCAGGGTCCTGGATGCACCAGCATTCGTCGCAGGCTAGCGTTGTCGAAGCTTGCATCAGAGTTTTGAAAATCCGGCCCCTTGTTTTTAGTTACCCCCTCCCCCCCACCAGAATATGGACTATTTTTTGTCTTCAAAGTTAAAATGGAAGCATACTTCAATGAAAGGTCATTTTCTATCTTTTTAAAATGATTTCTTATGTTCATTAATTTTAAGTCAAATATTTAAATGCTATTTTGTAAGTGCAATAAGAAACTCCAGGGTGTGCCATTATTTATTCATTTATTTAAAACTTGGTAACCGGGAAAGGCACACTGAGCTGAGGCTCGTTTCCAGGTGTGACCCGAGGAGAGGGAAGGGGGTTTACAATGGTCGAAGTAATACATCAGTTTGGACACACAAGGATACAGTTGAGCAAAATAATTGAAAAATACAAACAGATCACAATTTACAATGGACAGAGTAATACAACTGATTGGACAATCATGGGAACAGTTGAAAAATTTACAAGTAGGCAAATATACATTTAAGTGCATTGCTGGGGTAGCATTTTCAAAAGTGCAGGTACATGCGTAACATTGATTCAGTTTTCCATAGTTCATTTCATAGATTCTGGTACATTTACAAATGCAAATAAGAGACACATTTTACATTTGCAGTTTGAGCCTAAATAACAGATGGGTAAAATTTTGCAAGGAGTAAGGACTGGAGTAAGCGAAAAGGAGGTTAGAGATATGAGAGAGGGAGGGAGTAAGAGCAGAGTGGCCTTAATAGTGGATGCAGGGAAGGGAAAGGCAGAGGAGCACAGAGAGCGGTGGGGGGGGGAGATCTAAGAGGCAGAGGAGCACTGAGTGCCTGGGGGGGGAGGGAGATACAGGGAGGGAGGGAGTTGAAGGAGTGAGAGGGTGCTATATGTTGCTATAATCGCATTTCTCTGGTGCATTTAATGGCACTGGGCTGTGCCTCATACCTAACAAGGCACCTGAGGGTTGGGATTATATCACCATTATGCACACCCTGTCATGTCTTATTGCTATCGTAACATAGGAACATAGTTCTGCGCGAACACATATCAATCTATAGTTGCACCATTTAGTCACACAAAAGTTACATTCCTGGTCAATTTGTGCAGCACATTGTGATGTGAACTTGATTATAAATCACTAACGTGATTTCATCCAATCAGCACGTAGAGCTACTGTACCACTAATCTGGTGTAATGTGTGCTGTTCCATGGCAACACTAGAAGGGAACACTACTTCCAACGCCAAGGGGGAGGACAGCACAATAAAATTATAAAAAAAAAAAAAAAAAAAGACTAAACTTACTATAAACCACTAGAACTAAACTCCAGTAATTTTGATAAGTTAACAGGGCCTCTGAGGGGTGTCTGTTATGGTAAAAGAGACTCCTGTCCTGAGGTTTGTAGACAGAACCGCTCTGCTTCATTTCACAGTCCTGTTGCCAAAACCTAAAGCTTGGAGTCTCTTATACCGTAAGAGACATCCCTTGGAGTCCCTATTAACATATATCAGGTGGGCGATATTTTGACTGCAGAATCAGTAGGGGTGGGTGGGGGTGTGTCTGTATCTACTAAAATGCAATCACTTGTGCCTTGTGCCAGCAAAAGTTCCACTTTCTGAAAGTGTATAACGAATGTTTGCAAAGAGTTTTAATGAAACAATCGGGATGTGCTTTTGTTACCCCAGAATAAACGACAAGAAAAAAAGCAGGAATTTTCGTTCAGTAGATATCATCTGACCTTCATTAGGCTAATGAAAAGTCGAAGATACAAGCTTTCAAGGGCTCTAGTACTGCCTTTTGATGCCTGATGATGCGACATCACTAGAGGCCTCAAAAGCTTGTTGTTAGCTGATATCTTTTTGTTAACCTACTAAAGGTATCATATCTACCCGACAAACAATTCTGTTTTTGTTTTTCTCTGTAACACAACCAAGACTGAGAGTTACTTCCAGGATGCCCACTTCTCTGACAAATGAAAAAGAAACTTGGTCTTGGGGACACCCCTGCTGACCCAATCACGGTAAAATAACCAAGTCCAATGATGGGGCTCACTCCCCACAAGTAGTAGTTCTTCAAATTCTTTTATTTTAACCAGCCACCGAAAAAGCAGACTAGGCAACGTTTCATGGCAATCAGCTCCACTTCATCCTGACCAGTGACAGTGTTCCATCCTCAAATCCGTGGGAGTCAGCTGGGCTGCTGCACACTCTTTCATCTATGCAACGGTCCGAGTTACCCAGCAGTGTTGAAAAGAATATCTGAGGACATGGCGCTCACCCATGCAAAGCTTCAACATATATTAAGATGGAGTGCTTAGGAGTCACTTGTTGAACCTTTGAGGAAATTGAGTGAAAACCTAGTATGAATTTATAAAAAGAGACATGAATGGCCGTGATGAAGTGGCAGAGGTAGCCATGAAATGCCATCTAGTCTGTGTTTCTGGTGGCGGATTAAAATAAAAGAATTTGAAGGACGACTACTACTACTTTGAGGTGAGCCTTATTATTTGACTTGGTTATTTTTTAATGATTGGGTTGGCAGAGGCAGCCCCAAGACCATTTTTTTTTCTTTTTTCAGAGAAGTGGGCACCCTGGAAGCATCTCTTGTGTGTTTTTGGTTTTTTCCTCGTTATAAAGACTGGATATACAGCTCGCCCATTGGCAGAGCAGTACTGCTACCACTTGTGACACTTGCGGCCTGCCATTCATGAATGAGCGTGCATCACTGGAGCCAGCTTGGGGTGGGGGGGATTGAGTGTCTCATGGATTGCTCTCCTTCCTCAGGGGGCAAGGTTCCCCTTTGGACTGCCACTGGTGGAGAAGAGACAGGTGGCAGCACTATGCAGGGGGAGGGGCTGCCATGGGTAGTGCCACAGCATGCGTCACCACGTGCACTGCTCATGGGAAGAAAAACACGGAGGAAATTTGGATGGACTACTCCATCCCAGCACGCCCCCAGGCTGTCGCATGACCACATGACCAACAGAGCTGGCCAGCAACCACACTGTGGTCATGGGCAATCAGTGAATAACTAGTTAGTCTGCAGAAAGGTCAGTGAAAGGGCAGGGGGGAGGTGCTACAGTGCCAACCTGTGGAAGGAACATGAAATACCAACTAAAAAAAAGACTGGATATACTCACCCCCAGCTGGTTACCTTCTTGCATTTCAACACAAACTCCCCGCCCAAGCAGTATCAACTTTTACAGCCTTACAAGATGGAATACCTTACAGGATGACGTAAACAGAGGTGGAGTTCAAGAATGCATGGGATAAGCACAAAGGAATCATACTGGAAAGGCAGGGGGAGAGGGCGCTGTAGATTGAGCACGGTCTGCTGTAATAATGTAGAGTAGGGAGGAATGGGCAGACTGGATGGGCCAGAAGTCCTTGTCTGCCATCAAATTTTATATATCTATACCTTCCACTGAGATTTACATTAGAGGTCCTTCAAGAATTCATTTCAAGAGGCCTCCCAGTAACTTTTCTCTTGTAGCTGGATGGACAAAGAAGGCACTGCAGTACCTTTTGTTTTATATATAGCTTTTTGGCCACTGGGGCCACCTCTGCGTGCCTCATACCATTGTTCCGGAACCCTCTCATCCCAGCCCCCCAGTCCATCCAATGGAGAGCCACATGGGGAGGGACCCTAGGGAGCCGGTGCCATCATTAAAAGCCACCAGTGCACATTGGTTTATATAGGTTTTCTCCTTGGCTTCCCCGGTGCAGGATGTACATCCCCATGCACATCACCTCGGATGCATGCAGCATTGTCCAGCAGAGGAGACAAGCTCCTTTGACTCACTGCAGGGGTCACTACGGTACCAGAACCAGTGTATTTCCCTCCCCTGGCTGCGAGCATTGCTGCACAGCAGCGCTACCTGCGCTCCTCCTGGGCAATCGAGTTTCCAGGTTCCCTCCTGAACCTGGATCATCCGTATGGAAGTGCATAGAGCTTTTATTGGCCATTGGGTGGCCCTCCACGTCAATACCTTTTATTAGCCATTGGGTGTCCCTCCACGTCAATACCTTTTATAAAATGGGCTAAAGAAATCAACCATCCTGATTGGCTGACGGCCGTTTTCGGACGTGTCCTTATCAGGATGTATCATGCCAACCGGCACTAGTTGTGCCAAGCAAACTGCAGCACATCAAAGAATCCATCCATGCCACCACTCTCTTCCTAGCCACTGCAGCTCCTCACCGCTAAACTATGATCCCAGCCAAACGGAACCCCAACAGCAGCAGACAGAGACACGATCACTCGAACGCAGAACCCATACCAGCACTGAGTGTCTATAATATGGTTTCTCTTCCTACACAAGCAGTAAAGAAAAAAATCAAATACTCACTGCTTGTTTCCATCTGCATCGCAGACCATAGCTTTCAGTCCCACTCACTATGCCACTACTTAAAAGTCTCCACAATCCGTGCTTCCTCTGCCCCCCAACTCCTCTCCTTACTTTAAAACCTGCAACAGTCCATAACTCCATAAGTTTAACTGCAAAATAAAAAAACCTGGTTTCTTTATCTTCCTTGCTCTAATACTTCTAGGACCACGAAGCACAAAACGTACGGCACCCGCTAACGGACACACACGCTACAAGCAAGCTAGTCACCCAGCCGTTTAAAAACATTAATTTAACAGCAGATACCTGTAAAAAAAAAAAAGCAGACAACAAATGTTACACAGTAGAACAACCTCACCTACTATCTCACACAGAAATTTCCGAACACGCTCGCTCCGGTTGCTGCTAACTGAAACGCAAAGCGGGGGGGTGGGGTGGCGAGAGACAGGCAGATAAAGTAAGAAATATTTCAGCACAACAAAATGCTTTTAAAACTTGTTTTTTTTATAAATGGTGTTGCTATCCACTGCACATACATCACAGACAACATAGCCTGTACCAACTTTTAATTAAACAGCTCCATACCAAAACAGTAACAGGAACTACTTTTTCTTTTGTTCTACTTCATAATCATACATTTTACTGTTTTTATCTACTTTTTATGTGTATTTTTAAATAATTTCCTTACTGAATGAGCCCATTTTATAAGCGCAATATCATACTCCGAGGTGTTGGTTATTGCTTGCTTATTGGCCATTGGGTGGCCCTCCACGTCAATACCTTTTATTGGCCATTGGGTGGCGCTCCACGTCAATACCTTTTATTGGCCATTGGGTGGCCCTCCACATCAATACCTTTTATTGGCCATTGGGTGGCCCTCCACGTCAATACCTTTTATTGGCCATTGGGTGGCCCTCCACGTCATTACCTTTTATTGGCCATTGGGTGGCCCTCCACGTCAATACCTTTTATTGGACGGGAACATCTTTGTGCACGAATTTTGAGGTCTACACAGAGCTACAGGACTTTTCTACTGATAAAAAAGGAATTTGCACAGACCTAAAAGCTAGTGCACTGAAATTTACCGACTGGTTAAATAACAGGTATCCCACCACACCAACTACTGTGCTTTGTCTAATTCTACAAGGTTCAGTGTGACTGCAAAGACTGTTTGGCTTGTATAAAGGGGTGTTATATAGCACCCATGTAAAATTTGTTTAAACCATGAAAACAAGTTTCTTCACAGAGACATTTCTTCATAGAGACACTAGCTGTGAGAGAGTTCTCTTACAAAAGAATTGCCCAAATTACCAGAGCAGATAAGTATTTCCAGGGTGTTTAATTCTGATGCCATGTCATTGCTAAAGTATAGTAAAACCCATTCAGAATGCAAAAACTTTAGCAAATTATAGTAATGCCACGCCGTATTGAATCTGGTTCCAACCATGGCGTAAGCAGTGAGGGCCGATGTATTATCATGAAACTGCTGGAGTTGTAAAGCTCCTTTGTATCCCCTTTTGAGGGATATTTTTCCTGGAAATCAACTGGTTTCTGGTTGATCTCAATGCAGACAGTAGAAAGGGGTTGTACTGTCTTACCCTAACTGGGTAACCAGACATCACTTAAAGAGTAGCATTCATGAACTGTGCCCATCATAGTTTGAAAGCCCATGACTCGCTACAGTAATTGCTGGATCAGGGGCTCCACATTCAAACAGACTCAACAGACAGGCTTTCTTCTGCTATCTATTTCATATGTTTGTACATTTATATTTTAAATGAGGTATTGAGCTCCTCTGTAGACAGCAGCAGTCCAGAGATATCAATGACTATGTCTGCCCCATATTGATACTACATTGCCACTATTTCTAGAACCTGGTGATGTCACTGATGACCAAACTGAGGCTAAACACATTGTAGTCAGGCACAGCTTGGTCATCATTGACATGCCAAGGTTCTAAAAGTAGTAAAAGTGTGGTATCAGTATGGGACAGACTTATCCATTGATATCTCTGGATCACTTCCAGCTACAGAGGAGCCCAATGCCTCATGTAAAAGATCTTTTCATGGACTTTTCAACTGCGATGGGCGTTATTCATAAATATTCCCCTTTTCATTTGAATGATAGCCCTGATGGAGTATAGAAAATGAGCATGTCTATGTTGCAGGTGAGTCGATTCCTAGGTTTGTAGCCACTTTGTTGTTCTGAGTGTTTACATGTACTAGCTTTCTGCATGTACTGTACTACCGCCATCTTGGTCGTTTGCATACTAAGATCATGGACCAAAGCCAATATTACAGCCCAAGATGGCAGTGGTGCAACTAAGGTGTATGGGGACCAAACCACTGGAGAGGGAGGAAGGAAGAACACACTGCATTCAGTGCCTTGTAAATCCTACAGAGAACTTTCATCTCAGCCTGCCCTTGAACAAGCAACCAGTGCAGGTCACACAGTGCATCTGTTATTTGGAAGTGCAGATGCGAGGGACCTTCTGTCTTCTTCTACTGACAAATTCTGTTTCTGTCTTTCTGTGTTATGGGTTCAGTCAAAGCACCCTGACTAAGCACAGGGTTTGGGGTGAAGCACCAGGCAGCTGGTCACTTTTCTTGGCTGCATCTGTATTTTGCACAAGTACGCACTGAGGACTGTACATTACTTAAAACACGTAACAATTGTGATGCTCTGGACTACTGTATATAGAGCTCTCTGAATCAAAGTAAAAGGAACTATAATTATCTGCCTACTTTTCCTATTTTGAGTGAGGACTTTCTGGATTTGGTTATGCGTTCAGTATATCCTGTACTGGTCAACAAAATAGCTGGCATGTTCAGCAAAGCATGTGAGAGGAGGGTCATTTACTTTGACAGGCCGATCAAACACATCTTGCAATAAGTAATCCTAGAAGTGACAAAAAGCACGCACTAGTATTGCAAGGTCTGCAGCACAGCGGTAAGGGCAAGGCACAACTGGGAGACATTTCTTAGATCATAAATCCTGTACTGACTATCACTGCTGCTGTCTAGTTTTCAAAGGGCACGATCGCAAGCAAAGTAGACCTCTTGGTTGAATACAATGTCTGCCCCTCAAAATCCACTCCATCAATGAAAGGAAATGAAGAAGAGTGGAAAACCCATTCCACCTACAGTACGTCTAAGCCACAGCAGTAGCACTTCCGACCATGGACTGAGCCAAAGTCAGCTTGTAGTCATCCAAACCCCAGTCTTGTTAATGAAGCAGACAGAACATGGGACTGAGAGAGAGAAGGCTCTGTACCTCACTGCAGTATGTACAGTGCTGTATCTTAATTTAAACATATGTACTATACTTCATTATGAGTCCAATTAATTATTCATGAGCCTAGAGAGGCTCTTGATTGGCTACTGGCACAGTCATCAACATCTTAGAAATGACAGATTCAGCAGCTAGCTGGCGCTGTGTGGCCTGCACAGCCCGCAACACACAACTAAAACCTATTTAAAAACAAAAGAAAATGGCAAAAACAAAAGTTTTTACTGGGATTAGACGTACAGTCGCAATAACAGCCTTGAAGCTGGTCCTTTCCTTGAATTAATGACACTATCCCACCAATCAGTTGTTAATCCATCGGAAATGACTAGCTTCTCAGTCAATGTTGCTTAACTAACACACCTCACTATAACGTGTGTAGGCCTCGCTCCCCGGTCTAGGTGATTTTTGAGTGGTGACACTTGGTGTTCGAGGAGGGGGTAACACATCATACATTTATTTTTTGTGAAGATGGAATTCTGGGTCTGGGGGAGTAGAATCGGCTGGGAACTGGGCACCATTAGTTGCAATGAAAGTTACAGACACATCCTCATCATCTGCAGAGCCTAGATTTTCCTTTAGTCACACCCAGATAGACAGTAGCAGGTGTAAAGCACGGAGGACACTTGAATCCAAATTAGGAGCATTAGATGACAAAGGCCCAAAGAGTTAAAATTAAAGTCACCTCTCTAGGAAGGTGAGGATGACTACAGAGTTGGCATGCCAGTGGCAACCTCCAAGGGAAAATACCGTGCACTAGAAAGGAATTTTAACAAACAAGCTTGGCTCTCCATCATTGCATCTTGCAGAATAACTGAAGACACGGCATGTGTCTTGGATCTTCAGACACCGATAGAAACATAGAACTTGTTGGCAGATAAGGACTGCTTGGCTCACCTAGTCTGCCAGTCTTTTCCCTGCCTATTCTGCCACCACAGACCCTACCTGGTCTATGGCCACCTCCCCCCGCTTTGTGACTAGTTTTTATACCTGTCCTCTGCATGGCTGAAGCCCACCACTGTTTTCACTCCCTCCACCCCCGCTGGGAAATTGTTCCAGGCATCCATCACCCTCTCAGTGAAGAAATACTTCCTCACGTCCCTCCTAAACATCCGCCTCCAGCTCCATTGCATGTGTCCTGGTTCTTGTACACCTTTCTTTCTTAAAACTGCTCACTTCTTGTATTGTATTCAGCCCCATGAAGTATTTAAAAGTATCTGTTATGTCCCTCCCTCTTCTCTTCCAGGGCTTACATGTTTAGATCCCTCAGTCTCTTCTCATAAGACATTTGGTGCAGCCCCCAAGTGTTCTTCACAAGAAATGGACAGCCACAGCTAGTGTCACAGGAAGTTGTATCTAGCACATGAATAGAAAAAGTGGCTGTGTGACTTCGCCATGCACATAGGGTCAGTGGCCACATACAATGTACAGGGCCTACGGGCAGACTGGATGGGCCTAGCAGTCCTTATCTGATGACAGTTTCTATATTTCTATGTCCCTTAGTTCCTGCAGCGCCTAAAACGTGGGAAGCAGCATAGCCTTTTGCTGGCATCAGTAAAGATGTAACTCTACACTGACTGGTTGCAGCTTCAGGCAGGGGTGGGACAGGCATGTGGGTTTAGTTAAAAAGAAGAGGAACAGTAGAAAAGAGGGGGAACTGCCACTAGGGAAAAGCACAAATGTAAGGTGGGGTGGGCACGGGACAGACTGGATGGGCCAAGAGCCTTTCTTTGCCATCCACATCTATGTATCTATGGTGATGCGCAATAACAGAAGTAAACAACAAATAGTTTCACGCTAACAGGCAGTCCACGGTTGCAGCAGCAACCTGAGATAACTCCAGCAGACAAAAGTCAAGATGACTGTAACTGTAGTTTGACCCCACAGGGCAGACACTTGATAGCTGGAGTCCCAAGAGCCTACTCCACTTCACTGAAGTGCAGAAGGGCTCACAGACAGCATGAAAGGTATGAGATGAAGGAACTTCTCTCGCACCTCTGGGTAGGTGGCTCTTCTCTAAACTCCTACTCACCCTGACTCTCACAAGATCTGATTAATGCTCCCCTGAGCTTTCTTAGACAGCACACCAGACCCCTCCCCCAACACATGTGCCAGAGCACATGGCAACAGAAGCTCTCAAACCTTAACCCGTAAGGTGCCAGCAGCCGACCTCACCAAATTCTAAGAACCTTATGGGGTTCCCAAGGGTTAAACACGTACTAGCTCGAACCCAAAAATAGCATTATACTAAGGGTCCATTGTATAGATTTTGGCTAATTGTCTGGTGGGTAAGGTAGCCCAAACGCTGAGTTTCCATTACTTTTCTGTCAGTGCATTACTGATGTGCATTCAGGGCTGCAGGCTTAGTAGGCAGCACTCTTGTTGACAGCGGGAATGGGAAAGCATTTGATTACAGTTGATGTGCTGTAACATGAACCAGTTAAGCCCAGTTCAAATCTCAGCACAGCCTCCGGCTTACTGGGTGTTGTGAGAGAGTTATTTAGTCTCCTCATGGTCAGCCTGCCAGCTGTAAGCTGTGGTAAGTGAAGGACCCCCACTGATACTGAGACAATGGATTTCAGCTGGACTCTCCTAATGAAATATTTTGTTTATATTTGTTAACCAGATAGGAACCAAGAGTACTGGATGCTCGTTCTCATGGGGGTCCCTGGGGATGTCAACAAGAGCAGCAGTATAGAATAACTATGCAATACAGAATAACTATGCAATACAGAATAAATATACAGTACAGAATAACTATGCAATACAGAATAAATATACAGTACAGAATAACTATGCAATACAGAATAACTATACAGTACAGAATAACTGTGCAATACAGAATAACTATACAATACATCTATGTACACAGTGATCAGGTGACATTACACTTACACATAGACAAGTCCAAATACATTTTTTAATACCATTTTAAACACAGGGCCCCATTTTCCAACGATCTGGGCAGTGCAACCCAGTATGCGCTGCCCAAACCTGGAAATGTGCCAGCTGTTGGGGGCATGCCCATATTCAAAGAGCACAGATGTGGGGCGCACCTCCAACAGTGCCAGCGTGCACAATATATTGTGCTGCACCTATGAAAATGAGGGTTCCCCCATGAATATGCAGTGCAGCACAATATTGAAACAGTTCAGAAGCACAAATTGCCCCCGGCAGCGGCGCAGATTTATGCTTTTGAAACTCTGCCCTAACTATTGTGCAGACCCAGCTGCACACTAGTACGGACAGGGAACCCTGGCAGTACAGCGGCCCCTCCCTAGCCCCGAGCACTGTGGTAATAGTAAACCCCTCTCTGCTCCCTGTTGTCCTTGGTAGTTTAATGGCCCCCCCAAACCCTGATCACAGATATAATAAAAGAAATTCCTGCTCCCCGTTGTCCCTGGTAGTCTAGTGGTTCCCCCTCCCAAGCCCCGATCAAAGATACATAATTAAATAAATTCCCCACTCCCCATTGTCCCTGGTAGTCTGGTGGTTCCCCCCTCTCCAGCCCCAGTCACAGATTTAACAAAATAAATTCCCCACTACTTATTGTCCTGGTAGTCTAATGGTTCCCCACACCCTGTTGTCCCTGGTTGTCTAGTGGTTCCCCCCTCCCCAGCTCTGATCATAGATATAATACAAGAAATTCCCACTCCCCATTGTCCTCGGTAATCTAGTGGTTCCCCCTCCCGAGCCACGATCAAAGATATAATTAAATAAATTCCCCGATCCCTGTCGTCCTTGGTAGTCTAGTGGTTCCCCCCTCCCCAACCCCGATCACAGATATAATCAAAGAAATTCCCACTCTCCGTTGTCCCTGGTAGTCCGGTGGTTCCCCCTCCCAGCCTGATCCATTATAATAATTGTAATGTCCCGGTTCCCAGTTTTGTCAAATGCCCCCCACTCACCACCTCATTAGACAGTAACCCCCACCCCATTCCCCCCCCCAGCAGACTGGCGACAAATTTGTCCACCCACCACCATGGCCAGCCACTGACTGAACTCCACAGGCGTGAGTACAGTATACAGTACATGCCCATTGGTTGACCACTCAACCAATGGGCACACACTGTATACTGTACTCATTCCTATGCAGTTCAGCCATTGGCTTGCCAAGGCTGTGTGGGTGGGCTAGGCCAGTCGCCAGCTCCGGTCGGGCTGGAAGGGAATGGGGTTGTCGGTCACTGCCTAACAGGGTGAGAGGCCACTTGATTACCAGGGACTGGGACATTACAATTATTATACAGACTGGGGCTCTGGGAGGGGGGAACCAACAGACTACCAGGGACACTGGGGAGTGGGGATGAGCCGCGCAGTACCCCTGTGGGCATTCATCAACCTCACATCCTGGTTGTGCTTTGTGGAACATGGCGACCCCCTGCTGTGCACTGCGCATCCAGGGTCCGATATTCAAACAGACTGCACGGTCTGTTTGGATCACGCAATCTTTTTGAATATGGTGCCATAGCCAGCTGATCCATTTTGTTTGTTCGGTACACCATTTTGCGCGTGCATCTGGCCGGCTCTGAATATGGGGGGCCATAGTCTGCAAAACTGATAGAATGTAAAGGAGCAGGTAAATTATTCCAAAATGTAATGGCTTTCTCAATAAAAGAATGCTGGCTCAGGGAGGAACGGGAAAGTGGGAATTTTATGAAATAAGTATAGCAGATCTAGCAGTCAGGGGGACAGCACTGGGGCTACCATCAGCCATAAACAAGAATCTTAGATAATGTCTGAAACTGATACAGAGGGTAAAATAAGTATTGCGTGAGTCACAGGAAGGCCAGCCAAGGTGTTTGTAAAGAGAGTGTAGTGATCAGAAAATCTGGGGCTGGAGGCAGGAAATCAGCATCGGGAACTGTATAGCATTTTAACTCTTTGCAAGTCAGTGACATTAGCAGTGGCATAGACTGGAAACCCCTAGTCCATTCATGACAGATGCGGGGACTGAGACAAGACTATCTCAGAATGAGTGGACAAACAATTGTTTAGCCTGAAAAGTTGACCAAGGCGAGCGTGTACTAACTTAACCGGTGTGGAGATATGTTCTTTAAAAGAGACAGTCTAGTCTATAATAAAACCAAGGTACCTGAAATTGTCTACTCTCTCAACAAAATGGCTACTCAAATCTTTAATTAAGCCAGAGAGCCTTTAATTTTTGTTTTGTTCCAAAGTGCATATACTTGGTTTTACCAACATTCAGTCCAAGGCCATTTTAATAGCCTTTTTTTACACCAATTCAAAGACAGGCTGTAAACATCTGATCATGTCACTGACAGGAGAAGAATGTCCCCGAACACATTCCCCAGAAACCAGGCGCTGTGTAGCAGACACTTACAAGGAGGGCCTGGTAGTGTGGAGAAGTGTACAGGTGGAGGCTGCCACTTGAGACTTGCATAGCAGTCAGGGCACCACCATTTTAATTCTGAACCATCAAAATAATGGGCATGCCTCAATATGTACACCCTGGAAGAGAGACAAATAAGGGGGTATATAATAGACATCTATAGACATCTATAAATACCTTAGGGGTAAAAAAAGGTACAGGAGGGAAGTATTTTTCAGAGGAAAAGATGTACGAGAACAAGGGGACATGCAATTAAGCTAGAAGGGGGGAAATTCAAGAGAGACGTGAGGAAATACTTTTTCACTGAAAGAGTGATGGATGCCTGGAACAGTCTTCCAGTGGTAAAGTAAGCACAGGGGCATCGTAGTGGAAAGCGGGGGTTGGGGGGGTTGGACATCGAGCAGGGTTTGCGATGACAGTATAGGCAGGGGCAAAAAAGGGGCAGACTGGATGGGCCAAGCAGTCCTTATCTATCATCAAATTCTACATTTCTGTATCTTAGATATATTTCTGTACAAAATAATATCATCTGCGTACATGATAATATGGGATTCAGAGCTATGCAAAATATCAGCTAGATCATTCAAGAAAACACTTAACAAAACAGGCCCCAGGACTGATCCCTGAGGTACTCTGGTAATGATTTGGATGTGTGGAAAAGAAAAGAAATTCAGAGACAGACTGAGATCTGTCAATCTAGTAATTCTGGAACCAAGATACTACAGATACAGATAGACCAAGGGCCCAAAGTTTGGTAAGCATGCAACAGTGGTGCACCAGATTAAATGTTTTGGAAAGATCCAGGAAGAGTACACTAACTGTGTCCCCATTGTCCAAGGCCCAGTGTAGATCATTAGTGACTTCCAGCACAGCTGTGAGTATGCTGTGATTATCTCAGAAATTATGCTGGCAAGGTGTTAGCAAATTGTCAGTAACCAGGAACTCCTGAAATTGCTCAAAAACAATCTTCTCAAGGACCTTGGACAATGGGGCAAGTAGGGATATTGGTCACTGCAAATTTGTTTCTGGTCATGGTTCGCTCTCCGTCTCCTGATTTAAAAATAGGGACCATTGTTGTCTGCTTTTACAATCTTAATAGGGACTTCTCCAGTAGCTAGCTAATGGTTGTACAAAGTGCACAGAGGATTAGCCAGTAGATCGATAACCAAAGAAAAGAGTTTTACATCAATATTGTCCAGTCCCATTCAAGTATTTAAGTTCATATGCACAAGGTAGATTGAAATTTCATCTACATCTCTTAAATAAACAGCAAAAAATGCCACCAGCCCAAATCCTGCTGTGGGCGGTAAACCTCAAAATTATTTATTTATAATTTATAAACTGAAAAGAACACAGAGCTATAATAGCTCGTTTCCAGGTGTGTGTCTGTGATGGGGTTGGGGGGGGTTACCTTGACCTGTTTTATTGACAGGGTATGTTGGCTGTTACACTGGAGAAAGTCTCCTACTTTTCTTTGATAAGTACCAGGGGAACTTTAACTTCTACCTGGCCAGACCAGAGATTTTAAAAGCAGTTAGTTGTCGCTTTTTATTTCGGAACTAGTTTTTCTGTTTGCTCATTAGAAGGTTTTCTGCCTGGTTGTATTAGGTGGGATCTGGCAAGTGACATATCTAGTCCTATTCCCCTTCATACTTCTTCTGCTTTGTGACCTCATTTATTATGACATCACAATTCACCAGTATGGCAGTATGTGATTGGCTCTCCTTGGTCAGTTGTGACATCACAGACAGTGAGGTCATAGGGCTGATGACGTAGGAAGTGGATCAGAACTAGATATATCCACCTCCACGTAGAGTACTGTTCCACACATCACTCAAAGCCCAGTTTTGTCAGGTATAAAAAAAAATTTAAATTGCAAAATGGAAAAGAAATATTTCAGATATCAGAAGTAACAGCTCACTACTTTTGAAAGTTAATCTCACTCTCAAGCAGTACACTAGCTGTTTAATGTCTCCTCTAAATGATGGATGGGATAAGACTCATTCTCCACTAAGGAAATGTCAAGGTATTCAGAACTGAGTGTTAAAACATGGGTTTAATTTTAATGTGCAGCATAACACTGCCTTCTGCTTTCATAGGGGTCTAAAATAATTATGTAAGAGCTGCAGGGGCTACAAAAAGCTGACCATCTGTCCATGGAGGCAAGAAATGTCCTGCTTATTGGTGTGGCTGCTGGAACCTACGTGCCTTAGAGGCAATCAAAAGTAAATGAAACAATGTTGCACATTAGAGCTTCAGCTTGAAGTGCAGATGGTGGTGGTGGTAGTCGGGTGGGGTTGGAAGAGGGAGCACTATGCTATCCTTAAAAATACAAGAAAATGCCGGCCCAGTGGGCTGAGGGTTGAGGCACTGGATGCCTTACCTCACACTACGGTGACCTGGGTTCGGGAACAACCTTGGGTCATCGGAGTGCAGGCCTGGGGGGAAGGAGGAGCGGGATTAAGTGAGCCTTTGGGCTGCTCTCCTCGCCCGGGGGTGGTGGAGGTGGGTCATTACCCTCCCGTAGTTCCATCCCAACCGGGTGGAGTTCCGGTGGGATAACGTAGGCGGGCGGGGGCGGCAGTACAGGTGGGTGGAACGGGCTGAGCTGGCTTCTGGTCTGCATGCATACCTCCACATGCACACACAGCCATGTGCCAGGGCCTTGGGGGGGGGGATGGAGGAGAAACCTACACAAAAAGCCTATAAAAAGCTATATTCAAAAAAAAATAAAAAAATTACAAGAAAACGGAACCCAGTGATGTGGTGGGTTAAAGCATTGGACGCTACAGCATCACCCTCGCCAGCAATCTGGGTTCCAGAATAGAGTAGGGTCTCTTGGGAGCTGGCCAGCTGAAGAGGACTGAGCATCCAACAGCTCCCCTCCCTTGGGGGGGCCAGGGTCCTGCAGTTCCACTGCCATTTGGTGGAGGCTGGATTGCAGCAACAGCAGGGGTAGCACATGGGGAGGGTGTTGGTAGATGTGGCACGCAGTACTATGTGTCACTGCACACATGATGCCCTGGGGCAGGAAGGGAAACCTTAGCTTGCTTGGCATATCACCCCCCCCCCCAACAGGTTCTGCAAACCTTATGGGGAAGGCCACCTATGGGTGGTTAACCTGTAAGTCCCTGGGATGAGTCAGTAACGGGGCTGGGGGGGCCACCAAGTTAGGGGATGAAAAATCTGGCAAAGAAACAGCGTATGGAAAAATAAATACAAGAAAAAACCCGACCCCTCTCTTAAAGCAGTGGTATTTGTTAGTTTGCAAAACATTTCATCATATAGTTCTTAGCATGCATATATTTCTAGTGTAACCAGATTCAGTACTAGTATAATTTTGTTTCACTTTGATTTAAAAAAAAAAGGTTCAGTAATACGATAATGTTATAATTAATGACTCAATTCATTAAAGATGGCCGCCACTAGCAATTTGTAAAAATCCTTTCCCTCAAGGTTACTTTCTGAGTTTACGTACTAGATTCATACGGCAGATGTATTAGGAGGTTACTAGCATACACTTCTGAGAATAAACAACACATTATCACACCAAAAACATTTAATTAATTTATAGTGGGTGTGGCCAGAGAACAGGAACTTTTGAAAACTTTGAATCCCCATATCTCAGTTCAGGAAGGGAATACAATGAGAAAATGGACATAGTGATGTTTTTGCTAGAAATACATTATTATTAAACAACAAAAAAAACTACATGATAATTATTTGTTTTTGTTTGCTAACAAGTACTACTGCTTCAAAATGTAATGGTAATACCAACACCCTGGCAAGATTCTGGCAAGCCAGCTGCCTCAGCACCTCCCAATCATGGATGCAGGGTCTCTTTATAGACCATCACCCTTGCCCAGAAGCTGACCCCTGGAGAAATGTCTCGTCCAATTATATTAATTTGCCAGCTGTCAGCAGCTTAATCAAGCATGGGAATCTCTCAGTATCTGCAGGAAGCTCCAATCTCACCCTCAGGCCTCTGGCCCTAGAGTGTATTCATCATAAAACCTAATTCTGTTGGCAGGCATCGAGAATACCAAAGGCACAACCTCCCAGGAATGCACTCAGGGTTTGATTTTTTTTTCTGCTGCTAGGGATCATCACACAGAAGGGGGGGAGGAGGAGATCCTGGGCAGCAAACAAGGCACTGCAGTCACGCAAGCCTCGGCTGCAAGCTCCACAGATAAGCAAAATACAGAACTTTAACATTTCTAAGGCTGAAAATTAGGACTAAAAGAACTGCACAAAAGTGCTGAACAAATATATATTTTTTTTTTGTGAGTGAAAATTCTGTGTTCCCGTGACAGAGATGGTGAATCCTGAAAGGAGTTGGCCATTTTTGTGCATTGGCAAAATTGAGCCTAAATCAAATGCAAATTGCCCATTTTCATGCCAAATCACTATTTTTTTTGTAAAAGAATCCCTGGTTTTCAAGTGACAACTGCAATTATTGCATGAAATCCAGTGCCTGCACAGTATTTTTTCTGTTAAAAAATAGTTGACTTTCGGGAAACAAACTTCATTAAAATGTCACTTGTCTGCGGCCAGACCCATGCCTCTGAGCTTTAGAAGAAATCTGTTATACAACTATATTGCTAGGTTTGCCCAGATGATTAACCAGTGTATAAAATACCACCTACTGTACTCCAGGCTAAACTGGCTCTGACTGGACAAAAGAATATCCTCTGGATCGGATCTCTGGCTCACAGGGCATTCTCGACTGGACACGCAGTCGCACATACCTGCCAGCTTCTTCTCTGCCCATAAACTTGTACTCTGGGCTCCTCTAACACAAAACTGTTAACTTCTCCTTTCATGAAGAGTATCAGCAGTCAAGAAGTCTAGCTAGGCATGGGATCAGTGCAGTGCAGGATGAAATTGTGGAGTTGGGGAGGGGCCTCAGACAGGTAGCAAGCACGGTTACCTTCTCAGAGGTTCTGCCAGTCCATGGCAGGGGTGAGGCTAGGGTACTGCACACCATGCAGTTTAATGAATGGTTGCAAAACTGGTGCAGAGCACAAGGCTTCGGCTTCATTGGGGACTGGGGGTACACCTGGAGAGATGAAGGTCTCTACTGGCACGATGGTCTGCATCTGTCCACGAAGGGAACCAAGCTCCTATGTGACAAGTTTAAATGCTTCCTTGGCAAGTTTTTATAGTCATGGGGGGAGGTGCTGATAAGAGGCAGGAAATTTCAAGCCTCCCCCCACAAAACATGTCAGGTAGTAAGGTAAACACTGAGGTACAGTGCTCAACAGAGGGCAGGGCAGAACAGGGGTAAATGGAAAAATAGACAAGGGCAATAAGATCAGGCATGGGGGAAAAAAAGATAAAGCCAACATTAAATGGAGGGCAATGAGTACCAATGCCCGTAGTCTGGGAAACAAGCTTCCTGAGCTAGTAGCCTTGATGGAAGATGAACAATTGGATATTGTGGCAGTCATGGAAACATGGTACATGGGAAACCATGACTGGGATGTCAACATACCAGGGTACACAGTCTACAGAAGGGACAGGAAGGGGAAAAGAGGAGGTGGAGTAGCTCTCTACATAAGGGAAGGGATCAAAGCTACAGAACTTAAAAGTAAAGGGGGAGGACAAGAGGCACTCTGGGTCACCTTGGAGACAGGGAATGGCATCACAATCCACACAGGGGTTGTATACAGACCCCCATCTCAAGGGGAGGAAATGGACAAGAAAATGATAGAGGACATTCTGAAAATGGCTGAAAAAGGGGAGATACTGTTGATGGGGGACCTGAATATGCCAGATGTTAACTGGATAACATGTACTGCAGCCACATCCAAGAGCAGGGTCATTCTCGATGCCCTGCAGGGGGCAGGCCTTAGACAGCTAGTGTTGGAACCCACTCGGGAGGGAGCAATACTAGACCTGGTACTCTCAAATGGAGAGAGGATCATAAATTTAGAAGTCAGTAGACATCTGGGAACAAGCGACCACTACACAGTGTGCTTCACAAGGAGCACAACCATGGAGACAAGCCATACAAAAACAAGGATACTGGACTTTAGAAGGGCTGACTTTGGCAAAATGGGTGAATACCTGAGGAATACACTAGCAAATGGCCAAAAAGGAGGGGTGGAAGAACAATGGAGAAAAATCAAACTGCCATCATAGAGGCAACAAGCCTTTGTGTGAAACAAATACAGAAAACAAAGCGGAGTAAAAAAACACTATGGTTCTCAAAAGAGGTGGCAGGAAAGGTTAAGGAGAAAAAGGCTGCATTCAAAAAGTATAAGGAATTACAGAAGGAGCACGACAGGGAACTGCATCAATTAAAGCAGAAAGAAGTGGGGAAGGCAGTCAGAATAGCAAAGCCCAAACCGAGGGAAAAATAGCCAGTTCAGTTAAGAAGGGGGATAAAACTTTATAGGTACATTAGGGAGCATAGAAAGGTTAAGGGAGGGAGGAATAGTGAAGATTAATAAGGGAGAGGGGAGGTGGGCAGAGGGAGACAGTGAAAAGGCAGAGATACTGAATGAATACTTTTGCTCAGTATTCACAAAAGAAGATGAGGAGGAGTTACCTAAACCAGACAATAGAAGCATTCTGGGTAGGGGGGTTGACACCCGTCCATTTACAGAAGAAACAGTCCTGAAAGAACTCCTAAAACTCAAGGTGGACAAAGCAATGGGGCCTGACGGGATTCACCCCAGAATCCTAAAAGAACTAAGGGAGGACCTAGTGACACCACTGACCACACTTTTTAACAAGTCATGGGAGGATGGGGTGGTACCTGAGGACTGGAGGAGGGCAGATGTGATTTCCACCTCACAAAAGTGGGAGCAAGGCAGAAGCAGGAAACTACAGACCTGTAAGTTTGACCTCAGTGGTAGGGAAAATGATGGAATCACTTCTGAAAGAAAGACCTGTTGAGTACCTAGAGGCCAGCGGGGCACAGGACCCAAAGTAGCATGGATTTACAGCAGGAAGGTCATGTCAGACGAATCTAATTGATTTCTTTGACTGGGTGACCAACGTAATAGACCAGGGAGGGGCTGTGGATATGGCCTACCTAGACTTTAGCAAGGCATTTGACACAGTCCCGCACAAAAGATTAATAATCAGGAGGCAGTATAGCGCAGTGGTCTAAGGCTCTGAGCTGCAAATTTAGTGACATCCAGCAGACCAGACCTGGGTTTGAATCCCACAGCTTCCACTTGCATACTGTGTGACCCTGAGCAAGTCACTTAACCTCCTTGTGCTCCCAGGTTGCTCCTGTAAAAAAGCTTTCAGCTTAGTGTGCTATACCTGGTTAAACAACTAAATAAAAAAAAAAAAAATCAAGTTAGCCAGCCTGGGAGTGGGTCCCAGGGTGGTAGCCTGGGTAGCAAACTGGCTGCACACAGGACACAGAAGGTAATAGTCAATGGAACTCATTCCGAAGAAAGGGGGTTACTAGTGGAGTACCTCAGGGCTCAGTACTGGGTCCAGTCCTCTTCAACATCTTTATAGGTGACATTGCAGAGGGTCTGGTATGCCTCTTTGCAGATGACACAAAGATCTGTAACAGAGTTGATACACAGAGGGTAGAAAGGATGAGAAGGGACTTGGCAAGGTTGGAGGAATGGTCAGACATACAGCAACTTAGATTCAATGCAAAGAAGTGCAAAGTAATGCACCTGGGAAACAAAAACCCAGGAGAAGAGTACACAATAGCAGGGGAGGTACTAACAACAACAAAAATGGAAAGGGACCTGGGGGTAGTCATATCAGATGATCTAAAGGTTGGTAAGCAATGTGACAAGTCAGTAAGGACAGCCAGGGGGATACTGGGATGCATAGGAAGGGGCATCACAAGTAGAACAAGCATTTGTCAATGCCGAATGTTTGCTTGCTGGCATTGGCAGTGGTAGTGTAGAAGTTACAGAGCTGTGTAATAGTAATGGCAGTGAAGTATTGAACTGAAGCCAACCCCACCACCACCCTGCAGAGAGTGACAGGCATTGGAGTGTGCCTTTGGGTCGTCAGCCATAACGGCCATGCCATTTCAGTACACCCCACCCTGCAGACACTGGCAAGTGTCACGGTGTCCCTTGGGGTCTTTGGTCCTTATGCGTACCCCATTCCATTAGAAAATACAGTGGGATGGGTGCGATATAGGAGAATGGGGTGAACTTTGGGGTTGAAGAGTCCAAGGCATACCTCAATGCTTTTCACTGGCTGCAGGGTGTGGAATGGTATGAGCATTACAGGCAAGAACCCCAAGTCACACCCCTGATACCTGTCATTCTCTACAGGGTTGGGCGTTATGGTTGGAAACCCTAATACCTCAGGCATTCATTGTTATTTTCACTCCAAATGTTCAACATGGTTTTTTTGTGACCCCACCTCATGAACAGGGGAATATCAGTTTCTTAGCAGCTGCTTATGCACAGCGACTACGACATTTAGCTTACCACAGGTGCAAAAACATTCGAACAGGATGTAAAAATGACAGCTGTACTGTTCATGGGGAGGTATAAAAATGGCAATGTTGTAAATCTGCAATAAAATATTTAAAAAATGGTAAAGTCATGAGCATATATAGAAACTGTGCAACACACACCCATAATATAATTAGGTTGGGGATTTTTGTTACAGCAGATTGTCAACTCAGGCATTTTGGTGCCTCCGATCATGAACAGTGTCACTGTGATTTTCTTTATCTGTCCCGAACAATTATTTCCCACAGTGACCACGCATCTCTGTGCTGAAAGTGTGAAAACACACTTCGGCCATGTTGTGAAAAATGACAGCTATGCTATAAATAAGGCAGTGTGAAAAATGCCGCTGGTGAAAATCTGGACTTAAAATATTACAAAGTCATGAACTTATGAGGGTGCGTGGAAACTGCGCAATGCTCACTCATAACACAGTCATTTTATGTACTTTTGTCACCAAATTTTCAACATAGCCATTTTAAGACCTCTGCTCATGAACAGTGTAACTGTGATTTTCTTAATCTGTCCCAAACATTGCTTTCACACCAACAGCACCATTATGCTACATGTGCAAAACACATTTTGGGCAGCATATGAAAAATGGCAGCTGTACTGTTCATAAGGAAGTGTAATAAAATGGCAATTTTGAAAATCTGGAGTGAAAATATTAATTTGCAAACTTACGAGCATGCATGGAACTGCATAGCATAGCTCGTGAAACAATCATTTTAAGAATGTTTTCTGCAAATTTTCAACATAGCCATTTAAGACCTCTGCTCATGAACAGTGTCACTGTGATTTTCTTAATATGTCCCATACATTGATTTTGCACATCGACTGCGCCATTAATAGCTACATGGTGAAACACATTTTGGGCAAGATGTGAAAAATGACAGCTGTACTGCTCATAAGGAGGTGTGGTAAAATGGCAATGCTGAAAATCTGGAGTGTAAATATTGAAAATTTGCAAACTTACGAGCGCATAGAACTGCACAACGCACGTCAGAACAGTCGTTATTTTTCCACCAAATTTGGAAAATAGGCTTTTAAGAGCCCACCTTATGAACACTGGCAGTGTCATTTCATTAATTAGTCCTGAAAGGTGATTTCATGCAGTGACTGCGAAATCACCCTTCGGGCCCAATAACGCCATGACAGTGACATAATTCATGAGAAGGGGTCCCAAAAACCCCATGTTGAAAATTTGGTGCAAAAATTCAAAAAAAATGCCTGAGATATGCAACAAAGTTGAAAACCCCTATCTAGCCCATTATACAGCTTACCGGCATTTCCTCAGTTCGCAGTCAGCTTTGAAGAGTGCAGACATGTTCAGGTCCACTGAAGATCATTGCGCCAAGGTCCAGAGGTAAGTATGGGGTGAGGGGGGTGTGGGGAGAGCAGGGTGTGCAGTGGGTGGGTGCGGGTTGTGAGAGGGGCCAGGAGACTATGCGGGACCGTTTTCTTACAGGGTTTGTTTTGTTTCCAATGTGGCGCGGGGCGTTTACCCACGCATGGGTGAGCTCCCGGCATGGAACAAGGATGGTTGGGGGCATTCAGCTGATGGGGATTGGGCACCCCGTCGCCCAAAGCATCAATTGCCACGCTGGGGTGAACCCCAGCGTGGCACCCCTATTCGGGGGTGAGGACAGTGGGCCGATGGGGATTGGGCACCCCGGCCATATTCATGAGTTGCCATGCTGGGGTGGACACCCAATGGCATTTGGAAGGCTTTGGGGATAGGGGGCGCAGCACACCCCGGCTATACAGTGTGTGTGTGTGTGCGTGCGTGGGGGAGCTGCGCATGAGCAAGCGATATCTTATCACTGCTCACTGAAGCATAGCTCCCCCTTTGAACTGTATGCCACTGCATTTTGGAGCTTGTCATAGACAGCTCCATCATGCATTGGCTTACAGGGGCCGTGCCTGCCAACACACTGATTGAATTGGAAGAGCGGGTGACACACCTCCGAAATCTCAGATGATGGCACTATGTTTCTTACACATGCTTGCAAGCAAACATAACAAACATAATAAATGTATCTTAATTTTTGAAGACCGTTTTTTTCTTTTTTGTGCGTGCATATGTGACATATGAATAAGGGATCCACTCACTGTAGATCAAGGGAGGATGTGAAATGGTGCAGGTATATGGGGGGGGTGAACAAAGTGGTAGACAGTAAGCTCTACCAGAGCTTCAGGCTGATGTAGCACAGTGATACATGGGGGTGAACAAAGTGGTAGACAGTAAGCTCTACCTGAGCTTCAGGCTGATGTTGCACAGCTGGACTAAGGCAGAAGCACCCACGGCATGTTCTTATAGTTCCCATCTATATGTCCATTTATGTTCTTACAGCGCTGATTGCCTAACTGAGCCAAGATGTAAAACAGACACTAAAATGTCAGGTTTATTTCAGGTGACCATGTTCTTATAGTCCCCATTTATATGTCCGTTTATGTTCTTACAGCATTGATTGCCTAACTGAGCCAAGATGTAAAACAGACACTAAAATGTCAGGTTTATTTCAGGTGACCAGGATCGTAGTGGGGAGAGGGGGCAAGTGAAACAATGTCCTGAGAATGTGCTTAAACTTATTAACCGTTGCTGTGCCAAGGAGTGATACACGGTCCAGAATCCTATCGTTTAAATTATGTTTGCAGCCTAAAGGTGCTTAGGTGGATTGCATTTACATTACTCACGGCAAATCTTTTCTTACTTTTGTGTCATCGGTTAAGATATAACCACTAACTGATGAGACACTTGGGGGCATGAAACTGTGCTACCAGCAAAGTTGCATTTGCAAAGCCCTGAATATTTATCTGTTGATAATGAGATGAAAACTGTCAGCTGATAACATTCAGCCACTGTCCATTGCACAGAATAGACATCTCACCAATAGATCTGGAGCAAAGGGACATGCACCTGCCAATAACACCACTACAACTCCAGACACGGAAGAAAGAAGTTCATGCACTTTCATCGGTTAACTTTTTCAGCATTTTAAAACAGTTACTTAGCATCTGCACTAAGATGTTACACGTTGCTGAACTGAATTGTGACACCAGAATCCCTGCGATCAACGTTTGTCAGCAAAAGTGAATTGAAAAAATCAATAGATGTATAAAATGGTAAGTGACATAAGTCAATAACAACATATCTGCATGTAATACTTGGCTTAAAATTTGAGCACCACCATATTCCGCACCACAGCGTCAAACAGGGATGCCATTTATAATTCAGCTAATGTCAAGCAGTTTTCGAGCCATAAAAAAGTATTACTGTATCAGTATGGTGGCAGCAACAGGATCAGGAAATTATGAAATAAAATGCAACAGCACCCCCGTCGGCCATATGTTGTGCGGGTGGAGGAAGTGCATGAGCACCCAGGGGTGGGCTGTTAGGCGGCTTCAGATTCACCGAAGAAAAGGGTGGATTTGATTGTGAGGTACGGTTGAATTTGTGTTTTCTTTTTCTATACCTAGTTTTCACTATTTTGTTAGGGCACATGTCCAACCCTAAGATGTTTAGGGTCACAAGGTGATGTGACTTCATTGAGCATCTGATTTGAGAAAGAGCTGTGTGATTCTATCTAAATGCCAGCCCACGGCAATTCAGAGTGAAAAAAAATATTTTGAAGCTGCATTACCAGACTAAGTGTGCAGTTTAGTGAATTACCACACAGGGGTGTGTATATGACAGCACTAAAAGGCGCATTAAAGTGCTTCAGTCATGAAAACCTCCCCACTGGCTGCTGCTGAAATGCATAGCAGTATGTTCTCCTTTGTGCATTCTGGCTGTTCTTTGCTTCAGCTGCAGGTAGTACAGTACGCTCAAGTTCATTTGCATAGGTTTTAGCAGCGAGGAGTTCACATTGACAGTGTCTAGTAAGAGAAAATGCTTGGAATTACACATACAAAGAAGTCTGAGTTTTCACATCAAATGCTGAGGTATTTTTTTTCTGGAGGATTAGAACCCATGGAGTCCATGAAGGTGTGCTTTAGAGAGCTGGCGTGTGTAAGGACTGTTAGGCACCCACACATTTTGGTGGTCCTGCTGTGGCAGGGAACAGTTTATTAAAGTAATGATGTGTGGCTTGTCTCTCTAAGCTATCAGGCAACTGACACAGTTGATCTGTGTGTGTGTGTGGGGGGGGGAGGGGGGAGCTGCTCACTGAAGCGTAGCTCCCTCTTTCAACTGTACGCCACTGCATTTTCAACTGCTGTCATAGACGGCTCCAGCAGTGATTGGAGAACTGTGACCACGCCTACAAACACACTGACTGAATTGGAAGATGCTGACACACCTCTGAAAAACTCAGATGATGGCACTATGTTTCTTGCACATGCGTGCAAGCAAACATAAAAAGGGAAGTGGTTATCCCTCTGTACAGACAGTTGGTGAGACCCCATCTGGAGTACTATGTGCAGTTTTGGAGACCTCATCTATGCAAGGGCATAGACCGGATGGAAGCAGTCCAGAGGAGGGCAGCTAAAATGGTGCAGGGTCTGCATCAGAAACCATATGAAGAGAGACAGAGAGCTTAATATGTATACCGTTGATGAAAGGAGGGACGGGGGGACATGATAAAAATGTTCAAGTACCTCAAGGGAATCAACAAAGTCCAGGAGGGTAGCATCTTTCAGAAAAAGAGATGCGTAAAAACAAGGGGGCATAATTTAAAGATGGGGGGGACGGCTCAGGGGAAATGTGAGGAATTTTTTTTTCATGGAGAGAGTGGTGGATGCATGGAACCACCTTCCTGGGGAGGTTGTTTGGGTCTAAAACAGTAAGGAATTCAAACATGCATGGGACAGACATAAGGCAATTGTAGTGGGGGGTGGCAGGAAGTAGGCTATTGGTTAACTAGAATCTGCAGCTTATCCAGTAGGCAGGGAAATGGGCAGACTGGGTGGACCAAGTGGTCCTTATCTGCCGTCAAAGTCTATGTTTCTATGTAAGTCTTCAGCTTTTCAGGGCCACAAAAATGTGGAACTCATTGGCTCCTGCTATCAAATCCCATATCGCCTTTAAGAGCAGCTGACACCATTAACAAAACTTTCACAAAACATATTATTTAGACACTGTCCAGTTTGTATTTCACATTAGTTCTGTATTCCTCCTCCCCAATATTTATTACTGAGGTAATCTGCATGAAACAGGACCTCTGCTCCTGAGGAGTTTTATCTATTCCTGTTGCTTTCTCCCTACCTGAGGTCATAATGCACTGCTTGTGACATCACAGTTACTCCCATGGCAACAGATTGTGATGTCACAACAGAGGATTATGACATGAAGTAGGGAGTCAGCTAAGAGGCAGATGAACGCTAAGAGATAAAGACCATGTATTCACGCAAATTTCCTTAGTAATAAATAAGGAGGAGGAGAAATCTATAGAATATATATGGAATACAAGCTGAATTGTACCTAAATATTACACATTTTAAAGTTCTCTGAGGCGTCAGCAGCTGTTTAAAGCTAATTTTAAGGAATATTTATATGAAACAAACTCAACAACAAACAAATCATTCCTGCACCAACTCTGCAGAGAGAGAATAATCCAAGCTGTGATACTCCCTTCTTTCGACTACATGGGCATCTTTCTCCGTGGCACTTCCAAGTCCAGATTAGCCAAATTAGATGCATTTTACAACAGGCTAGCAAGGCTGATACTTGACTGCCTTTACGACACTCACCACTATAAATTCTACCGTGCATTAAAATAGCTATCCCTGGCGAACAGGAGGGAACTGCACTTTCATCCTGCTCTCCCTGAAGTGCATCAAAGGCACTGTCCTCTCTTATTTGCTTTCAAGGCTTGCCTACTAGTCTTGTCCTAGATCCTTGTGCTCCACTGGATCCGTCAAGTTGAGGTCCCGCACATAAACATGACTCTTGGGTCCCTCGCCCTCAGTTGCAGATGCCTGACTCCGTGGAACTCCCAGCCAGAATCCCAATGCCTGGTAGACTGCCCCTTGTTCCTATGGCAAACATCATGGAATGGTTCTTTTCAGTCTTCTTTCGGTATAAACCTTGCTGCCATCATTCCAGATGCATAACACAGGCAGCAACAGCCGTGAGCTTCCCTCCCTATACCCCCTGCACTCAGCATTACCTTGCACCTGGAACTTTGTTATGCCATGTAAACATACAATGTCTTGTAAGGAGTATGCTGTATCCAGTATTGTTTATGCCTGCAACATGTTCATTTGTCATTAGATGTTTTGCCCTAACAGGACACCATTGTAAATGAGCTCTGCTCAATGGTTTATATCCTGAATAAAACTGAATTGAATATATGGACGCTATCTGCAGCTGTCCCAGATTCTGTGTAGCATCCTCTCTAACCTCTATATTGCTGCCATGCCTTCTCTTTGTATGTTGCGTCTGTGCCTGGGCACTCCTGTGAAAGGAAATCTGTCCCAGTGGGCTCACCCGATTGTCAAAAATAAAATAAAATAAATATGGTTACCCCTTGTTATGCATGGATTTCCATCCCAACTAAAATGATGTTGTACCACAGTTCAAAGGTCACAGAATGTTCTTGTACCCTTCTGTGGTACAACAACTTTTCAAATTAAAACGTTAACTCATGCCACTCACTATTTTACTTTCATTTTCATCCAGTTCCTTTTCTAACACCAATTTTTTTTCTGTGGTTTCATAATGTTAAAAAAAATACAACCCCCCCTTTCTTACTCAGGTGGATTTTCAGCATCACAGTGGGGGAGGGTTTCTGTTTTTTTTTTAATAATAAAAACTGAAGCCAAAGATTTCTTGGGAAGAAAAAAGTAGCATTTTATTTTATTTTTATTTATTTAAAAGTTTCACCAGGAAAAGCATACTGATTGTTTCCAGATGTGTGTGGGGGGGGAGGGGGGCACAGTAGGGATAGGGCAAGAATAACATGGTGTTTAAAACCATATACTATTCTTTGCAAAAAAAACTCCATTAATGCATTAGTTAGGGTTGATATTAGAGTATCAAAAGTATGTAAATGTGATTTTAGGGGTTTGAACCCTAACTCCGCATTCCCACCCCAAGCAGTCAAAGGGGGCAAGACAACACAACCACAGACATCCATCATCAGGTAAGATAAACATACAGCTTGGTACTACACATCATACCTTACCTCATGCCCAGGGGCTCAAGGCACCCAGCTGTGCCTCATGCCTTACTATGCCCAGGGGTGTAGTAAGGCACTCATGCCTTACTCTACACCCAGGGGCTGAAGGCACTCAGCTGCACCTCATGCCTTGCTATGCCCAGCGGCGTAGTAAGGCACTCAGCTGCACCTCGTGCCTTACCCCAGACCCAGGGGTTGATGGAACTCAGCTGCACCTCATGCCTCACCCCATGTCCAAGGCCTGAAGGCACTTGTCTGCACTTCATGCCTTGTCCCACACCCAGGGGCTGAATGCACTCAGCAGAGCCTCATGCCTTACTACACCCTTCAGCCCCTGGGTGTGGGGTAGGGCATGTGGTGTAGTACCAAGTTGTATGTTGTTTGTATTACCTGATGATGGATGTCTGTGGTTGCTTGTGTTGTCTTGCCTCCTTTGGCTGCTTGGGGGTGAATGCGGAGTTAGGGTTGAAAACTCTAATGTTGTACTTACATTCTTTTGATGCTTTAATATCAACCCTAACTGATGCATCAACAGAGTTTTTTGCTAAGAATTTCCTTCCTTTTTTAGAAGTTACAGGCAAGAAACTTTCAATACTTTTGTCGCTTTAATAGCAACCCTAACTGATGCATTAATTGAGTTTTTTGAAGGCATGAAGATTGCATGCCCTCTCTTCATCTGCTGTTCCGATCAGAACCAAAATCATAGCAAACAAAATGATTGTACTATAAATAGGCATTACAGGGTATTTCTCAGCATACCAGAGTCAGTCTCCCCTGACATCGCTAGGATCCCTTTCTCTTCTGTGCTTTAAATTGTTGGTGAGGGCATGAAAACTGCATGCCCTTCCCTCACATATGCTCTGTTCAGCATCCAAAATCCCAGACACTACCCTTTTCTCTGCAGTGCTCCAAATTACTGTGAGAGCATGAAAACTGCATGCCTTTCCTGATCGGATGCTGATTTGGTTAACATTAAGATCCCAGGCTCTCTGGCACTCTCTTGGTCCAGTCAGATTCAAGATCTCGGACTACTGCTTTGGGGTGGGGTTTTATACTTTTTCTCCAATTTGCCCCTGCATCACAGAATAATTTTTGGCTCTGTGACACAGACCCAAATTGTGCCTACAACACACAACACTAACTTGGCACAGTGGTACAGTGCCAGGAATGTTGTGAGAGAGAGAGAGAGAGTGCTCTTTTACCACTGGCATGCGGTTTTCTCATTTACTTTTACGCCATTACCATGGCACCCCAGGAAACTTTCAAAGCACTCAGTTAATTTATTAGCTATTCCAGGACTTCCAAGCCCCAAAAAAGAGTGAGTAGACAGAATTTCAAATGTTAATGTAAGCTCCGACAGTGTCAGCCAACGGTATTGTAGTGCATACTGTAAGCTGCCGTTCTGTGGCAGCATAGTTGGTGGGCAGCCGTGGAGGTGTGTGGGTGGGTTTTCCTGCCTGCCAACCATATGCCACTGCTGAGACGGGGGAGCAGGGTGGGCTGTGGGGTCCTGAGTGGTTGGGGGGGTTCCACTGGACTACCATGGAGGGGTTCTATGATGTATTCTGGATTTGCAGCAAATGGTGTTCGTGGCTGGGAGGGGGGCACTAGACTACCAGGGAAAAAGGGATTGCTGTCTTTTGTTTTATGCTCGGGGATGGGAAGGGGTACCACTTGACTACCAAGGAGAAAGGGATTGCTTTCTTTAATTTTATGCTGGGGGATGGGAGGGTGGTACCACTAGACTACCAGGGCAACATGTTCATTATGTAATAGAGTTACGATTGGGTCTTGAGGCTGGGTGGGTGGGGGGCACTAGACTACTAGGGACATGGGCTGTTATGTACATGCAGGGCACCCAGTGCATCCTGCTGGGCACATCCCTGCACAGGACATGCAACTTGGGCCATAATGACACACAGATGGCCCCATTTGTGCCGTGCATGCCTAATGGCCCTATTTGCACGTTGCAGTCTGAATATCTGGAATTTGCACTCAGGGCATCCCCAAGATGCGCCATGCATCCCCATTCCAGCTATTCAGACCATGCAGGGGGATGGACTGGTGCATCTTTGGTGGCCCCCATTTGCGTCACCCTCATCTTTTGATATATTCAGATGAGATGCGCAATTGCGCATCTTGTTTGAATATAGCACTTTTGCACTCCGGTGCATCTCAGTTGCGTGGAGCAACCACTTGCACCCTTTCCAGGTGCAGTTTGAATATCTGGGTCAATATCTTAAGTGAGCCAATATCATATCCCCTATCTCTGTCATTATGCCATAGCTCTCTCGGATGGCTCTACCATGCCAGCACAACAAAAAAGATTGCGACCGGCATTACAGCGACGGGCTCCATGTCGACTGCAAGTTGCAGTCAGCATGGAGCTGCACAGTTTGACTCTATTTTCTTTACATCGGGGTACTTCGTCCCCCACACTCCCCGAACTAAAGGATTCTAACTCCAGGTCGGAGTTAGTTCGGGAAGGGGGTGCAGGTTGCCGGCAGTGGTTTCCCCCTTCCAGCAGCACTTCTATGACGGCATGCCGCTGTTGTCGAGATTGACGCATGTCGCCGTAGAAATGTCACTTTTAGGGTGGCATACCCTCTTGAACAGCAGCAACTGCTATAATACATATCAATTTTTTATGTGCGGAGGCAATTAAACATTTTAAAATATAAGTGCTGCATAACAATACTTCAACAACACTCCTCCTATCTTAAATATGTGCATATATTTAACAATCGGTGTCTGTGCTAGCTACCGTCTACATTTTTATATTATTATGATAAATTAAACTGTGCTGGCTAGCTTCAACACAATTGAGTCTCATCACCTGGGAGCCATACAACAGCCTGGGGGGGGCCACTAGACCCCAGGGAAACGGTAGCTCACTGCTCTGACTGCAGCCAGCAGCACAAATCCCAGCTGCAGCTGCACAATTTAGGAAAGTCCCATTGTTCTCATACAGAGGATGTAGGTCAACGGCTCCTCTCACTAAGCTGGGCACCCTGGATTTTGGGTTCCCAGATAATGTATTTCTGGCAACTTTAAAAACAAACAAGCACCTGAGCCTAGCTAAATGGGAAGACATTTTTTTTCCTGTAGTTTAAATGTTTGTAAGTGTAAAAAATGAAAAATAAAATGGTGCCATACGAAAAAGGATTTATTTCACACACAAGAGGATTAACCAATACAAAAAAAAAACATTTTTCGTATGATCCAATTCTTGTTTCGTTCTCTGCAGCTGACTTAAAAGTGCCTATTAAGCATGCTCAAAACTGAAATTTTAAAAATCAATAACTTTGGAACAGATTAATATTTTTTCACCAAACTAGCAAAATGCACATCTGCTCATCAAGTACTTTCTGCCCTGAAAATTTCAGACCAAATTTCCCTTCTGGTGCTAGAGGTGGACAAAGAAAACAGTAAAAAAAACCCAAAAAACCCAAAATCGCTTTTAACTATCTGGATCTCGGAATCCACACATCTGATCAGAATGAAAGTTGGCACGTCAAGAGATCTACCCCGCAGGACCATGCATGCAAATTTTGTGCAATTCCACTGATCGGGGCAAAGCTATTAAGGTGCAGAATTTGGGGTTTAACATTAAATACCCTACTTAACCCTAACAATAGTGGCGTGACCGTGCCACTGCAATGCAAAATATAACATGGTCACCCATACACAACTTGGCTATGTTTCCATCTTGAGGTACTGATGACCATCACTGACCTCTTGAGCTTTGCATTTGAGGTCCCCATGATGTCATCAGAACCCCTCTATGGAAACACTGTCTTATTGTGCATGGTTGCCCATACATTATTCTCTATGGGGACATTAATTTTGCTGGGTCCTAAAGATGATTCGATGCATGCAGCAGGGAATGCATGACTGCTCAGCTCAAGAGGGGTAAAAGCCCAGGAGGCAGGGTTTTTTGAAAGGTATGTTTGGCGGAACATCCCTGCTGCATCCTGGTTTGGGTGCCATGGGACATCCATCCCATTCAGTATTTGCTATTCCACTTTTGAGGAATACCCAACAGACCCGTTTTACCCTGGTCCTATGTGCATCTCTTTTGCATCCGTTTGCTTCCAAAGTTGGTTGCAAGCTGCTGCAAAGCATTTCCAGAGGTCCCAGAATCTGGATCTGTTGTAAAATCCACTGCAGGGGTGCCTGAGATGCAAGATTGCTCCAGAAGTGTCAGAGTCGGACTGGCTCACCAAGATACCCGAACATTTCTAGGTGCAATCCCCTCTGTTGGGTACCTGGCCACCACCTAAACTCTGAATATTTGATTATATGATCTATTTTCTAATTATACAATGGCAAGAAAAAATCCTGGACTCTGATTGGTCAGTCTTGGGCTGGACCCGTGATGTTATCCCAGCACAACGCCACAGGTCTACTGTCTTCATTATGTCTGCTCTTCTTTTTTGCATCTCCTCTTAAGAAAAAAAAATAGTTTCCGCACTAATAAAACATTCTTTAAAATTATTTTTTATTTTATATATAACAATAAGCCATTGTATAATACTTAATAATGCCCTCCAGGGTGTGTATACCGTTGGGACCTTGTCGCGCCTCAGTTTTTAGACGCACTCAGACTGCCTCGTGCTCAATAACCTGAGGTGTGATGTTATCCCAGCATGTCACACACCCTGTTGGGCATTATTGCTTAATTAAATGTGGTATTTTGGGCCCTGCAAATAAATGTAAGATGCAAGCACAGAGCTAGAGTATCACATTGAAATGGAATACTGGACACCCTGGACCCTCCCCTATTGATTTTCTAGGTGGGACCCTGTGCCAAACTTCCAGGTGAGCCCTTGTACCCCTGTCTGACCCTGGGGATTGTCTATGTCTTCAAGGCTGTACAATAATGTGGCCAATAGGGGTCTGCCCACTCAGAACAAATCCCTTGTTACTTTGTAATCAAAGAAGCATCAACGTCAGCTTGGTGTGGTTAATGCGGTTGGCTTTTAGTGTCTGTGTGGCTGTGGTAGTGGAACAACGTGACTGTGCCCAATGGTGGTGAGCATGGTCCAGCATATTCCTGCATCTAGGGGTACCTTGACGGTATCCACCACACCAGAAACCCCTTGCAAACAATCATGCAATTTGGCCAGTTCATCCTTTCTTCCTTTAGCTAGGAACTTCTGGAATAGGCTTTAAACTAGACGGAAATAACTATTCTGACACAGGATCTGTGGTCCTTGACTCTGCTTTGCTAGAGGCAGATGGTACATGGGGTACAGCACTGAATAATTAATTCATTGGGTCACAATACACCCAGGCAGTTCCACATTTATACAGTCAATTGTGGTACTTCAATGAGTGCCATGTTTAACTTTATAAATGTCAAACTGAAACAGTTAATTATGGTACTCCAATGAGTATTCTTCAAACCTATCATTGCAGCCATGGCCTGACTTTTAACTTTATTCTGGACTCTCCTGTTATTCCCATAGCCAACAAGTTTTACACTTCCCCGTCCCAGTTTAGCCACTGCACTGGAATCTTAGTCCCTCAAATTTATTTATATATTTTTTTATTTATATAAGTTTAGGAATTACAACCCTTTGAGTCAGGGACTCATTTTCAAAGGATCTGCGTCATACATTGAGAATGGGGACAATACAGTTTTAAAAGGTACATAGATAAACAGAGACAAAAAATAGGATAATACATAAGTAGAAACTACACCACAGGTGCATAAATTATAATTATAAGATTCCATTTCTTAGCGATCTGCTAATAATACATGCATAGGAATGGCATAACTAAACAAGGCACTCGGATAGTCTGGATAGCTAGCAATGTGGCTCAGCTTCCTGTATCCCTCGTCTGCAGCCTAGCTCTACCAGGAGTGTCCACTTACCTCCTGCCCCATGGCAGCGCTGACGCCAGCCAAAGCTCTGCTTTCACAGCAGCACCTCATAGCCCACCATCCCAGGGTTTTTTGGCTTGTATGGCCACAAGTGCCTAACTGTACCTCTTCTTCGGGGACCCTCCACACGAGTCCAGCACAGCAAACTGGCTATTTGCATTTCAGCAGAACAAATGATGCACATTTTGGGAACGTACATGGGATGTAGTTCAAAGATTGATAACAGCGCAAAACAACAAACAAGACAATACCAACTTCAATAAGTAAGCGTATATTTATTTATTTATATTCAAATCAGTTTACAACCTTTGAGCCAGAGGCTCATTTCCAAAGGTACCTCGTCAAGAGAAGAGAAGATAATACAGGTACAAAATACATACTATAAGCGAACATATGCATAAAGAGACAGGCATACATGGATCCTGGTTACAGTTTACATTGGTTGTATTATAAAGTGCAGATTCAGGTATAATAGATAACAGGGTTGGTTACAGGGTTTAGCAGCATAAATGTATGACATTTGCAAAATGAAACAGTTAAACAGGTTACACGGTATTAGATTACAGAGATAGTAAAGTATGTGACAAGGACAGTACAGCAGGTAGTTTGATTCGGTAACAGTGGTGCATACTAGTAGGACAACTTAGCAAGCAGTATAATAAGATTGTCATACATGGTACATTCTTGACAGTAGTGAGAAGGTAGGCAGTTGGATAAGGCAGTAATGTAGGTGGTAGGAATAAGGTGGTGAGGAGACGGTGCAGCCCAGAGGGCATTGTCAGAACAAAGGGTGCTTGTACACCCGTTATGCACAGGTGCAGCAGCACTTGTTGAACAGCTCACTTTTGAGTGCAGTTTTGAATTTGGAGATAGTGGGGATTTCAGAGATGGCGCGAGGAAGTGTGTTGTACCAAGAAGGGGCTCTATGGCGGGAGACCTCTGTCCATGCAGGTCCTAGATCGAGGAACCAGGAAGGTGGCCTTGCAAGAGGTCCGAGTACTGACTAGCGGTTGGGCTAGGAGGAGGGAGGATGTCAGCCCGGGTGGAGAAAGTCCTAGCAGGGTTTTTTTAGTTATAAGGCAAGTTTGGTATTGCAGTCGTTCGTCAAGGTTTAGCACTGTTGCCAAGTCATAAAGCTGGCATGTATGTGTGAGCCTAGGGGCCCCTGTGATTAGCCTGCATGCCTTATTTAGGATGAGGCGGATTTTGTTTAGGCAGTCATGTTGCAGCACGTAGACAGGTAGTCCATAGTCAACTAGGGATAGTATGGAGGATGTAACTGCAAGCGGAGGCATCGGGAGAGACAGTTTTGTAGCTGTACAAGATACCAAGCCGTATATTGGTAGAAGCAAGTGCTGATGTGGGTGTGTGTAGGTGAGGGCTGAGTCAAAGGAGACCCTAGGTACTTATAGGAGTGGACTTGCTCCAGTTGCTGTTTGGAGTTGGAGAGGATACGGAGAGGAGTTGTAAGCTTTGTTTTGAGAGTGGGCAAGAGCATGGTTTTAGATTTTTTAAGATTTAGGACCAATCTATGCTCTTTAAACCAGGTTTCAGTGTCGTTATAGGAACATTGCAGGAAACCTGGAGGAAGTGGGTTACAGTCGGTGGCAAAGATGTCGGCGTCATCTGCATACAGCAGAATTTTCCCAGTGCAAGCACTGGGCAGGGTGTTAAGGTATAGCGAGAAGAGTAGGGGTCTCAGGAAGGAGCCCTGTGGAACCCCCGAGAGGAGAGGACGTGATTGGAGAGTGTCCCACCAATATTGACACGTTGGGAGCATGCGGATAGGTAGCTGGAGCACCAGGCAAGTGGTCCAGTGGCAAAACTAGCGTGACAGAGGGCTTCCAGCAGCAGGGGGTGAGAGACCGTGTCGAAGGCCTTTGATAGGTTGAGGAACACGGCCCCCGCCAGGGAGCCAGCGTCCATGGAGGAGTGTAGGAAGGATGCGAATTCAATAAGAGCTGTGCTAGTACTGTGTCCTGTACGGAACTGCTGTTCAGGGCAAAGAATGTGTATTTGGTCAGGTATTCGGTGATTTGCAAGGCAACTAGTTTTCCAGTGCCTTGGAAAGGGGTGGAGTATGGAGATAGGTCGGTAGTTCCCAAGCTAAGGACCTGTCACCCCCTTTATGGATAGGAGTAACAGTGGCAGTTTTCCATGTAGTGGGGAATTGTCCCAGGCAGAGGGATTTGTTGAGAAGGCTGGTGAGTGGGGTGAGGACCTGATCCAGAACCAGAAGGAGAATTCTGTGGTCCAGGTTGTTGTCACCGGGACTGTTGCCTTTTAGTGCACGGGTCAGGTGCGGTCTGGCTTCCTGGGCAGTTACCCTACGTAGGTAGAAGCTAGGGCGATGGAGGACAGGGGCAGGTTGGGAGGGTGGTTGGTCAAAGAAGTTACAGGTGAGGATAGGACTAAGGTCAGTAAAGGCGGTGTTGAGGAGGTTTGCAATGCCAGCAGGGTCTGTAACGGTGGTGTTGTCAGTAGTAATCTGGGAAGGGGGGGGGGCGAGTGTTCCCATTCAGTTGTTTGACGTTGTCCCAGAAGGTACGGGAGCACCCCCAGGAGGCGGTGAGGGTGGCCTGATAGTGGTCGGCCTTGGCTTTCCTGATTGCCCATGTGCACTTATTTTGTGCAGCGTTGTAGGCCTGTCTGTCTGCTGGTCGCCTAGTTTCTATGGCACGGTGCCAAAGATTATCCCTGTGCCTGAGCAGCTGTGAAAGGGCAGGAGTAATCCAGGGCAGGTTATGTTTTTGGATCGGACGGCTGAGAGGGGAGCAAAGAGGTCACAGGCTTTACTAAAGGTTAGGGTAAAGAAGGCAAGGCAGTGTCAATATCAGAGCGCTGGTGAATGGGGGACCAGTCTTGCTGTTCAAGGTATTGTTTAAGGTTTTTCAGACCACACGGTCTGAAACGCCGGCGGGGTGCGCACTGTGCAGTGGGTCGAGGTGAGGTGGCCATCCAGTGGAACAGCACAGGGGAATGGTCACTGAGTGAATCAGGGAGGACTTGGATGTCCAGGATTTTTGGGGGGCGGTTTGTGATGATGACATCTAGGAGGGTGCTGGTACCTCTCTTAGGGTTCACTCGTGTGGGTTGGGAGACTAGTTGTGTTAGATCCAGGGCTGTGAAGGAGTCCCGAGTGGGGGAGGAGGAGGGGCTCAGCCAGTTCACATTAAGGTCCCCAACAATGACTTGATCAGCACTGTGAGGGAGGGTGGCAAGATAGTCAGTTAATGATAATAGTGCTGGGTTTTGGTTCCTGGGAGGTATATAGGCAGTGGTGAGATAAAGGGGTGCCCTGGCGGGGTCCGGGGTAAGCTTAATGGTGAGGGCCTGAGCTCCACTTACAAGGTCCGGTGCAGGGAGGGCGAGACCAGTGAGAGAGTTCCTGGTGTAGATAGCACAGCCACCCCCACGTTTGGTTACTCGATCCTCACGGTATAGGGTGTAGCCGGGGAGGGTGACAAGGCGTCAGGGGTGGATTTAGATAGCCACGTTTCCACCAGCGCAATGACGTCGGGTTTGTTCAGTGTGACCCAGCATTGAAGGGAGTCAAATTTTTTCAAGATGCTGCACATATTCATGGAGGCAATCAACAGACCGGGACGCCCACCTGCTGTGGAGGTCAGGGTGGGGCCAGGGTTAGGGTGGATATTGCCTGTTAAGAGTAGTAGGAGGACAACAGCTCTGGCCAGGGCACGGTGATATGAATTTTGCCTGGGTTAGGAGGAGATGGGGTGGGACCATGGGGAGCAGGGATGGGTAGGGATTACAAGGTGGGAGGCAAGGTTGATGAGCCGCCCGGGATGGGCTGGGAGGGAGGAGGGGGAGTGGCCGGGAGATGGATGCTGTAGGCCAGTGTACATGGACATTGTAGGGTGAGTGGGAACTATGTTGGCGGGAATTAATGGTGCAATTTCCTGTGACCCAGGGGAGATATCAGGCTGGAGGGAGGAGGGTACCAGAAGGAGGATGACGGGGAGGGAGTTTAGTAGGAGGTGAACTAGCATGGTATGCAGGTGGTAGTGGTGTAGGAGGTTGAGATATCTGGGTTGCCTCCTAGAAAGTGTGGCTGCCACTTTAGATTAGTGGTAGTGACACGGACTCTGGTGGACAGGTTACAGGGTTCAAGTCCCTGCCAGGGCAGCAAGAAATATGCCTGGGAGAGGGCAGAGACCCACGATCTAGGGGTCCAAAGCAGGCTGGGATTGGGCCTCAGCAGGGGTGAGATATAGCGACTCCTAGTGGTCACTGGGTGTTGGTACAGAGGAGGAGGGGTGGGTCTGGAGGTGGATTGGTACAGAAAAGGAGGAGCAGGTGAGGGTGAGGGCAGAGGTGGGTATGTTGGAGGAGAGGAGTGGGAAAAGGCAATAGGAGGATTCCAGGAAAGGTAGGCAGAGTACAGGTAGTGGATCTGAGGTGGATAGGTATGGGTCCCTCTAGTGGCTGGCAGGTATAACCTGCAAATGGGAAAGTGGGGAGTTAGAAAAATTGACAGCCGGGAAGTGATGTCATAGGCCAGCGCCTATATAGGTAATGACGACCCAGGGTGCGAGGGTGGGGCAGTCGACACGCACAGCGTGTCGACAGGCTAACCCCCCTCACAAAGGTGCTGGTAGAGGTACTTTAATTACCTCTTCTCGGCCCACGGAGATGTTCGGTGCTCCTTGGGGGGAGCTGAGGTGATCTGGGGATATGCAGAAACGACGTCTGTTTTGACTGGGTAGGGTGTCTTGTTCCCATGTGATTATATATTTTTGATGGGATAGGAAGTCCCACCCCCTTGCAGTTATGGTTTTTACTGGATAGGAAGTCCTGCCCCATGTCTTTGACTAAGTAGGGCATCCAGCCCCCATGCAATTATGGTAAATAATAACATGGGTTGTTTTGTTTTGTTTTTGTTTTATACTGAAAGGCCTGTGAGCAAAACTGCCCATTTTCACAAACGTCCAGTTACAACAAACATAAAAATACATTAAATAAAAGTAACATAATGCAACAAACATACATAAAATATGCGTCAATACAAAACTCAATTACAACACTTATATACAGAGTTAGTGAGTAAGTAATTTTTGGGTAGTGTTGCTCAGATAGTGCTTTTGTGGATCCTACCACCCTCCATCAGATAGTGCTGGTATCCTACCTTGCATCCTACCAGAAATCCTACTAAAGATGGATGTAGGATCTGTGGTCAGGTAGCGATGGATCCTAGAGCAGATCCAGGGATCCTAGGTCGGATAGTTAGGATCCGGGGTCAGATAGCGATGGATACTAGGTAGGATCCAGGGATCCTAGATCAGATCCAGGGATCCTAGGTTGTATAGGTAGGATCTGAGCTGGATCTGTTGGTCAGAACTGTGGATCTGTTGCAAGGATCTGCAGGATCCACAATGTTTGTTGGACCGGTGCACTGGATCCTAGAGGGTCGGATCCGTGGTCAGATAGCACTGCTATCATACCACAGCAACTATGTGGCCAAATGGGAGGTATCTGTTGGTATCCTAGTTTCTAGGATACTATCTCATGGGTTCATGTTTATTTTATTTATTTGAATTTTGGTAACCGGGTAAGCCCACTAAGACCATGCAGTCCCTTTTCCAGGGACGGCCCCAGTGAGGGCACATAGGGCAAAACAGTATTCAACATACACAGATACACAGAGCTATATAAAGTCACAGTTAACATAAAAACTAGTATACAACATACATAGATGCACAGAGCTATATAAAGTCACAGCATAAAAAACGTTTGTATCAAGGTAGAACAATGTAACAGGGCTGCATAGGTTCATAGGTAAATAAGAGTCTGAAGCCACTGGCCATTGTGACTCGACCAATCAATCCAAGGAGGTGAACTTGGTATCCTTCATATGTCTGTCCAATTTGTTTTAAATATGTCTAGTGTCTTGCTTAGTACTACCTCCTTTGGTAGTCTATTCCAGACATTTACCACTCCCTAACTCAACCAACTGGCCCAACTATCTGACTTATGATTTTCCCCTTTTAGTTGAAGTGGATGGAATCTATTCCCCCTCATATCGTCCCTCTTTGCTAAGGCATAAGGCCCCCCTTAATCTCCTATATTGTAAGGAGTATGGTCCCAGTTCTCTAAATCTATCACCGTATGCCAACTCCATCATCTGGCTAATCCTTTTACTGGTCCATCTCCAAGTCCTTTCCAACACTAAAATTTCTCTTTTGTTTGTCGATGTCCAGAACTGTGCACAGTACTCTTGGTGAGGTCTTACCAGGGAGGTGTATAGGGGGAGCGCTTCCTGTTTGTCTCCACTATTGATATTTCTAGATATGCAGCCTACTATTTTGTTGTCTATGCTTGCTGCATTCTTACAGTGTTCGGCAGGGCAGAGATTACTGGTAATTGTGACCCCCCCATGTCATGTTCCATGTTTGTGACTGGTAGATCCTTATCATACTGCGTATACTTCTCACACCTATTACCTCTACCTATGTCCATTATCTTGCATTCCTCTGTATTTAGAATTCATTTATTTAGCTCTACCCATACCCCAGTTTTGTCTATTTCCCTTTGGAATCTTATAATGGAGTTTTGATCATTAACTGAGTTAAAGAGGAAGGGAGGAAAAGAATGTGGGATGGATCAAAGCCCATTAAGTGAGGACAGAGTAAAGAAAGAGCTTGGAAAATTAAAGGTAGATAAGGCAATGGCGCCTGATGGTTTGCATCCAAGAGTTCTTGGAGAGTTGAGGGATGAGCTGGCATCACTTCTGACAAAGTTATTTAATTTATCCCTGGATATGCGGGGGGGGGTTCCAAGTGACTGGAGGATGGCAAACGTAGTACCAATTTATAAGGAGCTCTGCAGGGAGGAGGCGGGGAATTACAGCCCTGTCAGCCTCACATCACTGGTGGGTAAGGTGATGGACGTGTTAATAAAGGAAAGAGCGTAAAATACTTAATGGACAATAAACCATTGGATGAAAAGCAACACGGCTTCACTAGTGGGAGATCTTGCCAGACAAATCGGATTGAATGTTTTGACGGGGTAACAAAGGTTATTGATCAAGGTGGGGGGGGAGGTTGATGTGGCCTACCTGGACTTTAGTAAGGCCTTTGACTCTGCTCCTCACTTTAGGCTAGTAAACAAGACAGAGAGCCTGGGGGTGGGACAGAAATAACTAGATGGGTGAAAAACTGGCTGAAGGATAGAAGTCAGAGGGTGGTGGTAAATGGTGTCCATTCTAGGATAATGAGGGCGACGAGTGGTGTTCCTCAGGGGTCAGTACTGGGACCAATTCTTTTTAACATATATATCAGTGATATATCAGTGGGACTTGAAGGGAAAGTGTGTCTTTTTGCAGATGATGCAAAGTTATATAATAGGGCTGACATAGCAGCAGGGGTTGAGGCCATGAGAAGAGATCTGAGCACCCTAGAGAAATGGTCAGACATTTTGGCAGCTGAAGTTCAATGCTAAGAAGTGTGCAGTGATGCATGTGGGGCATAAAAATCCACTGGCTGAGTACTCACTGGGGGATAACTGATAAAGCAAACAGAACAGGAAAGGGACCTGGGGATTATAATCTCAAACAACCTTAAGGTAGGAGACCAATATAGTAAGGCAGTAGGTAAAGCTAATAGAATGATGACGTGCATAGGAAGGGGTATAACAAGTAGGAAGAGGGAGGTGTTGATGCCTTTATATAAGACCATGGTCAGACCGCACCTGTAGTACGTGGAACGGTTCTGGAGGTCTCATTTAAGAAAGGATAAAGATGGGTTGGAGAGGGTTCAGAGAAGGGCAACAAAAGAAGGTGTAGAGTATGCAAGAGAAGCCATACAGGACTAGATGGAGAGAATTAAATCTATACCCGTACGAGGTTAGAAGAGATGGAGGTGACGTGATAGAGACTTTTAAGTATATGAAGGGAATAAATAAAGTGAATGAAGGTAGATTATTCAAAAGGAAAGTAGGAGTTAAAACAAGGGGTCATAATTTAAGATTAGAAGGGGGAAGATTTAAGAGCAATGTAAGGAGATGTTATTTCATTGAGAGGGTGTTGGAACCCTAGAACAGATTACCTAATGAGGTGGTGTGTGCAGAAACAGTGGAGGAATTCAAGAGGGCATAGAACAGACACAAGGGGTTGGTTGGTGGGAAGAGGAAAATAATCCTGGGAAGTGGAGACAAGTAGGGGTGGGTGGGAAATGGGCAGACTGAATGGACCAGGATGGTCCTATGGCACATTCATAAGGTAGAAAAAATGGGCAGACTGGATGGGCCTTGTGGTCCTTATCTGCCGTCATCCTCCTATGTTTCTATGTTTTCTTTTTTTTTTAATATTCTGTCTTTATACACCTCCTTACCTCCAACTGGTCCCCTTTACATAGAAACATAGAATTTGACGGCAGATAAGGACCACTTGGCCCACCTAGTCTGCCCATTTTCCTACCTACAGGGTAAGCTGCAGATCCTAGTTAACCAACAGCTTACTTCCTCCTACCCCCCACTAGGACTGCCTTTTGTCTGTCCCATGCATTCTTGAATCCCCCACTGTTCTTGACTCCACGACCTACTTAGGGAGGCTGTTCCATGCATCCACAACCCTCTCTGTGAAAAAATACTTCCTCACATTACCTCTGAGCCTTCCCCCCTCTATCTTCAAATTGTGCCCCGTTGTTCTTGCACATCTCTTTTTCTGAAAGATGCCACCCTCTTGGACTTTGTTGATTCCCTTGAGCTACTTGAAAGTTTCTATCATGTCCCCTCTCTCCCTCCTTTCCTCAAGGGTATACATATTAAGCTCCTTTAGTCTTTCTTCGTATGTCTTCTGGTGCAGACCCTGCACCATTTTGGTTGCCCTCCTCTGGACAGCCTCCACTCTGTCTATGTCTTTGCGGAGATGGGGTCTCCAGAACTGCACACAGTACTCCAGATGGGTCTCACCAACTGTCTGTACAGAGGGATAACAACTTCCTGTTTCTACTATTGATGCCTCTCCCTATGCATCCCAGTATCCCCCAGCCTTCCTTACTGCCTTCTCACATTGCTTGCCCACCTTTAGGTCATCTGATATAATTACCCCCAGGTCCCTTTCCATTTTTACTGTTGTCAGTATCTCATCCCCCATTGTGTACTCTTCCCCTGGGTTTCTGCTTCCCAGGTGCATTACCTTGCACTTCTTTGCATTGAATCTGAGCTGCCATACATTTGACCATTCCATTTGTCCCCTACTCCATCCTCAGGGCTGTCACCTGCCTTTCTGGGACTTACCCAGCTCTGGACAAACCTACCCCTGTGGCTTACCCCTCATGGTGGGGCTCTTTCATCAAGGTCTGGGGGGGGCTATGGACCCCTCGAGGCAACTCAAGCCAGCACTATCTGGAGTGGAGCCACAGTCAACAGCCTTCAGGAAGAGTGGTCAAGTCAACCTACTTGGTTGGATCCATTTTTCTTGTTTTTCTCCCTGCTCCTGAGATGCAAACACACTAGAGAAGCCAAGGTGCATGTGCTTGTGAAGCGTGCAGGACACTTCGGCACCCGGCCTGTGTCTCTCCCTTGTCAGTATCCTCAGCTGCACTGCCACCTGTGATAGGCAATATAGCTTAGACGTTACCGTACTGAGCTGTGAAACAGGAGACCAAGCAGACCTCAGGTTTGAATCCACTTGCACAATGAGTGACCATTTCTGGAGGAGGGATGTGTAAGAGAGATGTGGGGATACACTTCTTCACTGAAAGGGTGGTAGAGTCTAGAGCAGACTGCCATCGGAAGTGGTGGAGGCAAAAATAGAAGGGAGCTTCAAGTATACATTGGGTAAAAATAGGGGTATTTTAGAAAATAGACAGGGAGGAGGGAGGGTCACCAGAGACCAGTTAGGGTCTGTGGAGACAGACTAGGCAGGGAACATCTGGGCAGACTAGGCAGACCAAGTGGCCTTTTTCTGCTAACAAATTCTATGTTTCTTTGTTTCTATGTCACCCAGGTGGCAGTATAGCAGCAAGGATGGCAACCTCCTCCACGTAAGAGGGTAAGCGTCCCCCTGGCTAGCCACCAACAACCCAGGATCGTTCCTGAACCCGGGTCACCGGCATCGCTAATTGTAGCATTTCTACTGTGCCGACAGGCTGGCCCTGTCTCAGTCATTTTATAACACTTCTTTGAACATGTTTGAGGTTTACATGTGCTAGGCTATTATTCCATTCAGAGGTTCTGCTGACATACTAACCGCAAGAGTGGAGCTCGAGTGGTTCAAGCATGTCAAAAGAAGCACAGGCTTAAACCAGTTTTCTAGTTGAAGGAGATCAGCCTCGATCTGGCCATTAAGGCAGCTGGGGTCCCTAAAGCTTCTGGAAAGCACAGCATTGTTTGCATACAGTAGAATGCTTGCCTTCCCACAGTTCCTTGGCATATCATTAACATTTAACGAAAATAGCAGGGGTCTAAAATAGAATCCTGTGGGATGCCATCCAGGATTGGTTTATTTTTGGAGAGATGGCCTTTCCACCTGACCAGCTGGGATCTGTCAGTGAGGAAGTGGAAGACGCCTCCTGAGGAAGGGTGTCACTAACCGAAGTGCCGTGGTGGTGGTTGGTGTGATGTTAACCGTCTGTATGCAGTCAGTAATAAACACTGAATTTTTTTGCATCCAAAACGTTGTTGTGCAGCTTCTTTGAGGAATACTGAAGGCAGCCACAAACATCAAAGATTTTGTCTACAGATTGGTATTTATATTTATATATGAATTAATTAGTGCACACTGGAGTGCGCAACCTGCTTGGCCATTAGGAAGTGGGAGAACCAGCTAAGGGAGGGTATGTCAAGACCAAGATTCTTTAGTTTTGATAGAAAAAGGCTATGATTAACCACAGCAGAAGCTTTAGTGAGATCAATGAAGACTGCAATGGTAAGCAGCCATTTATCCATGGCACCCAGGATATCTGTCGTCAGGTTGACAAGGCAAGGGCAGTGTCAGTTCCATGATGTCACCTGAAGCCATGTTGCCTGTCAGACAGCAGGTGACTCTACTCCATGAAGTCAAGGACCTGGTTATGGACCAGACGTCCCTGTAGTTTAGCAAGGGAGCAGAAGAGGGAGAGATGCTCGTAGTGCTCAACAGGTTCTGCTGAGCCACCTTCATACACTGGCACAGCTATGGCAGTCTTCCAGCATTCTGGGATACGTTCTTCATGTAGGGATTTGTTAATGAGCATGGCAACTGGGGAGGCAATAACAGGGGCTGCAGTTTTCAATAGTTTAGGTTCAAGTTTATCAAAACCTGCAGAACCTTCCACTTTCAGTTTGTTTAATAGAACTAGTACCTCCTTCCGAGTAACCAGCCGAAAGTGAAACTCTCAGAAAGGTATTGCTGGTTCAGGAGTGATGGGGTGGGGAGAGGTGGAACCCTCAGAGAGAGGTGTGAGTCATTCCAGGTCAGTGAAAAAGACCCTGAAAGTGTTGGTTTTGGCCAAGGGGTCACTGACTGGTTGCCCATCCACTACTATATCATGTTTGGTGGATTTGGAGTGGCCATTTAGTAGGGAGTTGATTTGTGCCCAGAACCTTTTAGGGTTGGACAGGTTTTGGTTTTGCAATTAGGAGAGATAGGTCTTTTGGCAATTTGTATCTCTTTTTTACAAGTACTCCTGAGCTCTCTATACTTGATCCAATCCACCATTAGGCCAGTGGGCTTGAAGAGCCCCATTCCTTATCCCTAAGTTTTAAACATTTTCTTAGCTCAGGGGTAAGCCATTTGGAGTGCTGCCCTTTCACCCTGATCTGTTTAAAGGGGGCATGAAATTTTGCAGCCAACAGAAAGTTACTGATAAAGACGTCTAGCTCAGATTCAGTACTGGGCAGGAATTTTATTGTGGCCCGGTTAATACCAGACAAGGAGACCAAGAAGGAGGATGGATCAAATTTAGAATAATCACATGCCACAAATAACCTGGGGGTGGGGTGGGACTGTGTTCTTCCATATGCAGAAAATAATGGACTGGTCATCCCGAGAGCTCTGATTCCAAGAGGATTAGAGGCTATGGATTCAGTCCGGCAGAGTGTGGTTAACAGACTTCTTGTTGAGTCTGGTGGGTTTAGTAATAACCTGGCTGAGTTGGGCCCCAAGCATGGCTGACTTAGGCCCAAAGCCCATACTGGGAGACCAGCTGATATTAAGGTCTCCCAGTAGAATATATTCCCCAAAAACATCACGTGTAATAGTTTAGCAGAGAGCGTTGAGTGCAGAGGAGGCTGTCTTTGGAGGGTTATACATACAGCCAACAAAAAGGGACTTCACTCCCACAAGCAATATATTTACCCATAATGACCTCACAGTTGGACTCATCTAAGCTCAGATGTTTTACAAGGGTAGCACTTAATGAGGCTTTTGTGTATATTAGTACCCCCCCACACACACTTCTTACCCACTCTGTCCTTTCTAAATTTGTTGCAGCCGGGAAGCTCAACCTCATGAGGGATGATGAAGGGCTTTAACCAAGTCTCAGATACTGATACCAGGTCTGGGATATACATGTCAACCCAACGTTTTAGTTCTTAGAATTTGGGCCAGAGGCTACTGATGTTTATATGTATGGGATCATATATATTGACTGTATAATGTCTGATTGTTCTCTGATCACGGATCCAGACTATGTACTGTCTATTATATGTCAAGAATTCTGGGTTGCCCCTGTGAAAGGGACTCCTATGTCTTAGTGGGCCTACCAACTTAACAAAACAAAACAAAAAAAAATGTCTGTGGGGAGGGAGTGACCCTGGCCATGGCCCCCCTGTTCAGCGGCTGATGACCAGTGTTCCTAATTCCCTATTGTACGGTGTCAGGCCTCTTCACTCACTACAGTGTCAGTGACTGCAAACAGAAGTTGACAGAGCAGCTCACTTCTGGATTGTGGATGGGCGAGACGCTGGCATTGTGCCTACAATGAATTTTGGGGCTTTGTGTAGTCTTTCACAACCGTAAGATCTTTGTCACAGTGTAGATACTGGCGGTGTGACTGAAAAAGGAACTTTAAGGCCCATTCCACCTTTCCTGGTAAAACAAACAAAAACAAATAGAGCATATTCATGTGATTAGACAAGGCAGACTGGGCTGGCATCCAGACAACAGTTATGCAAATGCAGAGCTAATCCTGGATCCGGTTTCTGATTGGCAGCATCACCTTCCAATTAGCATCCCTTCTAGCTGCATTTGGCAAGCTGCTGTGGGTAGTTTGCTGGCAGCCTGGCTTCATCTAAGTGATGCAGGGCTGAGCAGACTGATGCTTGTATAGCATATGGTATGAACGCTAGGTTGTTTATCTCTAAAAAATAAACTAAAAATGATAAAGGGATGAGAGAAGGGACTTTAGTGGAATTTAAAGAAGGGCAGCATCACCATTCAATTAGCATCTCTTCTAGTAGCACTTTGCAAGCAGCAGAGGTTACTATGCTGGCAGGGTGAAAGCGATGCAGAGCTGTGCTGATCCATGCTCTTACTGCTCTGTGCGACACTTCTTCCGGTGTGAGTAGGGACAGCAGTCTATCTTTTTTTAAGATGAAAATCAAAAGAGATTAAAAGTTATTTATTTTAAAGTTGTTTCACGGGGTAAAACATACAGAGATACAATAACAATCTGGTTTACAGATGTGACCTGGTGAAGGGGCTTCATTGAAAATAATTGCAAAAATAAGCTTTTAAAAGGAGAGGTTGGCAACCTTCTTGGCACTTTAAGATGCATGCGAACATACTATTTACAGTGCCTTTGGGAGCATGCACCCAGAACCCCCCAGCACTGAAGGCTCTATCCATTATGTTATTGTCCTCCCCCCCCATTTATGGCCTCTGTACACACCTTGGGGGACAAATAGCCCCCACAATCTTAGAGCCAAACAGACAACAGGAAGAAACTACCTGGTGACAGAAAACCTCTCTCGTTTCAATAGCAGTACAGACAGTTTTTGTTGGATTACATTTTTTCCCTTTTTACATTGGTTGTGCTTGTGCAAACCAACATATTGTGTCAATACGGGATTTCAGGGGGTGTCACTGCCGAGCCCATTGCAGTTCACAGAACCAGGGGCTCAGCAGTCTACCTCAATGATCACTAAGTGCGGTCCTGAAGCAACTCTGCTGGGTGGTCTGAATGGTCATGCACTTCAGAGGACAGAAGCTGCTCTAATCTGTGAGGGCTTCGGCCCTTTGATTTGCATGACAGTTCAGCCCACCTGGGGTGCCCAATCCCCATGTCAGTGATTCCCCCCTCCCCCTGCAGTGTCTGAGATCGGGATGCCCAATCCCTGTGTCGGCGATCTCTCCCAGCACTGTCCAATATCAGGGTGACCAATCCCCATGTCCGCAATTCCCCTAGCACTGTCCCACATCAGGGCACCCAATCCTGTGTCCACGATGGGCAATCCCCCCTGTACTATGGGACACTGGGGAGCCCACCCCCAGTGCCCCCAGTTATGTCACTCCCCCCCATCACCCTGGAACCCTGGAGAGCCCGCTCCCGAGTCCCCAAACATTTTTATACCTGAAAAAAAAAACAGTCCCCAGCATCTTTTTTAATTAAACCTGTAAAAGAAAACTGTCCTCGTCATCACCCCATCCCCTCCCCTCCTCTACTTCCACCTCCCTTACCCCCTTACCCCATACTTACCTCTGGAGGTCAGCTGCTGGCATCTTCTGTGGAGCGGGACATCTGCACTCTTCAAAGCCGAACAGTGAATTGAAGAATCAAGTTAAGTGCCATATAATGGCAGTCAATGGTGTTTTTAACTTATGTTGATAGCTCACCCATTTTTAGGTCTTTTTGCACCAAATTTTCAACATGGGCTTTTTGAGACCCCACCTCATGAACACTTTCACTGTCATTTTGTTACCCAGTCTAAAAGGTGATTTTGCGGTCCCTGTGCTGAATCACCTCTCGGGGCAGAGTAACAAAATGACAGTGCTACTGTTTATGAGGTAGGGTCCCAAAAAAACCCATGTTGAAAATTTGGTGAAAAAATCCCAAAAATGGCCCCGTTATGAGCATGCATTGTGTAGTTTCTACGTAGGCACTTAACTTTGCAAATTTTTAATATTTTCACTCCAAATTGTCAACATCCAGATTTTGTCATACCACCTCATAAATAGTACAACTGTCATTTCTCACATCCTGCCTGAAATATGTTTGCACATCTGTGGCGTGGAATGGTGCAATCCTTGCATGAAATTACCTTTTGGGGCTGAGTAATGAAATGGCAGTGCCACTGTTCATAAGGTGGGGTCCCAAAAAAGACCATGTTGAAAATTTGGAGCAAAAATACCAAAAAACACCCGAATTACACTCACTCATTAACATTTTCCTACGCATGCGCGTAATTGTCAATTTTCCATATTTTCACTCCCAGTGTTCAACATAGCCATTTTTTACACCACCTCACAAACACTACAGCTCTCATTTCTCACATTCTGCCCAAAATGACTTTCCGCATCTGTGGCGTGGAATGGCATTTTTCCATGGATTAAGAAGTTTGTACCTATGGAGTTTACGAAGTAAGGTGATAAGAAGACTATGTTGAACATTTGGGGTCAAAATGTGAAAAAGTTACAAAGTTATCACAGCAACATACGAGTGTCTGCTTGCTCCCAGGTTCGGAGATGGACTCTGGAGTCAGAGGGCCGGCTTGGGGTAGTAGGATTGAGTGTCCCAGGGACTGCTCTCCTTCTCTGGGGAGAGGGGGGAGAGTGTCTGGTGCATTGTGCACCTCTGGTGAGGCTAGACGTACCACCGCTGCCGGCACCTCATGCAAGGGGGGGGGTGAGGCAGATGCTGGTGTTATTGCACATCCCCACCCCAGGAATCTTAAAAAATTAGCATACAAAAAATTCTGGCCCCGTTCCTGATGCCCTTGCCTCCACCGCTGTTCCTACAGCAACTAATAAAAGTGAGAGAGAGAGAGAGACTATTGGGGGCCAAAGAGAAATGTTATAGTCATTGAAATCACAAATAACATTTATTCTTGGCCCCAGTGTGGTGGTGTGTGCACAGGGCAAGAGCAGGCTGGCAAAATAAGTCTTTGACTTGTGCCACCATCCAGAGGAGAAAAAGAGATAGAGAGAGAGAGAGAGACTATTGGGGGCCAAAGATAAATGTTATAGTTACATAATTCACATATAAATTTTATTCTTGGCCCCAGTGTGGCTGTGTGTGTGTGTGTGCTTGCGCACGCACGCACGCAAAGGGCAAAATAAATCACAAAGTTATGAGCCTGCATTGAAATTTGCGAATGCAGGCTTGTAACTTTTAACAATTTTCAATATTTTGACCCCACATTTTCTACGTAGCCATTTCTTTGCAACACCTCATGAATGTGACAGCTGTCATTTTTTAAATCCTGGCCAAAATGTTTTTTTGCATCCCGAAAGGTGATTTTGCAGTTGCTGCATGAAATCGCCTTTTGAGCAGGTGTTGAAATATTTTTTCTCTGCACTTATTCATGAGGTGGGGTCATAAGAAGGGTATGTTGAACATTTGGGGCAAAAATATTCACAAACAACAATGATATGAGCCTGTGTTGAAATTTGTGAACGCAGGCTTGTTACTTTAGCAGTTTTAAATATTTTGACCCCAAATTTTCTGTATAGCTATTTCTTCACATCACCTCAGAAATTTCATAGCTGTCATTTTTTAGATCCTGGCCAGAATGTTTTTTTTTTTACATCCCAAAAGGTGATTTCGCAGTTGCAGCACAAAATCACCTTTTGGGCAGGAGTTGAAATCTTCAAAATTTGGGCTCAGAATCACAAAAAAAAAAAAATGTTTAACAAGCAACCAACATTTGGCATCGACAAATGCTTGTTGTTTTATCAAATACTCTATGACTTTTCTGCAGATATGCTGAGCTTACTTGAGAGGTGTCAGGAACTTAGATTTATGTGAATAATCCAAAGATGATAACTTTGTTTACAGCCACGGGTTTTTAATTACCAAATTCTGTGACATGCTGGTATGGGAGGGATGCAATCAGATACCGGTACATGTATATAGCGTGAACCATCCTTGCCAGCTGCTTAACACAAATTGAAGTTACCATTTAAAAAATAAAAGAGGCTGGTGGAGTTGAGAATAGAGAAGCTGGAATACTAATAGAGTTACAGTCTGCTGCATGAGAAGACCTTTTTGCTACATAAGATCTCGTAATGTACTACAGCCTTACTCTTTTACTTGAATGGGGGGAAAAGACATGATTTGTAAAAGAAAAAAAGTGAAGCATCTTACATTATTACAATAAACCTAGTCAAAATGCAGTCCTTTTTTCCTCAGTACCAGGATTTCTTTTTACAGTTTTATTTATTACCTAGGATATGCAATGTCTCAGTTCCAGCAGGGTCACGCTTCTACCCATTATTGTAGCAGGGCAGACTGGAGCACTCTTGTGAATTTCTTATTTCAGGTTACCGTAAAGTTTATCCCAAGACAGCGTGAATCCCCTGATTGTCTTTGCTTCCACCACCTCCTGTGGTAGTTTGTTATGAGGCTCTATCACTCTCTCGGTGAAGAAGCATTTCCTGGTGTTAGTCCGAAATTTACTTCCTTTAAGGCGCCTGTTGTGGCCTCTGGTTCGTACTTCTTTGTTTTCTTGGAAGAAGCTCTGATCTTGTACTGAATTTATATCTTTGAGGTATTTAAATTCTCAATCATGTCTCCCCTGTTCCTTCGTTGTTCCAATGAATGCATGTTCAGTTCATAGAAACATAGAAACGTAGTTGCTTGAGTCTTTCCTCAGAGGGTTCCTGCTGAAGGTCCAGAACTATCTTTGTGGCTCTTCTTTGCACTGTCTCCAACCGGTTCATATCTTTTTTTTAGGTGAGGTCTCCAGAACTGGATGCAGTACTCCAGGTGAGGCCTCACTAAGGATCTCTACAGTGGGGTTATCACTTCACCTCTTCTGCTTGAGAGACCTCTGCCTGTGCAACTGAGGACGTGACCTGCTTTTTGCGCTGCCTTTTGGTTAAGGTTAGTACTCAGGACCAGAATGCCCCTATCAAAAACTGAAGTCCTAGACTTCAAAAGAGTAGACTTCAACTGGATGAGGGAGCTGGTCTGAGACAAACTGACCAGGGTGGACAGTATTGGAGATGTAGAGAAAAGATGATGGCAATTAAGGGGACCATTCCCAAGGTGACAAAGTCACGCACAAGAATTGTTACAAAACGAAACAGGCACAAGAGACCATACTGAGGGCCAAGAAAATGGCTTTCACCAGGTACGAGGGAAAGCAGGAGAAGGAAGAACATGGAGAGTACCAAATAAAAACTAGGGAAGCAAAGAGGTCAGTCAGGGAGCCAACGGCAGACACAATGCTGCGTATTGCACAGGGGGTCAAGGGTGGGGGAAAAAATTCTTCAGATATAGTAAGGAAAAAGCAGGGAAAGGTATTGTTAGACTACAAGAAGGGGGGATACTAGGAGAAGATGAACAAAAAGCAGCTGTCCTTAACGATTACTTCTGCTCTGTCTTCACAAGGATAGACAGTGGGCCCCTACCTGAAAGTGGCATCAAGGCAGCGGTCAGGAGCATGCCTGAAATTACGCAGCCCACCAGCCAGTATTTACCAGAGAAAGGCTCCAAAAGGGCTTAAAGTCCTAAAGGTAGATAAAGCCAAGGGCTGGTTGGGAAACACCTAAGAGTGCACAAGGAATTAGCCATGGAACTGACTGAACCCCTAGTAGGGCTATTCAATAACCCCAATTCAGAGGGACAGTTTCAAAAGACTGGAGGGTAGTGGACACAGTCTTGCTACACAAGGAGGAGACACGGAGCAACCAGGGAATTACAGACTCATCAGGCTTACCTCTGTAGTGGGTAAACTGATGGAGTCACTGATCAAAGAGGACCTTGTGGACTACCTAGAAAGTGACAGTCCACAGAATAGTAAACAGTATGGGTTTGCGGCAGGGAGTTCTTGTCAGACCAACCTGATAGTTTTCTTTGACTGGGTAACAAAGGTAGTAGATAGGGTCTGTGCTGTGGATTTACTCTGATTTCAGCAAGGTTCTCAATTCAGTGCCACACAGAAGACTGCTGAAGAAGCTCGAGGACATGGGTGCAGCTAGGGACATCGTCTACAGTGCTGCACCTGCCACCTCCCTAGCTAGACTCAGTGTTCTGTTTAAAGCCTTCTGCAGGTTTGCTACCAATGCTCCCTTCTCAACTCACCATTGTGACCTATATTCCTCACTTTCCCTCCAATCCCTCGCACAGAGATGCTCCTCACACTGCTCCACCTTCATACCCAAATTCTGGTTTGGGATCCTACCACACTACCTTGCCTCGTTCCTAAATCTGACCACACCTTCGCCTTATAACTTGTGGTTAACCTGCACCCACACTTTCTCACTCCCATGTATACACACTGGAGCTGGCAAACTTTCCTTTTCATCTTCCCTCCCTCTGGAATATTGTCTCCCTTCAACTTCACCTCTCTCCGACCTTCCCTGCCCTCAAACGCCTCCTCAAACCAACCCCACCACTTCCTGTATCTTCTCTCTCTCTCTCTCTCCTAGAATCCTCCTTGCCCTCTCACTACTCCCAACTGCTCATATGCACTGTAATGTTGCTGTACATAGCCTTGTATATACTGCTCTGTATGTATTTGCCCTGTATTTATCCGCTACTCCTCATTTGTAAATAGCATTCACTGTAATTTCTTGTGCACAATCTGTTTACCATGTCTCATCCCTGTTATTTTAATGCTGTATTTTAGTTCTTTGTACCCACCTCCCCCTGGGCTGCACCTGGAAACGAGTTTATTCTCACGGTACCTTTCCCGGTCATCAACTTTTATATAAATAAATAAACATAGTTATATGGGTAGGAAACTGGATGAAGGCGAGACAGGAGAGGGTGATAGTAAATGGGGTCAAATCACAAGAGAAGGAGACCATGAGTGCTGGAGGAATCTGCTCTGGGTCTTGTCCTCTTAAATATGTTTATCAGTGACACTGGAGAGGACATTCAGAGCAAGTTGTGGCTCTCTGCAGATGACACAAAGTTCTGTGGCAGGGTAGATAGTGATAAAGGGATCAGGGAGATGCAGTGGGACCTACAAAGGATAGAGGTTTGGTAGTTGACATTCAGTGCTACAAAATGCAAGGTTATGCACCTAGGGACCCGCTCCCCAGAACAAAGTACAAGATGGGAAGGGTTAAAATAATCACCATGGTACAGGACAGGGACCTGGAAGTCATCATTAGTAATTCCACCAAACAATCAAGCCAATGTAACAAGGCCTATGGTAAGGATAATAGGATGCTGCTGGGGTGTATTGGAAGGGGTCATGACAGCAGGAAAAAGGAGGCACTACTACCTCTATGCAGGTCACTGGCGAGGTCACATCTGGAATACTGTGCTCAGTTCTGGAGTCCATGCCTATGGAAGGACAGGGACAGGTTGGGGATGGTGCAGCACAGGGTGACCTAGATGATTTAAGTGTAACCCCCAGGGGGCACTACCCTTAGGGCTACTACCCCTGCCTGCCTCCACAGAGACCGGGTGAGGGGCCCAGATCCATTGGCGGGTGCCTCCACCCAGAGATCAGGGTTAATACTGTCAAGATTGCCTCGGTCACAGCCCTCTGGGTTACTGCAACCCCCCTTTTTCCCCGCTAGTGGCTCACATTGGGTACCAACAATGCTTTTCACCAATACACTTACCCCCAGGGTAGTATCTCTCAGCTCACTCCAGGGACCCCCTGTAAAATAAGATACAGTTATATCACAGTCACTATACAGCGGTTCAACAGGGATGCACAAACCAGCCAGGGTGTAGTTGCAACACACAAATCTGATTTATTAAGGGGGAGATAACAAGGATGGGGGAAATCAGGCTAATTGGCTTATCACTATACTTAACGACCTAGAGCTCTGTGCACAGGCCTATCCCTACAAGTCACTGTCCCTGGGTACCCAAGCCCTAATGGCTAGTGCAAACGTGGCAGCTGGTTGGGGCCCTTAACACAGATAACCGCTGCAATCCTGAGCAAGTCAGCAGGGAAAGAAAGTTCGATTAGGCAGTCAAAAGTACAGCAATATGATTGGAAAACCACTGTTTGCACACTTAACAGGGAGCAACCCTGATTCAGTACTCACAAGCTCCAGCCAATCCCGGTTCTTCCAACACTAGCAGGGCTGAGCCTGAACTTCACAAGTCTCTTTACACATCTATATGGTTATCTCAATCCAGGCAGAATCCCTCACTGGCAGCAGGATTAACTTGAGCTCACAAGCCTCATAATACATTTATATGGTAAACAGCAACAGGAAAAAATCCTTTAATTGCAGCAGGATTTACTTGAGCTACTCACACATTTATATGGTAAACAGCAACAGCAGAGGGGTACCACACCAGGCAGCTGCTCCCAGGCTCTTCAGCTTTCACAGTCACTCCAGCTCTGCAATGGCAGCTTTTTATGCCTCCCGCGGACCGAGCGCGAGTCAGCAATTTTCTCCAGTCCTCCTACAGGTCGAGCCTGGTGGGTAGCTGTACGGTGCACAGCCTCCTCTGACTGCCTGCCAACAGATTTCAAAATGAACTCCTCGCAGGAAAACGGCCGACTTAGGCCTTCACGCCACACGCCACCCCCAGCCGAGCAATACACAGCCCCTCACTCTTCACTAGCCACAACGAATCTGTCTCCACAGCTTGGGGCACTCTTTCCACTCGGGCTGACCCATCCAATTGGCTGGTTGAGCCTGCCAGTCACTTCTCCCAGCTCTCAGTGGTGCAGAAAAAGCGCCATAGCCCATAATACCTTTCTCAAAACAAACAGCTCTTCCATTGGTCAGTCGACTCTGTAGGTTCCAAGTACTGATTGGTCCAATTCTGCAGTTCGGGACCAAAATGGAGGAGGCAATCGAAACTCTCTATGCTGCAAAGCAAAGCAGGTTAGAACAACTACATTATCATTATTTTTACAGCTTATTTCAAGCACCCACCTACATTCTTTATTAGGGCTCCCCCTGCACTATTAGCGATGGCAGAATGGAGCGCTCCTTGGCAGCCTGGGCGGGAGTCGAGCATAACAACACTCGAACCCCTTCCCATTTTAACCCATTCCGACTGCAAAAGGCAGCCCTTAAAGGGACAGTATACGGAGGCCTTAAAAAGCACTCCACGGACCGTTCGGCGGCTTTATGCCGATTACCAACCAGGCATAAGGCACATTAGGAACCCCCATTTGCAAGGGGGTTACATAAGGCCAACAGGGCAACTCTTACGAAGACTGCCAGAAGGCACTGAATATATACTCACTGGAGACCAGGCGAGAGAGGATGATAAATGCTAGAGACCTTCAAGCTCCTGAAGGGGATAAACAAAGTAAACTATGAGGAACTGTTTAGCAGGAGTACAGTCAAGACCCCAAGATCATGAGTTGAAACTAGTGGGGAGGGGAGGTGTTAAGAGGGATGCTAGGAAGTTCTGTTTTACAGAAAGGGTGGTGGAGCCATGGAACAGTCTGCCAGTGGAGGTGTTGGGTACCGGACTTCATGATTCGAGGAGTTGATACCTATCTCCAGCCAGGGGTAATGGTCAAATGTCTCCCAGGTACATCAGCATGGAAAGACACTGACTGCATTGCTAAAATTGTACAGGAAGCAGGAGAAAACACTGACAGCCTGGTACACATAGGGACTAACGATCTCACCAGCCGGTCAGTTGTGGAGACCAAGGAGCACCTGACCAGGCTGGGTGACAAACTATCATCCATTTAATCTGGCATCTCCTTCTCCGAGATGCTGCCAGTTTGGGAGAGGTGGCAGATGGACGGAAGGTCAGAGAAGGGGAGATAGGGGAGCTAAACATGTGGCTCAAGGGCTGGTGCCAGGAAAAAATACATAAATTTGTAGGTAACTGGCAACAATTTTGGGAGCGAAAGTTCTTTAAATTCGATGGACTGCATCTGACTAAGGAGGGAGTCGGTGCATTGGGGCAGAAGTTTGACATCTTTGTAGAATATTTAAACTAGCAAATGGGGAGAGGGGTGCAGCACCTGATATGTCAAATGAGAAGAACACCCTTCCCCCCTCAGCTAGTGGTCAAACAGGAGTTCAGCATGTTTGTAGTTCATTTGCATCACCAGGTACGGAAAAAGGTCTGGCTCCCTATGTGATGCACAGGGGAAACACCAGACCTCGCCCAACAACTAACACACTGAAATCTGGCCAATGGAAAATCATGTACACAAATGCTCGCAGTCTGGGAAACAAGATCCCAGACCTGCGGGCAATAATGACGGAGGCTAAACTGGACATAGTAGCAATTAGCGAGACGTGATTTCCAGTAACCACACTTGGGAGACTTCAGTACCCGGCTATGTACTGTTCAGAAAAGACCGAGGTGCAAAAGGGGGGGGCGGTGGAGTGGATCTTTATGTCAATGAAAATATCAAAGCTACAGAAATTCAGAATACATGTACAGTAAGGAGCCAGAAGAACTGTGGGTCACCCTGGAAACAGGAAATGGGACAGCCATAAGAACTGGGGTTGTCTACAGGCCCCCAGACCAGGGGGAGGACATAGACACATTACTGTTAGAAGATATACAAAACATGACAGCTAAAGGGAAAGTTCTGATAATGGGAGACTTCAACATGCCGGATACAGATTGGTCAATAGCAGCAGGAACATTTGCCAGAACTAGACACATAGAGGATTCCCTGCGGGGGGGGGAGGGCTCAAACAACTGGTACAACAACCCACAAGAGACAGGGCTATCCTAGATCTAATACTGACTAACAGGGAAAGGATCACACAACTCCAGGTAGAAGGTCACCTGGGGGCCAAGTGACCATCACATGGAATGGTTCATTTTGGCCACTAGAACTAAATCATCCCATTCCAAGGCAAAAATATGGGACTTCAGAGGAGCTGACTTTGATAAGATGGCCAACAGAGTTAAGCTAGCCCTGGCAAAAAGAAATACAGGTGAGGGGGTACAGGCAAAGTGGGCAAGCATTAAGGATGCAATACTTGAAGCAACATCCCACTGTGTTAGAGAGAAAAGGAAGTGCAGAAGAAGAAGGAAACCACTTTGGTTCTCAAAAACAGTGGCAGAAAAGGTCAGAGCCAAAAGGCTGGCCATCAGGAAATATAAGGGAATGCAGCAGGCTGAAGATAGGAAGGCATACCAAACTTCCCTAAGGGAAGCAGGGAAGGCAGTAAGGCAGGCAAAGGCCCAAACCGAGGAAACATTCACACGGACAGTAAAAGAAGATGACAAGACTTTCTACAGATACATTAGTGAAAGAAGAAAGTCCAGAGGGGGTATTGTTAAGATCAAAGGGGATAAGGAGGCATGTGAGGAGGAGGACCATGTAAAAGCATCTGTCCTAAATAGATACTTCTGCTCAGTATTTACTGAAGATAAGGTAGGGCAGGGCCCGCAGCTCAGCACCATGGACACAGGGGGAGGGAGGTGTGCTCTAGTCCCTTCATAAAAGAAATGGTCCTACAACAGCTCGTTAGGCTCTGGGTGGACAAGGCAATAGGTCCTGATGGCATACCTCCCAGGGTACTAAAGGAGCTAAGGGTGGAACTAGCAGAGCCATTATCAGAACTGTTAAGTGAGTCTCTGAGCACAGGAGAGGTCCCAGAAGACTGGAGAAGGGCTCATGTGATCCCGCTCCACAAGAGTGGTAGCAGGGAGGAGGCAGGGAACTACTGACCAGTCACTCTTACCTCAGTAGTGGGCAAGATTATGGAGGCACTCCTTAAGAAAAGGATAGTGCAACACCTGGAATCCATAGGAGCACAGGATCCAAGACAGCATGGATTTACAACAGGAATGTCCTGTCAAACTAATCTCATAGATTTCTTTGACTGGGTAACCAGAGTGGTGGACCAAGGGGGAGCAGTTGATGTCACCTACCTTGACTTCAGAAAAGCTTTCGATACTGTTCCACATAGAAGATTGATTTATAAGCTGGGTAGGCTTGGGGTGGGTCAGATGTTGGTCAACTGGGTGGCAAACTGGTTGACGGGCAGAAAACAGAGAGTGGTGGTAAATGGTATACAGTCAGAAGAGATGCAAGTCACAAGTGGGGTACCTCAGGAAACAGTCCTGGGGCCAGTCCTCTTCAATATCTTCATCAGTGACATTGCAGATGGACTAGAGGGTAAGGTTTGTCTGTTTGCAGATGACACTAAGATCTGCAACAGCATGGGCCAAGAAGGAATTAAAATATCTAGCCTCATGCATAATGCTAGATCATGATTACCCATCGGAAATTCAACAAGCTCACATGCAATATGTCCCAATACTGCATAAACTGAAGGAACAAGGACTGAAATTTCAAACTCCTTTTCCAGCTAAATTAAGGATTCAGTGGGAAGATGGCCCACAAGCTTACTCTTCCCCCATGAAAGCCTTGGAAGCACTTTGTCAAAGGGGTATCCCACTTCAAGAACCAGAGATGGAATATATTGCTAGGAAGTGTGTTCACTCCATGGACTGGATACCGGTTGCACCTTGTCACTGTGCTGAATCCCCATTGCAAGCAGTGCGTGAAGCCCTGGAAAAAGTGGGAGCCATGAAATCCCAATCCAACGGCCAGAAGAACCTGGCAATTGATGCGACAGAGGGCTGAGAGCCGCAAGGTACTGTCTTCTAACAGAAATGTCTGCATTGTTCTTCATATGGGGGCGACCGACTTGGGGTTAGTTACAACACCCCTTGCCCTAATTGAAACGCTTTGTTTTCAAGACTGCCTGGTCTGCACCCCTCAGTAGAAGTACCTAGCCCGGATTTATTGTTGCTCAGCAAGAAGGAGGGCACTATTCAATGGGATCTGATCAGGAATAGTACTCCAACTAAAGTTTATCCTGGATTCCATAGTCCCTTATTTCCTTTTTATTTTTTTTTTTCCAGTCCTGTACATCTCTAAGAGCAAAATCACTAGGAAGGACTGAGATCTAGTTTACTTCAGGAATGAGCTGTTAGAAAAATGGGTGGGGGGGGATCTCTATGTACGGGATTTACTTACTAATATCATAGAAAGGTTTTGGAGGTCCGGTGTGCGATTTATTGCTAATTTCACTCAGAGAGCTCCTCAGAAAGGGGATCTTTCAGGTGACAGGACCCTGATCATACAGGGGGGGTTAATCCTTTGACCACCACCTCTGTTTTGTTATCTGAAAAAGGAGGTGGATTAAGGGTCCACAGGGTTGGTCCCTCGACCTTGGAAGTAGAATTGTATACTCTGTTACTGTTTTTCATATTTATTAGCTGTTAAATGTTCAGACTTTGCTTTAACTACTTGTTGTCTGTAAATAGTTCTAGCAAACTAGTTCTGTTAGATTTGTTAGTCAGCCATCATGCAGCAGCAGAACATATAAAAAAGACATGGGTATAATTTTGGATTCTCTGCAGAGACAATATGGATAAAACACCCTTGAATTGTTCATTTAATGTAAACGGGTTATCTAACCCTGTCAAAAGAAGTAGAATAGTCTCCATGCTGAAAAAAATCAAAGGCAGAGTTTGTTATGCTTCAAGAAACGCATCTTTCCCCATCAGAACACTTGAAGTTGGGGTAGATGGGTTTTAAAACTATGGGGAGTGCTTTGTATGGGAGGAGGAGATAAAGAGGAGTTGCCACACTTAATAAAACACCATTTGAGCTACTGGATCAGATGTCTGACAAGGAGGGGAGATATGTGTTTTTGAAGGGCCGATTTCAGGCAAGAATAATCACCTTAGCCTCTGTATACATCCCCCCGGGGTTGGACTTTGCTGTTTATCACCTTATCCTCACTAAATTACAGGAGTGGGCGGAGGGGGAGCTCATAACATGAGGAGATTTTAATATCCGACTAAATCCACACATAGACTCATCCACTAAAAACCCTAGGGTGGACAAAGGGATTTCCAAAAAATTTCCAAAACTCCTTGGGGAAATGGGATATGCTGATGTATGGAGACAAATGCACTAAAAACAGAGGGATTATTCTTTTAGCTCTGCTCCACATGGAGCATATTCTAGGTTGGACTATTTTTTCCTCCCTAAAGAATCTATGGGTCTCGTTAAAAGCAGCTGGATAGGAGATATGGTCTTATCTGACCACGCCCCTATATTTATGAAATTGCATATTGAAGACTTCCAGAAACATACATTCTGGAGACAAATGTCTCCCTCCTCCAAGATAAAGAAACCACAGAGCAATTAACAAACACGGTTAAACAAGCGTGGGTGGAAAATAATGCCCCGGGCATATCCATAGCAGTGGTTTGGGATACCATTAAAGCTATACTTAGGGGTAGCTGGATATCCCTGGCAGCCTACAAAAAAAGCAAAGGGAGACTATAAAAACCTCACTTCAAAATCGGATCGGTGAATTAGAGGGACAGCTAAAAGAAAAATACAACAGACAGTAACATAGGGAACTGACAATACTAAAAAAATTTACAGGAGACCTTGGACTATCAAATAGAACAAAAAGTATTTTTTTTAAGACAGAAGTTCTATGAAGGAGGTCCCCGAGCAATGAGGTTTTTGGCATATAGACTACGTACACAGAGAGCTAGGGCCCAGGTGATATCCTTAATCCATCCACATACTAAAAAAATACTTCAGGCTACCCCAGAAATTGTAGAAGCTTTCAAAACGAATTACAAGGAGCTATATACGGAAACACAGTCCCCAGATCGATCAGAACTAGTCAAATATCTAGAGAACATAGATTTACCCAAAATACCCCGGCCCTCTCAAGGGGCAATCACTGCTTCTATCACCACAGAAGAGATACTGACTGCTATCTCAACTCTCAAAATGAATAAATGTCTGGGAACTGATGGTTACCCAGGTGAATTATATAAGCACCTTAAAGACTCACTTTCCCCTATTCTCATACGAGTCTACAATGAGACACTCTCACCAATGGGTGTTGTACCTGAATCATGGTCCCAAGCTATTATCTCGGTAATTCCCAAGCCAGGGAAGAACCCGACCCTTTTTCCCTCATATTGGCCCATATCTATCTTAAATACGGATTACAAAATATTTACTTCTATCATCTCCGGCTGTCTGCAAGATATTTTACCACAGCTAATACATATGGATCAGGCTGGATTCATCCCAGGGTGTTAATTCCAGGACAATTTAAGACATACAGTCCATAGAATGGACTCCCTCCAGTCTTCTAAAACACCAGCAGTCCTTCTCAGTCTAGATGCTGAGAAGGCTTTTGACAAGATATCATGGACCTTCTTAAAAACAACTCTTGTCAGGTTTGGTTTCCCATCACAGTTTGTACAACTGATCTCAAAACTCTACCGGGCTCCCAGAGGCCATGTCCGGGCCAATGGCCATGTGTCTACATATTTTACTCTAGAAAGGGGTACTAGACAGGGGTGCCCACGCTCGCCCCTCTTGTTTGCTTTATATTTAGAACCTTTAGCACAAGGAATACAAGAAAACCCAGACATAGAGGGAATCTGGTTGGGGGACACACAGCAGAAATTGACCTTATATGCTGACGATATACTGTTGTATCTGTCCCACCCTGAAAGCTCACTCCCGGCCCTATTTAATCACCTACATAAGTTCTCATCCCTCTCTGGATATACTCTAAATACTACTGAAACAGAGGTCTTAAAATTTAATTATCAACCCTCCCCCTCCCTTAAATGAAGCTACCTCATGCGGTGGGATATGGACTCACTGAAATACCTGGGCATAAACCTATCCATAAACACATCCAAACTATTAAGGCTGAACTTTCTCCCACTGGTAAAAAATATTAAATTAGATATACATAGGTGGTCCCTTATCCCACTATCCTTACACTCTCGAGTGCAGACATTAAAAATGAATATCCTTCCTCGGTTTTTATTCCTTTTTCAATGTGTCCCATGTACAATTCCAGTTAAGTAAATTGATTCCTGGCAACGGCTGTTGTCCCAGTTTCTCTGGTCCTGCGGTAAGCCAAGAATCAGAAAACATACATTGTTCTTGCCCAACAGCAAGGGTGGGATTGGGAGTACCACACCTACTAGGCTACTGGTATGCAACCCAGACAAGGGTAGCATTGTTACTACAGCACCCAGACAATAAATCAGGATGGAAGGATATTGATTTATCGGAACCCCTGTCACCCCCGCTTCAGGCACAATGTTTTGCTCTGGCCTCCCGGCAGACCTAGTCTCCTTTGAAATTCTCAGGGACCACAGCTATGATAGCTGGATGTAGGGGATACCTGAAAACAGGCCCTGCTAAGCTCTCCTTATGGAAATACCAATGGTGGTCAAAAAGTGCAGAGTATACACAAGCACGAAGAGACCCAAAGAAGAGGTACAAAGACCAAGAGAGAGACTCAGTTGCTGGGCTCCGTGGCAGTGCATGAGTGGGGAGAGGATCATTTCTTTTCAGGAAGCCCAACATAAATTTGGGTGGATACAAAAGGATCTGATTTTTCACTACCAGATTAGAGATTACATTAATAAGCAGCTACGTTCTTTCACTATTAAGATCAGAGATACCCCACAAGGCCACCTCTTTGAGACAGTTTGGGGATCAGCAAGAGATGGGAAACCATATCTATGGTAAATACCAGGTTTCTCAAAAATATGCAGCAAACCACAAACTATGTTAAAGAAAAGTGGGAACGAGAACTTGACATTAGTCTGAGTGAAACAAGCTGGGACAATATTTGGCAAAACACGTGGTGCACCACATTTGCCCCTGATTGGAGGGAGTTCATATGGAAGCTCTGAATTAGGAATTCCAGGGTCCCAGAGAAAGTGGTTAAGTGGAGTTCTGCTGGATCTGGCTCCTGTTGGAGAAAATGTGGGGAGGGGGTGGCAGGCCAGTCACATATTTTCTGGCAATGCCCCGTGATTGAAGGGTTCTGGAACCAGATCCGGACATACATGAAAGATTTGTTTAACCACTCAACCCCTCTTGGCCCAGAGCACCTGATCCTGGGCATATACCCGATGGAGCTCAAGGGGCATGAAGCCAAATACTTATGGAATATATTGATAGCGGCAGTTAACAAAAGCATCACTAAAAATGGCTTTCTGAAACACCCCCAACACAGAGGGAATGGATTAAACTTATAGAGACCATCAAAATATATGAACGTATTAGTTTTATGGTGCAACAATCTTTGCCTGCTTTTTTAAACAGATGGGCAAGGTGGGACTTGGCAGTCCCATCTCCGGGACCGGGAGACACACCATGAACCCTCTCTTCCATTCCACCCCCGATCTGTCATATCCTTTGCCCGCCCTTCTAGGTAACCCCGCTACTGGGCAGAGATGCTTTGTTTCTAGTACGGTGAATGTATAAAAGTTTCTTTATAAAGGCAAGTACTTTTATATTGATTTTAATAGCTTTAAGATGGCTTGACTGTATTTTTTATTCTGTCCTTTTTTATTTTGGGTTCTTTTTCCTGGATGTCTAATAGTAGAAAATATTGTTGTCATGTTTGTTTATAGTAAAACTAGAAAAATGTACTGAGAAAAATATGAGCCTGCTATTGTAATACAGATTTACTATTGCTTAATGTGTGCAGATTCTGATGATTTTGAACAATAAACTTTGAAGTATAAAAATATATATATATATATATATATATATATATATACACACACAGGTATATTCTTGAGTGCAGATCTTGAGAATTGTTCCTTTTTAATCTTTAGATGACATGAGGACATGGGCTGTAAATTATCTGTTTTGTATGTATGTAATATTAAAGCATGATTAATGTTTTTTAGGCAGATTAAGTCCTGTATATTTTTACATTATGTTTTACTATTGTAGATGGATCCACTTAACCATTGTTTTGCACAAATTATCCTTTATATATATAACAATGGGGTATCTTCTTTAACAATGATTATTCTTTATGCGATTTTCTGACCTCACAATACCAGAGATCTATTGAACATATGTTAATACCACCACTGAGACCACTTCTACAGTTCTAAGAGTGGTCTCACATGCATTCTTAGGGCATGAGAACAGCGAATACTAAGTGAGTGGTTTTAATACCCTAAGAATGTGAAACCACTCTTACAACCATAGGAGTGGCCTCAGTGGTGGTATTAATAGAATAGTTACTTAACCATACCAGCAGATCTTTGAGAGAATCTCCTCTGCTAAGCCTCATGATGGAACTGCTAGCCCTTGGCATGAGGACCTCCAGAAATTTTTGCTGGCTTGGGCTGCTCACATCAACGCATCTTGTCAGTGCCTATACAGTGGCGTGAAAAAGTATTTGCCCCCTTCCTGATTTTCTCTATTATTGCATATTTGTAACACTGGATGTTTTCAGGTCTTTAGACAAAATATAATATTAGATAAAGGGAACCTGAGTGGACAAATAACACTTTTTTTTTTTTACTTATTTCATTTATTTAATGAAAAAGTTAACCAACACCAACTGGCACTGTGTGAAAAGTATTGCCCCTAGTTAAATCAACCCAATTAAAGGGATATTAGAGTCAGCTGATTGAACACAGCCAGGCTTGATTACAGCCAGCCCTGCTCAATATAAACCTCACTTATTTTGGCCCTTACCATCAGAGTCACATTGCCAGCTCAAAAGATTCAACAAGCACATTATGCCTTGATCAAAGGAAGTTCCTGAAAAGATCAGAAAAACATTTTGTTACCCTCTATCAGTCTGGAAAGGGTTACAAAGCTATTTCTAGGCTCTGGGACTCCATCGAACCACAGTGAGAGCCATAATCTCCAAATGGAGAACACTTGGAACAGTAGTGACCCTTCCCAGGAGTGGGCAGCCTGCCAAAATTACTCCAAGGGCACAGTGTAAAATCATCCAAGAAGTCTCAAAGGATCCTAAAACAACATCCAAAGAACTGCAGGCTTCTCTTGCCTCAGCTACGGTTAGTGTTCATGACTCCATAATCAGAAAGAGACTGGGCAAAAATGGGCTTCATGTGAGAGTAGCAAGGCGGAAACCACTGCTAACCAAGAAGAACATAAACGCTCATCTCTCATTTGCCAAGAAGCACCTGGATGATCCACAAGCCTTTTGGGAAAATGTTCTATGGACAGATGAGTCCAAAGTGGAACTTTTTGGACAACAAGGATCCCATAATGTCTCGCGTAAAGCAAACACAGCATTCCACAGTAAGAACACATACCAACAGTCAAACATGGTGGTGGTAGTGTGATGGTGTGGGATGCTTTGCTGCCTAAGGACCTGGATGACTTGCCATAATTAAAGGAACCATGAATTCTGCTCTGTACCAGAAAATTCTTAAGGAGAATGTCCAGTCATCCTTCCGTCAGCTGAAGCTGAAGAGTTAGGTCATGCAGCAAGACAATGATCCAAAACACAAAAGCAAGTCCACATCAGAATGGCTAAAAGAAGTAAAATTAATGTTTTAGAGTGGCCTAGTCAAAGTCCAGACTTAAACCCAATAGAGATGCTGTGGCAGGACCTGAAACGAGCAGTTCATGCTCAAAACCCACCAAATGTTACTGAATTAAAGCAGTTCTGCGAGGAAGAGTGGGTTAAAATTCCTCCACAGCGATGTGAAAGACTGGTATTGAATTATAGGAAGTGTTTGGTTGCAGTCATTGCAGCTAAATGTAGCGTAACCAGTTATTAAGTGTGAGGGGGCAATTACTTTTTCACACAGTGCCAATTGGTGTTGGTTAACTTTTTTTCATTAAATAAGTGAAATAAAAAAAAAAACAAGTGTTATTTGTTCACTCAGGTTCCCTTTATCTAATATTACATTTTGTCTAAAGACCTGAAAACATCCAGTGTGACAAATATGCAATAATAGAGAAAATCAGGAAGGGGGCAAATACTTTTTCACGCCACTGTATAATGTGGGCATCCCCAGCATGCCTCAGTTCCCCGCTGGAGACAAACTTGGAGAATCACTGGACCAGCAAGGATTGAAGCAACCAGGACCAAACCAGACACTCAGGAGAGGATATGAAAACCTGAGTAAAGGTTCCAAATGAGGCATCAAAGAAGAACCAGCTGCAAGAGCAGGCAGGATAAAATTACCCGTCACTTGAAAAGGGGTTAAGGACAGAAGGAGAGCCATGGCTCAACAGAGGAGAGAGGAGAGCCTCTTGAAGATCTGCTGTTACAGCAGGTAACTATTTTATCTTCTTCGAGGACATCTCCCTCTACTGAGCCACATCATGGAATGATTCCTGAGCAGTACTAAGCACTCCTTGAGGGAGGAAGGCAAGACCTAAGGACCCTGAGTAAGAAGGCTTTGCAGAACAGTAAGGCAAAAGCCAGCACATCTGCGAGAGGCTATGTCCAGACTGTAGTGTTTGGCGAATGTTTGAACAGTACCCCAAGTGGCAGCAGCACAAATGTCAGCAGCAGACGCATTCTGGAAACAAGCCACTGAAGTTGCCACCCCACGGATGGAGTGAGCACGGACAGGAGCAGGAAGCTGCTTACCATGCTTCCTGTAACAGAAAGAAATACAGCATGCCAACCATTTGGAGATGCCTGCTTTGAAATGGGAGCAACCACCACTTGGGGGGACAAAGGCCACAAGCAGTTAAAAGGATTTTCTACAATCCTTAGCATGGTCCAAGTACTCACACAGCATCCTGCAGATGTCCAGCATATGTAAATGATTCTCCACAATCTGTGGGAGTGGTGGAGAAATAAACCGGAAGGTCAAAAGTCTGATTTAGTGTTCACTCATAAATGCCCTTTGACAGAAAATGAGGAGTAGTATGTAGTGCAACCCAATCCCTGTGAAAAATAAGAAAAGGAGGATCTGCAACCAGAGCCTGCAATTCTGAAATGTGTCAAGCACACATCACAGCCACTAGGAACAGTGTCTTCCAAGAGAGGAAGCACAACTCACACATAGCAGCACACTCAAAGGGAGGTGCAATAAGGGTCTCCAGAACCAAATTAAAGTCCCACACCAAAACCAGGTTGCCAACTGGGGGCTGCAGAAATAGGATACCGCTGAGGAACCTACAGGAAACCTCAAGGTGCACCACAGTCATGCCAGCCATGAGGGCATAAAAGTCAACAGCGCAGCCATGTGAACCTATATCAAGGAATGCCCGAGTCCTTAAGGGACAAGAGGTAGTCAAGCACTAGATTAACTGGATGCATAAAGGGTTGCTGGGCATCAGCAGCACACCAATCTGTAAAACGTTTCCATTTTTGCGAGCAGTTGTACTGTGTAGATGGTGTTCTAGCTGCCAAGAGAACAATGGCAACTGTCAGGGAAATCCCAAAGTGGGAAAGCGATTTGTCCTCAGGAGCCAGGCATGGAGGTGCAGGAACCGCAGATCGGGATGCACCAATGCAGCCTGCTCCTGTGTCAGATGTCCAGCTCGGAGGATGCAAGACAGGGGCTTTCAGTGCCAGTTGCTTAAGCAGAGGAAACCAAATTAGTCTCGACCAGTATGGGGCCACCAGAATTAGAGTGGTTGGCCCAGCCCTCAGCTTTAAAATAACAAACTTTGAGAAGTGGCAGTGGTAGCAAATACTTGCAAAGGTTTGGTGCTGTTCTTCAGTGATGGTGGTCCGACAAGCAGTTGACACCAGGAGAAAGAACTAAGGCATTCCAGGGACACCCACTTTATATACTGTATGCACTGATGAGATGGGTCAGCATGGGTGGCCACAGCCAGCACAAGTTTTTGGGTGGTCCCAACGCCGATGGCTTACAGTTCCATGATGTGGCTCAGTGGAGGGATATGTCCTTAAAGAAAATCGATCAATAATACTTTAATATTTTGGGCCGGCCTGCCAGTGCAGCGGTAGGGCTACCGCTTATGGTGCCAGCGACCTGGGTTCGGGAACGGACTCGGGCGGCTGGGGGGCTGGCCGGGGGGAGGAGAATCAAGTGCCCAGGGGCTGCTCTCCTCCTCCGGGTGGGGTGGGATGCGAGTCCCGCTGCATTACCGCCACCTGGGTGACCACGGGTGGAGGTGCAGCAAGACAGCACTCCTGAGGAGGAGGGCGTCTGCCAGGAGCTGGAGCATTAGCACGTCGGCACATGTCCTCCTTATCCCCTGCATGCAGACATCCGGAGGGTCGGGACCAGAAAGCGGAAAAAAGAACCCTACGCTGGGCTCCTGTAGACAGGACCCGGCTGTCCCGAGAAAACCCATAACTAGGCTCCATAGATGGGGCTCACGAGGCCTTCCGACACAGTCTCTAGGTGTGAGAGGGGGACTTAAGGGACAGGGTCCCCCTCCTTCCCGCCCGGGGGGTACACCACGGCAGGATGGCGAAGGCTAGCCAAGCGCCCGGAGGGAGATACCTGAGGCGGGACTAAGGGAACCCACAACCTAGGAGATCCCCGAAGAAAGGAACCTAGCGCAGCGAGGAAGAGGGGCATAAAGAGAAAGTAAAAAAAAAAATAAATAATACTTTAATATTTTAAAAATCTTGTACCATACATTCATGTTTCCAGGTCAGCTGTGCATAAGACAAGTCTCGCTGTTTACAGAATAAGAGCATCTCTTTCTATAAAACAAACTGTCTTGAATTTTCTGTAATATAAAATGTTTTTTTTCTGTTCTGTCAAGACAATAAAAATTATATTATGAAAAAAAGAATAAGAGAATCTCACAGGCAGGAGAAAGTAGAACACTGATTGGTCAAGAGCAGTCCCTAGATCTTTTTTTTTTTTTTATAAGTAGTTTAAAAACTAAAGTTGAGAACTCACTAGTTTTAGCCTACAAACAAATTAGTGTAAAAGTAGAAAGTCTTTTACAAAGAAATGTAAACACAATCAATAAAACAGCTGATTGCCTGTTCAGTAGTAATGAATACCTGACCTTGACCCGCATCATCTCGAACCATGACATTATTTCCAGTCTCAGAGTCATGGCTACTGCCTCATTCAGGGTGGACACAGAAGAGGAGGCAGGCAAAATGGAGTGGAGGAAGGGGTGAGAGGGAGAGGAAAGGAAGAGGGAAGGGAAAACTGAAAGCAATAAACAGATAGTCAAAAGGGGAGAGGCAGATTGGGAGATGGAAAAACAGTTAAGGGGACAAATTGTGGATGTGGAGATAAGTTTACCAGGGTGAAGAAGACCAGTTAGGTGGGGATGTAGCTAGTACAGAAGGTATGTGTAACCCCCTACAAATGGGGATTCCCAAAAAGTCTTCCTTGAGCTTGCCTAAATGCTCACTGCCAGGCTGGTGTCCTGCATTTTAGCAGTTTAAATGTGATTGCCAGAGAGTGCCTGTATAGCCTCTGTGCACTGTCTCTTTAAGAGCTGCCTGGATTGCAGTCATAAGTAATCTGAGAGGGAACTCTGCTGAAAGATGCAACTGTTTGCTCATTATTCATTGGAGTAGTAATAATAATGTAGTTTGTCTAACCTGCCTTCTTTGCAGCAAGGACTGTTTTGTTTATCCCCACAATTGTGGCCTGGAATTGTCGAATTGGACCAATCAGTCTGGTGGGACCTAAAATGGAGCCGGACTACAGGAGCTGTCTGGAGTCAGAATCTGTAGGAATTGTAGTTTTGGGCTTTTGGTGTCTTTTTGCGCCTGAGGGGGTAGTTCCTGTTGTGACTGACAGACGAATCAGCCAACCGAACCTTTTGGATCTGAGGGAAATCCCCAAGCTGCCTGCTGTTTCAGTCAGATCTCAGTTGGGAGCTGAATGAGCAAGAACTTGAAACAGTCAAGCAGCCGTGTAAGCAGTTTCGAGTGGGAGAACTGTGGAAAGACCTGAGTTGTGGCCTGCATGTCTGCCTGCTGCCCCTGAGAGGGACAGAAGAGAATTATTTTATATTAAATCCAAGTTTGTGAGAATGAAGTAAGCCACTGTCCTTTTACCAGGCTCATACCTGAAGAAGACCGAAGATTTGCTGAATGCGATCGGCCTGACAGGATTTCCAGTTGCTTTTGAATCCTCGGTTTGTGCAGAGACTTTGCGATTGTGACCGGAGAGCGGTTTGCCTGGTACAGTAGAATTTTCTTACATGTAAATGTGCTGTATATTGAAAGTGGGCCGTGATTTGGTTCCCCACTGTGTGAACTGCGTTCTGCTTGCTTTTAAAGTAGAATCCTTTACATGTAAATGTGCTGTGTATTGAAAGTGGGACGTGATTTGGTTTCCCACTGTGTGAACTGTGTTCTGCTTGCTGGAAGCTTTATCCAGCCTAATCAGACTGAATCCGCATTCATCCTCATTCAGCCTCGGCCATGCCACGCTGGCCCTGCCAGACTACCCCACTGCACAGACAAAGCCACCGACGAGAGACCTGCCTGGGGATCAGCCCCCTGCTCCACACCTGAACAGGAATGACACCTCGGCTAATCATGTGGGCCCTGCTTCTCCTGGCACTCCAGAGTAACCACCTGCTTTCTCGATTTTCATCCAGCCTGTATCCAGTCTTGGGTATCGTGAGTAATCATCAGGGTAGCTCCCTGCAACAACAGCCTAATCTAAAAGTGTGTCATCTGACTGTCTTGTTGTTTTCTTTTCAAGAACTGAGCCCTCCGGCTCCGGATTACAAATAGTGTGTGTTGTGCATGTTGTTTTCTTTCATCACAGGGCCCCAATCATCTGTAACGTTCCTGGCTAGCCTACCATTCTCTATCTAGGTACCCAGAGTGTGTGACTATTTATGGACCCTGAAGTGCATGCATAACTGTTTGATTGATAGAGCCTTTAAGCAAATTAACCTGATTACGCCCCTCCCTTGTTCAAGCCCCTTAAATAAATCAGATCTCTTTTTTGCATTTACCCTGACTGTGGTTCCAGTTTGTGCAAGAGTACTGTACTGCTGTTTTTTGCTGTGTATAACCTTGTTTTACATGGGGTCCCCATGGCTGGGCCAGAGGAAAGCCCTGGTGGTAAGTGCAAACAGTGTGGGTACTTGTGTGGTGTATTGTGAAAGTGATTATTGTGTATTGTTTCGGCCACTAGTAAGGGTGGGGTTACAGTGTCCCTGATGGCTGTGCCCAGGATAGCTTGACCACTACCAACCCTGACCTCTAGATGGAGGCCCCCGTTTCAGAACTAAGGCCCCTTAACCTGCTACTAGCCAAGCAGGAAGGGGTAGTAGCCCTTGGGATAGTGCCACTGAGGGGTTACATAAGAAAGGAAGGATGGGGAGCATGGATGCAGGGGTGGAACGGTGGCAATCATAGGGAACTCCATAATTAGGGGTATTCACTGGGAAAGGAAAGAGGACTCAAATGCAAACAGGAGGGTGGTTTGTATGCCAGGGATGACAGCGGGGAAGGTGGGCCCAAGAATAAGGGAAATAGTAAGGGAGGTTGGAGGAAAACCTAATTTAGTTATACATTTGGGAACCAGTGACCTAGCTGGGGAGGAGGTACAGGTAGTGCAAAGTAGGTTCAGGGAGTTAGGGAAGATCTGCAGGGAGGAAGTTCACTGGCCTTCTCAGAGGTGATACCAGTATCAAGGGCCAGCACAGCCAGGAAAAGAAGAATAGAGGATTTTAATGACCGGCTGAGGAAATGATGCAGGGAGGAGATGTTCATCTGTATTGCCGACTGGGAAGAGACTGGTCAAACAAAGCACTCTTTTCACCAGAAAGGCTACACCTAAGTAAGGAGGATTTGAGGGTACTTGGGGACAAACTGGGGAAATACATAACCACTACACTTAATTTAAACTACTGGGGGGAGAACAATGGGCATGTAGGCCCACAGACTATGAGAAAGAGGACATCAGTGAACATCCCCCCCCCCACAGTGATGGAAAAAGTCTGGAGGGAGGAGGTGGAAGGGGCAAGAACACAGCAAAGGGTGGAGGGGTTGGGGAACACATAACAAGGGTACATGGATGGGTGCACACAGAGGGGATAAATGTGAATAGAGGGAAGAGAAGGAAGGTCAGATTCTAGGTGGAGGGTGGTGTCTCTGAATGCACGGAATCTTGGAAACAAGATGTAAGACCTGCAGGCACTATTAGCAGACAGGAGGGTGGACATAGCTGCAGTAAATGAGACTTGAGCAACATCACACCATGACTGGATCCTTGCGATCCCTGGATATAAACTATACAGGAGGGACAGGATAGTCGGGGAGGGTGGCAGTTTATATCAGGGAGGGAATAACTTGCACGAGGGAGGAGTTGGAGGAAGGGGAGGTGGAGGCATTGTGGATTAGTTAAGGTCCAATAGAGGGAGAAAGGTGAGGTTGGGGGTGGTTTACAGACCACCCAGTCAGGATGAGGAGAGGGACAGGGAACTGAGCTCACAAATATCGGAAGCTTCGGGGAAAGGAAAGGTGATAATTGTGGAGGACTTCAACCTGCCCAAGGTGGACTGGAGCATACCATCCACAACATGTGCTAGGAGTCAGGCGATCCTGAAAGGACTGCAGATTGGGTTCCTGACTCAGGGCATCACTGAACCAACAAGAGCTGAGGCAATTCTTGATCTAGTGCTCACAAATGAGGAGCATGAACAGGAAATAATGGTCAGGGAGCCACTGGGAGGATGTGACCATTGCACAGTGTGGTTCCAGTTGAATATGGGCAGGGAAAGCATCCTGAATAAGACCAAAATCTTGGATTTCAGGAGGGCAGACTTCAGGAAAATGGGCAAAGTGCTAAGGAACCATCTGGTGGGCATTAGAGCAGATATGGGGGTGGACCATAGGTGGTCCACATTAAGGAAGGAATACTATTTGCCACAGATGAGTGCGTTAGGCTCAGGGGTAAGAACACAAGGGCCAAAGCAACCAGCTGGTTCAGTTTTGGGGATGCCCAGGCAGTAAGGGAAAAGAGGTTGGCCTATAGAAAATTCAGGAAGACCAAGAAAGAGGTGGATAGGGAAAATTACCTAAGGTTGTCTAGTGAGGCAAGTAACAAAGTCAGGCGAACAAAGGCACAGAAGGAGCTGCAGATAGGTGAAGGGATTAAGAAGGGAGAGAAGGCTTCCTTTTGCTAGAAGGAAGGGATTGTTAGGTTTAAGAAAGGGGTGGAGTCGGTGGAGGATCATGGCAGAAAAGCAGAGATACTAAATGAATACTTCTGTTCTGTCTTCACCAGGGAGAAGGATGGACCAGTGCCTTCAGGAGGGAAAAGAGGAGTGGGGGGAATGCGAACACAGTTGTGGTGATAGAGGAAGATAGAGTGAGGAAGGGAGGGGCTACTGGCATTGAAGGTGGACAAATAACCAGGCCCGGACGGAGTACATCCAAAGGTACTAAAGGAACTGGCTGAGGAGCTGGCAGGGTCATTGGCAGACCTATTTAATAGTTCACTAGAGACTAGCGTAGTACCGCAGGACTGCAAGCAGCACATGTAGTTCCGCTCCACAAAAGTGGTCCCAAGGATGACCCAGGGAATTATAGACCAGTCAGTCTGACCTCCACTGTGGGCAAGCTCATGGAGACCATACTAAAGGAAAGGTTGGTGGAATATCTAGAGGAGCATGGTCTCCAGGATGCAAGGCAGCATGGGTTTATTGGGGGGGAGAGATTGTGTCAAACAAATCTGACTGACACCTTTGACTGTGTCACTAAGACAGTAGACAGGGTCCAAGCAGTAGACATCCTCTTACTTGATTTCAGCAAGGCCTTTGACTCTGTGCCCCACAAAAGGTTGATCAGGAAGTTGGTGGATCTCGGGGTTGGGGAAAAGATGGCCAAATGGGTGGAAAACTGGCTGAAGGACATAACCAGAGGGTGGTTGGTGGGGGGAATAGTTATCTGGCACAAGACAGGTAACCAGTGAGGTTCCACAGGGCTCGGTGCTAGGGCCGGTGTTGTTCAATGTCTTCATCAGAGACATTGGAGATGGCATTAAGGGCAAAATGTGCCTATTAATGGATGACACTAAGCTCTGTGGGAGAGTGGACACAGCTGATGGGATACAGGACCTACATGAAGATCTGGAAAAGCTAGAGAGGTGGTCCAGGATCTGGCAGCTTGGCTTCAATGCCAACAAATGCAAAGTTATGCATATTGGAGCCAGGAATCCCAGACAGAGTACTACCTGGGTGGAGTCTGAGTATCTGCATCAGAGGAGGAGATGGACCTGGGAATGATGATCACTAGTGACCTGAAGCACTCCATGCAGTGCAAGAAAGCAGCAGCAAAGGCAAACAAGATGCTGGATTCATATCTAGGGGAATCAGTAGCAGCAGAGAGGAGGTTATACTGCCCTTGTACACATCACTGGTAAGGCCGCATCTAGAGTATGGAGTTCAGTACTGCTGCCCACACCTCAGAAAGGACATTAACCTGCTGGAGAAGGTCCAGAGGAGGGCTACAAAGATGATAGCTGGTCAGCAGGGTAAGGCATATGAGGAGAGGTTGAGGGCACTGAACATGTACTCCCTGGAAGACAGGAGAGATAGAGAGGGGACATGATTGGGACCTTCAAGTACTTGAAAGGGATAAATAAGGTTGATAAGGAGAGTCTCTTTAAACTGAGTGGCAATCATAACACAAGGGGGCACAGTCTTAAGCTGGAGGGTGGGAGGTTTAGGAGGGAGGTCAGGAAGCACTTCTTCACAGAGAAGGTGGTGGACACTTGGAATGTGCTGCCAGAAGAGGTAATCTCGTTGAAGACAGTGGGCAGCCTTAAGAGAGGCTGGGACAGGTATAGGGGAAGGGTAAAGGTCATGGGTAGGGAGGATGGGAGGAGTGGGGAGAGGGGGCAGGGATAGTGACTCAAGCCGTGGACCCTGCAACACGAGCAGACTTGATAGACCAAATGGCCTTCTGCTGGCTTCTTCGTATGTTTGTATTCAAACATATGGCATATTTAGATATGAATATCTCAGGACAGCTGACACCTACTAGTAAGTCCTATATCTTGTTTGAAAGAGATTCTGATGGGCTTTCACACCATGTGGGGCCCTGCAAGACCCCTAGTCACTGGAGGTCGGTGGGGAGGAGGAAGACTGAACATTCTAGTGGGCACTCTCTTCCAGGGAGGAAGGGTACTGCCTCTGCTGATAAACTGCCACTTGGACAACCACAAATGGGACACTGCTGATGGTGCACAGTCACGCACTGCATGTGAGTTCCCTTGATGTCCATGACTTAACACCTTGTGGGGCCGGGGAGAAACTGAGAAAATGGCCAGTTCCTGTAACAATGGATCCATCTACACTAACCATTTACCACAGGGCCTTCTGATGAGCCTCAGAAGACTCAGGGGTAAATCCCCCTCACCCTGTCCCCACTTGGGGGAAGCTACGGCTCAATAGAAGAGAATGACCAGAGGTGGGACTGGGGGTCAGAGTGTGCCTTTGGAGCTCTGGAGGTAGACAGGAACTGGAGAGATGGGAAGGGGCACAAACAACAAGGATTAACAAGCATATGTCAATGCCAAATGTTTGTTTGCTGGTATTAGCATTGGAAATGCTGGAGTTAGACAGATGTAGAGTAGGAATGGCAGTGAAGTACTGAACTTCACCACAACCCCACCTCCAACCTGCAGAGATGGACAGACATTGGGGTATGCGTTTAGGTTGTCGCCCATAAAATTCATGCCATTTCACCTCACCCTATCCTGCAGACACCAACAAGTGTTGAGGTGTGCCTTGGGGTGTTCGGCTTTACAGTCCCCACTCCATAAGGACATACGCTGAAATGGGTGCAATATAGGAAACTAAAATCCCCAAATAAGAGTCCAAGGCACACCTCGGATGCCTGTCACTGGCTGCAGGGTGGGGTGAAACAGCATGAACATTACAGTCAGTAATCCAAGGCACACATCTGATGCCTGTCAGTCTGTACAGGGTGGGACGTTATGGTTAGAAACCCTAACGCCCAGGTGTTTGTTGGTATTTGCACTGCAAATTTTCAACATGGCTTTCTGTGACCGCCACTTCATGAAAGCATTTGGGACCTCTTCTCATGAACAGTGGCACTGTGATTTTGTCAATGTGTCTTGAACTTTGAGTTCCCACAGTGACCATGCCATTGTGCGCCAGATGTACGAAAACATAGATCGGGCAGGATGTGAAGAATGACAGCTGCACCATTCATAGGGAGGTGTGAAGAGATGGCAATGTTGAACATCGGTAGTGAAAATATTAAAAATGCTCAAACCTCTGAGCGTACGTGGAAACTGTGCAACGCATGCATGTAACACAGTCATTTAGTGGAATTATTTCACCAAGCTTTCAACATAGGCATTTTGTGACCTCTGCTCATGAACACTGTCACGATGATTTTCTTAATCTGTCCCAAACACTGATTTCCCACAGCAACCACGCTATTCTGCACCAGATGTGTAAATGTATATTTAGGGCAGGATGTAAAAAATGACAGCTGTACTGTTCATAAGGAGGTCTGAAAAAAATGCCAGTGTTGAAAATCTGGAGAGAAAGTACTACAGATTTGCGAAGTTATGAGAGGGCGTGGAAACTGCACAAGGCACGCTTGTAACAGTTATTTTATGGACTTTTTTTTTGTTTCACCCCTGCAGCCACTGACCTGTCTTCTTCCAGCCATTGCTCCAACTCCACCTCCGACCCTGAAGTTGCACACCCAGCTGGCATATGCAACTATACCTTCAAAGGGGGCACCCCCATTGCCCCCGTGCCAGGCAAAGAACCAATACCGGCACACGCCGTCCAGGCATCGTCAGCCGATGGAGTGCGGTCATCAACCTGCCGTGGTCTGTGCTGTCATTGTTCCATTTTTCTAGCCCAGGGAGTGCGAGCATGCAATGATGTCAGGGCACATACATGCCGACGTCTGCCGCACTCCATACTGCTATGCCAACTCTAGCAGTGCCCCCAGTCGTCACCAGGGGCCGCTGCAGAGCGGTGGCACATTGGATCCCTCCCCGGGATAGGAGAGCAGTCCTCCAGACGCTCAATTCTACCCCCCCGCCGACCCCTGACAGCCCAGGCTCATGTCCGAACCTGGGTTGCCAGTGTGGCACGAGGTGTGGCATCCAGCGCCTCAACCCTCAGCGCCACCGGGCCAGCTATTTTATCGACGTTTGCCACCAAATTTTCAACATAGGCATTTTAGGAGCTCTGCTTATAAACAGAGTTACTGTGATTTTACATATGAACATATATACGAATCTGCCAGCAGAACAGACCAAACAGTCTATCTAAGTCTGCCTGAGTGTGCAGCTAGCACCATAGATTGCAGCTGCCCCAGTCTCCTCCCCCTTAGTTCCTCCCCCACTTGACCCAGCCCCTGCCCCCTGACTCTTCCTCTTTCTTTATCCCACTCCTCCTTAAAGCTATTGACTGTCCTACATGTTACCACACCCTCTGGCAGTGCACTCCAACTAGACACCACCCTCTCGGTGAAGTAGTGCCTCCTCATTTCCCTCTTGAAACATCCCCCTTCCAGCCTTAGTCTGTGCCCCCTCGTCTCTCTTCCACTCCTCAGTTTAAACACCTTGGTGCTAGGTTTATTAACCCCCCTCAGGTATTTAAATGCTTCAATCATATCCCCACTATCCCTCCTCTCCAGTGTGTACATGTTCAGCTCGTTCAGCCTAACTTCATATTCCTTTCCTTCCATCCCCTTTAACATTTTTGTTGCCCTCCTTTGCACCCCTTCCAGTAACTTTATATCTCTCCTCAGGTACAGCCTCTAGCACTGCACACAGTACTCCAGGTGCGGTGTGACCAATGATCTGTAAAGAGACAGGATCACATCCCTGTGTCTGGATGAGAACCCCCTTGTGATGCACCCCAGCATCCTGCTTGCCTTTCCTGCAGCTCTCCTGCACTGGGCGGAGTTGTTCATGCTCCCAGTTACCAACACCCCTAGGTCCTTCTCCTCCTCCTCCTCTGTGATCCCCAACCTCATCCCCCCTACCAATAGTCCCCTTCTAGTTCTTAGCCCCGAAGTGCATCACCTTACACTTCTTTGCATTAACTCCTAGCTGACACTCCACCGACCATGTCTCTAGTTTGGTTAGGTCCCCCTGCAGTTTTTCCCATCCAACCTCTTTGTCCACCACTGCTCCCAATTTGGTATCATCTGTGAATAGACTAACCCTGCTCCCCACTCTGTGTGCTATATCGGAGATAAAGAGCCCAAATAACACTGGGCAAAGCAGACCCCTGGACCCCTCATGGCACCCTGCTTGTCACTGCTTTTGGTGTAGAGAGCTCCCCCACCACCACCCTCTGCACCCTCCCCTGTAACCAGTTCTCTATCCATTTAGTCAGCTTTTTTCCCACCCCCACTGCCGTCAGCTTCCCCCCAGTCTCCCATGAGGCACTGCATCAAAGGCCTTACTGAAGTCCAAATACAGGACATGTACCGCATGGTCCCTGTCCAACTCTCTTGTCACCCAGTAATATTACTCTATTAGGTTGGTTTGACAAGACCTCCCTGAGATGAACCGTGTTGCCGCCCATCTTGGAGGACATTGCTCTCTAGGAATGCCACCAGCCTCTGCTTCAGTATCACCTCCATAAGCTTACCCACTATGGACATGAGACTGACCGTCCGATAATTTCCTGGCTCCTCCCTAGGCCCACTCTTATGTATGGGCACCCCATGGGCCACCTTCCAGTCCTGGTGCACACACCCCCCTTTTTCAGGGAGGTGTTGAACAGAGTTGCCAGTGGCTCGGCCAACAGCTCCACCATCTCCCTCTGCACCCTGGAGTGGATGCCATCGGGACCTGGTGCCTTGTCCACCCTTACAGCCCTCAGCCCCTCTAGCACCCTACTCCCTGTGATCACTTTGTCCATCACCTCCTCCCCCCACTGTATGCTGGTAGTGGACCATCCCTCTCCTTAGTGAAAACAGAGCAGAAGTACTCATTTAGAATTTCTGCTTGCTCTTCCCCCTTTTCCACCCAATCCGCTCCCTGCTTTATTCTCACAATATGTTCCTTGCTCTTCCTCTTTTCCATGACATACCTAAAAAAGTCCTTTTCCCTTCCCTTTATGCCCTGTGCTAATCTTAATTCCCTGGAGGCCTTAGCTTTTTTCACCCTCCTGGCCACCTCCCTGGACCAACTCCTGTAAGCCTACTTATCCTCTCCCTTCCCTGTTCTCCTGTACTTCCAGTGTGCAGCCCTCTATGCCCTCACCCCTTTCAGCATTTCCTTGTTCAGCCAGCATGGTTTCTTGGCTCTGCTCTTCTTACTCCAGGCCCTGGTGCAGGCTACTGTGGCCTCTGTTAGCCCAGTCTTTATGACTCCCCTCTTTTGTTCTGCATCCATCCCCAGCCTTATATCCTGGAGTCTCCCTCGCAGTATTGCTCCCATCCTCCCAAAGTCCACCACCTTAGTGCCTGTGCCTTCTGTCTCCCTGGCCAGCATGAGAATGAGCCACACTGTTTGGTGGTCATTACCCGCTAGGGGGTCCTCCACCCTTACCTCCCTCACCGCCTCCCCATTTGCCAGTACTAGGTCCAGAGTGCTACCAAGCCTTGTAGGCCCACTTAACCAATTGTGTCAGAAGGCCGTCCTGGAATGCATCAAGGAGCACCTGCTCCCCGGTACTGCTAGTGGTTGGTGTACTTCAGTCAACCCCTGGTAGGTTAAAATCCCCCACTATCACCACGCTCCACCTTCTACACACCCTCCTTATCTGCACTGCCAACTCCCCATCCAGTTCTCCAGATTGGGCTGGTAGTCTGTACACCACTCCTAGCCTCAGCTTTCTGCCCTTGGAGTCCAGGAGTTGCACCCAAAGCGCCTCTGTCCTCTCCTCTTCTCCCTCGTCTCTTATGTATTTGATTCTCTTCCCTCACATACAGTGCAACCCCCCCCCTTCCAACCCCCCGGTCTCTGCTGCATATCCTGTATTCTGGGATTGCCAAGTCCCAATCATGGTACTCTGTGGCCCAAGTCTCTGTCACTGCAGCAGTGTCCACCTTCCCCTCTGAAAGGAGCGCCTGAAGCTGTGCAGTTTTGTTCCCCAGGCTTCTTGCATTGAGAGAGAAACCACCTTCCACCCGTACCCCTCCTTCTCCTCACTCTTCTCCTTGGCCTGTGTCCCTTCTCCTGGTAGTCCGCACCCTCTCTCCTCCTTATTCTTATCGGGTGGTGGTGCCTTCTGTATTACAGTCAGACCACTCTGCCCGCCCCCTCCTGGGGTTACTACACCTCCACCTTTACCTATATCTAGTGGGGTGAGCTCATTAAGCTCCCCTGTCTGGACCTTTCTACCAACCTCAGTCTTTTGGGCCCCCCCCCCAACTAGTTTAAATCTTCCTTAGTAGAGCTATACCCTCTAATGCCATCTTTAATACTCCCCTCCCTGCTCAAGTGTAGCCTGTCTGCCGCATACAATTCATTACTCCCCCAGACCCTACCCCAGTTAGTCACTAACCCATAATTTTTGGTGTGGCACCAATCCCTCAGCCACTCGTTGAACTCTTTGATCCTACCCTTCCTCCCCATGCTTGCATATGGTACCAGAAATACCTCCAAGAATACCACCAACTCCCCAACCCCCTCACATTGCCTGCCCAGCTCCTACAACCTTCTCCTCGCTACTTCCACAATCTCCCCCGCCAAGTCGTTTGTACCCACATGCAACACTAAATGAGGTTTCTTCTTCCCCCTCGCTGCACATTTGAGCAGTGCCTGCCCTGCCCCTCCTGCAGTCAACCCAGGGATAGCTTCAACCCAAATATGACTGTGCCTCTCACCCCTTTCAGCGTAGAATCCCTCAGGATGGGTACCCCCTGTCTCTAACCCCCTTTCCCTTCTAATGCCCCTTTCACCACCTCAGTATTCGTTCGTTCCTCCTTGCCCTATGCCCCCGCCAGCTGCACCCTCTGTGACTATCTGCACCCCCTACTTCTGCCTCACCCCTTTTCTCTGCCTTATTCCTCCCATCCCTTGACCCCTTCCCAGCCTGACTATTTCCTACTGGGCTTCTCATGTCGACCTCCCTCCCCCTGCTGATTTCCAACCCCTCTGCTATCCCGCTGTTGCTGATTTCAGCCCCATTCCCTTCTACCCGACAGTGATGCCCCCATCCTTCCCCTTCCATAGCCTTCTCTCCTCCAGTCACCACCCCTCCTTCCTTACTAGCCCCTTTTCCCTTTCACCCTCACTATCTCTTCCCTACCTGTTGTCATCCCTCTCATGCCCTTCTCATCCCCCTTCAGTATGCCCTGCTCCCTCCAATAGCAGAGGCTCGAATCTAGTACTAGTCGATACCCCTCCCACATCTCTTTCCCTATTCGTTTCACCCTCCTACTTGTTCCCTCTGTGCCCCCCAGGTCCCACCACTGGTCCCTCCCTACCCATAGCCATCTCTCTGTCCCCTGGTACTCCTCCTGGTCTCTTCCTCCCCATCAGGAGGCCCCCCTCCGCCTTGGGCCCCCTCCCTTCTCCTCTCTTTTCTGCTAGTGCCTCTAATACTGGGTCGGTTTCACTCCCTAGTTGTTCTTCCCCCTGCCATCCTCTACCCCCAGCCAGGATGCCTACCATACTCATCTGCCCTGCCACTTAGACTCCTCCTAACCCTCCACAGTTCCTCCCTAACCTCCACAGTTCCTCCCTCAAACTAGCCAGTTGTCTACAGACTATACACCCCCCCCCCATCCTCCAAGGCCAGTCCAGGATCATGGCAGACCCACACCCTGTACACCCCACCACCCTTCCAAAGATGCCTGCCCTATTGACATGCGGCTCCTGCCCCATTTTGGCCCCCATCTTATGTTACTGGCGCTTACTCCCAGGTTCTGTACCCTACTACAACTGTTAGGCCCCTGTTTACTTAAGTTCCTGCCCCCCCACACTAGTCCCCCTACTGACCCCTTGCTGACCGGGTTAGTTCAGTCTCAAATCTCATCCATTAGATACTGTATCAATGTAGCAATCCTAAAGCCTCCTTGTCTGTTTTTCACCCCTCAGCAGCCATACTTCTTGTTCTCAGCCCTCATAGTTTCACTTAGCCCAGTTAGAAATCATATTGCACTCCAAGTATTACTCAGCTCAGTTAGAGAAATAAACAGAACTAAATCTGTATTATTACAGCAATCCTAAACGTATCCAGTCATTGCTTTGTCTCCACCCCAGAGACCCTGCTGTAATATAGAACCACACAGGACCCTGGGCAGGTGAGTGGGCAACTCTAAAGTCCTGACAGAGCTCTGTTGAGCTCGCTCACTACCCCTCTCTCACTCGCTCATTCGTTTCTCCCGGCGCTGCAGGCTGCCTTTTTGTACTGGGCTCCTGCCTGCGTTGGCCCCTTTTTCTGCCCACAAAGAAAACTGCATCAGTCCCAATAGAGCTCCGTTGAGCTCACTCACTCCTCCATCTCACTCGCTCGTTCGGTTTCTCCCAGCACTGCAGGCTGCCTTTTTGTACTGGGCTCCTGCCTGCATTGGCACCTTTTTCTGCTCACTAAGAAATCTGCAGCAGTCCCGACAGAGCTCTATTGAGCTTGCTCACTCCCCTGTTCTTAATTTGTCCCAAACACTGATTTCCCACTGCGACCGCACTTCTGCGCTGGAAGTGTGAAAATACGTTTCGGCCAGGATGTGAAAAATGACAGCGGCACTGTTTATAAGAAGGTGTGAAAAAATGCCAGTGTTGAAACTCTGGCACGAAAATATTGCAAATTTGCAAAGTTACAATGGTGCATGTAAACTGTGCTACGCATGCTTGTAAAAGTCATTTTATGGACTTTCAGCACCAAATTTTCAACATAGGCATTTTAGACCTCTGTTCATTAACAGTGTCACTGTCATTTTCTTAATCTGTCCCGAAAAATGATTTCCCACATCGACGACGCTATTCTGTGCCACATGTGCAAAAACACATTTCGGGCAGGATGTGAAGAATGACAGCTGTACTGTTCATAAGGAGGTGTGGAAAAATGCCAGTGTTGAAAATCTGGTGAAAATATTACAAATTTACTTGACTCACAATGCATGGAAATTGCACAATGCAGCACTTGTAACACAGTCATTTTTGGATTTTTTCACTAAATTTGCAACATAGGCTTTTGAAGCCCACCTCTTGAACAGTGGCACTCTCATTTCATTAGTCGGTCCCAAAAGGTGATTCCATGCAGTGACTGTGAAATCACCTTCGGGACGGAATAACGCATGACAGTGACTGAATTCATAAGGAGGGTCCCAATAACCCCATGTTGACAATTTGGTGCCAAAATTCCAAAAGTGCCCAAGATATGCACAAAGTTGAAAAACTCTATTTATGCCATTATACAGCTTACCAGCATTTCTTAATTTTGTGGTCAGAAGATCGTTGCGGGCTCTGGAGGTAAGTATGGGGAGGGGAGGGGTGTGAGGATATAAGTGCCATGAGGGTGGGCGTGGGTTGGGAGGGGCACAGAACACATCATGGGACATTTTCTTGTTTTACAGGTAAAAAAAAGACAATGCGGGCCCATTTCTTCTTCGCAGGTGTGTTTGGTATACTGGGTGGGCTCCCAGTGTATGCCACCTACCTTTGTGGGAAAGGGACCAAAGCTGATGGGGATTGGGCCCTCCATCAGCACAGAAATGGGTGGGGGTGCATGATGCCGAGGGATTGGGCACCCCTCAGCACACAACAGAAATCAGAGTTTGGGGACATTATGGTGATGGGGTGGGCTCCCCATTGGCAAATTGAACTGGGAAGCTGGCACTGAAGGCGACAGGAATTTGGGACCCCCGTCGGCAAAAGACTGTTGGGGGTGCATGATGCGAGGGACTGGGCACCTTCAGCACACAACAAATTCAGGGTGGGGACATTATGCCGATGAGGTGGGCTCCCCTCATCAAATGAAGTGGGTCGGGGGCATGCCAACGGGGGATTGGGCACCCTCGTCGGCTCTGAGGTGGCTGCATAGAGCCACCATGTTCCTGGTAATGTTACCCCAGGCAAGGTACCGCCCTGCAATGATAGGTCGCTCCCTCATTGCAGCGTAATTGCTGATGCTGCAATAACAAGGCGGCCCCTGATTGCAGCGGCCGAATCGTTTCAGGTTGGTGGCACGTCTACAGAACCAGTGTCATCGGGACACTGGGCCTGCATTGGGTGCACACTGCTAAGCCCACAAATGCAGTGTTGGCATTGGCCGCCACACTGCTGCACCTCCACAACCCGCTTCTCTCCTAAGCTGCTGCATAATGTTTCTTGCACATGTGCACAAGCAAACATAAAAGGGGGGCTTGCATACTTAACTTCCCCTTTAAGGTAAGTAACCTGCTAAGATGGAGTGGGGGCAGGATTGCCAAATAGCAGTTTTGCCATTTTTTTACTTGGGGAAGCAGAGATTTCTGTAGAAATAGTTCCACGCAGTGAAAACACAGTTCCGCCAGTGAATAAATAAAGCTGATGCAGCAGTATTTGGGAAGTGAATGGAACGCTAAGGTACCATGCGGCTCCGAGTGGCTGGAGCTGCACATACATTTCCCATAGCAGGTGTCGATGCTCGGTCAATGAACTCCTAATGACTTTAATGACTCAGAGCAAGCCAACAGGGCACTAACAGAGATCCTGCAACGATGATGTTCGCACTAGCGTTTGAACCAGACAGGGAGAGTATAAGGAGGACAGAATGAAGGAAAGATAACTTTTCTCAGATTTCCTAAATTCCACATTTCCCTAACATTTTGAAACATCTCCCTTTGAGATGACCTGTATGATTTTGGGTGCAACTGCATCTATGTTCTTTCCTGCTAAATGCCTCATGCAATGAGGGGGACAAAAATATGTTCTTTATGCCTGATCAGCTGAAAGAAACAGTATTTTCTAATAGGCCAAAGAAAAAGTCATTATATCATTTTTTTCAGCAATAATGCATTTCTGGGATCCTTAAATTCATCATCATTATATTTTTACTTTCAGATATATTTTTAAAGCAGTATCTATTGCTACTTTTTTTAATTAATGACTCACACCATTAAAGGTGATTCTCACCAGCAATTTTTAGAAATCCCTTCCCTAGCTGGACCAGTGGTGCAGAAGGCTGAGGTGTTGATAAGCACCTTACCTCGTGCCATGCCAGCGGCCTGAGTTCAGGAACAAGCTGGAGTTGCCAGGGTTCAGCAGGGGGTGTGGGGGGGGATGGCCAGGAATGGAAGAAGCCACTGTCAGGCAGGTCTCTCCTCCCAGATTGGGGTGGTGAGCCAGCTTGGCTGTTGGTGGAGGCCTGGGGGCAGTGCCAATGCATGAACAGCAGAGAGTTGTCATGGGGTGGGGGGGGAGCCAAGGTTCAGGGGCACATACGCACCTCCATGCACATGTGCAACCTGCACCGCCATGGCTCCAGGAGAAAATGGAAATGGGGACCCAAGGGAGACCTGATGCAATGAAAACCATGAGTGGGAGGTTGCCATACCAGGGTATGCACTATTTAAGAGCGACAGGGTAGGAGAAAGGGGAGATGGGGTCTCTTTATGTGACAGAGAACATAAAGGCCACAGAAATATAAGGGGGACAAAGTAAAACAGAGGTACTGCAGGTTACCCTGGAGACAGGGAGGGTAGCCGCTATTAGGATAGGGGTGATCTGCAGACCTCCAGCACAGGGAGAAGAAGGAGATAATGATATTATAGATGAAATACAAGGGGCAGCTTACAAGGGCAAGGTACTGCTAGTGGGGGACTTCAATCTATCAGATGTGGATTGGAGCCTGCCATACACAGCACCAGCCAGAAATAGGAAATCCTAGACTCCCTGCAGAGGGTGTGCCTCAGGCAAGTAGATAAAGAACCCCTCATGAGGGAGCATTACTAGACCTGGAACTGTCAAACAGGGACAGTGTCACTGCGTCACAGTGGGAAGCCACCTGCGGACCAGTGATCATCATACACTGTGGTTCAGCATAAGGACAGGGCCAGAACAGAACGACACTAAAATGAGGGCCCTGGACTTCAGGAGGGCCGATTTCAAGAAAATGGGAGAGTGCCTCGGGGAAACCTTAGCAGGAATATGGAATAAGGGTGAGGTAGTAAGACTAAAAAGGGGGTGGGGGCATGTGGAAGAGGGCCAGAAGAAAGCTGACATACTAAATAAGTATTCACTACTTTTCACTACTACTATTCAGTACTTTTGCTCAGTATTCACAAAGGAAGGGGTAGGTGATGGGTGCACTAGGTCCAAACAGTGCTGACAAGAATAGCGTCGGCATGGTGTGCACAGTAAAAAAGGTGGCTTTTTTTTCCTGGGGACTTTGCACTACCCACGACATGGGCACTCTGCCCACCCATCCCCATCTCTAGAATTCTCACTCTGAGGAGCAGATCCTGGGAAAGTTAAAATTCATGGGACCGTGGAATACTGTTTCCACGGCCCCATAAAAAACAAGTCCCAATATGCCAAAAATGTCAGAGACCAGGATTAGAACCCTGGTCTCCATTGCCACCGGGCTGTTGCTCCATGGCCCAGCCCTCACCAGGTGCAGCTTGACCAGTGTCTTGTTTCCTGCAACCCTTACCCTGTGTACAGGACCATGGATAGTGACCAGGGAGCACTTACCCTAGCACTGTAAAATCCTACCGCTGTCTGTGAAGCAGCTACAGACTAGCACCGTATAGTGCAATTATTCTGGTATCGTTCACTTGAAAGAGTACCAGTGATGGGCCACAGATAGTGGAGAAGGGCATTAAGGGAAGGCAGGTGGACACTAGCCCTTTGCAGAGGAGAAAGTCCTCAGAAACTAGCAAAACTAAAAGTAGACAAGGCTATGGGGCGGAAGGGGTTCACCCTAGGATACTGAAGGAACTAAAGGAGGAACTGTCTGCACCTCTGACAGCCCTGTTCAATCTGTCACTGGATGCGGGGAAGTTCTGGGGGACTGGAGGAGGTAGATGTGGTCCCACTACACAAAAGTGGGAATAGGGAGGAGGCAGAAATCTACAAACCTGTAAGCCTGACTCCCTGTGGTGGGCAAGTTATGGAAACTCCATTTAAAGAGTATTGGGAATACCTGAACACCAGTGGATTGCAGATCCACGGCAGCATGGATTCACAGGGGGTAGATCTTGCTAAACAAACCTTAAAGAGTTTTTGACTGGATTACCAGGGAAGTGGATCAGGGAGGCGGTGGATGTGACCTGCCTGGATTTCAGTAAGGCCTTGACACTGTTCCACACAGAAGACTGGTAAACAAGCTAGGCAGCATAGGAGTGAGTCCAAAGATAGTAAAATGGGTACAAAGTTGGCTAAGTAACAGGACTCGGAGGTGGTGATAAATGGAGTTCACTCAGAGGAAGGTAAGGTAACCATAGTTCTTCACAGAAAGGGTGGTGAATGCCTGGAACAACCTCCCAGCAGAGGTGGTGGGTACCCAAACAGTAACAGGTTTCAGACATGCATGGGATAGACACAGGGGACCTTAGTAACAGGGCTGGGGAGGTAAGGAGGAGATCAATTAGGGTCTACGGTAGCACAGTAGGTAGGGACTTTAGGGCAGACTGGGTGGGCCAGAGTTCTTTTTCTGCTGACAGCTTCTGCGTTGCGCCACCACAAGGGAAGAGTGCTGAGGTAAGTCTAGGGAGGTGGGTACAGAGCTGAGTGGCTACCAAGGGTAAAAGTAGTATGGAAAAACAAATTCCTTCCCTTGAGGTTATGTTTTGACTTTACATACTGGATTTGTATTGTGGATGTATGTCGACGATATTAGAACATATTTCTGACAGTTAACGGCACAGCACCACACCAAGATGTTTAACTGAATCATAGTGGGCGTGACCAGAGAATAGAAACTTTTAAAAACCTCAAACCCCCCTAACTCAGTCCAGAAATGAAATACTATGAAAAGAAAAAAATGGATATGGTGATTTGTTTTCCAGGTATACATTATTACTTAATAAAATATGCCGAAATGATTTTACACTTAGAAATACTGCTGCTTAAAAAGTTTATTAGAGGAGGAAAAAACTGAAAGCCGTATTTGTGAAGAGCCCAATTTAGATGAAGACATAAAAAAATGAGACCATGAGTCATTTGATTTTGAGAGATCCAAGCCCTAATTGAAATGCAGAGGTCCTTGGGATGACAAGCTAATCTTTCTGGACATCCGGGGGGGGGATCCAGGAGGAACTACTTAACGTAAAGAGTGGTCAAGGGGTGCAGCAAGCTACCAAAGGATTTGGTAAGAGTGAGATATGTGGATCGCTTCAAGGAGGGGTAGGGATACAGTAAAACATTGACTTTGTTTGGTTTCATGCTCACAGAAAACAATGAGGGCTACTCACACATCTCGACTCCAATGAACAACGAGTGAGGTTGCGAAACGTAAGTAGTATGGTTCATGCATTTCTCAACTTGGGGAGCACACCAGTGTGGTTCTGCACTTCATTTTATTTTTCTGTAAATAAAGGATTCTAACTTGGCCCTACTCATTAATCCTTGAGGTACATTTTGGAGATGTACTGTATGAGTAGCCTCTGTGTTTTCTGTAATTTGATTTACACAAGTTTCAATGCGTTTGGCTCTAGGGAGCAGCAGCTTTTTTCTGAGTGCTTTGTTTTTGGTGCTGCCTGTTCATTTATTAACTTTAACTTACTGTATATCCTAATAAAGTTTGCTACAATTTATCCACACAGTGGACTGTTTATTCAGCTTGCGTTGAGCCCGACTTTTTGCTACATAGTGACTTTACTCGTGTCAGAGCACCACTTTGTCTCTGAGTTGGCTTCTTTTTTTTGTTTTGGACTGGTGTGATTAACACCTCTTCAATAGCTGTAGTTACCTAGCAGTGCAAAATGGAGACCTCACAGAATACTCAGTGTGAGTCGTTATCATGACCTCATTGTTGGGGCTTCCTGCTAGTGTGCAGGCTGTCTGCAGTGAGAAGAGGTGGGGTGCGGTTATAAGGCTCTTACAATCAACATAAGTGGAGACAACAACAGAGGCTACAGGAATATTGGATGTTCTCAGGATTCTCAGGATGCAGATCGGTATGTTGCAACGCATGGTAGCAGAACACCTCCAACTAGAAAGACTAGACTAGATACAGCGGGGACTCCTTGGACCTAAAATTTGTACAGCTAGCATGAGATGAGATACTTGGTCCCATCACAAAGATAATGAAACTGTCTCTCTACTACTCCAAGTTCCCACAAATCTGGAAGTCTGCCACAGTAACCCTGATACACAAAGATGGAAACCGGTCACTCCACAACAATTACCAGCCAATCTCTATACCACCCCCACTCTCAAAGACCCTTGAACGGATTGTGACTGACCAGATGGTGGAGTACCTCAGTTAACACCAGCTTCTATGCTCCAAGCAGCATGGGTTCAGAGTTGGCCACAGCACCATCACGGCTCTACTTGAACTTTCTGGATTTATACATAGCACGTTTGACAAAGGGCGCGTTGAGGCGGCCTTCATAAACCTATCACAGGCATTGATATGGTCCATCATGCCCTCCTCCTTGAACAACTCTCAGACATAGGACTAGTCTCTGAAATCATTGCATGCTTTGAAGTTACCCGAGCCTGCGATCCCAGCAAATCAGGATTGGGGACGTCCTTTCTGAAAGTAGACCAGTCAGATCGGGGGTACCGCAAGGCTCCGTATTTGGCCCTTTACTCTTCAGCGACTTCCTAAACAACCTCCCAGCATCCTGCCAATGCCGCATGCTCCTCTACGTAGATGATGCGGTGATCTTTGTAAGCAACCGTGACTCCTTACTCCTTGAATCGGACCTCCAATCTGGATTCGTAGCTGCCAAAAATTGGCTCAAAGAACAAAAACTGGTCTTGAACTATGAAAAGACCAAGACCATGCTCTGCTCCTCAGCATAAAGCAAGTTAAAAGCTTCCCCTTAGCTATCTGGAATGACATCACTCTCACCCTAGAGCTAGTTCCCCACTTCAAATATCTGAGTATCACATTGGACTCCACCCTGTCTTACATTCAGCATATCGACAACTGCTAAAGCCCTGAACACCAGGATCAGCACCCTCTACAGACACAGACACAACCCGACATTTGAAGCTCTGAATCTGGCAATAAACAGCTCACTCCTAACCCTCATTGACTATGGCCTGGCTATTTACAGATCTGCAACAGACTCTGCTCTCCAACACCTCTCAACTGCTCTAAACAAAGCCTGCCATCTGCTCACTAATGCTCCAAACCTCACCCATACCTGTGAGCTGTATGCTCGGACTGGCTGGCTCCACCTGAGTGACAGACTTCGACATCAAACCTGCCTCCTTGCAAGAAAGGCCACTGTACACCTACTTCCCCTTGGGGTACAGAGACTCTTGGCTCCACCTTACAATGCCTGGCACACCAGAACCTCATCCACCCAAATCTTCCATGTGCCCAGGTATCAGACAACCATGGCATAGCATTCCTTTGCTCACTGGGCTCCTCTCTGGACAAGTGGCCTACCTCCTGACATCTCCAGTGCCACTACACTGGGATCCTTTAAGCGTAGACTGCATCAGCACCTCTCTGATAGTAGCTTCTGCAGGTGCCCGCTAAATCCCAATACGTAGCAATGGACTACCAGCAGTTCCCATTACTATCCTACAGGATAGTCTATCTGCAGCACTTTGCCTCCCACCCCTGCCCACTCTATCGCCTCCTCACCCATGCCCTATCCTAACCCCTCTCCCACTCCTTGCCTCTCCCTGCATCTCCCCTCTATCACCTTAATCCCCGGTCTCTGTCATTCCATAGGATGCAGGCATACATTGTACAGTGCCTTAGCACACCTTGTTATCTGTTGACTGAGCCACCAAGGATATTGTCTGTACACTGTATATTGTATATACCTATCATATTTGTATTTAATGTAGTTAATGTGTCAGTTAATGTATTGACGTGGAACCTCTCAATGAGCATCTGCTCACAGGTGTCTTCAAGATCTTCAATAAACAAAAAAGAAAAAGGAAGAAAGAAAGAAAGAAAGAAAGAAAGAAAGAAAGAAAGAAAGAAAAGAAAGAAAGAAAGAAAGAAAGAAAGAAAGAAAGAAAGAAAGAAAGAGCAAGCAAGCTAGCTGGTTCCAAAATGCAGTAGTAAAATGGATATCACCTAGAACTGGAAATAAAAAGTGACTCCTCAAAAGAACAGGGACACTGTAGATGTGCTATCATTCAGGACAGGGTTTGAAAAGACTGATGGAGACTAAAAATGGGACAATCAGCTTCTCTGGAATTGGTAGTGTCTTGGAGACCCTGCTGCTTTGCAAACAAGTTGTCCTTAGTTCATCCATTTTTTTTTTATGTTGACTGTGGTGGGACTGTAAAATCATTCGCCACAGGAACATCGTCAGTGTATGAATGGTACGTGCTGGGGGTTTGGAGTGGGGAGATTAAGGTTTTGCATATTAGCACTTACTGCACATTTATGACTTTTGACCCCGTGTTTTTGTGTTTTGATGCAATATTTATTCACAGTCCTCCTAGCCAGCCCACCCCATGAGTCTCAGACTGCCCCTGGCAATCTATGTGCCACAGGGTCCATATCTCTCAATTGCCCCAAACGACAAGGGGGGTCCCTCATCCACTCATTATTGATCTACCCCACATGGAACACTTCCCACCCAAAACAGACAAGGGTCTGTCTCCTATTGTAAACTCAAGCTGAAGCAAGTTTTCTATTATCTATAATTTTATTTAGTTTTTGTTAACCGGGTAAGTGCGCTAGCCATAAAATGACTAATGCTTGTGAATCAAAGTTAAACTGTTTATAAATTAAAGCAATATTCCAGTGTTCACAGCTTGTGTCTCTACTGATCATGAGTCCCACATTGTGAGAGCTAGTGTCAGTCTGAATGTCAGTCGACATTTTAGTGAACAAATTCTAAGAGGTATACTAGGTCTGCCCTGGAGCAGCAAATGCAGAACACAAGGTCAGGAGTAAAAAGCTGATTGGGCAGTGGAGTTTTATTTTACAGAGAGAGTAGCTGAACCATGAAATAGTCTACCAGAAGAGGGGGTGAGTGCAAAACCACTAATGGTTTCAAACACAGCTGGAACAGAGTTAAGGGGCTCTCCACCTCTCCTACCTCCCATTACTGGGTATAGGATGACTCTGTCTCCTCTTCCTTTTCATCACCCCCATTCCTTCTCCCTTGCTGTTTCCCATCTACCACATACCCAATGCAATGCCTTCCCTATTTCTCCCCTCCTCCCTCCCTCCCCCATACCACCCCTCACCACCACTCTTCCTTCTCTTTTCCCACTAACCCACTCCTAACAAAGCTTCACTAAGCCGCCTATGACTTGTACCATATAATTAACTCACAACACAATTCCTTTGGCTGCTATTATTGTAACCTTGCTTGTTTTTTTGTTTTGTAAGTTCCATTGTAATGATCATATTATGTTTTGTATCTTATTGTCTTGATGTGGAACCTTTGTAAAAGAGCCCTCGGCTCAAAGGTGTCATCCAAAATACAAATAAATAAATAATTACTCAGGGGGGTGTAGTAAAACAGGGAGCAAGAGGGTGGGTAGTGTAGACAAAGACTCTGCATTGACAAAAGGTTTCAGGGTATGTTAGGGTGTTAAGAGCACACTGGATGGATCCTTGGACTTTTTCTGCCATCACCATCTATGTTTTTATGTTTTTATGCCCTGCTGGTGGTTGGTTTTCTCTCAGCCTCCCCATAGCCACTCCCTCACCCAACTCTGTATTTTCCAACCGGACATCACTGTAGACAGATGACAGAGGCGGTCCCCTGGAATGACATCCATAGCTGCTTTTACCCACAGGTGTAGGGGTCCTCATCTCTTCCCCAGGGGTCACACCCCTTAATGACATCCATGCATCCCCACCCAATATGTACTCTCACCCTAAAAGCAATGTTTTGGTATATAGATTGTACAAAAATTTACCCTAATAAAATATGATGCTGGAAATGCTAAAAAAAATAGGCATTACTGGGGTACATAGATCCCCCTGATTAGAAAAAGAGAATCTAGAAAAAAAAAAGAAATGATTTGATACCTTTTTCTGGACCAACATAGATGTTACGAAAGAAAATACATGCTTGAGCTTTCGGATTACATGGAATCCTTCATCAGAAAAATAACAGTTGGTTTGGAAGACTACACTTTCTTAAAGTCCAGATCATACATAAAAACCAGATAAAAAAATGTTTAAAAATTCCATTGGCATCCAGAGTTGCAGATAGATCATGTTTAAAGACTATAAGTCTGAACATTCATGAATATTTTGACTTACTGCACACTGGTTTTAGGACATACATATCTGAATGGTACTTGAACTGTATAGATGTGGGAAACAGCTGGTTAATGCTTAATTTACATTAGAGCGATGTTTACATGGCGGCAGTGCTGTGGCTTGTGCACCGCTCCCTTCCCGATCCACTGGCTGCATTCACGTTTACACTGCCCGCCCTCTCAGCACTGCAGGTCACTCCGAGGAGGGGGCTGTGAATTCACCACAGGGTGATCAAAAAACAACCTTTGTAGTGGAGCGAGCATAGCAAAGCATTCATAAGAAGATAAAAACTTAAGAAAGTTGCCAGCAGAAGGGGGCCACTTGGCCTATCTAGTCTGCTTGTGTTGTTGATGAGACTTGGCCATTCACCAGTGTCTCATGCCCCCACTCCCCCTCTGCCCTCCCCCTTTCTCCCGTCACCAACTCTGCACCCTTGTTTCCCTCTGTACCTGCCCCATGCCTTTTTAAAAGCTTCAGCTGTCTTGGTGTAACCCCCCCTACAAATGGGGGTTCCCAAAAAGTCTTCCTTGAGCGTGCCTACTGTAAATGCTCACTGCCAGGCTGGTGTCCTACATTTTAGCAGTTTAAATGTGATTACCAGAGCCTGTATAGCCTCTGTGTACTATCTCTTTAAGAGCTGCTGGATTGCAGCACAAGTAATCTGAGATGGAGCTCTGTTGAAAGATGTAACTATTTGCTGAAAGCCATTTAGAATTATAATGATAATGTAGTTTGTCTAACCTGCTTTCTTTGTAGCAAGGACTGTTTTGTTTGTCTCCACTAGCTTGGTCCTGGACTGTAAATTGGACCAATCAGTTCTGTTGGGACCTAAAATGTAGCCGGACTACAGGAGCTGTCTGAATTCAAAATCTATAGGAACTGTGGTTTGAGTTTTTGCACCTTTTTCGCAACTGAAGGGGAAGCTCTTGCTTTGACCGACAGCCAAATCAGGCAACCAAATCTTTTGGATCTTGGGGAAGTTCCGGGCTGCTTGCAGTTTTCAGTTAAGTTTCTGAGCTGGAAAGTAAAAGGAGAGGAGCTAAAGTGCTCCTGAAGTGTTTCTGAGCAGCCATCCTGAGTGGATTTGCATGGGAGAACTCTGAAAAGGCTAAGTGTTTGGCCTGCATGCCTGTGTGCTGCTCCTGAGAGGGAGAGAAGAGAATTATTTTGGACTAAATCCAAGTTTGTGTGACTAAAGTAAGCTACTGTAGTGGGCCAGGCTCAACCTGAAGAAGACCAAATATTTTTGCTAAATGCAATCGGCCTGTCAGGAGTTCCAGCTACCCCTAAGCCCTAAGTGTGCAGAGACTTTGCGATTGTGCCCGGGGAGTGCTTTGCCTGGTACAGTAGAATTCCCGTACATGTAAATGTGCTATGAGCTGCTAGTGGGTTGTGAGTTAGTTCCCCACTGTGTGAACTGTGTTCTGCTTGCTGGAAACTGTATGCAACCCAAAATAGACTGCTTCTGAACTTGTCTCCATGTGGTCTGGGCTTTGCCAGACTACCCACTGCACAGAGAAGCCATTGACGAGAGACCTGCTTGGGGATCAACCCCCTGCTCCACGCTTGAACAGGAACGACGCCTCTGTGACTTGTGTGGGCCCTGCTTCTCCTGGCATTCCAGATCAACCACCCGCAGTCTCGATTTTCGTCCAGCCTGTGTCCAGTCTTGGGTATCGTGAGTAAATACCAGGGTAGCTCCCTGCAACAACAGCCTAATCTGAGTGTGTCATCTGATTGTCTTGTTGTTTCGTTTCCTTTACAAACTGAGCCCTCTGGCTCCGAATTACGAATATTGTGTACTGTGCATGTTGTGTTTTCCATCACAGGGCCCCAACCAGCTGCAACCCCGGGCAACTGTCCTGGCTAGCCCATCTCTTCTCTACCTGGGTACCCAGAGGTGGACTGTGTGTGGGGGACTCAAAGTGCATGCATAACTGCTTGATTGATATAACCTTTAAGCTAATTAACCTGATTTGGCCCCTCCCTAACTTTTTCTGCATGTAATCTGACTGTGGTTCCAGTTTGCGCTCAAAGTACTATACTGTTATTTGCTGTGCTTAACCTTGTTTTACAGGGGTCCCCAGGGTCAAGCCAAAGGAACCAGCCCTGGTGGTAAGTGCAAACAGTGTGGGTACTTGTGTGGTGTACCAGGGGTATTGTGAAAGTGATTATTGTACAGTGTTCAGGCCACTAGAGGGGAAGAGGGGGTTACAGCACCTCAGAGGGCTGTGCCCAAGTTAGCTGACCGCTACCAACCCTGACCTCGGGTGAGGCACCCGTTTCAGAACTCAGGCCCTTAACCTGCTACTAGCCAAGCAGGCAGGGGTAGTAACCCTGGGATAAGCGCCACCTAGGGGTTACATTAGCTTCAACCACCTCCTCTGGCTGCTCATTCCAGGCCATCACCACCCTTTCTATGAATAAATGTTTTCTCATGTCTCTCCTGTATTCCCCCCACCAGCTTGAGACTATGCCCTTGTAGTGGTGTTCTGTCTTCTGTTGAAGAGATTTTCACACTCAACTTTATTTACACCCTTCAAGTATTTGAAGGTCTCAATCATGTCCCCCCTCAGCCTTCTTTCCTTCAGGGAGTACATTCCCAGTGCTTCCAGCCTTTCCTCATATGACCTATCCTGCTGTCCCCTGATCATTTTAGTTGCTCTCCTCTGCAGCCCCTCTAGCAGCTGATGATGAGGTGGGACAGCTGCAAACTAGGGGTGCTAGCTGCACACTCGAGCAGACTTAGATAGACTGGATGGTCAGTTTCTGCTTGCACATTCGTATGTTCATATGTCCTTTTTTAAGTGTGGGTTCCAACACCGCACTCCATACTCCAAGAGTGGCCTCACCAGTGACCTATACAAAGGCATGATTACCTCGCTGTTCCTGCTGCTAATCCCCCTTGCTATGCATCCCAGCATCCTGTTTGCTTTTGCCACTGCCTTTTTGCATTGAGATGCTTGCTTCAGGTCACTTGTAATCATAATCCCCAGGTCCTTTTCTTCCTCTGTCCCAGCTATCTGCACTTTTCCCAAGTAGTACTCTGCCTGTGGGTTCTTTGCCCCGACGTGCATCACTTTGCACTTTTTGGCCTTGACCCCCAGTTGCGAGATCCCAGCCCATTTTTCCAATCTGGCTATGTCTTGCCTCAGCTCTTGTATCCCCTCCTGTGTGTCCATCCTTCCACAGAGCTTGGTGTTATCCACGAACAAGCACATTTTGCCCTGGATACCTTCTCCTATGTCTCTTATGAACACATTAAATAGTACCGTACCCAGTACTGACCCCTGTGAACCCCGCTGGCGACCTCCTGTGCACTCAAGGACTCCCCTCCTACTACCACCCTTTGTGTTCTCCCTCCCAACCAATTTTCAACTCAACTTGCTACTCTCTCCCCTACCCCATGTCCCCTCAGTTTTGTGATTATCCTCCTGTATGGCACCGAATCGAAGGCTTTGCTAAAGTCTAGATGTATGACGTCCACTGCCTACCCCTTGTCTACTGCCTTCGTGACCCAGTCAAAGAACACCACTAAGTTTGTTTGGCACGATCTGCCCACCACAGACCCGTGCTGTTTATTGTCCTGTAGGCCATTTCCCTCCACATGCCTCATCAGGCCCTCCTTTATTATTGACTCCATAAGCTTACACATTATCGAGATCAGGCTGACTGGCCCTATAGTTGGCCAAATCCTCCCTTTGGTCCACTTTGTGGAGTGGCACCCGTCATGGATCTCAATCCTCTGGCACCTCCCCCGAGTCCAGGGAGCTGTTGAACAGGGCTGCTAACGGGCCTGCTAGTTAATCAGCCTGCTCCCTGAGCACTCTGGGGTGTATCTCACCCAGCCTCAGAGACTTATTCACCTTCAGTGCTATCAGCCCTTCCCTCACCCTATGGTCCCAATTGGGTCACACCCAGCTCCCTCCTCTACTTTTCCTACTTCTGGCATTGGTCCCTCTTTCTCCTTTGTAAAGATGGAGTAGTTCACACTACCATTTAATGTGCTTACTCTGCTACTGATCCCACAACTGAGTCGGATCAAAACAAATTATCTGATCGGTTCTTAAGCTGCTCCTGACAGTGTTTACACTGCCGACTTTGCAGCGCATTAACCTGTGTGCATGGGCTGATGCGCTGCAAAGTCAGTAGTGTAAACAGGGCTCAAGACAGGTTGTCTTTAAACCCACATTTTTGCCTAACACGAAGATATTTTCTTATTTAGAAGACTTTAAACATTATATACTATGTGTTTCTTCAGCTTATTTCATCTGTATGTTTTATAACTGTTCTCAGGGAAGAACTGTATCTATTCTGTGACATTTGACCTTGACATACCTTTCTTGTGATGAAACTCTGTTGTGTTTATATAGTTCCATGTTGATTTTTAAAAAAGTAGTTTAAGCCAATGAGATTTCTAACAATTGTTTATCTGTTTTTTTATGTACGATCTGCACTTTAAGAACGTGTACTCTTCCAAACCAACTGTCATTGTTTTCTGATGGATTCAATGTGATACGAAAGCTCAAGCACCTATTTTCTTTTGTAACATCTATGTTGGGCCAATAAAATTTATCAAATCATCCCTTTTTTCTGGATCATTTGTCACATGGACCAATACAGCAACATAAATAATTTTCTGTGTAGAAAAAGAGGCAGAGTGTCATGCCTTGTGACTGGTTCCACAGGGCTTATGAACAGACATTGTTTAATAAATAATACTGTTCAGGCAGTGCGTCTTAACATCAATATTTATATGACTGGTATACAGTAATAAAAATATTGTGATACTTTCTAAGCCCCAGGCCCACTAAGATTGTCTGACCCCCCTCAAGGAAATCCTAGATCCTCCGCTGATATGGGCAACTCTGTGGATAAACAGAATACCTAACACAGTTTATCAAGTGCTTGTGGTGGACAAGCTGTGGTGGTTCGTATCACTATAGTTTAGGGTGGTGCCAGATAAATCTGGAAGGAGAGGCTGGAGACGTACTCAAGAGCCAAGATGCAAGGTTTATTAGCCGCAGTTGGAGCACACAGAAAAGACTTAGCATTCACTAACACTATACACATGAGAAAGAGTGAATAAGGTTACCGGGACCACAAACTGGCCCCACTAATGTTGGAGGTCATTGGAAGTGGGTGCAGGTGATACTGGGCTTCCCGGGGACATTTCCTGGGTCGAAGAAGAGACACCGGAGGACTTCTGGATGAGGTGTGTGCAGGAGCCCTTGGAGTTCAACCAAGATTTCTGTCCTTTGGGGAGTGCACAACCAGAAAGGAGTGATAAGGCATCTTCTCCTGGAGACTGCTGCATGAAAGGTGCACTGGGTCTGTTTGCCAGCCAAATGAACTAACTCAGCACACTGGGGGACCTGACTAGATGGCAGATTTCTGCAAAAACCAACCAAGTCTGCTACTGGGGATCTTCTGGAGGGAGTTACACCAAAGGGACCCAGGGGATTCGCTTCAACCTCCTAACAGGGAAGCCAACATCCATTGCCTTGCTGTCCTTCACCCTCCCTGGTCAAACTCTTTCTCTCCTCCCTCCAGCCTGTCAGAACCTACCCTAGGCTGGGGTGGTCCTGGTTACCTGCCAGGGGATTGGCTCCTTCATCCAGAGGTCAACCTCCTGAGGCTGGGTCAGTGGCTTAAAAAAAAATCTCCAGATTTGAATCTACCCTGGCCACAGGGATTGGCTGAGAGGGCTCAGCCTGGCTTCCTTCTCCACTGGGGACAGGAATATTGCCCAACTGGTTTGGCTGGCTGGGTGTCGATCTTGAGCAGGGGGAAGGGGGAAGAAAGAAAAAAAAAATGATTTTCTTTCAAAACCCTGAATTTAGACTACTAGGACTGTCTGCTGGAGTTGGGCCTGTTCTGTGTTTCAGAGGGTCATCAAAGCTTTTCAAGGGTTCCCCATTAAGCTGCTAGGGTCCCCATAACTGTCTGACCCCTCATATCTCTGAGGATCCCCTATTTTCTGTGGTGCTCCCAATTTCCCTGGGGCATGACAGATTCAGGCCCGCTTAACAATACATGTCCTCATGTATTTCCCAAATTTTTACCTCCTGAATCTTAAACTCTTTGACAGTTCCATCCATAAACAATGACATATTCCTCACCCGTTTTATGGTAACAAAACATTTGTAACAGCCTACAGATTATAAACTTTAAATCCTTAATTCCATGTTTTCCTAGCACTATAAACATTATGGTAGTGGTTTTGTCAGTGTATGAGAAAACATTTGTGACTCCTTGCATCTTTAAAGCTCTGATTTACATCTTAGAACATTTCAATAAACCATATTTACAACTGGGCAGTGGTCTTGGCTCTTTTTTCATTTTTCTACTTGTATGTGGACACCCTTTGTACCGCTTCAGTCACATACCTCTGAGGTGTACCCCAAAGTTTGACCTCTGGGATCTACATTGAGGGGGCTCTGCAGCAGTGGCTACAGGAGGGTGTGGCACCATTGGATACAGCCATGGGGTTAGTAGCAGGGTGGGAAATGACTCTGGGGTGTTTTCCTCAGTTGGGAGTAGTTCCCGCCTCTCCTCCAGATTACTGTCCAGGAGGTGACTTCCAGATGGTGGAGCAGCTCTGAAGGTGCAAGGTTTAAGTCTGTTGCAATGAACAATCTGTGGATGCTTCCTGCCAGACTCCTCTTGGATCTTGTAAACAGGTAAGTCCGGGAACGGGATCTGAACAATCAAATATGGTTCTGACTCCATTGACATCCAACTTATGGCAGCAGTCTTTCTCGATAGTACCCTTCGCCCGATGTGCCAGAGGCATTGCATGAGCTTGGACATCATAGTTTGCTTTCTGTCGTTCCCACTTTCTCCATGTTTTGTTCCACTATTTTTCCAGCATCTCGTAATCCTTGATGGTGCTCAGTCACCCATTCGGTAGTGGTATGGAGGGGTTTCACTGGGTTTGGTTTTACATCTAGAACCAAGTCCATGGGGAGTTTCCCATGACGACCAAACATCAAATAGTAGGGTGAGTACTCAGTGCTGCTGTGAGTTGTGTTATTGTAGAGGTACACTAACTCTGGGAGAAGTCTTGGCCAGTGCAGTCACTGAGACTCTGGTAGGGTTCTGAGAATGTCAAGGATAGTCCGATTGACCCTCTGGCAGAGCCCATTGCCCTGAGGGTGATAGGCAGTGGTGTGGATCTTTTGTCCTCCATACAAGGCGCACAGTTCTTTAAACAAGTGAGACTCAAATGCTGAACCTTGATCAGTCAGGATTTTGGTAGGGTGACCATAGGGTTGAACAAACTGCCTCCAGAACCTTTCAGCAGTGGTTCGGGCTGAAAGATCTCGGACAGGCACAGCAATGACAAACCTTGAATAGTGGTCAGTCATGGTGAGAATGTAGTTTAGGCCATCCCCACTGGGGTCTACTTTAAGATGGTCCAGGGCCACCAGCTCAAGGGGTGCATGAACAGTGATCGGATGTAATGGGGCTCTTTGATCTTGCCCCGGTGCTTGCTTGAGGGTACATATCGGGCATTTGTCACACCACTCTTGGATGTCCTCATGTATCCCAACCCAATAGAATCTGGTTCTCATATGCGCCTCTGTCTTTTTGCAGCCAAAGTGTCCAGATTTGTCATGATATGCCTCTAGGGCAACATCTGCAGCTTCACGAGGAAGGACGACTTGTCGAACTTGGTCATGTGTCTTTGGGTCAGTGATGGTGTGGATAAGCCTTCTATCCGCAACTGTCATACAAGCCATATATCGCCACAGTTTCACAAGTTCTGGGTCAGCATGCTTTCTGTCCTCCAGAGGTAGGGTCTGCTGGTTACTAATGAAGGCCTTTAGCTGTTGGGTCTCTGGACTGTGATCTTGGATCTGCTGCCATAAGTCAGGGGTTTCTTTTAATGTCTCAGGCATGTCATCTTCCAGTGCTTCTGCAGTTGCAGCAGGGCAGACAGCTGTGGGGAAGCTATAGCAGCAGGCTTGTACCACCTCCGCAGGGATCTGGAGAAAGGAAGCATCTCTAGAGCTTCTCTGTGGTTGTCATTCTCCTCCATCTCATCTTGGGTGGGTAACCTCGACAGGGCATCAGCATTTGCATTGGATTTACCGGCATGGTACTTCATTGTAAAATTGTAGTTGGCAAGTGTTGAGGCCTACCTCTGCTTGGGTGCTTTCAGTCGTGCAGTGTTCAGATGAGCAAGGGGGTTGTTGTCAGTGTAGACTGTGAAGGGTGTGGCGGCTATGTAAGCTTTGAATTTCTCAGTGACGGCCCCCACTAGAGCAAGGAATTCCAGCTTGAAGGAACTGTAGCCATCATCATTCCATACAGCTCCATGCAGCCCACAGCTTGCATAAGTGATGACCCTCTCAACTCCATCCTGGTCCTGGGAGAGGACAGCCCCTAGCCCTCGATTGCTGGCATCAGTATATAATTTGAAGGGAAGTTGATAATCCGGATAGGTAAGTACTGGAGCATGGATCAACATTGCTTTTAGACTGTTGAAGGACTCCTGCTGGGCTGAACTCCACTGCACTGGGCTGCCTTTGTGCAGTTGCTTTGTTCCCCTGAGTATTTCATGCAGTGGGGCAGCTACCTGGGCAAATTTAGGGACAAACCACCGGTAGTACCCTACGAACCCCAGGAATCTCCTTACATCCCAGACTGTGACTGGAGTTGGCCATTCATGCACTGCTTGAATCTTGTCTGGGTCTGGTGACATTCCATGCTTAGATACAACATGCCCCAGGTAGTGAACTTCTTCACTGAGCAGGTGACACTTTGATGGCTTGACCTTGAGCCCATAGTCAGCTAGGCGGATAAGAACAGTTTTGAGGTGCTGCAGGTGCTCAGAATAGGTTTTAGAGTAAATGATGATGTCATCCAAGAAGAGGAGGACCATGTCAAAATTATAGTTCCCCAAGCAGTGTTCCACTAGTCGCTGAAAGGTCCCCGGGGCATTACACAATCTAAATGGCATTCGAGTAAATTCATAGAGGCCCATGGGGGTCACAAACACAGACTTCTCCCTGCCCTCTGGTGCAAGGGGAACTTGCCACTAGCTATGACTAGGGTTATAAACAGGGATGCTGATTTCAATGCTGCCAGGGAATCCTCTATCCGTGGTAATGGGTAAGCATCCTTGTGCGTCACTTGATTCAGCTTCCAGTAGTCGACACAGAAGTGAATTTGCCCATCCTTTTTCTTGACCAGTACTATTGGAGCAGTCCATGGACTGTGACTCTCGGTGATGACATTGGTATCCTTCATCTCCTGGAGCATGGTTTTCACTGGTTGGTACAGTGCAGGTGGAATAGGGCAGAATCGTTCTCTGATGGATGGGTGCTGTCCTGTGACTATGCGGTGCTGCACGTTCTTGGTACACCCAAAGTCAAGGGGGTACTTGGAAAAGACTCTCTCTAGACTCTCTAACATCAACAGCAACACCTGTTTGTCTTCTTCAGGGGTTTCTTTAGTGCCCAAGTCAATTTCCTCAAGCCAGCTCTTGGCATCTGCTCCTTCAGGGCCTACAGCTCCATTTAACTGAAGGACATTCTCTCCATGGTCCGCTGAGGGATCAGTTATGTCCTCGCTTCGGATCGTTATATATCTGGCCACACGCTGATTCTGGTATAGCTTAACAGGAGTTGTGCCATAGTTCAAGATGTGGATGGGGACCTGCCCCTTGGTAACTGTTGAGACTCAGTGCAACAATCACTGGCTTCTCCCCTGTAGCACTGAGTGGTTCAACTACAGCCACATAGTCCTTGGCTTTGCACAGCAGTATGGTCTCTGTACCTGGGTCCAGTCTGACTGGCTGGATATCAAGAATCCAGATCTTCCCAATTTCTCCCTCAGCATTGGCAAACCGCTGGTGACACTGCAATATATTGAGTGTGTGCTGCCAGGCCTTCTTGCTGGATTTTGGGAGCTGTGCTGCTTGCTTCCGGAGGGCATCCAGTAATTCTTCATGACAGTTGTCCAGTACATTCATCCCAAGATCACTGGAGGAGGTTGTCATCATCAGTGTTGCTAATGATGACCCTTGTTGTGGGTAAACCTTATCTCCCAGCTGAATGTCCATTCCTGGTAGCCCAAGTAAGGGATACTCATTCCGATGCCTGCAATCAAGTTGAGCCAAGTCTTTGGAGGCATCTTAGCTGGTCTTGGGTCCAGTGCTTGAGACATGGCAGCCTTGAACAGTGTGACTTGGGGCGGTGTCCAGAAGTGCTGTAAAGGTGATACCATTGAGTTTGATGGGAACAATCGGGCACCTCCTATGTACTTTGACCGTTCCAGGTTTGGGTTTGGACCTAGGAGCTTTCTTCCTGAGGGTTGGTCCACTGCCTCAGGGACACCCTGTTTAACGATACAGAAAATTGTCCTTCCTGGATACACTGTCATTTCACATGCCCACTGATGCCACAGTGCCTGCAGATAGGTCATCATGACTGTCCGAACGGTCAGTGGTGTGGCCCATACTCCTTTGGTCCGGTCTTGCTGGGTGTGGGGATGGTCCATAGAATACCCTAGGCCCCAGCTCCACTTGAGGTTTTCTACGACTTGGCAAACTTCTGCTAGTCTTTGCGACATGGCTTCCAGCTGACGGGAGATCTCTCTGGTACTGTCTCTTGCCTGGTCATTTGGCCAGTCCTGGGCTTGAGTGACCTGATGGTACACTTTTTCTCTATCCCCTCTGGGGTAGGACTCATGTTCTAGCTGATCTGGTAGATACTCTTTTTCCTGGCTGAGCTCTTTTTCTGCCCTCCATCTGGTGAAGGTATTGCAAGACGAGCAGGGTTCAGACATTGAACCACCAGTGGACACGGCTCCAGTGACACCAGCCATCTGCTGGAAAGCCACCATCTCTTCCTCAAGTCATCCAGAGCCTAGGACTTCTATAGCTTCCTCTTTGAAGTCTAAAAACTTTGCATCTGGGTTTTGGCAGTGCAACATCTGCAGCTTCTGACAAAGAGGCTCTCCCCAGGCCCCCTCGATGAACCACTCAATCAATACTTGGTCTGGGTAATGGTCCTCACTTGGGTCTCATTTTTGCAGGGCCCAGTGTGCCTCTTGCAGGCTCAAGGCAAAGTTCTGCAGTGTCTCCTGGGGCCCTATGTGCAAGAGAAGAATTTCATTTTGAGGTCTGAGACACTCCGCTTGTCAAAGATGTCGCTTAACCAGGTCAGGATCTGTTCAGCAGTGTCCTTTTGTCCATCTGACCAGCTTTCAACTTCCCGTTTGGAAGCTCCTCCCAGCTGCCCAATGAGGATTTCCACTCTCTGTTGCTCTGGCTCTCAGTAGAGATGGAACATAGCCTGCAGCTTCGCACAGAAATTGGTGAGGCTGCAGGTGTCTGAGCTTCGGTCCCCCGTGTACCTTGGTAGCCATGGTGCCCTGAAGTAATAAGGCATCATTATTGGAGGTGGTTGAACTGAAGGCGAGGATGATGCTGTGGCTTCTTCAGTATCTGAAGGCATCTTGGGTTGGAATTGCTCCAGCTTTGGGCTCCTTGTTGACTCTGATCCTGTCAACTACGCCAAGTTTTTATGGTGGACGAACTGTGGTGGTTCGTATCCCTATAGTTTAGGGTGATGCCAGATAAATCTGGAAGGAGAGGCTGGAGATGTACTCTAGAGCCAAGATGCAAGGTTTGTTAGCCACAGTTGGAGCACACAGAAAAGACTTAGCATTCACTAACACTATACACATGAGAAAGAGTGAATAAGGTTACTGGGACCACAAACTGGACCCACTAATGTCCTACAAAAGTCCAGATTATTCAAGTCTTAAAGGTGTAGCAATCCAATGCATCAAGCTTGGGTTTCTAGTATGTTGGTCGGCCCTCTGCTGAGGGTGAACCTAAGGAAGCGCTGCCTACACAGGTCATAAAATGGGGCATCCTCCAGTGAACCAAAACCAAGTAAAACACTGTAGGCCTCCTGGCCCTGGGAAGAAGGTGACTCCTGGCATCGCTGAGGCAATGTTGACAGGGCAGCACCTGGTCAAGGATGGGTGTTAGCGCCAGGTTATAGAGGAAGAGAACCTCTTCTGGGGATGTTGGCAGGCGGTGACCTCGGGCAGGTGATCTCCAGTCGAGGAAAGGATGCTGGGTGCGATGATCCACTGGACAACCTCTGGGCAGGTCCATGGAACCCTTACCACCTCACCCCTGCAGCTTCAGAATCTGACAATCTTTGGAGTGACCTCTTGATGCATCACTGGAACATGAGCCACCTATGGGCAGTACAATCAAGTGTGGTGACCCTGCTGTGGCCTCTTGCGTGGGCCACGGTACTTATCTCCACCTCAAGGAATGGGGCACAGAGCCTGGCAGTCCTTGGCAAGGCCTTGGTATGAGCCACCCGATACGTTGCCACCTTAGGACAATGTGTATTCAGGAGAATGGGCAACGTGACTCCGAGGTTAAACAAGCGACTTAAGTTCCTTGAGCTAGAGCAGGCGGCCCAATCCTGACTCACTTTGGTGGGCCCTAGCTACCAGCTGGCTACCGCTTACGACCCTCAACTCAAACCTGGGGCATCATGGTGAACATTTGGAGTTGTTGGAAGTGGGTGCAGGTGATACTGGGCTTCCCGGGGACCTTTTCTGGATCGAAGAAGAGACACCGGAGGACTTCTGGATGAGGTGTGAGGTGTGTGCAGGAGCCCTTGGAGTTCAACCAAGACTTCTGTATGCTGGGGAGTGCACAACCAGAAAGGAGTGATAAGGTGTCTTCTCCTGGAGACTGCTGCATGAAAGGTGCACTGGGTCTGTTTCCTGGCCAAATGAACTGACTCGACACACTGGGGGACCCGACTAGATGGCAGATTTCTGCAAAAAAATGACCGAGTCTGCTACTGGGGATCTTCTGAAGGGAGTTACACCAGAGGGACCCAGGGGATTCGCTTCAACCTCCTAACAGGGAAGCCAACATCCATTGCCTTGCTGTCCTTCACCCTCCTTGGTCAAACTCTTTCTCCACTCCCTCCAGCCCAGCAGAGCCTACCCTAGGCTGGGGTGGTCCTGGCTACCTGCCAGGGGATTGGCTCCTCCATCCAGAGGTCAGCCTCCTGAAGCTGGGTCAGTGGCTTAAAAAAAAAAAATCTCCAGATTTGAATCTACCCTAGCCACAGGGATTGGCTGAGAGGGCTCAGCCTGGCTTCCTTCTCCACTGGGGACAGGAATGTTGCCCAACTGGTTTTGGCTGGCTGGGTGTTGATCTTGAGCAGGGGAAGGGAAAAGAAAAAAATGGTTTCCTTTTAAAACCCTGAATTTAGACTACTGGGACTGTCTGCTGGAGTTGGGCCTGTTCTGTGTTTGAGGGTCACCAAAGCTTGTCAAGGGCTCCCCAGTAAGCTGCCAGGGTCCCCATAACTGTCTGACCCCTCATATCTCTGAGGATCTCCTATTTTCTGTGGTGCTCCCAATTTCCCTGGGGCACTACACTTGCTGACCTGTATTACCTTTATACAGCATGTTCACTAATAGCACATCATTGTTCGTTTGTGCTCTCCTGGATCAATACATATAACTTTCATTGCCAGCATGTGTTCTACAAGCCTTACACAATAGCTAATTTAACTTAGTTTTATCTAGTGCTGCTGTCCTGAATTACCTCTACTTAATCACTAATAGCACTCGTTGTATATAACTTCAATTAGCACTCATTGTTAGCTTGTTCTCTGAGGCTTGCACATCAGCTATTTACCAACGCTTAACTCACCCGCCATGCCTAATTTTATAATTCTATGCAGGCTATTCTGGGTGCCAGCCCAGCAAGCTCCAACTCATCTCAGCACTGTTGCTATAACTTGCATCTCATTATATCTATTCTCTCTCCCTCCCTCCTCTCCTAAATTCCTACCTATGTCCCCACTACTCTCCCACTCTCCTCCTGCCTCCCCCGCCTTCCTCTCTTGACTTACTCCCTTCCCATTCCTGGGTCCTTCCCATAATCCACTACAACTCTTACTCCTCCTTGCATACTGTCTGCTACCCTCCCCTGAGTTCTCTAGCATGCAACCATCTGTATGATACCGATCATCTTTTCTCTCCTTCCCTTTCTGTTTCCTACAACCTCCCTCCCTCCCTCCTGCCAGCTTTCCTGCTCCCCTCCTACTCCTCTATTACCACCCCTTCATCCCCCCACTCCCCTTCCCATCTCCTCTCTCCCCAAACCTCTCCACTCCCCCTGGCTTCTCCAGGTATCTATTAGAATCTCCTTCCTTCCCGCCCTCCCATCACCTCTCCCCCATTCTATCACATCGCAGGCACACCTCACTTTCTACCAAGCTCATCTTACTCCTACTGTTCCTTATAGCAGGTGATATTGACCCAACCCCAGCCACTAGCAACTCCCTTCCTGCTGACCTCCCCAAAGGTCTACATGCAGCTCACATTAATATTCATAGCCTCCTGCCTAAAATTGACCTGCTACAACCCCTTGTGATTTCCCTTCTCCTTGATGTCCTAGTAGTCTTGGAATCTTGGCTGTTTCCCAAAATTCCCAACTCTGCCATCTCCATACCTGGTTACTCCCTCACCAATGAAGACTGTGCCACAAAGGGTAGGGGGGATCGCAATCTCTCTTTCCTCCTCTATATCGTTCACTCCAGTGCTCTCTAGCTCCCCTCCTGGTGCTTATGAGCTACTCATTCTTACCTCTCCTTCCTGTTCTCTTTACCCATCTTCATGGCAGGTGTTTACTCCTGCCCAGGGCAACCTCCTGCTTCTGTCACCGAACTACTAACCACAATCTCTTCTCACGCCTCCTCTGGTGAGCTACTTATCCTTGGAGATTTCAATATTTATTGGCTTTCCCACTCTCACTCTAAAATCTGCCAGAATATCAATTCCCTATATCTTACGCTACTCATTTCTACCCCTATCCATCTCAATTCCCAATCCCAAAACCACTCATTACTGGACTGGTTACTCACTACCCAGCCACACTGCATCATTGATGCTGGTACCCTCCCTAAAGCACTCAGTGACTACCACATGGTGTACTCTACACACAATTCACCACCCAGAGTACCCCCAAAATTATCAAATCAAGTCCTTCCAGTTAATTGACTTATCCTCACTGCATGCCGATCTGCTTTCCATCGACTGGTCCCCATCTCCATGACCAGCACTATCAATCAAGCCCTCCAATATTTCCGATCTAAATTCCTCTAATCTGGGATCAGCATACCCCACTCCAGAAGACCATGGTCAGAGGTTCTCACCTCCCCAGGATCTCAGCCACACTTCTGGCATGCCTCCGTGCATGCAACTTGGCATGGAAGACTTACAAATCCTCCCGCGCATCAGCAGACCCTAATAAGTACTGTGCATTGAGGAATGTGTGTACCAGAGTCACCAGGCTTGCTAAGGTTGAGTTCTTTTCTTCCTCTTTTCAGAACAATCTTAATGACCCCTCCAAGTTCTGGAAAGTCATCCACTCCCTCTTCTCCCCCCACCCAGTCCCTTCACCTGTCCTCAAGGTGGGTGACCCCACCATTTCTGACCTCCTCTGTGTCCTCTGCCTTCAACTCCTACTTCACCACCTGAGCTTCCTCCTCCCTATCTGCCTTCCCTCCACCCATCTCCTCCTTCCCCTCCCCACATCCCTCCCCATTACCCCCTTCTCCTTCTTGTCAGTTACCCCAGCTTCCTCTCTAAATGCCCTCTTGGCCCTCAACCCTCAGAAAGGCGGAAGCCCTGATGGGCTAGAGCCCAAACTCCTGTACCTCTCTGCACCTGCCATTACCATTCCCATCTCCTCCCTTCTTAACTTCTCATTATCTCTTGCTTCAGTCCTGGACACTTGGAAGCATGCTACAGTCACTCCCCTTCCTAAAAGAGGTGACTCCTTTTCTTCCAACAACTTCTGCCCTATCTCTCTCCTTCCAACCTTATCCAAACTCCAAGAACACATCGTTCTATTTCAACTCTTCCCTTCCTCGACTCCTCCTTCATCCCTTTTCAGTCTGTCTGTTGCAAACACCACTCTACCACTTCCTGTCTCTTAGGCTCACTGACTCCATCCATACTGGCATGGACCAAGGCTTCCTTACTGCTGCCATCTTTGTCGATCTAGCGAAGGCTTTCAACACTGTCTCCCACACTCTTCTCCTTAGTAAACTGAAGTCAGTGGGTCCCTCAGATTCCACACCAGCTGGTTCAGTTCAGTAGGGCAATCTCAGACAGTGAGAACTGGTGAATCCCTATCCCTCCCTCCCACCATCCCACCTCCCCATACACTGGCATCCCCATGGCTCTGTCCATGGCCCGTTGCTCTTCTCCATGTTCCTCAACAACCTCCTCTCAGCCTGTTCCTCTGCATCCATCCACATGTATGCAGATGACACTATCCTGTTTGCATCTGGCTCTTCTCCATCTGAGTTAACATCCAGACTTCAACTTGATTTTGACACTGTCCAGAAATGATGCAGGGTAAATTAATTATCCTAAATGCTAAAATAAAATCTCCATGGCTTCAGCACTAGGCAGAGCTTTCAGGCTGCCTTCCTCCCTCCTCTCCTTCCACACTCTAGATGGGTAGAATTGACAACGTGCCCTCATCTAAGTTCCTTGGTGTCTGGTTTAACAGACCCTTTAGCTTTTCTTAGCACATAGACACCATCCACACAAAACTCCACCCCAAACTCGGTGCCCTTTACAGGAACAAGAGCTGCGTCCCTATACCTGCCCGCCGAGATATCATCGCGAAGGTGATTCTCCCCATCTTTGATTATGGCATCATTGTCTATGGTGCGGCCCCTGAGTCCACCCTGGACAGACTGGACCCCCTCCTTCCACTCCTTCTGCCGCTTTGCCTTGGCCCATCCTCCCAGCACTCACCATTGCTCTCTTTACTCTGATCTCTCCTTCCCCTCCCTGGATGATCGCCGCCTTAACCACTGTGCCTCCACTCCCTTCTTATCTCAGCTCTCTTCTCTTCCCTATCCCCCTCTCCGCCTACTCCCTCCACAACTCAGGCTATTGTTCCCTCTTGCCTCCCTCTTGCAAATGCACTGCTGGACAGGCTGCCTTCTCTTTCCGCTTTCCTAATCTCTGGAACTCTCTCTTCCAGTAACAATTCACTCTGCTTCCTCCAAACATTCTTTCTTCTGTCTGCTCCAAGCACGCACTGCTCCCCCCCATAATTGCCCTTAACCCAATCCCCTGCCCCTCCATACCCACCTGCTCATACTTATCCCAACCCCAACACTCTTCCTCACCTCCCCATCTCAACCTCCCCATCCTCCCTCCAACCTTCAGCCTTGCCTTTACCCTACCATCTTTTCCTCCTCCCTCCCTCACCTTACCCCTCTCCACAATACTCCCTCATCCCCACTCCCACTCTTCTATCTTACTCCCCCGCCCTACTACCCTCTCTACCGTCCTCCCTCTCTTCTTCCTGTCCTATCACTCTATTCCCTCCAACACCCCTCCCTATGTACTATCCTCGACCCATTCCTCTCCTCCCCTTCCTTTTGTACACTCCCCTATTCCCTCTCCCCTATTATCACAATGCTTCAGTAACTTCTTCCTTCAACCCTCATCTACTTTATTGTCCTTTTCCCCGACCTAGCCCTCCGTTACCTGGCTTTACAGTTTTCAGAACACCTGGTACTTCCCACCCTCTCTATTCCAACTTGTTCTGTTATTTTTATGCCTATATGAAACTACGTATAATTGTACAATTTTGTGTTTAATGTATTCTGCACATAATTTATTGCTTGTACTTATCCCCGGACGATCTGGAAATGAGCTATATGGCTCAGATATCTTTTCCTGATTAATCTCTTTGAAATAAATAAAAATATCACTGCCTGCTTCTAACTACGACTTCTCTCTCTCATGGTGCAGTACACTAAACCTTGTCTCTGCAGATAAAGAACTTTGGGTCAGATACCACCAACTTCCTGAGGCTTCTACAGAAATGAGATGTCCTTGTGCCTCTGGCCCATAACAGGTCTGCTGACAGTTGCTTCCAACTACTGTGTGGTGCTGATTTCCTCTGGCTAGCTGGCTTGAATTCCTGAAACATGCTCTGCTGTGGTCCCGTGAGTCTTGCTAAATATGCCCATGGGCTACAGCTACATTTCAAGCTTCCTAGATAAAGCAAACAGGCTTTAGGTAACTTAATGCAGTTTTCATTTTCTGAACAGTAAGCAGAATTGAGCCCCCACCCCATCCACCACCACTTGTTACCCACTTTCCATTTCTGGAGATTCAATGTCTCCCTCATTAAACTTTCAAGATACACAGCCAAAATAGACCACAGAGAAAGGATACTGCAGTCCCCTTCTCCTTATCCCCAACCCACCAGCACAAAACAGGAAATCAATGAAAAACTCCAGGAGGCTGTAATTAATCCGTCTGTCGTTACCTGCAGGGACAGAGTTGGCTGCCGGGAGGTTGAGACTTTAGCTCTGCAGCAGGACTGAAGGGCGTGCGGAGAGTGACAGCAAGGAGCCTTTGAGTCTGGATAACAGAAAGGTTTTTTTTTTCCTGCAGTAGTTCTGATGGAATTAGCTATCACAATTACAACCCCCCAACACACACGCATGCATGCACACACACCTCTCCCCCCCATCTCCTCCTTTCTTTTCTCTTGTTCAGGATGCTAGACAGCAGCTCCCACCCCGCTTAGCACTAGCAGTCACTTCAATGGGATGTCCTGTGTAGCTGAAGTGCTTTCTCATTCTGTCATTTCACATAAAGAAGGATGTAAAGTCTTTTAATGTCTTCTTATTTCATGAGCTCTGGGAGTTTGAGGCTGTAGATGTCAAAAAGTCTAATGAACGTCAGGACTGTAAGTCCTAGCAAGGGCAGCACATTAAGTGTGCTGTGTGTGAACACACGTGTGGGAGTGAGCAAGTGAATGGAAGTTAATGCTAGTGTGTGTGTGTGAGAGAGAAAGAGTGCATGCAAGTTAGTGGGGGTATCCTTTTTGGTGTCTTAATACATGCATAAGTGTGAGTGTGAGTGTGTGAGTGTGTGTGTGTGTGTGTGTTTGGTGGGGTGCTGATTTGAGGATCAGTCCTCAAACTGAGAGTCAGCATTTGCTTTTCATTTCAGCAGACTCTCGCTGCTTTGGGGATTCTTTGCACTAAACCGGCATTTTAGAGCCCAGATGGATTCTTTGCCAAAGTGGCAGAGAGTTTTGCTTGCTTGCCAATGGCATAAGTAAACATATTCTTATCGCCTAAGAGAGGTTTTGGGGTCTGGGTCCTTCTCCACCAAACACAGGCTTAGCCTTAGCAATTGTCTCACCAATCCTGCCCACTCTCTGCCTACAATCTGCTTTCCACGTTGATCTACGTAACCAATCACAGAGCTGGAAAGTGTAAAGGGAAATTGCTGTGATAATGTGTAGTGATTTCAAAGTTCCTACAAGGTATGTTTGTTCTGCTTTTGTACCTAACACTGTCTACTGCCTCCTCACTAATTCTGGCGCTGGCTCTGTTACTTTACTACTTTATTCCTGCACCCATATACCTCTGTTGCTAGACCTGCTGCCTGTCTTAGGGCTGGGAATATCTTTGTTTTGCACTCGATGACAGTAGTGTTTAGTCGCCGCTCCACTGCTGGCCCTGGGATCTGGAACCCTTCGTTGCTATGGGTGCAAGGTCCTGTTTTAAAACTGGAGATCTAGTCTCATGGTGATGCTGGTGCTTTTCTACT